>JAWDJE010000002.1:118554000-119837000 GCA_035047345.1 Bradypodion ventrale
GATGCTTTTCTGCAACTGAAGACTTGCCCCACATATCTGACAGTCCCTTAACCCCCCTTCCTCACAATGAAAATGATTCCACAGCTTCAGAGGAGAAACTGGGAATGTTTTATTACTGAACAATTGTGCAGCATGTTACACAACAGGATTTCAGTTTCTATGTAATAACTTTCCAAAACACACTGGAAAATTACTTTCTGAAGCTGTACTCCCAGAACCACCCAAACAACATGGCTCCTGGCAGGGCTGTAGCCAGGATTCCAGATTTGGATGGGGGACGAATTTTTTTCAGGAGGGGCTAAAAAATTCCAGGAGGGGCAACAATGTCACATATATAACATTGGCACCATGGGGTTGGGGGGTTGGGAGGCTGTTAGCTCAGGAGGGTTTTTGCCCCCACTGCCCCCCTGGTTACAGCCCTGGTTCCTGGCCTCAGTGCTTGGAACAGTTACTTCTTTGGGCTTCAAATGTATGGTGGAGGGTAGATATGTAAAAGCACACTGAGGATAGAATTAGTTAAAATGCATAGAAGCTGATTATGAAAGTGAAAGATTTCCCACTCAAGGAGAGAACAAACCGAGGCTTCCTTTGTCCAGGTGCTAACCTTTGAGCAACAGGGTCTGTGGAAGTGGAAACATGTGGGTGTGGGTGTGTAAGGAATATGATACACTATGTGATATATTTACAGTAGGATGTGAATGTTTAAGGCTATAAGGTTGTAACAGGGAGACCCCTTCTCCCCCACCAGGGCTATAATATTTCAAACAGTGGATTATCAATTTTGGATGGTGTTCAAAATGTACAAAATTCAAAGCCTGATGACATAAGTCCTCTCCATCTATAGTTTCATTTAATAGGCCTTGGCTGCATTACCACTTTTTTATATAACTCTGTTACTCGCTTTCTTATTACTGAGCTTGGTAGTCAATTCATTTGGAAAAAACCCTATCCCATTAGCAGTTTCATGGCTTTATTGTACTTTGCTGAGGTTTTACATTTTATGTATCTAAAAATATATTGGAACACTCACTGTTTGAAGATTTTAATCACTCACTTGCATAACTCTGTCACCAAAAAGGAGGACTGCTCTTTAAAGGGAGGACCATTCTCACTAATGGAGACCATATGATCACCCTACTTTTCCACTTCCATAGTGAGGTACTATAGCAATTCCCTGAGACTCCTGCCTGCACCCTTAGACTCAGAAGCCTTATCAGTGGGATTAGCAAACCTGACTGGGCAAGGCTTCTAATAGTGTACTACAAACTATCCTTGCTCTCTCTTTTTGGACTTGTTACAGTGTGTTGCGTGCAAAGCTTTGAAAAGTTACTTATCTGCACATTGGATGATGGATTCCAGGAATCTGCTGCCATGCAAAACTAACTTTTTCAATTTTTATTTCAAAACAGTTTGGAGATAGCATGCAGTTCAAAAATAGGACCTCCAGATTACCAAATGGAACTGGACTGTTTGACCTATCTTTTGTTAGTGGCACTAGCTCTGACCTTGTTTCCAACAATACACAAAGTGCTGACTTTAATTATTGAAGCTGCAATCTGAGCCCTAAAATCTTCCCCACAGGCCTTACTCCAATTTCCTCTGAAATGAAATGGGGGCATTGTTCCCTGAAAATTGCTATCCCCTTTTTCTCTGTCACAGGAAGACCTGCGAGCACCGGAGATGTGTTTCCAAAATTAAAAGTTCTTCTACTGGTAGAGCTGCTCAAGAACCACAGAAACTTGAATTTCAGGCAAAATTTAAAAGGTTTATTGAATATGAATTTAATCAACAGAGGGCTGCTGCTGGTCAAAGACAGTTCAAAAACTTTGCCTGTTACAAAAATCTAAACGTGAGCTTCCCTAACTACATTTTGAGAGAGTGAGCTAGAGAGCTGGAGTCCCGACATTGTGACATCCTTTTATACAGTTCTACAAATACAGACAAATCCTATCTATCTAAAGTTACAATAAAGTTTTCACAAAGAAAACAATAACCTAGCAGCAGGCAGTTATTTCATAGGTAAATAAGTCAATTTTGAGTTACAATAGTAAGTTCTTATGTAAATAATGGTATTTGGTAAAATATTACAAATTCAAGGAAAGGATAGAGGGAGGAGGTTGGGGGATTAGGTGGAGACAAGTCAATACAGTAACCAATAGCAGAGTGAAGTTGTTGAGTGTGCCCCCAATAAACACACTTGGCTTGAAAACAGGAACCAGGGGGCGTGGCCAAGATGGCCGCCGAGTAGCATCTAGATTCGGACGCTCGCGCTTAACAAAGTGGTAACTCATGTGCCGGAGGGAAATGGAGAAGTTTTAAAGTGGTAAACTTTAAAGATAAGAACCTTGCCTGTCGTTATGGAAAATTTTGAGATCTTTTGAAGCTGGATGGTCGAAGTTCGGGAGGCTTTTTGGGCGGATGAAGCTGTGACGGTAGTCACGGCTTTTCTGCCTGGGAGCCGAGAGCGGGACCAGCGAGACTACGCAGAAGGCTTTGGAACAGGCAAGAAGTTGTTCGGTACAAAAATAATCTGCATGTAAGTGCATGAATGGAGCTTTAAAGTTTAAAATTGGCTGGGGTTTTTCTGTTAATTGAGCTCGGACTCTGAAATGGAAGCGGGTGGAAGCGGATGTAAGCAAGTGGTGGTTTCGTTAATGGCAGCGGCCCTGGAAAAACGAAAGTGATCGTGTTTGGGCTATGGTTTCTTTTACATACCAGAAGATCGCGCCAGGTTTTGACGAAAATAAAGTGGATTAATTATTTTTGTCTGGGCTACAATATTGGAAGGAGATTGGGAGTTCCCCGGCTCAATCAGATTGGAGAAAGTTTGCCGTTCCTCAGAAGGAGAAGGGGGGGGTTTCCACCCAAAAGTTAAAGCAGTCGCTGGAAAATGGCGTTTTGATTGTCCGCTTCAAGAGAAGGACTGTGCGGCTTTTGCCTTTTGGTTCCTTTTGGTTCCTTCACCGTGTGGATTACAAATACCTGTTTGTTTGCTGTGGAATATACTGCTCCTCAACACTTCTCCTCGCTGGTTGGATTTTGGGCTTTTTCTCCTTCTGGTCTCCCCCCCTCTTTTTTCCTTGGCGTCTCGGGTTTTTTTAAAGGAGAAGCTGGGCTGACTGTTCCCTTGAAGCCCTTTTATTGTAGTTGGAAGACGACTGATTGGACTATTTGCTTTGGGGAAACGGACCTGCTGTGGATCAACAACTGTTGCTCTTCTTTTTTTTTCCTGAGCTGCTTGTTGGGAGAGTTGTTTCCTTCTGTTTTAGCTCCGTGGATTATAGCAACTTTTTGGTCTTCTGCCTACATATAAACTTCCCTATTGGACCTGTGGAACCAACGGCTGCAGTGTTACAAGCCTTATCTCAGTGATTAACTTTTACAACGAACTGCAGCATTAGGCTTCTTACATATTACATTGCTATGGATAAAGGTACAAGAGGGAAAGCAAAGGAAGAAGAACCAGTTGTAAAGCCTAAAAAGAAAGAAAAAGCACCAATGGAGGAATCTATTCAGTCTTCATCCCCGCCCACAGTGCCATATGATCAGACCCAAATTATGGTGGAAATTGGCAAGTTGTTTCAAAAATTGGAGAAAATGAGGATTCAAGGGTGAAGGACAGAAATGAAATGATGAAAAAACAAGATAAAGTGATGTCATCAGTTGCAGACTTTGCAAAAAAGGTGGACTTAAGTCTGAAAAAAATTGAGGGAAATGTGAAATTGGTTCAAACCGAGGTAAATGCCATAAAGAAGGAGGTAAAAGGGACTCAGGAGGTGGTGCGGGAGAACAAGCTGAAATTGGAGGAACAAGAGAGAAAGATTGATGCTGTGGAAGATATGATGAGAAAGCAGAACATTGTCATCCGTCAGGTGGTGGAACGCACTCCGGATTTGTTAAGAGAAAGGGTGGTTCAGTGGTTAAATGGTTTGAATATGGGGAAAGAATTTGTTCAGGAAGATTTTGTAAGTGTTTTCCGGGTGGGCCCAAGAAGAGGGAGGGTGGTTCAAAGAAATGTGTTGGTAAAATTTGCGAATTGGGCAGATAAGTTAAAAGTAATGGCCCATCTGAAGCGAGTTGGTTCTGATGCGTTGAAATTTGATGGCTCAGATGTGGAAGTTTACAATGATATTTCAATAAAAGAAAGAACATGGAGATATAAGATGAGGCCAGTCACCAAGCTACTGATGAGTAAAAATATAAGGTATAATTGGAGATTTCCGCAACAATTATGTTTCTTTTATGATAAAAGAATGCAAGTTATTGTTGAAGGCACTAATCCATTGGAATATTTGAGTTTGCTGGAACTGGTAAAGGTAGACTCGGAAGAATGGAAAAATCTTAAGAAGGAATTGATGGATTCTGGAGTTTTGGGGAGGGAATATGAGAGGGAGGAAACTGGTGGGGCTACAGGGGGAACACCACAGCGAGGAGAGGAGGAAGGGGAGCCGTCTTTGATCATGGTGGAGGAGGAGATAGGTAAGGAGTAATGAGCATTAGATTGTTAGTAATTTTAAGTAGTTGATAGAGGCAGAATGGGCAAATAGCGCACAGCGCCGGTAGTAAGGTGCATCTTGCATGTCCCCCCTCTCCCCTCTTTGGTCGACAGAGGCGGCTTTTCGCAGGAAAGTGGGGAGAGTGAAAGTGTGTGTTTTATGTAGTTGGTATGGTGGTAGGGTTGTTGGTGGCACGCCCGATGGAGAGTTTAAAGCTGGGAAAAGAATTTGGTTATGGGAAGTATTAAAATAATATCGTGGAATGTGAAAGGTACAGGTTCTGTTCTTAAGAGAAGGAGATTGGAATTGGCGTTGAAAAAAGATAGACCAGATATATTGTTTTTACAGGAAACACATCAGAAGTCAAAAGATACAAATAAACTTTATTTGGGATGGATGCAACATTATGAGATGGCGTTTGGTACTTCAAAAGCAAGAGGGGTGGCAATTATGATTTCTAGAAAGTTGGGATTTGAAATCACAAAAAAGATTGTTGATCAAGAGGGTAGATTTTTGCTGCTTAGAGGAAAAATAGAGGATGAGGAAATTATGTTGGTAAATATTTATGCTCCGAACGACCACCAAGCAGAGTTTATTGAAAAAATTCGGAAAATAGTGGAGTTGGAAAATGTTGCAAAAATTATTGTGGCCGGTGACTTTAATTTGATAAGGTCAGGATTAGATTGCACAAACATAGCTAGAAGTGGAATTGGTTTGAAAGGGAAGGTGTTGGATAATTGGATGGGTGTTATGGGATTGAAGGACTCGTGGAGAGAGTTTAAGGGCTCGGAAAGGGCTTATTCCTTTTTTTCACACGTCCATGGGACCTACTCAAGAATTGATTATATTTTACTTTTGGAAAAATTAATTGGTGATATAGAAGGTACGGAAATTGGGATTATTAAGGAATCGGATCATGCTAAAGTATATTTGGAATTGAAAGCACAAAAAAATATTCGAAGAGTAAGAAATTGGAGGTATGATCCTAATTTGTTCAAAGATCAGAAAAGTAAAGAGGCAATTACGGAAAGTTGGAAAGAAAGCTGGCAGTGGAACGATAATAATGAGGTAAATTTTAACATTGTATGGGATACCATGAAGTCGGTTTTTAGGGGGGAAAGTATAAAATTGGCAAGCTTCAAATATAAAAAATATAAAGCAGAACGGGCAGAAAAAGAAAGGGAAATAAAACAACTACAGGAGGAGCATGCAAAAAATAAAGATAAAAAAGTTTTTATGAGGTTACAAGGACTTAAGGCAGAAGTAATGGGTAAGGATATTGATAAAGTTAAACGAGATATGATTTACCTAAATAGAGAGTATTTTGAATTCAGTAATAAGAACTCAAAATTATTAGCAAGAGCAGCCAAGGTTAAAAGGGAGAAAAGAGAAATTGGGGTATTGGTTGATAGTCAAGGTGCAAGGTGTAATAAGAATAAAGATAAATGTAAAATTGTTAGGGAATTTTACCAGGTATTATATGCAAAAAAGGAAGTAGATTTGGAGAAACTTAAAAAAATATTGGAGAGGCAGTTAGGGAATGGAATAAAACAAGAGCATAAGGATAAAATGGAGGAAAGGATTACGGATAAAGAGGTTAAGGAGGTAATAAGCGGACTGAAGATAGGGAAAGCCCCGGGGGATGATGGATTATCGACAGAGTTTTACAAAGAATTTAAAGAGGTGGTGGTCCCGAAATTGGTGAAGTTATATAATTATATACTAGATGGAGGACCAATCCCGACTTCATGGTATAACACTACAATTGTTCTTCTGCCAAAGCCTGGTAAAAATTTGGAAAGAGTGGATTCATACAGACCAATTTCACTTATAAATCAAGATGCGAAGATCTTCACAGCAATATTGGCTAATCACTTAAATAGTTTCATGGGGGAATATATAAATGTTGATCAAGTTGGGTTTTTAAAAGGACGACACATGGCGGACCTGACTAGAAGGGTATTAGATTTAATAGATAATGTTAATCAAACAAAGGAAAAAGTGGGATTATTATCATTGGATATTTTTAAGGCATTTGATTCATTGCAGTGGTCCTCAATTAAGGAAATAGTGAAGAAATATGGGTTTGGAGATAAATTCAATAGGGTTATAGATTCTCTATATCAAAAAGGAAATGCTAGGGTTAGAGTAAATGAGGAGCTTACAGATGTGGTAAAGTTAGAGGCTGGCACTAGGCAGGGCTGTCCATTATCTCCTATTCTGTTTATTATGGCAATGGAGATTCTAGCCAAAAGCATAAGGGAAGATTTAAACATAGAAGGGATTATGGGTAACAAAGTGAGTATGTATGCAGACGATACACTGCTTATGGTGAAGCACCCGGAGCTGGTAATGGACAGAATTAAAGATCATTTACAGATATTTCAAGCTATAACTGGATTGAAGATAAATTGGGATAAATCAGAACTGATGTTGTGTAATTTGAAACCAAGTGAGATGGGTAGGATAGTATCAACACTTAATATACAAATTAAGGATAAGTTGAAATACTTGGGGATAATTATTTCAAATAAACTAGAAGAACTTAAACGATTGAACTATGACAGCTTGAAAGTGGAATTTAAGAATAAAATACAAGAGTTTCAGAAGTTAAAGCTGTCATGGTTCAGAAGGATTGCTATGTGTAAAATGATATTGTTACCAAAGATTAACTTTTTATTTGACACACTAGCGATCCACTTGAGAGAGAAAGAAATAAATGAGTTCCAAAAGATGTTCAATGGTTTTTGCAATGGAGGTAAAAAATCTAGGCTCCCAAAGAAGCTATGGTACCTGTCTCAAAAAAAAGGGGGTTTGGGTATGCCAAATTTGCTAACATATTATCGAGCTTTTCAAGTCAAGAATGTTGTGAAGATTTTGGCAAGAGAAAAGACAATTTGGGAGCAATTGGAGTTGAAGGAATATAGAAATATTGGAAATATTATCTTTTTGGGAATAAAGGCCAGAGTGAAAAGGTCAAATAACACCATGATGAGAGGTCTCATGGAGGTGTGGAAGAAGGTAAAAAAGGACATGGTCCCAAATCTCTCTCCAATTTTGGAATTGACTGATATGATGTGTTTCCCAATAAAGCTAGATAAGGAAAAAATGAAAATATTGGATAAAAATGGGACGCTTCTATTGAAGGATTGGTTAAAAGCTTGTGATTCTGATGTTGAACGGAAAAAAATATTTGAGATATTAAATTTGAATTGGTTTCAGAAGTTAAAGGTGGACAATTGGAACACAAAATATAAAAAAGAAGCAGGGTTAGATAGAATACATACAGAATTCGAGGAGTTGGTAAGGAAGATTAGAAATGGGGAAAGTAGTATTAAAGGTCTTGTAAGTAAACTTTATAACATATTGAATAGAGGTGCAGATCCACAGGAGGATTTGAGACAGAAGTGGGAACAAAATTTGAATATAATAATCGGGGAGACTGAGTGGAAAAATAAATGGAAAAAGAGGATTATGAGAACAATGTCTGTAAGAATTAAAGAACATAATTTTAAAATGCTGTGGCAATGGTACTTGACGCCATTAAGACTTTACCAGATGGATAATAAAAGAGATAAGTCATGTTGGAGATGTAGAGAATTTGATGGAACATATGAACACATGTGGTGGAGTTGTAAAAAAATAAGGGAATTTTGGGGGAAAATAGAAGGTGAGCTTGGTGAAATTATGGGTAGAAGTGTTAAGTTGGAGTCAAGTACCATTCTTTTAACGAATGTGGAAGGTTTGGGTTTAAACAAGGAGGAAAAAGAATTGTTGGAAATTGTATTGACAACGGGTAGACAATGCATAGCTAGAAATTGGAAAAATGATATAGATATACAGATTGGAGAATGGTATAAAGAAATGTGGAGTTTAGCACTGAACGATAAATTGACATGGGAGATTAAAGTGAAAAGAGATAACTTAAAAGAGAATAGATTTTGGAACATATGGAAACCATTTGTGGATCATTCGTGTATGGCAAATAATAGTTCAGGACCAGTACCATCTCAAAGAAGCTTTTGGAGCTGAGCAGAAAATTAAACTCTCCGGGCAATGTATATATTCACAGGGTGATTATTATTTATCCAAAGATTAGTGGTAGCACAGAGAGTTTTTATTATTTCGGATATTGAAACAATGGTTTTTAATATTTGGTGGTTATATAGTAATTAATGCGTTTAGATATTGTTATGTGCTAACATTTAGTAATGTCTGTTAGGATGATATTATGGATTTGTTTGTGTGTTGTATTGTTAGTTATTGTTTCTTTGCTCTTTTTTGTATGTCTTAATAAACTAAATAACATTTTTTTTAAAAAGGACAGGAACCAATCAGAAATGCTGCACATCCGAAGCGGGAGGCTAACTCACCAGTCAGCATCTATGGAACTCACTTGATGAGGACTTCATTTGATGAATTTCTTGGCAGTTCCCACCCAAATAATCCCATCCTGTCTCCAGGCAGAAACTAACCAGCATTATGTAC
Organism: Bradypodion ventrale; assembly: GCA_035047345.1. Taxonomy (NCBI): domain Eukaryota; kingdom Metazoa; phylum Chordata; class Lepidosauria; order Squamata; family Chamaeleonidae; genus Bradypodion; species Bradypodion ventrale. The sequence continues at coordinate 118,562,985 of JAWDJE010000002.1, forward strand.
ATATGGTAATTACAGACCCCAGAAACAAAGATGCAAGAACACACACAAAAGAATAAAAGTTTAGATATGGGTGTGTGGCCTTCTGGGCATCAGATATTAATTGAATATTTCCTGTGGAACACATTAAAATCATGGGTCTACTGAGGCAGGCTCAAGCTTAAAGAAACCAATGTGGAAGTTTCCTGCTTTGAAAATACAAAATAAAACATGTTAGCACCATTTTTCAATGCTGTATTTCTAATGATTTTGGGAACATTTAAATGCAACCAATAATTAAACTTCAATCGGGGATCAAAGGATTATGTTTGCCATGCCTATGGTAAAGCATGGCTCCAAAGGTGGGGAAAATGCATTTTTATGTCACAATTACTTTTAAATCATTTTTAAACCTTAATTTTACTCTGCCATTGCTGCCGCGCTTGACCTTTAGGCAGGAGAAGAGGCAGGGAGAAATCCAATTTCAAAAAGCCTGCACTTTCTAAGTTGGAGCCAATTGGAAATAAACAAACATTTACTGTCTTACTCCTGAGGAGTCCTCCCCCAATCCATTCCTCCACCAGTCGTTGACCAGTCAAACTGATCCTGGGAGTCAGCCAGGCTCCGGAAGTGAAGACATGATTTTTAATAATTATTTTATACTTTTATTCAGCATATAAAGTGTTAACTTTTGACCTGAAATCTCCTCTGCTGTCTTCCCCTGTCACTCTGATTTTTTTCTAATATTTTTCATTCACGGTGCTGTTGAAGAATCCTTGGAAAGTACCTATTTCTTTGAAGTTCTTTGAAGTCCTGATTGAATCAGTCAGAATGGATACATCGTTACAAACACCCATCCTTTGATGTCTTTGAAGTGCCATATTTGGATTCCCATTCATGTAAGGACATTTGAGGACATTGTGCTAGTCTACCGGCTATTCTCAATTAGGCACAATCATCTGAAAGAATTTCCCGGTGTACCATCCTTTACTTTAAAAAAAAAGTTACGTTCTCAAATTTGGGATGGTTTACTCTGTCCCTTCTATTTTAAAAAAATTTCATTCTTGATGTTATGGCAGTTTAGCTACCTTTGAAATACCAGCCCTCATTCTCTGAACAGCCCCGGTCTACTCAGCTTTGGTTTTTTAAAAAAATCCAGTTTGCTATCGAGGCCCAGGCTTCTTTTAACCGGGGCCATCTACTCCCCTCAGGCCAGCATAGGTGCTTCATCCCTGGACTCACTTCTTGAGTGAGGCCCGGTCTACCACCAATGCAATTGCATATGTTCTCTGACTGAAGCTCCGCTTCCAGAGCAGAGCCCCGGTCTACTCTTATTCAAGTGAATGGTATTTATGGAGCTCAAAGGATCGCAATTGCAACCCTTTGAAAAATGGTTAAAATTGATCTTTGCAGTTATGTATCTGCAAAGTATTGTGAATGGGTGCGTGTTAGTGTGGTCCCTGGTGCGTACGGAAGCCTAACCTTAAAGTGGCTGGCAAATAAAAAAATAAAGAGAGAAGTATCTTTATTGGAAATAAAAGTATAAAAAATAATAAAAAGGATAATTTCAGATCTGGTGTAACAGCATCAATACAAGAGAAAGCGTTTCCACATGTGGTCTTTCAATTTCTTCATTTTAAAATATGCATATTTAATTTAGGGGTGCTTTGAGTGGTTAAGACACTGAATGTGACAACTGGAAGGTCAGCAGGTCAGGAGTTCAAGACCCGAGTACTGCATGACAGAATGAGCTCCCGTCTCTGTCCTAATTCTTGCCAACCTAGCAGTTCGAAAGCAAGGAATTACAAGTAGATAAGTAGGTACCACTTCGGTGGGAAGGTAAACAGTGTTCCATGCACTCTGGTGTCGAGGTATGCCTGCCACATGTCCATGGAAATGTCTGCTGGCTTTTTGGCTATAAACAGAAATGAGCACTGAACCCTAGAGATGGATACAGCTGGCTTTCGAGCAAGGGCGACCTTTGAGTTTGCTTTTTTTCTGTTTCATGTTGGTTTAAATTTTATGCTTTTATTTTTTTTGTATGTAAATTGTCCTTGGTTTGTTCTCTGGGGAAAAGTCTGGGCTGGATAGTAAGCTGTTCAGAGAGCTTTGTTATAGAATAGCATATAAATGCCGTAAAACAAACAATGGAATAAACACCATTCACACAGGAAGACTGAGCATGTTTAATGGCCATAGTATTAAAATTGTTAGGGGAAGGCGGAAATGACAAACTACAGGGTGGGATGGGGGGACAAACAGAATTATCTGAACAGTACAGAAGTACTCTGCACTGCAACATTTTGTTATAGTTACTCCTGGTGTAGCCTCTGCTGTTTGTCATAATCACATTCTTCATAGCACTGAGAGTATCATTCAGGAGAATGTGCAAGACCATGTCGATTGTCTTTGCCAATGAGTGCAAACATGAGTGGCACATCTTGGGTTTGCCTCTGAAAGAAATATAAGTTCTTGTAAATACTGGTGCCTGTCTTCGGAAACAACATAGCACAATGCTTGAACTAGCGACGGGTGGCACAGACGAAGTCTGAGACTTGAGTTGTGTTGGTGGCATGGGAAACACTTTTCCCAGGCCCTAGGCTAAGGGAGGTGAAAGTTTCCAAAGAGCAGCTTGATTGGGCGGGTGGAACAATGGCTGCCCATTAAGAAGCAGATGTTCTCTGTCTCCCAAGCAAAGCTCCTATAATCGGCAGACAACATTCTGCTAGGCAATCCACAGCTATGCAGAAGGGTGGGGGTGGGGGTGGCGAGGGCGGGGAGTCTTTTCCTTCAAATGCATAAATGTAAGAAGATTGTCAGCCTGGGTTTCTTGTCATAGTCTACCGGGCTAAAAAATGTTCTTCACATTTAAAGTAAACCATTGTTTAGGCCTTAATGAAGGCAATAGCAATTTATCAACAGTCGTTCTGTTCTTCTGCTTCCCTTCCCTCCCCCTCCCCCCCACACTACCACATTCAGTTCCTCCAGCTTTGCACCTGCTTCCTGGGTTGGCTTCTTGGCATTGGTGCTTCGGGAGAGATCAGCTGGCAGTGGTGAGAGCTAAAAGCTCCCCTGCAATGCAGCTTCGTCAGTGCCAGCCATTTATCCACTGGCACATGCCAGCTTTGCTCTGTCTTTTTGCGGCTCTTAGGTTTACCTTCCAAAATGATAGTCCATGACTCCAAACAGTAGATAATCTTAAGGTGTGGCCATTTCTTTTTGCCAGGATCATGAGATCACACCCCCCCCCCCCAACAACACACACACACACTTTTCCCTTTCTTTTTCTTCTGCTATTTTATCCAAATGGCAGCAAAGAATATACAATAAACCCACAGTGCCATTTCTTCTTTATAGACAGCCAGAGCTTCTTGCTTTCTTTCAGCAGATGGTAGGCTAAGTGAAGCTTTCTGCATTAAAAGTGTTTCCTTTCTGTCCAGAGGCTTTGGAAAGCAGACACTCAGAATACTGAAAGAAAATACTCAGAGACAGATTTGATGGGGCTGTGCTCAGAAGCATTTGAGTCAGCTTTTCAAAAATTTATGTGATAGTTTTTGAATCTGTTTCTGTAATTTCTTGATGGACTTTAAAAATCAAGGGCTATGGGTGGTAAAGAATCCTTCTGGCAAAGAACCAACCAATCAATCTTGATTACAGTCCAAGACCAGCATAGAACAGCAAAATGAACAGAAGTTAAAAGGAGGGTACTTAAGATATATAAAGAGGCAGAAGTTAAAATGAGGGTACCGTACTTAAGGAGTAGTAAAATTACTATTAAGATTAATAATATTACAAGTACTGTACAGTAGAACCTCATACAACAATTGCCCAGTATAGCAACAAAATGGCAAAACAATTAGGTTGGGGGGGGGGAGAGAATGGTGTCCCGCATAACAATTTTACCTATGCAGAAAACCGTACAACAATTTTTCAATGGGAAAAACCACCCAGCAAAAAAAAAAAAACCCATTGCATGATGCATCCCATAGGGAAAATCAAGTATCGTATAGCAATTGTTTCGTACAACAACGAGCCCCATGGAACAGATTAAAATCATTGTATGAGGTACCACTGTATTACTAAGCCTATGAAACATATGCGGAAGTAGAAGGTCATACTATTTCTGGATCACTAAATTAAAAAAATATCATTGGGAACTTTCATGATTCATGATCACTTCTTCAGGCATGCATTCAAATGTTCTTGGCATGATGGTCTGCCAGGCTGTTGTGTTCTAAAGCATGTGCCTTTAAACAATGTATCTATCCATGTGTATCCAATGTAATCTTTTCCATGTGTAACATTGTAATCTCAGCTGCATCACTATAACCCTAATAGGACGCGAGCTAGTGACCACTAGATGGCAATAGCGAGCGTCCAAGCTCATTGGTCCAAGACTCATCTAAGAGCAACAGCGCAGGAAGATTCCCGCCTCCACCTTCACGTGGACAAGAAGGGCGTGACCTGAAATGAGGTCACGCGGACAGTAGCCAATAGACTGTCAAGGAGCCACATCCAAATGTATAGCCACTGTATATATTGAGCTGTTCGTCCGCCATTACCACATGTTCCCTCTGACCAGCATGTAATAAAGTTGTGTTAAGCCAGCTCGTCGGCTGTCGTGGTGTCTTTGGTCCAATACACTAAATTGGCGACGAAGGTGGGATCATGGCTGCCCACGGGACCAAGACATACGCTGGTTTCGACATCAAGAAACCGCAAGACTGGGAACTTTTCGAAATGGACTTCCAAGGCGCGCTGGTGGAGTTTGAGGTGACGGACGAGGCAAAGAAGAGAGCCATCCTCACCAGAATGCTCGGGCACGACGCCAAGAGGGTACTGATTGACCTCATCGCAACCAAAAAGGCGGCTGAATTCAAGGCGAAAGAGCTCCTGAAGGTGTTGCGAGACCATTTCCGGCCCTCGGTAGCGATGTTTCCCGCTCGGAGCGCGTTTTGGAGGCGAGTCCAAGCGCCTGGTGAGTCGGTTGCCGCCTTCGTAGCGGCCCTGCGTCTGGCTGCCGGCCCATGCAAATGGGAGAACTTGGAAGTCACCCTCAGGGACTGCGTGCTATGCGGCCTGAAGGATGCCGAAATCCAGCGCACGCTGATGAATCAGGAGCCGCCCCCCACATTGCAGGAGGTCCTGAAAGCGGCACAGGCCGCGGAAGCCACGAAGGCCGGGGTGCAGGAGCTCCAGGACTGGCGTCCGAAGGCCGACAAAACAGAGAGTTCGGTGCACGCAGCCCGGCGAGTTTCGAAATCGTCCGCCGAAAACAGCGACGACGAGGACGTCCGGAGGGTCCGGAAGGAGGGCCGGCGCTGCAACGGCTGCGGAGCGGCTCACGACCGCGCCAGGTGTCCTTTCAGAAAAGCCGGGTGCCACAACTGTGGACGACGCGGGCACATCGCCAAAGTATGCAGACAATGGCGCAAGGACCGGGGGAGCTCACCCGACCGCGCGGCGAGGCCAGACCGCTCGACGAGAATCAAGGATGGCGCCCGGCCCACGAGGAAGCAGGACGGCGTGGGCCACATCTCCGACGACAGCGACGACGACGCTCCAGTTTTCAGCGTGTCCTTGGGACACCCCCGCTACTTTGTTGAGGTACTGGTGCAAGGGGCCCCTGTTAGGATGGAGATTGACTCTGGCTCCTCATATTCCCTCATTTCCCAGAGGGAGTTTTTGAGAATTGCCCCCCGTGTACGGCCCAAGCTCAAAGCGTTGAGGTCCACGCTTTGGGACGTGCAAGGGAACAGTATCCCGGTGTTGGGGGTTGGGAAATTCCAGGTCCAGTATAAGCGGCACGCCGCGGAACTCCCCCTAGTCGTTCTCAAGGGGGGTAATTGCAGCCTCCTCGGGACTCAATGGTTCCAGCCCCTGGGTCTGTTCATTGGGGGGTGCACGCCGTTGGGACTGATCCAATACAGAGGGTGTGCGACGCGCACCCTGAAGTCTTCAAAAAGGGACTTGGGAAATTCAATGGACCCCCAGTAACTTTCGACCTGGACCCGGAGGTCCGCCCAATAAGACTCAAACCGCGCAGAGTGCCTTTTGCACTAAAGGACAAAATAGAGGCGGAACTGGACAAATTAGTGGGCCAGGGGATTCTTGTTCCTGTTGATTCTGCGGAGTGGGAAACTCCAATTGTCACGGCATTGAAGGCAAATGGGGAGGTTCGCATTTGCGCCAATTATAAGTGCACCATTAATAAGGCAATCCGCCCTAATGCGTATCCGGTGCCGGTGGTCAGCCATTTGCTAGCCAGGTTACATGGGGGAAAGTGTTTCGCTAAGCTCGACCTGGCACAGGCTTATCAGCAACTCATGGTAACCCCTGCCGCAGCTGCTGCACAGACCATAGTCACGCATAAGGGGGCGTTCCAGGTAACGCGCCTCCAATTCAGCGTGAACTCGGCGCCTGGAATTTTCCAGTCGCTCGTGGAACGCCTCCTCAAAGGGCTGGACGGCGTTTTGCCATATTTTGATGATGTTTTGATAACGGGGGGGAGTGAGGTTGAGTTGGCTGAAAGGCTAAACAAGGTCCTGGAGGCATTCGAACAGGCGGGGTTGAGGTTGCGAAAAGACAAATGCGTCTTCTTCGCGAAGGAGGTTGAGTTCTTAGGGTTCCGAGTAACGCCCGAGGGGATCAAACCGTCCAAATCCAAGGTGGCCGCCATCAAGAAAGCCCCTCACCCCACCTCCAAGCCCGAGTTGCAGTCGTTCCTAGGGCTCTTAAATTTCTACCACTCCTTCCTTCCTCGGAAGGCTGCGGTGGCTGAGCCGCTTCACAAGTTGCTCAAGAAAGATGCGGCATGGAAGTGGGGCGATGACCAGGAGAGGGCATTCACAGAACCGAAACAACTCCTGGCGTCTGACGCCATTCTGACCCATTTCGACCCCAAACGGCCGGTGGTACTGATCTGTGATGCATCCCCGGTGGGGGTGGGGGCAGTGTTATGCCACGTGTTGGAAAACAGGAGGGAGGCCCCAATAGCGTTTTACTCCAGGTCCCTGTCCCAAGCAGAGAGGAATTACGCCCAGACAGACAGGGAAGCGCTGGCGATAATTGCAGGGACCAAAAATTTTCTATATGGCCGCCCCTTCACCATCGTGACCGACCACAAGCCCCTACTAGGCATTTTCACCGCAGATAAGCCCACGCCACAGATCCTGTCCCCAAGGATGCTTAGGTGGGCCATTTTTCTCAACGCCTACCAGCACGCGTTGGTGTACCGGCCCGGGAGAGAAATCAGCCATGCGGACGCCCTGTCGAGGTCCCCCCTCCCCCAGACACACAGCCACGTGGGCGGGGAGGAGCCGGACCGCCAGGTGCTCATGATAGAAGTCTTAGATTCGCCCCCCATAGTACCCGCCAATATCGCTTCCAGAAGCAATAAGGGCATCGTGGGCCGGATAAATTGGTATCAGGGGCCGGATCCAGCCCATGGGCCAGAGTTTGGGCACCCCTGATTTAAACAGAGAAAATGGCAGCCTAAAATCTATCTCATCCTGTTGCAAAACAGATTGCAAGGTGTGTTTTACTTCCACTTCCGGTGGGAGGAACCACATGATCGGACCGCTGAACAACATGATCTGACCAAGGACTGAAAAGTATGGGTACTCCTGACCTATTCTATACACCAAATCCCCCCCACCTATTTCCTGATGGTAAAAGGTAAAGGTAAAGGTTTCCCTTGCTCAAAAGCCAGTCGTATATGACTCTAGGGTTCAGTGCTCATCTCTGTTTCAAAGCCGAAGAGCCTGCGCTGTCTGCTTCTGCAGACGTTTCCATTGTCATGTGGCAGGCATGACTAGACACCAGAGCACACGGAACGTTGTTACCTTCCCACCAAAGTGGTCCCTATTTATCTACTTGCAATTTCTTGCTTTCGAACTGCTAGGTTGGCAGGAGCTGGGACAAAGACGGGACCGGAATTTGCATTGCTTTAACCTGGCCAGAGGAGGGCCCTACTGCCTCAATAAAGCCATGTGGGGAGAGCAAAAAAGCAGAGGCCTGGTTTCCTATGTCGAAAAAGGGACGGAGCATCAATTCAACTGCTGCTTTTAAGAATGCAGCCTGGCAGACCATCATGCCACGAACATTTGAATGCACGCCTGAAGAAGTGACCATGAATCATGAAAGTTCCCAATGATTTTTTTTAATCTAGTGATCCAGAAAAGGTATCCCCTTCTACTTCTGCATATGTTTTATAAATGGATCACATGGCTGACTTTGTTTATATAAGCCTATGAAGTAGCACTAGTAGTTTATTAATCTGAAGGACCTGTCAGGATTGTTCTTCTGATATTACTCACTGTGGAGCAGAACCTGGCAGTACTGCCTAGTAAAAAATAGTACCTAAAAGAGTCTACTAAGGGTATAAAGATTTCCATGCCTGACCAGATTGGATCCAGCTGCACCCAAGTGAGCTGCAAATTAATCATTATTCCTACCATCTTTGTCATCATCATTTTGCATAGCTTGCATAGCTCCCGGGTATGGTACGGAGACGGCATTGGTCGCACTGATGGATGATCTCTGGCGGGAGCAGGACGGGGGTTATCCATCCATCCTTGCTCTTCTTGACCTCTCAGCGGCCTTCGATACCGTCGACCACGGTATCCTTCTGGAACGGCTCAAAGGACTGGGGATCCAGGGCACCATGTTGTCCTGGTTTTCCTCTTTTCTGGAGGGCCGTACCCAGTCGGTGTGGTTAGAGAGTGAGAGGTCCAGCCCTAGGCTTCTCAAGTATGGGGTGCCTCACGGTTCGGTGCTCTCTCCTCTCCTATTTAACATCTACATGAAGCCACTGGGTGAGATCATTCGTTCCCACGGGGTGCGGTACCATCAGTATGCGGATGACACTCAGTTGTACATCTCTGCCCGTGGGGACCCCAGTGATGCTGTTGAAATCCTATCCGGATGCCTGGAGGCCATTGGGGTCTGGATGGGGGCCAATGGGCTTCGGCTGAATCCCAGCAAGACAGAGTGGCTGTGGATAAGGGGCCCCGTGTTATCCCGGGAGTTACCATTTTTGGTACTGGATGGGGGTGTTTTGCCCCAGACAGACCCAGTGCGCAACTTGGGGGTCCTTCTGGACTCGCAGCTGCTGCTAGAAGAACAGGTAGCGGCTGTGGCCAGGAGGGCTTTTGCCCAACTTCGGGTGATTCGCCAGTTGCGCACGCTCCTGGACCGGGGCTCCTTGCTTATGGTCACCCATGCTCTGGTCACTTCCCGACTAGATTATTGTAATGCGCTCTACATGGGGTTGCCCTTGACGACCATTTGGAGGCTGCAGCTGGTCCAGAATGCGGCAGCCCGGGTGGTGATGGGATGTGGGCGATATGCCCAGGCCTCACCGCTACTTCGGGAGCTGCACTGGTTACCAGTTTGTCTCCGGGTACAATTCAAGGTGCTGGTTTTGACCTTTAAAGCCCTATATGGCAGTGGGCCAGGATACCTTAGAGACCGCATCATCCCAAGAGTGTCTGCCCGTCCAACCAGAGCGGACCGGAGGGGCTCTCTAATAGTGCCATCAGCTAGGGGTGCACATCTATCCAGCACCCGAAGGAGGGCCTTCTCCGTGTCCGCACCAACTCTCTGGAACCTCCTGCCAACAGATCTAAGACTTCAAAGAAATTTGCTGCCCTTCAGGAAAGGATTGAAGACCTGGCTGGCAGGGCAGGTGTGGGGCCCGAATGGGAACACAGCCCCCGCCTGCTGGCTTATGTAAACAATTAAGAACTCTATCTTCTTCTTCTTTTTATAGTGGGTGGGATGGATGGGTGGGATATGGGTCTTTTTATGTGTTTTTAGAACTTGTTATAATGCCGCCCTGAGTCGGGTTCTGCCTGAGTGGGCGGCATATATAAATATGACTATTAAATTAAATTAAATTAAATTTTTCAAATACACAAGAACATCAGATACATTTTCTAGATGCAGTCTCACAACAGCTAAGTAAGACAGGGGTTCATGACTAGGTACACAGTAACTCAGCCAGGAAAGCCTCAACAAAGAATTAAGGAGGAGCAGGCCTCCAAGTGTATGATCAGATTTGTATTTTTTTAATCAACAATAATAAAAAGACACATAATATGGGATAAATGTTTGGGTTCCACATAGTTATGTGCTGGTTTGGCTCTATTACATGAATTGAATCCTTCATTACCTTTTCAGGGGCATATGAAGAATGCCCAGCGATATTAGACATGAATAAATGTGGCCTCGTGTAGGTTTGCAAGGCAAAGGTAATGCTATTTTATGTAGCATTGGTAATGGTAATGCTATCTTCCTCATAGATACGCAAGCTTATCTTCATAGCGTTATACTTCAGTATGCTTGCATCTTATTCCCAATGATCTATCTGGGGAACTGGTTGAGGACTGTAAATTTCACCAGCTCAACTATAGCAGTAATTTGGTCCATCTCAAAACACTGAGTCAATCAATCTCAAAACACTGAGTCAACCTATATGTCAAAAGTAACTCAGACTGAACCGCTCCATATTCTTTGCAAAAATCAGAAAATGTAGGTAGTCTGAGGACTCTAAAACAAGAATTGAATGCTTTTCATCCTCTACAGCTGTAGCCTGTTGTGTTTTTGGTGGTTTTTTCCCTCCAGAAGAAAAGCTTGCACATGTCAGAAGAAAACTGGGATTTGGAAGGAATTAGAAAAGACCATCAAGCATAAGGATGTGTCATTGCAGACCAAGACCAGATTTATCTGTATTCCTGATCATGATGTATGGGTATAAAAGCTGAACAGTAAATAAATGTACAGGGGGCGGGGGCACACTAGTTTGAATTATGGTGCTGGAGGAGAGCTCTGTAGAACTTCTTGGCTGCCAGAAAGATGAACAAGTGGTTCCTAGAGCAAATCTAGGAACTGTGGTGGCTTAGTGGTTAAGACCCTGAACTTGATGACTAGAAGGTTGGCAGGACAGCAGTTCAAGACCCAAGTGCTGCATTATGGAGTGAGCTTCAGTCTCTGTCCCAGCTTCTGACAACCTAGCAGTTCAAAAGCAAGAAATTGCAAGTAAATAAATAGGTACCACTTCAGTGGGAAAGGTAACAGCATTTTTGGAGACAAAAATGATGTAGTTCAGGTTGTCCTACTTTGGACACATCATGAGAAGGCAAGATTCTCTGGAATAGACACTATTGCAAAGAAAGGTTGAAGGCAGCAGGAAAAGAAAATGGTTAAATAGACCCCCTGAAGAGTGCTACAGGCCTGAGTTTTCAAGAGCTGAGCAGGATTGTTGAGAAGACAACATTTTGGAGAACTCTCATTCATAAGGTTACCATAGATCGGCAACAACTTGAAAACATGTAACAACAAGTTGGGTTTTTATGTGGGGAGGGGAAACTATCAGCAAGAGACATTCCATATAGAAGTGCTAAAATCATTTTCCATATTGTTGGTCAACCTTAGATATGAATTAGTGTCATGTTTTCTTATTTATTTATGCATAATTTCAGATGAGGCTGTGCTAATTTGAGCAGAGCAAATTGGAGGCAGCTCCTAATTGTGCATTTCTGTTAACATAGAAACAAAACAGAAATCAGATCCATTTATTTGCAGTTTGTATTAGCTGGAAATTCTGGATGGCAAAGGGAACCCTTAATTCTTCATCTATTTTTTTTTTAAAATCAGCCTGAGGCAATGAAGTCTTTCTGAGTAACATATTGATTTCCCAAAGTGATTTAAGAGAGAGAGGGAATCTATAATAACTTAGCACTTACCGCACATAAGTGTTTTACATCTTCAATGCACTGCACAAATAGAGGACATTTACAAAGATAAAAATGAGCGTAGCCTGCTCTCAGGATATTAATATGTGCTCAGAACCAGCTTGAGTGGCTAAATAGTCTTTGAGTACAGAAGTCAGGAGGGTTACTGAGAAAGAGCATTGAAGAAGTTGGCTATTCTCAAACGCAATAGGCAAATGTGACTGACAGAACCCACAAACCAAACATTAATCCATCTATTGTTCTGAAAGGAAATATTAGTAGGTAACTTGAAGAAATCGTTAACAACCCCATCCTTCAAATCTCTGACAAAATGCCATGCAATATAATTCAATCAGAATTACTGACTGGTTGTGTTAGCTTTGGACTACAGCTCTCAGGATCCTGTCAGTTATAAGCCCTGCTAGATGGGGGATTCTGGAAGTTGTATTCAGGAAAAAAAAATCTGAGATCTGGTGAAATCCTATTAATAATGGTTGTATTTCAGATTACACTGTGGTACCCAAGTGAATACATGTCTCTATGTATCTATTACACTGCTATTTATCTGGGGTGGGGGAGGGGTGGGGGTGGGAGAGACCTGCCTTTAAATACTAAGTCTAAACAACTGGAAAAAGTGTATGTTACCTGTGGATTTCCTGCATCAGCAGACTAGAAGACGAATGAGTAACCAACTTTTCATCTTTAAAATATATTCCACTGATTTCAGCAGGCATGGCTACAGATAACGCCATGTACATACTATAATTGCTATTCTACTTTGAGAAAATAATTTGTTCCATTTGTTTCATAAAGGTTATATTCATAGGATAGGACAGGGGAACAACCATTGTTGATTCAGAAGATTTACCTCCTTGCCTGCACCTTCATGTGCCCTAAAATATGCTTTGGGGAGTTGGTAGACTCTCTACTGAAGATTTAGAAGTAGAGGGAGGAGAGGATGAGAAAATCCCATGAAATGAGCAGGGGTCAGTTTTGCCTGAAGCAGCCAGAAACCTATTGTATTGCATGATCATGTAACAATCACACGAGCAATAGCAGACAGCCAACTAGCTGTCTGTCACATATCCCATAGTCTTTTAGCTGTGCAGTGAGATATGTGGCTTGTAGCACATTTTGGTTGTGCATCAGAGAGCCAGCAAACTGAAAACTCCAGCACTAACCACATGGTATTTTGCAATAGGATTTTGACCTGCATCTGTTAGAAATAATAATCAAAGGGCTTCCACCAATTCCACAATTATTTAGCCATAACAGATAGAATGTCTTGTCATCTGCCTTTCTGTTATTAAACCCTCTTTCTCTTGCCAGCTTTTGTCAGGAAACCTTCTTCTTCTTCTGCCATATCTGAATCCAAATATTAGCAATCATTGTAGTGATGAGCCATGAAGACTGTCCTGAAAATATAAAGCAGTGGCTTTTCATCTGCCTTCTGCATCGCAGTGTGACACCCATACCACTGATCTAGTTCTGCAAGTCACTTTCTGGTCCTGAGCCCTTTTGGTACACAAAGTCCTCATCAGCTCCAGGCCCATATTGATGAAGCTGCTGCCCTCTACCAAGATGGATTCAGGTGGAATTTAATCCAGTTGGGGACCATCAGTCTTCCCTGTGAACTTCGGCATGTAAGGTTAGTTAACCGCTGCCTGACACTCGGCATTGAGTCGCTGACAGTCAGGGATCCAGGAAATAATAGTCACACAGAATGTGGTTGACAGTTATATTGCTAAATTTCATGGACAAGGCTGAAACAGGACTTGGTGTGGAAGCTATGTCCAGCAGTATCCTCATGGAAATTCTGGTGTCTGTGCTGCACATTAAAGATTTGAGCAATTGTATGTTCCCTGCTAGTCACACATTTGTCTTTCATCATGAGATTTCCTCAGACTTGTGCGGCTCAGTGACCAGACTTAACAAATTAAGCCTGTGTTGTCCTCTCAGTGACCGGTCACATAAACAAAGTTAATTTGTGAAGATAGAGTGTCAAGAAGAGCTTGTGCCAGGACAACCAGATACCTTTCACTATTTGCAGATAAATCACTTCTAAATACAATCTGAGCAAGTTGCCTAGTTTGATTCTCTCAGAAGCTGACCTGACAAGAAACAGAATCATTCCTTGTTGACATCATGCTAAAATGACCCTGCTGGTTATCATACTGAGAAGACTCCTGTTTCTTGATTTCCAAGACACAAAGGAAGTCCAAGAGTGGTCCAAAATTGATATTTCAAACTAAAGGGACCGAAACAGAGAATTCCATTGGGATGCAGGGAGGGAGGAAAAAGAATTTTTGCCACTTGTATCATTCTTACCCAGTGTTTCACAGAGTATGTTATCACTTCTCAGGATAAAAATAATGTACTACAAACCTTTCTTTTTTTAAAAAAAGGTCTCAGATACTGTATCTGGTGTTTTAATAGTGATCAGATAATGGTACATTGTGCTAATCTATAGTAGCTTCTGTGAAACCTCACTTAGCCTGTGCTTAAACTCTCAAACAAAGCTTGAATTTTCTTCTGCTGCTTCCCCCTTTCCTGTTGTAAGTATGTATATACTGTAATGTAATTGATAACCTCTCAGGGCAGAGTGTATGCACTGGTTTAAATATTTTTAAAGTACATTTCTCTCATTTAGTATCTAAATTCCTAAGAAAGGTGTATTACTCATGCAACATGGTAAAATGTTGTTTCTCATGATTTGACAACAGTTATATTCTCCCTTTTTTTTAAAGACAGATTTTTTTTTTAAAAAAAATTAAAAACCCAGCAATAACAGCTACAGTCTTGTGATGTAGAATAGTGGTCCCCATCTTGGGTTCCTAGATGGTATTGGATTATTGGCATGTATTTTGGAGCTTCTGGGAATTGTAGTGAGCTTTGGTAGGATGCTTGAGAATAGAATTGTGAGCTGGTTGGTTGGTATGACTCCTAGCTGAAGACAAAAATCTGAGAGTAAGAACTGCAAAGAAATCAGAACGATATTTAAGGTAGTTTTAGTGTATTGGACCAAAGACACCAGGACAGCCGAAGAGCTGGCTTAACACAACTTTATTACATGCTGGTCAGAGGGAACATGTGGTAATGGCGGACGAACAGCTCAATATATACAGTGGCTATACATTTGAATGTGGCTCCTTGACAGTCTATTGGCTACTGTCCGTGTGACGTCATTTCAAGTCACACCCTTCTTGTCCAGGTGAAGGTGATGGCGGGAATCTTCCCGCGCTATTGCTCTTAGGTGAGTCTTGGACCGATGAGCTTGGACGCTCGCTATTGCCATCTAGTGGTCACTAGCTCGCGTCCTATTAGGGTTGCAGATATGCAGCTGGGGTTACAATGTTACACAAGGAAAGGTTACATTGGATACACATGGATAGGTACATTGTTTAAAGGCACTTGCTTTAGAACACAACATCCCTCCTCCCCTAGGATGAGACGAAGTCTCTTAACCAAGATGGTTTCTTGCACTCGCGTTTGGGCCGCGATGTGGGTTGGCCCCCCCGGGGGCCGCTCCCGTTTCCTTGTTCCCTGGACCCTTGTCCTGTAATGGGAGAGGGAGACTTGTTAGTGGCTTGCTTCAGTTTTGCAGCTTTAGGGGAAAGGGTAGATTCTGTTGTGGGTGAACCGGGGGCACCAGGGGCTAACGTAAAACCCCTCTTCTCGCTTGGATTGGTGGGGGACCACTCCGAAAAAACCCCCCGGTTCTGTAACTCAAAATTAAACTCTGCTGGGGGATCCCGCGGGATATCTACGAGGACAAATTCCTTCTCCTCCCCCCTTGGTGGGGACTCTGGGCCCCCCTCTCCTCCCCCTTGGGCTAAACGGGTGGGGGAGAACCCTAACGCTGAATTCGGCTCCGCGCTTTCAGCGCCCTGCTTTCCCAGGACCCGGTTCCGTAGCTGGTACACGTGCCGCCGCCAGAGTAGACCTGTGTTGGTCTCCACGCGGTACGACACGGGACCGGTCTGCTCCACGACCACCCCTGGTACCCAGGCTGGCCCCGCACTGGCGTAGTTCCTGCAGTGCACGGGGGCGCCTACGCTAAAACTCTTTGTGGCCTCTAGCCCGATGTTCCTCCCCTTGTCTTCTACTCTCGTGGGGTCTAGCCTAGTGAGAATGGTGGTCAGTTTCCTGCGCATTAAGAGCTCCGCAGGGGAGTATCCTGACGCCAACGGGGTCACCCTGTACCCTAGCAGAAACTGACACACTTGCAGGTTGAGGTCCCCGGGGCCCATGCGCCGCAGCGCGTCCTTCGTGGTGCGGACGAGGCGCTCCACTTGGCCATTGGTGGCCGGATGGAAAGGGGCGGAGGTGATGTGCCGGATGGCGTTAATCTCTGTGAATGCCCTGAACTCAGCGGACGTGAAGCAACTAGTGTTATCGCTAATTAGAGTGTCGGGTATGCCGAACGTGGAAAAAATTCTCCGCAAATGCTTAATTGTCGCGGCCGAGGAGGTGCTCGTGACTGGGATGACCTCCAACCACTTGGAGAAAGCGTCCACAACAAGGAGAAACAGAGTTCCCCGGAAGGGGCCCGCGAAATCTATGTGTATCCGGGACCACGGCCACTTAGCCGCGTCCCACTCCCTGTGGGGAAGACGGGCCTCTTCCGGTCTGGAGCATTGGCCACTCTCACAAGTGCCGACCATGTGCTCGATGTCGGCGTCTAACTGGGGCCACCAAAAGTAGCTCCGGGCCAGCGCTTTGGAGCGCACAATTCTGGGGTGGCTGACGTGCAGCAGTTTAAGCACCCGCGGCCGGAGGGATGTGGGGATCACCACCCGCTGCCCCCACAAGAGACACCCCCTCTCTAGGGACAGCTCCAACTTTTTCCTGAAAAACGGAGTGAATTCTTCCGCTGGGGAAGACGCTGGCCACCCTTTCTGTACCCAGGAGCTAACCGCCGCCAACGTCTTGTCTCTGCTTGTCGCTTTAGCGATATCGGCGGGTACTATGGGGGGCGAATCTAAGACTTCTATCATGAGCACCTGGCGGTCCGGCTCCTCCCCGCCCACGTGGCTGTGTGTCTGGGGGAGGGGGGACCTCGACAGGGCGTCCGCATGGCTGATTTCTCTCCCGGGCCGGTACACCAACGCGTGCTGGTAGGCGTTGAGAAAAATGGCCCACCTAAGCATCCTTGGGGACAGGATCTGTGGCGTGGGCTTATCTGCGGTGAAAATGCCTAGTAGGGGCTTGTAGTCGGTCACGATGGTGAAGGGGCGGCCATATAGAAAATCGTGAAATTTTTTGGTCCCTGCAATTATCGCCAGCGCTTCCCTGTCTGTCTGGGCGTAATTCCTCTCCGCTTGGGACAGGGACCTGGAGTAAAACGCTATTGGGGCCTCCCTCCCGTTTTCCAACACGTGGCATAACACTGCCCCCACCCCCACCGGGGATGCATCACAGATCAGTACCACCGGCCGTTTGGGGTTGAAATGGGTCAGAATGGCGTCTGACGCCAGGAGTTGTTTCAGTTCCGTGAATGCTCTCTCCTGGTCATCGCCCCACTTCCATGCCGCATCTTTCTTGAGCAACTTGTGAAGCGGCTCAGCCACCGCAGCCTTCCGAGGAAGGAAGGAGTGGTAGAAATTTAAGAGCCCTAGGAACGACTGCAACTCGGGCTTGGAGGTGGGGCGAGGGGCTTTCTTGATGGCGGCCACCTTGGATTTGGACGGTTTGATCCCCTCGGGTGTTACTCGGAACCCTAAGAACTCAACCTCCTTCGCGAAGAAGACGCATTTGTCTTTTCGCAACCTCAACCCCGCCTGTTCGAATGCCTCCAGGACCTTGTTTAGCCTTTCAGCCAACTCAACCTCACTCCCCCCCGTTATCAAAACATCATCAAAATATGGCAAAACGCCGTCCAGCCCTTTGAGGAGGCGTTCCACGAGCGACTGGAAAATTCCAGGCGCCGAGTTCACGCCGAATTGGAGGCGCGTCACCTGGAACGCCCCCTTATGCGTGACTATGGTCTGTACAGCAGCTGCGGCAGGGGTTACCATGAGTTGCTGATAAGCCTGTGCCAGGTCGAGTTTAGCGAAACACTTTCCCCCATGTAACCTGGCTAGCAAATGGCTGACCACCGGCACCGGATACGCATTAGGGCGGATTGCCTTATTAATGGTGCACTTATAATCGGCGCAAATGCGAACCTCCCCATTTGCCTTCAATGCCGTGACAATTGGAGTTTCCCACTCCGCAGAATCAACAGGAACAAGGATCCCCTGGCCCACTAATTTGTCCAGTTCCGCCTCTATTTTGTCCTTTAGTGCAAAAGGCACTCTGCGCGGTTTGAGTCTTATTGGGCGGACCTCCGGGTCCAGGTCGAAAGTTACTGGGGGTCCATTGAATTTCCCAAGTCCCTTTTTGAAGACTTCAGGGTGCGCGTCGCACACCCTCTGTATTGGATCAGTCCCAACGGCGTGCACCCCCCCAATGAACAGACCCAGGGGCTGGAACCATTGAGTCCCGAGGAGGCTGGATTTACCCCCCTTGAGAATGACTAGGGGGAGTTCCGCGGCGTGCCACTTATACTGGACCTGGAATTTCCCAACCCCCAATACCGGGATACTGTTCCCTTGCACGTCCCGAAGCGTGGACCTCAATGCTTTGAGCTTGGGCCGTACGCGGGGGGCAATTCTCAAAAACTCCCTCTGGGAAATGAGGGAATATGAGGAGCCAGAGTCAATTTCCATCCTAACAGGGGCCCCTTGCACCAGTACCTCAACAAAGTAGCGGGGGTGTCCCAAGGACACGCTGAAAACTGGAGCGTCGTCGTCGCTGTCGTCGGAGATGCGGCCCACGCCATCCTGCTTCCTCGTGGGCCGGGCGCCATCCTTGATTCTCGTCGAGCGGTCTGGCCTCGCTGCGCGGTCGGGCGAGCTCCCCCGGTCCTTGCGCCGTTGTCTGCATACTTTGGCGATGTGCCCGCGTCGTCCACAGTTGTGGCACTCGGCTTTTCTGAAAGGACACCTGGCGCGGTCGTGAGCCGCTCCGCGGCCGTCGCAGCGCCGGTCCTCCTTCCGGACCCTCCGGACGTCCTCGTCGTCGCTGTTTTCGGCGGACGATTTCGAAATTCGCCGGGCTGCGTGCACCGAACTCTCTGTTTTGTCGGCCTTCAGACCCAGTCCTGGAGCTCCTGTACCCCGGCCTTCGTGGCTTCCGCGGCCTGTGCCGCTTTCAGGACCTCCTGCAATGTGGGGGGCGGCTCCTGATTCATCAGCGTGCGCTGGATTTCGGCATCCTTCAGGCCGCATAGCACGCAGTCCCTGAGGGTGACTTCCAAGTTCTCCCATTTGCATGGGCCGGCAGCCAGACGCAGGGCCGCTACGAAGGCGGCAACCGACTCACCCGGCGCTTGGACTCGCCTCCAAAACGCGCTCCGAGCGGGAAACATCGCTACCGAGGGCCGGAAATGGTCTCGCAACACCTTCAGGAGCTCTTTCGCCTTGAATTCAGCCGCCTTTTTGGGTGCGATGAGGTCAATCAATACCCTCTTGGCGTCGTGCCCGAGCATTCTGGTGAGGATGGCTCTCTTCTTTGCCTCGTCCGTCACCTCTAACTCCACCAGCGCGCCTTGGAAGTCCATTTCAAAAAGTTCCCAGTCTTGCGGTTTCTTGATGTCGAAACCGGCGTATGTCTTGGTCCCGTGGGCAGCCATGATCCCACCTTCGTCGCCAATTTAGTGTATTGGACCAAAGACACCACGACAGCCGAAGAGCTGGCTTAACACAACTTTATTACATGCTGGTCAGAGGGAACATGTGGTAATGGCGGACGAACAGCTCAATATATACAGTGACTATACATTTGAATGTGGCTCCTTGACAGTCTATTGGCTACTGTCCGCGTGATGTCATTTCAAGTCACGCCCTTCTTGTCCAGGTGAAGGTGATGGCGGGAATCTTCCCGCGCTATTGCTCTTAGGTGAGTCTTGGACCGATGAGCTTGGACGCTCGCTATTGCCATCTAGTGGTCACTAGCTCGCGTCCTATTAGGGTTGCAGAGATGCAGCTGGGGTTACAATGTTACACAAGGAAAGGTTACATTGGATACACATGGATAGGTACATTGTTTAAAGGCACTTGCTTTAGAACACAACAGTAGTACAGTAAATGTTTGAACTGTGTTTTTAGTCAGACCCAAAGGAGTTCTGTTTTTGTGGAAGAAACTGTGGAAAATGGTACTGGCATTTGTATTAAAACTTCCAACTATGTACAGGTGAAATTCGGAAAATTAGAATATCGTGCAAATGTCCATTCATTTCACTTAAAAGGTGAAACAACTATATGAGATAGATTCACTACATGCAAAGCGAGATATGCCATGCCTTAATTTGTTATAATTTTGATGATCATGGCATACAGCGTACATGAGATTATGTGATGATTATGGGGTACATGAGATTGGGGGGTTGGGGTTTTCATAAGCTGTAAGGCATAAGCATCAATCTTATAACAAAGTAATAATTATAATATATAATATTATAATATAATATAATATTATAACAAAGTAAGGCTTGAACTATCTCGCTTCGCATGTAATGAGTATCTCATATATTTGTTTCACCTTTTAAGTTGCATTACTGAACTGAATGAAAATTTGCACGATATTCTAATTTTCTGAGTTTCACCTGTATATGTTAAGTGTTGAATGCAATTAAACTGTAAAAAAAAGAAGAATGCAAGCGCGGCGCCAAAATGGCCGCCGCGCTCTTTGCGCCCCACCCCCACCCGGACTCAGACATCCGGGTAGTTAGGGGGGCATGGCCACCCCTCTTTAAAAGGGGTGGCCACGAGGCAGCCGAGCTGCCATTTTGCGAAAGCGACGGAGAGGAGAAGTTTTTACTCCGTCGCTCTTCACCTTTTCAGGGAAGCCGTTTTTGGCGGCAGAAAGCTTGGCGCACTCTTCGCCTCTTCTTCTTTGGCTTCCCAACCATCGTTCTGATCCCTGGGAAGGGATCAGCCTTGCTATGCCTCCCAAGAAGAAGGCTATGGCGACTTCGGCTCACCCGACTAAGAGGCAGCAGTCGGGTCGGAGGACCGCGACTGCGCCCCCCAACAGGACCCCTTAATGGAGGCACCCACCGGGACCAGTGGGATGGGGCAGATCAGGCTGTGGCCCGCAGCTCTCCAGCCTCAGACCAGCCCTACGGGGGCTCCGGCCCCCGGCCCGCAGTTGCCGGCCATGGGCTTCGAGCAAGGGGGAGGGCCTGGCGCGGCCGGGGCTTCGGCCCCCGGCCCGCATTTACCGGCCATGGGCTTCGAACAGGGGGGAGGGCTTGGTGCGGTTGCACAGCAGGGCCTGCCCCCGGCCCCTCATGGGCCGGAGTTTTGGGCATGGCCCTACTTAGGTCCAGGCTCTCAAGTCATGGGCCCTGGACCATTGCCCAGCGGGCCGTCCGGCCCACTTGGCCCCCTTTATGCAGGGGGATCTGTGACAGTGGATGCTCTACTGGCCCGCGTCGCGGCGCTAGAGGCATCCCTAGGGATAACCAATAACCCCATTGGGGGGGGCTGCATTGCCATCTGGGGCCCCCTTTTGCCAGCAGGTGACCGTGGCAGCCGCCACCCTTCAGCAGGCGGCCGGTCGGGTTGAGCTGCTCGAGGCGCACAGGCCTGTGCCCGCCGCGGCCTCGCAGCTCCCCGTACAGCAGGCACTACAGTCAGGTAGTGGTCGGATGTGTCCTCAGAGCTCGATTTCTGTCGCGAGCTCCAACGCCCGCCGTGGGCCGGAACCCCCGGTGGGGCGGCCCACGGGGGTGCACCCAGTGAGTATCTGGTTCAAACTAATGTCCCCACATCACACTCCACTTCTGGGGATGGGTTCCAATGGGGCGGGTGGCCATCAGTTCCCGGCTTACCCGGGTGCAGCTTGGTCTCATACTGGTGTGACATTGGGTGGGGGGGTTTCCGCCCCAGGGACTGCTACGGGTGTAGCAGGGACGGTTCAGGCCACTCTCTTGATGTCCCGTATTAATACTGTGCCGGTGTCGGCATTGCCGACTGCCGGGTATTCCTTGCCCCTCGGGGATCATTTGGCCCAGGCCACAAAGGAAAAGATTTGGCGGGGGGAGTACGTAGATATTTTCTCCCTATTGAACAGGGAACCCACCAAGGAGGAGAAGGAGGGGCAGGATAAGAAGGATAAAGAGCTGTCTCGCCGTCGCAAGCCACCACGCACGTGGGCCAACTGGTTACCCACATATCTCATATATATGGCGGTGTATCTTAGGGCTCGGCCTGACCTGGCCATTCCTATGGTCCAATATTTGGACAATATTTACAGGGCAATGGTGGATTTTCCTGGCCCATCGTGGTTGGCTTACGATGAGGAATTTCGAATGAGAGTGCCCCTACACTCAGAGATGAGGTAGGATGAGCCCTGTCAGAAGCTGTGGCTTTTGTATATGACCCCCACGCGCCCAGCGCCTGGGGAGAGGTACCATTGTGGACATGCGGTACAGCGAGCTGCTCCAGCTCAGACCCCCCGCCAGCTGGCGGGGCAGGGGGTTCCAGCCCGCCTGCTGTGTTGGAGCTTCTCGGCCAATGGTGCATGCAATAGAAAACAGTGCCAATACAGGCACAAGTGTCCCTCTTGCGCTGGCCCCCATGCCGCCGCTGCGTGTCCACGAGCCGGTGGGTCACGGGGCAGAGGTAGAGGTGGACAAGGAGCGGGCAGACCTGCCGCTGATGGAGCTGGTCACTACAAAGGCCCCCTCCCCGGTTAACGTGGTTATGTTGGAGCGGTGGCTCTCCACTTACCCGAGGAGGGAGGACGCTAGGTACCTCCTCGAGGGTTTCCAGTGGGGATTCCGCATCCCATTTAAGGGAGAGCGGTGCCCCCAAGATGCCCCTAATTTACTTTCCCTTAGGGGTAGGGAGGAGGTGGCTGCCCTAAGTATTGCTAAGGAGGTTACTGCAGGTAGGGTTGCTGGCCCCTTTCCCATGCCACCCTTTCCCAATCTGAAGGTTTTCCCTTTAGGGTTGGTGCCCAAAAAGACCCCTGGGGAGTTTCGTTTAATTCACCATCTGTCATACCCGGCGGGCCATTCGGTCAATGATGCCATTCCTGATGACCTTTGTTCGGTCAGGTATACATCATTTGACCAGGCCCTGCGCATGGTGCACTCTTGTGGCCCGGGTGCACTTTTGGCAAAATGTGACATTAAGTCGGCATTCCGTTTGTTGCCTGTGCACCCGGGTGACTTTGAGTTATTGGGTTTTAAATTTCAGGGGAACTTTTATGTAGATAAAGCCATGCCTTTTGGCTGCTCCATTTCCTGTTCAGCATTTGAACGTTTTAGTACCTTTCTTCAATGGGCCTTTGTTCGCAGGTCTGGGTCTGGATCTGTAGCCCACTACCTCGATGATTTCTTGTTCGGGGGTGAACGGGGCTGGGACACGTGCACGCATCTCCTCAACACATTTCAGACGCTAATGCAGGAACTTGGTGTCCCTTTAGCGCCCAAAAAGACCGAGGGCCCTTCAACCAAGCTCACATTTCTGGGTATTGAAATTGACACGGTCTCGCAGGCATCCAGGTTACCCATGGACAAGGTTACCCGGATCACTGCATTGATTTTGGCCTTACTGGCCAAACGCAAGGTGTCGCTTCGTGAGCTCCAGGTTCTCCATGGTCACCTTAACTTCGCCTGCAGGGTGGTCGCGCCTGGCAGAGCTTTTGCTCGACGCTTGTGCGACGCCATGACTGGCCTGTCCAGGCGCTATCATAGGGTCCGACTGAACAAGGGCATGAGGGCTGACATGTTGATCTGGCTTAAGTTCCTTAGGGACGTCAACGGGCTGTCATTTTGGAGGGCTGACCTTTTGGTTTCCCCTAGGTTCCAGGTTCAGTCGGATGCCTCGGGGTCCCTGGGTTATGGGATTTACTTTGAGGGGAGGTGGGCCTACGGCCAATGGCCTCCAGCTTGGAGGGGCACGGATCGTTTACGCGATCTCACATTCCTTGAGTTCTTCCCGATACTGGGAGCTTTGATGCTATGGGGCGAGGAGTGGGCCAATTCAGTGGTTCATTTCTGGTGTGACAATGCTGCGGTAGTGCACATTGTCAATTCCCAGACATCTAAATCACACAGGGTCATGGAGTTAGTTCGCCAGTTCGTGTTGCGCCTCAACGTGCTCTTCAGGGCCAGACATGTGCCAGGTATTAATAACGACATTGCTGATGCTTTATCCCGCCTGCAGATCCCCCGGTTCCGCGCCTTGGCTCCGGACGCAGAGGAATTCCCCTCGCCGCTCCCGGACGAGATTTGGACGTTTGGCAAGGAGAGGTGAACCGGGCGATCGGCATGTCGCTGGCGCCCCGCACGCGTAAGGCATATCACCATGCATTCAGTCAATTTAAGACCTTTTGTGCGCAACTCCGGTTGCCTGAGATTTGGCCCATTCCGGTTTCACACGTTCTTCAATTTATGGTCTACCTACACAGTCAGGGCCTGGCTCCCCGCACCATAGCATCCAGGCTGTCGGCACTGGCATTCGTGGCCAAAGTGAGGGGCTCTGCTGACAGCATGAATGATTTCTGTATACGACATGTTTTGGAGGGGTGGTCACGGGAACGTGGCCGCCGCCCGGACAACTGCCACCCTATTTCCCCAGGAGTTCTTACCCACCTTGCACGAGGCTGGCATGACCTGTGTTTTGACAGGTATGAGGCAGCTCTGTTTCACGCGGCTACCACGGTGGCCTTTTTTGGAGCGCTCCGCATCAGTGAGCTGGTGCTACTGTCTAAGGCGGATGCTGAGCGTAGGGCACTGGAACTCGAAGATGTCTATGTTTCTAATGAGTGGGCTCAGTTGAGGATACGGTCCTCAAAAGTAGATCAGCATGGCGTAGGCAGTGGTGTCAGACTGCTACGATGTTCAATTGCAGACATCTGTGCGGTTGGTGCCCTACAACAGTTCCTCGCAATGCGTGGTACGCACCCTGGCCCGTTTTTCTGCCACCAGGATGGGTCTCCCCTCACCAAATTTCAATTTTGGAAGGTGACCGGTAAGGCACTGTCCAGTGTTGGCCTCCCCGGGGCTCGTTACGGCACCCATTCATTTAGAATAGGAGCTGCTTCTACTGCGGCTGCATTTGGGTACTCTGAGACTGATATATGCCATATGGGGAGGTGGGGATCGAAGTGTTTTGAATTATATGTTCGCCCTCTTCAAGTGTGAGTACCAGTTAAGTCACTGTCCTATCTCTTTTATTTTACAGACCCTGTGTGTCGACGCACACCGGTGGCAGTATGGCTGGTGGGCCACAGCTATGTGCACTGGGCAGCGCAGTACGCTGTGGCGACAGAGTGGGGACCCCAGCTTGGACTACGTGCAGCCGCATGTATCAGGTGGTATGGTAAGCGCGGAATGTTATGGCGGGAACTGTTGCCATTCCTTTTTTCCATCAGGGATGCTGAACCGCCTGATGTCCTGGTGCTGCACCTCGGGGGCAATGACTTGGGCCAGGTCACTGGCCCTTCTTTAAAACATACGATCTGCAGCGACCTGGCTTGTTTGCATTATGTGTGGCCTGCCACAACCCTGCTATGGTCGGACATCATAGCGCGTCACGCTTACAGGGGGGTATCAACCTCCAGGCCCTTGACCGCGCTCGTCGCTCGGTGAACAGGGCAGTGGCCCGGTTCTTTGCTGACAAGGGTTTGGGGCGGGTCATCCGACACCCCAACATTAGTCTCCAAAATTACGATCTTTACACAGGGGATGGGGTCCATCTGTCGCCCAGAGGTATGGACCTCTTTTTGGAAGATGTGCAAGCAGGCCTGTTGACCGAGCTGACGGTCTGGGGGGGGGGGGCAGTGAGTCTTTATTAAGCCTCCCCGTGTGGCGGGTAGCACTGGTAAGGTAAATATTGATGACCCACAGGTATCCGGCAGGTTCGCAATTGACTGGCCAACACTAGATAGGTACAAGTTGGTTAACGTTGTCCGGTCAACGACGAACCAGGCAACGGGGTGATGGCAGGAGCTCTTCAGCATGCATCACCCCGCGATTTTACGGATACACGTCAGAGGGTGGGGTCAGTAGATAGTTTATTGACTACGGTCAACAATTTGTTTGTTGTAAACAAACAAATGGATACAAATGGATACATTGTAGCCAATTGCCGTTGGCAATTTTGGGAGGAACCTTACCAGTGTTACTGCGGCCTGCTTGCCTTAAGAATTATAATTGGCTGAGTACCAATTGAAATTTATAATTCGGACTAGGGCATGAATCAATAAATGTGGCCCAATGCCGTTATCCACTTATACTGGTGTCTGAGTCCTTTTTTGGGGGGTGCGCCTGCAATGCAAGCATGGCGCCAAAATGGCCGCCATGCTCTTTGCGGGGGCCCCCCACCCGGACTCAGACATCCGGGTAGTTAGGGGGCGTGGCCACCCCTCTTTAAAAGGGGTGGCCACGAGGCAGCCGAGCTGCCATTTTGCGAAAGTGACGGAGAGGAGAAGTTTTTCCCTCCACCCCCTCCCTAGTGAACAGTGTGATATTTTGGTCGCTTCGGGACCGGGTGGGAATTTTTGGCTGGAACCTACAATTGGCTTCCTGGTTCTGGCTTTTTTGCCCATCCCACACTGTTGCTATGGTTTGATATAGGGGCTTTGCTATTGACTTTGGTCACATGGGCGGGTAGCACTGGTAAGGTAAATATTGATGACAGGTTCGCAATTGACTGGCCAACACTAGATAGGTACAAGTTGGTTAACGTTGTCCGGTCAACGACGAACCAGGCAACAGGGTGATGGCAGGAGCTCTTCTGCATGCATCACCCCGTGATTTTACGGATACGCGTCAGAGGGTGGGGTCAGTAGATAGTTTATTGACTACGGTCAACAATTTGTTTGTTGTAAACAAACAAATTGATACAAATGGATACATTGTAGCCAATTGCCGTTGGCAATTTTGGGAGGAACCTTACCAGTGTTACTGCGGCCTGCTTGCCTTAAGAATTATAATTGGCTGAGTACCAATTGAAATTTATAATTCGGACTAGGGCATGAATCAATAAATGTGACCCAATGCCGTTATCCACTTATACCGGTGTCTGAGTCCTTTTTTGGGGGGTACGCCTGCAAAGGGCTATGTGATACTTGACAGCTCATCACATTGAACCTTCTTATTCTTCTATGTGAAGATTTTTAAATCAACTTACTTTTGGCTTCCACTTCCTGCTTATCCCCCCCGCCCCCAAGACATCAGTCAAAGAAAAACAATCATACTTATACAGGTGAAACTTGGAAAATTAGAATATCATGCAAATGTTCTGTGTCATAGCACTTTTGTTTTCATTGCTCCTGTATATGCTGAAGCATATACTGTAATTTTATTTGTTCATGTGCCAATCTTACATTTAGTGCAGAGATTTATGCTTTCAAAAAAGCACCGTGGTGTGGTTCAAAATCTGAGCAAAACCATTATGGGAAGAGCTGCAGGATCCAGGATGTTCTCCAATTTAAAAACCATTGCCCTGCCACCACATACACTCCATTGCTAGTATCTGGCCCCACCTCCCTCTGTCCCTACCTGACCGGAGGGATAAAGAGGCTCCGGAGATGCTGACGCTGAGGCCCGTCGAGACTCACCCGGGCCCCTGTCATCGGCCCGGGATAGGAGTCAGCTGCATTAATAATAATAATAATAATAATAATAATAATAATAATAATAATAATAATAATAATAATAATAATAATAATAATAATAATGACAATTCTGCAATTTCTGACATCAACTGAACCTGTGGTTTCATCAGTGGCTCAAGTGGCTAAGACGCTGACTGGGAAGCGGAAGGTCAGCAGTTCGATTCCCGAGTACTGCAGGACGGAAATGAGCTCCCATCTTCGTCCCAGCTCCTGCCAACCTAGCAGTTCGAAAGCAAGAAATTGCAAGTAGATAAATAGGGACCACTTCGGTGGGAAGGTAACAGCGTTCCGTGCGCTCCGGTGTCTAGTCATGCCTGCCACATGACCACGGAAACGTCTGCAGAAGCAGACAGCGCTGGCTATTCAGCTTAGAAACAGAGATGAGCACTGCACCCTAGAGTCGAATACGACTGGCTTTCGAGCAAGGGGAACTTTAACTTAACTTAAAGTTGGAACTGACTTATATTGACCCTAATAGGACTTTCAAGGTAAGTGTGATATTTAAGGCATTGGTTTAGCAGTTCCACTCCCCCAATGAGTTTCCATGGGCAAGCAGAGTTTTGACCCTAGGCTTTCTGAGTCCTAGCCTGCTGCTCTCTCCCAGCAGTTCTCAGCCTTTTCAAGACGAGGGCCGGGTCACAATCCCTCAGACAGATTCAGGAGCCAGATAGCTGTTTTGCCCTGCCTGCCACACATGGCACTTCTGGGTGGAGGCAGTGAGGAGCCACATGAAATTGTGTCATAGGCTGTATCTGGCCCCCGGGCCGTAGGTTGAGAAACCCCTTCTCTATTTACTAGACCTCACTGCACATTCAGTAAGAGAATGTTGTTTAAATTAGAGCTTGGAAGTACAGTGGACCCTCGAATAACGACGTTACTTGGTTCCCCAAGGAACGTCGCTATTCGAATAATGTTGTTATTCGAATAATGACAAAAAACGTCGTTATGCGAATAACGATGGTAAAAATACCATTGTTAATTGAATAACAAAATCGTTATTCGAATACCGACGGGAAAAAGTACTGTCATTATTCGAATAATGTCGCTATTCGACATTGGGAGCGTTGTAGCATCGTTAATAAAAAATGATGCTATTCGAACGCATCGTTAATCGAGGGTCCACTGTAATGAAAAAAGAAGAAATGAACTGACCCACAACTAGATAATAGGGGAATAACAAAGTTACATTTCAAAAATAGCATGAGTAAGAGTGACATTCTAGTACTGCACATTAATTGGTGGAACAAGTACAGTGGAAACCTGACTTACAAACTGTTCGACTTACAAAAATGCGACATACAAAGAGAAATCCTGGCTAAAAAAATTTTTGACATACAAATTTTTAATAGGAAAAATTTGACATACAAAAATATGGTGACATCTAGTGGCCTCTTCTGGTAATGCAAATTTTCCAACATACAAATAACCTCGTAGAACAGGAAAAAATTGTGTGTAGAGGTTTTACTGTAATCTTTTTCAGTTACAGTGGTACCTCATACAACAATTTTAATCGGTTCCATGGGGCTCATTGTTGTACAAAACAATTGCTATATGATGCATTCATCGCATAGCGATTTTCCCTATGGGACGCACTGTACAACGATTTTTTTGCTAAGTGGTTTTGCCCATTGAAAAATTTTTCCATAGGGAAAATTATTATGTGGGGCGCCATTTCCCCCAAAAAACCTAATTGTTATGCGATTTCATTGCTCTATGAGGTGATTGTTGTATGAGGTTCTACTGTATTTTAATACACATCTTAAGGTATTTTTAAAGGTATTTCAACAGGATCTTAAAGTTTTGTGTCATTTCCCTCAGACCTAAACAAAGAAGTAGTAGAACAAGCAATATCCTAAGTTACTTTTTTAAAACTGCAAAGGATACTAATGGGTTATCATGCAACAAGGAACAACAGGTAACAATGTAAACCAAAATCGGTTAATTTTCAAACTTTGTAACTAGCAAGAAGAGTGAATTTCTTTACTAAAGTAGCAATAGCAGTTATACTTACACCCATAGCAACTCTCTGGGCAGCTCACAAGGTACAATTACTATTATGCCCCCAACATGTTGGGTACTCCTTTTACTGACCTCAGAAGGACGGAAGCCAAGAAGGTGGATTGGGTATTCCAAATATTAAACACTATTATAGAGCATTTCAGTTAAAAAATGTTGTAAAAATTATAACAAAACCTGATGTTATTTGGGACGAGATAGAAATAAAAGAATTACAACAATCTGGGAAGGCAATTTTTTTGGATAAGGGGATGAAAATAAAGGTAAATAATTCATTAACGAAAGCAATGATGGAGGTTTGGAAAAATATTAAAGAGAAAATAGTGCTGGGAATTTCCCCGATAATGGATCTGGAAGATGTTAAGACTTTCCCTTTGAAAGTAGACAAAAGAATAAAGGATAAACTTCTGAGAAATGATGTGTTTCTGTTAAAAGATTGGATAAAAATGATGGATAACTTGGAATTAAGAGCTGAAGTGTTTAAACAGATGAAATTGAACTGGTTACAAATAATTTTGGTAAAAAAATGGGGGAAGAGATATAAAGAGGAGTTCAGTTTACAGAGAGGGAAAACAGAATTTGAGGAGATGATTTGTAAAATAAGAAAAGGAGAAATGGAGATAAAAGGTTTAGTAAGTAAAATATATAGAATTTTGAATAAGGATGAAAGCTCACAAAATGTGTTGAGAATACTATGGGAAGAAGATTTAAATATAAGAATTTCGGAATCACAGTGGAAGAGTAAATGGAGGAGAAGAATTATGAAAAATCTTTCTGTAAGATTAAAAGAACATAATTATAAAATATTGTGGAGGTGGTACCTGACTCCAGTTAAATTGTATCGAATGGATAATAGTAAATCAAGAGATTGCTGGAGATGTAAAAGTGAGCTTGGAACATATGAACACATGTGGTGGAGTTGTAAAGTGGTTAAGATTTTTTGGAAACTAATTGAGAAAGAAATTTCAGCAATTACTAAAGTTGATATAAAACTGGAGCCAGGTATCGCCTTGCTGATGGTATTGGATGATATAAATATGAGTACAAACAAAAAAGAACTGGTGTCAATAATGTTAACGGCTGCAAGACTGTGTATAGTGAGAAAATGGAAAAGTGATTTAAGGTTAAAAATTGATGAATGGTATAAAGAAATGTGGGAAATTGCATTGAATGATAAATTGACATGTGAGTTGAATGTGAAGAAAGGTATTTTAAAAGAGAACAAATTTTGGGAAATATGGAAACCATTTGTGGAACTTGTCCTTGTGAGTGATAAAGGGGTTAAGCCAGTACCTCAACATATGAGTTTCTGGGAAAATTAAATTAGAAATTTGATCCTCATGGTTTGTAAATATCACTAGGTGTTATAATTTGTAATACAACAAATTAATGTAATGTGAATTTCTTTTTTCTGATTTGTAATTTCTTGTATTTGTTGTATTTTTTTAATACATCATTTGTATTTTTTTTTTAAAAACTTAATAAAAAATATATTAGAAGAACAGAAGCCTGAGTCAACCTTGCTCACCAGCAAGATTGAATTCACAGCATCAGCAGTTTGGGCTGCAGTGCAGCAGTTTAACCACTGTGCCACCAGGGGTCTTTGAATGTAATTGTTCAAGTTCTGTTAAAGTTCCTCACAAGCAGAGGCTATTGGGTCATTATTATTATTAATGGAAATGGCCCCTATTGCTTAATGAGAAAAGAGGCTCTTTTTCGAGTCGCAAGAAGTTTAATTTACAGTTGGTTTCAATCCAGTCAAGATAGGTTTGACAGATCAACTGTCTAAATATTGCTGCATGGTAATCAGTCCTTTCCATGGAACAACTGTGGACCTGTTTCCTGAGGACAGTGTTGTAACTGTCACAACAACCATGGCCCTTATAGATGCCACTGTTTTGATTCCTTTCAATTGCTATTGCATATTTTCTTGAGTTGCTAGTTAGCAAGCACAGTTTATTGGGTCATCTGCATCTGTACATGCAATGGCAGCCATCTTAGCAGTAACCCTTTCAAGAATTCTTGCTCCTGTGATCAAAGTCATAATGATGGCAGACTCAGTGGTTGAAGTAGAAGAGGCAACACCAACTTGTACTATGTATGATGTAAAATACATCAACCTTCTAGCCCTGTCAGCAGTAGCAAAACAATCTCAGTGAATGGTGTTCCCATTGTTCCTTCCCTCAGGTTTCCTTCACAATGATTTCACTTCACAGTGAAACATGATCACCATGAAAGAAATCAAGGGGAAGGGGTTTGGAAGGAAGGTGATGGATGAGAGGGAGCAATTGGGGTGGGGGCTGTCCAGACGAGGTGAGGCAAGGACACTGTACAGGGTTGACTGGTTCATTAGCAACATTTGGAAGGGTGCCAGCACATTCCAGGACTGTGTGTTTGCCTTTAGGTGCTCTGAGGTTTTAACTCCCCTCCCTCCTGTCCTCAAGCTTTCTTTTCTCTCAGCTGAAAAGAGTTGATAATTCCCCCTCCCTTTTTCTCCTCCTGCACAATGTAATTAATTTCCTTAAGGAGGGGGGGGGGAGTTCACAAACTAGAACTCTCTCTGTGTTTGTGTGTCTGTGCATGTATACACATACCAAAAATGCATGCTAATATTTCCTTCAACCCCAGGGAAATAACTTCAGATTTTATCCTTCTCCATGTTTATCTCGAAATCCTAAATTTGGTTTGCTGGTTATGTAATCATTGTGCTTCCTTCCTTCCTTACTTGAAAATACTGTGAAATGATTATAAAAACACATGCATACATTGGAACATCCAAATAAATGTTCCTTTTTCTGTCCTGAGGGTTATTTGGGGCAGTTTCCTTTGGACAGTACTGTGTCCACTATGCACGCACAGGTAGTCCATGAGCAAAAACCACATATTTGACCTGAGTGGAAAAGAACATTGATTTCTTTGCCCTCTTTGTTCTTGTGTACCACTCCCTTTCCTTCCTACTCTCCCTTCTTCCCTCTTCTGCATTTCCCACAGCTAAAAATTGCCTCCAGGACTCTTTTACTTCATGTTGGTGGATATCCTAGTTTACAGTGCAGGTGTGGAGACCTCCTCTTTGTGGTCGCCACAGCAACCCACCTGTCTAATCTGTTGAATATCAAGAAGGAGGAGGAGGAGGAGAAGCCGGCCGCCCCACCCCTGGACTTTGTTGTTTGTTTGAGAACTTTTCTATGTGGTTGTGACTTTATCATTATATTATTTTATAGTCTTGTGTTGTTGTATATTATTATATGCTGTTTTTAGAGATTGAATTTTGTATATTATACACATACCTGTCAAGTATCCCGGATTGGCCGGGATTTCCCATATTTTAGCGCCGATTTTTGCCATTTCCCACCCGGAGCTGCTGCTACCCCGTAATTTGGCAGCGGGGGAAAAGGAGTTACTGCGCATCCCTTTTGTGCAGTTCCTTTCTACGCATGCGTAGAACTTTTCTACGCATGTGTAGAACCCTTCTACTCATGCATAGAAGGCTTTTGTGCAGAAGGGGATGCGTAGAAGCCTTCTATGCATGTGTAGAAGTGAGCTGCGCAGAACAGTTCTGTGCAGGTCTGTTCTACACATGCGTAAAAGCCTACGCATGCATAGAAGTGAGCTAGGCAGAATGGTTCTGCGCAAGTCCATTCTACGCATGCATAAAAGCCTTCTACGCATGCATAGAATGGACCTGCACAGAAATGTTCTGCACAGGTCCCGTAATCTCCGGAGCTGCGCTTGACAGGTATGATTATACATATTATTGTGTATTTACTGTGTATATTGTTTAATTATCATGTGAGCCGCCCTGAGTCGGGCTTCCTGATTGGGCGGCATACAAGTGCGAAAATGAAATTAAATTAAGAAGATGATGGTGACGGTGAAGATGATGAAAGAAGATGAAAGAAGAAGATGGTAGACAAAAGCCATCCACCCCTCTTTCTGCTCCATCCCTGAGCCTCTGAGTCTCCAAGCATTCCTTATAATCCCCTAGTCATTGCCCGGGCAACACTGTTCCTGTCTGAAGTTCGCTTCACTGACAGACGCCTCCTCCTTCCTTTTGGCTTTGCATGTTTTTCCTCCTTGCCTCTATCTGTCAGATTCCTGGCAATGAACCAATCAATTTAATCATATTTGATTTCGGCTGATGCACCACCATGGAACACCTTCCTGGAGGAATCACTGGAGCTAGCCAGTCTAACTATGTGAAAGTGTTATTGTCCAATTTTAATTTCAAATGGATCCCACCTTATCCTCTTCTGTATGCTGTGGCCTGTAATGACAAAAACTAAGACAGCTCATCTAATTTTAAAAGGCAGCAGATTTGCAGGAGAGAAATCATAGTCAGATGGAACATCAGCATCACATCTAAATCCTTGAGTGCATTTCAAGTCTGTGGTTGCAGTCTGGCACTCTGAAGTACAGTATAAAAAACAATGGAAGTTACCTTTTGAGATTGTGGCTCCCAGCATTCTTCATTGGGCATACTGGTTGTGGGACTCTGGTAGTTGTAGACCCTTTCTTGACCATGTCTGCATCTGAGCACCTGAAGATTCCCTCCCCACCTACTCACTGAGGCAAGCCTGAGATCAAGACCTTTTTTAGAACAATAAATTAGAGGTCCACTGGGCTAACTTGACGACTGGAAGGTCGGCAGGTCAGCAGTTCGAGACCTGAGTGCTGCATGATGGAGTGAGCTCCCATCTCTGTCCCAGCTCCTGCCAACCTAGCAGTTTGAGAGCAAGAAATTACAAGTAGATAAATAGGTGCCACTTCAGTGGGAAGGTAAACAGTGTTTTGTGCCCTCCTGTGCCTAGTCATGCCTACCACGTGTGCACGGAAATGGCTGCAGTCCCAGACAGTCCTGGCTCTTTGGTTGTAAACAGAGATGACCACCGAATTCTAGAGTCAGATATGATTGGCTTTTGAGCAAGGGCAACCTTTACCTTTAACTAATGAGAGTACCACTAAATTAGAGCATGAGCCAAGGTACTACCTGGTAGAACGTGATATCCAAAGACAGAGCTGCAGTGAGAAAGGAGGAGAAGCAGAGGCCGGCCCCAGCCTCCCGCGACCTCTCTGATGAGCTATGTGTGGCTGCAAGTGTGTTTATAAGCAGAGAGAAGGGGCTGGTGGGAGAATTCTCCTTATCAAAGGGAGTCGTTTAAAAAGCAGTCTCTGGCAGCTTCAGTTATGACAGCTGTTTCAGGAATATGAAGAGGGTTTTCAGAGCTGTAGGCTCTTTCTTCCCCATATCCAGCAGTGAAAGCTCTCGTTTGTCTTCCCACCATCGTGTTGATGCAGCTGGGGTTGACACTGCTTACCTCAGCACTATTTTTTTAATGCAAAAAAATGTTAAGAGACAGAAGGCTTGCTTGTGATCCCAGTCTTTTCCTATCAAATGACACTCAGCCAGGGTTTTGGTGACTTATTTACTGGCACCAGACCAGTAAAAAAAACCTTGAGCATTCACATCTAATAAATCTCAAGCTTAGATATCTTCAGCAGCACTGCTAAGGTTACATCCAGAATGCCCAGACTGATACCAAAGAGCTACAGCAAGATCTGAGAGCTCTGTAATTTGGGATAAAGGTAAAGGTTCCCCTTGTTCGAAAGCCAGTCATATCTAACTCTAGGGTTCAGTGCTCATCTCTGTTTATAGCTAAAGAGTCGGCGCTGTCTGCATCTGCAGACGTTTCCATGGACATGTGGCAGTCATGCCTAGACGCCAATGTGCACGGAATGCTGTTTGCCTTCCCACTGAAGTGGTCCATATTTATCTACTTGCAATTTCTTGCTTTCGAATGGCTAGGTTGGCAGGAGCTGGGACAGAGACGAATGGGGATAGGGAAGGAAAAATGATTTTTCTGTACACCACTCTTCCTTCCTTAAAATCACCTCTTTATCATGGAATATATTTCAAGATGCTTTGACAGCCCCATGCCCAATGAAATCAGAGGATAATCCATCTCAAATGTTTTCTGTCTCTTTTTTCCACTGAAGATGGTTAGCCCATAGATTCTTCTGAAACATCTTTGCATTGTCTAGCAAGCACCATCAAGCAAGAGCAACTAATAGAGTAAACACAGCTTGCTTCACTCCACTAACAGTCACCGTTTTATAGAGGATATCACACCAAGTCAGTTTGCCTTGCAGAACTGTGAGCTGCACAAGACACACAACTGGATATTGTCACTGCTCACTTCCCGCAGTGGGAGAATTCCCCAGTCCTCTGATAACTTGATTTGACATTACATCATTTCCTTCTGATCCTGTACTAGACACACAGGGGAAAAGAATAGTGATTTTTATTGGCACTAATCAGTTTTCTGGAGTTCTTTGTTTTTCTGATGTTTTTTACTCGTGTGTTCTTTAAGATTCCTGTGAGACTTTCTTTATGGTGCTCTAGGACATTATGAGGTCTCTAAGATAACCATAAAGAGGAAGGACAGGATCTGATCTCCATCATCCCAGACTGCAGGACATGTAATAATGGGCTGAAACTACAGGAAGCCAAATATATGGGGTCGCAAAGGGTCAGAGTGTACTGTGTGACTGAACAACAACAAAACATTAGGAAAAACTTCTTAACAGTTCGAGCAGTACAACAGTGGAACCAACTGCCTCGAGAAGTAGTGAGCGCTTCAACACTGGAAGCATTCAAGACAGAATTGGACAACAATCTCTAAGATAACCATAAAGAGGAAGGACAGGATCTGATCTCCATCATCCCAGACTGCAGGACATGTAATAACTGCTTTTGATTAGGATTCCTGAATTGAGCAAGGGTTGGACTCAATGGCCTAAGAGGCCCCTGTCAACTCAGTGATTCTATGGTTCTATGATGCATCCCCTCCAAATAAATAAGATGATATTTTATTAGATTGCAGCTATATTGTTTCAGAGCCTGATTAAAATGGGCAAATGGTCTTTCATTGGGTAACAGAACATTTTTAGAGAATAAGGATGATTTATAGACATTGGCATATTTTTGTGCTTAAACAACAGCTCTATCTAACTCACAAATGTGCTGCCTTTACATCCGACCAATATAACTATCTTGGACAGTAGAGCCTCTCTTAACAAACAACTCAGTTAACACAAAAATCTCATACCAAAAGGAAATCCATATAAAATAGTGGCTTAGTTAACAATTTTCCCCCCAGAACAGATTAATTGGTTTATTAACCAAATTGCATTCAATGCATTCCTATGAGAAATTTGCTTTACAATTTTTTTGTAGTACAAAAAGTCCTGCAGAACGCATTAGATTTTTAAAAGCGAGGTTCCACTGCACTGGACACACAAACAAACAAACACACACACACACACGAAAATGACACATTCATGTTTAAATAGATGGAAACAGCATTCCACATAATTCAAGGAAGCAACAAGCAGGAACAGATCAAAATACGGAGTCCCCCTATTTTTTCCAATAGTAAAATTGGGAAATGTTGCCCAATTTCAAGTAGGGATATCCTTTGTCACACTGGCACTGATTCCAAACAACATCAGTGCAAGTGATGCCACTCAGATGTCAAATACCACCCACTCACAGAGCTAAGCATACGGTATATACAAAGTGGAAAGGCAGTTACTTTTTGAAGGAAGAAACATTGTGCCTGCTGATTGGCTGTTCAGATTCAAAACAGGCAATGACTATGTTTGATAAATGCTTGCTCTTTTCTTCTCTGGGACTGCAGTGGCACAAGTGGCTAAGTTGCTGAACTTGAAGGCGGGAGGTCAGCAGTTCGATTCCTGAGTACTGCAGGACGGAATGAGCTCCCGTCTTTGTCCCAGCTCCTGCAAACCTAGCAGTTCGAAAGCAAGAAATTTCAAGTAGATAAATAGGGACCACTTCGGAGGGAAGGTAAACAGCATCCCATGCGCTCCGGTGTCCAGTCATGCCTGTCACATGACCACAGAAACATCTGCAGAAGCAGACCGCACTGCTTTGAAACAAAGATGAGCACTGAACCCTAGAATCAGATACAACTGGCTTTCGAGCAAGGGATACCTTTACCTTTTCTTCTCCGTGTTACTATGTAAAACAAACACAAAGCATAATGGGATTGCCTGCAGTAAACTCAATAATAACAAATATCCACCAAAGTCAGAAGGGTCACATGCTTTCCATTTTTATCCTAGAAGGAAGTCCAAGAGTGGTCCACACCAGGAAGTGCCATGTAAGGGAAGGAAGGACAAAATGGTCATCCGGCCCTCGTAGCTGTCTGAGGGAGCATGACCCAGCCCCCGGCTTTAAAAGGTTGATAACTCATGTGCTACATCCTTCAGCCCTCACTTACAGAAGTGGTAGCAGTGCTGTGTGTGTGTGTGTGTGTGTGTGAGAGAGAGAGAGAGAGAGAGAGAGAGAGAGAGAACTGCCTTCCTCTTTCCATTCTTATAACACATGACCTTGTTGTAGCCCCTGCGAAAAAATTTCAAAGACCTTGAGCAAACTTCCTTTGAGAATCCTTGAGGAATAAGCCATAAACTGGAGAAAGATGGAATATACTATTCTTTCCATCGCTTTGCAGCTTATCACAACCAAAATTTACTATAATTGGTCCACTAAATGGAAAGAGAACATAAGAACATAAGAACAGCCTTGCTGGAACAGGCCACAGCCCATCCAGTCCAGCATTCTGTCTCACACAGTGGCTCACCATTTCCTTCAGGGTATTCCCAAGGAGATGCCTTCACCTGCTTAGGATTCCCTGGAAATGGCATTGAGAGATATCCTGCCTATCTCTCCAACCCGGAGGTTGTCCTTAGGTAGCCATAATTATAGCCATTGATAGCCTTGTCCTCCATGAACTTGTCTAATCCTTTCTTAAAGCTGTGAAGACTGACAGCTGTCACCACTTCTTCTGGCAGGGAGTTCCATAGACCAGTAATCCTCTGGGTGAAAAAGTACTTTCTCTTATTGGTTTGAGAACTAGTACCCAAAAGTTTCATGGAGTGTCCCCTAGTTCTAGTGTTGTGCGATAGGGAAAACAGAAGAATTTGGAGATCCCCTAGGACTGGGAAGATCATCAAGAGGAGATCTTTTTGAGTTAAAATCAAAGTCAGAGAAGGCTTTCATAACTGGCTGATAAATCGAAGCCCCCTAGAGTTTAGATTGTCAGACCAGGAAACAAAAGGCAGCATTGGGAAACATTTATTGTTTGGACTACAATTTTCAGAGTTCCTTGCCATGGGACTCTGGGAAACTATAGTCCAAATCCCTCATCCATATCTCCCCTGTGGTACCAATTCAGTGACATTTCTGCTCAAGATCCCCAGGTACCTAAATCCATGTTCTGTGACTAAGTACTGTACCTGATCTTGTCTTAATCTGATCCTGTCTTAATCTGATTTTAGTTACACAAGAAGAGTGACACCAGGGGTTGTTTGTTTTTTAAGGGGAGAGGGGGTAGCACCTGCCATGTGCCAGCTTAAAATATCTTATAGTTCCAAAATCAGTTTGTCCAACCTGTCTGCTTCCACTTAAGATCTCTTTGCCTCTTTGGTAATTTCTTCTATGTACTGAAAGATATATCAGAGAAGAGTGCTGCTCTAAGCGATTGATTATTTATAGCTGATGCTCAGTTCTATAGGTTCAAGTCCATTTAGGAAATTTGTTTCCTCACAATGAATTCTCTGAATGAATCCTTTTATGCTCATCTTGCGGTGTATTCTCGTTCATGCTGAATAAGCAATCCCAGATCAACGGCAGCGGTTTTTCTGTCATTCTGTGACTGATAGCAAGCATGACTTCCAGGCATTGCAGACTTTTCATTGACCCCTGTTAACATTATGTACGGGACCTGAATTCTTAGCCATGTCTTGCCCCAGCCAGCACTTCTGAGACTTGAATTATCTAATGGAGGTTGCTATTCCCTGCATTAAAGGCGCCAGAAATAAGACTGGATTCCCTGTGTTCTGAAAGGTACATGTTCATATACATTGGATTAAAGGTCAAGGTAAAGGTTGCCCTTGCTCGAAAGCCACTTGTATCTGACTCTAGGGTTCAGCTCTGTTTGTGTTTGCAGACTTTTCCGTGGACATGTGGCATGCATGCCTAGACACTGGAGTGCATAGAACACTATTTACCTTCCCACTGAAGTGGTCCCTATTTATCTACTTGCAATTGCACACAATAAAAACGTTTTGCCATCTGAGCTCCTATTTGGGAGACTCAATGAAATCCCATATGATGACAGGTTGTGCCCTTGCGGGCCCAAATGAGCTGAACCCAGTTACCCATGTTCTTTTCTACTGCCCTTTTTACAAGGAAATTTGCCTCAATTATCTAGACCCCATTTTAACCAAATTTAGTGTACTTTCAGCCCCCTCCAGATCATTGCTTCTCTAGAACAATGGCTCCACAGATTACATGGACCGAGTGGCTACTTTCCTGTCGTGCGCCATCCAGCTCCAATCACTCACTGGGAGAGGATTATTCTTGGTCTTCAATGTATTAATTGTACCTCTCCTCGTTGTCTTAATCATTATGATATCACTGGTATTGTAAAGCTATTATAATGCCAATAAAGTTTTTTTTTTAATTTGAATTTTGAAAACTGGGATGCTAGCTATAAGTCAGTGAATGCAGTTATAGCTGTTCTTATTTGTGGGAGTTGATGTCATCAGGTATGCACATGAAGGGGTTTGCATGGGATGCTGATCAGCTGATCAAATTCTTTGAAGGTATGCATGTGCATGTTTGCACATGCACGAGCATGTTTATGGCTGTCGTAAATGTGTCCGCTTCCGCTTCCAGGGTCAACACCATGGGCAATATGATTTGCCGTTGTGGTTCGTAGGTTGAGAACCCCACATTAGACACAATGAACAGGGGCAGTACTCCTTATAAATTCTTGGTTCACCCATAGTATTAGAACTGTAACTAGCAATTTTGACACTCATTTCTTTACTAGCTATTTTGCTTGGCTTTGGGGGGAGGGGGTGCTGGCTCACTGTGTGGTTGTTGGGGGCTGTCTGGGTGAGGACTCCGCCTTTGTATTCCCCCCCCCTCAGTTTTGAGGCCAGCCTCAAAGCAGCGAGGGGGATTGGCAAGGGCGAGAGGCAGGTCTCTGCAAGGGAAGGCACCTTCCCCAGCGGAAACCTGCCTGCCGGCTAGGGTTCCCCCCTCATTTTTTCGAGGCCAGCCTCAAAACTGCGAGGGGGAGTTCCCAAGGCATCAGGCAGATCTTTACCAGTGAAGATGCCTTCCCTGGCGGATACCTGCCTGCCGCCTAGGGATCTCCCCTTCGCTGTTCAGAGGGCAGCCTTGAAACAGTGAGGGGGAATGGCAAGGGTGAGAGTCAGGTCTCCGTAAAGGAAGGTGCCTTCCCCGACAGATACCTGCCTGCCGGCTTGGGTTCTCCCCCTCATTTTTTCGTGAGGAGCGAAGGTTGGTCTGGAGGCAGTGTCGTGAGGGGCGCAGCGGCCACCTCTGGTGGCCTGGCATCCCCATCCAGTGCAGTGGTTTGTGGTGCTGGATGGGAGGCCGGGTGGGCCGTAGTGCTCTGTGCATGCAGCGGTCATTTGGCTTGCATACGCACAGCCTTTCCCCCGCCTCTCCCACATGCTGTGGCTGGCCTCCCTGATTCGCCGCAGTGTGGT
Source organism: Bradypodion ventrale (assembly GCA_035047345.1). Lineage (NCBI taxonomy): Eukaryota > Metazoa > Chordata > Lepidosauria > Squamata > Chamaeleonidae > Bradypodion > Bradypodion ventrale. Next base: position 118,603,994 of record JAWDJE010000002.1, read on the forward strand.
GCACTGGCTGCTGGGGGTTGTAGTTTTTTGTTTTGTCTGTTTAGTGGGGCACAGAGCCCCCAGCCACGGTCTGGACCCCAACATTGACCATCTCTCCCACAGGGACAGTTAAGAGGTATGGGTTCATTTTAGGGACCCACACGGGGACTTTTGACTTTTATAGGTATAGATTAGTTACACTTATACCCTACCCCTCTAGGGGAAAATGAATTCCTACATGAGGCGGCTAACAACATAAAATCCCCCTATTGGTTAACCGAGATTACATAAGATTGGCAAATGCAAGGAGAATAGGACAGAAAAGAAAGGAATGCTGAGACCAGCACACCCAACAAGCATATTTCCCCAATGCTGAACCTGTTCTGTATTGCCTTTTGCTTAGAGAGGAGTAGATGGAAGCAATATATGTGCTTAGACAGAATGAGTTTGTGCCCTTTCAATACCAAACGTCTATGGGTGCTGGTGCTGGTGTCCTTTTCAGCAGCTCATTTTGTGCCCTTTAAAGTTCAGCATTCTGAGTCAAAGACCCACTCCCCACTCCTTGTGACTATGCTATCAGAATAAAGAATTTGTAGCTCTCCATATTTTATTGCAACTGCTATTAAATTTACTATCCAAGTAGATTCTTTATTTAGCACCATTATTGAAAGAGTTACTCCCTCCAGTGCTTTTTGTCATTGACTTTTGCTAACTATCTTGCGTTGAGCATGCTTTTTCAGGTGATTGGCTACTGGAAGGTAAACATGGACTTTATTAGCAAGTCAACAGATAGAAAAAACCGTTTGAGATTAAAAATGACGAATGACGACTATGTGTTTTCTCAAAGAATATGATTGATGTAGTAATAAAAATTAAACAAAATGTATCCAACTTGGTAAAAGGCTAAATATATATAGTTTTTCTTCTCACGAACAAAAGACTGAATTTTCAAAGTTCTTAATAATGAAAAGAATTCCTCTATGGGTGTTTTTTCAAAGTTCTTAATAACGAAAAGAATTCCTCTATGGGTGTTTTTTCAAAGTTCTTAATAACGAAAAGAATTCCTCTATGGGTGTTTTGTAAATGAAAGATTCACTGATACAGCTATTGTTTCCAAAGTTGATAACAGTTATTTTGACTTTTCGAACTACTTTTTCTTCCTCAGGAAATCTGCACACAATGGTTGTAAAGCAGCTGCCTTTATGCTGAGTGAATAATGGCACACGTGTAACCAATTGTTGCAGACTCTCTAACCTCATGCTGAAACCGCTAACACTTACGACCTGCACACTAATTCTTATAGGAACGCTGAGAGATCTAACTCCTGATTTAATCCTTTTGGATACATGGTATCAAAGAAGTGCATAAAAAATGCTTCCCGCTGTCTTAATCTTTTATTAATGTCGCACCTCTCATATTGTTTTGGTCTGACCATTTCTAGCACTACAAATCTGAAATCCCTTAATTAGTGTGCAGGTCGTAAGTGTTAGCGGTTTCAGCATGAGGTTAGAGAGCCTGCAACAATTGGTTACACGTGTGCCATTATTCACTCAGCATAAAGGCAGCTGCTTTACAACCATTATTAACGTCCATACGTACCTAATAGAGTGAGCGGAGGCAAGGACGCGAAGTAAAGAAATAACTTATACATTGGTAAGCTTCTTTTCTTGACATTGCATTTGTGTGATAGACCAGATTTGTATTAGGGGTGCCAGAACTAGTATTAACATCAACAATAATTTAGAAGAAATTATATTACGTGTACTAGCAGTTCTGACCATATTTCTGTGTTAATTACCATGTTTATTTACAATCCTTTGTGTGCAGATATCCTGAGGAAGAAAAAGTAGTTCAAAAAGTCAAAATAACTGTTATCGACTTTGGAAACAATAGCTGTATCAATGAATCCTTCATTTACAAAACACCCATAGAGGAATTATTTTCGTTATTAAGAACTTTGAAAAAACACCCATAGAGGAATTCTTTTCGTTATTAAGAACTTTGAAAATTCAGTCTTTTGTTCGTGAGAAGAAAAACTATATATATTTAGCCTTTTACCAAGTTGGATATATTTTGTTTAATTTTTATTACTACATCAATCATATTCTTTGAGAAAATACATAGTCGTCATTCGTCATTTTTCGTCTCAAACGTTTTTTCTATATGTTGAGTCCTATACCGTTTGCACCTATTTTCCTATTTGCAAGTCAACCTGCTGAGTTGTGTAAGGAAATCCTGCTAGATTCAAGAGAGCCAATGTGAGGAATTATGAGAGTTGCAGTCCATCAAAAACTGGAGGGCAAAAAATTCTATGTTATTGGGCTCCAAAGAAAGGTAAAAAAGAAAAAAAAATTACATTCATTTTTCCCTATAAAAATATCAATTTCATCCCTTAAAACATTGGCAACAGGAATGAAACACTTCTTGCCTTGGAATCTCTAGTAATGTGTTTAAGCTATCAATGTTTCTTCCACCAAGTTTCATTCCTCCTTTATCTGAATCTAGTCTGGCTTTCTGCATGATATGTTCTGAGTCCAGATTGAGATGAGAAGGAGGTAAAATGTCCCCTTGTCTGATTCTATGTCATATAAAAGAGAATGGTTGCCCTTGCTCCAAAGCCAGTCGTATCCGACTCTTGGGTTCAGTGATCATTTCTGTTTATAGCCAAGGAGCCAGCATATATAGGAAACCATTTTGTTCTCCATATTGTGTCTTAATGGTAGATTCTTGTCCAACCGTATATACGTTTTATATATTGGTTCAATCATCAATTCAAATGGAGACTGCAGCCAACAAAAATTAAAAGAAAACTGATACTCAGAAGGGCAGGAATGAAGGAATTTTAAAAGATCATCAAGTTTAAGGAAATTCATGGTCACCATGTAAGGTGTGAAAGCTGGGCAGCAAACTGATGAGAAGAAAATGTGTTGTTTGGAATATGGAAATGGAGGAGAGCTTTGAGGATAGCCTGGAGTGCCAGAAAGACAAATAAATGGGTGCTTGAGGAATTCAAGCCTGAACAATCTCTGGAGGCAAAAGTGATGAAATTGAGGCTGTCATATTTTAGGTGTATCACGAGAAGGTAAGATTCGCTGGAAAACACAATAATACTGGGAAAAGAAGCAAGAAAAGAGGAAGATCGAATGACTCCTTAAAGAAAGCCACCGCCTTGAGTTTACAAGAGCTTTTGAGATCAAGTATTCATAGGGTCACCACAGGTTGGGGCCAGATGAAAAATGACTCCCAACCTGGTATAGTACTAGGACCTGACAAAAATGCTAGTGGGATTCTGAGAAATGCAAATAAAAAAAATATCAAATTAGGAGAAGAAATCTGGGTTTGCTCCCACACCAAAAAAGCTTACTCAAAGGACAAGGAACTGCCAGTTCTGAAGAGCTGGAAAGGTGGGCTGCAAAGCTGAAAGTCTACTCATGTGGTAGGATTTGGGAGGTGAAGCTACTGGCAGGTAGTAGCTAGATTGTTTGCACGGCAGACAGCTACCTAGCAGGCGTTGTCAGCAGCTGTATTTGTGGTTGCACTCTCCTTCATTGTGCCTAACAAGGACAATATTTCAAGTTGTATTGTGTTATCCCGTCACTCAGAATTGACTATATATGTCTTCACTAACATTACCAAATCTGATTAACTGTTTGGCAGCACAATATTATCTGTCTGTAGCTGATTAGCTCAGAGGACACTGTGAGAAAGAAGCAGCTTCTAAGAATGGTAACAGATAGCCAATAAAGTGGGATTTACCACCACCACCACCACCACCAAAGTTAAGCTACCACGAGTGGCCTGGACCCACATTTGCAATAACAACATCTGCAATGGTCCTGTTGGTTATTATAGGGCCTTTGTTACAACCTCATGAGATGGTTTGAGAAAGTAGTAGTTCTTCTTCTTCTTCTTCTTCTTCTTCTTCTTCTTCTTCTTCCGTGTCTAGGCTAGACATGAAACTGCCAAAAGGAATGCACCTTTGGTGAGTTCATTCTGCAGTTACTTTCACCTGACCTAGTGTGAGGAAGATTAGCCGACAACACAAGGTTGCTGTTACTAGGGCATGCCAGATTGTGGTTCAAAAATACCACAGTCTTCAAGGTGGCTCTTTCTGTGTTACCCTATTTGAGAAAGTTAAAAGGTTTGAACAGAGATTAATGTGATTCGCAAAAGGACTTCACAAAATGAAAGAAAAGCATGTCAGAATTCTCTGAACATATGTTGCCTGCTGAACAAAAGATTATTCTAGATTGCCAGTTCCATAAAAGATTGATAACTCCTGCCAATTTGATGCCAGAATTTAGCTGCGGGAAGGGGAAAAGCCAGTTACGCATGGGGAGAGGGGAGAGAACAAATACAGGATTTGGGACTCTGGGATTTCAAATCCAGCTCCCCTCAGCAGTTCAAAGAAATCTGGAATTCAAAGTTCAGGTGGGAGTCCAATTTGGTTTTAGGCAAAGTTATTTTGTAAGCATGATTTTGACCCTAATGGAAATGGGGTGGGGTGGTCTTCCATCCCCAACTTAAAGTTTCTAATTTCATTTTAAGCTTTGCCCCTGGCTTTCCCTCTGCTCTCTTTTGCACTCAGTTATGCTTCCTTTTGATCACTAGAAATGGAGCTGAAAGAATAAATCTACATCAAGGAATCAGATGAAATGAAAGAAGAAATAAAGAAAGAAAAGTACAGTGACTAATAAACTTCCAAGAGCAGCAGTGATATTCATTAATTAAGAGTCAACATGGTCACCAGTAAATCACATAACAGAGAAAAGACATCCTATGTAAAACAATATGCTATGAGCAAAATAAGAGGTAGAGGTATAAATGTATATATTTCTCTCTCTCTCTCTCTCTCTCACACACACACACACACACACACACACACACACACACACAGGGGGAGGGGGCTTTGTTTGTATATTTCTCATGCTTTTTCACATAACATCCTGACTGAGAAACAAACTTGTGCTTTTGCTCATGGTGTATTGTTGCTAAAGTGAACCTTTTACATTTTAACACATTTCACAGCTAACACCTCTCCCTTCCCCACAAGCACAGGTGGTTAACTCCCAAAAGGTAGACACTGGATTGTTGAAACCGGATCAAAATAGTACGCAGAAATCTTCGATGGAAAGGCTGAGCTTGCTGCAAACTGCTCATGCTTCTGATCCTGGGGCATTTCAGAGTTTACTTTCCCCCTCTCAGAGAGCATGACAACATTTGGAAACTGGCTTGGCATACTAAATTTAAAGTTAACATTTGGCAGGTTCTGCTCCAGTCAAGTTTGGCAAGCTGAGCATAATAAACAAAGAGGCATTTGCTTTAATTATATTTTAAAATATAGCTCCCTGCAGCTTATAGGACTCAGCGTGGAGAGAGGCCTGATGTTTGTTTGCCCACTTTCTGCTGGGGGGACGAAAGAGGGGGAGCCTAGTTTATACAAACTAGTTTTGTTTTAATTAGTCTGCAACAGCCCCTACTTTTTGACTCTGGGTGTTTCTATTGTCTGGAATTCCCTTTGCTCAAACTGCCCCTTAGAAGAAAAATTCCACACACAAATGCAAAGAAAAGGACTAGCCAGTGACTCTGCTCTGAATAGGGTGAGTTGTGTGTGTATGTATGTGTTTTAATCCAGACAGACTCTGCAGAACTGTCCACAGGGAGTGAGTTGTCGAGCTATTATTCCTTGAATAGTGTTTAGCTCAAGTGTGATGTCCCTCCCAAGGTTAACAAGATAGGTCAGTTAAAAATAACATTAAATCAGGGGGTGGAGGGTGACTACAAGGAACCCAGCATTTAAATAACATCAACAGTCTGGGCTTAAAAATTGACAAAAGCCAGGAAATTCAAAGGTAAGGCTAAAGCTCCATCCCCAAATCATAGCTATTGTTGGGTGAAAAGAAAAGCACAAAGCGGTAAGCAAAGTATGAAGTGCCAACCAGAACTGCGAATTTCCTGGTTTTTGTCCGACTGAGCCTGGCCCTTCAAATTATTTAAGCAGAGAGGGGTTTAACAATGTCTCTCTCTTTCTCTCTCTTTCTTTCTCTACCCCCTTTCTAACATACACAGACACATACAACATTAGGTGGGCTTAATTCTGAAGTCCTCGCTGGGCACATGCACAAATCAATACAAATAAGTATTACCTTAGACCTCTGGTAATTTTAAAGTATTTCAGCAGTAATGGGGCCTTGGGAAAAGGAATGAGAGAGGAAACTGCCTTGTACAGTTATGCAGAGAAGAAGATCTATAATAATATTGTCAGAAATCAAATAGACTTTGCTCTTTTAAACAGGTTTCATAACAGAATCTTGTCAGCAAAGACCTATCCTGGAGCAGATATTTCATCAGAACATAACCTGTTAATATGTCATCTCCGCCTAAAATTGCATAAAATCGTAACTAAAACAATGAAAATTAGTTTTGATGTCAATGTCCTTAAGGACAAAGAATATACAACAGTGGTGAATGAGACAATGAGAAAACATCAAGTGGAAAGCTGTGTAGAAGAGAAATGGGGGATAATAAAAGAAATAACCCCAAAAATATGCAGAAACCTCTTTGCAGACAAAATCCAAACCATAAGAATAAGGAATGGATCGCAGATGACATATTCAGTTTAATGAAAATAAGGACTTATAAGAATCCGGACAAGGACAAATATAATGATCTACAGAGGATGATTAGGCACAAAATAAGAGCCGCGAAGGAAACTTATATGCCTGGCAGATGCGCTGAGATAGAGGAATACCAAAATAGGCATGATTTTTTCAACATACATAAAAAGATCAGGGAAGTTACCGGCAGAAGACACAAGCATTGTTAAAGGACAAGGACGGGGATCTTGCGGTGGAAATAAGGGATACAATCAATGTATGGAAAGAATACATAGGAGAGCTGTTTAGTGATGAAAGAGGTGAACAGCTTGACATAAATGGCAATACTGGACCACCAGAAAGCTTGAGTCAGAGTTGAAGAGCAGTTGACAGAGCAGGTTCAAATTCGCAGCGGTGTGCAACAAGGCTGTTTGTTGTCCCTGACACTGTTTAATATATATTCAGAGAGTATTTTTTCAGAAGCACCATAAAATTTAAACATTGGCATTAAAATTAATGGGGAATACCTGAATAACCTTTCGATATGCTGATGACACACAAACCTTGCAGATCTTCAGTTGATGCTGGATCAGGTTAGAGCATCAAAGTGCAGAATATGATTTGGATTTCAACACCAAGAAGATGAAATATTTGGTTGTAAGGTGAACACCACAAACGGGAAAAGTGCAGAATGGTGAATAAAATCCAGGGAATAGTAAGAACCATTCAAAAATCTCAATATCAAAGTCTTAGTTTATTCCAATAATTCAACAAAAATTCATTAATTCATGTTCACGAAGACTCAAAACAAGAAGAAAAACGTTAATTCATGTGTAAATTGTAGTGTGTTCCATAAAGTAAAGAACTGCTCCAAATGGACAAAAATCAATTCCAAAATGTATCAATGGTTCTATAATCCATAATAGGTTCTGTAATCCATAATAATACCCAAAACCCTTCCAGATAATGTTCTGGTTTTTCACATTAGTTTCTTCAGGGATCTATTAGAATAAAAATGATACATGAAATGGTACATGTAGAATAATACAATACAATTATATACAGTTTAGAATGTAAAATAATAAGAGTCAAAATTGGTACCTGTTAATAAAGTATAATTCCATGCATTTATAAGTGTAATATCAAATGTAATGCTGTGTCATGAGCCTCTATGCACCACAGCCACACACATCACACATGACACAGCAAATCCACACAGCAAACCCACACAACACACACACACAGAGGACACACACACACAATATAACCACACACACACATACATACACACACAATATACTATAACATTATAGTATAAGTAATTTTGGCTTTAAGAAACGTCCCGGGGAATGCATTAATTATGTTAACTGAGGCTGTAATGTATATACAATAAACCCTGTCAGTAGCTAAAACTACCTTTATATAAAAATACATATATTTAAACCAATTTTGACATCTCAGGACACTAGTCACCCTAATGGAAGGCAGCTTGACAAAATGTGGTCTTATTCAGTATAATGTAAAGTTTGCTTACTAGACCCTTAATGTTCTTTTCCCCTTTTCTGATCTTTAATACCAATTCTTCAAATTCGGTCTTTGTTCTATCTATCCCTACTTCTCTTCTATATTTTTTATTCCAATTATCAACCTTCAATTTCTGAAACCAGTCCAATTTTAACTTTTCAAATATTTTTTCCTCTTGGTTTCATCATCACAAACTTTTAACCAGTCCTTCAGTAAAGACATTTCATTTTTATCCAATATTTCCTTTTTTCCTTATCTATTTTTATCGGAAAACACACCATATCAGTCAATTCCAAAATTGGAGAGAGATTTGGGACCATATCTTTCTTTACTCTTTTCCACACCTCCATGAGGCCTCTCATCATAGTATTACTTGTCTTTATCAGTTTATCCTTTATTCCCAAAAAGATCATTTTGCCAATATTCCTATACTCTTTCATCTCCAATTCCTCCCAAATTGCCTTTTCTCTTGCCAAGATCTTCACAACATTCTTGATTTGGAATGCTCGATAGTATGCTAACAAATTTGGCATGCCCAAACCCCCTTCTTTCTGAGATAAGTACCAAAACTTCTTTGGAAGTCTAGATTTTTTACCTCCATTACAAAAATTATTAAACATCTTTTGAAACTCATTAATTTCCTTCTCCTTCAAGTGGATCGCAAGTGCATCAAATAAGAAATTAATCTTTGGCAGCAATATCATTTTGCAAATTGATCCATGACAGCTACAGCTTCTGAAACTCTTGTATTTTACTCTTAAATTCTACTTTCAAACTGTCATAATTCAATCGTTTAAGTTCTTCCAGTTTATTTGAAATAGTTATCCCCAAATATTTCAACTTTTCTTTAATTTGAATATTGAGTGTCCCCACTATCCTTCCCATCTCGCCTACACCCATATTGCACAACATCAATTCGGATTTATCCCAATTTATCATCAGTCCGGTTATAGCTTCAAATACCTGTAGTTGATCTTTAATCCTATCCATTACCATCTCCGGATGTTTCACCATTAACAACGTATCATCTGCATACATGCTCACTTTATTACCCATTATTCCTTCTATATTTGAATCATCCCTTATATTTTTGGCTAGTATTTCCATTGCCATGATAAACAGGATAGGAGATAGTGGACATCCCTGCCTGGTACCTGCCTCGAGCTTTACCACATCAGTAACCTCTTCATTTACTCTGATCCTAGCATTCCCTTTTTGATATAATAAATCAATTACCCTTCTAAATCTATCCCCAAATCCGTAATTTCTAACTATTTCCTTGATTGAAGACCATTGTAATGAATCAAATGCCTTAAAAAATATCTAATGATAATAAACCCACCTTTTCCTTCGTTTGATTAACATTATCAATTAAATCTAATACCCTTCCAGTCAAGTCCGCCATGTGCCTGCCTTTTAAGAAACCAACTTGGTCAACATTTATATATTCCCCCATAAAACTATTTAAACGGTTAGCCAATATTGCTGTGAAGATCTTGGCATCTTGATTTATAAGAGAAATTGGTCTGTACGATTCCACCCTTTCCAAATTCTTTCCCGGTTTTGGCAGCAGAACGATTATAGTATTGTACCATGAGGTCGGGATTTGTCCTCCATCTAAAATATAGTTATATAACTTCACTAACTTTGGAACCACAACATATTTAAATTCTTTATAGAATTCTGTCGATAATACATCATCTCCCGGGGCTTTCCCCATCTTCAACCCACTGATTACCTCCTTTACCTCTTTGTCAGTGATCCTTTCCTCCATTTTCTCTCTATGTTCTTGTTTTATTCCATTCCCTAACTGTCTCTCCAAAATCGTTTTGAGCCTCTCCACATCTACCTCCTTTTTTGCATATAATGCTTGATAAAATTCCCTCACAATTTTACATTTATCTCTATTCTTATTACACCTTAAACCTTGTTTATTAACCAATACCCCAGCCTTAGCTGCTCTTGCTAATAGTTTTGAACTTCTATTACTAAATTCAAAATACTCTCTATTTAGATAAATCAAGTCTTTTTTAACTTTATCAATATCCTTGCCCATTAGCTCTGCTTTAAGTCTTTGCAGTTTTGTGAAAAAAATTTGATCTTTACTTTTTGAATGATCCTCCTGTAACTGCTTTATTTCTCTTTCTTTTTCTATCTGTATTACCTTATGTCTTTTATATTTAAAACTCGCCAACTTTATGCTTTCCCCTCTAAAAACCGACTTCATGGTATCCCATACAACGTTAAAAGTAACCTCATTGTTATCGTTCCACTGCCAACTTTCTTTCCACCTTTCCATGATTTGCTCTTTACATTTTCGGTCTTTAAATAGGTTAGGATCGTACCTCCAACATCTTCCTCTTCGAATATCTTTTTGTAATTTCAATTCCAAAAGTACTTTGGCATGATCTGATTCCTTGATGATCCCAATTTCCATTCCCTCTATATCTTTAATCAAGTTTTCCATAAGAAAGACATAATCTATTCTTGAGTAAGTCCCATGGACGTGTGAGAAAAAAGAATATGCCCTTTCAGAGCCCTTAATCTCTCTCCAAGAGTCCTTCAAACCCATCGCAGCCATCCATTTGTCTAAAACCTTCCCTTTCAAGCCAATTCCACTTCTTGCTATATTCGTACAGTCTAAACCCGACCTTATCAAATTAAAATCTCCAGCCACAATAGTTTTTGCAACATTTTCTGGCTCCACTATTTTCCGAACTTTTTCTAAAAAAATCCGCTTGATGATCATTTGGAGCATAAATATTTACCAACATGATTTCCTCATCTTCTATTTTTCCTCTTACAATCAAGTATCTACCCTCTTGGTCAGCAACACTTTTTGTAATCTCAAATCCTAATTTTTTAGAAATCATAATTGCCACACCTCTCGCTTTTGAAGTTCCAAACGCCATCTCGTAATGTTGAATCCATCCCAAAAAAAGTTTATTCATTTCTTTTGACTTCTGGTGCGTTTCCTGTAAGAACACTATATTGGGTCTATCTTTCTTCAACGCCAATTCCAGCCTCCGCCTCTTAAGGACAGAACCTGTACCCTTCACATTCCATGTTAATATTTTAATATTTCCCATAATCTATTTCCTTTCTAATTTCTAAACTCTCCATTGGGCATGCCACCACCAACCCCTTCCCCCATAAACACACAAATCTACATAAAACACACACTATCTCTCTCCCCACCTTCTTAAAAAAAAGCCGCCTTCGACAACCAAAGAGGGGAGAGGGGGGACATGCAAGATGTGCCTTCCTACCAGTGCTACGCGCTACTCACCCTTCTATATCATTTAAATGCTTTAGTTTTTAATAATCTAATTCTCATTGCTCCTTACTTGTCTCCTCCTCCACCATGATGAACGACAGCTCCTCCTCCTCTTCCTTTCCCTGCGATGTTCCACCTGTAGCACCACCGGCCTCCGCCCTCTCATACTCCCTCCCCAGGGCACCCGATTCCATCAATTCCCTCTTAAGATTTATCCACTCTTCCGAGTCTGCTTTTACTAACTCCAGCAAACTCAAATACTCCAATGGATTAGTCCCTTCATCAATTACTTGCATTCTTTTATCATAAAAAAAAGCGCAGTTGCTGTGGAAATCTCCAGTTGTACCTTATATTTTTACTCATCAACAATTTGGTTACAGGCCTCATCTTATATCTCCACGTTCTTTATTTCAATGAAATATCATTATAAACTTCTACATCAGAACCATCAAATTTCAGGGCATCAGGTCCAGCTCGTTTCAGAAAAGCCATTACTCTTAGCTTATCACCCCAATTTGCAAATTTTACCAAAACATTTCTTTGAACCACCCTCCCTCTTCTTGGGCCCACCCTGAATACACTTACAATATCTTCCTGAACAAATTCCTTTCCCGTATTCAAACCATTTAACCACTGAACCACTCTTTCTCTTAACTGATCCGGTGTCCGTGCAACCACCTGACGGATCACAATGTTCTGCTTTCTCATCATATCTTCCACAGCATCAATCCTTCTCTCTTGCTCTTCCAATTTCAACTTATTCTCCCGCACCGCCTCCTGAGTCCCTTTTATTTCCCTTTTTATGGCAATTACCTCATTTTGAACCAATTTCACATTTCCCTCTATTTTTTGCAAGCTTAAGTCCACCTTTTTTGAAAAGTCTGCAACAGATGATACCACCTTATCTTGTTTTTTCATCATTTCATTTCTATCTTTCACCCTTGATTCCTCATTCTTCTCCAATTTCTGAAACAATTTGCCAATTTCCACCATAATTTGAGTTTGATCATAAGGCTCCGGTGGCGGTGATGAAGACTGAGGGGCTTCTTCCATTGGTGCTTTTTCTTTCCTCTTAGACTTCACTACTGGTTCTTCCTCTTTTGCTTTCCCTCTTGTGCCTTTATCCATGATAACACGCAATAGGAGAGTCCAGTGTTGCAGAACGTTGTAAAGATTTAGTCAGTCCAACAAGCCTATAACACTGCAGCCACTGGTACCACGTATCCAAACAAGGCAGACAAAGCTTGTAGGGAGGAAGAAATCCAGCGAGGAGTTAGTTGCTATAATCCACAAAAAAAAGAAAGGAACCGGAATATGCTCCAAACAAACAGAGGAAAAGAATAATCCACATCCGACCCGTTTCCCCAAGGCAAGCAGTCCAACTGTTCGTCTTCCAAACCACGAAAATAGAGGCTCCAAGGAAACGGTCACCCAGACTTTTTCGTTTGAGACAAAGCCACCAAGGGGGGGGGGGGTGAGAGGAAAAAAAGCCCAAAATCCAAGCAAGGAAGGAAGAAAGACGTGAGGAGCAATATGTCCAAAAAGAAAGTGATATTTGTAATCCACACGGTGAAGGAATAAAAAAGAAACAAGTTAAGCCTTCTCTTGAAGCGAACAAATCAAAGCGCCCTTTTCCAGCGATTACATTAACTTCAGGGGGAAAGCCCCCTTCTTCCTCTGTGAAACGGCAGACTTTCCCCACACACTCTAAACTGGAAACATACTGCAGCCTTCCAAAACTGGAGCCCAGACGAGAACTTCTTAGGCCACTTTATTATCGCCAAAACACGCCGCGGTTCTCCTGGGGCGCAGGGAAGCCATAGACCAGGACAAAATCACTTTCGTTTTCCAGGACCGCCGCCATTAACGGGACGACCGCTCGATTTCATCCACTTCCACCCGCTTCCAAGTCCAGGCTCTTCTAAGCAAAATCCCCAGTTAACTTTAACTTTTCCATATAGTCTTTCATGCACTTACATACGATTGTTTTCTTGCCAATCCCACTGCCCCCACAAATCTCCTCCATCTCGCTGGTCCCGTTCTCGGCTCCTCGGCAGGGAAAGCCGCGGCTTCCGTCGCGAGCCTCGCCTGCCCAGGAAAACCTCCCAAACTTCGACCGTCCGATCTCAAAACTTTCTAAATAGGCAAGCAGGAGTCTTATCGCCCAAAAGTACCACTTTAAAGTTTTCCCATTTTGCTCAATCACATGGATTACCACTTTGATAAGCGCGAGCGTCCGGATCAAGATGTTACTTGTTACTTGTCGGCCATCTTAGCCACACCCCGTTTAGTAGCTTTTGAACTTGCTGGAGAAAGGATAACTTTAGTTGTAAAAGAATGCCAAGTGGATGAAAGGAAGAGCAAAGTAGAAGTAGGGAACTGAGTGGTACAAACAACCAGAAAGCATCACGAGGATTTCAGTGATTTGAGCTCCTGATCAAATGTGATAAAGTTAAAGTTTCTATATTATTATTATTATTATTATTATTATTATTATTATTATTATTATTATTATTATTATTATTATTATTATTATTATTATTATTATTATTATTATTATTATTATTATTATTATTTCTTAAACTTATATCCCACCCACTTGCCCTAAGGCAACCCAGGGCGGCTCACAACATACAAACAGTATACACACACCCCTAAAAATCCAGATTAAAATAATAAGAATACATTAAGAACACTATAAAAACATCCCCAATTAAAATACCCTTCCCTGCCTCACCCATCAGTAGAGGGGCTAATCCACTAATAGAGCCAACGAGGAGGAGCAACCATCCCGTCGGTCCCCCAAATTTGTCCTGCCAGCCAGGTTTTCACCCCTTTCCTAAAGGGCAGCAATTCTGTCTGTAGCTACAGATCTGCTGGCAAGAGGTTCCATAGGGTTGGGGTGGACACAGAGAAGGCCCTCCTCCGGTCCACCCTTGTGGGTCGGGCAGACTCTCTTGGGGTGATGCGGTCTCTTAGGTAACCTGGCCCACTACCATGAAGGGCTTTAAAGGTCAAAACCAGCACCTTGAATTGCACCCGGAGACAAACTGGTAACCAGTGCAACTCCCAGGCGAGGCATGGACACAGCACTCACACTACCCATCACTACCCAGGCCGCTGCATTCTGGACCTGCTGCAGCCTCCGAATGGTCATCAAGGGCAGCCCCATGCAGACCCCATATGAATGCAGCAGCAGTCTGAACATCACTTGAATAGCCCTGCCACTCAAATTGAGCCTGATCCAACTCAGGACAACTTCCTGGTTTAGTCAAACTTTCACCCAGATCTTCACTCAATGTTTGTTGTGCAAATTCACTACTAAACTGCAACCTAAATTTCTCTAATGTTCTTGAAGGAGAAGTTAAATTCATTATAATAAAAGCTACTTCCAAGGCAATGTGTCTAGAAGGCTCTTATCTTAGCTTTACAATGGGGATGCTTTTGGCTGATCCTGCAAAACTCAGATGAAAAACTGGATTCATTGCCTGTTGAGTCCGACTATTACTCAGCAAAACAACAGCAGATTAGGGATTAACCAACAAGTCATTTATTACAGCTCAGTTCGGACTGGGGAAACAGGGGCAAGGTAGCAACTTATATACAGACAGAACAGCAGTTATAGTGATACATTTACCCGAACTTTTGTTAACGTGGGAAATCTGTGCTAAACCAATCAGATTATATTGACAACACATGAAGCTGGCGCCTTATAGAAAGGGTGCACTTTTGCAGCAAGACTTGATAACTATTGCAACGTTAAAGCAACATAACGTTTGGACACAACACTGCCTATCCCCCAATGGTTGTGGTTATGTTCAAATGTATTGAAAAAGTTTCATATAACTGACATTTCATGAGCTAGCATGGCCAGCCACCATGGACATATGACTGAAGGATTCTGGGAGCACTGGTCCAAAATACCAACTTTCCCAACCTCTTGTAAACATGTGTGACTTGGGAGTGGAAGGCCCACTAGTTTCAACAAGACTTGTCCCCAATGAAGTGTGCCTAGAATTGCAGCCAAGGACTCTATTCCCAGACCACTCCTGTTCTTCCAAATGTTAATCACCTGTTTGAATAAACTGTGGGGTTTTTTTTAATATGGCTTTTACAACAAAATGTATAAAAGAGAGATTTTCATCATTATTTCTTTGCCTGAAATTAGTTCCCTATGGCTAAAGTGCAGTCTTGAGATATAAGCATTTATAACAACCTTGGAAAATGGCAAAGGATAACAAAGGTGTAATTGATTTAAAAAGCCAGCTCACCATTGGGTTACAACTCCCCCCCCCCCCCCCCGAATTGGCTTTCATACTGCTGAAGCACTGTGTACACCAATCTTGTTTTACATTTGCGTGTTTGACACAAAGGCCCGGAAGGTGTGCAAACCAGATGAACCACAATCTTCATAGGGTTGTTATGAGGACCATGGGTGGGTGCTGCTTTCCGCAACTTTGAAGAAAAGTGAAATAAAAAATAAGCCCCAAAAGTAAATGTAATTTGATTTCATACCATACTTCCCCCCCTTTTCTCTTAGTTTCTCTCAGTTGGTACCATCCATGGAGTGAGAAAAGCATGCTAAATAGGGCTTGGCAAATCTGCATCTGTACTTTGAAGCATGCAGCATGGGGCAAGAGAGGGGGGAAATGCTCTTTTCAGCAGCAGTAGCAATGGCAATTATACTTATATATCACCTCACAGTGCTTACAACACTCTCTTGGCAGTTCACAATGTAATTAGCAATTTCTCCCCCAACACGTTAGGTACTCATTTTACAGACCTTGGAAGGATGGAAGGCTGAATCAACCTGGAGCCCATTATGATTGAATTCACAATGTGAGCAGGTTTGGCTGTAGTACTACAGTTTAACGAGTGTGTCTTCTGCCACTAATTCATCAATTGGCCTTAGGCATAATGTTTCCCTTCTTGATCACAAAGTTGCAAACTGAAGATCTCTTCTATGAAGAGTATTAAATAACCTTGTTCCTACAGTTGTAAATAAGAGGCATAATTCACATGGTTGTTGGGAGGACTGTGGTTACTGCTTTCAACAACTCAGATGAGATGTGGGATATAAAATGAACAAAAAATAAATGTCATTTTATGTCATTTTGATTTCCTCTTAATTTATTGCATTGGAATGCAGTGGTACCACGGTTTACGAACACCCCAGTTAATGTAATTTTCAGTTTACGAATGAAAATCCATTGAAAATGATGCCTCAGTTTACAAAGAAAATTCACAATACAAAGCACGTTTCCCCAGGATGCATTGCACCTGGGAGGTTTATAGTGCCACCCCATAGGAGTTTTGGTTTACGAATTTTCCACACTACCAAACGTCCCAGAGAATGCATTAAGTTCGTAAACTAAGGTACCACTGTATCATGTATTTCAGATGGTACCACCCATGGACTGAGCATGGATTGCTAAGCTACAAATCCTCTCCTTTTTTATTTCAAAAAGGCAAGGGAATATCTTCTGGAAAACATTCGCAAAACATATTGATAGGGCTTTTGGTCCCATATAACATTTCTTCCTCAAGTTGCCTAACCTAACGAAGGAGTTTAGAAACTGGAAAATAGATTTCTAAGTCTGCATTATTATACTTACTATTATTCGCGCTTGTTAAAAACAAGCGCAAATAGTAGTAAGTATAATAATACTAAGTAGTAGTAAGTAGTAAATAATAATAATAATAATAATAATAATAATAATAATAATAATAATAATAATAATAATAATAATAATAATAATAATAATAATAAGAAGAAGAAGAAGAAGAAGAAGAAGAAGAAGAAGAAGAAGAAGAAGTATAAGTATAAGTATAAGTATAAGTATAAGTATAAGTATAATAAGTATAATGCAAGCGCGGTGCCAAAATGGCCACCGCACTCTTTGCGGGGGGGGCACCCGGACTCAGACATCCGGGTGAGTTAGGGGGCGTGGCCACCCTCTTTAAAAGGGGTGGCCATGCGGCAGCTCGGCTGCCATTTTGTCGAAGCAACGGAGAGGAGAAGGTTTCTCCGTGGCTTTTTCCCCTGGCTTTCGCCTGCTCTCTTTTAAAAGTGATTTTTTCCTTTTCTCCCTTTACTTCGGCTTGGGAGACATGGCTCCCAAGCGAAAAACAGCGGCTCTGAAGCCGCGGACGAGGGGGAGGGCTCTAGCCACCCCCCACCCCACATCTAGGGGGCTGCCCCCGGGCCAGAGGGCTCGGGCGGCGCCCCTGCCCCATGGTGGTAGGGCTGATTTACCCACTACCACCAATGTGGGCGGACAGGCTGCTGCCTGCCCGCCCGACGCCGGGCTCCAAGCAGGGGCGGCACAGGCCGGCCCCTCAGGGATCACCACCCCTATGGGGTCTTTGACCGGCTTGGGGCAGTGCGGCCCACTTGGGCCTGGTGCGGGTTTACGCCCCACCATTCCCCCGGCCCCACATGGGCCGGATTATTGGGCATGGCCCTATTCGGGCCCAGGATCCACACTTGGGTTGGTAACTCCGCAATTGCCCAGTGGGCCACCCGGCCCACCTTATACCGGTGGGTCTGAGGCCATTGATGCCCTCCTAGCACACATTTCGGTGCTCGAGGCATCAATGGGCATTGCCCCACCACCTTCGGAAGGTGGGTTTGCACCTCCTGCATTTCCGGCCCGCACGTCACCCACCGCTGTCCAGCGGGCTGCTGCCAGGGTCGAGCTGCTTGAGGCCATCAGGCCAGCCCAAGCTGGCGCCTCGTAGCTCCCTGCTAGATCATCGCAGTGGGGCTTGCCGCAGGGGCCTGGTCCTGCGTGGCAAGTGTGTAGCTGCATGCAGAGCTCGATTCCCATCACGAGCTCTGACACCCGCCGTGGGCCGGAACCTCCAGTGGGGGTGGCCCACGGGGGTGCACCGGGTGAGTATCCTGGTCAACTAAGTACACCAGTGACACTGCCTGGCCACACTGGGGGGGGGGGGGTGCAGTGGCCATGGCCACAACAGGTTACCACGGGTGGACAGTTGTATCCACACTGTCCCGTTAGCTCCTGGTTACCCACTTACCCCCCGGTTATGACAGGGGTGACCGCCCCTAGGGGTATGCCCAATGTTTCAGGGGTTATTCAGGGACCACGGGGTTCACCCTTGATTCAATCTGTCCCAACTGTGGCCCTACCGACGGCCGGTTATTCCTTGCCCCTGGGTGACCATCTTTCCCAGGCCACTAGGGAGAAGATTTGGAGGGGGAATATGTGGACATTTTCCCCCCCTAAACCGTGAGCCCACCAAGGAAGAGAGGGAAGGGCAGAATGATAGGGACAAGGAGTTGTCCCATTGTCGTAAGCCGCCGCGCACCTGGGCCAATTGGTTACCGGCCTACCTCATTTATATGGCAGTATAACTGAGGGCTCACCCTGACCTGGCCATTCCAATGGTGCAATACCTGGATAACATTTATCGGGTGGTGGTTGATTTCCCTGAACCGTCATGGTTGGCCTATGACGAGGAGTTTAGGATGAGAGTGGCCCTCCATCCTGAGATGAGGTGGGATGAGCCCTGCCAGCAATTGTGGCTCTTGTACATGACCCCCACACGGCCGGCGCCAGGTGTTCGCTACCATTGTGGCCATGCCGTGCAGCGGGCGGTTGCTTCACAGGTTCCCCGCCAACCAGCAGGGCAGGGGGTTCCAGCCCGCCTGCTGTGTTGGAGCTTCTCCGCCAACGGAGTGTGCAACAAGCGTCAGTGTCAGTTCCGGCATGAGTGCCCCTCTTGCTCTGGCCCTCACGCCGCTTCCCCGTGCCCGCGGGCTGGTGGGTCACGAGGCAGAGGTAGGCGTGGGCAGGGGGCAGTCAGAGCTCCCTCTGACGGTGCAACCAATCAGAAAGGCCCCCTCCCCAATTGATGTCCAGGTGCTGGAACATTGGCTTACCGCTTATCCTAGACAGGATAATGCGAAGTACCTACTTGAGGGTTTTCAATTCGACTTCCGCATACCATTTCAGGGGGTACGCGGGCCTCAAGATGCCCCGAACTTAATTTCCCTCAGGGGTAATGAGGATATCACCGCCCAAGCTATAGCTAAGGAGGTCACCGCGCTAAGGGTTGCTGGGCCATTTGCTGACCCACCATTCCCGAACTTGGAGGTGTCACCTTTGGGTTTAGTCCCTAAGAAGTCCCCAGGTGAATTTCGGTTAACCCAGCACCTTTCTTACCCTGCGGGTTCTTCAGTCAATGACGCAATACCTGATGACCTTTGTTCGGTCAGGTATACTTCCTTTGACCAGGCCTTGCAGATGGTACGCTCATGTGGCCCAGGGGCGCTACTGGCAAAGTGTGATATCAAATCGGCATTCCGATGGTTGCCAGTGCACCCGGACGACTTTGAGCTGTTAGGTTTCTGTTTTCAGGGCAGTTTTTATGTAGATAAGGCCATGCCTTTTGGCTGCTCTATCTCATGTTCAGCTTTCGAACGGTTTAGCACCTTCCTTCACTGGGCTTTTGTTCGTAGATCAGGGTCCCGGTCTATAGCCCACTACCTCGATGACTTTTTGTTCGGAGGGGAACAGGGCATGGACATGTGCGCTCGGCTACTCGCCACTTTTCAGGTGCTGATGCAGGAACTAGGTGCACCCCTGGCGCCTGAAAAGACTGAGGGACCGGCCACCACTCTCACCTTTTTAGGTATTGAGATTGACACTGTTGCCCAGACATCCAGGTTGCCCATGGAAAAGGTGACACGGATCTCTGATTCCATTCTGGCTATGCTTGCCAGGCGTAAGGTTTCTCTCTGAGAGTTACAGGTGCTTCACGGCCACCTCAACTTTGCCTGTAGGGTAGTAACACCTGGCAGGGCATTTGCCAGGCATCTGTGCGACGCCATGGCTGGCCTCTTAAAACGCCACCACAGGGTTCGGCTGACAAAAGGTTTATGGGCGGATCTAACGGTCTGGCTCACATTCCTTCAGGATTTTAATGGCATCTCCTTCTGGAGATCGGAGCTTATGCTCAGCCCGCTTTTCCAAGTACAGTCGGATGCCTCCGGCTCCCTGGGTTATGGGATTTACTTTGAAGGGAGGTGGTCCTACGGCCGATGGCCTCAGACATGGCAAGGCACAGATCGTTTACGCGATCTTACTTTTCTGGAGTTTTTTCCCATTTTGGGTGCCCTGATGCTCTGGGGGGATAGGTGGGCTAATTCAGTAGTTCGCTTTTGGTGTGACAATGCTGCAGTGGTGCACATTGTCAACGCCCAGACATCTAAATCCCCCAGAGTTATGGCATTAGTTCGCCAGTTTGTTTTGAGGTCTTTACGCCTTAATGTGCTTTTCATGGCCAGACATGTACCAGGCATTGATAATGATATTGCTGATGCTTTATCCCACCTGCAGATCCCCCGGTTCCATGCCTTGGCACCAGAAGCAGAAGAACTGCCCTCTCCACTCCCGGCTGAGATCTGGACATTTGGCGAGGAGAGGTGAACCGGGTGATCGGCATGTCTTTGGCACCTCGCACACGTAAGGCGTACCTACATGCACTCCTACAGTTTAGGAATTTTTGCGGGCAAAGGCAGTTGCCCGAGGTGTGGCTGATCCCGGTCGACCAGATTCTGCAGTTCATGGTTTACCTCCATGATCTAGGGTTAGCCCCTCGCACCACTGCCACTAGGCTTTCAGCTTTGGCATTTATGGCTAAGGCGAGGGGGAGGAGCATCATGGCAGACTGAGCACATCGTTTCTCTCACCACTGCCTGGAAAGGGGAGCCACAAATGTGGATATATAATGCTAAACTGTTACGTTTTTGAAGGAAAATGTTTCTGGAAGGAATGTGAAGTTGATGGATTGTAATTGGAGGTATTTGGAGCCAGGAGGACAACGGAAAGGAGTAAAACTGTTGCAGCTGTTTCTCAAGTGCCGAGAGCTGAGTTAGTGGTGCTGTTGGAGAATGGAGTTTATGAGCAGAGGTGACAGCAAAGAGAAGCGCTTCCTTGGGAGCTGGCAATAGCTGTGTTCGAGAGAAGTGAATTTTGGCAAAGTCTGGGGTTCGGCAGTGCTTGGAGGAGATTCGAGTGGCGGAGTGGAGCAGAGGAGAAAGGAGGAGAGTCGAGCACGATCTCGCGTGCAGAGTTCCAGGGTGGAAGGAAGTGGCGATTTTGGTCTCGGCTGGAGTGGCGCTGCCGGAGGACAGAGGACGGAGTTTAGGAGGGAGTCTCGGCAAGGAGAAGCGCTTTTGTGGGTGGCTGAAGTCTCGGCACCGCTTGGAGTTTGGGGACGCTGGAACGCAAAGTGGTCAGGAGAGTGCTCTGGTTGTGTCGGGCAGAGAAGGAGTCGTTACTCTGTGGGGATAGGGGTCTGAGGGGGGTCAATTGGGGGGTGCGGAAGTGAGTCCTAATTGATCCCAAAGGGCACTAATCCGGAGCAGGAGTCTGGGCAGCCCGTGTTGACCAGTGCATTGGTTGGATGTGCGTCCCCTGAAATACTACTGAACGTTGGCTGAAAGTGTGGAAGTCTTTAAGGAGCTGTTATTTCTTCTACCCTTGGAACTTGGACTTGGATTGTGTTGAACTTGTTTTACAAGTGGTGTGCTGGAAGGGCAGAGGATATTCTGTTTGATTGATTGTCGGGCAGGGTCCTTCCATGAGCCCTGATCATTGGACCATTGTGGGGGTGTAAAATAGAGCTGGTGCTTAGGTGGTGGAGGGCAATTTGTGACTGTGATTTTGACTGCGGCAGAAAGAAGAGAGAAAGTGAAGGGAAAAAAAGAAAATTAGTTTTCACAGCTGCTGTGCCAAGGACAGTGATAAAATCAAGGCTAGCCCTGGAGTTGCTTTATCATCAAGTGCAGCTGTGTACTGCTCAACTGGTTGGACTATAGGAACAATTATTTTTTTCTTTCTTCAAGATCTGTGTTTTGTATATATGCCTTGTGTAGAGTAATGAGCTGGATTAACTTGAAAGTCCATAGTGGTTGAAGTTAATTATAAAAGGGATTGTAAGCTATGGTTGTTTATGTATTGGGGCATAAGGAGATAATTGTATAGGGTATTGGCTAAAAGCGTGGATAAAGTTGTATAGACCTGGTTAGACTATTTTAGAATAGAGTGAATGAGTCGAAAAGAAAAAAGAAAGCAGCAGAGAGAAGAGATAGAAATAGATCCAATTTGGCTAAGAACAGGTAGATTAGTAAGAGCAGGCGGTGAGGAACGAAGGAAGTCCTTAAAGGACGAAATTTTGGAAGCTGAGCAGCTGGATAGGCTTAGAGCAGGCATGGCAGCAAAGAAGAAAGTACAAGAGAAACAGCAATTACAACAGTTAGATATAAATCAAGAAGATCAGCAAATTGAATTTAAAGAGGCCAATGCTCGGGGAGCTATAAAAAAGAAAGTAATAGAAGGAGATGTAGAGGAAAGTGTGGAAGGGGATAGCCCTGATGTGAATGAATGTAGAGGCTCTATCGAAATGAGATTAGATAGTCTTGAGAAGTATCTTCAGACCAAGTTTCAAAATTTAGAAGAGCAGCGAGCGAGGGACAATCAAGAATTTATTAAACTGCAGCAAGAGAGTTTTGAGGCTTTTCAGCAAAAAATGCTGTCAGTGGTGACAGGTTTGATGGAATCAGCTAAAGTTGAAATTGCCAAGATAATGGAAGAGGTGAATGATGTAAAAGAAGGAATGGGTTCAATTTCAAAGGAGGTTGAAAATATAAAGAGACATGTCCAAGAGGTGCAGGAAAAAGCTAAAGGGAGAGAAGTAAAAGTGGATGATCATGAAGTGAGACTGGAGTTACTTGAAGACCAATCTAGAAAAAGAAATATTATAATTAGGCATGTTTCTGAGGCCCGCCCTGATCAGCTGAAGGCCAGAATAATGAGTTGGTTAAATGATTTAGGTATGGATAGGAAGTTCGAGGCTGAGGATGTATTAAGTGTGCATAGATTAGGGTCTAAGAAACATAATACAGCAGACAGAAATGTGCTATTGAGGTTTGCTAGTGAAGGTTTGAAGGTGATGTTAATGCGACATATCAGGAAATCTGGGTCAAGTATATTGAAAATGGAAGGGAGTAGTATAGAGATCTATAATGATATTTCTATTGGCGAGAGAACATGGAGAACACAAATCAAACCAGTAACCAGGAAGTTGAGGGGAAAAGGAATTGTTTATTTTTGGCTTGCCTTAAAAAAGCTAAAATTCATAGTATCTGGAAAATCATATGTGTTGAGGGATGGGTCATATGTCTTAGACATACTTGCAGAGGCAAAGATAATCGACCGAAACTCCAAGGAATGGGAAGATCTTAAAGAGGAGCTGATAATAGCAGGGGTTTATACAACATATGACAGGGAAGAGGAAGAGCGGATGAAGGATATGAGGGTTGCGTTGTCTAGCCAGGATGAACTAGGTAGTGTGGAATGATATAACGGTGTAAAAATTGCAATTGAAGTAACTGTAAGGCACAATATAAAGCGATGATAGAATCCTCATGTGGAAATGGTGGCATGACAAATTAAATAGTATTTAGAATGGGTAATTAGGCAGGAGAAGTGGTGGTTTGGTTTGTGAGTGTTGTCTCCCCTCCCCCCTCCCCCCTTGTTTGGCAGGGGTGTTTTTCTTTTTCGTTTCGAAATGGCGGGGAGGGTGATGATTTATTGTTTTATGTTTTGTGTTCAGCTGTTTGCTTATGTTTTGTGGGTTGGATTAGCACATGCTTGTAGGAGATGGAATTGTAGCAAGCGAAAAATAATAAAGAATTATGAAATCGATTAGGGTGTTATCATGGAATGTGAAAGGCACGGGCAGTATTATTAAGAGGAAACGTTTGGAAGCGGTAATTAGGAAAGATAGGCCAGATGTGATATGCTTACAAGAAACGCATCAAAAAAGTGAGGATGTAAATAAATTGTATATAAAGGGGATAGAATATTATGAGAAGGCATTGGGTACGTCTAAGGCAAGAGGGGTTGCCATATTAATATCAAAAAAGTTAGGATTTACAAAAGTAAAGACAGTTGTAGATCCAGAAGGGAGATTTCTTATAACAAGGGGATTTATTAATAATGAGGATATAACCTTTGTTAATGTATACGCGCCAAACGAAAAACAGGAGGAATTTTTAGATAAGGTGTATCAAAGTATAGAATCAGAAAGGGTGTCCAAGTTAATAATGGTTGGAGATTTTAATTTGATCAGATCAGGTTTGGATACTACAAATGTGGCTAAGCGTACATGTACTAATAGGGTGATGGATAGGTGGTTAAAAATAACGGGATTACAGGATGTTTGGAGGAAAATTAGAGGCTCAGAACGGGGATATACATTTTTTTCGCACGTGCACAATTCTTATTCACGAATTGACTATGTTTTGGCTTCAGAAAGTATGATAGATAAGGTTGAAAATATTGAAATTGGTATGATTAAGGAATCTGATCACGCTAAAATAATTACAGAATTTAAACTAAGTGATGACAAACAAAAAAGGGGTACATGGAGCTATGATACAAGGTTATATAGAGATCAAAAGAGTAAGGAAACGATAATAAAAAGATGGGAAGAGTGCTGGGAAATTAATGATACAAAGGATGTAAATGATGGAATATTATGGGATACCATGAAGGCAATATTCAGGGGAGAAAGCATTAGGCTCTCTTGTATTAATAATAGGCAAAATAAGGAAAAGGAAAAAGAGTTAGAGGACGAAATAAAGAAGTTGCAGGATATTCATGCAAGAACGGGAGATAGGGACATATTCGATAAAATGCAAAAAATAAAAAGAGAATTTATTGAAAAAGATATTGAAAAGGTAAAGAAGAATTTAATTTATTTGAAAAGAGATTACTTCGAGTACAGTAATAAAAATTCTAAGCTATTAGCTAGAGCCGCTGAAGAAAAGAAAGATAAAAGAGGAATTTCAGTTTTGATAGATAAGTATGGGAGAAGGTGTAATAAGTTAGTAGATAAAATTCAAATTGTCAAGGCTTTTTATCAGGAATTGTATTCGAGGAAGGACGTAAATACGGATGAATTAGAGCGATATTTAGATAAGTGGTCAAGAATAAATTTAAGCTTGGAGCATAGGAGTTACATGGATGAAAAGATAACACAAAAGGAAATAAAGGAGGTCATAAAAAGGTTAAGGATAGGCAAGGCTCCAGGCGAGGATGGTTTATCGGTGGAGTTTTATAAAGATTTTAAAGAGATGCTGTTACCAAAAATGGAAAGGATTTTTAATTATATTTTGGAGGGAGGGAGAGTTCCTAAATCGTGGTATAGTACAATTATAATTTTAATTCCAAAGGTAGGGAAAAATCTGGAAAAAATTGAATCTTATAGACCGATTTCCCTGATGAATCAGGACGCAAAAATTTTTACGGCCATTTTAGCTAATAGATTGAATAATTTTAGTGGCAAATACATTAATAAGGATCAAGTGGGATTTATGAGAGATCGGTATATGTCGGATTTGACGAGAAGGATGGTTGACTTGACAATTATTGCTCAGGAACAAGAGGAGCATGTGGGTTTCTTCTCCCTGGATATATTCAAAGCTTTTGACTCGATCCAATGGATAACTATAAAGGAAATTATAAAGAAATATGGATTCGGACAAAAATTTTGTGGGGTAATTGAGCAGTTGTATCAGCAAGGCTCGGCTAGGGTTAAATTAAATGAGGAATTAACAGGGGAGATTAAATTGGAAGCGGGCACAAGGCAAGGAGATCCATTGTCGGCATCTTTATTTATAATGGCCATGGAATTGTTAGCTAATGTAATAAGGGAAGATAAGGAATTAATTGGAATTGAAGGTATAAAAATTAGCCAATATGCTGATGACACCCTAATAACAATAAAAAATCCACAGAATACACTAGGGAAGATATATGGGCATTTAGAGTAATTTCAAAGGGTGACCGGACTTAAGGTAAACTGGGATAAGTCAGAAGCAATTCTTTTTAATGTGGATTTGGACATACAAGAAAGTTTAAAGGCTAAATTTAAAAACAAATTAGAGATAATATAAAATACCTGGGGATAAACATTTCAAATAAATATGATGATTTAAAAAGGTTAAATTATGATAAATTGGAAAAAGAATTAAAAGAAATGATTTTACGGTATAAGAAGCTAAATTTGTCGTGGTTTGGACGCGTTTCGCTATGTAAAATGAAGCTTTTACCCAAATTAAATTTCTTATTTGATACCCTGCAAATATATATGAAAGAGAAGGAATTAAAGGTTTTTCAAACTATATTAAATAATTTTTGTAACGGTGGAAAAAGGGCCAGGATACCAAAGTTTTTATGGTATTCATCACAAAAAAAGGGCGGGTTAGGAATTCCAAATATTAAAAATTATTATTGGGCATTTCAACTGAAGAATATTTGTAAAATTTTAGTGAAAGAAGAATCGATTTGGGGAAAAATTGAATTGTGAGAGAAACTGGGTGAAGAAATATTAATGTTTTTGGGCAAAGGGAAAGCAAAAATTAATGCTACAAATAAATTGTTAAAAGCTCTTTTAAAAACTTGGACATTACTGAAAAATAAATTGGCACCAGGGTTGTCCCCAATATTAGGCCTGAGTGATATGAAATCATTCCCACTGAGAATGGATAGGAGCGTAGAAGAAGTATTGAATAAGAATAATATAACTCTATTAAAGGATTGGATAACAGCATGTAGAGACAAGGAAAGAAAGTTAGATATAGGTAGACAACTTAAATTGAATTGGCTTCAATTGATGTCTATTGACAGTTGAAATAAAAGATATTTAGATGAAATGAGCTTGGATAGGGAGCGGACGAAATTTGAAGAGTTGGTACTTAGTCTAAAAAATGGGCAGGTAAAAGTTAAGGGGTTAGTAAGCAAAATATATAAGGTTTTAGATGACTCAGATCAGCATCAGAAAGCTTTAAAAGAAACATGGGAACTAGATTTGAATATCATAATTACAGACGAGCAGTGGAATGCTAAATGGAAAAAGAGAATAATGAGGTCTTTGTCTGTAAGAATAAAAGAGCACAATTATAAATTATTGTGGAAGTGGTACTTGACTCCGGTACGACTATACCAAATTGACAATACAAAGTCGAAATTTTGTTGGAGGTGTAAGGGGGAAATTGGAACATATGAGCATATGTGGTGGGGGTGTAAAGAGACGAAGTCATTCTGGTTGAAGGTGGAACACGAAATTGGGAGAATTCTAGATGTAAGAATGAAATTGGATGTAATTTTAATTTTGTTAACAGATGTGGAGGTGGTAGAGCAACAAAAAAGGGAATTATTAGCAATTATGTTATCCAGTGCTAGACAGTGTATAGCACGATATTGGAAATGTGATGTTACCCCAAAAATAGAGGATTGGTATAAGGAGTTGTGGAATACTGCGCTGAATGATAAGCTCACCTGGAAGTTAAATTTAAGAAAAGGGTTAATTAAAGAAAGCAAATTTCAGGAAATTTGGAAATGTTTGATAGATTATACCTTGATTAATGGTCATGGGCAACTGCCGGTGCCAGATTACATTGCATTTTTGAGACGATAATAGATAAAAGAGGTCTGTCTCCGTAGCATTGTATATAGCACGTGGTGATATTTTGTTCTGTTTCTTTTTTTTCCTGTTCTCTCTTTCTTTGCTTATTTATATTACTGTGTATTTTGTCTTTTATTTTCTTATATTGTTTTGTTTGTTATCTCTTGTTTTTTTAATTATTGGACGTGTATCGAGAAATAAATTTTTGAAAATTTTTTAAAAAATAAATAAATAAATAAAAAGGCAGTTGCCCGAGGTGTGGCTGATCCCGGTCGACCAGATTCTGCAGTTCATGGTTTACCTCCATGATCTAGAGTTAGCCCCTCGCACCACTGCCACTAGGCTTTCAGCTTTGGCATTTATGGCTAAGGCGAGGGTTTTCGTTGACTGCATGAATGACTTCCACATACGGCATGTATTAGAAGGGTGGACACGTGAATGAGGCCGCCGCCCAGACACACGTCACCCTGTTTCACCAGAGGTTTTGACGCACCTTGCACAAGGTTGGCATAGCTTGTGTTACGATAGGTATGAGGAGGCTCTCTTTCATGCGGCTACCACCGTGGCCTTTTTTGGAGCGCTCCGTATCAGTGAGCTTGTCCCATTGTCAAAGGGGGACATGTCTCATAGGGCACTGGAACTCGACGATTTCTTTCTTACCCAGGAGTGGGCCCAGTTGAGGATTCATTCCTCAAAGGCCGATCAGCACGGAGTAGGCAGTGGTGTCAGACTGCTACGTTGTACAATTGCTGACATCTGTCCGGTTGGTGCCCTACATGAGCTTTTGGCAGTGCGTGGCACGCACCCTGGCCCGTTTTTCTGCCACCAGGATGGGTTTCCCCTGACCAAATTCCAGTTTTGGAAGGTGACCGGTATGGCACTTCACAGTGTCGGCCTCCCTGGGGCTCGTTACGGCACCCACTCATTTAGGATAGGCGCTGCTTCAACTGAGGCTGCTTTTGGGTACTCTGATGCTGATATACGTCGCATGGGCAGATGGGGGTCCGCGTGTTTTTCTTTATATGTACACCCCCTTACTGCATGAGTACTAGTTACGTCATTAATTCACCTTCTTTCCTTCTTTTACAGATCCTGTGTGTTTACGCACACCGGTGGCAGTATGGCTGGTGGGCCACAGTTTTGTGCACTGGGCAGTGCAGTATGCTGCAGCGACAGACTGGGGACCCCATCTTGGGCTACATGCAGCCACACGTATGCGTTGGTATGGTAAGCACGGCATGAGATGGCGGGAACTGTTGCTATTCCTGATGTCCATCAGGGATGCTGGACCGCCTGATGTCTTGATTCTGCACCTCGGCGGCAATGATCTTGGACAGATCACTGGCCTCTCTTTAAAAATGTCGGTGTGCAGTGACCTGGCCTTTTTACATCACTTATGGCCGTACACGCGGCTGCTATGGTCTGACATCGTGCCGAGACACCGTTACAAGGGAGGCATTGACCTCCGTGGTTTGGATCGTGTTTGACGGTCGCTGAACAGGGCTGTCGTCCGGTTCCTTTTTGACAATGGCTTTGGAACAGCCATTCAACATCCTAGGATAGGCTTGCAGGATTATGGTTTATATGCAAGAGATGGGGTCCATCTGTCGGCCAGAGGTTTGGACCTCTTTCTGGAGGATGTGTAAGCAGGCCTGGTGACCGAGCTGACAGTCTGGGGGGGGGGGCGGGGCGGTGAGTCATCACGGACGCCTCCCCGTGTGGCGGGTAGCACTGGTAAGGTAACAGATTTATGACACATAGGTATCCGGCAGGTTCGCAATTGACTGGCCAACATGTAGATAGGTACAGGGGAATAAGATTGGCCGGTCAAGGGTGAACCATGCAAGGGTTGATGGCAGGAGCTGCACAGCCTGCATTACCCTGATATTGAAAGGATACACGTCATAGGGTGGGGTCAGTAGATAGTATATTGACTCCGGTCAACAATTTGTTTGTGACAACAAACAAATTGATACAAATAGATACATGTAGCCAATTTCCATTGGCATTTTGGGAGGAACCTTACCAGTGTTACTGCGGCCTGCTTGCCTTAAAGAATTACAATTGGATGATACACCAATTGAAAGTGATAATTCGGACTAGGGCATTATTCAATAAAAGTGGCCCAATGCCTTTAATCCAATACCGGTGTCTGAGTCTTTCTTTGGGGGGTGCGCCTGCAATGCAAGCGCAGCACCAAAATGGCCACCGCGCTCTTTGCGCCCCCCACCCCCCACCCGGACTCAGACATCCGGGTGAGTTAGGGGGCATGGCCGCCCTCTTTAAAAGGGGTGGCCATGCGGCAGCTCGGCTGCCATTTTGTCGAAGCGACGGAGAGGAGAAGTTTTTCCCCTCCACCCCCTCCCTAGTGGACAGTGTGATTTTTCTGGTCGCTTTGGGGCCGGGTGGGAATTTTTGGCTTGAACCTACAATTGGCTCTCTGGTTCTTGCTTTTTTACCCATCCCACACTGTCGCTAGTGTTTGAGATAAGGGGTAAGTTGACTTTGGTCACTTTTGGCGGGTAGCACTGGTAAGGTAACAGATTTATGACACATAGGTATCCAGCAGGTTCGCAATTGACTGGCCAACACGTAGATAGGTACAGGGGAATAAGATTGGCCGGTCAAGGGCGAACCATGCAAGGGTTGATGGCAGGAGCTGCACAGCCTGCATCACCCTGATATTGAACGGATACACATCATAGGGTGGGGTCAGTAGATAGTATATTGACTCCGGTCAACAATTTGTTTGTGATATTGCCATATTTTTAAAGTCCTCTGTGGTACAGGACTGACGGTGTCATTTGTGTCTGAAAGATAAATTTTTAAAGCCCTGCCTGCTCACTTTTAGATGGACTAAATGGCACATTCCTCCAATCCAACCAGACTATTCATTCCATAAGAAGCAATAAAGAAACACATACCTGCCAAATTGCAGTTAGACAAGATTAAATTTGATTGAACAAGTGTGCTTGAGGAAAATACTGTGGGACATATGGCTGTGGCCTCTTCCAAGGAGAAAACTATGCACTCCAAGATTTAGCATTTCTCCTTGATATTTGGATTACCTCATTCACATACAGGATCTTCCACACTGTAAATGTAAAGATGTCACAGATATAGCCAGATAGGAATAATTTTAAGTGATCTGAGCACTAAACACAAGCATTTGTGGTAGGAAAGAATGGGGTTTCCTCAGACAGGTTGTAGTATAGACATTTTACACTGCTTTATATTGTGTCATACACATTGATAGACTACTTATCGACTTGAGCATATCAGGTGCCATCAGGTTGGACTTAGAGATCCTAATAGCATTTTCAAGATGAGTAAGATATTTAATGGGATGGTTTTACTATTATCATTCCCAATAAGTTTCCATGACCAACTTTGTCTTCTGAGTCTTAATCTATCACTTTTCCCATGATTTATACCCTTGTCTGTAGGAAACCATATTCTCCCCAAAGAAGAAAAGTTGATCTTACCTTTAGTCAGTGTTTAGTTGGTCTTAATTACAGGAAGATTGTAATCTTCTTGTAATGGAGCCCATGCATGGAATGAGGTAAGGTAAAGGTAAAGATCATCCTTGCTCGAAAGCCAGTCGTATCCGAATCTAGGGTTCAGTTCTCATCTCTGTTTATAGCTGAAGAGCCAGTGCTGTTTGAGGATTGAGGTGCAATTAATTTATGATTTGACTTTCTTTACTTTTGAGTACAATTTCAACTGTAAAGTTTCACTTTATGCTGTAAATTTGTTTCTTTATGTAGAGTTTTCATAATTTTTGAAAGGTAGAATCTTGTAGACCTCAATGATGGCCAAAGTTATCTATACCTATAAATCTGTGCGTTAACCGTTGGAATGTGACAAAGGATGTTGCACCAGGCCCCACTAGCCCCGACCGAGCCTCCCTGCACTCATCCGAACCGGGTTCGCAGGTAACTGTCCGGTTGAGAAATGTGGCAGTGGGGCAGGAGCCCCCCGAACGTGAACAAAGAAAAAGGACTTCAATTCCCAGTGTCCTTTGCACTGTGCAACCCCTCAGCCAATCAGGCTGAGGGATACGAGCACAGAGGAGGCTGGGAACGTGCGCTGACTTAAAAAAAAAAATGGTGGGAGCCAGAGGGAAAGACTTTGAAAGATGCAGCTGGAGGGAGCCAGGAAAAGATAAGTGTTAGGTAAGGGTTAGGGGGTGGGTGAGGGAGGGAGGCAATGAAAGGTGCTGGGTCCAGAAGGGTTGGGGGGACAGACCCCTTTTGTCCCCCCAACCCTACCAAACCCAGGGGACCAGGGAGAGGAGATCGAATACACCCCCACCCCCACGCACACACTCCATTTTAAAAGAGAAGAAACCACTTGGTTTCTTCTCTTTAAAAACGGAGTGTTTTTTGGTGGGAGGAATGATCCCCTCTCTGCTGGGTCCCCTGGCTCTGGAAGGGTTGGGGGGACAGACCCCTTTTGTACCCCCAACCCTACCAAACCAAGGGGACCAGGGAGAGGAGATTGAATACACCCCCCCTCCCAAACTCTCCATTTTAAAAGAGAAGAAACCACTTGGTTTCTTCTCTTTAAAAACGGAGTGTTGTTTGTTTTGTTTTGTTTTTTGGGGGGGAAACGATCCCTTCTCTGCTGGGTCCCCTGGCTCTGGAAGGGTTGGGGGGACAGACCCCTTTTGTACCCCCAACCCTACCAAACCCAGTGGACCAGGAAGAGGAGATCAAATACACCCCCCTCCCAAACACTCTGTTTTAAAAGAGAAGAAAGAGCTTGGTTTCTTCTCTTTAATAACAGGGTGTCCTGTGGGGGGAGGGAATCCCCTCTCTGTAGGGACCCCCGGCTCTGGAAGGGTTGGGGGGACAATACACACACACACACACACACACACACACACACACACACACACACACACACACACACACACACACACACACACACACACACACAGCTTCTCTTTCTCTCTCTCTCTCTCTCTCTCTCTCACACACACACACACACCACTCCTGCCTTGCCAGGAATTTTTAATGTGTGTGTTGGTGGTTGGAGTGGTATTGTATAGGTAGTGGTGGTTGTGCACACCCAAACCACCCCTAACCACCAACACACCTCTTTTTTACATAAATTACCAAAAAGAATTATCCCTTACAACAAAATTTAAAACAGCCCAGCTCTTTACCAACATTAAGAAAAAAAAACCTTCCAAAACCATTTAAAACAGCCCGGCACCACCGGGCAAAATCTGCTAGTTTACTAAATAACACTAGATGAGTGCAAATTTCCACCATTTTTTTAAAAGGGAGACAACATGAAAGCCATAACAATATGGTTGCTAGTGGTGTTACTTATTCAATTAGTCAATAATTCAATTGTCCATTTCTAGATCAATGTCTGGCCAAACATCCTGGAACTCTTGTGTACCTTAAAATATACTTGGGAGAGTGTTGGGGATACAATGGGAATGCACAGATCAATCGATTTTCAGCCTCTGTTGTTTGTACATATGTTGTCCCACTTCTACCTATGTTTTAGTATTCCTTTTGTGACTTTGTCTCCTGCATATTTAGACATTTTTTTCTGAAGGAATTTTCTGTCAAAGTGCACATTTCTAATCTGATCTCAAATTTTTTTCACCAATTTTCATTATTTTCCATTTTTTTAGCCAATAATTTTGTCAGTATTCATGGAAGCATGAATTCTGATGGAAGGCTATACAGCAATGTACACGTTAGTCCATGAAGGGTTAACTAAGTCTACTCATATTGGAATTTGCCCTGAATGAATTTGTAAAATATGTAAACATCAGATTTATGAAACCACTAAAATACACCAAAATAAAATACTGTACATCAGTTAGTCCCTGAACGGCAAAACCAGCAGATACACAGGTCACCTACTCATGGCCATCCCCACTTGGGAGAAAGATATTGTGATTCTGTTAAACCATAAAATCACTTCTAATTTTAAACCTGTACATATAAATCAGTTTACACAGTTTTGTTCTGATTTTTGTCCCTCCCACTCGTCCTTTTTTGGTGATGTGTAAATAGCAGCCCTGAGGGAAGTTACTTCTGGGCAGCATGAACTTTGTTTTCATTTATCTTTACAAGCTGTGCTAAATACTTTCATTGAAACTACATATTTTGTGTGTGTGTGTGTGTGTGTGTGTGTGTGTGTGTGTGTGTGTGTGTGTGTGTGTGTGTGTGTGTGTGTGTGTGTGTGTTTTTATGGCACATGTGTTTATGCTAACCTCCAATCTTAGAATGTTTTGCCTGACTGAAATGCATTTTCACATGTTCAATACTTTTTTTAGTGATGTTGGTGGACATGCTGCTTTAGCACTTCATTTTAAAATAAACCTTGACCTACTTCATTTTTGTGTAATCCCAGACCTTGAAGAAGGCCAACCACACCTTGGATAATCTCCCTTTTCTCGAACTTTTTGCTTGTGCAAAGGCAGCAGGCCAAGAAAAAGAGATCCATTACAACCTAACCACCCCACTGCTAGACTCATCTATAGTAGCTAACAAATTAACAATCTGTTTTATGCTCTGCTCATCCATTACTCCTACATAATCTTTATACAGCCCAGTGAACTTTGAAGTTCAAGATGACTTTCCAGCACTCAGACCTTGGGCCCGAATCTCACATTCCTTATTGAAATAGCTACTTTCCCCTCACAAAACTAATTTCCCACCTGAATTTCACATGCCAACATCTCATTTTAGTGCACTGCGATCTACTCTTTACCAGAACAAGAAAAATGCACATAAAACCACAGCTCATCTTAACTTGACAAAATAAATACTGAATCTCAGCACATAACTGTATACTCTACAAAACTGTGGCACTAAACCTATCTTACAAAATAAGCAATACTGTACATCAAAAAGAAAAACAAGAATCAAGCCAATGAATAGTTTGCGGCTGTAATTCAAATCTTGCAGGTAGGGATACAAACCTGCAATATATAGTGGCAGCTCTTTTTTATGTGCATTCAAAGCAAATTATCCTTGAATGAATGCACAGGAGTTTCTTCAGCTATGCTACAGAGTGGTACAGTAAAACCCCTACTTATGAAAAAAAGTCTGTTCTATAGGCTTTTTCTTAAGTCAAATTTTTATGTAACTCAAAGCAAACCCATAGGAAAAATGACATTTTTATGTAAATTGAAGCATAGGAAAATCCATAGGAAAAAGAATCTTTATGTAACTCGAAGGAAACCCATAGGAAATTGTGTAAATCAGGACATGGTTTTAGCACAAAATCATTTTGTAAGTCAAATTTTATGTAACTTGTGGCATTTGTAAGTCGGGGTTTTACTGTATTACTCATTCCATGATCACTAAATGTCATTTGAAGAAGTTTGATAAATAGCCCAATATCTTTTGATTTAGCACATGTGTTTTGCTTAACATTAGTCAAAATGAGCATTACAATATTCCAGCATCACCAGTTCAATCAAAGTTTCTTAGGACAGAACAGAATCTGAAATACTGTATCTCATACCAAAGGGATATATATAAAAGTAATTCCTAAATTCTCACATTAAGAATTAGGTTTGTTTAGGAAACATTTTAAACTTCAAATCGATATGTCTGTGCTATGCAAGACATCTTATTTACCCATTCACTCAACTAGCTAAACCTGATGTTTGGCAGAGCAATGGGATTGCTTCCTACCACCTCTGTACATAATCATCTATAGCCAGACTTAGGATGCAGTTCTACCATTCTGCAGATATTGGAACTACGGGACTTCAGTCCCATTTATTATTTATAGGACCACTCTCTCTTGTCATGTTTCAGATAGTTCAAGGTGGGCAACCTCCAGCGGGCTTGGGGCTCCATCCATCCCTGGAACTTAGAGAACTGCACCCACCCCTACAACTGCTCTTCCTTTTCTTCTCTTAAAAACATAGACAAAAGGTATTTAAAAATCCACTATGCTCTTAGTGACAAAAAAATAAAAAAGGTATTTGGGGGTAACTTCAAACATGGGAGAATTCCACCAACATTTCCTTGAGCAGGAGCTGTGAACCTTTGCCACTCCAGATGTTTCAGACTATAGTTTCACAATTGTTTATCACTGGGAATACATGTTTGGTATTCTGGGAGTTGTAACCCAAAAATCTGTAGCACCAGAGATTCACCATTCCTAGGTTTAAAAGAAAATTTTTGTACCCAATTTTTTGTTGAATGAAAATGATATGCAGGAGGGCTGTATGTTGCTTAATTTCAATGGTTCTACTATATGTATACATAAATATGGATTCAGCAGCCTATATACACATACATTTCTACGTTCAAACACTGGGCAATATATAATCTTTCTCCCTAAAAATCAAGGTACAAAGACCTTGCATATGGGACATGTGTTTATAAGTTTATGCACCTATGTGTCATTTCAGTGATGTCAAAATTATTAGTGGACTGGGAGGATTAAGAAAATATGACTCCATTGCCTCACCATGTACTCAGTTTATCAAGTTTAACAGGCTGTGTGAATAGACATGAGTGTTCAGAATGCCCTCTTGCCATTTTGATACAGGCTAAGGAGGTTCTTGGCGAATTAAATAAACTGTAACAGCGTTCCGTGTCTTGTCATGCCTGCCACATGACCACGGAAATGTCTGCAGAAGCAGACAGCGCTGGCTCTTCGGCTTAGAAACAGAGATCAGCACTGCACCCTAGAGTCGGATACGACTGGCTTTCGAACAAGGGAAACCTTTACCTTTACCTTTACCTTTACTAACCAGTTTTATCCTCATATGTTAAACCAGAAAGTGCCCTTTTTAATATCACTTGTAAGAAAGAAAGAAAGCATGAAAGAAAGAATGAAAGAAAGAAAGCAAGTTGTACTCAAAGGGAATTTGTGCATTTATGAGATTTTTCCATGTAGTTGCACGACTTAAAATAATAATTGCTTCCTAGTTGCATAAACTTTATTAAAATATAAGCATTAGATGGGTTGTAACCTGGTAGCCTTTTCTTCTGTGTTTGTGTGTGTTCGCTTAGCTGCAGAAAGGGAAAATACACTAAAAACAACTTACATAAATTTAACAAACCACAGAAAAGAGGGGAAATTCTTGGTGTTTTGGTGATATAATCTATAGCAGAGCTTGAGAATCTTTGGCAGAATGCCCCACTGTTGAGACAGCCAGTATTAACCACTAACAAGGCATTGGTGAGATTTTTTTTCCCCTTTCCCAGTAGGTACATAGGCTTATACCTGTTTTCCAAAAGAGGTGCCCTGTGACAAATAGGAAAGGATCCTAATTCTTACTAATGGGAGCAGTTGGTTGGATCTACTGAAATTCATATTAAAATGTTATTCACGTTTTACTAACTTAAGGCATGACTAACCAGTAGAGCCAGTATCCTTCATGGGACTCAATTGAAATTGTTTGAACAGCTGGACAATATGGCTTCAGTAAAATCAAGTTTATTTTCCCCCAAAGCTATGAATTGAAAGCTTAATAATCAGTACTATTTCCTGGTATTGTGAAGTCTTATCATATTGCTGCACAAGTGCTAGATACTTTTTTTCTTTTCAACTTAAAATATGTCTAGCTGTCAAGTCAGTTACTTGTGTTGCAGCACCAACTATGTCTACATAATTGAGTATGATCCAAAATCAAATTGAGATAATGGATGGTTAAAGGCCTGGTCATAGTGTTTCCATTCCTCTTCTTGTTCTTATTTCTGGATATTCCACGGCTGTGATTCTGCTGTTCAGTTCTAACTAATTTTAATGTGTTCAAATATTTTGAGTTTAAAAAGCAAGTAACTCACACAGTCATATGGTAAGATTTCACAATGGTCCCAATGACTATGCTGTCAGTTGTCAGTTTGGTGAGAAAATAACATTTTCAATGCCATACAACTGGTTTCATAAAAGACATTTAAAAATTCTCTTAAACACTCATGGAGGAGGGGTCAGCAGTATTGTTGCTAGTGAGCTGAGTTGGGAAACTGAGAAGAATGAATGAATGCATCAAGTGCCGAATCCAAATAAGAAGAAACAAAATTTTATTTTGGTTCCACCACACAATTGGGTCAGTGGGCTGGCAGAGCAGTAAGTTTAGAGCAGTTTGCTGAGACAGATGACTAAACAAGGATGATTCATTCAATGACATTCACTTCAGTGAAAGGAGCCTCATTTAGGCATCCCCTGCAAAAATCCTTTCAACGCAGAGTAATATCTGACACGAAAACATACACACACACTTCAGTGCAACTTAGTTTGAAAACAGTGCCTTGAGAACCAACCGCATTGAGAAAAGCTTTCTTATTTTCCTAACCTAGATGTGAATAAGGCCGCTCATTTTTTTGCATTGCTTTCTGAACGCTGGAGGGAGCCATGCTCTCCCCTGAATCAACTCCTGCTTTCTTCTTAGTGACAGAAATCCAGTTAACTTTGCTGAAACATGGTCAACTTAAGGGAGAACGTAAAACGCAATGAAGAATTGAATCCTCAAGTGCAGTTTCTAGAATTATTCACTTTTTATGCAGAGGGGAATAAATGCCCCCCTCCCCCAAGCCATTTGCATGAATTCACTGAACGGCTTGCAAATGTAGCAAAAATTTCACTGGCTAATGTGGAGGTTAAAGAAATGAGGGGGGGAGCCAAGTGGCAAAACTAAAATAGAAAGATCAGTCAAAGTAAACGATTGCAAGAAACAACATTATGTGAAGAAATGTATTTTCTTATAAAGGTTCACTTGTGTTTTAAGATCTTTGAGGAGAGCAGGCCTTTGCAGGGACACCTCTGATAGGGACATGGGAGAGGACCGTCATGATACTAATCTAGCCTGTTGGATACTCTTCCACTGGAAAGGCCAGCCCCCCCCTTTCTCAATTGTTCCCATTCTAATAGGCAAAAAAAGAAAAATAAAACTATTAAAGCGGGTTGCAAGCAATCGTCTGGTTGTTGAGGAAGAGGCTTTGAGTAGGTGGGTGCTGTAATCTTTTATCCGTATGCTTTCAAAATGTTTTAAATTGAACTATGCTTTTCTATTATGATGCTTCTATGTTAATATTCTAGTTTGTAGAGTTTTATTTGGTATCATGATTGTTTTTGTTTTTACTGCAGTCTGTTTGTTAAATCTTGTTGTATATTCCAGTTTTATAAGAACGGTGAAATGCAATCTATATATATATATATATATATATATATATATATATATATATATATATATATATATATATATATATATATATATATATATATATATATATATATATATATATATATATATATATATATATATATATATATATATATATATATATATATATCAACTTTGTGGTTTAGAGATGTCAAATGAATCATCAGATGTGGTTTTCTTTTCCTTTCATCCCCCTCCCTTTTGTCTTTTTTTTTTTATAAGTGATATAAATCCCGACCTGTTCTCTCATGCTAAATAAGGAAGTGCTAAAAATTTCTCATTGCCATTGGATTGAGGGTGTGTATGTGTGTCAGGTCACTTATAGTATGCCTTTGTGCATTTGTATGAGTAGTTTGTGTTTCTATAAATGTGTGAAATTTAAAATATAATAACTGTTGCCATGTTGCAGTAGTTATTAAATGCAGAAACCCTAGATAGTCTGTCTTTTAAAAAATGTGTACAATTAGCTTTAGAAAAGGGGGGAGTAACTAGAAATACTGTAAAAACCTCAGCAGGATAAAGGCTTCCCACCCAGCCTCGAAACTCCCCAGCAGACTGGTTTCTCATTTCAAGATAGCCAATCATGACCATAAATGAAACATGGGTGAGATACCTCAGTGTCAAGATTTTTAACCCCATAATATGAATGTATATCCTTACACAAAGAGACAAATCTTTGCTTATTTTGTTCTCACAAGAATGAAAAATTTCTCCCTGCTGAACAAGATTACACGAGTGATATCCTTTTTTTTACACCATAGCACTTTTTGCAAAAGAAAAGAAAAGAAAAAGAAAAGATTGCAGAAGCAATTTGTCTGCAAAAGTTATAATTGCAGTGCAATTATATTGTGAACCTTCCAGAGTACTCTAAGTGATATGGCGACAATATATAAGTACAGTATAATTATTTTTATGAATTATCTTTCACAATCAACCAAGCCAACTCACTCCACCGGGACATGCTCCTTTAGAGCAGTGGTTGGATTACAACCTGAGGGAGCATAGCAGCTTTCAATTTCTTGTCCATTATTTTTGTCTATTATTACCCAGAATGCTGATGTTCTTAATCACACATAGAATAATTTATTCTCAGATCCTCTTTCCCTACTGCTGGGGAAAGGGAGAATTCCCTCACCCCTTGCAAAAGTGGAAAGTCCACTTGCTTTCAATGGGGCACTTCTGGATTCACACAGCCATGAGCCGGAGATAAAGTACAGTATATGAAAAAGTTATGCTCTACATTTGGAATCAAGATACTTCCCTCCTTTTCCCCCACAGCTGTGGAGAAGAAACTGGAATTGCAGAATCCCCAAACTCTTGTTAAAGAAAAGGTAAGGGTCACCCTTGCTCGAAAGCCAGCTGGTTACAGCCAAAGAGCCAGCTATCAAATATGGAAATAAGGAAAACAAGATTTGCAAAAAACCTTTTGCTACTAAGACATTCTTTCCATTTAAAGTTGTTCTGAAGAGTTAGGCAATGATATTCACACTAACCATTTCCAAGGTTTTCTTGGTTTTATTTGCCAGTTGTGTACTTGAGCAAAATAAATACAGGGAAGCTCATTGCATAGCCTGTGTCTTGACTTTCAAGGGTGGAATTTTTGTGTGTGTACATACCCACCCCATATTGCATGGATTCTCAACCTATGGAGTGTGGGCCGGATATGGCCTGCAGCACCATTTCATGTGCCCCCTGCCTCCACCACACCAAGAAGTGCCATGTGGTGGAGGAAGGGCAAAATGGCTGTCCGGCACCAAAAGCTGTCTGAGGGAGGGTGACCCGGCCCCTGGCTTAAAAAGGTTGATAACTCCTGCTATATTGTTTCTGTGACCTTAGAGCAGAGTA
The DNA here is from genome assembly GCA_035047345.1 of Bradypodion ventrale. NCBI lineage: Eukaryota > Metazoa > Chordata > Lepidosauria > Squamata > Chamaeleonidae > Bradypodion > Bradypodion ventrale. The sequence continues at coordinate 118,644,879 of JAWDJE010000002.1, forward strand.
AGCAACAACAGCATACGCAAGGACTAAATATCTGCCCAGAGACTCCCCAAAATGCCAAACACCTGTGGAGAAAGGAAGGTGAGTAACTAGAAGATTACGTACTTAGTTTTGAAATCTCTCTCTGTCTCGCTGTTGGTGGGGAGGTTTTAACCTATTCAGCTGAAAATGAATATCTGCTCCTTGAAGCTTCCAAGAGAATCAAATCTTTTTTTTATCTGTGGAAATTCTTTGGGCCATGAAGGTCCAAAAGGTCTGAAGGCCCATGGCTGTGGGGTATAAAAATAGCCTGGGGATCACATTTGGCCATATCTTAGAAAAGGGATGCTATCTGTCATGATGCACTTCTAAATGAAAAGGGGGAAAATATTTCTAAATATATTGAACACCATCTGCTTTGACCACGCAGGGCAAAGATTTCCTGGACAATCCCATGCCGTTGTGGAAATGTCTACAGCAGTTCAACTACCTTCTAGGTCCAACCTTCTTCTTTTTTCCCCCAAGGGGACCAATATGCCATTTATTGAGTGTTTGTATGTGCCTGCTTTATTAAACTGACAACTATGTTGCAGTAACGATATACAGTATTTGCACAGAACCAGTCAGCACCCCCAAAACAAGGACATTCTGAACAAAATATAAGGTAGTGAGGAGAGACTCCTATTAACTTCAGTCCTATCCAGACAGCCTTCATTTGTCATGGTGTGTGTGTGTTTGTGCACGCGCGCGCATGCATGCATGTGTGTGTGTGTGCGCGTGCGTGCATGTGTGTGCACGTGTGTGCGAGAGAGAGAGAGAGAGACAAGGCATCTGCTGCAGATTTAACATTCAACAGTGATTGTGGCATAGCTGCTGCCTCTACTCCCCTCCCCTTTCCCTCTTCTTTTGCAAATAAAGTTTTATGGCTACAGGCAGAAAGAATTCCCGCACCATTGCTACCACTGTTTGACTTGCAAGCTAAATGAATCCACACAGGCAAAGAGGCACCAAAATGGGGAGTAAATTTTTTTTTTACTCCAACAGAACATGCTTACTGTACTATGAGTATATAAAGCAGAGAAAGACAAAGGAAAGAGAGAAAACAGATGTGTTTCTAGGTTTCCAAACATAAAAGCTAAACGATGAATGCAGGTAATGTGGGGCGGGTGGTGGTGGGGTTCCTTCCCAATGCATATTGAGTGTTTATGAGCGTTGATGGTAGGGTGACAGTACCTCAGAGCCAGAATAAGTAACTACACCAAATAGATAGCTGTCATAAAAAGAAGGGAAATTATTATTATTTTCAACTATACATGACTGTACAGTATGTTTATTGCCAAGAGGAGAGGTCCTTGTGTCTTTTGCAGAAAACCCTAACTGGCCTTGACTTTGGTGGCACTATTTGCTGATGTAATTAAGGCAGTAAAATGTCTTCAAATTATCCTGTGTGAAGCACTCATTCCAGATCTATGAGCAGATGGAAGAGGAATGTGTTTGATTCTTATTTTAATAATAATTTGCAGTTTCCAAGCCAATACACAAACTAAAATGCAATTATATTTCATAATTCACTTCATTTTGAATTTTTCCATGCAGTTCTCCAGTCAAACGATGTGTATCTTTGGGAATATTGTGCACAAAAATGCATATTTTGGGGGAAATAATGCAAACAATAAAACATTAAAATGTATTTATGTTGCAGAAGTGCAAAAAATTCATATATTAGGAAATACAGTTATATTACAAAAGTACCAATAAAGGTTATGTTAAGGGGAAATTTACACAGTAATATAAGAAATACAGGAGAAATGTGTACAATATTTTGTGTGACTTTAGCAAGAGGTTTGCAGGCCGATACAGAATTGAAATGAAAGTTAACAAAATGACTGTATTGCACTGCACTGTAGCCCATGAAAGCTTATGGAAGTTAAAACATGTTTATTTTTTACACCATGTATGGATGCAAAATCTAGACAGTAAATAAAGCTAACAAGCAAAAAAATGTTTGAAACATGGTGCTAGAGATGAGCTTTGCAGATTACAAAAATATGAACAAGTGGGTCCTATAGGAAATCAAGCCTGAAAGATCTCTGGAAGCAAAATAATTATGCATCTGAGGCTATTCTACTTTGGGCACAGCATAAGAAAGCAAGATTCTTTGGAAAAGACAACAGTGCTGGGGAAAATGGAGGCAGCAGGAAAAGAAGACTGAGTGTAAGATAGATTGACTCTCTGTTTTAAGGAAGCCACAGCTTTCAATTGTAAGAGCTGTTCAGAGCTACTAAGAGTAAGACATTTCGGAGTTCTGTCAATTTTGATGACGTAACAACAACAGTCTTTAATGTGCCACCAAAATGTTGTGTTTGCTGCACAACAAGAGCTACCTCCTTGAAAACAGGTTTATGATTGTGCAAAAATCTTCTTATGGGTTTTAAGATAACAATTACATATGACATGTTTAAATGTGGTCATGCACATGTGATTAAGAGGTTGAATGGGAGATTAACTCCACGTATAGGGTTGGAAAGAGCCAGGCTCTTTCCAACCCTATATGTGGGGAGTTAAACTCCCATTCAACCTCTTAATCACATGTGCATGACCACATTTAAACATGATATATGTACAGTAATTGTTACCTTAAAACCCATAAGAAGATTTCTGCACAATTGTAAATCTGTGAGTAGACCAGCAAGTTCTGGCTTGATTAGCTAATGTGTTCCTCCATTTTCTCCATGGATAAACTGGATGATGCCGCCGATGCCGCCGCCGCCGCCGCCGATGGCGGTGGTGATAATAATAATAATAATAATAATAATAATAATAATAATAATAATAATAATAATAATAATAATAATAATTCCATTTATATCCCACCCATCTGGGTTCACCCCCATTATGGACAGCTAACAACAGCACATTAAAAAGACTTAATAAGATCACATAATAAATCACATAATAAAATACAAATATCAAACCTAATTCATAGCGGGGGACTGAATAAGAAGCCTTACACTAGTCCGATGACTACCCCTACTCAAATGCCTCTCTAAACAGAAGCACTTTAAGCTGTTTTCTGAATGCCAGCAAAGAAGTTGGCAATTCCGCCAGAAGGGAGTTCCATAGGGTTGGCACCACTATTGAAAAGGTTCTTCTCCTGGTCATAGCCTTCCTTGCCAATTTTGGTGGCCTGTCTGGGAAGATCGAGTGATACGGGAAGATGTTCTAAGAGGGAGACGCTCCACCACGTGGGGGGGGGTCCCAAACCGTTATAGTTTTAAAAGTTAAAACTAACACCTTTAACCTGATATAGAATGAAACAGGCAACCAATGCAGCCCTGCCAGGGCTGGTGAGATATGTTCGAAAAAGATCAACCAACAGATTAACTCCACAAATCAACCTGATCCTCCACGGACCTACTGGATGGATGCTCCAGTTAAGAGAAGGAGATAGCATGTGATGGGAGACCTTTTGCCTAAGCCTAGAAAGCTTCTTCTTTACTTTCTCTTTCACTCCTTAGCGATCAGTTATAGCATCGGTTCGCAACCTCGCTCCAGCCGCTGCTGCCGCTGAATCGGCCACAGACTCATTTATGGCCACGCAAATGCGTTTACACAGTCATAAATGAGTCCGCGGCCATCGTAAATGCATTTACTGCAGCCATAAATGAGTCTGTGGCCATCGTAAATGTGTTTACGACAGCCGCAGATGTGTTTTATGGCATCAGTCTGGCTCGCTCAGCTGTCTGAGGGAGCATGGTCCAGCCTGCAGCTGGAAGATGTTAAGAACCACTGAGTTATAGGAAGGAATCCATTTTAGCATAAAGTAGCCTCATCTATTCATATTATACACAAACATGTATCAACTTGCACACACTGGATGGAGCAGTGAACTGTGGGGCTCATTGACTAGAGCAGATACCTAACTGAACAGCTATCCTGTTCGAAACAATATCAGGAAAGGGTATCATATTATTCCTGCTTGCTGTGATTTTCCTGTGACTTGGCATGATAGAAGAATGCTGTAGAAATGTATTCTTGAAGCAAGGGTCATGTAACCATCATATGCAAATAACATTCCCTTACAAGAAAAAGATTTTGGCACCTCAAATGTTTTATTTTATTTTTATTTTTTGTTGACTGCTGTAGAAATAGTTGATGGGCAGTGTGAAAACAGACATGATGAATTGCTAAATAAATAATATCCTTCTCCTGCCCCATATCTAGGCTTATGTCTTGTCCAGTTTCTCATACATATTGAAAAAAATGCACTGGAACAGTAGGATTTGTGATTTGATAACATCTTGCTCCTTTCAACCAACACAATAATTGAATAATTAGCTAAAAGGTCATAGCCCTCAAAAATTCAAGACATTACTTTTAATTGCAAACCACCATCCTTGCAAGCACAATGTGCAATGCAGGGCTGGATGAATAAAAAATTAGAATTAAAAATGCTGGGGGAAACATCAACAATTTAAGATATGCAGATGATACTACCCTAATGGCAGAAACTGAAGAATACCTAAAGAAGCTTTTGTTTATGTTGAAAGAAGAAAGTACAAAAGCTGGCTTGAGACTCAACATCAAGAAAACCAAGATAATGGCAACAGACCCTATCAGTCCCTGGAAAATAGAAGGGGAAGAAGTAGAAGCAGTGACAGATTTTACTTTCTTAGGATCCAAGATCACTGCAGATGGTGCTTGCAGCTATGAAATAAAAAAGCGACTAATTCTTGGGAAGCAAGCTATGAGACATTTGGGTGACATAGTTAAAAGTAGATTAACTTTTAATTAATTTTTAATTAGCGACATAGTTAAAAGTAGGTTAGGGTTAGTGTTGCAAACAAAAGTCCACATAGTCAAAGCAATGATATTTCCAGTAGTAATGTATGGTTGTGAGAGCTGGACCATATGGAAGGCTGAGTGCAGAACAGACACCTTTGAGATGTGGTGCTGGAGGATAATTTTGAAAGTACCCTGGACAGCAAACAGAACAAATAGAAAAGCAACCCCGACTGCTCCTTAGAAGGTCAAATAGTAAAGATGATGTTAAAGTACTTTGGACATCAATTGAGAAGAGAGGATTCACTTGAGAAAGCCTTGATGCTGGGAAAGGTCATGGGCAAACGAAGAAGGGGGCGGCAGAGAATTAGATGGCTAGGTGGCATTGTTGGCACAATAGGCACAAAGCTGGGCAGGCTGAGGAGGATGGTGGAGGATAGGGGTGCCTGGTGTGCGGTGGTCAATGGTGTCGCATAGGGTCAGAATCGACTGTGCAACTGAACAACAACAACAAAATCCTTGCAAGAGAGAGGATCAGTGGCTTCTCTTTCCATGGTGAAACATATCACTAAGGCTTTAATGCCATTGCCATTTTTCTTGAGAGTCAACCCAATTGAAGACAATGAGATTGACATCAAAGTAAACATGGCTAGGATTGTGCTGTATGTGAACTAAAGTTGGCCTTCATATGAGAATTTTAGCTCTCTGAACCTGAAAAGAGGCAATCCTTCCAAAATGAAAACTTATACAGTCACTGCAAAACAACAGGAAGACTTGAATATATGGCCTTAATATCCATGTTGGTTTATATTCAGCTGTGTACTTATATTTTGACAAAAATGCTTTAAAAAGCATTCTGTAGCACAAACAAGAAGAGTAAAGAAAGGGATTTCATCATTACTTTTTTTTATAAAAATACCCTTAAAAATACTGATTTTGCTAGCCACTCATAGAACCTATTACTCAGTAACTCACAATGAGACTTACAGTGGGATTTATTTCCAATATGCCTAGAGTGGGATTGCTTGTGGAGAAAACAGAATGAAATAAAAATAGGGATATTATAACATTTTTAAAGGTTTCTCTAAAATGTTGGGGCTATAAAATAATTTCTCCACAGTCCCTCACTTCATGAAATTTAAAATTAAATTCTGAATTACCTTTCACAATTCCATGCCTATCTATTTACCACTGTAAGCTGAGCAGATAAGCACATGACTCAGCTGCTTAAAATAAATCCCTTTTATTTCAATAGGATTTAAAGAGTCAAATTATGTCCTGAATCACAGCCATTCAAATATATTATATTAGGGAAGGGGAGTTGTAAAACATGACATGAACTCTGAGCAGTTATCCAGAGGAGAAAGATTTCTACTCTGTCCAGAATCTTGTCTTTCTCACCTACCTCAGCCCTATAATTCTGGTACTATTTATTAAGGAAGGGGTTCAAAATGACAGTGTATCTAATGAGGTGGTTTCCCTCCTGCCTTTCTATATCATTTGCACCTGGAGAGTGAAACTGTTAGAAAATGTTGCTGCTGGGGGCCAGGGTGCAAGCTCACCTCATCCTTGGACTATGTTTTTCTTTTAAAAAAAATAAAGATGGAAATTGCTTCTCTTCGTTTAAACAAACTGCGTACATATTTCCCGAGTGTAATGAGAATGTCTTTGCAAGAGAATTACAAACTGGTTTTACAATTCGAAACAAAAAAACTCTAACAACCTATCATCCTATAAACGTCCTGTTTGGCAGAATCGGAGTTTCAGAGGAGGCCTTCACTTTAAAATGGGCAGCCAACAATCGTTCTGGGTGTTGTCGACTCAGAGAGCTTTCATAAGTTGCCTCTGGTTATTTTATTTGTGCAGGTTTCCCTTCTTGAGAAATAAAAAAGCTCACTTACTACCTAACTACTTCACTTATTAGAGAGAGGGAAAACTTTTGATTCCCCCCCACACACACACACACCCACCCAAGAAACCTTACAGAACCACACAACCACCATTTACATATAAGCAGAGCCTGTGGAAATTACTTTTATTACGCACCACCACCACCACCCTCTTTGTTTTATAAGCTAAAATCAGTGCTGGTTCTCGTGGAGCCCCACCTGTGTGCAGTCAACTTTTCAACATTTAGGTCCCCAATGTGCGGTGTGTGGTTTTTTTTTTTTTTTTGTTAAACTCCCCTGCTCCATTTCAGGTGCTTAAAAATATTGCCTCTTTCTGATATGAATACTGCAATCAATTATGTGTTCAAAGAGCTTGGCAGCAAGTGCTTACTAGTGCATCTTCAAAAAGCCAGGTGCAGAGTTCATGTTAAATGAGGCCACCATTTAGCAGTACTACAGGCCACCCCTGAAGGCTTTAGCAAATTAATACATAGGCTCACATGCTGGATTTCCTCTCCTATACTATTGTGCATTGTGAAGCATGCACTGTGTCCTAAAGAAAGCACTGCATGTGCTCAAAAAGAGAGTTGTTGCTGAAATTTTCACTTCACTATTATTCTAATCCACAGCAATGGAGAAGGTGGGTGGGTGGCCCTGCCAGGGAACATGGTGGAATCAGTAATCCAGCATCTTTCACAGACTAGTTGGGATTCAGTTTGTGGCAATAAAGCTCAGAAGAAAAGGAAGAGAGAGACAAAGCCGTAAACCAGTGACTTGGCAAATGATCTGTATGTATAAAATTCCAAATAAAGATCTGGCAGCTCCAGGTTGAGCTAAGAATGACCCCCATCCAAAACACTTTGAAGTCTGCATAGATAACTAATGGTGCAGCTTAGTTATTCTGAACTATTAGTAGACTGAAGAGTGGGAAGCTTTCAGTGACAATGTGTACAATTTAAATTGTGAATACCACAACTAACATGGATTTTCTCTTGACCTTCACATTCTGCAACACCATGCTTTAAAACTATTGGGAATAAAGAGAGGCATGATCAGATTTGCATGAGTACCTATGGCCACTATCTTGTTAAACATGGGCACAGCTGCACAGTCCTCCCTCAGAACTTCGCTGATGGTCATCTTGTTTGTTTGTTTGTTTTTATGAGACATGCTCATAAAAAAGGAGGTACGGGATTCCTCCTTACACAAAGTGTGAGAAAACTCTACTGCCTACGCAGAAGGACATTGCACACATAGAGAGACAACAAGATTCTGGCCCATGTGCCACCAAGAGGCATCTTCTTTCGTATTTATATCAGACATGAAACTGGCAAAATGAAGGCACCTTTTGGCAAGTCCATTCTGCAGTTCCTTTCGCTTGACCTAGTGGGAGAAAAATTAGCTGGCAACACAAGAGTGCCGTTACCAGGGTAAGCCCAATTGTGGTTCAAAAATACCACAATCTTTGGGGAGGCAAGGGACAACAGAGAGTGACAGTTGGTGTTCCCTTCTTATATCATCTGCTTTTCCTTCTTTCACTTAAAGACGGATACCCTCAGAATTGTCCTTATTTCCTCCCTGGCAGTAAGGCAGTAAGGTTGCCCAGATTAGGATGGAGTGGGTCAGATGGAGGTTGCATTGCTGGAACCTCAGGTTTCTGACTCCTTCTCTGGGAAGAGGTGAATCCAATCATCTGCTACACACTAGGGGCCCAGGAGACACAATTCCTCTTTGGGCTCTACTGGGCATGTGAGGTGAGCCAGATCTCCACTCAAGGTAGTTCCTATACACTCCCATGGACATTTTTTGCTTTCGCTCAGATGTATAGCCAGTGAGAGCAGACACCATCTCTGAGGTACTGTATAGATCTCTAATAAAACTTTCTCTTAACTGGGAGGAGGGGGAAGTAATCCAAGCAACAGTTTCCATATATGCTAACAAAAACAGGAGTGGGGAAAGAGTGTCCTTCCAGATATTCTTCGACTGCAGTTTCCCTCAGCCCTAGCCACTGCACACATTGGTAAAAGATTATGGGAAATTAGGTCCATCAACAGTTAGAACAACACAGGTTCTTCAGCCTTACATTAAAACTAGACCTATCAAAGGCTAGCAGTGCTTCAACAAGTTGGCTGATCAGGGGGTTTGATGCTTTTGATTAGACAATTCTCAACACAGATTATCTGCAGAGAAAGGAATTTACCGGCCCTTCTAGCATTTTCTGGTCTATCTAATCTCTTATTCTCAGCACAGAGTATCTCCAGTTGTCCAATAATTTACCAGTCCTGCTTGGAGATACCTAGCATTTTCTGATAGTCTCCCATTCAAGTAGTAGCCAAATCTGACTATGCTTAGTTTCCAAAACCAGACTAGATCCAGAGTAGTAAAAAATTTGAAACAATTTACACTTCAATTCCATACATCCAAACATTAGGTAAATCACAATTCAGATCAAGAAAACATGACATAACTGTGTCTCTGAACTCCAGTTGCCCTAAAGGTTTCCCTACCACAATCTGTATACATATTCTATAATACAGTACCTCACTGGATTGAGCTGTGAATATACAGCAAAGGGCTGATTGCAAGTCAATTTTGACTAGAACCTGGACTACAACTAACATAATCTCCACAGGCAAAATGGCCACTCATATGAATAACACTCACAAGTTCTGGCTTTGAAAGACATTTAGAATCCATGTGTTAGCATGTTCTCTGCACACAACCAGACCAAGTCAGAATGAGAATGAGAATAGTGAAATATAAAGTAAAGTAGTGGTGAGAAATAATCTGGTTGGTTGGTTGGGCTGTGCATGTGTGGAATGTGTTTCCACACCCATCCAGCCTATCCCGTAATGCGCCGTTCAAACTTAACTTACTTCCCTGATATCATCGCCGCAAGGGTCCAGAGAATGAGAGTGGGTCCTGCACCCCACAAACGCCAACAAAGAAAACTCCAAGTCCCAGTATCCTCCGCAGCACACCACAGCCAATCAGGCAGGATGGCCCAAGCACAGAGGAGGCTGGACAGTCAGAGCATGAACACTGAAGCCAATGGCCACTTTGCACATGCACTACAGCTGAGGACCAGACACGACTGGGTGAGGCACCGCCATAGGGGCTGCCTCTTCCCTGCTCCCACTTCCACCCTCAGCCATGCTGCCTGAAACAGCTGAGGGAGAATGGCAAGGGCGAGAAGCAGGTATCTGTCAGGGGAGGTGCCTTCCCTGGCGGATCCCTGCCTGGCACCTTTGCATTTCCCCTTCTGCTATTTCGAGGGCTGTCTTCGAAACAGTGGAGGGGAAAATGCACAGGTCCCAGGCAGTGATTCGCCAGGTAAGACACCTCCCCTGATGGATACCTGCCTCTCGCCCTTGCCATTCTCCCTCAGCTGTTTCAGGCAGCATGGCCCTCAAAACAGCGGAGGAGAAAATACAAAGGCGCTAGGCAGGGATCTGCCGGGGAAAGCACCTCCCCTGATGGATACCTGCCTCTCACCCATGCCGTGTCTTTGGCCATCCCATTCTTCCTTTGCCCTCAACCTTCCCCAGCATCAAGGCTTACTCAAGTGAATCCTCTCTTCCCAATTAAGGCACCACCACCCCAAAACCACCCCACCACCAACACAAAAACAATACCTGTTTATATATATATATATAAACATGGCTACCACTTCAAACATTTCAGGAATTAGAAGAACACAGATTAGAAGAATTAGAAGAACACAGATCTAACAAAAAAATGAAAAAGTTGTAGAGGTTGAAAAAGTTAGAAAGGATATGGCATATTTAAAAAGGAGCAATTTCAAATTTAAGAATAAAGTCATGAAAAAATTGAGCAAAAAAAGAGCAAGGAACAAATAGAGACATTATTGGACAAGGGAGGTAACAGACAGCATAAATTGAAGGATAAATTATTAATAGCAGAAGAATTTTTTACAGTACTATATAAGGAATATAAAATTAATGATAAGTTAAGAGCCTATTTAGATAAAAATTTGACACTACAACTAAATGAAGAACATACACATTTAATGGAACAAGGTATAAAATATAAAGAAATCAAAGAGGTGATTAGTAACTTTAAAAAGTATAAGAATCCAGGAGAAGACGGCCTCCAATCAGAATTCTACAAAGAATGTCAGGAAGTAATGATTCCCAAATTTAAAAAGTTATATAATTACATATTAGAAGGGGGGGGGGGAATTCCAAAATCGTGGAGTCATTCAATAATGGTACTAATTCCTAAACCAGGCAAAGATAAAGAGAGGATAGGCGCATATAGGCTGATTTCGTTATTAAATCAAGATACGAAAATTTTCACTTCTATAATGAATAATCAGCTCAATAATTTCCTAAATCAATATATTGGAGAGGATCAAACAGGTTTTGTTAAGGGCAGGCAAATTATTAATAAATCGATTAGTTAATATTATAGATATGATTAAAAATAATAAACAAAAAACTTGTATACTAGCGCTAGATATCTACAAAGCTTTTGATTCGATCCAGTGGAAAACGATAAAAGAAATATATAAAAAATTACAGTTTGGCCCTAAATTTAGACATGTAATAATCAACTGTATAAAGAAAGTAAGACCAAAATTAAAATGAATAATCGACTAAGCAAGGAAATTATTATTAACGCAGTGACAAGGCAAGGCTGCCCATTATCTCCATTGTTATTTATTCTGGCTATGGAATTACTTGCAAATGAAATAAGACAGAATGATGAACTAAGAGGAGTAGGAAATGTTAAAAAAGCCTATTTGCCGACGATACTTTACTAGTGATTAAGACCCCTTGGACAATATAAGTAGAGTACAAGCCCATTTAATTGCCTTTGAGGAAGTTACAGGATTAAAGATTAATTGGTCGAAAACAGAGGCCATTACATGTAACCTATCCCAAGTAGAGGGGTAAAAAATCATAGGAAAATATAATATTGCTATAAAGGACTAATTGAAATATTTAGGCATATTTGTCACGAAAGAAATGAAAGAACTATGCAAGATTAATTTTAATAAACTAAGAAGTGATTTAAGGCCATTATTAGATCAGATTAGGAGGGTAAAAGTATCATGGTTCAGAAGGATTAATATTTGCAAAATGAAGATTATGCCAAAACTATATTTTTTTTATTTGAAAATCTCCCAATCAAGATTAACGAAGCAAAATTTAGGAGCTGTCAAAAATTGATAAATGAAGTTTGTAATAATGGGAAAACCAAGAATTAGTAAATGTTTGTGGTATAAAAAAATAAACACAGAGGATAAAATATACCAAATGTTAAAATTTACTATCAATCTTTCCACTTAAAGAAAATAATAAATCTATTAATTCAACAATATGAGTCACCGTACGAAATGGAGCAGGTAGAGGTTAAAAGGTTGAGAAGGGGATATTTTTATCTCAGATGCATAGCAAACCAATAATTTTTTTTTAAATCAATTAAAATATATATAATGTATGGAAAGGTATTAAAAGCAAACTGGTACCAAGTCAATCTCCTATAGTAGAAATTTTAGATATTCAGGACTGTCCACTAACACCTGTAGAAAAAATAAGAAACATTCTAATGCAGAATAAAGTGTTACTAAGTACAGACTGGATTAGAAAATGTAATACCTATCAAAGAAGGAAATAAATATATAGTAAATTAAGGCTAAACTGGTTACAACAAAGGCAGATGGAGGGTTGGGATCGATTTATAAGGGAAACATTAAAAGACTTGAGGATAACAACACCCTTCGAAGATTTGGTATTCCATTCCATTCCATTACAACTTTAATTTGTATCCCGCCCCACTTAGCACATGGCCGACTCTGGGCGGCATTACAACATAATTGAAAATACAATATACAGTAAAAAAAATATAAGCAAAATTGATTTCTATATAAACACAATATACAATATAATACACATTACAATAAAATAAACAGTCCCTAAACTATTCCAAAATAAATAAAATAAAGTACAATATTACAAATTATTCAAAATTCACACTTACAAGGTTTACAAAGCAACTACATATCATATAAAAATGCTATTTAAATACTAATGCCGACAAAATTAGATATGTTCTCAGAAAAACGGCCAAACGGTATAACTGGGTACAGGTACAACAAACCGTTGGTACTGGCGCAATGAAAATAATGATGTACTTGACTTCAGTGAAATAAAAATTGTATTGAATTCATACACGTGCTATAACAAGCTTCTTATGATCTTTTCAGCAGTTTCACAATATAAGTCCAATGTCAACCAAAAACAGATAAATTCTCTTCAACTTAATTATCTTCTTGTATATTTTTAAATGAGATGAAACCTCTTCAACTAGTAATCCTTTCTTGTATGTCTTTAAATTATTGAACACTCCCGATGTCTAGCCGGTTAATTTTAGACATTTCAACTTTTCATCAGGGGAGTATTAATCACATCTGAAAAATTACAAAATTGCAAAAATTAACATGTTACATGCACAAATTCCTAAAACAAACATGCAACTCGGTATACACTATCAACCTCATGCATCTTACCAGTTTTTTTCTATCGCGTCCTTCTGATTTCAACAGTTTCTTTGTGGGACTAAGCTGGTTCTTAGCTAACGCCGTGGAGCGACATCTGCCCTAGTTACCATATTTCCCACTGTTTTGGTTCTCCGCATCCCAATCATGGGTTTATTCTGACACCCAGGAATATCTGACAGCAAATACCAATATTTATGTACTATGTTTCTAATCTCTCTAGCTCTCCATCTTAGTTAAAGGACACTATAAATGTGGTCAGTGCGTAGTATGCAGGTTCGCATGGGAGACAAAGCAAATCAGTTTACCTGAATCCAACTTTTATAAAACTCTCAATTTTTTCAGTAACTGCAGCAGCCAACACTGCCTATATCTATGGTTATGCCCGTGCGGACTTAAATATGTGGGTAAATGCTCTCGCAAACTGAAAATTTGATTGACGGAACATCGCTCCATGATTAGGGGGCAGGTGGAACAGGCACCATTAGTCAGCCATTATCTCGAAAAAAATCACCACGATACAGATTTTACCTTTGTTGTATTGGAGAAGCTGACTGTTGTGACTGGTAGTGGGATCGATATAGAACAACTATTATTACAAAAAGAGGCATATTACATTCACAGACTAAATACCATTCACCCCAAGGGACTAAATCAGGAATCTGATCTTTCATGCTTTCTATAAAAAAATCATTAGCACACAGGTGTAGGAAGTTGCGGGGCCCCAAAGCAAGCACAAGTGTAGCAACATGTGCTGATTTATTTAAGGTTAGTAAACAGAGGGAAGGTAACGTCCCACAAAGAAACTATTGAAATCAGAAGGACGCGATAGAAAAAAACTGGTAAGATGCATGAGGTTGATAGTGTATACCGAGTTGCATGTTTGTTTTAGGAATTTGTGCATGTAACATGTTAATTTTTGCAACTTTGTAATTTTTCAGATGTGATTAATACTCCCCTGATGAAAAGTTGAAATGTCTAGAATTAACCGGCTAGACATTGGGAGTGTTCAATAATTTAAAGACATACAAGAAAGGATTACTAGTTGAAGAGGTTTCATCTCATTTAAAAATATACAAGAAGATAATTAAGTTGAAGAGAATTTATCTGTTTTTGGTTGACATTGGACTTATATTGTGAAACTGCTGAAAAGATCATAAGAAGCTTGTTATAGCACGTGTATGAATTCAATACAATTTTTATTTCACTGAAGTCAAGTACATCATTATTTTCATTGCACCAGTACCAACAACAAAATTAGATAAACATTATCCTCGGCTACTAAGCGTCCCCGAACGGAGCCCCCAATGTTCAACGCCAATAGCCGGAGCCCCATGGTTCAGAAACGTCCATAAACAGAGCCAAGGCTCAAACATCCTTACTTCCCCCGCCGGGAATGCAGCACAGCTGAACTGCTCCCACCTCCCCTGAGGGCAGCTGCGCTCCAACCTCCCCTGACCAGCGAGGCCAGGCAAGGGAGCCGAGATGTGGCAGCGATATTGGAAGCAACAAAAGTTAAAATAAAATTGCAAGGCCTAGTGGGTAAAATATATCAATTACTTATCCCAGGGGAAGAAGCCCAAAATATTCTTAAGAGAATTTGAAAGGATGATTTGAAAATAAAAATCAAAGAAGAAAATTGGAGGGGAAAATGGGAAAATAGAATCACAAATACAATGTCAATCAAGGAAAAAGAACACACTTATAAAGTTCTTTGGAGATGGTATCTCACTCCAATCAAAATTCACCAAATGAATAATAATAAGTCGGACGTATGTTGGAGATGCAATAAAGAGAAAGGTTCTTATATGCATATGTGGTGGTTCTGTAAAAACAAAAACAAATAAATTTTGGAAAGTGATAGAGAAATAAATAAATAATATCCTCAATGAAACAATAACCCTAGAACCTAAATACGCAATAATAGGAGAAGTTGAAAAATTAAAATTGGATTTTGTGAAAGAGAGTTGGTTTTGGCATTATCATTAGTTGCTAGACAGTTAATTGTGCAAGAATGGAAGAGTAAAGAGAATCTGAGTAGGAATAAATGGTACGCAGGAGTGTGGCAATTAGCATTAAATGAAAAATTAACTAGTCAAATCCACCAAAAACAAGGACTTAAGATGAAAACTTCCTTTTGGAAAATCTGGAAGCCATTTATACAGTATGCATTAATTAATGAGGAAGGGGTTAAACCTGGCCTGGACACGCTCCAGTTTTGGAAGTGTTTTGCTCTTCTATACCTATAAATCCAAGCGTTAACCGTTGGAATGTGACAAAGGCTCCCACACCCGGCCATACTATCCCGTACCAAGCCTCCTGCAGTCGCCCAAACCCAGTCGGGAGGTTACTGCAGGGTTGAGAAATGCACCAGTGGGGCAAGAGCCCCACGAACGCAAACAAAGAAAAAGGACTTCAATGCCCAACATTCTTTGTGCTGCGCTGCACCACAGCCAATCAGGCTGAGAGGCGCGAGCAAAAAGAACATTGGGAAATGCATTGCAGCCAATTGAAATCGAGCCGCAGGAAAAAAACCACTGCAGGAATGCAAACCACAAACACAAAACTACAAGTCCCAGCGTCCTGCACGCCATGAGCATGCAGAACTCTGAGAAAGCCGGCGTGCCAAAAATAAACTCACAAAAAGCAATGGGAGCGCAAGTCCCCAGCAGGCAGACTCAGTGCTTCACAGCCACGCAAAACCAAAAGCCACAAAACGCCACAGCAATGTCCTTCTTTCCCAGAGCAACAGGGAGAAGAGGAACTCCCTCTCCTCCACAGTACCCCGCCGAAGACACGGCAAGACCACCACCAGCCTCAAGTAAAGTTGAGCCAGGGTGGGGGAAAACCCCAAAACAGGCAAAAGTTCATCAGGGGAAGCACCCTCCCTGGTGGATGACTGGCTGATGCCTTTGTATTTCCGAATACAAAAACAACAGCCAGCAATCCGCAAGGAAGAGCACCAGCCTTTACGGATTGCTGCCTGCTGATCTCCAGTTAGGTAAGCCGGGAGAAAAAGGAGACAGAGAAGAGGGACCCATCCGCCTCCTCCTTCTCCCCCGACCTACCTAACAAAAAACAAACAAACCACAAAATACACAAACAAAATCATCCACAATGGCACAAAACCACGAAGAAAACACCTAACTACAACACAAAAAACCCACAAAGTAAACAAACAACAACTAATTACAAAATAAACAACGAAATAAGAAAAATTAAACAAAACCAGAAATAACCAAACCAATTAAACAAATCTAAAACTAAACCAAAACAAAAAAGAACAAACAGAAACACCTCCCAGCCCACCACCACAAAAGCAAAACAAAGAAAAACCCCAGAAGAAAGAAAACCAGACAACTCACCAGCAAGTCCTCCCTCCACGATGACCGGAACAGAAATGAAGAAACAACGAGACTACTTATCAGAAGAAGCCCCACCCAGAGGCCAGGAGAGAAAAAACAGTGAAACTAAAACAGAACCCCTAGCAGCCCCACCTGCAGGGCAGAATAGTAAAAACAACTCAAAAAGACTCAACAGCCCCACCTAGAGGCCACAAGAGTAAAAACAAGTCAAAAACATAACAATAAATCACAATTTTACACAAATCACAAGCATATGTCAAAAAATACAATAAAAAGATTTATAACATCCTATGTTGAGTGTTAACTCAAATAAAAAACCCAAAACATCTAAACACAGTTTAAAAACATTGAATGTAAAAAACAAGTACTTTCACATTTTTAAAATTATTACCTACGGTACAACTATTTAAAAAAACCCACAAAAAAAACATTATTTGGTTAAATAAAACAATTTGAAAAAATATATTATCCTTTTGTTCTTTTTTTAATCCACAAAAAAAACCCAAAATAGCTGATCACAGTTTATAACAGCCCGGCATCGCCGGGCAACCTCTGCTAGTTACTCTGCTAGTTACTTATAGAATAGGAGTAGGTTTATCTCAAAAGAGTATAACATCAGTTATGATATTTCTAGCTGGGAATGAGGGTTTTATGTTTTGTCTTTATAATTTGATTTTGTCTATGTGTGATGTAAATGTTTTGTTAATTTTTTTTGTGGAATAAAGTATTTTAAAAATTATTTTTTTTAAAAAAAGAACACAGATCTGTTGGCACGATGGAGTGAGCTTCCATCTCTGTCCCAGCTCCTGACGAAGTTACCCCCAATATGGACCTTGGACTATATGCACATGTAGTCACTCCACAAACCAGTACATGCCTGCATATATCCACAAAGGTTGATATATGTGATCCCTCGCACTTTAGCCCTCATTTTCTGAACTACCCAGCTCTAAAAATGACTTCCTCTGTTTAGTCTCTGCTGCCTCAGGTATGGTGCAGACAGCCATAATGTAACTTTTGTCACTTGGTGTTGTCATTGACGCAAAGCTGATGGCAGATCATTACCACATGGCCACAGCATTCTCTGTGGGAATGAGTGATGTTAACTATATCAACTGGATTGTGTTCTATTAAGTATGCCAGTTTTATAAAGTGGGTCACAGCCTATTGTCTTTCAAGTGGGGGAGGGTACCACTTCCCCATGTTAACCCCACACATACACAACCAAGAATCAGTGTAGGGGAAAGGAGCTGCATGAAATTTGTATCACTCTGTGTGACACTAGCCACCGTGATTTTATCTTAGGGAATTGCACTGGAACTGTGATTTTGATGTGCCTTGTTATGACAAAAATCATAAATCGGTCACAGAGAAGTATGTCAAAAGCATTAGGATATGAAGGAAAATAAAATCACTTTCACAATGGGAAGCCAGATTACTAGTACAGGCCACCTACTGTGTCATTAGTGCTAATTACTAAATGCCATCTTTATGGCATGGCTAGAAAACATAATATTTTGCCTGTGGAAATCATCCTGCTAATGTACCCTCCCTCAGCAATAGGGAGGGATGTGAAGAATAATAGGCAAAGAGACCATTATCATATGTACACCTTCTGAGAATAAATCCTATTAGTTTTGAACAGATTATATATATAAGACTGTTGTTTGAAAACCAGCTGAGGAATTCCTATCAGATGTGAAAATTATAGTTCTGCAGCTTTTACTGTCCTAGATCTAGGGAACTACTTGTCAATACAACAAAGTGAATTGCATAGAATAGACACACAGCAGGGAAGGGTTCAACAAAACAACTGCACACAGCAGTTAGAAAATGATCTATTAAGGCCCATATCTATGCCAACTGTCTGTATCACGTATGTTATATGCCATCAGGTTGCATCTAAATTACAGCAAACTCAGTAGGATTTCCAAAGTATGTAAGTTGTTTATTGAATGGTTTTACCATTGTCACCCACAGTGAGTTTCCATAATTGAGTGGTAATTTGAACCCAGGTCTCCTGAGTAGTAGATTGACACTCTATCCACTGCAACACAATCGGTATCTGTAAATTGCATTTGTGTGCTGTTAAATTGGAGCCGACTTATAATAACCTTAATAGGGCTTTCAATGTAAGTGAGAAAGATTTTACCAGTGCCACCCTGACCCCTGCTCAGTGAGGTTCCATGGCTGAGTAGCGATTTGAACACAGGTCCCCTGAGCCCTAGTCTGCCACTCTATCCACAACACCATGCTGAATATAATCTGACTATATCACTGGATATGTGGGGTACACAGAAAAAGCCTCCTCAAAGATTGTGGTATTTTTGAACCACAATCGGGCATACACCAGGCAATAGCAACCTTGTGCCAGCTAATCTTTCTCACACTAGGTAAGGCAAAAGGAACTGAAGAATGAATTCATCAAAAGGTGGTTTCATTTTTGCAGTTTCATGCCTGGCCTAGGCACGGAAAAGGAAGAAAACTGGATATGTATTGGGTATATTGCTTTTCTCCCTCCTTATATGTCCTGCCTTAGAACTCTGGAAATTACAATTTAGTAACTGAGCTGGATTTTACAAATTTCCTTAGAGAGTGATAGTCCTTTTCACAGAACTATAGTTTCTAAGTTTTCCTCTGGTGGGCCAGAAGTTGATGATTAAATCTGCTATCAAGTAAACACTTACCCAGGAAAGAGTTAGTGCCATTGAGCACCATAAGATTAACGTCTGAGTCAATATCCATAGGATCACTGTAAATCATTTTAAATCTGTAGCAATTTAAATATCTCATTAGCTTTCCTGCAGTTGACTTACAAGTCTGTGCTGAGCTATTCTGTTCTTTCCGGTGGATTTCATTATGTTTTCTTTTCTTTTCCCAGTTCCATAATGTAGAATGAATGCAAAGATAAATTTAGAATGTACATTTATATTTTAAAAGGAACTATTTTTGCTTTCCAGACTACATTAAAAAGATTCCTCCATAATGTAAACCAGATTGAGAGTGGCTCCAGCAAGCAGCTTTTCCCAGAAATTGTAGGGTTTAAAAGAAAAATCTGCCTGGTATTTGAAGTCCATTCAAAGTCTGTTACGGTCCATGTACTGACCACACTACTAGTCCCAGGGCCAGGATGCTCGGCCGCCACCGAGTGTCCTGGCCCTGGTGGGGGTGAAGAGGCGACTCCACCGGCCACCCCACCTGGCTGGTGTTTTTGGGCCCCGCCCTCGCCCTCGTACTCAAAAGGTAAGGGGGCGTTGGGCGAGCTGCTGCTGCCGCCATCGAGTGTCCTGGTCCTGGTGGGGGTGAAGAGGCTACTCCACCAGTCACCCCACCTGGCCAGCATTTTTGGATTCCGCCCTCCTCCTCGTCCTCAGACTCAAAAG
The DNA here is from genome assembly GCA_035047345.1 of Bradypodion ventrale. Taxonomy (NCBI): domain Eukaryota; kingdom Metazoa; phylum Chordata; class Lepidosauria; order Squamata; family Chamaeleonidae; genus Bradypodion; species Bradypodion ventrale. The sequence continues at coordinate 118,664,797 of JAWDJE010000002.1, forward strand.
GCGAGGGGGCATTGGGCGAGCTGCGCCACTGCTGAGCATCCTGGCCCCGGTACGGGTGAAGAGGCCACTCCACCGGCCACCCCACATGGCTGGCATTTTTGGGCCCCGCCCTCCTCCTCGCCCTCAGACTTAAAAGGCGAGGGGGCATCGGGCGAGCTGCTGCCGCCGCCGAGCGTCCTGGCCCCGGTGGGGGTGAAGAGGCCACTCCACCAGCCACCCCACCTGGCTGGCATTTTGGGCCCCACCCACCCCTCACCCTGCTCGGACTCAAAAGACTCTAAAGGCGGGAGGGATTTCGTGGGTGGTCTTGGATATTTCTTGTGTTTATTGTTGTTAATGGGTTTATTTTTGGTGTGATATTTTGCATTCAAATTAGACCTTTCAAATAGTACTGCACTGCTTTTTGAATTGTACTGTGTTTATATTGTATTGATTAATTTATGTTTGTTATTGACTATTGATTATTGTATCGAATTTGCTTTTCATGCTTCTTTATTATTGTATTGTATGATATCTGCATGTTGTATTGGCTGCCTTGAGTCGGCTTCGGCTGAGAAAGTGTGGGATATAAATTGAAATTTATTATTATTATAGTCCTCATGAGAACAACAGCTGCCTTCCAGACCTCCGATTGTTTCCATCAATGTGACAATGGATGTTCCAGTAAATCAGGACAGACCTGCCTGACATATGTCAACTAGACCTGAAGAGTGCATGCCACCTCATGCACTAGGCATCTTATTCATTCTTGGGTTTGCTATGTTTGCAAAGCTGTCAGTGCTTAACAGCAATATTTATTCATTTAATCTCATTAAAGCTCTGATTATTTGCTTTAAAAGCTTCTTCTTCCTGATTGTAGTCGCAGCCCCAGGCATCTGTATCCAGACTCTTTCACTTTATTCTTCCTTTCACCTGGAGGCAAGTTCAGGCAAGGCCATCAGATTTTTTTTCTGCGTGTTCATCTGCAAGACCATCATAACCCCTCATTTACCCTCACATGCCCTTTCTTCAAGCAGCCCAAGAAAGCAGGGATACTGCCTTCCCTTTGTAAATGAAGCCAGAAAAAGCAACAGACTATGGTCCAAACAGGAGGCAGTGGGGTGTAGTGGACAGGGTGGTGGGCCCAGACTCAGGAAACTCAGCCACTATGAGATGACAATGATTATTCTAAAAAAACCTCTTTGAACATCTCACATACCTGTAAACCCTGTCAGGTTCTTCATAATTTAAAAGCAACTGAGTAGCAGGTAACAACAACAACAGCTGTCAAAACGCCAGGAAGAAGGAAATGTAAACTCTGTCACTGTCATGTTATTCAGTTGGTTCATAAGATCATAAGAAGAGGAAAGCACTGCATCTGCCACAGATAGCCTCAAGACAGTGGGAACTTGAAATGAAACTGCTTTTCAGTCCTCCCAATGCTATTTATAGGAGAACTGTCTTCCATAGAGTTATACCATGTAGCTCAGGGTAGTCTACACTGTAAACCAGAAATGGAAAAAGTCTAGCCACCCCCACCCCACCCCCCCAATGGCCTCTTGTGAGGTCCTAAAGGTCTTTCCAATGCCCCATGGCCTACAGCTTATTTTTTTCAGCAAATATCGGTTGTTGTGTATTTAATAAAAATGTATTTGTCATTTTGGTTTCTTCCTCTGTTAAAAGTAACGCGAGATTGGGGGTTCGCGCCATTATGCTTTGAGAATCGCAAATTGTATCTAGTCTAGGATCACCTGATTCTCTCCTAAGTACTATTAACCAACCCAGTTAATTCCTGCTTAAATATAACTTATCTTACCTGTATATAAGTCGCTGTGGCGCAGTTGAAATTGTGTTCGTATTACCAAATAAAGTTATGTGTATGGCCCGTTATGCTGGCTGCTGCTCGTTATTTCAAGAACACTAAACCGGTAAAAGGCCATTTTTCCAGTCCTGGAAATCTCCAGGAATAGTGTTTCTACCATTAAACAGTGTCCAGTCCCCGTCCCCCCAAAGTGTATCAACCTGAGAAGGTATTTATGGGTAAATTCTTCTCTTAATAATTATGAGCTCTGCTAAGGCCTCTGTCCAAATTTGGCACGAAGCCCTGCTGTTAAGGAATTCAAAACAATTATAGCGAGAAGCAGTTTCACTTCTCCAAAGCGTGACTCACCAGACTAAGTGAATCAGTCAAGCACATTCGTGTACCTAATAAAATGTCGAGATCACTCAGATTCCTTTACACATATGTCTATATATTTCTCACACCAGAAAGAATATGTGCTAGTTATCACAAACACAAGTTAAATTAATGTGTCAATTTGTTAGCAAATCCAGGATGATTAACCAACTTAGAGCTCCATGGCCTACGAAAGTACCTGAAAAAGCCTGCTTGAAGGACTGCATTATATTATTGTATTATTACTGATTGTGTTACTCCACCGTACTACAACAGTGCATTATTACTGACTGATATGTCTTAGAAAGGAATGGGCTGATAGTTTGCAAAAATGACTCCAGAAGAAGCCACAAACACTTGCTCAGGTTGTAAAACCAATCTTGAACTGTACCAATCCAGTCTGTAAGTGGGTTATTCCATGAGAGTCTGTTTATGTAATTTTTATTCCTTTAAAAATAATCTTGTTATTCTTTTTTATTTTGGTTGGTTTGAAGGGAAAAGTTCCTCATACATTAACGTAGTGTGCTATCTTTATAGGTAGGTAATAATTGTGGTGGTGATGATGGTGGTGGTGGTTACGAAGAAATATCCAAATATACCACCAATACACATGCAAACACTGCTCCAGTTCAAAATGGCCCAGTTCAGAAACAATTTATCTAACTCATTTGTTCTTAGTTATGAATTAGGCTACAGCTACAAAAAGTTTAGTTTTAACATCTTAAGAAATGTTCCAATTATCTTCTAGTCTTAATTTATATGGAAATCAGTAGAGGGGGAAATTGGCCAAGGAAAACAGTGTTACGTTATGTAAAATAGAATAGAATTGAACCAAACAACATAGTATAGAATAGAACAGAATAATCAAAGAGCCGTTTGACATTGGCCTGTCAAAAGACTTAGGTAAGTTAAAATCCTCACTATCCCATGAAATGTACAATAATAAAGGCACATGTACATTTAGCAGGTCTCACCCATTGGAAGCGATAAAGCTATTTTTGAGTAATATAGGCCATATTTTTACAAGAATGCAAATCTTTAGGGGAAACTCCAAGAGAGTAAAACATGATAGAACAAGAAGGAGGAGGAATGTTTCATTTGTATGCTGAGGAAACAAATCTTTTAAAGATAGATTACTCTATATTTCTAAATATAGACTTTTAAGAGTCCATAAAACTGGAGGAGAAAAGAAGCTAAAGTATCATACTCTTAGGAGATTTTTAAAATGTACATGCTGTATTTCATGCCATTTTTGCTGGAAGAGAAATATTGCTGCAGAATTTCTCTTCACATGAAGGATTTTACTTATAAAATGCACTCTTGCCTTCATCCAGAAGGTTTAGCCTGTGCAGCATACAAAAAATGGGTCATCAATCTGGACATAAAACACACACTTAAGAACACAGCAGCATAGATTAATCATCATCATTTCACTTATTTGAATTAAGGAGATCAAGCCGCAGGATAAAATATTTTAAATTATCCATTTTGTAGTTATCTAGTTTTAGCAGCTTCTGCCACATTTTTCTTGACAATTGTGCAGTCTACTCTAAGATTTTGACATGGAAATCAACATGTTGCCCTTGTTTAAAGGAATTACACATACAGTACAGTAAAACCTCACATAAGGAGTGCCTTGCTTAGAGACTAACTCGCTTAAAGAGCAGAATTTTCTCTGAATGGTCACCTCACTTAACAAATAAAACCAACCAAAAACTCGCTTAACAACTAAATCAGGATTCACAAACCCCCACCCCCACCAGAAGTCAAAATCGGTCACTTAGAATGGCAGTGGTGGTGCTTTTTCCAAGTGTTTCACTTAAAGAGCAATCCTGTGGAACGCATTATGCTCTTTAAGCGAGGTACCACTGTACAACCATGACAATTGTCCATTCTTCTTTTGTAGAAAGATCATCAGAGTGTGGACCTTACCCCTAGGTCCATGATGGCGAATCTTGGCACTCCAGATGTTCTTGGACTTCAATTCCCAGAAGCCCAAGCACCCTGTGAATCCACACAAATGGGTTTACTGTGATTCATCTGGCCCACGCTGCCCTCATCGCTCCCAGAAGCAGGAAGTAAAATGCACCCGTATGGTAAAGACTCTTCCAGGTTAATTCTTCCTCTGTCTGGGCGCGTTTTACTTCTGCTTCCAGGAGCAACGAGGGCAGCGTGGGCCGGATGAATTGCAGTAAACCCATTCATGTGGATTCATAGGGTGCTTGGGCTTCTGGGAATAGAAGTCCAAGAACATTTGGAGTGCCAAGGTTCACCGTCACAGACCTAGGGTTTTTATTTTTATTTATTATTTATTATTAAACCTATATACCGCCCTTCTGGCCAAAAGGCCTCTCAGGGCAGTGGACATAAATACTAAAATATGCAACAGAATAAGATATAAAATATACAGATTTCCAACATGAAAACAGCAGCAGGTGAATGGAGTCCCAGCTATTTGCAGCAAAGGAGACTCTCATAAGTATGCACAAGCTAAACCTATCCTTAAAGAAGCTCAGCATTATACGTGCACCCAACTGAAACATCCTGTTCAAGGATTTATTTGTTTGTTTTTTAAAACATCTACCCCATCGCTTGTCAGAAGCAATATTAATTTCTGTAAGAGGAAAGTGGTACGACTCACATAGTTTTTTAAAAAAAGTCCCAGCCTCAAAGAGCAAAATAAGCTAACCTACTTCCTCCTGACCTGACTATGCCAGTGCAAAATGTATCTTTCCTGAAATGCTCATAAAATGCCCTCGCAGAACCTCATAAATCTTTCTCATTTTAAATTTCGCTCTTTACACTCATGAAAGACAATTTTTGTCCCCTACTTAATCCACATTTGCCTTCACAGAAGTGGTATTTACATTCTCTGTACTTTTTTCCACACAATGTGCTTTATTGCGTTGATGTGCACTATATATTGGCTTGGCACCTTGGAGAGGAAGGTGTGTGTAAAAGAAAAAACTGATTGAGCTATTAAAAAAATCATATATTAAAAAGTTAAATGGCAGAATTCAGCTTTAAGGCAAAGGAACATAAAATATCTACAAGGGTAATGGATCTCTTCACTGTTCTATGAAAACACACATAGATAAAGACACACTGGAGTAACTTTCCGGATTCATATGCTCATTAAAAATTTGTTCTTATCTTACATTCATCTTCATATAGCAAAGGCATGGAAAGCCAACTATAAAATGGTGAGTTAACCGTTGGAATGTGACAAAGGATGTTTAGCCAGGCCCCACTATCCCCGTCCGAGCCTCCGTGCACTCGCTTGAACGGGGTTCGCAGGTAACTGTCGGGCTGAAATTTAAGCCAGTGGGGCAGGAGCCCCCCGGACGCAAACAAAAAAGGGAACTTCAATTCCCAATGTTCCTTGCGCCATGCCGCACCAGAGCCAATCAGGCTGAGCGGCGTGAGCAAAAGGAATGTTTCGGAAACGCGCCGTGGCCAATCAAAAATAAGCCACAGGAAACAAACTGCTGCACTAACTAAAATTGTGCATGCCAAACTACAAGCCCCAGCGTCCTGCACACCATAAGCGCGCAGAACACTGAGGCAGCCAGCGCGAGAAAAATAAAAGTAAAAAAACGCCCCGCCGCCACTGCCCTTCCTTTCCACAGGCCAGGTATCGAGCCTGGCCCATGAAAAAAAAGACCCCCACCCCACCCCTGCCTTTCCTTTCCACGGGCCAGGCATCGAGCCTGGCCCATGAAAAAAAGACCCCCCCGCCCTTTCCTTTCCACGGGCCAGGCATCAAGCCTGGCCCGTGAAAAAAAAGACCCCCCGCCCTTTCCTTTCCACAGGCCAGGCATCGAGCCTGGCCCGTGAAAAAAAGACCCCCTGCCCTTTCCTTTCCACAGGCCAGGCATCGAGCCTGGCCCGCGAAAAAAAGACCCCCCCCACCCTTTCCTTTCCATGGACCAGGAATTGAGCCTGGTCCACGGGGAAAAAGACCCCCCCCTGCCCTTTTCTTTCCACAGGCCAGGTATCGAGCCTGGCCTGCAAAAAAAATCTCCCCCCCCCCCCGCCCTTTCCTTTCCACATGCCAGGCATCGAGCCTGGCCCGTGAAAAAAAGACCCCCTGCTCTTTCCTTTCCACAGGCCAGGCATCAAGCCTGGCCCGCAGAAAAGAAAGACACCCCCTGCCCCTAAACAAGTAAACACAAAAACATAAAACATAAACCAAAAACAGTCAAAAATACTCAAAACCAAAAATACAAAATACAAAAAGGAAACACAAAAACATCCAAAAACAAACAAGAAAAAACACACATATTCCCCTCCAACCCAAAACAAACCCCCCCCAAAAAATAAAACCAGAGAGCTTACCATGAGACGTCTTCACTCCATGACGACCGGAAATAAACTGAGAAAAGAAATAGAATACTTACCGGAAGAAGAAGTGACACCCAGAGGACAGTAGAGAAAAATTGTAGAGTACAAGAAAAGCTCACCAGCCCCACCCAGAGGCCACAAGAGTAAAAACATCCAAAAATATTCAGAATAATAAGATTAATTCCCAAATTACTGAAATAAGTTATCAAATCATTCAAAAATATTCACACTAATCACAAAAAATTAAAAAAAAAGTTTTTACTCAAAAAACAAAACAAAACATCTAAACACAGTAAAGAAACATTGATTTTAAAAAACATATTCTTACACATGTTAAAAATAATTATCCAAGGTACAACTATTTAAAAAAAACACATAGTAACACATTATTTGGTTAAATACAATAATTATAAAAAATTATATCATCCTTTCCTCTTTTATTTTTTTTAAAAAATAAGAAATCACAGTTTATAACAGCCCATGCATAAAAATAAAAATTTAACAAACCACAATTAAAAACTAACCTCATTTGCATAAAAATAAAACAAAACCCTTACAACTACAGTGTAATCCTGATCAGCCGCTTCCTCAGGAAGAAAATCAGGTGTGCATGAATTGAAGCAAGCAAATGATAGGTAGGAGAGATATTACATGGCTACATGTAGATGTGGCTGACCACCTTTAGGCTGAATTAAGGAAGTCTCTCTGGCAAAAGGTCCTAGGAATCAGCAATGGTCACCTCCCACTTGTTCCTCCAGAACTACCAGAAAATTCCTGTCTGATGAAATACATATCAGTGTGTGGCATACAAGTATTGGAGTAAGAGTCAAAAGCCAGTGGCCAGCCAGTTTCTTTTAAAGGAACTGGAGAAGGGACATCATCTGTCCTTTTTCCTCAGGGGGCAATATTACCTGGCACATCCCTGTATCCAAGCAAAAGCAGCAAGACCATTTGAGGCACTAAAATAAAGAGAACTTTAATGTACTTTGTAATTTCAAAAAACAGATCCAAATTTCATCTGGTAATAAGAAGTTTCAGTGTAAACCTTCCTCAGGGATCTATAAAGAATAATAATACAAAGATATCACTAATACTACATTGTAATGGATAACATATACATATTTACAATATTTACATATTTATAACAGTCTTGGATTCATAAGAGTTTCATTACAGAAGCCAAACAAGGGAATTACCTGTAGATTCTTGTTATAATATAATTCAGTCTTATATCTCTTAATATCTTTCAAATTTTTCAATATTTCAATTGCATCCCAAGCCTCACAAGTTCATTCTTTTTGTGCCGACAGACATCGAAAAATCAATTCCTAAGCACTAAATTTAAAGAAAGGCAATACCCTACCAACAGGTGCGCTAGAACTGACAATTTACAAGAAACAGGAGTAGTCAATCTCCATGTTAAGACCATGAGGGTGGAGCGTGTTAAAGCGATGGATGTAAAAACATTCTCTCTGTAATAGCTTCTGTTCGATATTACTACGGGAGTAGGGATCAGATTTACAACATTCCAAGACCACAAATTTAAAGTTGCGGTCATTGTGTCCTGCATCAATGAAGTGATTAACCAAGGGTGCTGTAGTGTTGACATCCCGAATTTTGGAGCGATGTTTGCCCACCCTAGTTCTCAGCTCGCGAGAAGTTTTACATCCATTGCTTTAACACGCTCCACCCTCATGGTCTTAACATGGAGATTGACTACTCCTGTTTCTTGTAAAGGCCTATTTCCTTCATAAATCAAGACACTAAGATTTTTACAGCAATATTGGCAAACAGATTGAATAGTTTTATGGGTAGCTACATAAATGAAGACCAAGCGGGCTTTTTGAAAGGAAGACATATGGCGTATCTGACAAGGAGAGTTTTAGATTTAATAGATATTGTAGGACAAACAAAAGAGAAAGTCGGATTATTATCCCTACACATTTTAAAGGCATTTGATTCATTGCAGTGGGTAACAATTAATGAGAATTAAATGCTATGGATTTGGAGATAAATTTAGAAGAATGATTGAACAATTATATCAACATGGTTCTGCCATTGTCAGGGTAAATGATGATTTTATAGAAGAAGTAAAACTAGAAGCGGGAACAAGGCAGGGTTGTCCATTACCGCCATTATTGTTTATTATGGTGATGGAGTTGTTAGCAAATGCTATAAAAGAAGATAAGAGCATTGAAGGAATATTAGGAAATAAGGTAAGTTTGTATGCTGAAGATACTTTGATAATTGTGAAACATCCTAAGAAGGCATTAGAAAAAATACAAGAGCATTTAAAAGATTTTGAGGAGATGACAGGTCTGAGAATAAACTGGGACAAGTCGGAAATGATACTGTGTAATATTGACAAGGAAGAGCAACAGAAAATAAAGGGTAAATTTAAATTACAGGTTAAAGATAATTTGAAGTATTTGGGGATAAATATTCAAATTTTTTTGATGATCTTTAGAAATTAAACTATGAAAAAGAGAAAAAGGAAATTAAGGACAAAATACAGCAATACCAAAAGTTGAAGTTGTCTTGGTTTGGCAGGATTGTGATATGTAAAATGATGTTGCTACCGATAATTAATTTTTTATTTGATACCCTGCGAATCCAATTAAACAATAAGGGAATTAAGGAATTTCAAAATATGTTAAATATTTTTTGTAATGGTAGAAGTAAACCTAGAATAGCAAAAAAAATTGGTACTTGTCTCAGAAAGAAGGAGGTTTAGGATTGCCAAATCTGAAGAATTATTATAGAGCTTTTCAAGTTAAAAATATTGTGAAAATTTTAGTGAGGGAAAAATTAATCTGGGAAGAAATTGAGATGAGGGATCTAAATCAAATGGAGAAAATGGGGTTTTTTTAAAATAACAATATGGGGAAAATAGTTACAAAAAATAAAATGATGAAGACAATGTTGGGAGTATGGAAGAAGGTGAAGAAGGAATTGGCCCAGACACATCTCCGATAATAGAAATAGAGGATATCAATTTTTTCCCAATAAAAATGGACAAAAGGATGAAATAAGTTCTTTTTAGAAATGATGTTTTCCTGTTGAGAGACTGGATATGGGCTTCTAAAGATAGAGAGAGAAAAGCAGACATATATGCACAGTTGAGGTTGAACTGGCTCCAGATAGTGTTGGTAAATAAGCGGAATAGTAAATATTTGAGGGAAGCCAGTTTGGAAAGAGGCAAGATTGATTTTGAAGAATTGATATTAAAGATAAGAAAGGGAGAAAATGGAATTAAGGGCTTAGTAAGCAAAATATATATAATGTTAAATAAAGATGGTAATCCACAAGAAATGTTGAAAATAAATTGGGAACAAGATTTGAAAATAAAGATTGCAAATAAGGTTTGGAAAAATAAATGGAAGAAAAGGATTATGAGAACTATGTCTGTTAGAGTGAAAGAACATAACTATAAAATGTTGTGGAAATGGTACTTGACCCCAGTGAGGTTACATCAGATAGATAACAATAAAGATAAAATGTGTTGGAGATGTAAGGATACACTGGGAACGTACGAACATATGTGGTGGGGTTGTAATTTGGTAAAAGACTTTTGGGGGGAAATTGAGAAAGAGATTTGTGCTATTATGGGTACGAGACTTAAATTGGGGCCAAGTACTGTTTTGTTGATAGATGTGGAAAATATGAATTTAACTAAGGATAAAAAAGAGTTACTGTCGATAATGTTGACAACGGGTAGACAGTGCATTGCTAGGAATTGGAAAAATGAACCAGATCAAATGAGTTTTTGGGAACAGAAAAACAACTGTGACATTCAGCATCCTCCAGAGCATTGTATAATACACTGGGGGTATAATGTGAAAATTGTTTATTGTATCTTAATTATTGTACTTTTATTTTAACTTAGTAGTAGTATAGTAATGTAGTGAAGTAATAATTTCCTTTTTTTCCTTTTTAAAATTGAAAATGGTAATTAAATTAAGGAGTATAAGAAGTGAGTTTGAATATGTATATTATGATAATTGCAAGAGTGTTATAATGTATTAAAAATCTTGGAAATGTAATCAAAGATGTATGGGGGAAAAGGGGAGGTGTTTTATTACTAAGTCTGTAATTTAATTGTATTTTTATGTTTTTCTTTTTTATATACTGTATTTGTAATTTTATTGTTTGCATTCTTATTCACATTTGTTTTTTAAGTTGTATTGGTGTTGATATGTTTGAAAACATATATATGTTATATATATATAAACATAGGAAAAATAGGTTAAGGTTAAAGGTAAAGGTTTTTCTTGCTCAAAAGCCAGTTGTATCCAACTCTAGGTTTCAGTGGTCATGTGGCAGGCATGACTAGACACTGGAGTGCATGGAGCACTGTTTACCTTCCCACCAAAGTGGTCCCTATTTATCTATTTGCAATTTCTTGCTTTCGAACTGCTAGGTTGGCAGGAGCTGGGACATAGTACTCGGGAATCGAACTGCTGACCTCCAGACTTCCAGTCAGCACCTTAGATAGATAGATAGATAAATCTTTATTGTCATTGTCCTGCATAGAACAACGAGATTGGGGGGGAAAAACACTTAACAACCCAACAAAACCTAAACAAAATACAACTATACAAAATTATCAACATACTCCCACCCCACATATACACATTTAACCCCTAAAAGCTCTAAAACTCTAAAAACTCTAAAACTCTAAAAACTATATACAGAAGCTCCCTCATAGACTGCATTGCACTGTATTCAAAGCCAGAACCGCTTTTGGGTAGAAACTATTTCTCACTTGAGTCCCATGAGGAAATAAGAGTACAGTCAACCCTCACATAACAACACGTTCGGATAGCATCATTTTCACTTAACAATGTGTCGTTACTTCTATGCATGGTTTAGATTTCATTTTCTGTCCTAAGATGTAGAAAAAAATTAGAGGAATTCTTTTGCTTTTAAAAATTTGCTTTAAATTTTTCCTGAACATTGAAAGGTTTTCCTTTTAGGTCTCAGTAATAATTGCAGAAGAAATCAGCTTTACAAGAAAACCATCAATCATTAAGAGGCATTCATACCTCATTCAGTTATGCTATAAAACAGCCACATTTTGCCTACTTGTGGTGTCCTGCAATTTAAGATGATTATTTAAAGAGCAATTTTGATACATGAAGTATTTTTCCTCCTGGTTCTTCATGGTCTTCACTACAACTTCATTTTTTTTAAAATCGTGTCAGAAGAACACAAAGGTGCTTTCTGGGTTGACAGGGCTTTTGCTGGAGGAACTCCACTCTGGAGACACCCAAATGAGGCTCCTTTCATGTCCCCAATGTCTTTTCCCACCAAAGTGGTTCGTATTTATCTACATGCAATTTCTTGCTTTCAAACTGCTAGGTTGACAGGAGTTGGGACAGAGACAGGTATTGCATCATGCAATACTCGGGTCTTGAACTGCTGACTTGCCAACCTTCTAGCTAACAAGGCGAGCTTCTTAACCACTGAGCCACTGCTGAGAAAAGATCATCCAAACCCTTGGTGTTGTTTATCATCATCATTATTATTATTACTACTACTACTAGCTTGAGTGCCCGGCTGTGCCCGGGCAATTGTTGGTGGGGGGCTCAGTCCTTTCTCACAGGGTCCATTGGGGAGGCGGAGGCATTGGTTAATCCCTGGCTGGCAGGCACCATGGACCCTGCTCTGTCTCGGGCCTCGGCCTGGCCACTGGCTACCTCTTGGCCTGAGCCCACCGCGGCCTAGGAGTTGGGTGGCAGCCACCATGGAGCACAGCCCTGTTCGGGCCCTGGAGTCTAACACTAATGGACAGGTTAGTGTTGTGAGGGCTGGTGTCCGAGGTGAGGGAACTGGGCATGGGCGGCCAGGGTGGATGGGGACCGGTATGTGTGTCCCCCTTTCCCCCCAGTCTGGGTCAGTGGCTGTGTGGATGGATCTGGGACTGGCTCCCCCACCCCAGTACCCGTCCTCTACCAATCCGACCTGCTGCGGGTGAGTCTCTCTCTGCCACTGCCTTCTCTAGCCACTGGCATTCCTGACAGCCCTGCTGGTTTTCCTGCCGTTCTCGCTGCCGTCTCCTCATGTCCCGCGGCCTCCCAGTGCCGTGCCCTTTCCTCACTCTCCTGGGGGCGGCTATGTGGCTGCTGGTGCTGAGGTGGCCATTGCACCCACCACCTCTGTGTTTGGCCATGTCGCCCTGACCGCGTCTCCCCTGCTAGCATCCAGCTCATCTGGGGGTATCCATGCTGCCACTGCCACTGTAATCCCCAGCGGCCGTGTTCCTCGTGGGTGGCAGCTGTTGTTTTGCTGACCGTGTGGCCGTTGCCATTCTGCTCTGGTCCCGGCCTCTCCGATTGGCCAAGGCCAGCTGGCTGCTGGGAGGTGTAGTTGTGTAGTTGTTTGTTGTTTGTCCTATTTGTGGGGTGCAAGGGCCCCCATGGCATTCCGGACCCCAACAGTGAAGGGTGCAGATGTCCAAGGTATGTGTGTGCCAAATTTGGTGTGGTTTGGGCCAGATTTATATTCTGGGTCCGGGAATGGAATCCACACCCCTGGATTCACTAAAGTTCTCACTAAAGTGACATTTTCCCAACTTTAAGCATCCAGAGTCAATTTTGAGGTATTAAAATGAGGGTCCTGGTCTCACTGTTGCAGCAATCTGGGCTGGAAAAATTACCTTTGCATATTCCTTCATACAGCCTCCAGACAGAGGTACCTCATCTCATGGAGAAGTAGGCCAACATCCCTTCTTACCATGGGATGGGGGGGGGGCATTGCTGGCATACACTGTAAATTTAATGTCATCATTGGAATTACACTAATGATTACTTTGGCTCATTAACAATAAAAGCTTCTACTCCTCTGGGAGAAGCTAATGTCATCTGTTGACTAGTCTAACTTTCAAATTGCTCAGCTTAAGCCCTTCTATCCTTAACGTCCTATTATAGCTGTGTCATTTCCTAAAGATCCAAAGCCTGGATTTTATCTTGTTCTATTTCTCATTAACAGGGTCAATGAAGCCAGAATTTGTAAAAACCTCTCTCTCTCTCTCTCTCTCACACACACACACACACACACACACACACACACACACACACCCCTACCTGTTAGCTAACTATAATAATAATTTAATTTTTTCTTCTTTTTTAGAAAAATAAAGGAAAAGACGCTCTCCAGAATGTAACCATAAGGGGAAAAACTTTGTACAATCTGTTCATCTGCATAATTCGTAGCTGAGGACCTGAGAACAGTTGGAGTATTTCTGAGGCAGACCTAGATCATACCACTGTGAACATAAATAACAAAGAGACAGATTTTTAAGAACCACAAACATTGGAAGCGCGGCGCCAAAATGGCCGCCGCGCTCTTTGCGGCCCCCCCCCACCGGACGAAACCATCCGGGTAGTTAGGGGCGTGGCCAGCACCCTAATAAAAGGGCTGGCCACGAGGCAGCCGTGCTGCCATTTTGGCGAACCGACGGAGCGGAGAAGTTTTTCCTCCTTACCTCCGTCGCTCGTGTCCTCTTGAGGGAAGCCTTTTCGGGCAGCTTTCTCCTTTTGTTTTTAGGCTTCCTAGCTACATTAGCCATGCCCTCGAAGAAGAAGGCAGCCGCGAACGTGGCTCGATCGGCGCGGAGGCGTCAGCCGGGTCGGAGGACCGCGACTGCGCCCGTTCCGCAGCCACCTCTAGCGGACTCCACCGGGAACGGTGGGATGGGATCGGTAGCTCCTTGGCCTGATGCGCCGAGCATACCCGCGGCCCCGGACGGGGCCTCGGCCCTTGGCCCGCAAACGACGAACACGGCCCCTGCCATGGTTCGTGCGGTGGGGCCGTCTTGCCCGGGTGCGCAGTTCCCTATGGGGGGTGCGAGCCACGGAGGGTGGTTGGGTTCCCTGCCTTTACAGGGCGTTCCTACGGCTTCCCAGGGGCTGGGCATGGGCTCTTGGCCTTATCTGGCCCCTGGGGCTCAGGGACCTGGACAGGTACCCGTGAATTATGGGCCGGTTGCCCATTGCCCCCTGTCGGGGCCGGGCCCTATGTCGACGTGGAGGCCCTCCTTGCCCGGGTAGCGGCCCTTGAAGCGTCCTTGGCGAGGGCCAACCAAACAGGGGTATCTCTGGGTTTTCAGGTACCCCCTTTGGCCGCCGAACTACGGCCGGTGATGGGTCGGGTTGAGCCGCCTGAGGCGTGTGGGCCGGTGGTGGCCACTGCCTCACAGCTCCCCACCCCACAGGTGCAGCAGTCTGGTGCTGGTTTGGCTCCGTCGACGAGCTCAGCTTCGGTCGTGAGCTCTGACGCCCCCAGCGGGCCGGAACCCCCGGTGGGGGCGGCCCGCGGGGGTGCAGCGGGTGAGTATGCAGTCCAAGCTAATGCACCCACACAACTGACTTCATTGGGGGGGCTGTTCAATGGCCTTGGCCTCGCTCGGGTGGCACGGCGGCTCAATGGCCCCCGGCCCACCCAGCGACTTTGCCCATGACACAGGGCTTGGGGCGGGGTGGTGCCCCCAATGTGCTTGGAAATGTGTTGGGGATCCCCGGGCTGGCTCAGGCTCATTTTACTTTACCCGTAGTTCCCTCGGTGCCGGTGTCGGCTTTGCCAACAGCAGGGTATTCCTTGCCCTTGGGGGACCATTTGGCCCAGTCTACCAAGGAAAAGATTTGGAGGGGCGAGTACGTAGATATCTTCTCACTTCTATATAGGGAGCCGACCAAGGAGGAGAGGGAAGGGCTGGACGAGAAGGATAAGGAGCAGGCACGTCGTCGTAAGCCGCCACGCACGTGGGCAAATTGGCTGCCAGCGTACCTGATTTACATGGCCGTTTACCTCAGGGCTAGGCTGGATTTGGCTATTCCCATGGTCCAATATCTGTACAATGTTTACCGGGCTATGGTTGACTTCCCGGGTCCGTCATGGCTGGCTTACGACGAAGAGTTCCGCATGAGAATTCCGCTGCACCCAGAGATGAGGTGGGATGAGCCCTGCCAGAAGCTGTGGCTTCTGTATATGACCCCCACGCGCCTGGCGCCTGGGGAGAGATACCATTGTGGACATGCGGTCCAACGAACGGCCCCAGTACAGGTACCCCGCCAAGTGGCGGGGCAGGGGGTTCCAGCCCGCATGCTGTGCTGGACCTTCTCGTCCAATGGTTCTTGCAACAGGAAAAATTGCAAGTACAAGCATGAGTGCCCCTCTTGTTCTGGCCCCCATGCTGCCTCCGCCTGTCTCAGGCCAGGAGGATACAGGGGCAGGGGTAGGGGCGGACAAGGGGCAGGCAAGACTGCCATGGAGGGGGCGGGTTCACCAAAAGGCCCCCTCCCCAATTAATGTCGACATGCTGGTGCGTTGGCTTGCATCGTACCCGAGGAGAGCAGACGCTGTGTACCTCCTTCAGGGTTTTCAACTGGGTTTTCATATTCCTTTCACGGGGGATAGGTCACCGCAGGATGCACCTAACCTTTTGTCACTTAGGGGAAGGGAGGAGGTGGCTGCCGCCAGCATTAATAAGGAGATTGCTGTGGGCAGGGTCGCCGGCCCTTTCCCCGCACCCCCGTTCCCCAACCTTAAAGTGTCTCCGCTAGGACTAGTGCCCAAGAAGTCCCCGGGCGAGTTCCGCCTGATTCATCATTCGTCCTATCCAGCCGGCCACTCGGTCAATGATGCTATCCCTGATGACCTTTGTTCTGTCAGGTATACATCCTTTGACCAGGCATTGCGCATGGTGCGCTCATGTGGCCCGGGTGCACTCTTGGCTAAGTGTGACATTAAGTCGGCGTTTCGCCTCTTGCCCGTGCACCCGGGTGACTTCGAGTTGCTGGGTTTCAAATTCCGGGGTGAATATTATTTTGACAAAGCCATGACATTCGGCTGTTCCATATCCTGCTCGGCTTTCGAGCGTTTCAGTACCTTCCTGCAGTGGGCATTTGTCCGTAGGTCAGGGTCTCGGTCTGTAGCCCATTACCTGGATGACTTTTTATTCGGGGGTGAACGGGGCTGGGACACGTGCACACGTCTCCTCAACACATTTCAGACGCTAATGGAGGAACTCGGTGTCCCTTTAGCGCCCGAAAAGACCGAAGGCCCGTCTAATAAGTTAATATTCCTGGGGGTGGAAATTGACACGGTAGCGCAGGCTTCTAGGTTGCCCGCAGACAAGGTGGCAAGGATAGTGGCCCTTATATCGGACTTGCCGGCTAAGCGCAAGGCATCCCTTCGGGAATTGCAGGTGCTACATGGCCACCTCAATTTCGCTTGCAGGGTGGTTGCACCTGGCAGGGCATTTGCTCGGCGCTTGTGCGACGCCATGGCAGGCTTATCCAGGCCCCATCACAGGGTGAGACTGACACGGGGCATCAGGGCAGTTCTGCACGTTCAATGGGGTCTCATTTTGGAGGTCTGACCTCCTGGCCTCGCCCCAGTTTCAAGTTCAGTCTGATGCCTCGGGATCCCTTGGTTATGGGATGTACTTCAATGGGAAGTGGGCATATGGTGGATGGCCACCAGCCTGGTCAGGCACGGGTCACCTGAGGGATCTCACATATTTGGAATTTTTTCCCGTACTGGGGGCCTTGATGCTATGGGGTGAGGAGTGGGCCAACTCTGTGGTGCATTTCTGGTGTGACAATGCGGCTGTGGTCCACATTGTCAACTCACAGACCTCAAAATCTCCCGGGTCATGGATCTTGTGCGCCAGTTTGTATTGCGCAGCCTGCGCCTCAATGTACTGTTCAGAGCCAGGCATATCCCGGGGGTGAAGAATGATATTGCTGATGCTTTGTCCCGCCTGCAGATCTCCCGGTTCCGTGCCTTGGCTCCGGATGCGGAGGAATTTCCCTCGCCACTGCCGCAGGGGATATGGACCATTGGCAAGGAGAGGTGAACCGGGCGATAGGCATGTCACTGGCGCCACGCACGCATAAGGCGTATCACCACGCGTTGGTTTCATTTCGGACCTTTTGTTCCCAATCTCGCCTGCCAGATACCTGGCCGATCCCAGTGGCCCACATCCTCCCTTTCATGGTTTACCTGCACGCCCAGGGCCTGGCACCACGCACCATAGCATCTGGGCTATCAGCGCTGGCTTTTATGGCCAAGGTGGGAGGTCATGCGGACAGTACCGCTGATTTCCGTGTGAGACATGTTTTGGAGGGGTGGGCGCGGGAACGTGGGCGTTGCCTGGACGACCGTCACCCAATTTCCCCTGGGGTACTTACCCAACTGGCACGAGGCTCGCATGACCTATGTTTCGATAGGTATGAGGCAGCCCTGTTTCGTGCGGCTACAACGGTGGCCTTTTTTGGAGCGCTCCGCATCAGCGAGCTTGTGATGCTGTCTAAGGCGGATGCAAGTCGTAGGGCACTGGAACTCGAAGATGTCTATGTTGCAATGATTGGGCTCAGTTGAGGATATACTCCTCTAAAACGGATCAGCACGGCGTAGGCAGTTGAGTAATACTGCTACGATGTTCCTTGGAAGACATCTGTCCGGTTGGTGCCCTACAGGAGTTTCTTGCACTGTGTGGCACGCACCATGCCCCGTTTTTCTGTCACCAGGGTGGGTCTCCCCTCACTCAGCCATTCCTGCAGGATGGGGGCGGTTTCTACTGCAGCTGCTTTTGGGTACTCTGGGGCGGAAATACGCCGCATGGGAAGGTGGGGATCACATTGTTTTCAGTTTTGTGTTCACCCTCTTCAACCGTGAGTGCCAGTTTAGTCACTGCAATGTTTCTCACCCCCCCTTTTTTCCTTGACAGACCCTGGGTGTCGTTTTACACCGGTGACAGTAGGGCTGGTGGGCCGTTGCCACGTGCACAGGGCAGCGCGTTACGCTGCACAGGGCAGCGCGTTACGCTGCGGCGACAGAGTGGGACCCCGACTGGGACTGGGTGCATCCGCACATCTCAGGTGGTGTGGTAAGCGCAGCATGTTATGGCGGGAACTGTTGCCATTCCTTTTCTACATCAGGGATGCTGACTCGCCTGATGTCCTGGTTATTCACCTTGGGGGCAATGGTTTCGGACAGGTCACTGGCCTATCGCGGAAGCTTGCGATTTGCAGTCACCTGGCCTACTCACATTGTGTGTGGCCTGCCACACCCCTCATTTGGTCGGACATGATACCGCAGTACGCTTACAGGGGAGCGTTTGGCCTCCAGGCGCTTGACCGGGCTCGTCGTTCCAGGGCTATTGCCCGGTTCCTTTTTGATATGGGTTGGGGACGTATCATTCGCCTCCCCATCATCAGTCTGCAAAATTATGAGCTTTATTCAGGGGAAGGGGCCCATCTGTCGCGAGGAGGTATCGACCTCCTGCTGAGTGATTGGCGAGCAGGCCTGTCGACCGAGCTGACGGTCTTGGGGGGGGGCGTCGAGCCTTTATTGAAGCCTCTCCGGGTGGCGGGTAGCACTGGTAAGGTAAACATTTATGACCCACAGGTATCCGGCAGGTTCGCAATTGACTGGACAACACTAGATAGGCATAAGTTGTTTAAACGTTGTCCGGTCAATGACGAACCAGGCGAGGGGGTGATGGTTACCACTAGACAGCTGGAATCACCCCCTGATTTTACGGATACACGTCAGAGGGTGGGGTCATTAGTTAGATATTGACTACGGTCAACAATTTGTTTGTTGTCAACAAACAAATTGATACATTGTAACAATTGCCGTCGGCAATTTTGGGTGGTACCTTATCAGTGTTACTTCGGCCTGCTTGCCTTAAGAATTATGATTGGTCGTTTTACCAATAGAAATTTATAATTCGGACTAGGGCTTGAATCAATAAATGTGGCCCATGCCGTTATCCACTTTCATTTGTGTCTGAGTCCATCATTGGGGGGGTGCGCCTGCAATAGAGCATTGCTGCAAGAAATCTAATAAAAGCACACAAAACAAACAGATAGAGAAGTCATAGAAGGCCACGACCTATTCATAAAAGATGTCTTCCCAAAGGAGCCCAGTCTCACATGCCACCCTCCCCTAGTCAAATCAATATTTCAAGCTAAGGGAGGAAGAAGAAGAAGAAGAGGGAGAAGGAGAAGAGTAGACATGGCTGGTACCTAAAAGAATGATGAGGACTAGATTAAGATGTTCTAAAAATCCAAACTATTTTAAGTATAACAGAGTCCCTATGCATTAGTCCCCCACATGGATATTGTTATGAAAATTATTCTGTCAGAATTACTGAGCGAGATTTGCTATTGTTTTGATTCTTGATATTTATTTCACCTTCATTTTCTGAGACCTGAAACTGTGGGTTACTCAGAGGGAGACTACACTGGCCTTTTATCCAGCAATTCAATGTCAAATTGGGCACCAATGAATTCAAATTAAAACCTAGGGACTACACAACATAATGCTGAATGTGGGGAAGTCCATTGTAGAATCATCTTTTTGTATTGGAGAAGCATATCTCTCTCTCTCTCTCTCTCTTTCTCTCTCTCTCTGTCTCTCTCTCTCTCTTTGGTGGTGGTTTCCAGTTAGTAGGAGTGTTTAAATTTGTTATGATAAGTTTGATGTTGATTTTGTCCGATTTCTGCCATTGTGATCACTTAATTTGAAACAAAGGAGCACTTGTGGGGATGTCAGATCCACTCCCTTGACTCCCTTCAGTTTCTTAAAAACAAAGTTCACTTCAGTAGCTGTTGTGTCTAAGAACAGTATGCCTTTAAACAATGTAACACTCGAAGAGTGGACAGAATAACTACCAGCTGTAACACTGTAACCTCATGTATCAGGACGCGAGCTAATGTCCACCGGGTGGCAATAGCGAGCGCCCAGCTCACATGATTCCAATTCCCCAAAGAACTACAGCGCGGGAAGATTCCCGCCACCACCTCACCTGGACAAGAAGGGCGTGACCAGGAATGACGTCACGCAGACAGTAGCCAATGGGCTATCGAGGAGCCACATTCAAATGTATAGCCACTGTATATATTGAGCTGTTCGTCCACCATTACCACATGTTCCCCCGGACCATCATGCAATAAAGATGTGTTAAGCCAACCTTTCGGCTGTTCAATTGTCTTGGTTCTCATACACTAAAGTAGCCAAAATGGGCTTTCACCAGGGTGCTTAGGAGAGCATAATAGGAGAGGGAGGTGGCAATTGCCAATCAGATTTTTTCTTCTTCTTTTGTGTCCAGATCAAACCCTGGACTGCCAAAATGATGCTACTTTCTTGACTTTGTCATTGGCCAAACTTAAGTCCTCATCGGTGCATGTTTCTGGCAGTAATCGGCAGACCAGTAAATGAGCCTGATTCTGTATCTCCCCACATTCACACAGTGTGTTGTTGTCCACCAGCAGCCCCCATTGGGGTACACAGAAAGAGCCTCCTTGAAAACTCTGGTATTTTTGAACCACAATCGGGCATACCCTGGTAAAGGCAACCTTGTGTTGCTGGCTAATCTTTCTCATGCTCGGTCAGGCGAAAGGAACTGCAGAATGAACTCACCGAAAGGTGCCTTCATTTTGGCAGTTTCATGTCTGGCCTAAACATGGAAGAAGAAGAAGGAGCCCCCACTTGAGCATGTTGGTCTTACATTTAGGCACTCCAACCTTCAGCCTAGTCAGGGTCCTCCAAGTGATGAAGGGGAGGTTGAGTTCCTCAGCTATATCCTCCTTTAATTATGTTCCTTGCCCAGTTTTGCTCTTGTGTACCCTCAAGAATGTTTGTTTTTGCCATAAAGCTCTTCCTGGATCTGAGCTGGTGGACTTGAGACTCATATCCATTCAGAGGTTGTCGAAGGTCATTCTCTTGCTTAGTTCTCTCACTTGTCAAGGTGGCTTCTGCACTTGGAGTTTGAAATAAACCAAGTTCCTGGAAATCTGGATGTCTGTACTCAATTCACCCAGGGAAACCGATTTCCTCAGGAATGAATCGCAGCAAATGCATTTTTCCCTATGAGTGGTCACACCCTTAGTTTGTGTATACATTTAGCAATGGGGAAAATAAATGCAGTAAAGAAACAAATGCAAGCGCGGCGCCAAAATGCGGGCCCCCCCACCAGACGAAGGCATCCGGGTAGTTAGGGGGCGTGGCCAGCTCCCTTATAAAAGGGGTGGCCATGAGGCAGCCGAGCTGCCATTTTGCGAAGCGACGGAGCGGAGAAGTTTTTTCCCTCTTACCTCCGTCGCTCTTACCTTTCACCGGGAAGCCTCTTGGCTGCTAATTTTCTTCGCCTTTTTCGGCTTCCCATCGGATGGCTGCTATGCCCTCTAAGAAGAAGGCGACTGCGAACGCGGCTCGTTCTGCACGGAGGCGCCAGCCGGGTCGGAGGACCGCGGCTGCGCCTCCCCAGCAGCCTCCTTTGCCTGAGCCCACCGGGACCGGTGGGATGGGGTTAATTGCCCCTTGGCCGGAGGCGGGTGTCCGCGTACCGGCCCAGCAGGGGCCGTGGCCCTTGGCCCGCAAGCAGTGGCCACTGCCCCTGGCGTGGCCCATTCTGAGGGGCCTTCTTCCGTTGGTGTGCAGCTTCCTGCGGGGGGTTTCAGCCATGGGGGGTGGCTGGGTTCCCTCCCCTGGCAGGGTACTCCCCCGGCCCTCCAGGGGCCAGGCATGGGATCATGGCCCTATATGGGCACTGGGGTCCAGGGACCTGGACTGGCGCCTGCAGTAGTGGGCCGGACGGCCCTTTGCCCCCCCTTGGCTTAGGGGGCTACGTTAATGTGGAGGCCCTTCCGGCCCGCGTTGCGGCCCTCGAGGCATCCCTCATGAGGGTTGACCACCCTGGGGTGCCTTTTGGGGTGCAGGTTGATGCTTCGTCTGCCGGGCAGCGGCAGGCGGCAGGGCGGGTCGAGCTGCCTGAGGCGCGTGGCCCGGCATCGGCCACTGCCTCGCAGCTCCCCATTCAACAGGCCGGTGCTGGTCAGGCCCCATCGACGAGCTCAATTGCGGTCGTGAGCTCCGACGCCCCCAGTGGGCCGGAACCCCTGGTGGGGGCGGCCCATGGGGGTGCAGCATGTGAGTATGCGGTTCAATCTAGCACACCCACACACATAACCACATTGGGGGGGGCATTTCAATGGCCTTGGCCTCACACGGGTGAGGCGACGGTTCAGTTGCCGACGTCCCACCCGGTGACTTCACCTCTCACACAGGGCCCCGTTTCGGGGGGTGCACCTCACTCAGTCGGAATGTGTTAGGGGTGACCGGGTTGGTCCAGGCTCCTTTTCAGATGCCCGTAGTTCCCACTGTACCTGTGTCGGCATTGCTGACAGCGGGGTATTCCTTGCCCCTGGGGGACCATTAAAATGGCCCAGGCCACCAATGAGAAGGTCTGGCATGGGGGGTATGTGGACGTCTTCTCCCTTCTTAACAGAGAGCCCACCAAAGAGGAGAGGGAGGGGCAGGATGAGGAGGATAAGGAACAGGCACGTCGTCGTAGCCGCCACGTACGTGGGCCAACTGGTTGCCGGCCTACCTCATATACATGGCGGTCTACCTCAGGGCCTGGCCGGATTTGGCAATTCCGATGGTCCAGTATTTGGACGACATTTACCGGGCAATGGTCGACTTCCAGGGCCCGTCGTGGTTGGCTTACGACGAGGAATTCCGTATGCGGATTCCCCTGCACCCTCAGATGAGGTGGGATGAACCCTGCCAGAAGCTGTGGCTTCTGTACATGACTCCCACGCGCCCTGCGCCTGGGGAAAGATACCATTGTGGACATGCGGTCCGGCGAGCGGCCCCAGCACAGACACCCCGCCAGGTGGCGGGGCAGGGGGTTCCAGCCCGCCGGCTGTGCTGGACTTTCTCGTCCAATGGTTCCTGCAACAGGGAGAATTGCAAGTACAGGCATGAGTGTCCCTCTTGTGCTGGCCCCCATGCGGCCTCCGCCTGTCCCAGGCCTGGAGGGATGCGGGGCAGAGGGAGGGGAGGACAAGGGGCTGGCAAAACTGCCGTGGAGGGAGCTGGTTCGCCGAAAGACCCCCTCCCCAATTAATGTGGACATGTTGGAGCGTTGCCTCGCATTGTACCCGAGGGAGGCAGATGCGGTTTACCTGCTTCAGGGTTTTTCGACTGGGGTTCCGTATTCCTTTCATGGGTGATAGGTTCCCCCAAGACGCCCCCAACCTTTTGTCCCTTAGGGGAAGGGAGGAGGTGGCTGCTGCCGGCATGGCTAAGGAGATTAATGCGGGCAGGGTCGCTGGCCCTTTCCCTGCACCCCCGTTCCGGGGAGCACATTATTTCGATAAGGCCATGCCTTTTGGCTGTTCCATATCAGGCTCGGCAGTCGAGCATTTCAGCACCTTCCTAGAGTGGGCTTTTGTCCGCAGGTCAGGGTCCCGGTCTGTAGCCCATTACCTGGATGATTTTTTTTATTCGGGGGTGAACGGGGCTGGGACACGTACACACGTCTCCTCAACACATTTCAGACGCTAATGGAGGAACTTGGTGTCCCTTTAGCGCCCAAAAAGACCGAGGGCCCATCTACCCAGCTAGTCTTCCTGGGGGTGGAGATCGACACGGTAGCGCAGCCTTCTAGGTAACCAGGGGATAAGGTGTCAAGAATGCTGGCCCTTATCTCGGACTTGCTTGCTAAACGCAAGGCATCACTGCGGGAACTGCAGGTGCTACATGGTCACCTCTATTTCGCTTGCAGGGTGGTCGCACCGGGCAGGGCATTTGCTCGGCGCTCGTGCGACGCCATGACAGGCTTATCCAGGCCCCACCATAGGGTGAGACTGACCCAGGGTATTAAGGCAGATATGCTTATCTGGCTCCAGTTCCTGAGGGAGTTCAATGGGGTGTCATTTTGGAGGTCTGACCTTCTGGCTTCCCCTCGTTTCCAGATACAGTTCGATGCCTTGGGATCCCTGGGTTATGGGATGTACTTCAATGGGAAGTGGGCCTATGGTGGGTGGCCACCAGCCTGGTCTGGCACGGGTCGCCTGCGTGATCTTACTTATCTGGAATTTTTCCCATTCTGGGGGCCTTGATGCTATGGGGTGAGGAGTGGGCCAACTCGGTTGTTCATTTCTGGTGTGACAATGCGGCCGTTGTCCACATTGTCAACTCACTAACCTCTAAATCACCCAGGGTCATGGACCTGGTGCGCCAGTTTGTATTGCGCAGCCTGCGCTTCAATCTGCTGTTCAAGGCCAGGCATGTCCCGGGGGTCAATAATGATATCGCTGACGCTTTGTCCCGCCTGCAGATCTCCCGGTTCCGCGCCTTGGCCCCGGATGCGGAGGAATTTCCCTCGCCACTCACGGACAAGATATGGACCATTGGCAAGGAGAAGTGAACCGGGCGATCGGCATGTCGCTAGCACCATGCACGCGTAAGGCGTATCACTACGCATTCAGTTCTTTCCGAGCATTCTGTGCCCAATTCCGGCTGCCAGATACCTGGCCGATCCCTGTGGCCCACATCCTTTGATTTATGGTTCCCCAACATGCCCAGGGCCTCGCGCCTCGTACCATAGCATCCAGGCTGTCAGCGCTGGCTTTCATGGCCAAAGTAGGCGGTCATGCGGACAATACCGCTGACTTCCATGTGAGACACGTTTTGGAGGGGTGGGTGCGGTAGCGTGGGCGTAGCCTGGATGACCGCCACCCAATTTCCCCAGGGGTTCTTACCCAACCAGCTCGGGGCTGGCGTGACCTATGTTTTGATAGGTATGAGGCAGCCCTATTTCATGTGGCTACAACGGTGGCCTTTTTTGGAGCGCTCCGCATCAGCGAGCTTGAGATGCTGTCTAAGGCGGATGCAAGTCGTAGGGCACTGGAACTCGAAGATGTCTATGTGGCCAATGATTGGGCTCAGTTGAGGATACGCTCCTCTAAAACGGATCAGCACGGCGTAGGCAGTGGAGTAGACTGCTACGATGTCCTTTGGCAGACATCTGTCCGGTTGGTGCCCTACAGGATTTCCTTGCACTGCGTGGCACGCACCATGGCCCGTTTTTCTGTCACCAAGGTGGGTCTTCCCTTACTAAATTTCAATTTTGGAGGGTGCCGGGAAGGCACTAGACAGTGTTGGCCTCTCTGGGGCTCGTTGCGGCACCCATTCGTTCAGGATGGGGCGGCTTCTACTGCAGCTGTTTTTGGGTACTCCGGGGCTGAAATACGCCGCATGGGAGGGTGGGGATCACAATGTTTTCAGTTTTGTGTTCGCCCTCTTCAACCGTGAGTACCAGTTTAGTCACTGCACTGTTTCTCCCCCACCCCTTTTTTTCCTTGACAGACCCTGGGTGTCGTATTACACCGGTGACAGTATGGCTGGTGGGCCATAGCCACGTGCACAGGGCAGCGCGTTACGCTGCATGGGGCAGCGCATTACGCTGCACAGGGCAGCGCGTTACGCTGCACAGGGCAGCGCGTTACGCTGCACAGGGCAGCGCGTTACGCTGCACAGGGCAGCGCGTTACGCTGCGGCGACAGAGTGGGGACCCCGACTGGGACTGGGTGCATCCGCACGTCTCAGGTGGTATGGTAAGCGCGGCATGTTATGGCGGGATCTGTTGCCATTCTTTTTCTACATCAGGGATGCTGACTCGCCTGATGTCCTGGTTATATACCTTGGGGGCGATGGCTTGGGACAGGTCACTGGCCTATCGCGGAAGCTTGCGATTTGCAGTGACCTGCCCTACTCACATTATGTGTGGCCTGCCACAACCCTCATTGGTCGGACACGATACCGCGGTACGCTTACAGGGGAGCGTTCGGCCTCGAGGCTCTTGACTGAGCCGACGCTCCGTGAACGGGGCTATTGCCCGGTTCCTTTTCGACAAGGGTGGGGGACGCGTCGTTAGCCTCCCCGCCATCAGTCTGCAAAATTACGAACTTTACTCAGGGGATGGGGCCCATCTGTTGCAGGGAGGTATGGACCTCTGGTTAGTGGACTGGCGAGCAGGCCTGTTGACCGAGCTGACAGTCTTGGGGGGGGTGAGCCTTTTGGGAAGCCTCCCCGTGTGGCGTGTATCACTGGTAAGGTAAACATTTATGACCCACAGGTATCCGGCAGGTTCGCAATTGACTGGACAACACTAGACAGGCATAAGTTGGTTAAACGTTGTCCGGTCAACGACGAACCAGGCGACGGGGTGATGGCTACAGCTAGACAGCATGCATCACCCCGTGATTTCACGGATACGCGTCAGAGGGTGGGGTCATTAGTTAGATATTGACTACGGTCAACAATTTGTTTGTTGTCAACAAACAAATTGATACAAATAGATACATTGTAACAATTGCCGTCGGCAATTTTGGGTGGTACCTTACCAGTGTTACTTCGGCCTGCTTGCCTTAAGAATTATAATTGGTCAATTACCAATAGAAATTTATAATTCGGACTAGGGCATGAATCAATAAATGTGGCCCAATGCCGTTATCCACTTTTACCAGTGTCTGAGTCCTTTATTGGGGGGTGCGCCTGCAATGCAAGCGCGGCACCAAAATGGCCGCCGCGCTCTTTGCGCCCCCCCCCACCGGACGAAGGCATCCGGGTAGTTAGGGGGCATGGCCAGCTCCCTTATAAAAGGGGTGGCCATGAGGCAGCCGTGCTGCCATTTTGGCGAACCGACGGAGCGGAGAAGTTTTTCCCCTCCACCCCCTCCCTAGTTAACAGTGTGATTTCTTGGTCGCTTCGGGGCCGGGTGGGAATTTTTGGCTGGGACTCGCTATTGGCCCTTGAGTCCTGGTTTTTTCGCCCATCCCACACTGTTGCTATGGTTTGATATAGGGGTTGTTCTGTGCTGCTGTTGACTTTGGTCACATTGGCGGGTAGCACTGGTAAGGTAAACATTTATGACCCACAGGTATCCGGCAGGTTCGCAATTGACTGGACAACACTAGACAGGCATAAGTTGTTTAAACGTTGTCCGGTCAACGACGAACCAGGCGAGGGGGTGATGGTTACCACTAGACAGCTGGAATCACCCCCTGATTTTACGGATACACGTCAGAGGGTGGGGTCATTAGTTAGATATTGACTACGGTCAACAATTTGTTTGTTGTCAACAAACAAATTGATACAAATAGATACATTGTAACAATTGCCGTCGGCAATTTTGGGTGGTACCTTACCAGTGTTACTTCGGCCTGCTTGCCTTAAGAATTATAATTGGTCAATTACCAATAGAAATTTATAATTCGGACTAGGGCATGAATCAATAAATGTGGCCCAATGCCGTTATCCACTTTTACCAGTGTCTGAGTCCTTTATTGGGGGATGCGCCTGCAATCCAGATTTGCTTCAGAACTGCAGCCACCACTGAATCTCATCTTTAGTATGGTAAATGTGGAGATTTCACCTAGTTGAAAACATCTGAAGAATTTCAAAGGAAGAACTAACAGCATCAATAAAAGAGGGATTGTTCTCAGGAAAGTTCTATATATTTTGATGAATAATACTGTATAAAGAAGGTGGGAATGCAAGTTGTTAGCCATACAGTTCTGTGGGAACAAACTACCTCTCATTTGTACTCGAGTCATGTTAGAAGCCTGAGGGCTATCAAAGAAATTCTCTAAATAATAAACAAGATTAGTTATACCTAGGACTACAGATCTTTTAAAAAAAATTAGTCTACAACAATGTTTCAAGGCAAATTTGGTGAAAAAGAGACATTTTTAGAATCCCAAGGGAAGGAATATGTTTCTGCTCTATCCCTCTAACTCAGGGATTCTCAACCTGCAGCCCATGGCCTGGATGCAGCCTGTGGCACCTTTTCATGTGGCCCCACCACCACCTCCACCACAGCAGGAAGTGCCATGTGGTGGAGGAAGGACAAAATGGCCATCCAGCCCCCAAAGCTGTCTGAGGGAGCATGACCCATGCTCTGGCTTTAAAAGGTTGAGAATGCCTGCTCTTAGAGGTAAAAGAAAAATCTTTTGTAAATTGAACACTCAAGACATTGTGAGTGTTCCTACCCAGAAGAAAGAACTAGAAGATACTGAGGGAAGCCAAAATATGTTTAGTTTGGCCAGAAATAATTGTGACCAGAGATTACAGTGTGTGTCTATGCATTTTGAACTTCCATCATATCGTGGGGGGAAGTGTGAGATATATGCTAAAAGAAATAAACAATTTAGGCACTGTATATTTCAGACCCTCTACATCTTAACCTATAAATCCAAGGGTTAACCATTGGAACTGGCTATAGGTTGCTATGCCTCGCCCTACTTGCCTGTACTCACCCTTCCTGCACACGGCCGATCTGGGTCCGCAGGTCAACGAAGGATTGAGAAAACCGGCAGTGGGGTAACAGCCCCACAAACGCGAAAAAAGGGAAACAACTTCACTTCCCAACATTCCTTGCGCCGCGCCAGAGCCAATCAGGCTGAGAGGCTCTCGCACGGTGCAGCGTTCGGAAACGCGCCGCAGCCAATCAAAAGAAAAGCATTTTTAAAAAAACGCAGCACAAACACAAAGCACCAACCCATAACAACAAGCCCCAGCGTCCTGTGCGCCATGAGTGCGCAGAACGCTGAGGAAGCCGGCACCCAAGAAATAAAGCAAAAACAAACACACCGGGAGAGCAAGTCTGCCAAGCCACGGGAACCAAAAAACCCCTCCCCAACGGCGCCTGAAGCTCCTAATCGGAGTTTCCCCTTTAATATCACTGGGTGGGTGGGGGGGTGTTGTGCTCCCCCTCTCTACTGGCTCCCCTGGGGTTGAGAGGGTTGGGGGGACCAAAGGAGTCTGTCTCCCCCACCCTCCTGACCCCAGGGGACCCGGCAGAGAGGGGATTCCCTCCCCCCCACACACATGCCCCATATTAAAGAGAAGAAACCAAGTGGTTACTTCTCTTTAAAAATTGAGTTGGGGGGGAATCCCCCTCTTTACTGGCTCCCCTGGGGTTCAGAGGGTGGGGGGGACAAAAGGAGTCTGTCTCCCCCACCCTCCTGACCCCAGGGGACCCGGCAGAGAGGGGATTCCCTCCCCCACACACACGCCCCATATTAAAGAGAAGAAACCAAATGGTTACTTCTCTTTAAAAATGGAGTGGGGGGGAATCCCCCTCTCTACTGGCTCCCCTGGGGTTCAGAGGGTGGGGGGACAAAAGGAGTTTGTCTCCCCCACCCTCCTGACCCCAGGGGCCTCAGCAGAAAGGGGATTCCCTCCCCCCCCCACACAGACACACGCCCCATATTAAAGAGAAGAAACCAAGTGGTTACTTCTCTTTAAAAATGGATTGGGGGGGATCCCCCTCTCTACTGGCTCCCCTGGGGTTCAGAGGGTTGGGGGGACCAAAGGAGTCTGTCTGAGAGGGGATTCCTCCCCAGGACACCAAAAAACACAAAAACAAACAATCAAAAACATTCAAAAATACACAAAAACAAACAAAAATAACACCAAAAAAGTAAACAACAACAAACATTTCCAAACACACCCAGGGCCCAGCCAAACACCACAAAATCCAACCACCACCACCACCACCCCAAATAAAGAAAAACAGCTAACTCACCACCACACGACCTCACACCACAACGACTGGAAAAGAAATGAATAAAGAAAGAGACTACTTACTTAAAGAAGCTCCACCCAGAGGCCACGAGAGAAAAAACAGTCAAAATACAAGATAACCCCTACCAGCAGCACTTGCTGCCCACAATAATAAAAAAATTCAAAAAGACACAATAGCCCCACACAAAAGGCCCCAAGAGTTTTTCGAAAAAGTATATCATCCTTTATTCTTTTTTTCATCCACAAAACCAAAACACCAAACAAAACTCATCACAGTTTAAAACAGGCCATCAAAAAAAATTGTATAAATAAAAAAATTTAAAATTTCAAATATAGATTAACCTCTTCTTTACAAACATTAACAACAACAACAACAAAAACTTTCCAACACCATTTAAAACAGCCCGGCAACACCGGGCAACCTTTGCTAGTATTCTATAAAAGTCAGGAAGATAAGTCTGCAGAAAGAATTTCTCTTCTTTCTTTTCTGTCCTACCTTCATATTTTCTCCTTTTTAAAATTCAGGACTATATTGTTAGCCTTTAGCCTTGTGGCACCTTAGAAATTTACAAGTTTTAGTTGGCATTAAAAATTCTCATGTTTTATTTGACCCACTTCTTCAGATGCAATAAATATGTGCAGTGAATAAGAGCCAAGCCTCTCAGGTTCTCATTTTCTTTAAGTCTTGAGTTCATTTTATCATGGTTTCAAATCACTTTCTGGTTTTTAAAAAGACAGCATGAATATTCATACATGTGAAAATCCAAGAAGAACATTCTCCTAAAATACACCTATTTGTATAAAATATTGCCTCATTGTTGCCACAACTGCTTCCTCCATTTTTGAACACAGACCTTCAAGCATACCGCTACAGTGCAACAGAAACTTTATTAACAGTTACAGTAAGAGGTGGTGAAACAACTTTAAAACATTTTAAAAATTCAAGGGTATACTGTTAATTCCCTCACTAAAGTTCTGCAGCTTCTTCTCATACCAATCAAATGCTCCCTCTGATCATTCCAGGCAGTGATGTGCTGCAAAAAAATTTACTACCCCCACCATGGGCATGGCTAACTCTGTGGGCATAGCTATCTCTGTGGGCCACACCCGCTTGGCCTCCCTATGCCATGGCCTGGGGTAGAGAGGTGGGCATGGCTGGCCAAGTGGGCATGGCCTAGGGAAATTTCCACTACCGGTGCCTGGCCACCTGTGGGCACCTGGAGCAGCTTAACACTGATTCCAGGTCTTTTCTTGAACTCTTCTTTTGGTATTCCTGCCTTTCTCATTCACCTCAACCCAAGGGGTGATCCCTCTGGGATCTTACAAGAGTTAAACTATATACATATGTTGGACACACAACTGAAAGGTTTGACTAATAGTCAAGGGTTTCTGGGACATTATCAAATTTGATACACCACAACTAACAGGTTGTTATATGCTGCAATTTTCCACACCACTTCTACAGAACAAACTAGAGAAGACTTGTCAGTGACTCTCATTCATAGGCTCAGGAAACCTCACAGAACAAAGGAAGGACTTCATGCTCTGCCTGGATCACTCACCCCATTGTCTACCTTCACACAGCACGGTCAATAGGGCCAAGCTTCACAGCAAATCTGAGCTCCATTCAGGGATCTTCTGTTATTACCAGTTGTAAAAAGCCACACTGATTTGTAAATTTATCTGCCATGCTAGCCAACCATTGTGTGACTTTTTACCTGTTGTGGATAAATTGATGCTATGAAGTCTCTCTTATGTCTGATGAAGTGAACTTGATCCACGAAAGCTGCTGCTGCTGCTGCTGCTGCTGCTGCTGCTATGTCTAGGCCAGACGTGAAACTGCCAAAGTGAAGGCACCTTTTGGTGAGTTCATTCTGCAGTTCTTTTCACCTGAGAAAG
Source organism: Bradypodion ventrale (assembly GCA_035047345.1). Classification (NCBI taxonomy): domain Eukaryota; kingdom Metazoa; phylum Chordata; class Lepidosauria; order Squamata; family Chamaeleonidae; genus Bradypodion; species Bradypodion ventrale. The sequence goes on from JAWDJE010000002.1 coordinate 118,696,586, forward strand.
ATTGTCAGGCAACACAAGATGGCCATTACCACAAGATGGCCTTGGGTATGCCTGATTGTGATTCAAAAATACCACAATTTTGAGGAGGCTCTTTCTGTGTACCCCTCCATGAAAGCTAACATGAAAATGCAGCAGTTAGTCTTTTTGTTGTTCAGTCGCACAGTCGGTTCCGACCCTTTGCGACCCTATGGACCATTGCTCTCCAGGCGCCTCTGTCCTCCACCATCCCCCCTCAGCCCTCCCAGCTCTGTGCCCATTGTGTCTACAATGCCATCTAGCCATCTCATCCTTCTTCTTTTGCCTTCCACCTTTCCCAACATCAGTGCCTTCTCAAGTGAATCCTCCCTTCTCATTTGATGTCCAAAGTATTTTAGCTTCATCTTTACTATTTGACCTTCCAGTGAGCAATCCGGGTTAATTTCTTCTAGGATTGACCTATTTGTTCTCCTCGCTGTCCAGGGCACTCTCAAAACCCTCCTCCAACACCACATTTCAAAGGCATCTATTCTTCTGCGTTCAGCCTTCCTAATTGTCCAGCTCTCACATCCATACATTACTACTGGGAAAACCATTGCTTTGACTATTCTAATTTTTGTTTTCAGTGTGATGTCTCTGCTTTTCACTATGTTCCCCAGGTTTCTCATTGCTTGTCTCCCAAGAATCAGTCGCCTTTTTATTTCATGGCTGCAATCCCCATCTGCAGTGATCTTTGATCCTAAGAAAGTAAAATCTGTCACTGCTTCTACTTCTTCCCCATCTATCTTCCAGGAACTGATTGGGCCTGTTGCCATTATCTTGGTTTTCTTGATATTTAGTCTCAAACCAGCTTTTGCACTCTCCTCCTTCAGCCCAATCAAGAGATTCTTTAGGTCTTCCTCACTTTCTGCCATTAGGGTGGTATCGTCTGCATATCTCAGATTGTTGATGTTTCTCCCAGCGATTTTAATCCCATATTGTGATTCCTCCATCCCTGCACTGCGCATTATGTGCTCTGTGTATAGGTTGAATAAGCATGGTGACAAAATGCAGCCTTGTCTTACTCCTTTTCCTATTCCAAACCACTCTGTCACTCCATGTTCTGTCCTAACTGTTGCTTCTTGGTTCATGTACAGATTTCTCAGGAGGCATATGAGGTGCTCTGGTATTCCCATCTCTTTAATTACTTGCCACATCTTGTTGTGGTCCACACAGTCAAATGCCTTAGTGTAGTCAATAAAACAAAAGTATACTTGTTTCTGGTATTCCTTTGTTTTCTCCATGATCCATCGTATGTTGGCGATGTGGTCTCTAGTCCCCCTGCCTCTTCTGAAACCTGCCTGCACCTCTGGTAATTCTCTTTCCACATGCTGCTGAAGTCTATCCTGTATTATCTTGAGCATCACTTTACTGGCGTGTGGGATGAGCGCGATTGTTCGATAATTTGAACATTCTTTGGCATTGCCCTTTTTTGGGATTGGGACGTATACTGATCTTTTCCAATCCTGTGGCCATTGTTTTGTTTTCCAAATCTGCTGGCATATTGAATGCAGTAATTTGACGCCATCGTCTTTTAGCGCTTTGAAAAATTCAACTGGGATACCATCATCTCCACTAGCTTTGTTGTTTGCAGTGCTCTTTAGGGCCTTTATGACTTCGCTCTCCAGGATGTCTGGCTCAAGTTCTACTTCTTCATCATTGTGATTGTCAGGAGTGTTGAGGTCCTTTTTGTAGAGTTCCTCTGTGTACTCTTTCCATCTTTTCTTAATCTCTTCTGCATCAGCTAGCTCCTTTCCTTCTTTGTCCCTTATCATGGTCATTTTTGCTTTAAATGTTCCCTTAATTTCCCCGATTTTTTTGAAAAGATCTCTGGTTCTGCCTCTTTTGTTGTTTTCCTCCATTTCTCTGCACTGTTCTTTTAGGTAGTTTTCTTTATCTCTCCTTGCTTTTCTTTGAAATTCTGTGTTCAAATGATTGTAGTTTTTCCTTTCTCCTTTGACTTTTGCGTTCCTTCTTTCCTCTGCTATTTTAAGAGCCTCATCAGACAACCACTTTGCTTTCTTACTCTTCTTTTCTTTTGGTATGGTTTTCTTTGCTGCTTCCTGCATGATGTCCCTCATCTCTGTCCATAATTCTTCTGGGACTCTATCTATTGAGTCTAAGCCATTGAATCTGTTCATCACCTCCACCGCGTATTCTTTAGGGATGCTGTCTAGGTGATATCTTTCTGGTCTCCGTGTTTTCCTTATTTTCTTTAGTCTAAGCCTGAATTTTGCGATCAATAGGTTGTGATCTGAGCCACAGTCTGCTCCAGGTCTTGTTTTTGCTGACTGTATGGAGGTTCTCCATCTTTGGCTGCAGAGTATGTAGTCAATCTGGTTTCGGTGTTGGCCATCTGGTGATGTCCATGTGTAAAGTCGCCTCTTGTGTTGCTGGAAGAGAGTGTTTGCTATAACCATTGCGTTCTCTTGGCAGAACTCTATCAATCTTTGCCCTGCTTCATTCTGTACTCCCAGACCAAATTTGCCTGTTATTCCCTCCACTTTTTGATTTCCTACTTTGGCATTCCAGTCTCCTAATATAATTTGGACATCATTTCTTGGTGTCTGTTCTATGAGGTGTTGTAAGTCCTCATAGAACTGGTCCATTGTGGCTTCATCTGCGCCAGTGGTTGGTGCGTATATTTGGATCACAGTGACATTGAAAGGTTTGCCTTGAAATCTAACTGACATCATTCTGTCATTTTTGAGATTGTATCCCATTACTGCTTTTCTCACTCTTTTATTGACAATTATGGCTACTCCATTTCTTCTAAGGTTTTCTTGCCCGCAGTAGTAGATATGATGGTTTCCAGAGCTGAATTCACCCATCCCTGTCCATTTGAGCTCACTGATTCCCAAGATGTCAATGCTTATTCTTTCCATCTCACTTTTTACCACTTCCAGTTTTCCTTGGTTCATTGATCTCACATTCCATGTCCCTATGCAGTATTGCTCCTTGCAACATTGCATTTCCCCTCCCCCTTCCTGTCCCTCCCCTTTCTCCCCTCTGTGGTGTTAAGCATCCTGTATCACCTAGCCTGCCCTTTTGTTTTGGTCCATAGGGTTCTCTTGGCAAGCTTTGTGGCGTGGTTTGCCGGTGTCTACGCCATTTTTCTCTCCTCATACATTGTATCACAGTTTTTAAAAGTTTAAAAACATTTAAGACAACATAATATCATGCATATTATCACACTTTAAAACACAGTCTCTATGTCAGTCAGTCTTTAAGGTGCAACATCTTTGTCTTTTTGTTTTGTTTACTCTCTGATATCCCAACTCAAGGGTTACCCCGCCAACTATACTTAGCCTGCTGCTCAGCCACTTCCATAGAGCCTTTCATCTTCACCTCAGGACCCAGTCTAGGGTTTTATTTAAACACAAAAGTCAATTCTGGCAGTACAGTTTTTATGCACTCTTCTGGGAGATTTGCCTCCCCACCCTCCGTCAATGGGTTCTCCTCTGGGCCTTTCCCCCAGCTCTTCCACTCTAACCTTGAGCCCTTCTACCAGCCCTTCCAATGTTATCTCCACCTCTTTTAACTCCTCCCCCTTTCTGATCACAAATATCCTCTTCTATTGCTTCCACACCAAATCCTCTTCTGTTAAGACAAACACCCCAGCCTCTTCAGAGTTGTCTGTCATCGTCCACCCATCCCCACCCCTTGCCACCCCCCAGTCAACAGATGAACTGGGTGTCTGGAACTCTAGGCCAGGGTTAATGAAAAGGGATGGACCATAAACCCCTGGGGTTCCTTTTCACACTAGTCTATGTATTTTGCAAATAGTTTGCTCAAATAAAATGCATTTTTGAACACAGATTTAACAAATACATGTAGTTTGTGTACCTTTTCAGAGACATTTGAGTTCCAAGCAATCAGTGTACTTTTGTTTATATACAGGTTCAGAACACTAGTTTGCATTTATAAATGTGAAGTCCCATCACTAGACACTGTTTGCATTAACATACATAACGAATAGCTGAAATCCTGTTGCTGAGTGTAGAGTAGGCCCATTGAGTCAATTCCTCATTGATTCCATGGGCTTTCTCTAGCTGTAACTCACTATGTTAAGCATCAAGAGTTCAGCCAGTGTAAAATTAAACTGAAATGAGTGCCTGATCACTGCAAGAGAATGAGAGTGGGTCTTGATTAGCAAAGAATTACATTTGTATTGGGTTTACTAGGTTTGAAATCAATGCAAAAACTAAGTAATACACAAAGCACAACTGAGATACACATTGTCTTGCCAAAATGAGGTTTATTTTAAACTGCTTGTCAGACATTTATTTTGCACCAATTAATATACTGCTGTATTCTTTTTTTGTACATGTGTGTTTTGGCACATATATTTTGCCCTATAAAGTTTGCAGGATTCCTAGCAGCTCAAAAAATGGTCCCTCCCCTCTTAATACTTACTGTTCTATAACAATTCAGCAGTTCATACCAGGGACCTGTTGCAGGGTTATAACACATTAAATATAATAATAATAAAAATTTACCAGCTGGTGGGTGCAGAATGCCCTTCAGAATGGAGGCAAGCCACCTAACAGTTGACTGGCAGCAGCAGGGGATAAGTAAAAAGAAAATCTCAGTGAGGTAGGGAGAAATCAGGAGGTGAAAAAACTTCAGGTAAGATTTCAGAAAGGACACCAAACAGACACAAGCAACACGAGACCTGTTTACTCTCTGATATCCCAACTCAAGGGTTACCCCGCCAAATATACTTAGCCTGCTGCTCAGCCACTTCCATAGAGCCTTTCATCTTCACCTCAGGACCCAGTCTAGGGTTTTATTTAAACACAAAAGTCAATTCTGGCAGTACAGTTTTTATGCCCTCTTCTGGGAGATTTGCCTCCCCACCCTCCGTCAATGGGTTCTCCTCTGGGCCTTTCCCCCAGCTCTTCCACTCTAACCTTGGAAATACTATGCCTGTAAGATGAATGAAAATGCATCAATGTAAGGAATGTAACCTCATATAACCTGTAATGATTACAATGTATCTCAGCTGCATTAGGACGCGAGCTAGCTACCACAAGGGGCAGCAGCGAGCGTTCAGCTCACATGGTACAAATTCCCCAACTATCTCAAGCCGCAGGAAACATTCCCGCCATGGTCATACCTGGTGAAGAAGGGAGTGACTCCTGATGACGTCACGCCAGCAATGGCCAATGGGTTACCGTGTACCCACATTCAAATGTATTGTTACAGTATAAAAGGAGCTATACCTCCGCCATTACCACATGTTCAGATTGCATACTACCCAATAAAGATGTGTTTAGCTTTGTAACTGCTGACTGCTGCATATCAATCTGCCAACATCAAATTGGCAACGAAGGTGGGATATGGCATCCCAGAAGGTACATATACCTCTATTCAACATCAAGCACCCCGAAAAATGGGGGTTGTTCGAGATGCATTTTTGGCATGCAATGGACCCTGCCGACATCACCGACGAGGGAAAAAAGCGGTCGCATCTCCTCACAAGCGTGGGATTCCCCATGCTATAGCTCCTGGTAAACCTGTTGGCACCAAGGAAGGTGGAGACTGTTCCACTCAAACAGATCCTGACGACGCTGCGGGAACATTTCCAGCCAACGGTGTCCATTTTTCCAGCCCGGGCAGCGTTCCTGAGGAGAGACCAGCTACCGGGAGAGTCCGTGGCTGAATACGCAGCGGCCTTGCGACTGGTGGCAGGCCCGTACAACTGGGAAACTTTGGAGATAACTCTCAGAGACCGGCTACTCTGCAGTCTGTGGGATGAGGCGACCCAGCGAAAGCTAATGATCCGGGGCCACGACCTGACGCTCCAAGATGTGATGAAGAAAGCTCAGGTGGCCGAGGCAGTGAGGAGCGGGGTCAAGATGTTTAAGGCATGACCCCTGGCGGCTCTCAAAGGGCCAGCGGTTGTGGTGATGGTGGCCTGTCATACACCCCGGCCCCTGAAGAGTCCACCATCCTCATCGGAAGCCTCCACAACCACGGGTTCAGGCTACAGCGAAGGCAACAATGTCCGAAACGTGCGGAAAAAGTCAGCGGAGAGTCACACTCACTCGAAAGGGAGCCACCGATGCAATGGCTGTGGAGCATCTCACGACCGGAGAAGGTGCCCTTTCCGGAAAGCGGAGTGCCACAACTGCGGGCAGTGAGACCACATTGCCAAGGTGTGCAGGCGATGGCGAACGGAGGACAGAGGCCCAACAGATCAACCTCCGTGGAGAACGGTCGGCATCGGCAGGATCCTTGACGATGGTGACCCAGAAGTGCACCGCGTGTCTCAAAGAGTTTTCGACAATGGCAGCCCGGCCGTGCACCGCGTGTCATTAGAGCATCCACGTTTTTTTGTTGAGGTACTGTTACAAGGGGTCCTGGTTAGGATGGAAATAGACTAAGGGTCGTCATACTCCATACTTTCTGAGAAGGAGTTCCTACGCATTCCCCCCAATGCATGACCCAAGCTGAAGGCCTTGAAGGCTCGTTTACATTCAGGGTTATGGGATCGGGTTATGGGATCCCGGTGTTGGGGGTGGGACATTTCACGGTGAAGTTTAAGAGGTTCACAGAAAAACTGCCCCTAGCAGTCCTCAAGCAAGGGTCTTGCTGCCTCCTGGGAACCCAGTGGTTCGCCCCCCTGGGAATTGAACTGGCGGGTATAAATGCCATCGAGACTGACCCAATATGAGATGTGTGTGATGCACACCCGGCAGTCTTCGAAAAGGGACTCGGGAGTACAGGGGGGCCCTGGTTTCTTTTGACCTGGACCCAGAAATCCGACCCATCCGGCTTAAGCCAAGAAGAGTGTCCTTTGCCCTCAAGGACAAGATTGAGGCGGAACTGGACAAGTTGGTGGGACAGGGGATTTTGGTTCCAGTGGACTCTGCGGAGTGGGATACTCCGATTGTTACAGCATTGAAATCTAACGGGGAGGTTAGGATTTGTGCTGATTATAAGAGTACAATTACCAAGGCCATTTGGCCTAATGCCTACCTGGTGCCGGTGGTTAGCCACTTACTAGCCACTTTACATGGGGGTAAGTGTTTCGCTAAGCTAGATTTGGCGCAGGCGTACCAGCAGCTCACTGTAACCGCAGCTGCACAAACCATAATCACACATAAAGGGGCATTCAAAGTAACGTGCCTACAGTTCGGCGTGAATTCAGCCCCCAGGATTTTCCAGTCCCTCATAGAGAGTCTTTTAAAGGGCCTTCCTGGTGTTCTCCCCTACTTTGACGATGTTTTGATAACTGCGGGGAGTGAATCAGAACTAGCCAGAAGCCTAGACAAAGTCCTGGCAGTTTTCGAGAAAGCGGGACTTAGGTTAAGGAAGGACAAATGTGTGTTTTCTGCGAGGGAGGTTGAGTTCCTAGGATTCAGGATAACCCCCGATGGGGTTAAGCCCTCCGAGTCAAAGGTTGCGGCTGTTCAGAATGCCCCTCGGCCCACCGCGAAACCAGAGCTGCAGTCATATCTAGTGTGCCTCAATTTTTACCATTCCTTCTTGCCAAGGAAAGCATCCATCGTGGAGCCACTGCACAGATTACTCAAAAAAGATGCGGTTTGGCAGTGGGAAGATAGCCAGGAAAAGGCGTTCAATGAGCTCAAGCGGCTCCTGTCCTCAGAAGCCATTCTGACCCATTTCGACCTGAGAAAACCCATAGTTCTGGTCTATGCCTCACCAGTGGGGGTGGGGGCCATGCTGTGCCATGTGTTGGAAAAAGGGTGGGAAGCCCCAGTCACGTTCTACTCAAGATCACTTTCTAAGGCTGAGTGCAATTATGCGCAAACTGACAGGGAGGCCCTTGCCATAATCGCTGGAACAAAAAAATTCCATGATTTCCTGTATGGTCGAAAGTTCACTGTTGTGACCGACCACAAGCCTCTGTTGGGCATTTTTACCATGGACAAGCCCACACCAAAGATTCTGTCCCCTAGAATGCTCCGATGGGCCATTTTCCTCAACGCTTACCAGTACGCACTGGTCCACCACCCGGGAAAAGAGATTGGCCATGTGGATGCACTTTCCCGATCACCTCTCCCCCAGCTAGGAGACCCCAAATGCGAGGTAGAGCGGGATCACCAAGTACTGCTGATCAAGTCGCTCGACTCACCCCCCGTAGTACCCGCAGACCTCGCCAAAGCCACTGCAGGGGACAAGATCCTATCAATAGTTAGTTCTTGGGTACAGAAAGGGTGGCCCATGACTCCCCCCATGGAGGAATTCAAAACATTTTTCAAAAGGAGGATCGAACTGTCCCTAGAAAGATGCTGCCTTCTCTGGGGCCAACGGGTGGTCATTCCTGAAAAGTTATGTTCCCGATAACGCCACCACTTTCACATCATCCCTGGCGAGGGCGAAGAGGTCCTGCTGGCCACTCCATCGGCCAGCGTCCTGGGGCTCCGCCCTCCCCCCTCGCCTAGGACTTAAAAGGCAAGGGGTGCCGGGAGGAACATCGCGGCTGCGCACTCGGCCCCGGCGAGGGCGAAGAGGTCCTGCCAGCCACTCCATCGGCTGGCATCCTGGGGCTCCGCCCTCCCCCCCTCGCCTAGGACTTAAAAGGCAAGGAGTGCCGGGAGGAACATTGCCGCCGCGCACTCGGCTCCGGAGAAGGCGAAGAGGTCCTGCCGGCCACTCCATCGGCCGGCGTCCTGGGGCTCTGCCTTCCCCCCCTCGCCTAGGACTTAAAAGGCGAAGGGTGCCGGGAGGAACATCGCCGCCGCGAGCTCGGCCCTGGTGAGGGCGAAGAGGTCCTGCCGGCCACTAAATCAGCCGGCGTCCTGGGGCTCCGCCCTCCCCCTGCCTAGGACTTAAAAGGCAAGGGGTGCCGGGAGGAACTTTGCCGCCATGCACCTGGCTCCTGGCGCATCTGGTACTTTGGTAATTTTGTTATAATACGTGATATTTTCATCCTTTGTGATTCTATTGTAATTATTGATATATTATTTTGATGTGGTGCTGATATTTGTATTATTTGTATTATTTTTGACTGTCTTGCCTTATACTGTATTTACTTATAACATTGTATTTATTATTATAATTTGAATATTGTATCTTTATGTAAACCCTGTGGGGTGTCCCAGGGTCATTTATATGTTGTTAGCCGCCCTGAGTCGGCCATGTGTTGAGTAGGGCGGGATATAAAATTGAATAAACATAAACATAAACAAACATCCGAGTTCAAGGGGTTCATTGAATGGAATGCTATTAGGCACATCACCTCTGCCCTGTTCCACCTCGCCACAAATGGCCAGGTAGAACACCAGGTGCGGACCACTAAAGACCCAGGGACTTGAACCTACAGTTGTGCCAGTTTCTACTCTGCTACAGGGCGACTCCCCTGGCATCCGGGCTCTCGCCTGCTGAGATCCTCATGCAAAGGAAACCCGTGACTCTTTTTGATCACATGGATCCGACCAGGGTGGAGGACAAGGGGAGGAATATCTGACTAGAGGGCACCAAAAGTTTTGCAGTAGGGGAACCGGTCCATTGCAGAAATTACGCAGCCTCCAGGCCAACGTGGGTCCCAGGGGTAGCCCTTGATCAAACGGGACCGGTATCATACAGTGTTGAAACCAGCACGGGTTTACTCTGGAGAAGGCATCCCAACCAACTCAGACGTCAGGTCACCGATGGACAGGGCACAAGGAATCAGTCGGATGCATCAATGTTAGGGTTCTCCCCCACCCGCTTATCCCAAGGGGGAGACGCAGAGTGCTCTCCGAGTACAAATGCATATCCTCGGCTCCCACCAAGAGGGGAGGGGGATGATACAAATCCATATCCTTTGGAAGCATCGGGGGGAGGGAGGATGATGAAGTGGTTGATGAGTTTGATTTTGATTTTTGAAACCGGGGGGGGGGGGTTGCGGAGTGGTCCCCCACCCGTCCGAGTGAAAAGCAGGGTTTTTGTTTAGTCCCAGGTGCCCCCGGTTTCTCAGAGTTAGAATTTACCCCTACCCCTCAACAGCAGATTGATAACGAGTCTCATTCTCCCCTTGTAGGGCAAGAACCAGTCGGGCGGAGCAGCCCAAGTTTCCCCGAACCCAGCCAAGGACCCGAACGCCCCAAGCACACATGCGGGAGGCCACAATGGTTGAGGGACTTCATCTCATCCTAGGGGGGAGGCGTGTTGTGTATGGAAATACTATGCCTGTAAGATGAATGAAATTGCATCAATGTAAGGAATGTAACCTCAAATAACCTGTAATGATTACAATGTATCTCAGCTGCATTAGAACGTGAGCTAGCTACCACAAGGGGCAACAGCGAGCGTTCAGCTCACATGGTTGCTGCGTATCAATCTGCCAACATCAAAAGGGTAATCTAATCAAATTTTTTAAAAAACTGAAACCCCAATTCTTTTGACAGTCAAGATGCACCCTATGCATGGTACATTACATTAATAAGCATGTTATTTTTTTCTTCTTCCATGTCTGGCTAGATATCTTAGTGATTTAGGTATCTGGCTGAGGAGCTAAAGGTTGGAAGTTCAATTCACCACTGTGCTTTCTTGAGAAGAGACAGCTTATCTGGTTTCGGCCAAGCCACTGAGTCTCATGGTGCCCCAAGAAGAAGGTAAACCACTTCTCAGTATTCTCTACCTACAAAGCCCTGGAAATAGTCACCATAAGTCAAAACTGATTTGATGGCACATAATCATTTTTATTATTATACATTTAGTATCAGAATTAAATCCAGTTCTTTCCTGTCGATTGGTATGGACAAAAATGCTTTCTTTCAGTCAGCAAACACATGGATCAGCCAGATGGGTTATTGGAGCACAGAAGCAAGCTTGGGTTCATACACATTCTGCCACTGCATGTATCATCTTTAATGACAACCAGACACCCAAACATTTGTGCATGGAATGGAGCTGACATGTTTTTTGCTTTTCATAGAATAAAGAACTAAGGAGGACACTATACAAATGCAATAAACTCCAGATAACCAGGTGTATGACAGAATACAAAATATGCCAATACAGGTGATAGTTAAATTGGTAGAGCTTCTGAATGCAATCTATGGAGATCCTGAAATAAAATTTCCCTACATATGTAGTACAGACACATTATAAAGTAACTCTCCTCATGAAGTACTTACCATTGATATGTAGTGGAAATGCATGCTAGATTTCTATCCCATTTGTATTTTCCTTAATCATTTGCCATTTCAGATATTTATATTTTGTATTTTATGATTTGGGAAACTATATAGTAGTGCTATGTACAATAGACCTTTTTGACTTTCTCTTTACAGACTACATTATTGTACCCTGCAGCTTATTTTTTTTTATTCTCACTCAGTTTTTATGCTGTTACATATTTCTGTAATTTTTTAAGTATACTTCAAATAGTAAATACTTTTTCACCATATGTTCAGCAAAACATATTACAGACGTTTGAGCACCATGGACATAGAACACGCACATACATATTCTACAGAAACTACTTGAGCAACCTATAGGATTGCCAGCCTTTAATCTGACAGGGCTCTTCTAGTTTCCTGCCCATCATAACAAGCAGAAATTTAGCTTTGCCTAGCATTAGAAGCACAAGACACAACTATTCTGCACACACAAATCCTGGCACATAAATGGATCACATAAAGGCATCACAAGCACTTACTACAATGTAATATACCACAGAAAACATCTGGAAAATAGAGAAGTACTAACAAGCACATGTTGAATAGGCAATACAGAATACTACATAGCAGACAGAGTGTACAATGTACAGACAAGTTTCATTTCAGGTATAATACAAGAGAATCAGGATTACCTCCATTTTGTTTTCCCTTGAAGTCTCTGTCCAGAGGTGCCTTTTTAATTTGTGAAAATTCCACAACACTCCCACCATTCTGAAACATGGCTGCTTTCTTTGGCATAAACTGGAAGATTTCACTGTAATGAATAGCAGGCAACTAATCCAGGTCAATGAAGTTGGAAGGGGGATGCTTTTAGAGGATACACAGGCACAGGCCATTTTGTGAGCTGCAGAATTTATTTGAGAGTTGCAGTTCTGTTAAATACCCTCCAAAAGAAGGGTAGTAAGCCAAATGAGCTTGTTAAAAGCTTAAGACAGCAGTATGTTCTCTTCAACCCTACCTTTAAAATGTTAGGTGAATGCTTCAGTCCTTACCCCTTCTAAAATGTCATGCAATTATTTTTATTGTTATTTATATGTTTGTTTGTTTATTTAGTTCAGGGGTGCCCAAACTTGTTGGGCTGCAGGTCGGTCACGGTGTTCCTCCCATCCGGAAGCGGAAGTAAAACGCATACACGGGTGCAGAATGCTGCCATAAATGACCCGCGGCTGTCATAAACATGTTTACGACAGCTGCAGATCATTTACGGCAGCATTCTGTGCTCACACATGTGTGTTTTATTTCCACTTCCAGGAGCAGCGAGGGTGGCGCAGGCCGGATTAGTTGGCATCATGGACCAGATCCGGGGGGCCCTGATTTAGTTAGTGAACATGAACTATTCAAAATTATACTTAAAATTGTCATGCCACAACTGGTGTGTGTGTGTGTGTGTGGAGATCAGGGGGGGTTAATATAGCAATCTCATGTGTGCCTAACCAGATGTAAGTAAAACATATTTCCAATTCAGCTTCTGAATCAACAAGAGATTCAGAGAGCTGTCTCATCCCTTTCACAATGCATTTTAAAAGATGACTGTAATATACTATATATAAGCAACCAACATGCCTGGATGAAAAACAGCATCAAAATTGAAAAACCTGTTAAAATATCCTGTACACCAATACAAATGTGCATTATTCCTGCAAAGTGAGATGAGTTAGAGATCACAGCACCCTGTGATAAGTAATTGTCTTAACACACACAAAAAGAGGGATGGGTGATCAACACCGAACAACCACCTTTTTAAAATGTGGGGTATTCAGATACACCAAGCCATCAAAGTAATTTTAAACAACTTTCAGAGAGAACTGCTTCCTAAGTCTATTAATAATTTTACTTTAATTTGTGGTTGGATTCCCATGTTGGAATGCTACATGACATAGTCTAGAGCAGTGTTTCCTAATGTGCGGCCCACACCCCACAGGGGGACTTCAATTCCCAGAAGTCTGACAATACATTGGCTGATCAGTGCTTTGGGGAATTGACTTAGGCTTCTGGAAATTGAAGTTCAAAAACCATAAGTAGAAGTTGGCTGCTGTATTGCAGCTTAACCCCTGCACCACAAGGATTTTTTTCTGACCCCCTAGGCCAAATTTTCCAACAAGGTTTGGTTCTGCTTTGTTCCCTACTTTTGCTTTCCAGTTGCCCATGGTTATAAACATACAGTAGAACCTCGTATAATGAAAAAAACTCCATTCTGCAGTGCTCTTCGTTATACAAGTTTTTTCATTATACGAAGAGCTATTGGCGATACCCCACATAACAAAAATAAAATGTTCATTATACATGGTTTCGTTATGCGAGGTATACCTCGCTTAATGAAAACCCCGTATAACGAACATTTTATTTTCGTTATGCGGGTTATACGACACTTAACAAAAATAATTTTTCATTTTTCATTATACGAAGCGTTCGTTATATGGGATTCCACTGTATCTTGTTTTGTTGTATGATCAGTTTCCTTCTAGATGTTTGCATAAAAGGTTTCAATTTCCTCTTCTTTAGCCTCTGTGGTTGGAGCCTAGACTTGAGTGATGATTATGTTGATAGGTTTTCCACAGCGTCTGATTTACATCATTCAGTTAGACATTGCATTACAGCCACTAACTGCCAGTGCTGCCTCTTGGCTCGGTATTAGAGCTACTCCATTTCTTCCGATTTTGTCATTTCCAGGGTAGAACACTTTGTAGTTGTCTGATTGAAAATATCCCATCCCAGTCCACTTTAGTTCCCTGCAATGTTTATATGCTTTACTTCTTGCTTTACAGTTTTGGGCTAATTTTGACTCATATTTCTCTCCTTCCATGCCCCCATTGTATGTGTTGTGCTACATCAGACATTCCTTTCACTCCTGTGCATATCAGCCACTGCACAAGCTTTCAGCTTCAATTTAGTTGCCTTATTGTTGATAGTAAAGGTAAACGTAAAGGTCACCCTTGCTTGAAAGCCAGTTGTATCTGACCCTAGGGCTCAGTGCTCATCTCTGTTTATAGCCAAAGAGCCAGCGCTGTCTGCATCTGCAGACATTTCTGTGGAAATGTGGCAGGCATGCACGGAATGCTGTTTACCTTCCCACCAAAGTGGTCCCTATTTATCTACTTGCAATTTCTTGCTTTCAAACTGCTAGGTTGGCAGAAGACGGGATCTCATTCCATTGTGAAGTACTTGGGTCTCGAACTGCTGACCTGCCGACCTTCTAGTCAGTGTCTTAAGAGATAGTCATAATTATCTTTTGCTCATCCTCAGTAGCTGAGTGAGCATATTCTAACATGGGAATTTCAACTTTTCACATTATATTTTATTTCATTTTGGTATATCTCAACATTGGGATTTACATTGCCACCTACTGTGCAATGCTAACAAAAGTTATTTTGAGTATCACTGCCAGGCATTATCTATATGAGATAATAACAACAATAGATAAAAGTTAAGGTCATCTTGCTTGAAAGCTAGTTGTATCGGACTATAGGGTATGGTGCTCATCTTCATTTACATGGGAGCTCACTCCATCATCCAGCACTCAGGTCTCGAACTTGAACTGTTGACCTGCCGACTTTCCAGTCATCAAGCTTAGCATCTTAACCATTAAGCCACTGCAGTCCAATAACAACAACAACAACCACTTATAAGGCAGTATGGTTTGTACCAAGAAATATCATGTCACATTTTCGTAAATGTATGTATTTAGACAGCTTGCCAGATGTGCTCTGAAAGGGGTAATATAGGAGGATGAGTCTTCAGGGATGTAAAATGTTGTGAAGGGAACAGCCAGAGCTCATAATGGGAAGACTCTTACTGGAAACTATTGAAATGTGATACACTGTTAGCAAAATTAGATGAAAACATACTGAAGCTCTCTGCCTCCCTGAAAGCTGGTTCCCATGTCACTTGCTGCTGGTGTTTGGCAAATCACTTGATTCTTCAAGATGTCCATCAGTGGTAAGGAGTAGCTTCATTCCTTTTTCCAGAACAGTGTAGGAAATAACCTCAGATGCCAAGTCATACTGAAACAACCGCCTCAATACTCACCAATGTGGGCACTGACAGACCACATCAATAATCCTTTCCCCTCTCCGGGAAATAGAAACTACACCAACCACCACAGTCTCCTTCCTGTCCCCATTCATTTCCACTCTGTTTAATCCATCTCTAGCTGCCAGGTCTTGATTCAGTATTAACTGCTCTCTGGATTTTTGCACATGTTGTTCCAAAAGTAAGATGTGCATTTCTGTATGCATTTTAATCTGCATTTGTTGTGGCCTACATCACAAACTTGGGTGGGGGAGGATAAGGGATTTGTGTTGAGCTTAAAAAGGCAATCCTATCATGCTTTGTGTTTGTTTTACAATCAGGGGTTCTCAGCCTTTTAAAGCCAGGGCCCAGATCACACCCCCTCAGACTGTTGGTGGTTCTGACTGGTGTCCCCCCAACCCCACTTACCAGCCTGCCATGGGTGAAGGAGGGGTCCTGCCTGTCCTTGCACATGCTCGGCCAGAGCGGCAGGCAGGAAAGATGCAGGCAGCTACAGGTGTCTGGTGCTTTCACTTCCACTGCCGTTGCTGCCATCCTTGTCCCCTCTGACTTGCTTGGCATGTCCCTAATGCCACTCTGTAGCAGGACAGATGTTGTAAGCCTTCTTACAACATTTGCTCTGCTAGGGAGCACAGTTAGGGACACACCAAGCCAGGAGGAGGGGGAAAGGACAGTGGCAACAGTGGCAGCAATGGCAGTGGGAGAGAGGACACGGGCCAGATGGAATGGTGTTGCAGGTCAGATCCGAGCCACAGGCTGAAGGTTGAGAACTCCTGTTTTACACAATAACATGAAGATGGGAAGGGTCAACATTTAACAAACATAGTAATTGCCTTTTTAAAAATCTAAACAGCCAATCAGCAGGCTAAAAGTTTCTTCCCTCCAAAAGTAACGGCTTTCCACTCATAGCTCTGTCACTGGGTGTGTAATTTAGTTCTGTCTATCTGTTCTGAGTGTTTAGATGTTCAGCCTAGCTTTTTCTGACTCAAATTGTTTTAGTCTTAGAAAGTCAGCAACTCAGTACTCTCTTGCAACCAACACTTGCTTGACAGATTTATTCTTCTTTTGCAACCAAGATAAAGTAAACTGCTGTATTATATTTTTGCCAACTTTATTTGAACATAAGCCTTGCAACCAAACATTCTTTTCTCCCTTTATTGTGCCTGAATATTTGTTCAATAGTAAGTAAGAAAAAAGAAAAGGCCGTGTACTTAAAAGCATTCAGCTCAATCCTTGGGGACACACTAGTTACACGACAATGCCAAGATTATCCAACAATTAAGATGCCTATGTGTACTGCAGTTCATATTTAGGTTTGGGAAGTGAGAAGAGAGTAGAAGAGACATCTCATCTATTCCTGGTTTAGGAATACCTGGGCTGGGCTACTGCTCACTTCTATAGTCCAGATTTGATAAAATAAAAATATTAAACTGTTTCAGTGTGTTGATGTCCTTTCCTGGTCTATGGAACTCCCTGCCAAAAGAAGTGGTGACAGCTGTCAGTCTTGACAGCTTCAGGAAAGGATTAGATAAGTTCATGGAGGACAAGGGTATCAATGGCTATAATTATGGATACCCAAGAACAACCTCTGGGTTGGAGAGATAGGCAGGATATCTCTCAATGCCATTTCCAGGGAATCCTAAGCAGGTGAAGGCATCTGCTTGGGAATAATACCCTGAAGGAAATGGTGAGCCACTGTGTGAGACAGAATGCTGGACTGGATGGGCTGTGGCCTGTTCCAGCACAGCTGTTCTTATGTTCCCCACAGCCAATTCTCTTGTATAGATAATGCCTGCAATCTGATTATTCATATAGCATAAAGTTAGGTAAAGGTTTCCCGTGCTCAAAAGCCAGTAATATCCGACTCTAGGGTTCAGTGCTCTTCCCTGTTTCAAAGCCGAAGAGCCAGCACTCTCAGCTTCTGCAGACGTTTCTGTGATCATGTGGCAGGCATGACTAGACACCGGAGCACATGGAATGCTGTTTACCTTCCCACTGAAATGGTCCCTATTTATCTACTTGCAATTTCTTGCTTTCGAACTGCTAGGTTGGCAGGAGCTGGAACAAAGATGGGATCTCATTCCATCCTGCAGTACTTGGGAATCAAACTGCTGACCTCCCGCCTCCCAGTCAGTGCCCTAACCACTTGAGCCACTGCAGTCATTAAAGTTACATAAAGTTACAGTATTAAGTTACATCTGCATAAATTCACAAGGATTAGTTCCATGCAGGTCACATATCTGGTTGTGCAACGGACTGCATAGTGGACCATGCATTGTTTGCACATTGCACCAGTGGAATTGTTTACACAGTAAGACTTTGACTTTGGTACAAATTTTGCAATGGCTTGTGCAATTTCAAGTTACATAAGCATAGCTTTTCAACATGTTTTTGGCCATTAATAGCAATTTTACATGCACTAACACTGATATTGGCAACAAAATGAATGTCAAAACCCAGTAAATTCAACAGAATACTGAGTTAATTCTGGCCATGTGAGACAGAAATGGTCATGTGAATGCCCATCAGAAATTAGTTACATCAAAGTAACACTGAGCATATATACTGTAGAAGATTCTTCTGCCTGGCTACCCCAAAAACCCTCAAACCTGCTATTTTTTTAAGTGGGTATGTTCAGACAGACACACTGCTTTTTCAGTCCTCCTCCAAGTAGACGAGACTGTGCCAAGTAAATGATAAGCAGCAGCCAACAAAACCCCATCAGTAATCATTAATAGTTGATCTCTGCTTAGAGAAGAAGTAGGAAAGTGTGTCCCTCCCAGTGCCTTGTACTGCAGCTCCCATAATCGCTCAATACTGATTGATATTCCTAGGGCTGGTGCGGGCTGTAGGCTAAAAGATATACAAAGAGCAGCAGTTGCTTACTTTCAGATTGAACTTTCTTCAATTCCCATTAAAATAAGTTCAGTTTTTCTGGGAGCTCTGGACAAATATGCAAAAACGTGATCCTTGATGAATCATGGGATATGCTATTCTGCAGTCACATTGCTATCTCTATCAGTGAGAACATGGCTAAAGTCACAGGATGACACAAAACAATGGGTCCCAGACCGTGGTAGGATTCAGCAGGTTCGCCCCAGTTCGCCAGAACCGGTAGCAGAAATTCTGGCTGGCCCCGCCCATTCAAGTTTTGATATAAAGTTGTCCTAATTCGGGTGCAACACAGGGCTTTCACCCTGGTCAGGCTCACCATATATAAGAAGAACATAAGAACAGCCTTGCTGGAACAGGCCACAGCCCATCCAGTCCAGCATTCTGTCTCACACAGTGGCTCACCATTTCCTTCAGGGTATTCCCAAGGAGATGCCTTCACCTGCTTAGGATTCCCTGGAAATGGCATTGAGAGATATCCTGCCTCTCTCTCCAACCGGGAGGTTGTCCTTAAGTATCCATAATTATAGCCATGGATACCCTTGTCCTCCATGAACTTGTCTAATCCTTTCTTAAAGCTGTCAAGACTGACAGCTGTCACCAATTCTTCTGGCAGGGAGTTCCATAGACCAGTAATCCTCTGGGTGAAAAAGTACTTTCTCTTATTTGTTTGAGAACTAGTACCCAAAAGTTTCATGGAGTGTCCCCTAGTTCTAGTGTTATGTGATAGGGAAAACAGTTTTTCCTTATCTACTTTGTCCACACCGTGCATGATTTTAAAAACTTCAATCAGGTCACCTCTTAGACGTCGTCGTTCAAGAGTGAAGAGGCCCAAACGTTGAGGATGGTAAGGAAGGTGTTCCAGTCCCCTAATCATTCTGGTTGCCCTCCTCTGCACTTTTTCCAGCTCCATAATATCCTTCTGGAGGTATGGCGACCAGAACTGTACACAGTATTCCAGATGGGGCCTCACCATAGATTTATAAAGAGGCAAAATGACACTTGCTGACTTATTTTCTATACCCTTCCTAATGGAAGCGTGGCGCCAAAATGGCCGCCGCGCTCTTTGCGGGCTCCCCCCCCCACCGGACGAAGCCATCCGGGTAGTTAGGGGCATGGCCAGCACCCTAATAAAAGGGCTGGCCACGAGGCAGCCGTGCTGCCATTTTGGCGAAGCGACGGAGCGGAGAAGTTTTTCCCTCTTAACTCTGTCGCTCGTGTCCTTTCAGGGGAAGCCTTTTTGGGCAGCTTTTTTCTCTCCGTAGGCTTCCTAGCTGGCTTGGTTATGCCCTCGAAGAAGAAGGCAGCCGCTAACGTGGCTCGATCGGCGCGGAGGCGCCAGCCGGGTCGGAGGACCGCGACTGCGCCCGCCCAGCAGCCACCCTTAACGGAGCCCACCGGAACCGGTGGGATGGGATCGGTGGCCCCTTGGCCCGATCCGCAGTGCGGGCAGGTTGCCCCGGATGGGACCTCGGCCCTTGGCCCGCAACCGATGCCTAGTGCCCCCGCCGGGGTCCGTGCGGCTGGGCCCTCTTGCCCGGGTGCACAGTTCCCCATGGGGGGAGCGAGCCACGGGGGGTGGTTGGGTTCCCTGCCTCTGCAGGGTGTGCCCTCGGCTTCACAGGGGCCGGGCATGAGCTCTTGGCCTTATCTGGCCCCTGGGACTCAGGGGCCTGGACAGGTACCCTTTAATTATGGGCCGATTGCCCATTCGCCCCCTGTTGGGGCTGGTGCATTGGTCAACGTGGAGGCCCTTCTGGCCCGCGTTGCGGCCCTTGAAGCCTCCTTGGCGAGGGCCAATCAAACAGGGGTGCCTTTAGGATTCCAGGTGCCCCCTTTAGCTGCCGAACAGCGGCCGGCGATGGGTCGGGTTGAGCCGCCTGAGGCGCGCGTGCCAGTGGCGGCCACTGCCTCGCGGCTCCCCACTCAACAGGTGCAGCAGTCTGGTGCGGGTCTGGCCCCGTCGACGAGCTCAGCTTCGGTCGTGAGCTCCGATGCCCCCAGCGGGCCGGAACCCCCGGTGGGGGTGGCCCGTGGGGGTGCATCGGGTGAGTATGCAGTTCAAGCCAGTGCACCCACACAACTGACTTCCTTGGGGGGGCTTTCCAATGGCCGTGGCCTCGCACGGGTGGCCCGGCGGTCCAATTGCCTCCGGCCCACCCGGCGACTTCTCCCCCGACACAGGGCCCGGGTCCGGGTGGCGCCCCCTGTGCGGTGGGGAATGTGTTGGGAATCCCCGGGGTCGTACAGGCCCCCTTTGCTTTGCCCGCAGTCCCCTCTGTGCCGGTGTCGGCACTGCCAACGGCAGGGTATTCCTTGCCCCTGGGGGACCATCTGGCCCAGTCTACCAGGGAAAAGATCTGGAGGGGCGAGTATGTAGATATCTTCTCCCTTCTTAATAGGGAGCCGACCAAGGAGGAGAGGGAAGGGCTGGACGAGAAGGATAAGGAGCAGGCACGTCGTCGTAAGCCGCCACGCACGTGGGCGAATTGGTTGCCAGCGTACCTGATTTACATGGCTGTTTACCTCAGGGCTAGGCCGGATTTGGCCATCCCTATGGTCCAGTTTCTGGACAACATCTACCAGGCCATGGTTGACTTCCCGGGTCCGTCGTGGCTGGCTTACGACGAAGAATTCCGCATGAGGATTCCACTGCACCCAGAGATGAGGTGGGATGAGCCCTGCCAGAAGCTGTGGCTTCTATATATGACCCCCACGCGCCCGGCGCCTGGGGATAGATACCATTGTGGACATGCGGTCCAACGAGCGGCCCCGGTACAGGTTCCCCGCCAAGTGGCGGGGCAGAGGGTTCCAGCCCGCCTGCTGTGCTGGACCTTCTCGTCCAATGGTTCTTGCAACAGAAAGAATTGCAAGTACAAGCACGAGTGCCCCGCTTGTTCTGGCCCCCATGCTGCCTCCGCCTGCCCCAGGCCGGGATGATACAGGGGCAGGGGTAGGGGCGGACAAGGGGCAGGCAGGACTGCCATGAAAGGAGTGGGTTCACCGAAAGGCCCCCTCCCCAATTAATGTTGATATGCTGGAGCGTTGGCTCGCATTGTACCCGAAAAAGGCAGACGCTGTGTACCTCCTTCAGGGTTTTCAACTGGGTTTCCGTATTCCTTTCACGGGGGATAGGTCACCGCAGGATGCACCCAACCTTTTGTCACTTAGAGGACGGGAGGAGGTGGCTGCCGCCAGCATTAATAAGGAGGTCGCTGCGGGCAGGGTCGCTGGCCCTTTCCCTGCGCCCCCTTTCCCCAACCTTAAAGTGTCTCCTCTAGGACTAGTGCCCAAGAAGTCCCCGGGCGAGTTCCACCTGATTCATCACTTGTCCTACCCAGCCGGTCATTCGGTCAATGATGCTATCCCTGAGGACCTTTGTTCTGTCAGGTATACATCATTTGACCAGGCATTGCTCATGGTGCGCTCATGTGGCCCGGGTGCACTGTTGGCTAAGTGTGACATTAAGTCGGCGTTTCGCCTCTTGCCCGTGCACCCGGGTGACTTCGAGTTGCTGGGTTTCAAATTCCGGGGTGAATATTATTTTGACAAAGCCATGACATTCGGCTGTTCCATATCCTGCTCGGCTTTCGAGTGTTTCAGTACATTCCTGCAGTGGGCATTTGTCCGTAGGTCGGGGTCTCGGTCTGTAGCCCATTACCTGGATGACTTTTTGTTCGGGGGTGAAAGGGGCTGGGACACGTTCACACGTCTCCTCAACACATTTCAGACGCTAATGCAGGAACTCGGTGTCCCTTTAGCGCCCGAAAAGACCGAAGGCCCGTCTAATAAGTTAGTATTCCTGGGGATGGAGATTGAAACAGTAGCGCAGGCGTCTAGGTTGCCGGAAGACAAGGTGTCAAGGATAGTGGCCCTTATATCGGACTTGCTGGCTAAGCGCAAGGCATCCCTTCGGGAACTGCAGGTGCTACATGGACACCTTAATTTCGCTTGCAGGGTGGTCGCACCTGGCAGGGCATTTGCTCGGCGCTTGTGCGACGCCATGTCAGGCTTATCCAGGCCCCATCATAGGACCAGATTGACACGGGGCATCAGGGCAGATATGCACATATGGCTCCAGTTCTTGAGGGAGTTTAATGGGGTCTCATTTTGGAGGTCAGATCTCCTGGCCTCACCCCAATTTCAGATTCAGTCTGATGCCTCGGGATCCCTTGGTTATGGGATGTACTTCAATGGGAAGTGGGCCTATGGTGGATGGCCACCAGCCTGGTCAGGCACGGGTCGCCTGAGGGATCTCACATATTTGGAATTTTTTCCCATACTGGGGGCCTTGATGCTATGGGGTGAGGAGTGGGCCAACTCTGTGGTGCATTTCTGGTGTGACAATGCGGCCGTTGTCCACATTGTCAACTCACAGACCTCTAAATCTCCCAGGGTCATGGACCTCGTGCGCCAGTTTGTATTGCGCAGCCTGCGCCTCAATGTACTGTTCAGGGCCAGGCATGTCCCGGGGGTGAATAATGATATTGCTGATGCTTTGTCCCGCCTGCAGATCTCCCGGTTCCGTGCCTTGGCCCCGGATGTGGAGGAATTTCCCTCGCCACTCCCGGAGGAGATATGGACCTTTGGCAAGGAGAGGTGAACCGGGCGATCGGCATGTCTCTGGCGCCACGCACGCGTAAGGCGTATCACCACGCGTGGGTTTCCTTTCAGACTTTTTGTACCCAATCTCGACTGCCAGATACCTGGCCAATCCCAGTGGCCCACCTCCTTCGTTTCATGGTTTACCTGCACGCCCAGGGCCTGGCACCCCGCACCATAGCATCTAGGCTATCAGCGCTGGCTTTTATGGCCAAGGTGGGAGGTCATGCGGACAGTACCGCTGATTTCCGTGTGAGACACGTTTTGGAGGGGTGGGTGCGGGAACGTGGGCGTAGCCTGGATGACCGCTACCCAATTTCCCCGGGGGTCCTTACCCAACTGGCACGGGGCTGGCATGACCTATGTTTTAATAGGTATGAGGCAGCCCTGTTTCATGCGGCTACAATGGTGGCCTTTTTTGGAGCGCTCCGCATCAGCGAGCTTGTGATGCTGACTAAGGCGGATGCAAGTCGTAGGGCACTGGAACTCGAAGATGTCTATGTTTGCAATGATTGGGCTCAGTTGAGGATACGCTCCTCTAAAACAGATCAGCACGGCGTAGGCAGTGGTGTAAGACTGCTACGATGTTCCTTGGCAGACATCTGTCCGGTTGGTGCCCTACAGGAGTTCCTTGCACTGCGTGGCACGCACCATGGCCCGTTTTTCTGTCACCAAGATGGGTCTCCCCTCACTAAATTTCAATTTTGGAAGGTGACTGGGAAGGCACTGGCTAGTGTGGGCCTCCCTGGGGCTCGTTACGGCACCCACTCATTTAGAAATGGGGCGGCCTCTACTGCGGCTGCTTATTGGTACTCCGGGGCTGACATACGCAGCATGGGGAGGTGGGGCTCGCAGTGTTTCCAGTTTTATGTTCGCCCACTCCCACCGTGAGTACCGTTTTTTAGTCACCACATATCTCTTCCTTCCCTGTTTTTTCCTTGACAGACCCTGGGTGTCGTATCACACCGGTGACAATATGGCTGGTGGGCCATAGCTACATGCACAGGGCAGCGCGTTACGCTGCGGCGACAGATTGGGGACCCCGACTGGGACTCGGTGCGTACGCAAGTCTCACATGGTACGGTAAGCCCGGTATGTTGTGGCGGGAGCTCTTGCCATTCCTTTTTTCGGCAAGGAACGCTGACCCGCCTGACATCCTGATCATACATCTTGGGGGTAATGATTTGGGACAGGTCACTGGCTTATCGCTGAAGCATGCGATTTGCAGTGACCTCGCCTACTTACATTACGTATGGCCCGCCACAACCCTTGTTTGGTCAGATATGGTCCCACGGCACGCTTATAGGGGAGGCCTTGACCTCCAGGCCTTGGACCGCGCTAGGCGCATGGTGAACAGGGCAGTGGCCCGATTCCTTTCGACCAAGGGCTGGGGGCGGGTCAGTCCTCATCCAGCCATTAGTCTGCAAAATTATGGGCTTTACGCAGGGGATGGGGTCCATCTGTCGCGAGGAGGTATGGACCTCCTGCTGAGTGATTGGCGAGCAGGCCTGTCGACCGAGCTGACGGTCTTGGGGGGGGCGTCGAGCCTTTATTGAAGCCTCTCCGGGTGGCGGGTAGCACTGGTAAGGTAAACATTTATGACCCACAGGTATCCGGCAGGTTCGCATTTGACTGGACAACACTAGATAGGCATAAGTTGTTTAAACGTTGTCCGGTCAACGACGAACCAGGCGAGGGGGTGATGGTTACCACTAGACAGCTGGAATCACCCCCTGATTTTACGGATACACGTCAGAGGGTGGGGTCATTAGGTAGATATTGACTACGGTCAACAATT
The DNA here is from genome assembly GCA_035047345.1 of Bradypodion ventrale. Classification (NCBI taxonomy): domain Eukaryota; kingdom Metazoa; phylum Chordata; class Lepidosauria; order Squamata; family Chamaeleonidae; genus Bradypodion; species Bradypodion ventrale. The sequence goes on from JAWDJE010000002.1 coordinate 118,721,060, forward strand.
TGTTTGTTGTCAACAAACAAATTGATACAAATAGATACATTGTAACAATTGCCGTTGGCAATTTTGGGTGGTACCTTACCAGTGTTACTTCGGCCTGCTTGCCTTAAGAATTATGATTGGTCGTTTTACCAATAGAAATTTATAATTCGGACTAGGGCATGAATCAATAAATGTGGCCCAATGCCGTTATCCACTTTCATTTGTCTCTGAGTCCATTATTGGGGGGGATGCGCCTGCAATGGAAGCGTGGCGCCAAAATGGCCGCCGCGCTCTTTGCGGGCTCCCCCCCCCACCGGACGAAGCCATCCGGGTAGTTAGGGGCGTGGCCAGCACCCTAATAAAAGGGCTGGCCATGAGGCAGCCGTGCTGCCATTTTGGCGAAGCGACGGAGCGGAGAAGTTTTTCCCCTCCACCCCCTCCCTAGTTAACAGTGTGATTTCTTGGTCGCTTCGGGGCCGGGTGGGAATTTTTGGCTGGGACTCGCAATTGGCCCTTGAGTCCTGGCTTTTTTGCCCATCCCACACTGTTGCTATGGTTTGATATAGGGGTTTGTTCTGTGCTGCTGTTGACTTTGGTCACATGGGCGGGTAGCACTGGTAAGGTAAACATTTATGACCCACAGGTATCCGGCAGGTTCGCAATTGACTGGACAACACTAGATAGGCATAAGTTGTTTAAACGTTGTCCGGTCAACGACGAACCAGGCGAGGGGGTGATGGTTACCACTAGACAGCTGGCATCACCCCCTGATTTTACGGATACACGTCAGAGGGTGGGGTCATTAGTTAGATATTGACTACGGTCAACAATTTGTTTGTTGTCAACAAACAAATTGATACAAATAGATACATTGTAACAATTGTCGTTGGCAATTTTGGGTGGTACCTTACCAGTGTTACTTCGGCCTGCTTGCCTTAAGAATTATGATTGGTCGTTTTACCAATAGAAATTTATAATTCGGACTAGGGCATGAATCAATAAATGTGGCCCAATGCCGTTATCCACTTTCATTTGTGTCTGAGTCCATTATTGGGGGGGTGCGCCTGCAATGATCCCTAGCATTGAGTTTGCTTTTTTCACTGCTGAACAGGAATGGGGCGGATCCACCCGAAAAAGGGGGGCAAAGGGAGAAGTATTGTATAAAATGATTTTTAATATCTAATCTATCATGAAGAGCAAGGAGAGCCAGTGAAGGTACCCCTGGAAAGCTTGAAAGATAATGGGCAAAGTCTAGGAAACACATTCGAGTGGTATTTAAATTCTATATAACGGTATTGCGAACCTCTAGGCTACACCTATAAATCTTGTAATATCCTATGTTTGGAAAATGACCCGTGCATACGTTAAAGTAACAACAATCTTAATACGTACAAAGACTTTTATATATATACTAGTATGCTACTATATAATGATCATTTCTAAATTCAAACCAAAATTCATAAAGTGCTCCTTAATAAAATGAGACGGGTACATCATTATAGCAACACCATCAGAGCTCTATGTAATACAATCCTTAAGAGGAAAACATCTTCATAGATAACGCCAAAGCGTAATAAGAGTTCATGAATCAGCTGGTGAAGTATCACAGTAAAAGTCCTAGACAAATTGCTGAAGAGTATCTTAAGGGGTTCCGATGTTCTGGGTGTTTGGAAACATGTGCGGACAATGTTCATATAAGCAGAACTCCAAAGTCAGTATCTTGAGTGATGTTTGGAAACATGTGTGGACAATGTTCATATAAGCAGAACTCCAAAGTCGATATCCGTCCGGTTTACTCGGATATTTCGTATCTTTTTCAAGATTCTAAAAAACATTCATACACGCTCTATTCTGGAATGCTCCAGCCCAACAAGAGCTTACAATAAGGAGGCGAGAATAGAGCGCGTGTGAATGTTTTTCAGAATCTTGAAAAAGATACGAAATATCCAAGTAAACCGGACGGATATCGACTTTGGAGTTCTGCTTATATGAACATTGTCCACACATGTTTCCAAACATCATTCAAGATACTGACTTTGGAGTTCTGCTTATATGAACATTGTCCACACATGTTTCCAAACATCATTCAAGATACTGACTTTGGAGTTCTGCTTATATGAACATTGTCCGCACATGTGTCCAAACACCCAGAACATCGGAACCCCTTAAGATACTCTTCAGCAATTTGTCTAGGACTTTTACTGTGATACTTCACCAGCTGATTCATGAACTCTTATTACACTTTGGTGTTATCTATGAAGATGTTTTCCTCTTAAGGATTGTATTACATAGAGCTCTGATGGTGTTGCTATAATGATATACCCGTCTCATTTTATTAAGGAGCACTTTATGAATTTTGGTTTGAATTTAGAAATGATCATTATATAGTAGCATACTAGTATATATATAAAAGTCTTTGTATGTATTAAGATCGTTGTTACTTTAACGTATGCACGGGTCATTTTCCAAACATAGGATATTACAAGATTTATAGGTGTAGCCTAGAGGTTCGCAATACCGTTATATAGAATTTAAATACCACTCGAATGTGTTTCCTAGACTTTGCCCATTATCTTACAAGCTTTCCAGGGGTACCTTCACTGGCTCTCCTTGCTCTTCATGATAGATTGTATATTAAAAATCATTTTATACAATACTTCTCCCTTTGCCCCCTTTTTCGGGTGGATCCTCCGCATTCCTGTTACTCTACACCTGAGCCGTCGCAACTTATTACTTTTTCACTGCTGAGGCACACTGGGTTGACACCTTCATTGAGCTGTCCACCAGGGCACCAAGGTCCCTTTTCTGGTTTGTCACAGTGTGTTCAGACCCCATCAGTTTATAAATGTAATTGGGTTTTTTTGCCCCAACATGCATCACTCTGCACTTACTAATGTTGAAGCTTATTTGCCACTGTTTTGCCCACTCCCCCAGTGTCAAGAGATCCCTCTGGAGCTCCTCACAATCTCTCACAGTTTTCACTACCCTGTATAATTTAGTGTCGTCAGCAAATTTGGCTACCTTGCTATTTACTCTTACCTCTAGATCATTTATGAAGAGGTGGAAAAGAAGGGGTCCCAGTACTGAACATTGGGGGACCCCACTCTTTACTTCCCTCCACTTGGAGATGTGTCCATTTAGTGCTACCCTCTGTTTCCTGTCCCTTAGCGAGTTGCTGATCCAGGACAGGATCTGTCCCTTTATTCCATGACTGGTAAGTTTATTCAAGAGCCTTTGGTGTGGGACCTTGCCAAAAGCCTTCTGAAAGTCCAGATAAACAATATCAACTGGATCCACCTTATCCACATGCTTGTTGACACTCTCAAAAAATTCCAACAGATTAGTGAGGCATGATTTGCCCTTGCAAAAGCCATGTTGGTTCTCCTTTAGCAGCGCCTTCTCTTCTATGTGCCTATTAATTCTATCTTTTAGGATGGTTTCCATCACTTTACCTGGGACACATGTCAAACTGACTGGTCGGTAATTTCCTGGGTCACCCCTGGATCCTTTTTTGAAAATTGGTGTTACATTCGCTACCTTCCAGTCATCAGGCACAAAGCCTGATTTGAGGGAAATATATATTTTGGCTAGGAGATCAGCGTTGGTGGAGCCACCACACCCCTGGGCTTCTGTCTCCATACCACCTGGACTGAGCGGCGAAGGAGAGCTTGGTCAGCTCCAGCAGCAGCTGTGTGTGAGCGGCCACACACCCGAGCCCCTGCCCCCATGCCATCAGGGCTACAAAGGCTGGGGATTGTGGCGCGGCTGGAAGGGACGCTGGAAGGGACGCTACCAGCTTCAGCGTTGGTGGAGCCACCACACCCCTGGGCTTCTGTCTCAACACCACCTGAACTGAGAATGCAGGGAGGAGCTGCGCAGCAAAGGAGAGCTTGGCCGGCTCCAGCAGCAGCTGTGTGTGAGCAGCCAGAAACCCGAGCCACTGCCCCCACGCCATCGGGGCTACAAAGGCTGGGGAGTGTGGCGCGGCTGAAAGGGACGCTGGAAGGGACACTGCCAGCTTCAGCGTTGGTGGAGCCACTACACCCCCGGGCTTCTGTCTCCACACCACCTGGACTGAGAATGCAGGGAGGAGCTGCGTGGCGAAGGAGAGCTTGGCCGGCTCCAGCAGCAGCTGTGTGTGAGCGGCCACACCCCCGAGCCCCCGCCCCTACACCATCGGGGCTACAAAGGCTGGGGAGTGTGGTGCGGCTGGAAGGGACGCTGCCAGCTTCAGTGTTGGTGGAGCCACCACACCCCCGGGCTTTTGCTCCCCACCACTGGGACCAAGACTGTAGGGAGGTGCGGTTTGGTGGCAGAAGGGTTGGGAGTGAGGGGGGGGGGGGTTTCCCTCTTTGACTTTGAGTTTCTGGTTTGTTATTTTGTTTTGCATTATTGAACTTGTTTGACTCTTATGATTGTTAGGGTAATTTTGATATTGAATATGTTTTTGATAATTCATACTGTAACTGTATTTTGTTGTATTATTTGTATCATATTTTATATTGTTTGGCATTCTTGTTGTAAACTGCTTCGAGTTCCCTTTATGGGGAGGAAAGCGGTATAAAAGTCTAAACAATAAATAAATAAATAAATAAATAAATAAATAAATAAATAAATAAATAAATTTCATCTTTAAGTTCCCTGAGAACTCGTGGATGGATGCCATCTGCTCCTGGTGATTTGTTAGTGTTTAGTTTAACAAGACATGCAAGGACCTCCTCCCTGGTTATTTCTATCTGGCTTAATTCTTCAGTTTCCCTCCCTACGAAGAGAGGCTCTGTTTTGGGCATGTGGTCTCTGTCTTCTTCAGTGAATACTGAAGCAAAGAATTCATTGAATCTCTCTGCAATCTCTGTTTCCTCTTTAATAACCCCTTGCCTTCCATTGTCATCTAATGGTCCAATGGCCTTTCTAGTTGGGTTCTTACTTCTAATGTACTTAAAGAAGTCTTTGTTATTTCTCTGAGTATTTTTAGCTATATGTTCCTCAAAGTCTTGCTTTGCTTTCCTGATTGTTGCCTTGCATTGGTTCTGCCAGAATTTATGTTACTGCCTGCTGTCCTCATTCGGACAAGCCTTCCATCTTCTAAATGAGCTTTTCTTGCTTTTGATCACTTCTCGAACAGCTCCTGTAAACCACATTGGAGTAGTGCCCTTTTTCCTTTTGGGTATGCATTCCAATTGGGCCTCTGTTATTGCTTTTGTAAACAGCCTCCATGCCTCTTGGAGTGTTTGGACTCTCTCAATTTTCCCTTTCAGCTTCTTTTTTACTAGTTTCCTCATCTTTGGGAAATTTCTTTTTTGAAATTTTAAGGTCTCTGTGTTAGATTTTATCAGCGACTTGCAGTCTATGATCAAGTTAAACATAATTGAGTTGTGGTCACTGTTCCCTATTGGATCAGTCACATTAACATCTTGCACCAGATCCTGAGTATTACTCAGGATCAAGTCAAGGATTCTTGTACCTCTAGTTGGGTCTTCAACCATCTGTCCCAGGGAACAATCATTTAGCATATCTAGGAACTGTATCTCTTTATCATGTGCTGAACAACAGTTCACCTAGTCTATGTGAGGGTAATTGAAGTCCCCCATTATAACCAGGCTTTCCTTCTTGGATGCCTCCTTTACAACATTCTCCAACTGCCAGTCTCCCTCAAGAATTTGGTCGGAGGCCGATAGTATATGCCTACTGTTAGACCATCCTTGTGGCCTGGTACTCTTACCCACAGAGCTTCTATTGGTGACTCCAAATCACCTAGATATTCCAATTCATACGATTTTATCACTTCTTTGACATACAAGGCTACACCACCTCCAGTTTGCCCCTTCCTATCCTTCTTGTACAGTTTGTAGCCTGGGATAACTGTATCCCATTGGTTATCAGCAATCCACCAGGTTTCAGTGATGTCAATAATATCAATATTCTTATCTATTGCTAAGTATTCCAGCTCCCCTATTTTGTTCCAGAGGCTTCTGGCATTTGTATACAAGCATTTATATATGCTTTCCTGATACAGTCCTTTGAGTCCAGTTGCATACCATGCCCATAGAGTAGGTGGTAAAAAAATTTAAATGTCACCACTGGTCCCAGAGCTTGAGCTGGTGATATGAATAAATTTCAGTACATGGCAGCCAGACTGGAAAGGGTTACTTTTTAAATTGTACATCTCAGAGCCATCTGGAGTCAAGAAACCACAACTTCTGTTGAGATAACAGCAATCTTGCATGCAGTAACAATGGGTATCAGTGGAAGAAGGATTTAAAGACTAATGTGACTCTATTTTGCCACTGACTTGATTGATGAAGTTCTTTTACTACCTCTAGAATTTGAGGCAAGCCTCCCCCCATTCTTTTTCTTGCTTCCTTTGTTTTGCTGGTAGTTCCTCTTCTTCCTCTGATCTTCCTGTAAGCAATAACCATGGAAGGTCTACTGGATACTCCTTTTCTTCTTCTTCTTCTCCTTCTGGCTGTAATTACAGATAGTAAGTGTAAGTAAAGATACCTTTTTCTAGTTTAAATGGTTCTAAAACTGATTTTATCATACAAAACACTAGCCTGTGTCAAAGTAAACCAAAGGGGGAGCAGCTAAGGAGACTGAGATCATCTCTCCACACCTCTGTGGTATTGTTACTTTTTCTACCCCATACTATAGTAGGTATAGGTAAAGGTTGCCCTTGCTCAAAAGCCAGTTGTATCCGATTCTAGGGTTCAGTGCTCTTCTCTGTTTACAGTCAAAAAAGCCAGCGCTATCTGCATCTGCAGACGTTTCCGTAGACATGTGGCAGACATGACTAGACACTGGAGTGCACAGAACTCTGTTTATCTTCCCACTGAAGTGGTCCCTATTTATCTACTTGCAGTTTATAGCTTTCAAAGTGCTAGGTTGGCAGGAGCTGAGACAGAGACAGGAACTCACTCTATCGGGTAGTACTCGGGTCTCGAACTGCTGACCTTCCAGCCATCAAGTTCAGCATCTTAACCACTAAGCCACCACAGTCCCTTACACTATGCTAGCTAGAGGGAAAAAACAAAAGGTAAAATACCCAATAGTTTCATTTCCCCAAAATGGAAGGTTAGAAAAGAGAAGCCAAATGCTGGAGTACTGAATTCAGTTAATGTTAGGAAGCCAGTCATTTCCCCATCCCAATGATAAGTTCATGATTCCTTCCAGTTTCCTGATAATTTCTTTCTGCTGTCCAACACAATCAAGGGGAATGAGCCTGCTGTACATGTGTTTGTGGAGACTTCATCACACAGAAGTCATCTGAAACAGAGTCTAGCAAAACCGAACAAAAAGTTACTAATGACTCTGCAGCAAGAACTGTGTTCTGTCTATGGAATGTAAGTGGGATCAGATGTTAGTCACTTTATCCATAAAACACTATGCCAATAATTCACAACAGACTGCAAATATCCCAAGTATGAGATCCAGGCTCTAATAATCCTTTTGTTAACCCAGAACAGCTCCACTGGATGATTCTGTTCACAATAGTGGCAAAATGGGAGGGGAAAGTATCTCCGTCAACTCTGCAATCTTCCAAAGATGTTCTACAGAGCTGTGGCAAGCTTGGCCTCATGCCATTTATCTCACCACTTTAGCGATCTCCCCTAATGTCTTCAGCCATCTTCTCTCCCCACCTCCCTTCCTGGGCTCAGACAATATGCTGTAGTAGAGCTTTCCCTCCCCCCTCCACCAAGGGGAGATCTGAGAGCAATTTACAAGCAAAGTGAAGTCACCCAGTTGGGGAGGGGAGCATAGCATTTTAAATAATTGGACAGGAATGTTGCTTGCAGGGAAAAGGCGGAAGAAAACTTTCAGATTCTGGAGCTACATACAGCCTCCATTTGTGGTCGATTTCTCCAACATGCGCATGTTTTTTATGTAAGGGTTTTTATTTTCCTAACTTTTTCCCCTCCTGCTCTCACATATTAAACATTAAATAAGCATGACCTTCCTGATTTAAGAAACAGACTTAGTGGGTGGTATTCTCTATACCCACCCCCACTCCCTTAGAGTAGCTTAACCCAAAACATACAACAGAACTGTTAAAAAAATTAAAATACTCTGGTTACACTGTTTGGCACTTAATGATTTAGATTCCTCTAAAAGCCAAGCCACTGGAAAAACCCTCCTACTCTCAAGGTTGCAGGAGGTGACAAGGCCACCTCTCACAAACATAAACTTTGCTTTCACTTTTCAGCTTGCCAGTTGTTCTCCCACTGTAAATCACAACTTATGTGAAAGAGCTGGAAAACAAATAGAAAGCAGAAGTGTGAAAAGTCAGATTTTCCCCTTAGACCCCATGTTCAGCACCTACATATAATAAACATGCTTTTCACACACTTGGCTCATCCAGCTACCAGACAGTAGAGGAGGAGTTGTTTGTTTGTTTGTTTTTGGGGGGTAGCAGACAAAGATTTCCAATTTGTCAGCAAGTTTCACCATCATTAGCCTCTATATCAGATTTTCAACCATTCAAAAATATATCAAGAGGCAATACAGGAAGAGCTAAATATCTTTTACAGGAATCCAAGGTCTGTGAGGAGTTGAAATTAGATTAGCTCCATGGAGTTTGGTGTGTGTGTGTGTGTGTGTGTGTGTGTGTGTGTGTTTGTGTGGCATTTACAGGCAACGTGTCTTGAGGCTTAACAAAGAACAACTTTACCAGCATATGGCATGACAATGGATCAGTAATTGAGCACTATTAATCCTAATGTATCCTCTTTTGAACCTCAGTGTCTTGTTAGGTGAAAGGGGCTGACTGCATTCTCTGCTGTGTCAGGTGAAACTCTCATTTGAGGTAAGGTGACCATGCAAAGATGTGTCTCCATCTGGTTATTTTTCTTTTGCGAAATTCAACCAGAAGGTGTTTTAATGAGGCTTTTATAGCAGGCAACACCTGCTACTGATCTTCCTCTTTCTGAAAAGGTATAATTGAGGGTTGGTTTTACACTCTGGCTTGGATCTTAACCTTGGGGACTCATCAAGAAATGCAAATCCTTTGTGGGATATAATCATTCCAAAATGCTATTTTTCAGCTTTGGGTTTGGAGTGAAGGTTATTTTGTGGCTGGCTAATTGCAACCAGTTCTATGGTAACTTCCCCCTTTCCACTTGGATTAATAAGTGCATCATCTCAAAATTAATCATCCGAACTGATGGCAACCATATGTCCTTGTTCAGTTTCCCAGTCTGTGTATGGAACACACAAAAAAGTGACATCAGCAAGCAAGTACTGGAAGATTTATTTTCCATGTGTCAGTGGCTTCTACTTCCTATACAGGGGATATTTCAGCAATGATGCATTTCAGAACTGTGCTGGAAGAACCCACAGAAGAGAGATGAATAGAAATGTTCACCTTTAAGTTAAAATAAGTGCCTGCCAGCCTAGAGTCTTTCCTAAGGCTAAACAAAATGAAATCTATGAGATCTCTTCTATCACAGTATCACACAGTTGGGGAATTCTAGATATATGCTGCTGCTTGGAAGGGAAAATTAAACACATGGGAAACAACAGATCATATGCACAATCTGGTGTTTCCAGATGCATTCACATTTTGGATCATCTATCATCAAGGCCCAAGAGATACAAATAGCCAATGCAAGAAAAGCTTGACAATATTCCACAACAAAAGGTGGATCTGACAAATACCGTCTCTGAAAGACTTGGGGCCACTCGGCAATCAATGTAAGAGGGAAGGAAATAAATAAGAACGGTAGGCATCATTCTACTGGTCTGTTCATGACTGAGCAGCAAATCTAAGTATTGGACTAAATGTACGGTTCAGCAGGGAACCATGCCTATTTTATGATTGGTATATTGAAGATGTTTGCAAATTTGTGCCAGTTATGGTCTAACTTTTAGGTACACTCTTCAAACCTTTTCCTCTCCAGGTTAAATGACTGGAAGTCAGCAGGTCAGCAGTTCAAGAACTGAATGCTTCTTCTTGACAGAGTGAGATCCCATTGTCTGTCCCAGCTACTGCCAAGCTAGCAATTTGAAAGCAAGAAATTGCAAGTAGATAAATCAGTACCACTTTGGCGGGAAACGTAACAGACACAGACAGCACTGGCTCTTTGGCTGTAAACTGAGATGAGAACTTGTCCCTAGGATCAGACACAGCTGGCTTTTGAGCAAGGGGGATTTTTATCTTTACCTATACTATCCACTGCCAGCTTCCTGGGCCTGTTGCAACTTCACCAGAGTCCCTCATGACTGTCGTAAGGGTTCTGTGGCACAAGGCCACACATATTTTGCCCAATCCTAGCAATCCCTTTCTTTGGCCTGTTACCACCCCTCATGACATGGATACAGGCTTGGACTTTGAGAGGTTGAAAGAGATATACCATAATATCTTAATTTCCAGAGTCCCTCAGACATGGTCCTATCTGCTAGTGAATAATAATACTAATTGCATATCACTAGGTCATTTCTGATTTCCTAGGTCTTCTAAATGTGGAGTCCTCAGAAGTGGTTTGCCATTCCCTTTTTTTCTGGGGATCTTCCAGGACTTCCAGACTATACAGGCTAGCTCTTCTCTAAAAAGGCAGAGTGAGGAACTCATGTTCTTAGCCCCTGACTCTATAACCAGGTAGCTATGTAGCCAACTGCTAATGAAGACAAACAACCATTTGCCAAGAGCATATCTTAGCATACATAACTAGTTGATAAGCTGATTGCCTACATTGCCATGCCATGCTGGAAAAAAAACCCTTAATCTTTTCCCCTAGATTTCTGATTTGGGTAAGATTTTCTTCTTTGCTTTACCAAACAGCTACAAGAAGCCATAGGTGAGTTACAGGCAAATGACCACCTGTCTGAACCATCCAGTGAAAGAGAACTAGATCCTAGTCCATAGATGGGCAGTCTTGGCCCTCCAGCTGTTCTTGTACTTTAATTCCCAGAAGCCCAAGTCAACACACCAGCTAGTCAGGGTTTATGAGAATTGAAGTTCAAGAACAACTGGAGGGCCAAGACTGCCCATCACTGTCCTAGTCCCTCAAGAGAAAGAGTGCTAATGAGACTTATCCCTGATGACTCCTTTAACTCTCCATAGGTTTTCCACCAATAGCTCAGCTCACATGTGTCCTAAGTCGTCTGAGTTCAACCACTACATAGTACATTAAATACATAGCATTCAGCAGCTTCTTTTGTATCACCATGTGCACACTCCCCATGATCCAGACCAGGACCGCACAAGGCATGGGAAACAGAAATGTAATCCTTCTCTACCAGTTCCAAACCCACGCAAATCAACTCCCCACCACAGTAAACAGCAGTTAGAGACAGAAGTCTCTTGGCATAAATGAAAAGGTTACTACTATTGTAAATTACCATAGCAATAGGAGACCGAGCCAATTTGAAGACAAAGGCAATTCAGGAGGTTGCTTTCACATCTGGATCCATCTGGTTCTACCTTCCCTTGAGGTGGACTGGTTAAATATATATACCTATTTCTGAGTAAGAATGATTAAATCCAATCTAAATCCAATTATTATTCCCAGATACAGTAGACTGACATCCATTCAAGTTACAGAAATAGGGCTTAACAAATTCCATTCATTTCATGTTCCATACATTAGTTGGCAATTTTATTTAACTGTAGAGAACCATGTGCTATGTATTTTACATAAGGCATACCAGTAGTATACAGTTTCATTCTTTAAGAAAAATGATTTTCTGCGCCAGGAGTGCTTTCAACTACCATAAGGGAATGCTAGTTGGCAAATGCTAAAGTGGGTGTGAATGCAATTAGACAGGCTGGTGGAGAAAGGGGCACACTGAAAGAAGAAGGAACCATACCATGAAGCTGAACTACATGGCCTTTCTTTTACAGATATTCCTGACACAACATGATTAAATAATAGGGAAGGCTCTCCCAAGCCTTCTTCTTCTACTACTGTATCTGAATCTGAATATAGTCGATCATCGTGGCAATCAGCCATGAACACGGTGGCCTTTCATCTGCATTCCATTTCACAACATGACCCCCTGTACTACTGATCCAGTTCTGCGAGTCACTATCTGGTTCTGAGCCCTTTTGGCACGCAAAGTCTTCATCAGCCCCAGGCCAGAATTGCTGGAACTGCTGCCCTCCATCAAGATGGATTCAAGTGGGATTCAATCCACTTGGGGACCATTGCCCTTCCCTGTGGATTTAGGCACCCAAGGCCCATTCCTCAGGGTTGTCAGGTTAGATAACCACCACCTGACAACTTGGTGTTGAGTTGCTGGCAGTATGGTCTACTCTATTACCATAGCAGGATAACCTGGCCAGGCTAATCCCAAACCGTAGATGAAAAAACTTACCTAAAGATCCAGATATTCCTGGAGTTTATGAAGGTAAATGTTTGTATAATGCAAGGTGAGAAGATCTACAGTATTTAGTATTTCATATACACCAAGAAGATTATCAAGAAATAAAGTTACCTTGATATGAAAGATTATAATTAGGAAAATGGACAAATTATTGTGCAAAACAACATGGAGAATGTAGGAAATTAACAGAATTTGAAGAATTAGTTATAGAACTGGAGAGGAAGAAAATTACATCAAAAGGGTTAGTTAGCAAGATTTACAATATACTAGAGAGCCACAAAGCACAAAACAACTTAAGATCAATGTGGGAAGAGGAATTAAGGATAAAAAAATAAAGAAGAGGAATGGAATGGTATTTGGAAACAAAAATTAATGGGAAATATGTCAGTTAAGATTAAGGAAAATTGCTACAAAACAATTTGTAAGTGGTATTTGACTCCAATATGATTAATTATTTATTATTATTTACTGGGCTTATACCCCACTTATCTGGGATGGACTCCCACTCTTTTAAGGCATTACAATTAAGGCATTACAATCTCTAGTATAATATGAAATGTTGGAGATGCAAAAAAAGAATTGGGAACATATCTACACCTATGGTGGGATTGTACTTCTGCAAAATAAATTTGGGGGAAAGTATGCATAGAAATTGAACAAATCTTCACAATATATTTGCAGATATTGTATGTCCTAGAGTAGCCCTGCTGATGGATTCTGGAAGTAAAAAAATATATAGAGGAAAGAAAGATATGATCTGTATCAAGGTAACTGCGATGAAATTAGTTATAGCTAAGAAATGGAAATATGATAGCAAAAATAGAATTAGAAGAATGGTACAAAGAAATGTGGAACATGACAATAAACAATAAATTAACATTAGAATTAAGAGTCAAAAAAGGAATTCTAAAGAAATCAAATTTTAAGGAAGTATGGGGAGAGTTTCTGGACTATTGCACTGATAAAAGGGAAAGGAAAAAACCAGGTCAAGAGCAAATATCATTTTGGAAAGAAGGATAAATTACAAACTAAAGAGACTGTAGAATAAACAAGGTAAAAGAAACATATATCATATATTGTCCTGCTGGGTGAAGAAAGCACACAGTGTTTTTATATATTGTAATCATGTTTATTGTTCATTTTGCTGTTTTATTCTTTATTGTGATGTATAATTATTGTTATTCTTGTATTAATAATAGAAAAAAGAAAAAAAGAAGATTGTCTTAGTAAGCTTTGTAACAAGCCTAAATAATAGATTAGTATTACTATATCTGTATTTTGAAGGCAAGTTTCCTCGTAAATCCATGACCCTGGTGAGATTTGAAATGGGGGTTCCTTGGTTGTCAAGTCAATTTCCACATAGTTATTAATGATTTCTTCTAATTATTTAAATTTGGGTGGAAGAGAGGAAATTGATATATGAAACATAAATATATGTCATTTAATTCTAAATCCCAAATCTTTTGGAAAGAGCCTGCTTTTCCTTTCTATTTTCAAGAGGGAAATGATACAGGGAATGTGTATTTGTTTTTTAAAGGAAAACTCAGAAAAACATTTCTCTAAATAAGTTATTTCTGTGGTTGTGAGGGGCCCATGAGGTGAGACTTTATGTGGATTTAATGCTGGATTTAACTTGGGAATTTGAGTAAGACGTCCTTCGCCTACTACATAGTGGAGCAAAGCAAATTACTTTCATAAAACTCATAATCTGTCATTCATTAAGATGACTCTCCTGGTATTCCATGTGGGTTGTCCTCTCACTATACCATAAAGCTTGAGGGAAGGGGGAAAGTGCCAAACCATTATACTAGCTGAGCAATAGAAACCACTGTGATCACAAGGCTAATGCCAATGGCAAAAGAATGTACCAACTAAGATGCAGATGTTAACTTTGGCTATATAACCCAGCATGTGGGCCTTTCACATTAAATGATCTGGAAAATGACAAAAATTGTGATCTTCAATCTAACTCATGTGTCTAGGTCTGGAAGAGGTCAATAATTTATGCTCATTCATCTTGGTTTTCAGCTTTTATTTTGCCATTTCGGCTGAATGATTCTTAACAGGATACCCAAAGTGCCAACAAAGTTATGTTAAGTATAATTGCCTGATTAAATATACTGACAGGTACATAAAATGTATTGGGATCAGGGCCATAGCCAGGATTCTGGATTTTTTTGGGGGGTGGGGGGTTCAGGGGGATTTTTCAGTAGGGGCAAAAATGTGACACTCACATATATAACGTTGGCACCATAATTGACCTAGGCTTCTGGGAATTGAAGTCCAAAAACCAAAGGTTGAGGAAACACTGGTCTATGCTGAGGAATATGAAACTGAAATCTTTTATACTTTCTTTTTTTTGTCTTGTTTTGTTTACTCCCTGATATGCTTGCACAGACTAACATGACTACAACATCAAAAATGCAAAAAATAAGCCATGCTTAAAATCATAGCTGACTAGAAAGCAAAAGTATTATTCAAAGAAGAACTAAATGTTAAGAATGCTAAAACAGTAATCTGTAATGGTATTGGAGAGTATGTCAGAAAATAGGTACTTATTTCTATATGCGGTGGAAATGTGAGAATGTATTAAAATACAAGGAAAGAAATGAAATAACTAAGTTAAATTTAGAGGTACAGTAGAACCTTGGATAAAGTCCAAACTCAGTTCTACAAGTTTGGACTTTATCCAATTTTGGACTTTATCTGAATCAAATGGATGATGCATCGGATAACGTCCAAAAATGGATGTTATCCGAGGTTCCTATACCAAATACCTCATATAAATTCCATTTTTAAGCAGTTTTGGACTTTATGTGATGCATCACGTGTGCATGAAAACCGCGACTTTATCCGAATCGGACTTTATCCGAATCGGACTTTATCCGAGGTACCACTGTATGTCTCTTTTATCAATACTTCATAAAAAACAAGGTAATTGAACAACTAAATAATTAATTTTTAACTTATTAACAGGAGCAAGATTAATTGTAGCAAGGAATTGGAAAATAAAGTATGGTTTTCAATTTAACAAATAGTACAGAGAGATTTGGAATATAGCTATTAATGATAGGTTAACATGTAATATTATTGTAAAGAAAGAGTTGATAAGTAAAAATAATTTTATAGACATTTTGGCAAAATATAGTAGTTTGTTATTAATAAAAGAAAAGAGATGTGCACTTTCACAACATTCAAAGCAATTTTGGAAGGGGAATTGAGCTCCATAGAAGAAGGGGGAAATGGAACAGGAAGTATGATTTGTACAGGGTTTTTTCCTTTCTTTCTTTTCTCTTTTTTGTTATTGAGTGTTATTAGATTTTATAGATTTGTATGATTTTAAAATACTTTTGAAAAAGGAAGCCACAAACAAGAATTTACAAGTGTTAAACAAAGCTATCATCTTCTTCTTCTTCCGTGACTAGGCTAGATCTAAAACTATCAAAATGAAGCCACCTTTTGGTGAATTCATTCCATAGTTTCTTTCACCTGAACTAGTGTGATAAAGATTAGCCAGCACAGCAAGTTTGCCATTGGCCAGGATGTGCCTGATTGTGGTTCAAAAATACCATAATCTTCAAGGAGGTTTTTTTTTCCTGTGTATCCCAGCAGAGCTGTTAAGGATATCTATCTATTTATTTATTAGATTTGTATCGCCGCCCCACTCACTGGAGCAACTCTGGGCGGCTTACAACACATATTACAAACCCAAAATAAAAACAACCCCATAGAAATAATCATAAAAAGTCTCAGATTAAAATCACTAAAACCTTAAAATGTCCTTAAAAAGTCATCTACCTCCAGTTCCCCATTAAAGCTAGCTAGAACTAGGGTAAGGAAGCTAAATTTAAAGAAAACCACCCTGAATGCAGTGGTGGGCATAAGCCGGTTCACACCAGATCATGCGTACCGATAGCAAAACTGGGTGGCTATGCACATCTCCCCGCCATGCCCACCTCCCCACCCCACCCACCTCCTACCTCCTCCTCTCCCCACACTCCGGGCATGACCAGGAGCCAAGAGGAAGGAGGAGGAAGAGCTGCCAGCACCAGAGGAGCCATGTCAGGGTGGGGTGGGGAGGTGGGCTGGCGGCCTCCCCCTGCCTGCTCCCACGATGACGCCCCTTTCACCGCCGAAGTGCTATGCCCAGCTCCCCACTCCACCCTCCTCCTAGGGCGCGAGGAGGAAGAGGGAGCCACCTGAGTCTGACATGGCTGGCCTGGGCCAAGCCACACTGCCGCTGCTTGGGCACTCATACCTTGCCCCCCCTACCCCCGGTCCCAGGGAAGAAGGAAGAGGAAGATGCTGCTGGCTCTTCCCCCCACCCCACCCCTGTGGTCCCAGGGGGAAGAGAAAGAGGAATCCACCCAACGTGGCTGGCCTGGGCCAAGCCGGGCCACACTGCAGCTGCTTGGGCACTAATGTCTCTCCCCCAGGACCGGGGGGGGCAGAGAGGAAGATGAAGATGCTTCTGCCTCTCCCCCCCCCCCCATGGTCCCAGGGGATTGAGGAAGAAGGAACCGCCTGACACAGCTGGCCTGGGCCATGCTGCAGCCACTTGGGCACTCCTGCCTCGCCCCTGGTCCCAGGGGGAGGAGGAGGAAGAGGAAGATGCTCCTGCCTCCGCCCATGGTCCCAGAGGGAAGAGGAAGAGGGAGCTGCCCAAGGCGGCTGGGCCAAGCAGGGGAGCGCCTTCTGGTTAAGTCTGTGTGTTTTTGTTTCGTTTACTTTGCTGTGTGTGTGTGTGTGTGTGTGTGTGTGTGTGTGTGTGTGTGTGTGTGTGTGTGTGTGTGTGTGTGTGTGTGTGTGTGTGTGTGTGTGTGTGTGTGTGTGTGGCCTTTGGGTGGGTGGGTATGGAGAGGGATTTGTGCATGTGTGTCCATGTGTGTAGGGATGGAGGGGGAGAGAGAGGGTCTGGAGCAGGTTAAGGGGGTTTATTTTTGTTTTGTTTACTCTGGTATGCTTGAAACACAGACTAATACAGCTACCATTTAAAAAGTTTTATTCTGTGCAAGCATATCAGAGAGTAAACAAAACAAAAAGAGAAAAACGTTGCGGCACGTTAAAGACTAACTGCTGTATTTTAATGCGAGCTTTTGTGAATCAAGTCCACTGGCTCTTTGGCTGTAAAAAGGGATGAGTACTGAACCCTAGAGTTGGTAATAATTGGCTTTCGAGCAAGGGCAACCTTTACCTAATAACAGAAGATCCCTGCAGGGCTGCCATCAGAAATTTCTGGGCCCCATTCTGAGCAATCCTATTGGGCCTCCCACACACACTCACACATAGTAATGTCACAGTTATGGTCAATGGCGGCAGGGGCCCTGTCAGCTCCGGGCCCTATATGCCGTTCTGGTAGTACTGCCCTGATGGTGGCCCTGGATTCCTGATTCAAATTTGCTGTGAGGTTTTGGCTCTATTTAGTTGCAAGTAAATGTCTCCCTTGCTCAAAAGCCAGTCATATCTGACTCTAGGGTGCAGTGCTCATCTCCATTTACAGCCAAAGAGCCAGTGCTGTCTGTGTTTGCAGATGTTTTCATTGCCATGTGGCAGGCATGACTAGATCACATGGCCACCCCCAGCAAGTCACATACCCACAAATTTGGCCCTGCCCAAATCTTTGGCCCCACCCACAGAGATAGCCCCACCCACAGTGTGGTAGTAAAAGTTTTTGATGGCCATCACTGCCCGGACGGCCCTTATATCAACCATCCAGTGGGGGGGGGGGCACTGCAACACTGGCAGTGCCCCACACTTGGTGAGCTAGTCATGTTTTTAATCCCTTTCTAAAAGGCAGTAGCTCTGTCTGGAGGCGCAACTCAATTCGTAAGAGGTTCCACAGGGCCGGAGCAGATACGGAGAAGGCTCTACTTCTAGTGCCAGAAAGACGAGCCTTTCTAGCAGATTGAACCCTTAGGGAGCCCTTAGGGAACCCTCTATTCATAGGGCTGCCATTAATCACAGACAATTGACAGCACACAACAACAAATATTTAGAGCAGTTCTCTCTCTCTCTCTCCTTCTCGCTTCTCTGATTAAGGGCACAGGAATGTCAGCCTAAAAGGTGAGCATTTGGAATACTTTCCACATAGAGCTCCCCTAAATGTGGTGTTGTGATATGGTTTTTTGTTCTTTGCATATATTCAGGACCACCAATTATCAGTGGTCTTCATTATCTGAGTTGGTTTCTGGGCAAATGGTGGGAAAACTTCCATCAGACTTTAATCACTGAACTCACTAATCTACGTTCCATTACATTGCCTTAACATATTTCACTTTCAACAGCCATTTAGGCTATTAAATAACCAGAAGAATTTTACAATGCCCAGGAGAGCAAATTAGGGAAGCCTTCATGTGTGTATTTGACTCTTTCCACCTATCCCAATTAACCTAGCAATAAATATTTGTTGGTTTTATGTTTTGGCTCTGTGCCAGGTGACCCATTTTGGTGTAGACAAATATACTTGGTTTCCAGTATAACAGAAAGGCTGGAGAAATTGTACAAGGAAGAATGGCAGAAGGACAGAAGAAATATTGTCATATTCCCCAATTTTTCCAGTTCTACTGTTCATCAAACAGTTGTACTGTTATTGGAGAATTAGCACCTCTTGTGACATGGCATATTAAGAAACCTGAAGAAAGTTGTATCATCTAATAGTTCATGGAAGAAAAGAATGGTATGTTTGTAACACCCAGACAAAGTAATACTTTATGAGGATCACCCTTCACAATGATATCTTGGCTTGGTTCAGATTTACATTTCCCAAATCTATAAACCATGAGTTTTGAAATCTGAAATAAATATTGAAGCCATAAACTTCTTTCTAACAGTTCTCTTCTGTTTAAGCACAGAGATCCTAATTTGTTTTAAACAGACTTCCCCACTATATTCAAAACAGGAAATTCAAGTTTAATGCCAATAAATTAGCCAGAATCACTCTCTCCTATTATGAACCATTGTTTAGGAAGCCAAGAATGTACCTCAAAACCAAACTATTTTCTGAGACTTTACATTGTCTGTTACCTGCTATAGCCTGTCCTGTCCTGGTTTGAAAAGCCGAGTGTGATAGGTTTTTAGGGTAATTATGGAACATACCACAGTAGATTGTTGAGTGGCAGGTGTTGTATTAGAGGGTATTTTAGTTTTCATGTGTATATACATGGATGAGCACTAGAGGCAACATTCTGTCATCTGTATAACTAAGTACAGTATTTAACTTTTAGGGATCCCAAAGAGGGAGGCAGATTCTAGTGAAGAAAGACAGTAATGGCCCCTCCCACTAACCAAGTTTTAACAAAGCAGTCTCTTTAAAAAGACACAAATTGGGTCAGATAAGGCAGTGCCGCCCCAACGCGAGCCCTCCTAAGCCGGTCCCCACCATTTCCAGCAGGGCAGGTGAGGGAGGAGGAAGACCAGCCGGGCGGGGAGAGGCCAGCCAGTCGCCCCGACGAGAGCCTTTTCCAAGCCCTGAAAACAACCAAGCGCCGAAGGAGAGGTCCAATTGGCAGAAGGGAAGAAGGCAAAGGAGTTAAACCAGGGGGTGAGACTCAGAGCCCCATACAAAGGATAAGTAGTTAAATATGCAGAAATGTTGATGACTTAATATAGTAACTCACATAAAGACTTTAAAATGACTTAATATAGCAACTGACATAGAGACTGTGCTTTAAAGTGTGATAATATGCATGATAATATGTTGTCTTAAATGTTTTTAAACTTTTAAAAACTGTGATAAAATGTATGAGGAGAGAAAAATGGCGCAGACACCGGCAACCACGCCATAAATCTTGCCAAGAGAACCCTACGGACCAAAACAAAAGGCAAAACAAAGGGGCAGGCTAGGTGATACAGGATGCTTAACACCTCAGAGGGGAGAAAGGGGAGGGACAGGAAAGGGGGAGGGGAAATGCAATGTTGTAAGGAGCAATACTGCATAGGGACATGGAATGTGAGATCAATGAACCAAGGTAAACTGGAAGTGGTAAAAAATGAGATGGAAAGAATAAGCATTGACATCTTAGGCATCAGTGAGCTCAAATGGACAGGGATGGGTGAATTCAGCTCTGGAAACCATCATATCTACTATTGTGGACAAGAAAACCTTAGAAGGCATGGAGTAGCCATAATTGTCAATAAGAGAGTAAGAAAAGCAGTAATGGGATATAACCTCAAAAATGACAGAATGATGTCAGTCAGAATTCAAGGCAAACCTTTCAATATCACCGTAATCCAAGTCTATGCACCAACCACTAGTGCAGATGAAGCCACAGTGGACCAGTTCTATGAGGACCTAGAACACCTCATAGAACAGACACCAAGAAATGATGTCCAAATTATATTAGGAGACTGGAATGCCAAAGTAGGAAATCAAAAAGTGGAGGGAATAACAGGCAAGTTTGGTCTTGGAGTACAGAACGAAGCAGGGCAAAGATTGATAGAGTTCTGCCAAGAGAACGCACTGGTCATAGCAAACACTCTCTTCCAGCAACACAAGAGGCGACTTTACACATGGACATCACCAGATGGCCAACACCGAAACCAAATTGACTACATACTCTGCAGCCAAAGATGGAGAACCTCCATACAATCAGCAAAAACAAGACCTGGAGCAGACTGTGGCTCAGATCACAACCTACTGATCGCAAAATTCAGGTTAAGACTAAAGAAAATAGGGAAAACAAGAAGACCAGACAGATATCACCTAGACAGCATCCCTAAAGAATACACGGTGGAGGTGATGAACAGATATAATGGCCTGGACGCAATAGACAGAGTGCCAGAAGAATTATGGACAGAGATAAAGGACATCATGCAGGAAGCGGCAAAGAAAACCATACCAAAAGAAAAGAAGCGTAAGAAAGCAAAATGGTTGTCTGATGAGGCTCTTAAAATAGCAGAGGAAAGAAGGAAGGCAAAAGTCAAAAGAGAAAGGAAAAAATACAACCTTCTGAACACAGAATTTCAAAGAAAAGCAAGGAGAGATAAGGAAAACTACCTAAAAGAACAGTGCAAAGAAATGGAGGAAAACAACAAAAGAGGCAGGACTAGAGATCTCTTCAGAAAAATCGTGGAAATAAAGGGAACATTTAAAGCAAAAATGACCATGATAAGGGACAAAGACGGAAAAGAGCTAGCTGATGCAGAAGAGATTAAGAAAAGATGGAAAGAGTACACAGAGGAACTCTACAAAAAGGACCTCAACACTCCTGATAACCACAATGATGAAAAAACTGAACTCGAGCCAGACATCCTGGAGAGCGAAGTTATAAAGGCCCTAAAGAGCACTGCAAACAACAAAGCTAGTGGATATGATGGTATCCCAGTCGAATTTTTCAAAGCGCTAAAAGATGATGGCGTCAAATTACTACACTCAATATGCCAGCAAATCTGGAAAACAAAACATTGGCCACAGGATTGGAAAAGATCAGTATACGTCCCAATCCCAAAAAAGGGCAACGCCAAAGAATGCTCAAATTACCGAACAATTGCACTCATCCCACACGCCAGCAAGGTGATGCTCAAGATAATACAGGACAGACTTCAGCAGCATGTGGAGAGAGAACTACCAGAGGTGCAGGCCGGTTTCAGAAGAGGCAGGGGGACTAGAGACCACATTGCCAACATACGTTGGATCATGGAGAAAACAAAGGAATACCAGAAACAAGTTTACTTTTGTTTCATTGATTACACTAAGGCATTTGACTGTGTGGACCACAACAAGATGTGGCAAGTAATTAAAGAGATGGGAATACCAGAGCACATCATATGCCTCCTGAGAAATCTGTACATGAACCAAGAAGCAACAGTTAGGACAGAACATGGAATGACAGAGTGGTTTGGAATAGGAAAAGGAGTAAGACAAGGCTGCATTTTATCACCCTGCTTATTCAATCTATACACAGAGCACATAATGCGAAATGCAGGGATGGAGGAATCACAATATGGGATTAAAATTGCTGGGAGAAACATAAACAATCTGAGATATGCAGACGATACCACCCTAATGGCAGAAAGTGAGGAAGACCTAAAGAACCTCTTGATTGGGCTGAAGGAGGAGAGTGCAAAAGCTGGTTTGAGACTCAATATCAAGAAAACCAAGGTAATGGCAACAGGCCCAATCAGTTCCTGGAAAATAGATGGGGAAGAAGTAGAAGCAGTGACAGATTTTACTTTCCTGGGATCAAAGATCACGGCAGATGGGGATTGCAGCCATGAAATAAAAAGGCGACTGATTCTTGGGAGACAAGCCATGAGAAACCTGGGGAACATAGTGAAAAGCAGAGACATCACATTGCAAACAAAAATTAGAATAGTCAAAGCAATGGTATTCCCAGTGGTAATGTACGGATGTGAGAGCTGGACAATTAGGAAAGCTGAACGCAGAAGAATAGATGCCTTTGAAATGTGGTGTTGGAGGAGAGTTTTGAGAGTACCCTGGACAGCGAGGAGAACAAATAGGTCAATCTTAGAAGAAATCAACACTGACTGCTCATTGGAAGGGCTAATAGTAAAGACGAAGCTAAAGTATTTTGGACATCAAATGAGAAGGGAGGATTCACTTGAGAAGGCCCTGATGTTGGGAAAGGTGGAGGGCAAAAGAAGAAGGGGGAGGCCAAAGATGAGATGGCTAGATGGTATTGTGGACGCAACGGGCACAGAGCTGGGAGTGCTGAGGGGGATGGTGGAGGACAGAGGTGCCTGGAGAACAATGGTCCATAGGGTCGCAAAGGGTCGGAACCGACTGTGCGACTGAACAACAACAACAAGGCAGTGATGATAAATCTTGGCACTCCAGCTGTTCTTGGACTTCAAATTCCAGAAGCACAGATCAGGAGGAGTGCTGACTTGGATTTCTGGTAATTGAAGTGCAAGAACAGCTGGAGTGCCAAGGTCACTAAGATAGGGACACTGATTTGCTAGAAATATGGAATTGAAAAGAAAGTATGATCCTTGGAATAAGTGAATATTTTCATTCAATGACATTCAAATAAACATTAACCTGCTGCCTCAACACCACAATGCTCTCAGGTCTGGACTGTTGACAGCATTCTCAGGTGATCCAAAAGTTATAGTAAACTACAGTTATAGTAAAAGCAGTCAGGAGAGAACAGTAGGACAGGACCAAAAAACAACAACCACAGAACAGCACAAGGAGCAAGCCAAGGGACAACCAAGGATACAGAAACATACCAGAAGTCGGAAAGACATTGCTGTTCAAACATGTGAATGAAAAGGCTATTTTACATAATTTCCTGTCTAGGATGAACCAATTGCTGGCCAAAAGGCAACTGTCCAGTCTGAGCCACTGGAGCAACCAGAAAAGCATCAAGACCCATGGTGTGTGTGTGTGTGTGTGTGTGTGTGTGTGTGTGTGTGTGTGTGTACATGCGTGCACGAGCGAGCGAGCGATGTGCCTTTTGGTGTGCTTCTCTTTGTTAAACATGCTTTGAATAAATGAACCCTTCCCCTGATCATCAGCGAAATACACAAATGTAAAGGAAAAGAATGTTTAATCAAAGTGATGCCTTGCCTCTACAATCCTCTATGATGTTAAAAAAAACTTATCTTAACTGTTCACAGATAATCAAGGGAAGTGTCCAATTTCTGCACTTGCTGTGAGCAGGCTAAAAGTGAGTGTTCCCCAAAAGTCAAATCACCTGATTGGGGGTACGAAAAGGAGCACTTGGGTTAAGTTTGGGGTGCTCCAGCCTCCACAATGTATGGAAACTGTTATGAGAAGCAACCCCATCCCCAAAGCCCCAGTGGGTGGGTTACATGCCTGTTGGTTTTTAGCAGAGTGAGCTGAGGGTGTGCAGCAGAGGTTGAGGGCACTGAGATCTTTCGTGTTCAGGGAATGAAGAAGCAGACAAGTGAAGTAGTGAAATTCAGCTCTTTATTAGTGGGGTTTGAACACACTTTGGATGGGGAAAACTCTGACTTATATACACTATAAACAGTAACAGTAACAATAATACAACAAGCCCATTGGCTAACAGAGTGTGCACATATTCGATCCACTTATTTGCATAAGAATAGATACATGAGAAAAGATACATTCCACTCCTATAAACAGTAACAATAATACAATAAACCCATTGGCTAACAGAGCGTGCACATTTTCAATCCACTTATTTGCATAAGAATAGATACAAGAGAAAAGATACATTCTGCTCCTGTCAGAAGACACAGTTAACATACATAACATTCTTCCCCCCTAGGTAAAAACAAAATCCTTTAACCAGGATGGCGGTCTAGTTTCCCTTCTAGGTTGGATGCTTGGCTGAGCCTGCTCAGGGGCTCATAGGATGGGTGACCCAACTGGAGTGAGGGAATGACTAGAGGGGGAGGATTGTAAACCCAAATTAAAGCCCCGTTTGTCAGATGGAGGAGTAGGGGATCACTCAAAACCAAAATCTAATTCTGTGGATGAATAAGACAACTCAGGGACCCTCCTGTGTGTACTAAGAGTGGAGGGCGACTCCAAGCAAAATTGGTCATCATCAATAAAGGAATCCAGAGTGCTGGGCAGGGACAGTGTAGGGGTACACCTGGCCGGAATAGTGGAATAGGGTCAATGTTGGCTGGCTGCTGACTATTACCTCTGCCCCCTGGGTTTAAACGGGTGGAGGCCAACCCTAGCGTTGAGTATCTGTATTCGTCTTGTGGGTCCAGTACTCTGGGTCTCAATTGATCCGCATGCCTCCTCCAGATCAGACCAGTGGCTGTTTCGATTCTGTAAGAAACAGGACCAGTTTGATCGATCACAAACCCAGGCACCCACGTAGTGCCACCAGCTGCATAATTGCGGCAATGTACAGGGTCTCCGGACAAGAAACCCTTCTGGTGTTGGATCGCTATATTTGTGCCTTTGTCCTCCACCCTAGAGGGATCCAATCTGTCCAGCAAGGATGACAGTTTCCTTTGCTGGAGCAATTCAGCAGGGGACAGCCCTGAGGCAAGGGGGATGAGCCTATATGTGAAAAGAAACTGGCATAACTGGAGCTCCAAATCCCCTTAACCCATACGCCGAAGCGCATCTTTAGTTGTGCGCACCTGCCACTCTACCTGGCCATTGGTGGCTGGGTGGAATGGGGTGGCAGTGATGTGCCTAATTACATTCCTTTCCATGAAGGATTGGAATTCTGTAGATGTGAACGTGGACACGTTGTCAGACACCAGCACATCTGGAAGTCCAAATGCTGCAAACAGCTTTCTTAGGTGCATTATTGTGGTGGCTGAAGTGGTATTAGGCACCCTAATCACTTCCAGCCACTTAGAGAATGAATCCACAACCAACAAAAATAAGACACCCCTAAATGGGCCTGCAAAATCTATGTGCAACCTGGACCACATGCCCCAAGCAGAATCCCATTCCCAGGAGGGAAGGTGGGATTGCTCTGGGTGAGACGATTGACAACTGGCACAAGTGCCGACCATTTGTTCTATGTCTTGGTCCAGTTGAGGCCACCAAAATTAGCTATGGGCAAGGGCTTTGGAACAGATAATTCCCGGGTGACTTGTGTGAAGTAGATGTAAAACCTTTTTCCTGAGAGTGACAGGAATGACCACCCGCTGGCCCCATAGAAGGTAACCTCGTTCCACTGACAGTTCCAAACATTTGTGGTGAAATGTTCTGAATTCCTTGGCTAGAGGAGAGACGGGCCAGCCTTTTTGTACCTAAGACATTACTTTAGTCAATGTTACATCCTTGGCCGTAGCCTTGGCTATATATGAGGGGACGACTGGGGGCGAGTCGAAAACCTCAATCATAAGGACCTGGTGGTCACTTTTGATCTTGCAATTGGCTTCCCCGACCCCTGGCAGTGGAGAACGTGACAGGGCATCAGCGTGTCTCATTTGTCTCTTCTGAGACGTAGACCGGCCCTCTTGAAATGTGAGAGGATTCAATTGAGCCTGGCCTCCAGTTCGACAGTGTCCTTAGCAGTGATCAGGACATCATCAAAATATGGCAAGACACCGGGCAAACCTTTTAAAATATGTTCCACAAGAGATTGAAATATTCTGGGAGCCGCATTCACCCCGAATTGTAGTCTAGTTACTTTAAATGCCCCCCTATGCGTTACTATGGTCAGGGCTATGGCAGCAGCAGGAGACACAGTCAATTGTTGGTAAGCCTGGGCAAGGTCAAGTTTTGCGAAGCAATTTCCCCCATGCAAGGAGGCAAGAAGGTGGCTTACCACAGGCACAGGACATGCGTTCACGCGAATAGCTTCATTGATGGTACACTTGTAGTCAGCGCATATCCTGACCTCCCCATTACTTTTCAAAGCAGTCACTATTGGTGTCTCCCACTCTGTGGAGTCCACTGGCACTAGGATTCCCTGCCCCACTAGTTTGTCCAGATCAGCTTCTATCTTCTCCATTAAAGCAAAGGGTACCCGGCATGGCTTCATCTGGATGGGCCAGATGGTTGGGTCAAGCTCAAAGTCCACAGGGGGTCCTTTGTATAACCCTAAACCCTTTTTAACACCTCAGGATGTGCAGCACAAATGTCCCAGATTGGGTCAGTGTCTATTGCATGAATGCCAGAAAGCCAGATTCCCAGGGGCCTAAACATTGGGTCCCAATAAGACAGTTAGTGCCCTGCTTAACTATAACCAATGGCAAGGAGGTGCGAATGTTTTTGAATTTGACCAAGAAATTTCCCACCCCCAGGACCGGAATCTGGCAACCTTACACATCCCAGAGGGAAGTTTTAAAGATTTGAGCTTGGGCCAAGAGGCAGGGGGAATTCTCAAAAACTCCCGCTGTGGGATTATGGAAAAGGTAGTACCTGAATCCACCTCCATCTTGAAGGGGACGTCCTACAGGCTCAGGTCTGCGAAAAAATGCTCGCTGACGATGCCCACTTGGCACAGCTCAGGCTCTGGTGACACTTTGACTATGGATGTTTTGTGGTGATGACTCTTCTTGGACTCAGGTGCTGGAGTTCTTTGCTTTCGCTGTCGGCATACTTTAGCAATGTGCCCTCATCGCCTGCAGTTGTGGCATTCTGTGGTGCTGAAGGGGCACTTCCTGCGGTCATACCGGGCTCCCCAGCCATCACAGTTGCAAAGGAATTTCTTCTCTCGATCGTCACGGTGCTCTTGGTGCTTTCGTCGGACCGCTCGGACTTCTCCCTCTGCATCGCTGGACTCTGATGAAGAGGTGGAACCAGGCGATGCTGAGGAGGATGAAGATGAATTTTGATGAGCTTGCACAGCTGAGTCAGTGGCACTGGTGGTGGAGTGGTGATGCCGGAAAAGCTTGATGCCGGACCATGCAGCCTCAGACACTACCACCTCTTCTAGGACAGCCTTGAAATTTAGCATCTGCCTGATCATGAGGCGACATTGAGCATCTTCGTCCCTCATGCCAGCCCATACTTGTCAACCCGTGGCTCCAGAAAAAACGGGACCTGCGCAGATCGCTTGTGTGCAGATCGCTTTCCACGCATGTGTGGAAGGGTTTTACACTTGTGTAGAACCCTTCCACGCATGTGTGGAAGTGCTTCGCCGCTTGTGTAGGGGCTGCGCAAGCGGCAAATATGCTTCCACGCATGCGTGGAAAGCATTTTCCCCCACTGCCAAATGACGGGGTTTTGGCAGCGCGGGGCGGGTTATGACGTCAATTGACATCAAATTATGGGGTAATCCCGGCCAAATCAGGATGGTTGACAGGAATGTGCCAGCCAGCAGACGGTCCCGGAGTGCTTCTTCGATGTTGTCCCACTTGCACGGGGCGGCAGCAATGCGCAGAGTGGCAGCGTACTCTGCAATGGACTCCCCAGGTTGCTCCTCCCTTCTGTGGAAGGCCACCATAGCCGGGAAGATTGAGACCTCTGGCTGCAGGTGTTTCCTCAGTGCAGATTTCTGCAAGCAGCACCACATCCACGTCCCTTGGGAGAACGAGGTGGGTTGCCAGCTCTAGCGTCTCAGAACCACACTGAGTGAGGAAACAGGAGCGCTTCTGGTCTTCGTCAGTGATCTTCTGTGAGGCCATTGCGTGGCGGAATCAGTGTTCATATGTTGCCCATTTCTCTGGACACGCTGGGTGAAATGGGCCAATGTTGCTGCCGTGTGGGGACGCCATCCCATCTTCATCGCCAGTTTCATGTTCAGGGAATGAAGAAGCAGACGAGTGAAGTAGTGAAATTCAGCTCTTTATTAGTGGGGTTTGAACACACTTTGGATGGGGCAAAACTCTGACTTATATACACTATTGTTGGATTGGGGCCGTGAAGCGGCCCTTGAGGTCCCGGAGGAGACTGGTCGAGTAACGACACGAGGCAAGATGGAGCGAAGACCAGTGGTTTATTGAGGGAAAATCATCAGTATATATTATGTTCAAGGCTGCGTGTGGTAGAATCGTCATCTGACAGAAAATCACATCACCCATTTACCCGGGTTAATTGGGAACTTCTCTTGGGGAAGTTAATTAACTAAGGCAAATACTGACAGGGGAAATCCATTGTTCATGGCTTGCTCAAGAGTAAACATGGCCACTATTTGCACTAAGGCTTGGGCTAATCTCCAAGTGTGGAATAACCTAATTCCTAACTGGCGTTTAGCTATTCAGCTTCCCTCTGCAGAACTGCCGGTCAGGTCAGATATGAGTGAATCAATCTTATGACTATTAATCCGCTCCCCAATTTCCATACTGGCAAGGGCCAGTGACCAGGGGTCTTCCTCATCCGGTGTAACCTTTGCCAGGGGCCGTATTATGCCAATTGTGCTCGCGGATCCCGCACTCCCCCTTTTTCTGTTATTTTTGGACCTGACAGACAGCCCTGCGCAAGGGGGGCATCAGTTGATGTGGGAGGATGACGCTTCGGGGTTCCCTCCATGGGGGACATCTCGATAGCAGTGAGGGAATACATTGCACGAAACAACACACTGTTGTGCCCAGTATTATCACCCCCACAATCACTTTGAGCATCATCTGGAGCCATCCCCATGGGAGCCACGGCCACAACGAATCCAACCACCCCCATGAAGCATCCTCCTTGATGTTCTTAACTAGGGTGTGGAGGTCCGTGAGCTGGCTCTGCACTTTGCGGGTATTGTCTGTGAGATTAAAGCAACACATGCCATGGACAGACTCGCAACCCAAATGATGTAACAACAGGGGATAATCGATAGCTGCTTGATTATCCAGTATGGCATGGCGAAGCTCTGTCTGCTCCTGATTGAGCAGCGCTATTGCCGAGGAGGTGTGGTTAATGGCTCTTGCAAAAGAGCAAGCCAATTGACCAATTCTCCGAGCGTTGCCTATGGCTAAGCCTGGCACGCTGAATATACTGACTGCTGCCTGGTTTTTCAGAGCTGTGGGTCTGAATCCAGACTGCTTTCTGTAGCAAGGCAAGATAATGAGATGTGTCATTGATCTCTTACTGTGACCTAAGGTGATTCCAAGCTATTCCTGCAACTTCTGGCATTGGGCAAATGTCTTTCTAGCACCTATGGGGAGGTGTGAAAATAGGCTGGGGATTACCAGCTAACGGGTGCTCAATCTTTGCAAGCAATGGGCCGGTGCAAACATGGGCCGATCTGGCTTCCCTTGGTGGAAGCTGGCCATTATTAACAATATACGACCCTACGTATACAGAAATTCAAGTGTCCCTTGCAAATCCCAACTGGAGCATTGTACAAGGCATGAATAAATAAAGAGCAACTACAGATAATAGCAATAGAAAACATTCAGCAGCTTCTTGAAGATGAGGCTTCCCTTCTTGGTGGGGTTTCATGTGTAACTTAAGCTTGGAAAAGTCTTGTTTTGTGGAAAAGCATGGTCCTTAGAAGTGGCACTGAGTATGCAAAATGTTCATAGAAATGTCTTTGGAGATGTAAGTCATAAAGGAAGACGGACAGCTGATGACATCCAAGGCAGTGACTGGCAGTGACTTTGCAATAGCCGAACTTGGCATCCGGGCCTGATTCTGGCCTCTGGGACCTGCATGGGGAAGAGACTTGTTTGGGAGATAAAAATTCTGAAAGAGTTAGTTAGTTTTTGCACTTATAGGATAGCAATTGCTGTGCAACTATGGGATGTTGTTCCCCCTTTCTGTTTGTTTGTCAATGTAGGACTTAAGCGTCCAATAGGCCCGTTCCACAATCGCTTGCCCCTGCGGATTGTACGGAACGCCAAAGGTGTGCTCAATATCCCAGGTGGCCCCCAGCTATAAACTGGGGCGTCATCGGACTTCATGTGCCGAGGTTTGCCCATGGCTGTGGGAAAGGAGATGCTGCTCCACATGGGGAGCCGTTTCTCCCTTCTGTGCTGTTACCCAAACAAACTGTGGGAAGGTATTAATGCAAACGTGCATGTACTGCCATTTGCCAAAATGTGGGGCATGTGTGACGTCCATTTGCCACACCTGGATGGCCTCTGTCCCTCGTGGGTTGACCCCTTTAGTGGATGAGAACCAAGACAATACGAACAGCCGAAAGGTTGGCTTAACACATCTTTATTGCATGATGGTCCGGGGGAACATGTGGTAATGGCGGATGAACAGCTTAATATATACGGTGGCTAGACAACCACCCCCAGCCGGGGGGTGAGGAAGAGGAGGAGAGCCGGGCAAGCGGCAAAGGGGCCTGCCGCCGCCGCCGCCGGGCAACCACCCCAGCCGGAGGTGAGGAGGAGGAGGAGGAGGAGAGCCAGGCGAGCGGCAAAGGGGCCTGCCGCCGCCGCCGCCGCCAGACAACCACCCCCAGCCGCGGGGTGAGGAAGAGGAGGAGAGCCGGGCGAGCGGCAAAGGGGCCTGCTGCCGCCGCCGCCAGACAACCACCCCCAGCCGGGGGGTGAGGAAGAGGAGGAGAGCCGGGCGAGCGGCAAAGGGGCCTGCCGCCGCCGCCGACGGACAGCCACCCCCAGCCGGGGGGGTGAGGAAGAGGAGGAGAGCCGGGCGAGCGGCAAAGGGCAGCCACCCCCAGGGGGGGTGGGGGGGTGAGGAGGAGGAGGAGAGCCAGAGTCCCAGGCAAAGGATAAGTAGCAGATATGCAAATGTAGAAGACCTAATATAGCAACTGACATAGAGACTTTATACTGACTAAACATAGAAACTGACATAGAGACTGTGTTTTAAAGTGTGATAATATGCATGATAATATGTTGTCTTAAATGTTTTAAACTTTTAAAAACTGTGATAAAATGTATGAGGAGAGAAAAATGGCGTAGACACCGGCAAACCACGCCACAAATCCTGCCAAGAGAACCCTATTGACCAAAACAAAAGGCAAAACAAAAGGGCAGGCTAGGTGATACAGGATGCTTAACACCACAGAGGGGAGAAAGGAGAGGGACAGGAAAGGGGGAGGGGAAATGCAATGTTGTAAGGAGCAATACTGCATAGGGATATGGAATGTGAGATCAATGAACCAAGGAAAACTGGAAGTTGTAAAAAGTGAGATGGAAAGAATAAGCATTGACATCTTGGGCATCAGTGAGCTAAAATGGACAGGGATGGGTGAATTCAGCTCTGGAAACCATCATATCTACTACTGTGGACAAGAAAACCTTAGAAGAAATGGAGTAGCCATAATTGTCAATAAAAGAGTGAGAAAAGCAGTAATGGGATACAATCTCAAAAGTGACAGAATGATGTCAGTCAGAATTCAAGGCAAACCTTTCAATGTCACTGTGATCCAAATATACGCACCAACCACTGGTGCAGATGAAGCCACAATGGACCAGTTCTATGAGGACGTACAACACCTCATAGAACAGACACCAAGAAATGATGTCCAAATTATATTAGGAGACTGGAATGCCAAAGTAGGAAATCAAAAAGTGGAGGGAATAACAGGCAAATTTGGTCTTGGAGTACAGAATGAAGCAGGGCAAAGATTGATAGAGTTCTGCCAAGAGAACGCACTGGTCATAGCAAACACTCTCTTTCAGCAACACAAGAGGCGACTTTACACATGGACATCACCAGATGGCCAACACCGAAACCAGATTGACTACATACTCTGCAGCCAAAGATGGAGAACCTCCATACAGTCAGCAAAAACAAGACCTGGAGCAGACTGTGGCTCAGATCACAACCTATTGATCGCAAAATTCAGGCTTAGACTAAAGAAAATAAGGAAAACACAGAGACCAGAAAGATATCACCTAGACAGCATCCCTAAAGAATATGCGGTGGAGGTGAAGAACAGATTCAATGGCTTAGACTCAATAGATAGAGTGCCACAAGAATTATGGACAGAGATGAGGGACATCATGCAGGAAGCAGCAAAGAAAACCATACCAAAAGAAAAGAAGAGTAAGAAAGCAAAGTGGTTGTCTGATGAGGCTCTTAAAATAGCAGAGGAAAGAAGGAACGCAAAAGTCAAAGGAGAAAAGAAAAACTACAATCATTTGAACACAGAATTTCAAAGAAAAGCAAGGAGAGATAAGGAAAACTACCTAAAAGAACAGTGCAGAGAAATGGAGGAAAACAACAAAAGAGGCAGAACCAGAGATCTTTTCAAAAAAAATCGGGGAAATTAAGGGAACATTTAAAGCAAAAATGACCATGATAAGGGACAAAGAAGGAAAGGAGCTAGCTGCTGCAGAAGAAATTAAGAAAAGATGGAAAGAGTACACAGAGGAACTCTACAAAAAGGACCTCAACACTCCTGACAATCACAATGATGAAGAAGTAGAACTTGAGCCAGACATCCTGGAGAGCGAAGTCATAAAGGCCCTAAAGAGCACTGCAAACAACAAAGCTAGTGGAGATGATGGTATCCCAGTTGAATTTTTCAAAGCACTAAAAGATGATGGCGCCAAATTACTGCATTCAATATGCCAACAGATTTGGAAAACAAAACAATGGCCACAGGATTGGAAAAGATCAGTATACGTCCCAATCCCAAAAAAGGGCAATGCCAAAGAATGTTCAAATTATCGAACAATCGCGCTCATCCCACACGCCAGTAAGGTGATGCTCAAGATAATACAGGATAGACTTCAGCAGCATGTGGAAAGAGAACTACCAGAGGTGCAGGCAGGTTTCAGAAGAGGCAGGGGGACTAGAGACCACATTGCCAACATACGCTGGACCATGGAGAAAACAAAGGAATACCAGAAACAAGTTTACTTTTGTTTTATTGACGACACTAAGGCATTTGACTGTGTGGACCACAACAAGATGTGGCAAGTAATTAAAGAGATGGGAATACCAGAGCACCTCATATGCCTCATGAGAAATCTGTACATGAACCAAGAAGCAACAGTTAGGACAGAACATGGAATGACAGAGTGGTTTGGAATAGGAAAAGGAGTAAGACAAGGCTGCATTTTGTCACCATGTCTATTCAACCTATACACAGAGCACATAATGTGCAGTGCAGGGATGGAGGAATCACAATATGGGATTAAAATCACTGGGAGAAACATCAACAATCTGAGATATGCAGACGATACCACCCTAATGGCAGAAAGTGAGGAAGACCTAAAGAATCTCTTGATTGGGCTGAAGGAGGAGAGTGCAAAAGCTGGCTTGAGACTAAATATCAAGAAAACCAAGATAATGGCAACAGGCCCAATCAGTTCATGGAAGATAGATGGGGAAGAAGTAGAAGCAGTGACAGATTTTACTTTCTTAGGATCAAAGATCACTGCAGATGGGGATTGTAGCCATGAAATAAAAAGGCGACTGATTCTTGGGAGACAAGCAATGAGAAACCTGGGGAACATAGTGAAAAGCAGAGACATCACACTGAAAACAAAAATTAGAATAGTCAAAGCAATGGTTTTCCCAGTAGTAATGTACGGATGTGAGAGCTGGACAATTAGGAAGGCTGAACGCAGAAGAATAGATGCCTTTGAAATGTGGTGTTGGAGGAGGGTTTTGAGAGTCCCCTGGACAGCGAGGAGAACAAATAGGTCAATCTTAGAAGAAATTAACCCTGACTGCTCACTGGAAGGTCAAATAGTAAAGATGAAGCTAAAATACTTTGGACATCAAATGAGAAGGGAGGATTCACTTGAGAAGGCATTGATGTTGGGAAAGGTGGAGGGCAAAAGAAGAAGGGGAGGCAAAGGATGAGATGGCTAGATGGCATTGTAAACACAATGGGCACAGAGCTGGGAGGGCTGAGGGGGATGGTGGAGGACAGAGGCGCCTGGAGAGCAATGGTCCATAGGGTCGCAAAGGGTCGGAACCGACTGTGCGACTGAACAACAACAATACATTTGAATGTGGCTCCTTGATAGCCCATTGGCTACTGTCTGTGTGACGTCATTCCCCGTCACGCCCTCCTTGTCCAGGTGAGGTGGTGGCGGGAATCTTCCCACGCTGTAGTTATTTGGGGGATGGAACCATGTGAACTAAGCGCTCGCTATTGCCCCTAGTGGACACTAGCTCACGTCCTGATACAGAAGGTTACAGTGTTACAGCTGGTGGTTATTATATCCACTCATTCGAGTGTTACATTACTTAAAGGTATAATATTCTAGACACAACATCCCTCCCCCCTAGGATGAGACGAAGTCTTTCATCCAATATGGTTTATTGCAAGCGCGTTTTGGGCGCAAGGCTGGCTGGCTTGTCCCGGGGGAGCTATCACTTCTGTGTTCCCTGGTCTCTTTTCCTGCAATGGGAGAGGGAGACTCGTTAGCGACTTGCCGTGGCTCCGCGGCTTTCGGGGTAGGGGTAAACTCCATTGTGGTAAAACCGGGGGCACTGGGGGCTAACGAAAAACCCCGCTTCTCGCTTGGATGGGTGGAGGACCACTCCAAACCCCCCCCCCCGGTTTTGTAACTCAAACTCAAAATCATCTACTGGGGTATCTGTGGGGGTATCCCTCAGGATATCTGTGGGGACAAACTTATTCCCTTCCCCCTTGGTGGGGACCCTTCCCCCCTTGGTGGGGACCACTGCCCCCCCCTCTCCTCCCCCTTGGGCTGAACGGGTGGGGGAGAACCCTAACGTTGAATCCTGTTCTGCGCTGTCCGCGCTCTGGTTTCCGGAGACCCGGTGCCGGAGTTGGTCTGCATGCCGCCTCCAGAGTAGACCTGAGCTGGTCTCTACGCAATACGACATGGGACCCGTCTGCCCAATGACTACGCCCGGAACCCAGGCTGGCCCTGCGCTAGCGTAGTTTCTGCAATGAACCGGGGCGTTGATTCGGTGAATGCCCTGAATTCGGCGGACGTGAAACAAATAGCGTTATCGCTAATAAGGGTGTCGGGTATACCGAACGTGCTGAACACCCTTCGCAATTGTTTAATTGTTGCGGCTGAGGAGGTGTTCGCAACTGGGATAACCTCCAACCACTTGGAGTAAGCATCCACTATGAGGAGAAAAAGCGAACCTCTGAAGGGGCCCGCGAAGTCAATGTGCACGCGGGACCACGGCCCCTTTGCCGTGTCCCACTCCCTGTGCGGAAGTCGAACTTCTTCGGGCCGGGAGCTTTGGCAACTCCCGCAAGTGCCCACCATGTGCTCGATATCGGCGTCCAACTGGGGCCACCAGAAGTAGCTCCTGGCCAGTGCCTTGGAGAGGACAATTCCAGGGTGGCTGACGTGCAGCAGCTTAAGCACCCTAGCTCTCAGGGATTCAGGGACGATTACCCACTGGCCCCACAGGAGGCACCCCCTCTCTAAGGACAATTCTAGCTTTTTCCGAAAAAATGGGGCGAACTCCGCCGCCGGGGAGGACGTTGGCCACCCTTTCTGCACCCAAGAACTGACCAGGGCCAACGTCTTGTCCTTGCCTGTCACCTTGGCGATATCTGCGGGCACTATGGGGGGTGAATCTAAGACCTCTATCATGAGCACTTGGTGGTCTTGTTCCACCTCATACACGTGGCTGCTTGTGTGGGGGAGGGGTGACCTCAACAGGGCGTCCGCATGGCTTATGTCCTTTCCAGGGCGATACACCAGTGCGTTCTGGTACGCGTTTAAAAAAATGGCCCACCTGAGCATCCTGGGGGACAGAATCTGTGGCGTGGGCTTGTCTGCAGTAAAAATGCCTAGCAGGGGCTTGTGGTCAGTCACGATGGTAAAGGGGCGGCCATAGAGGAAGTTGTGGAACTTTTTCATCCCAGCAATTATCGCTAACGCCTCCCTGTCTGTCTGAGCGTAGTTGCGCTCTGCTTGAGACAGGGACCTGGACTAGAATGCCACCGGGGCCTCCCGCCCGTTTTCCAACACGTGGCACAGAACCACCCCCACCCCCACTGGGGATGCATCACATATCAGGACCACTGGTCTCTTGGGGTCAAAATGGGTTAATATAGCGTCTGAGGCTAAGAGTTGTTTCAGCTCATTGAATGCTCTCTCCTGGCTCTCGCCCCATTTCCATGCCTCGTCCTTTTTTAGTAACTTATGAAGCGGCTCTGCTACCGATGCCTTCCGAGGCAGGAAGGAATGGTAGAAGTTTAAGAGCCCCAGGAACGACTGCAATTCGGGCTTGGAGGTGGGGTGAGGAGCATTTTGAATGGCGGCCACCTTTGATTTGGAGGGTTTGATTCCTGCAGGGGTTACCCGGAAACCCAAGAACTCAACCTCTTTTGCGAAGAAGACGCATTTGTCTTTCCGCAGCCTCAACCCCACCTTTTCGAATACCGTCAGTACTTTGTCTAGCCTCTCAGCCAATTCTGACTCACTCCCCCCCGTTATCAACACGTCATCAAAGTATGGTAAGACCCCCTCCAGACCCTTTAAGAGGCGTTCCACGAGAGATTGGAAGATGCCTGGCGCCGAGTTCACGCCAAACTGTAGGCGCGTCACCTGGAATGCCCCCTTATGAGTGATTATCGTCTGCGCAGCAGCCGCAGCTGGGGTTACCGAGAGCTGCTGGTATGCCTGCGCCAGGTCAAGCTTTGCAAAACACCTCCCCCCATGTAATCTGGCCAACAGGTGGCTGACTACCGGCACCGGATACGCATTTGGGCGTATCGCCTTATTAATGGTACATTTGTAATCAGCGCATATTCGAACCTCCCCATTGGCCTTCAGCGCTGTTACAATCGGAGTTTCCCACTCCGCGGAATCAACAGGAACAAGAATCCCCTGGCTCACCAATTTGTCCAGTTCCGCCTCTATCTTGTCCTTGAGTGCAAAAGGCACTCTGCGCGGTTTGAGTCTTATTGGGCGGACCTCCGGGTCCAGGTCGAACGCGACTGGGGGTCCCTTGAATTTTCGGAGTCCCTTCTTGAACACTTCGGGATGCGCGTCACACACCTCTTGTATTGGGTCAGTCCCAACGGCATGCACCCCCCCCCCAATGAACAAACCCAGGGGCTTAAACCATTGAGTCCCGAGAAGGCTACAGCTTCCCCCCTTGAGAACAACCAGGGGAAGTTCCGCGGCGTGCTGCTTGTATTGGACCTTGAATTTTCCAACCCCCAACACCAGAATGCTATTCGCTTTCAGGAGCTGCTTGACCGGCACTTCGTTCACCTTCTTCGGAGACACCAGGTCCACCAGTACTTTCATGGCGGGGAACCCGAGCATCCTGATGAGAATGGCCCTCTTCTTCCCCTCGTCTGTGATATCGGACACCATCAGTGCGCTTTGGAAGTCCATTTCGAAGAGCTCCCATTCTTCCGGTTTGTTGATGTTGAAACCGGCCTGCATTGTCTTGATTCCGTGGGGATCCATCATCCCATCCTCGTCGCCAATTTAGTGTATGAGAACCAAGACAATACAAACAGCCGAAAGGTTGGCTTAACACATCTTTATTGCATGATGGTCCGGGGGAACATGTGGTAATGGCGGATGAACAGCTCAATATATACGGTGGCTATACATTTGAATGTGGCTCCTTGATAGCCCATTGGCTACTGTCTGCGTGATGTCATTCCCCGTCACGCCCTCCTTGTCCAGGTGAGGTGGTGGCGGGAATCTTCCCGCGCTGTAGTTGTTTGGGGGATGGAACCATGTGAGCTGGGCACTCGCTATTGCCCCTAGTGGACACTAGCTCGCGTCCTGATACAGAAGGTTACAGTGTTACAGCTGGTGGTTATTATATCCACTCATTCGAGTGTTACATTACTTAAAGGTATAATATTCTAGACACAACAACCCCCCACGAGGGCCCCCCCCGGTGCCCCTGCACGATGCAGACAGGAACGGACTATGCCTTGGGCTTGGGAAAGTGGCAGGTTGAACTGCCTTGCAAGTGCTTGGGCATTCTGATGAAAGAATACATGACTCTGAATTGGAGTCGTGAATACACCTAAAACTGATCGTTGCTGAATTTCCTTTGCGGCCGCATCCGCTCTGCTATTGCCCGCGGAAATCGGACCAGGTAGGTCCTGGTGACTTCGGATGTGGGCAATATAGAGCGCTTCTGTGCGGTTCCGCAAGTGAAATTGAGCAGTGAGGAACAAACTAAGCAAATTTTTGTCTATCGCGGGAGTGATGTATGCTCCCGGTAGACTGTGAAGCAAATTCCTGTACTGGCTGTCAGTAATTATGTTGGAGAGTTCTTTGGCAAAGGTGCGCAAAGCGAGGTTCACGGCTGCCAACTCTGCCCGCTTGCGGAAGAGTCAGGAGCGTGCGCCAAGCTTGGTCCTCTTGCCAAGTAAGAACCTAATATGTGCGGCCCCCATAAGAGAAAATTGTCGTAGCCCCCCGAAGGGGAACCAGTGACATTAATTCACACAAGGTGACTGTCTGCGTTTGAAGCGAGATGAGTCTGGGGTCTTATGGCAAACCTTGGCGCATGACGTGCCAGGCTTCCCTTGGGTAAATTTCTCATGAAGGCCCCCCTGCGCACATCGGCCCATGGCGTGCGTGCACACTTTTACTGGAGCTATTCCTGTGCTCCTGGAGAAGGGTGCCAGATGCTGGCTTAGCCTTTTGCCTGTGCTTAGACTAGCAGCAAAAAAAGGAAGGGGTGGCCTGAAAATGCCTGTATCTGATTGAAAGTGTGACCCGACTGCATTCTTAAAATGGTCCTAGGCCGTCCTGGCCAATGAGTGGCACTCCGCACATTCTCAGGAGCTCAGGGACTAATCCTTCCTCTGTGCTCAAGAGTCTGTAAAATGTGTCTGCTCATTAGAGAGGGTGCTGTGGGCCAGGTGCCATACTTAAAATGACCTAAGACTTATTAAAGACAAGCCAACTATGACGTGCCAGCTGTAAGGAAATAATACACAAAAATGAAAAGACACACAAGTTAAACATTTCCAGCAGGGAGTTCCACTGGCGAAAGGAGGAAAGACAAGTCAGAAGTTAGCACAATGAGAATGCAACAACTCTTATCATAACGAAATCAGATTAGGTCAGGTAATTAAGACAACCGGGTCCTCTTGTTAAGAAATCCCTACCAGTAAATGACTCTGGACCCTGTGAAAGGAAGGAATTTAAGGCTGTAGAAAGAAATAAATTGGTTACTATTAAGGCCTGGAGAGGAGTTTTGTTCCTGTAAAAAGGTAACGATTAAGCATTTTCTGAATATACAGAGCGCAAGAATGTTTGCGTGCTTTTTCCTGTGAAAGGGGTACAATGAGTGAGTTACTTTGCACAGATTCAAGTCAAAATACCAAAATAGTATCTTTCCTAAGAGAATGAAGGAGAGTTAGAACGATTCTCAACCAGCGGCCAGATGCGGGCAAGTGGGCCAAATGCGGCCCACGTTGCTTTGCCACTACCTCCACCAAGCCAAGAAGGGCTGTGCGGCGAAGGAAGGGCAGGATGACTGTCCGGGCCCCCAGAGCTGCCCGAGGCCCCGGAACTTGGCCCCTGACTTTAAAGGGTTGAGAACCGAGGTTACAAGATGATAACACAGTACACACATGAAGACAATGCAATTCTCTCACTCCTAGTGAGATACGTGACTTCAAGACGCTAAGAGACATTCAGACACCTTAAAACACAGAGATGGGGGTTTGAGGAACACAGACGTAGGGAGGGGCCCCATAGTTTATGATTTAGTGAGGAAAACTCATAGAAGTGATTTTTGTTTTCAGATCGCGCTTCTGAAAAGAAAAATCTGTTTTCCTGAGTGGCGAGGATTGCAAAACCGGTTTCCAAGAGTGGCTTAATCCTTTGACAAAGAAAAAAGTCTCAAGGGAAGAAGGGGGGTCACCCTGCCCTGTTACAGGTTAGGATCCCCCCCTCCACCCTCCTGCCTTTGCTGCCCTTAAGCTGCTAAGCAGGCAAGGCAAAGGGGTTCTGCTCACCATGCTTTCTCAAACCTTCAATAGTTCCTGCCCATGAGCAGAGTGCAAACTGTTTAACACATATTTCACAGTGACATTACCACGCAGTTACACACAAGGAACACTTTTTCAATCATACTGTGGTCATAGAGACAAGGCTTTTGCAATCATACACAGTTCTTGCAGTCATACATTCAGTGGTGCACCATGCATACACATATTTATTTACGCATTCGCACATTCCTCCCCTGATCTGCAGTGTTCTATCATACACATGAGGAGATGACTTATACACAGCTGGCTATCACAGCCGTCTGGGTGCTTCTACTTAGGGGCGAGTTTCTCTGGGCTACTCCAAGGTGAGACAAGTAGGTTCTGCCTGTGCCTTGGGGGAGCTCGGGGTACTATTGCTGGGATGGTTCCTCTGGCATAGCCAGGGCGATGGCTGCCTCCTTTCTAGCCTGGGCCAGATGCATGCCGGAGGGCCGGACTCGCGGATCTTGGTGCTGCCTCCTTTCCAGTGCCAGCGTGGCCATTTGGTATTAAGACAACCTTTTGAAGATCTGCCTGGTCTAGATTGGCATTCTCTTCTAAGGTGTCTCATTTTTCCACACTGGAAGCAGGCGCCTTGGGGTCTTGGCACTGCTCTGCGCCTGAGTGTGGCAATGGGTCTGCTCTGGAGCCCTGCGTGGCCAGGGACTGTGCAGATTTCCATGAGAGGTGGGCGCTGAGCAGCCCTGCCTGAACGTGTGTCTGCCTTCAGATAGGCTGAGCACAGCAGTTGGGCGCTAGCTAATTGTGCCACCTGCAATTTCCCCGTGAATGGATCTTCCTCACCCATGCGCTGAATGGAGTTCTTAATTGGCAGGGAACTTGTAACTGTCAGAGAAGCACCAGGGCTTCTCATGCCATGAATTCCTTCAGTGACGTCTGCAGCTGTCACTGAGGGAATGCTCCCTACACTGCCCTGCTTAAGCTGAAATGACGGATAGAGACTCCTTGGGGCTGATGGTTCTGACTGCGCTGGGGGTTTCTGGGTCTCTATCCGGACTGGGTCATCCTCTACTAAGAGCTTCCTACATTTGCTCCATGTGCCAATTATGCTGCTTGGAGCTTTTGGTGCTTGCCGAATGCAGGCTCCTATCCGATCCCAAAGTGTGAGGTCAAGCACGCCCGCTTTTGGATAAAGCGGACAATTGGCCTCCAGGTACGCTAAGAGTTCCGCTAACTTCCCGCTGTGAAGGCATAAGTTATATACCCCGGCCGGGGCCTTGAATTCCATTATATGAATTCTCTGGTTAGCGGATGGACGTTGCCGCTGAGGACAAGTCCCCATATTACCTGCCTGGTCCTTCGAAGGGCTTCTTCTCGGGATGATTTCGACGCGTCCTTTTAGGCAATAGGTCTCAGCGTGACGAATCTCTGGGATGGAGTTTGGAGCGTGGTCTCCTGCCACGGGCCCTCGGTGGCCTCTGCGCTGGAATCAGGGTTTCACAGCCTGCCCCTGAGCGGAACGCGTTTCCACGATGCAAGCCGAGGATGCCTCTCTGGAATGCCTCGCCGCGTAGCTGTCACCCCGGCCGGATGGCTTTCTGACCAGAGCTGCCGCGCTGTCCTCCGGGATGAATCGGACACGGTTCTAGTGTAGAACCGGACCGTGTAGATCGCTTACTCACGAGTAGAATCACGTCACGGGTCACCAGATGTTGGATTGGGGCCGTGAAGCGGCCCTTGAGGTCCCGGAAGAGACTGGTCGAGTAACGACACGAGGCAAGATGGAGCGAAGACCAGTGGTTTATTGAGGGAAAATCATCAGTATATATTATGTTCAAGGCTGCATGTGGTAGAATCGTCATCTGACAGAAAATCACATCACCCATGTACCCGGGTTAATTGGGAACTTCTCTTGGGGAAGTTAATTAACTAAGGCAAATACTGACAGGGGAAATCCATTGTTCATGGCTTGCTCAAGAGTAAACATGGCCACTATTTGCACTAAGGCTTGGGCTAATCTCCAAATGTGGAATAACCTAATTCCTAACTGGCGTTTAGCTATTCAGCTTCCCTCTGCAGAACTGCCGGTCAGGTCAGATATCGGTGAATCAATCTTATGACTATTAATCCGCTCCCCAATTTCCACACTGGCAAGGGCCAGTGACCAGGGGTCTTCCTCATCCGGTGTAACCTTTGCCA
Organism: Bradypodion ventrale; assembly: GCA_035047345.1. Taxonomy (NCBI): domain Eukaryota; kingdom Metazoa; phylum Chordata; class Lepidosauria; order Squamata; family Chamaeleonidae; genus Bradypodion; species Bradypodion ventrale. Next base: position 118,763,656 of record JAWDJE010000002.1, read on the forward strand.
GGGGCCGTATTATGCCAATTGTGCTCACGGATCCCGCACACTGTAAACAGTAACAGTAACAATAATACAACAAGCCCATTGGCTAACAGAGTGTGCACATTTTTGATCCACTTATTTGCCTAAGAATAGATACATGAGAAAAGATACATTCTGCTCCTGTCAGAAAACACAGTTAACATACATAACAGCTCAACACAGGGACCGAAGCTTATTGTTTGTGCGAAAAGGGTTCTTTTACTTGAGGCAAAAACAGAAAGTCCAAATATTTACATCAACATAGACAACTGTAACACAAATAAGATAACTTCTCCTTGTTCCTACACAGTTCAGTTCACTGTGGTGGAGTGTCTTGTAAGTTTGTGCAGCAAACAGAAATAGCACAGTCCTTTACTTACAAGTCTTGTAGCTCAGCAAAAGTAGCAGCCCTTTCTGGCTGAGCAAATAGTTTTACTCACAGTACAAGTTGCAAAGTTGCAGTCAGCACAAAGGTGCTTGTAGAATATCAAGGTCTTACTCTCTCCTATAGCAAGATGACCGTCGGTGAGTCAGCAGTTTCTTTGTAAGGTTTGTTCTAGTATGAAACCTTTCTCCTTCAGAGCATAACAACCATCAGAAGTCTTAAGCATAGACTCTATTGAGCACATAGGCTAAAAAAGTGTGAACTGAGACCTTGCTTTATACAAAGTCTTGGAGTTACATAACCAGGAAGCTACACCTGTGCTGTTACAATTGCAGAGCCCTAAAAGTGGTACAGCTGTTTTACAGTAGGGTATAATATCCTAGACAACTGGTTAGGCAAACACTTAATACCTAACAATGCCCTGGCTGGGCATCTTCTGAGCTAATAAATGTCTCCTTCTTAAATAGGATGCAGATGTATTCTAAAATAATGGCCCAAAATATGAACAAATGTTTTTAATATGTGCCTTTACAGTAGTGTAAATAATTCTGAAGAAAGTATACTTAAATTTAATTATTCCACCACTTTATATTAAACCATTAGATGCAAACTGTTAAAGATCCACCCCAGCATGATAAATATTGCTACTGTAGATTCAAAACAGCAGTTTGTTAAGCAGAGATTCGTAAATCTGGGTTTACAAACCAGCATTAATTAGATTCTGTTCAAATCAAGAGATGATCTTTGATTAGAAGGCAGTCTCTAGAATTAGTAAGGCTCATTTTTGTTGTTGTTTTTAAATTATGTGTGGGAATTTATGCAAACTTTGACTTACAAATATATATCTATACAGTGGAACCTCATTCAACAATCACCCCGTATAACAATGAAATCATATAACAATTAGGTTTTGGGGGAAATGGCATCCCACGTAACAATTTTCCCTATGGAAAAAATCGTACAACAATTTTTCAATGGGAAAAACCACTTAGTAAAAAAAATCGTTGTATGTTGCATCCCATAGGGAAAATCTCTATACGATGCATGCATCATATAGCAATTGTTTCATACAACAACGAGCCCTGTGGAACGGATTAAAATTGTTGTATGATGTACCACTGTATATATTATTTCCAAGCTCTGTTTGCGTTGCCAGAGGAAAGAATACAGTAAATTGGACTATCCTGTGAGTATATTAGGGTCATGTACTGAAAAGAGCAACAAAATGACACCTAGTAAAATAAAATATCATTTGACATGGGGAACAGATTGACAAGCATAATGTTCAGTTACCATATCATGGTTTCAAAAAAACTGACAAGATGCTTGAATGTTCAGTGTTGGAGTAGCTTAATGCATTTCCATAATTTAACTGTGAGTGAAACTAAGAACTGTTCTAAAAAATTATACCTCTGCCATTTTACCAGTGAAAGTCAACTATCACTTTTGTATCAATTAACAAAATAGAACAATTAAGGCATATATTTGGGGCTTGACATGGAGCCCTGCTGCCCTATTTTTCTTGTGATGATATCCATTGCAAGTCTGCACAGTTTTATTTTTGTAAAATCCTACTGTGTGCATGGGATTTAGAGAATTTCAGAACTAGCAAAGTAACTTCAACTAAGAGGCCTGAAGGATAAACATAAAGTTGGTGGGGAGTTCATTCCCTGCCTGCCTGACCACAAGATATTAGTGCTGTTTTTGGTTCGTAATGCATACCTGGGACAGTAGTGGTGGCTGCCTTGCTTGTTTGACAGGAACTTCCAACTAGTTTATAACTCTACATTCTTTACTTTATACAATGGGAAAGGGATAAGAGGGATGTACAGATATGTCCTAAAATATTTGGCTCCTTAAATAAAGAACCCCATGTATCCTCCTCATATACTTTGTCACCCTCCTCCAATCCTAGTCCTCTGCCACTTAATATGGCTGGCTCACTCTCCTAGTTTTTCAGAGTAGACAAGCCCTCTATTGGGATGGAAGCTCAATTCCAAAAGATGGATATCAATCAAGAGTTACATTTCATAGGCAGACATTTTTACTGGGTTGCCATTTAGTTTAAGTCAATTATCTAGGTGATTATGTACAAAGACAATTGGAGGAACTTTCTCCCCATTCCACTCCATTTTGTACCTGATCTCATGAGCTCATGATCAATCTTGCAACCAGAAGGGGAAATGCTTATGTGATTGCTCTTTTTTTCTGTACTCACTACCTAGGACACTGAGTATTATAATGAATTGCTTTATATATTATGTATTGTATAAATGTGAATAAAATATTATACATTATTTTATGCATTGAATTAAATTAAATATTAATGAATTGCATAATTTTATATTGTGCTCTATTTTATACATGTGTATATTAATAGTTACTAAAATATTTGGAAACTGCAGTTTTATTAAGAGAAGAAAACAAAATGTGTGAGGAGGGACACAAAAACACTGAAATGCAATGGATCACTCAATTATTCATTGGTTTGGATTTTGGAATACCATTGTTTTAATCAAACTTAAAGTATGAATGGGAGATTGAAATGGTGCAGAATATGTGGTAATGTATCATGTTATAACATAATCATAGAACCATAGAATAACTGAGATGGAAGAGGCGTTGTAGGCCATTGAGTCCAACCCCTGCTCAATGCAGGAATCCAAATCCAAGCAGATCTGACAGATGGTTGTTCAATTCTCTTTCTAATGTTTTCAGTGATGGAGTGCTCACCACCTCTCAAGGACGTTGGTTCCACTTTTGAACTGCCCTAACTGTTAAGAGGTTTTGCAGGCGCACCCCCCAATAAAGGACTCAGACACTGATGAAAGTGGATAACGGCATTGGGCCACATTTATTGATTCATGCCCTAGTCCGAATTATAAATTTCTATTGGTATTCAACCAATTATAATTCTTAAGGCAAGCAGGCCGAAGTAACACTGGTAAGGTACCACCCAAAATTGCAAACAGCAATTGGTTACAATGTATCCATTTGTATCAATTTGTTTGTTGACAACAAACAAATTGTTGACCGTAGTCAATACCTAACTATTGACCCCACCCTCTGACGCGTATCCGTAAAATAACGGGATGATGCATGCTGCATAGCTCTTGCCATCACCCCATCGCCTGGTTCGTCGTTGACCGGACAACGTTTAATCAACTTGTCCCTGTCTAGTGTTGTCCAGTCAATTGCGAACCTGCTGGATACCTGTGGGTCATAAATGTTTACCTTACCAGTGCTACCCGCCACACGGAGAGGCTCAATAAAGGCTCGACGCCCCCTCCCAGACCGTCAGCTCGGTCAACAGGCCTGCTCGCCAATCTCCTAACAGGAGGTCCATACCTCCCTGCGACAGATGGACCCCATCCCCTGAATAAAGCTAATAATTTTGTAGGCTGATTGCGGGGTGCCTAATGACGCGCCCCCAACCCTTGTCGAGAAGGAACCGGGCAATAGCCCTGTTCAGCGAGCGACGAGCTCGATCAAGGGCCTGGAGGTCGAACCCTCCCCTGTAAGCATGCCGCGGTACCATGTCTGACCAAATGAGGGTTGTGGCAGGCCACACATAATGTAAGTAAGCCAGGTCACCGCAAATCGCATGCTTCAGCGATAGTCCAGTGACCTGTCCCAAATCATTGCCCCCAAGGTGTATGATCAGAATATCTGGCGGGTCAGCATTCCTGCTGGATAAAAGGAATGGCAACAGTTCCCGCCATAACATGCCGCGCTTACCATACCATCTGAGACTTGCGGATGCACCCAGTCCCAGTCGGGGTCCCCACTCTGTCGCCGCAGCGTACGACGCTGCCCTATGCACGTAGCTGTGGCCCACCAGCCATACTGCCACCGGTGTAATACGACACCCAGGGTCTGTCAAGGAAAAAGAGGGGGGAGAAACAATACAGTGACTAAACTGGTACTCACGGTTGAAGAGGGTGAACATAAAACTGAAAACATTGTGATCCCCACCTTCCCATGCGGCGTATTTCCGCCCCGGAGTACCCAAAAGCAGCTGCAGTAGAAGCCGCCCCTATCCTAAATGAATGGGTGCCGTAACGAGCCCCAGGGAGGCCAACACTGGCTAGTGCCTTACCGGTCACCTTCCAAAATTGAAATTTAGTAAGGGGAGACCCATCTTGGTGACAGAAAAACGGGCCGTGGTGCGTGCCACGCAGTGCAAGAAACTCCTGTAGGGCACCAACCGGACAGATGTCTGCCAATGAACATCGTAGCAGTCGTACTCCACTGCCTACGCCATGCTGATCAACTTTAGAGGAGCGTATCCTCAACTGAGCCCAATCATTGCAAACATAGACATTGTCGAGTTCCAGTGCCCTACGACTTGCATCCGCCTTAGACAGCATCACAAGCTCGCTGATGCGGAGCGCTCCAAAAAAGGCCACCGTAGTAGCCGCATGAAACAGGGCGGCCTCATACCTGTCAAAACAGAGGTCATGCCAGCCCCGTGCTAGGTGGGTAAGTACCCCTGGGGAAATTGGGTGGCGGTCATCCGGGCTACGCCCACGCTCCCGCACCCACCCCTCCAAAACATGTCGTATGTGGAAATCAGTGGTACTGTCAGCGTAACCCCCTACTTTGGCCATGAATGCCAACGCTGACAGCCTGGATGCTATGGTGCGGGGTGCTAGGCCCTGGGCATGTAGGTAAACCATGAATTGTAGAATGTGGGCGACTGGGATAGGCCAAGCCTCGGGTAGTCGAAACTGGGCACAAAAGGCCTGAAAAGTGATGAACGCGTGGTGATACGCCTTACACGTGCGGGGCGCCAGCGACATGCCGATCGCCTGGTTCACCTCTCCTTGCCAAGTGTCCATATCTCGTCCGGGAGCGGCGAGGGAAATTCCTCTGCGTCCGGGGCCAAGGCACGGAACCGGGAGATCTGCAGGCGGGACAAAGCGTCAGCAATATCGTTATTAACACCAGGCACATGCCTAGCCCTGAACAGCACATTGAGGTGCAGGCTACTCAACACAAACTAGCGCACCAGCTCCATGACCCTGGGAGATTTAGACGTCTGTGAGTTGACAATGTGGACAACTGCCGCATTGTCACACCAGAAATGTACTACCGAATTGGCCCACTCCTCACCCCATAGCATCAAGGCTCCCAGAATGGGGAAAAATTCCAGATACGTGAGGTCGCGCAAGCGACCCGTGCCCGACCAGGCTGGCGGCCACCTGCCGTAGGCCCACTTCCCATTGAAGTACATCCCATAACCCAGGGACCCCGATGCATCGGACTGGACCTGGAAACGAGGGGAAGCCAGAAGGTCGGACCTCCAGAAGGACACCCCGTTGAACTCCCTCAGGAACTGGAGCCAGAGGAGCATATCCGCCTTAAGGCCCCTGCTAAGACGTACCCTGTGGTGGGGCTTGGTTAAGCCTATCATGGCGTCGCACAAGCGTCGAGCAAAGGCTCTGCCAGGTACGATCACCCTGCAAGCAAAATTGAGGTGACCATGCAGCACCTGTAGCTCACGAAGGGATGCCTTGCGTTTAGCCACCAAGCCGGATATGAGTGCAACGATCCGTGATACCTTATCAGCCGGTAACCTGGATGCTTACACTACCGTGTCAATCTCGACCCCCAGGAATGTGAGCTTGGTGGATGGGCCCTCGGTCTTTTCGGGCGCCAAAGGGACACCAAGTTCCTTCATTAGCGTCTGAAATGTATTGAGGAGACGCGCACACGTGTCCCAGCCCCGTTCACCCCCGAATAAGAAATCATCCAGGTAATGGGCTACAGACCGAGACCCTGACCTGCGGACGAACGCCCACTGCAGGAAGGTGCTGAAACGCTCGAAAGCCGAGCAGGAGATGGAACAACCAAAAGGCATGGCCTTATCGAAGTAATATTCACCCCGGAACTTGAAACCCAGCAACTCAAAGTCGCCCGGGTGCACCGGGAGAAGACGGAAGGCCGACTTGATGTCGCACTTAGCCAACAGTGCACCCGGGCCACATGAGCGCACCATGCGCAGAGCCTGGTCAAAAGATGTATACCGGACCGAATAAAGGTCATCCGGGATAGCATCATTGACCGATCGGCCGGCTGGGTAGGACAAGTGATATATTAAGCGGAACTCGCCCGGTGACTTTTTGGGCACTAGCCCCAAGGGGGAAACTTTTAAATTAGGAAACGGGGGGGGGCAGGGAAAGGGCCGGCAACCCTGCCAGCATCAACCTCCTTAATAATGCTCAAGGCAGCCACCTCCTCCCTTCCCCTAAGTGACAAAAGGTTGGGTGCATCTTGGGGAGCCCTGACCCCCGTGAAAGGAATGCGAAACCCCTGCTGGAAACCCTCAAGCAGGTAAGCTGCATCTGCCCTCCTCGGGTACATCGTGAGCCAATGCTCCAACATGTCCACGTTAATTGGGGAGGGGGCCTTTCGCCTGACCAGCTCCGTCTGCGGCAGTCTTGCCTGCCCCCTGTCCACCTCTACCCCTGCCCCACGCTCCTCCCGGCCTGGGACAGGCGGAGGCAGCATGGGGGCCAGCACAAGAGGGACACTCATGCCTATATCGGCAATTTCTCCTGCTGCAGGTACCATTGGCCGAGAAGGTCCAACACAGCAGGCGGGCTGGAACCCCGTGCCCCGCCACCTGGCGGGGTGCCTGTGCCGGAGCAGCTCGCTGGATCGCATGTCCACAATGGTACCTCTCCCCAGGCGCCGGGCGCGTGGGGGTCATATACAGAAGCCACAGCTTCTGGCAGGGCTCATCCCACCTCATCTCCGGGTGTAGGGGCACTCTCATGCGAAATTCTTCGTCGTAAGCCAACCACGACGGGCCCGGGAAGTCAACCATCGCCCGGTATATGTTGTCCAAGTACTGGACCATCGGAATGGCCAGATCCGGCCGGGCTCTGAGGTACACAGCCATGTATATGAGGTACGCTGGCAGCCAGTTGGCCCATGTGCGTGGCGGCTTACGACGACGTGCCTGTTCCTTATCTTTCTCATCCTGACCCTCCCTCTCCTCCTTGGTGGGTTCTCTATTCAGAAGGGAGAAAATGTCCACATACTCCCCCCGCCAGATTTTCTCTTTGGTGGCCTGGGCCAGATGATCCCCAAGGGGCAGGGAATACCCCGCCGTAGGCAATGCCGACAACGGCACAGAGGCCGCATTGGGCACGGTGAAAGGAGCCTGGACCAAGCCCGCCACCCTGAGTAAGTTCCCAACAGGACAGAGGGCGCTACCCCCAGTGGGGCCCTGGTTTGATGGTGCCTCCCCCATATGGCCCGGCGGCGGCTGAACCACTGTGCCAGCCATACGGGGCCACGGCCACTGGAAGCCCCCCCGCCAGTGTGGTAGTGGTGTGGGTGCACTAGTTTGAACCGTATACTCACACGCTGCACCCCCATGGGCCGCCCCTACCAGGGGTTCCGGCCCACTGCGGGCGTCGGAGCTTGCGACCGCAACCGAGCTCGTGGACGAGGCCTGGTCAGTACCTGATGGCAGCAACTGTTGCACGGGGAGCTGCGAGGCAGCGGCTGACGCCGACCCACGGGCCTCAAGCAGCTCTACCCGTCCGGCCGCCTGCCGATGACCGGCAGCCGATGCGTCGACCTGTGGTCCCAAAGGCGCCCCGGGTGGGTTAACCACCCCCAAAGAAGCCTCAAGGGCCGCTACGCGGGCCAGAAGGGCGTCAACATTAACATAGCCCCCAACACTGATGGGGGGCATAGGGCCAGCTGGCCCACTGATAAGAGGCGCCGGGTCAGGTCTCTGGACCCCGGGTCCCGAATATGGCCATGAACCCAGTACCGGCCCCTGAGGGGCCGGAGGTATGCCCTGCCAGGGAAGGGAACCTAACCACCCCCCGTGGTTAAAGCCCACCGCAGGTAGCTGCGGGGCAAGGGCAGAAGGCCCCGAGGTATAAACCGGGCCAGAGCTGGGAGCCACCGATTGAGAGCCGGAGGCTGCGGCCCCTGCCGGGCCGGTCTGAGGACGCCCAGTCCCGGGCCATGGGGCAACCGAACCCACCCCACCGGTCCCGGTGGGCGCCGGCAAAGGGGGCTGTTGGGGGGCGCAGTCGCGGTCCTCCGACCCGGCTGGCGCCTCCTCGAAGTGCGAACCGCGTTCGCCAATGCCTTCTTTTTGGAAGGCATTCTTGAAAGCGCTGGGAAGCCGAAGAAAAGGAACGAAAAGGACCGCTGCCCGAAGTAGCTTCCCGGCTAAGGTAAGAGCGACGGAGCAATGGGGGAAAAACTTCTCCTCTCCATCGCTTCGCAAAATGGCAGCTCGGCTGCCTCGTGGCCGCCCCTTTTATAAGGGTGCTGGCCACGCCCCCTAACTACCCGGATGCTCTTCGTCCGGTGGGGGGGGGGGCCGCAAAGAGCGCGGCGGCCATTTTGGTGCCTTGCATTTGTGATATTCAGCCTATATCTGGCTTCTTTAGTTTGAGCCCATTGTTGCGCAACTTGCACTCTGGAATGGTCAAGAACAGATCCTGCCCTTCTTCTTGATTTTCTTTCAGGTATTGAAAGAGTCTCCTTTTCTCAAGACTAAACATGCCCAGTTCCTTTCCTCATATGGCTTGGTTTCCATTCCTCTGATCATCCTTGTTGCCCTTCTCTGTACTTGTTCTAGTTCATTTGCATCTTTTTTAAAGTGCAGTGCCCAGAATTAGACACATTAGCCTAGATGTGGCCTAACTAGTGCTGAATAGAGGGGGATTGGTACCTCATGGTTTTCGAGACTATACTTCTGTTAATGCAGCCTGAAACAGTGTTGGCCTTTACTGCAGCCACATCACACTGTTGACTCATATTCAGCTTGTGATTGAAAATTTGATAAGAATTTCCTGCACTCCCTCATCCAAGTCATTTATGAAACTGTTGAAGAGTACAGGGCCCAAAAAGGAGCCTTGTGGTACTCTGCTTGTTACCCCCTTCCAGCATGAGAAGGAGCCATTAATAAAAACTCTCTGAATTGTTGTGCATTCAAGTAAATTGCAAGTTGCGCCAGCACCGCTTTACAAAAGACAAAATGGTGATTTCCTGCAATCAGAATCAAAAGCAAGAATTGGCGCATATTCTTCTCTTCTTGGTGTGCTGCTTATGTTAATTAGAGTGCTATGATTGGGTACAGTTTAGGATCCTGTTCCTGATTGGTTAAAACTGATGCATAATGGTTCTGATTGGTTAGTTAAGGTTATCTGGTGGGTTACTACAATGTATTACAGAGTGACCACTGCTGAGACACTATATAAGCGCCATGGGTAAACAAGGGTGTGGCCGGGTCGGATCTATGCTTCCCAATATCTCTGCAGGTTAGCCTTGGGTCCTCTCCATACACTCACATGCAGGTGTGGGGTAGACTTCGGAGAGACCAATTACTTGGGACTTGTGTAGACATCTGTTGTCTGGATATCCTTGTAATTGTGGCCTGCAAGACTTTCCAATAAACCGTTGTTCGTTGTTCTGTTCATCATTTGCTGGACTGTTCTTTACAAGGGCCAGACACGACAGAGTACAATCCTGTAACCAACTATATGTCCACCTGATACTTGTGCTATCCAGGCCACACCTAGTTATCTTGGTAATCTGAATATCATGGGGCACTTTAACAAAGGCTTTGCTGAAGTCAAGATATATTACGCCAACAGCATTCCTACTATCATGCATGGGAATTACCTGATCAAAAAAATGAAATCAGATTAATCTGGCAGGATTTGTTTTTACAAATCCATGTTGGCTTCTAGTTATTGCTGCATTGTTTTCAAGTTGCTTGCAAAATGACTGCTTTATTATGTGCTGCAGAATTTTCCCAGGGATTGACATCAGGCCAACTGGTCTGTAGTTCCCCATTTCTTCCTTTTTGTTCTTTTTGAAGATAAGGGACAACATTAGTCCTTCTAGGCTGCGGAGCATCATGGCGGACTGACCGGTATCGTTTTCCGTTTGTTCTGAAGGGAGAGCCGCTTAAAAGCGGGAAAGGAGGTATTTTGGAGTTGCGTTTTGGGCTCAAAAGTATATTAAACGGAGTGTGAGATCAATATCTTCGTCCAGGTTAATTTGGAGGGTAAAATATAGAGAGGTTGCAGAGAAATCAAAGATCTTTTGGCTGGGGACAAGTTGTTATTCTTTCTCTGCAAGAGCTTGGGGCGTGCTTCCTCTCAGGCTCGAAAGGTTTCGAGAATGAAAAGACTGACTGACTGACTGAGTTTACCGGTCTCTGCAGTTTTGGGATACAAAACTATTTGAAAAAGAAAGGAAGAAAGGAGAATTAAGAACTTTCTCTTTAAGCCTTAAATTTTGGAATATTGAATACTGAAACTTTGGAGATTAAAAGTCGGACAGTGGGATTTAACAAGAGGACTTAAACAAACACTCAACTTCGCAGATTCTCATGCTCAAGGAGAGACTGAGGTAACTCGGGGCTGTCTCTGCAGGGGAGCGAGGTATGAGTGTGGAACTAAGAAGACTTGCTAATCACTCAGTCTTTGTTATTTAATTGCGGAACTAAGAAACTGATGTTGAAACAATCCCACGCCCAGGCTGTTTGATCAGGCTGTTTGAAATGTGCCAGCAATCTAAGAGATACTTCGAGACCGAAAGGCTGGAAGACCTCTATCTTCAGGGAATATAAACAATTAAACATACAGCGAAACCTGGGGTTTAAGAGGTTTAAAGAGGAATGAAAGGAATATAAGAAACTGAGAGGAACGGAAAGTACAGTAGATAAAAGCGGGGCACAGACACTGAGTGGAGCAAGGTGAGGGATCCCGGAGCTCCAAAAGAGACTGAGGCTAACAGAACCAACAGAATTAAAATATTACAGTAAAAGACTCTCTTTTTGCTGGATTACAAGGACGGGACTGTGGCTATAAGAAGGCAGTAAAGAAACAGTGAATATTGGATTATCGGACTATTGGATTCCCAGCGGTTTATGGACACTAATTAGCTAATAAAAAGGTTTTTCATTGTGTGTCCAGTTAAAATTCGGACTGTTACAGGATTGTGCACTCTGCAAGCAGAAGCAGAAAGCAGAAGGATAGAGGACTACAGAGGGATACAGCATTACTAAAAGGAGCATAGGGTTGCAACGCTCCAAGGACTCAGAGACTCACCAGCTGGGAATTTAATTTGCATATCTCCCCTTATCTTGGTTTTGGAACACCTGGGGTTTTTTCTTTCTTTCTTTGGAAAGAGGGGATTTAAGAAAGAGGAATTGAACGGCTCTCTTAAAGCAGTATTTGATTGTTCTCCATTTAAACTTTGAATTTATTATTCTCTATTGGTATATAATCAGATATATTCTACTTTTTTTCTACACTTATTATATTATAAGTATATTAATGCACTATTGAACTGTTAATTTAGGATCCTGTGGTTAAAAGGCAGCAGTTTAATGAGCAAAAAAATTGATAATTTTGAACAGGATTTAAAGTGGGTGAGAACAGATAGATTGGAGAGAAGAGAACAGGAGGGTAGGAGAAGAAAATCGTTGCAGGAAGAACTTATCGAGATCCAAGAACTAGAAGAGCTGAGGAAGAAAGTAGCTGAAAGGAGGTTAAAGATTAAACAACAAGAAGCCTTAGATCAGGAAGAGAAAGAAAAACAAATAGAAGTCAAGAGATTCTGATAGGAGAGGAGTCAAGAAGACAGATGGCTACCAAAAAAAAGGGGTTTGACAAGGGGAGGGTTAAAGAGGTAGAAGAGGAGCAGGTTGGTGATAGAGGCCCAAGTCCAGATTTAAATGATTTAAGAGGAGACCTGGAGCTTAGGTTTGATAAATTAGAGGAAGAACTTCAAGCTAAACTACAAACATTAGAAGATCAGCGAGCAAAAGATAATCAGAAATTTCAAAAAGAAATAAAAGAAAGTATCACACAAGCATTCAAGAACACCAAGAAAGAGTGTACCAATTTATTGAAAGAAATAGATGAACTGAAGGAGGGGATGAATGCTATTGGGAAAGAAGTTTGGGAAATGAAACATGAGTTAAGAGAGGTCAAGGAGCAGGCACAGTTAAAAGAGGAGAAACAGAAAAAATATGATAAAAGGCTGGAAAGAATGGAAGATCAGGAGAGAAGGTGCAACGTGGTTATTAGGAATATACCAGAACGGAACCCGGATAACTTGAGACAAAGATTGGTAGAATGGATTAACGCAATGGGAATGGGGGAGGAAATGGAATTGGAGGATATAGACAGTGTGTACAGACTAGGAAAAAAAAGGAGCCAAGAAAGACCTAGAAATGTTTTTTTAAGATTTGGAAATCTAGGACAAAAGTTAAGGATAATGAAATATGTTAACTCCTCGGGGGATGATGCTTTAAAAATAGAGGGGGCACAGCTAGAAATATATAAAGATATTTCGTTAGAAGAATGCATTTGGAGACTACAAATTAAGCCAATCACAAAAAAATTGCGTGAGAAAAACATACAATATAAATGGAGACCACATAAACAATTAATTTTTACAGTGAAGGGGAAGAATTATTGGATTAGGGAAGAATCTGATGTCTTAGAAATTTTGATGGAAGCTAAGATTATAGAAAAAGGGTCTACAGAATGGAAGCAACTTAAAGATGGCTTAATAAATGTGGGAGTAGCGCCCATGTTAGAACGGGAAGAGGAGGAAGTTGAAGGAGCAGAAGGAGGGAAAGACTAGGTCATTAAAGGATAAAAAGAGAGAATCTACTGCATGGAATAAATTATGACAAATTAAGATAACCATTTGTAATAAGAAATAAACAATGAACAAGAAACGGATGTTAAGTATTAAGGTCCACTCGCCAACCGCAACCCCCCCTCCCCTCTTTGGTTTTCAAAGGTTACTTTTAGTAGAAAGTGGGGAGGGCAGAGTTTTTTTCCCCCTGTTTTTCCCTCTTTCTTATTTGTTTGATTGTTGGTTTGTTTAAGCTTTGTTATTTTTGTATATTTTCTTCTTCTTAAGATAATTGTATATTATTTAATTTAAGATGCGCTGGAGGAGGGAGAGTATAACTTGTTGTGGGTTGAGGTATTGGTCCACATATTATGGGGAATTCTGCAGTAACAGTAGAGAAAGCACTAAATATGTATACTTAAAAAGTTAAAAATTATCTCATGGAATGTCAGGGGCCTAGGGAACCAAATTAAGAGGAAACGTGTGGAAGGAGTTCTGAGAAGGGAAAAAGCGGATATCATTTTTCTCCAGGAGACACATCAGAAAAGTGAAAATAAGAATAATATTTATGTAAAAGGGATGGAAATATATGAGAAAAGCCTAGGTTCAAGTAATTCAAGAGGAGTTGCTGTATTAATATCGAATAAACTAGATTTTTCATTGAGCAAGAACATTAAAGATAAGGAGGGAAGGTTTCAGCTAATAAAAGGTAAAATAGAGGAGGAAGAGTATACATTTGTCAACGTATACTCACCAAACAAGAATCAAGGGATCTTTCTAGATAAAATTCTACCCATTATAAAAAAAGAAAGATCAGTAAATTTAATTATAGGGGGAGATTTTAACTTAATCAGGTCAGGATTAGATACAACAAATAATCTTAGAAAGACTCAAGATAAATTGATTGACAAATGGATAGGGAAATTAGGATTACGGGATGCGATGAGAATGTTGGCAGGTAAAAAAAATATATTTACCTTTTGCTCCTTAAAACATAGATCTTATTCTCGTTTGGATTATTTCTTTGTGTCAGAAAATATGCTTAAGAATTTAGAAAACTTTAATTATGGCAATTTTAATATCTCAGATCACACATTTATTTCGATAGAGATGCGGCTGAATAGCAGTACCTATCAAAATAAGGTATGGAGGATGGATACTAAACTATTAAAAAATGAAGAGATAAAAAAAAGATTAATAAATAAATGGATAAAGAACTGGGAAGATAATGATACGGGTGAGGTGAAATTACATATCCTTTGGGACGCAATGAAAGCAGTTATTAGAGGTGACTATATACAAGAGAAAGCAATATTTGAAAAAAAAATGAAAAGTCAAGTAATAAAAAGAGATAAAGATATAAAAGAACTAGAAAGGAGGCACGCAGCTACAGGAAGTATCTCAATTTGGAATAAATTACAGGCATTAAAAAAGGAAACAATTGCAGTAGAAGTTGAAAAGGTTAGGGTAGATTTGGCATATTTAAAAAGAAATGATTTTGAATTCAATAATAAAGATATGAAAAATTTAGCAAAAAAAGTAAGACAAAAAAAAGTAAGGGATATATAGAGGCTCTAATTAATAAAGAAGGTATAAGGCAGTATAAATTGGAAAATAAATTATCAGTAGCAGAAGAATTCTATACAAAATTATATACAGAACATAGAATTGATGATAATGTACTTCAAGCATATTTGAATAGAAACTTGACATACCAATTAAAGGAAGAACATGTAAATATAATGGAACAAGATATTAAAGACAAGGAGATTGAAGAGGTAATTAACAACTTAAAAAAGGATAAAACGCCAGGAGAGGATGGTATCCCTTCGGAATTTTATAAGGAATGCCGAGAGGTATTAATTCCCAAGTTAAAAAATTTATATAATTATGTATTGGAAGGGGGGGAGATCCCCAAGTCTTGGAGTAATTTGATAATGGCTCTAATTCCTAAACCTGGAAAGGATAAAGAGAATATAGAAGCATATAGACCAATATCATTATTAAATCAGGATGCAAAAATTTTTACTTCAATAATTAACAATCGGCTTAATAAATTCATAGACACTTATATTGGAGAAGACCAAGTAGGATTTGTTAAAGGAAGACAAATGGATAAATTAATAAATCGGTTAATTAATATTATTGATAAATTAAAAAATAATAAACAAAAAGTATGTATAGTGGCATTAGACATATATAAAGCATTTGACTCAATTCAATGGAAAATAATAAAAGGAATATGTGAGAAATTACAATTCGGCCCTAAATTTAATCATGTGATAGGACAATTGTATAAAGAAAGCAAATCTAAAATTAAAATGAATAATTGTCTGGGGAAAGAAATTGATATAAACGCGGGGACAAGACAAGGATGTCCACTGTCCCCATGTCTATTTATATTGGCAATGGAATTGCTAGCAAATGATATAAGGCAAAATGAGAAATTAGTAGGAATAGAAAATAAAAAAATAAGTCTATTTGCGGATGATACTTTATTAGTTGTAAAAGATCCTTTAAATAATTTAAATAAAATACAAGAACATTTAAGAGCCTTTGAAGAAGTAACAGGATTAAAAATTAATTGGACGAAAACTGAGGCTATCACATGCAATTTAACCCAGGCGGAAAAGAAAAAAATTGGAGATAGATTTAGTATTACAATAAGAGATGAATTGAAATATTTGGGAATATTTGTGACGAATGATCCAAAAGATCTATATAATATTAACTTCAATAAATTAAGAAATAAATTGAAACCATTACTAGAACAGATAAAACGAGCAAAGACTTCATGGTTTGGAAGGATTAATATTTGTAAAATGAAAGTTATACCCAAATTGAATTTTTTGTTTGAAAATTTACCGATTAAAATTAAAGAGTCAGAAATAAATAAATGGCAAAAATTGATAAACGGAATTTGCAATAATAATAAAAGAGCAAGAATTAGTAAAGGATTATGGTACATGAAAAATAAACAGGGAGGATTAAACATTCCAAACATTAAAGCGTATTTTCAAGCCTTTCATATAAAGAAATTAATTAAATTATTAATTCAGCAAAATGAGGTAATAGGTGAAGGGGATCAAGAAGAATTTAAAAAATTAAAAGGTGAAACATTTCTTGCACAAGTAAATAATAAAACAGAGATTAACTGCTTTTCTATAAAGAATATTTATAACGTATGGAAAGGGGTTAAGAGGAAATTGGCACCAGACATTTCCCCAATTTTAGAAATTTTAGATTTCCAGAGTTGCCCATTATTATCCTCACAAAAAATAAGACCTATTCTATTGCAAGAAAAAGTGTTGTTAATAACAGAATGGATTAAAAATTGCAATACATATCAGAAAAGGAAGGAGGTATATAATAAATTAAAATTAAATTGGCTACAAGAATTGGGGATGGAGAAATGGGACAAATCGATAAGGGGGATTATAGGAGTACCTAGGGCAAAGACGCCCTTTGAAGAATTGGTCTTGGAAATAAGGAAAGGGAAGATAAGATTTCAGGGGTTAGTAGGTAAACTGTACCAAATGCTTATCCCAGGGGAAGGATCACACTATACACTTAAACGAATTTGGGAGGAAGATTTAAATATTAAAATTGAAGAAGAAGAGTGGAGGAAAAAGTGGGGAAACAGAATAACAAAAACTATGTCAATCAAGGAAAAGGAGCATGTTTGTAAGGTACTTTGGAGGTGGTACCTTACCCCAATCAGACTCAAGCAAATTGATATTAATAAATCTGATTTGTGTTGGAGATGCAATGAACAAAAGGGGACATATTTGCATCTGTGGTGGTTTTGTAAGAAAACAAATACATTTTGGAAAGTGATAGAGAAGGAGATAAACGAGATTCTTGGCATAACAATGATTCTAGAACCCAAACTAGCTATATTAGGAGAAATAGGAAAAATGAGATTAAGTGAGGGTAATAAAGAATTAATTTTGACATTGTTGCTGGTTGCTAGACAGCTGATAGCCCAAGAATGGAAGAGTAACGAAAATCTAAATAAGAATAGGTGGTATAAAGAGGTTTGGCAACTGGCACTAAATGAGAAATTAACTAGCCAAATTCGGTTAAAACAGGGTTTTAAAATCAAAATACAATTTTGGGAAATCTGGAAACCTTTCATACAGCACGCGTTAACAAGTGAAGAAGGAAGTAAGCCTGGCCCTGACATGATTCAATTTTGGAAGATTTAAGTATATTGTGCCAATTGAAATTGCTGCAGAATAGGGTTTTGCACGGATTAAAAGTTGAAAGAATGAAAGAGTGAACAAGATATTGATATATTGTTGTTATTCCTTTCTCTTTTCTTGGTGTTTTTTTTTCCTCTTTATTGTTAGTTTTAAGTATTTATATGTTTATGTTTGTTTGTATTTTATGATTATTAATAAAAAAATTTAAAAAAAAACATTAGTCCTTCTACAATTGTTGGGTGCTTCACCTGTCCTCCATGAGTTCACCCATCTTGGATTCCTTTTACTGAAAGGATCTCCTGCCATGCAATTTTACCTATCATTGTTGTGAGTTTATTGAAATTTGCTTTTCTAAGCATGATTTTCTCTTCTATGTATGCAAAATATCACTGAAAAGAGGGTCAATGCAATGTCCAAGATATTAGGAGGAGGGGAGTGGTAAGTTTTAGTTTATATCAGTGATATAGCATAACACTGTCAAATTCCAGTTCTTCAAATCCAAGAAGCCTTATCTGCATATTATGCAAATTATTGTTTGGCAGCCTTATTTGCATTATTTTGAAAATAATTGTTGTTTTCCTACCAGTGTAAATCAGCCTTAGTATCATTTGTATAGTAAATACTGATTTAGGACAGCCAGTGTAATGTAATGATTAGTGTTGGACCTGGACTAGTGAGGTTTCCCTTGTTCAAAAGCCAGTTGTATCTGGCTCAAGGGTTCAGTGCTCATCTCTGTTTCAAAGCCGAATAGGCAGCACTGTCTGCTTCTGCAGACGTTTCTGTGGTCATGTGGCAGGCATGACATCGGAGTGCATGGAACGCTGTTTACCTTCCCACCAAAGTGGTCCCTATTTATCTACTTGCAATTTTTGCTTTCGAACTGCTGGGTTGGCAGGAGCTGGGACAAAACTCATCCCGTCCTACAGTTACTTGGGAATCGAACTGCTGATCTCCCACCTCCCAGTCAGCATCTTAGCCACTTGAGATCCAAGTTCAAATCCCATTTTAGTCACAAACTTTACTTGGTATCCTTGCGTCAGTCTCTCACACAAATCTATTTCACAAGGTTGTTTTCCTCACCGTGTTGGGAGAGGAAAACCACATTAAGCTGTTCTATGCATTGCTGGTGCATATAAACAAAGAAAGAATTGTGTTCTCCCACACATGTGGGCTTCTAAAGATATTGTCATGAGATGGTTGTTATTTTTGCCATTAGTTTTTGTTGATGTTAAAAAAAAAATCCTATAGATCCATGTGACTATCATAGGAATCCTCCACAAATGACCCACTGTCAACACTTTTGATCAGATTTGACTTTTTACACAGAGAGAGAGAGAGAGAGAGAAAGCAGAGAAGGAAATTTGACTTTTTGGATTACATCGTCCAGAATCCCTCAGGCAGAATAGTCACTAATATTGGTGGAGTCTGGCAGCTGTACTCCTAAATTTGCCAATCTCTGTTTTCTAATGGGTACCACGACTATATCAATTTCTGATACACATTTACTGAAGTGTACAACCCATACCACAATCCTGACACATTAAAAATAGTTGTTTGAAAAGGACATTATTCGTTGTCGGCAGCTGCTTGTGTCAGAGCATAATTTTTTTCATGAAAGTCATTATTTTCTCCGTTGATGGATGTGTCTCTGGTGACTCAATAAGCCTATTCAGGCATGAAACATGTGACCACAGACAATTACACTGGTGGAGGGTATGGTTGATGAAGCTTCTGTGCTTGTCGCTTAGCCTCTTCATGTCTGCAGCATTCCCCATCGAAGTGATTGGTAGCAGCAGAGAAGGTTTGGTGCCAAAGTGGACAATATTTGGATGCTGCCTCCCAGGTTTGTAGGTATAAACCTGACACCTTCATGGTTTGTTTCAGCTGGTCCTTATAATGCTTCAAAGAAGCTCCATGAGGTCTAAGTTCCATATAAAGAATTTGGCAAGGAAGCCTGGAACCATCCATATGGCGGACATGACCTATCCATCCTTTGATGGAAGCTTCAATGCTGTTTATTTTTGCCTTCTTGAGGATTGTGATGTTGGTGACATAGTCATCCCACTTGATGTTCAAGATGGATCTTAGCTTCTGTTGGTGAAAGTGCTCAAGCTTTTTGATGTCTTGGTGATAGAGGGTCCATGCTTCACAGCCATACAGTAATATTGAGATAACAACAGCTTGGTATACTTTGAACTTAGTCTGGGTTGTTAAATCTTTGTTCATGAAGATCCGGTGTGATAGACGTCCAAAGGCAGAATGGGCAGCACTGATTCTCTTCACCACATCCTGTTCACAGGTGCAGTTTTTAGACAAGATGCTACCAAGGTAGAAAAACTGGTCTACCTGTTCTAGTGTCGAATCTGATATGGTGATATTGAACTCTAGAAGGGCTGTCCTTGGGGCAAGTTGTGCAAGTACCTTAGTTTTCTGAGCATTTGTGGTGCAGCCAAAACAATCACATGCATTCTTGAAACAATTGACTGTTGCAGCTCCTCAGGTGTGAGAGCAGGCCAGTATTGTCGGCATATTAGAACATAAGAACATAAGAACATAAGAACAGCCTTGCTGGAACAGGCCACAGCCCATCCAGTCCAGCATTCTGTCTCACACAGTGGCTCACCATTTCCTTCAGGGTATTCCCAAGGAGATGCCTTCACCTGCTTAGGATTCCCTGGAAATGGCATTGAGAGATATCCTGCCTATCTCTCCAACCCGGAGGTTGTCCTTAGGTAGCCATAATTATAGCCATTGATACACTTGTCCTCCATGAACTTGTCTAATCCTTTCTTAAAGCTGTCAAGTCTGACAGCTGTCACCACTTCTTCTGGCAGGGAGTTCCATAGACCAGTAATCCTCTGGGTGAAAAAGTACTTTCTCTTATTTGTTTGAGAACTAGTACCCAAAAGTTTCATGGAGTGTCCCCTAGTTCTAGTGTTGTGCGATAGGGAAAACAGTTTTTCCTTACATTTCCTTACATTACACATATTACATTTCCATTATCCTGTTAGCACTGGTTAGTTTTCAGGAGCGTAGTCTAGCCAAATTTAAAGAGTCCTCCATCAAAGCAGTATTTAATCTCTACACCTGTATTGTTATTAGGAGTTTCATATTGCATGGCAGCCAAGTAAAGGCTAAAAAAGGGTTGGAGCAAGCACACTACCCTCCTTCAATCTGTGGGTGACTGGGAAGGCATCTGATATGCTGTTTTGATGGAGAACCCTCCAGACCAGTGACGTACTGTAGGCAGTTTGCAATGGTTCTTGCGAACCGGTAGCAGAAATTGCCCTAGGCTATGCCCACCTGGCCAGCCATGCACACCTTCCTACCCCATTGAACAGGGCACCACTGCTGCCCCTCACAGGGAGCAATGCAGCAGACCAGCCCCAACAAGCCAGCTTTAGCTGCAATCAAAGAGACGATATTTAAATGCTTTTCCCCTCTTCCAGAGCATTTCATAACATGGTGATTTTTAATGGAACTGTTTTTTACACTTATATGACTTAATTGTCTACTGTCTTAGCCTTGTGTACCTCAGTTTCATTTTTTAAAAATCTGTGTTTAAGTTAAGACCACGGAAATATCCTCTTTATGTTGTATCCAAATATACTTGAAGCTGATTGGGTCATTGTCTCTTCTTTCTCCTGGGAAAGAGGGTGTTAAAGGGAAGAGACAATGAGCCAATCGGCTTCAAGTATATTCCAGAGCTACAGATTTTGAAATGGAGAAGGCTCAGAAAATGTCTTCAACGTGGCAATCCAGCTTGCTAGGGGCTTTTGTTTGCAGCAATGCAGAAACACACTGCCGCCTGCCCCTTTTGGGCCTGCCCTCGCTGTTTTTGTCTGTCTTTTTGTTTTGTTTACTTTCTGATGTGCTTGTCCTGTGTGTGTGTGTGTGTGTGTGTGTGTGTGTGTGTGTGTGTGTGTGTGTGTGTGTGTGTGTGTGTGTGTGTGTGTGTGTGTGTGTGTGTGTGTGTGTGTGTGTTGGGGGGTCTTTAAGATACCACAACATTTTTGAATTGGTAGCCATGTTAGTCTGTGTTTCAAGCATATCAGGAAGTAAACAAAAACACAAAAACGTTGTGGCACCTTAAAGACTAACTGCTGTATTTTAATGTAAGCTTTTGTGGATTGAGTCTACTGGGCACACAATGTTTGGCTAGCATAACAAATAAGTTTACAAATCAGTGTGGCTTTTTACAACTGGTAACAGCTGCAGTGGCTCAAGTGGTTAAGCCACTGAACTTGATGCCTGGAAGATAGGCAGGTCAGTAGTTTGAGACCCGAGTACTGCACAATGGAATGAGCTCCCATCTCAGTCTCAGTTCCTGCCAACCTAGCAGTTCGAAAGCAAGAAATTGCAAGTAGATAAATAGGGACCACTTCAGTGGCAAGGTAAACAGTGTTCCATGCACTCCGTTGTCTAGTCATGCCTGCCACATGACCACAGAAAACAGCACTGGCTCTTTGGCTGTAAATGGAGATGAGCACTGAACCCTAGAGTTAGATATGACAGGCTTTCAAGCAAGGGCAACCTTTACCTAATAACAGAAGATCCCTGATTGCTGTGAAATTTGGCCCTGTTTAGTTGCAAGTGGTTAGTAAATCTAAAGGTTGGCCTTGCTCAAAAGCCAGTCGTATCTGACTCTAGGGTGCAGTGCTCATCTCCATTTACAGCCAAAGAGCCAGTGTTGTCTGTGTTTGCAGACTTTTTCATGGTCATGTGGCAGGCATGACTAGATCAGCCACCAAGTCACATGGCCAGATTTGGCCCTGCCCACAGATTTGGCCCCGCCCACAGAGGTGGTAGTAAAAAAAATTAGAGTGTATCACTGCTCCAAACATGCCATCATGAAGCACCTAGACCGATCTACAAAATGCTCAGGGGCAACCAAAGTGTCTCAGTACAGCCCACGTAACAGGTCTCAGGACAGAATTTAAAGCCTTTTCCATGTCATAAAATACTGAAAAGAGTGGATTCTATTGTTCTCTGCATTTTTCCTGTAGTTGTGTTGCCCAGAAAATCATGTTCGTTGTGCCTTGGGAAATACAGAAACCACATTGGGATTCTGGGAGGACCTTTTCGGAGATAATGTGCAGGTGCGAAAATCTTTCCAGCGATAGATAACAATGATATGCCATGATAGTTGCCACAAATACTACAATCACCTTTCTTAAAGATGATGATAATTGTGGCATTCTTGAGGCCATCAGGCACTTTACCAGTTTCCCAAATCAAGAGAATCAGTGTGAAGAGCCTTGTCTTTAGAGGCACCCCTCCCTTCTGGATTAATTCCAGACTGATGTTATCTGGCTCTGAAGCCTTTCTGGATTTCAGCTTATTCATAGCCTCACAGTCTAATTCCAGGTATGTTAGTGGAGTTGCCACCTGTGGCTGGTGGGGATGTTGTGGCACTTCTTGAAGAAAATCCTCAGCAGTGGTAGAGTTTCGATTTAAAAGTGTGCAAAAGTGTTCCTTTCTGTGCTCCAGGATTTTCTGGCCATCTGTAAGGATTGTAGCACTGTCATCTGCTTTCAGGATGCCTGATGAAGAGCAAGATGGTCCATATAGTTATTTTATGCCATCATAAAAGTTCCTTAGGTCACATGTGTTGGACAGCCTTTGGAGATCCTGAGATTTTTGTTGCCACCAGATATTCTTAATTTCTCTTATATGTGACTGGCATCTTCGCTTTAGCTCTTAGAAATGAGCTTTCTTCATGTTGGAGGATGGATCTTGAAGAAGGGATAGATAGGTTTCCTGTTTGGCATTGATGAGGCATGAGATTTCATCATTTTTGTCATCAAACCTACACCATGTATGTGACACTCTCCTTCCTCTTTCCCCTTCCAAAAGATGGTAGATCCTGAACCAGATTTGATGATTTTTCCCTTGCCAGACAATCTGGTTTCACTCAGGGCAGCAGCGTCGATGTTCAGCATGGCAAGTTCATGGGTATTCTTCTCTCAGGTCTGTCATTGTTGTCCTGATTGTTTTGTGTCCTAATGTTCCAAGTGCCAATAGTCATTATCATTTGCTTGTTCTTCACTTTTTGACCACATTTAAGGAGTGACCTGCAATGGACCACTGCAGCCTTGAGGATATGGACAAGGTGCGCCTTCACAGTCAGTCCATTTGGCATGGCCTCATCCACCTTCATGACCATTGGGAAACAGAATAAGTGGTTTCTCCTACTCTCATTTTGCCATTGAGCCTAAAAATATACACATTCCTCTCGTCAGAGTGGCTGTTGGCCCCCTCGCGCACTCCTTTCAGCCATTCTGTTTTCTAATGGGTACAACTATATCAATTTCTGATGCACATTTACTGAAGTGTACAATCCATACCACAAAATAGTTGTTTGAAAAGGACATTATTATTTCCTCAGTGATATTTGAAATGTCCTCACACAAGTTTAATATTCACAAAAATCATAAACTCAACCTCTACAACAACTAGCAGACCCTTCTAATCTATATCTATAAAACAAAGGTGTGGGTTTGTATGTGCTCTAAAGGAACCCACACCCCTGGACCAATGTTGCTGAAATTTGGTTCATACATACCTTGGGCTTGCAAGATCAGCACTGGGAGGTCACAAAACCCATTTGGGGGTTTATGACCCTAAAGTGGGATGCAAAGAGGACACCCCCACCGACAGGAGAAAAAGCAACAAAACAGCAGTACTGCACACGTGCACCATAGCCTCCATTTTTGCAATGAAACAGCAGTACTGCACATGTGCACAACAGCCTCCATTTTCCCAAATCAATCCCAACACAGCCAATGCAGCCAATGCAGCTGCACTTTTCCTTGAGGAGAACTTACTGACTGGACAGTTTCCAGGTTTTCTTGACAGTACAACATAAAAGTGATAAAGGCCACAGAGGGTGACGTTTATAAGTAGGGAATGAAGGAAGGAGGATTTGGCTTGACAGTGGTTTGAATTTTCCACCAGGTGGCAACTCCGGTACATAAACTTAAATTTCTGTCAAGCCGCGGCCTCCTTCCACTGAGGGCAGGAGGACGTGGCTTGACAGCGGTTTGAAATGGCCACCCGGCTGCATCCCTAGCCTGTACACTTAAAGTTCTGTCAAGCCATGGCCTGCTTTTGCTGAAGGAAGGAGGACGCAACTTGACAACGGTTTGAAGTTTCCACTGGGACATGCCATCGCTAAAGAAAACTGTGGCCGCGATTAGCGTCCACATCTTTCTTCAGTGTCATCATCTCCAGCCCATAAACTTAAAGTTCTGTCAAGCCACAGCCTCCTTTCGCTGAAGGAAGGAAGACGCATCTTTACAGCAGTTTGCATTTACCGCCAGGACACGCCGCTGGTAAAGCTTTCTTCAGGCCGCTAAAAGTTTTGTCCAGCTGGAAACTTCAAACTGCGTCCTCCTTTCTACAGTGAAAGGAGGCTGTGGCTTGACAGAACTTTAAGTTTACGGGCTGCAGATGACGACGCTGAAGAAACTATATTTCCTTTAAGGGGAAAAAACCGAGCAAGGCCGGGTAATCAGCTAGTATTCTAATAAACTCCCATTATCCCCTAGTCAGCATTAGTTCTTCTGGATTAGCTACTTGCTATGCATTTCTAAAATCTCGGCAAAACTGAGCCAGGCAAGTGGGCAACCTTAACAACTAAATGAAAATAAAAAGATCACCTGAATGCCGATTATCTTTTTCATTCTGCTGCTAATGCCTGGAAACCAGACCATTATACTAAGGAGGAAGAATATGATAGAATGAACATCTCAGTGAGTCTTTTCACATTTTGTAGTCTCGCATGCCAAGTCTACTGAAATAGTAATCCTCTCTTTTCTCAACAGCATGATCTGACAAATAGCCAACCTACTCCTGCCTTTTTTATTGCCTTTTGGTGGGAGGGCTCCATTTCTATGGAGCTGCACAAATCTAACACCACCACCCATCTCCCCACCATAGACAGACAGACTGATTGATTGATTTTACTTACACTCTCTCACAGATACACAAACACATGTGCTCTCTCTCTCTCTCTTTCTCTCTCTCTCTCTCTCTCTCTCTCACACACACACACACACAAACACACAAACACACACACACACAGAGTTGCAAAGGGGCCTTCACCATATGGCATTTCCTTGCAGCTAAAGTTAGGCTACTGTTCTTTGTGGCAGCCATCCAGCGCCCAGACAAGTCAGGGGATGGAAGTGGCAAGATTGTCAAGGCTTTGCTTGGAGAGGTTCCTTGTAGACAGTGGTGCAGCTGGAAAGAGTTTGCTCATTGTTGTGCCCTGAGACTGCGGTTAGAGTTGGTTTTCTCACCATTGTAACTACAAAACGTTTTTCAGTGTGGCCGCAATATCAATTCAAATTACACTTCCCTATTTGTCTTAAGCACTGGAAGGATTCTGACCCCCACATCAAGAAAATTCAAAACCAGATGGTGAGAGGTTCCATTTCTAATGAGAGCCACGCAGTTATTATAAATAAATGCCTCTGCAACCTGCCACAATGTTTGTGGTGTCTGGGGTTTCTTCCTCCCCCTCCTCTCCCCCCACCCCGGCTCCTTTCCTGAGTTCCTGGCCTGCAGATTCAAATCCAGTAAGCTGTGCTGTTTTCCTTAGCATTTCAGTGGAGCTGACGCGGTCATTACCAACGTAATTCACCCTCCATGGGGAGACATGGCAAAAAGCTTAGAAGTGACTTTAGTTTCATTTCAGCATTCCAAAATCAGAACTGTATGTTCCAAAGAATTATTTTTCAGGAATGTGTCAGTTTTAAGACTTTAATCAGAAATACATGAGTTAAAAGAGAGAGGAGCTGGAGGCATAATTTCTATCAACATAATGTTGGGGGAGGGTAGCATTTGTTGTGAATTGTTAACATATTCAACTTAATGTAATACAGCCATGACACTTGACATTGGTTTGGATTTAAAGGTGAATGATACAGGGCTGTTGTTGTTTTTTTCAAGCAACTTTAAAACAAAGTTTTAAAACACAGCAAAAACAACAACACCCCCACAATAATGTCATAAAAACTAAATGGCATAAAACAGAGTAGTAAAGGTAAAGTTCTCTTTTTTTCCCAAAAGCCTGTCATATCCAACTCTAGGGTGCAGTGCTCATCTCTATTTACAACCAAAGAGCCAGCGCTGTCTGCATTTGTGGACTTTTCCATGCCAGAGCACACAGAACACTGTTTACCTTCCCACCAAAGTCATACCTATTTATTTACTTGCCATTTCTTTCTTTTGAATTGCTAGGTTGGCAGGAGCTGGGAGCTCATTCCACTGTGCAGCACTCCGGTCTCAAACTGCTGACCTGCCAAGCTTCTGGTTGATGAGTTCAGCGTCTTAACCACTAAGTCAGCACAGTCCCACAAAACTGAATAGTAGAGAAGACAAAAATGAATCTCGGCAGCATAGGTTTTTTTTTAAAAAAGAGAGATCTTAACATTTTCCTAGTTGCAAGCCCCTCAAATTTGAAAAAATAATATGATTTTAAATTTATCTGTTACTCAATAGTACAGATTCCACCACTTCTCAACATTGACTCTCCTAGTTGGGACTGCTGGGTAAAAGGTAAAGGTAAAGATTCCCCTTGCTCGAAAGCCAGTCATATCTGACTGTAGGGTTCAGTGCTCATCTCTGTTTCAAAGTCGAAGAGTCAGTGCTGTCTGCTTCTGCAGACATTTCCGTGATCATGTGGCAGGTATGACTAGACACCAGAGTGCATGGAGCACTGTTTACCTTCCCACCAAAGTGGTCCCTATTCCTCTACTTGCAATTTCTTACTTTCGAACTGCTAGGTTGTCAGGAGCTGGGACAAAGACGGGAGCTCATTCCATCCTGCAGTACGCAGGAATCGAACTGCTGACCTTCCACCTCCCAGTCAGCGTCTTAGCCACTTAGAGTTTTAAAAAACTCTCAAAAAGTCTCACATTTCTTATTCTTGTTTTAAAGCATGAGAATATAAGGCCAGAAAGCAGTTTCAAAAGTGAACCTCTCTTTAGGAGCACCTCAAAATTAGCATATCAAGGAAAGGCCCATCCCTCCATAATTACTTGCAGGACCTGACATGGCAATGGTACTTGAAAGAGAATTTGCATTAATGATCTCAACATCCTGGTAGGGGCACCTGAGAGAAGGTGATCCTACAAGAAAAGTGGCCCCAAGCAACTGAGCATATTGAAGGTTAAAACCACAGGGAAGAAGTAGAGAGGCACAAAATTTCATTCCCCAACTTGCAACACTCCCACTGTCACAACAAGTTCCCCAGCCCAACCCCTCTCACTCAGGGTCAGCCTTTCAGTGGGTACAGACAGCTGCAGCAGGAAGAAAGATGGGAAAGTGGCTACATTCATCTGCATAATGCCTTACATTTCAGCAAAGCTTGGGAACAAGGGACGCTTTTAGCCCTGCAGCCAATTGGTCAAACAGTCCTTTAGTTTTGTTTGTCAATCTCTTCCACTTTCTCTTTGATAGCATTTTCTATTACATGCCATTTTGTGCACGCACACACACACACACTCACTCACACACACACACACACACACACACACACACACACACACACGCACACACACACACGCACACGCACACGCACACGCACGCACGGCCAATCCACCATTTGTATTACAGTATTATGTGTTGCAGAACAGGTCCATGGTTGCTTTCTGTAATAGCTTGAGTTTTTTGAAGAGGAAGTAAAAAAAGACATGAAGATAATTAAGTGTCCCCAGAGATGGAGTGACCAATCAAGTTCAATCTTGGCTGTTAACATGCAAATATGTAAACAAAAAGGAAGAATTACCCTACATCTTGCTTTTTTCAAGCATAAGCTTAAGTTTTTGTAATCATCACTATTTTTTATCAAATTACAATGTCTCTCTTCATTTCCTATGAGGTGGCGAAGGTGATTCGGTAAGGAATCTAAAAATGTTGGACTTGTTCAGAAATAAGTCAAATGGTTTACTTATGTATTTATTTATTTTTGCACGTTTATATCCCGCCCTCCTGGTGGGTACACCACTCAGGGCGGCTAACAATATAATAAAAATTACAATATAAAACAATTCAACAACAATAGCTAAAACAAGACCTAAAAGCCCCAGCTAAAACCAGCACCAAAAACACAAACAAATCATCATTTAAAAAATGCTCTATAAATGCTCTATAAATATTCTCAATTCCAAGCCAGGGATGTGGAGAGAGTTTGTGCACCACTAATAACAAAGTTAGGTTGTTTAGATACAGTAGAACTTAGATAAAGTCCAAACTCCGTTCCACAAGTTTGGACTTTATCTGATTTTGGACTTTATCCGAATCAAATGGGTGATGCATTGGATAACATCCCAAAATGGACTTTATCCGAGGTTCCTATACCAAATACCTTTGATAACGTAGATTTTTTTAAGCGGTTCTGGACTTTATGCGATACATCACGTGTGCATGAAAACCGTGACTTTATCCGAATCGGACTTTATCTGAGGTACCACTGTAGTTGCATTTTCTTCAGGAAATGCCATGTCAGCAGAATTGTCACAGTTGGAGGCTACACTTGTACACCTCCTCTAAAACACCCAACACAAAAAAAAAGTTGGAGGAGAGAAATCTCTTTGCTGGCTTGGTTTGGCTGGCTCGGTTTTAAAGAACAAAGCAGGAAGTGCCACTCATGTGTACAAATGCCATGCCCATTCCTTAAGGTTATGTCTTTGGTTTCAAATCTTTTTAAAAAAATATAAAGCTGCCTTTGTTTGGTGTATGAAGACCAAGACACAGGACACAGCCTCGGGCTGGGTTAACTCAGGTTTATTGCATCGTGGACAGAGGGAACATGAGGTAATGGCGGATCGATAGCTCTTTTTATACAGCAGTAATACATTTGAACGTGGTGCCATGGTAGCCCATTGGCTACTGCCTGCGTGACGTCATTGCGAGTCACGCCCTTCTTGTCCAGGTGTAGGTAGTGGCGGGAAAGCTTCCCGCGCTGTTGCCTTTGATGAGTTCGGACCAATAGAGCTTGGACGCTCGCTGCTGCCAGCTGGTGGTCATTAGCTCGCGTCCTATTACAGGGTTTATATGATACAGCTGAAGGTTACATTGTTGCTATAGGCAAGGTTACATTGGCTCCGATACATTGTAATCCATGTGGAAGGAAAACCATTAGAACACAACACCCCTCCCCCCTAGGATGAGACAAAGTCTCGAGCCCCCACTCAAACACGCTCCCCCCCCTAGGAGACAAAGTCTCTCAGCCAAGATGGCTTATTTCGAACACGCTGGGGTCTCGATGCGGGCTGCCTTTGCCCGGGTTTGCTACCTTCTCTTTGTCCCCTGGTTTCCTGCCCTGTAATTGGAGAGGGAGACTCGTTAGTGACTTGCCGCGGCTCCGCGGCGTTGTTGGGAGGTGTGCTCTCTCTTAGGGAAAAACCGGGGGCACTGGGGACTAACGAAAAACCCCTCTTCTCGCTTGGATGGGTGGGGGAACACTCCTGAAAACCCCCCCGGCTCGCAAAACCAAAACCAAAATTACATTCGGGGGCAGCGGTCGCGAATTCCTCTCCCCCTTCCCCGGCCTCTGATGGAACTGGTTTATCAAAAGGATATGAGTCGGGGCCGCTGCTTCTTCCTTCCCCCCTTGCTTGGGACTGTTGTCCGCTGATGTCTCCCCCTTGGGCTAAACGGGTGGGGGAGAACCCTAACGCTGAATCCTGTTGCTGAGCCCCACTGTCCGGTACGCTCACTCGGTGCCTCAGCTGGTCCGCGTGCCTCCTCCAGAGGAGACCTGTGCTGGTCTCGACCCGGTACGACACTGGCCCCGTCTGTTCTACTACCGTCCCCGGCACCCAGGCTGGCCCTGCGCTGGCATAGTTTCTACAGTGAACAGGGTCGCCGGCGGCGAATCCTTTCGAGACTGCCAGCCCTATGTTTTTTCCCTTCTCCTCGACTCTCGTCGGGTCTAGCCTGGACAGAATCGTGGTCAGTTTTCGCCGCATCAAGAGCTCTGCCGGCGAGTAACCTGACGCTAAGGGGGTCACCCTATACGCTAATAAGAACTGACATACTTGGTGATTTAGGTCCCCCGGGCCCATGCGCCGAAGCGCATCCTTTGTTGTGCGCACCAACCGTTCCACTTGGCCATTCGTGGCCGGGTGAAACGGTGCGGATGTGACATGCCGAATTGCGTTCGCCGCCATGAATGCTCCGAACTCCGAGGAGGTGAAGCAACTCGCGTTATCGCTGACTAACGTGTCGGGTAAACCGAACGTGGAAAAGACTCTCCGTAGCTGGCTAATTGTCGTGGCGGAGGACGTGCTCTTTACTGGGATAACCTCCAGCCACTTGGAGAACGCATCCACCACCAGGAGAAACATGGTTCCTCGGAATGGGCCAGCGAAATCTATGTGTACTCTGGACCACGGCCCCCTTGCTGCGTCCCATTCCCTATGCGGGAGGCGAGCCTCTTCTGGACGGGATCCCTGACATGCCTCACAAGTGCCGACCATGTGCTCAATGTCCGCGTCCAGTTGTGGCCACCAGAAATAACTGCGGGCCAGCGCCTTCGAACGAACGATCCCCGGGTGGCTGACGTGCAGCAATTTGAGCACCCTCGGCCGCATGGATGTAGGGACCACCACCCGTTGGCCCCACAACAGGCACCCCCTTTCTAGGGACAGCTCTAGCTTTTTTCGAAAGAATGTGTCGAATTCCGTGCTCGGGGACGATGCCGGCCACCCCTTCTGTACCCATGAGCTAACCTTTTCCAGCGTTTTGTCCTTGCCTGTCGCCCTAGCAATATCGGCTGGTACTAGTGGGGGTGCGTCTAAGACCTCGATTAGCAACACCTGGCGGTCTCTTTCTACTCTAGCCTTTTGGTCATCCGACAGGGGCAAAGGGGATCTCGAAAGTGCATCAGCATGGCTGATCTCCTTTCCGGGCCGGTACTCCAACTCGTGTTGGTATGCGTTGAGAAAGATAGCCCAACGCAGCATTCTCGGGGATAGGATCTGCGGCGTGGGCTTGCTTGCCGTGAAAATCCCTAACAGGGGCTTGTGATCCGTTACAATTTTAAACGGGCGGCCATACAGAAAGTCGTGGAACTTTTTGGTCCCCGCTACTATGGCTAATGCCTCCCTGTCGGTTTGTGCGTAATTTCGCTCTGCTTGGGACAGGGACCTTGAATAAAACGCAACCGGGGCCTCCCTTCCGTCATCCAATACGTGGCAAAGCACCGCCCCTACCCCCACCGGTGATGCATCGCAGACTAATACCACCGGCCGTTTGGGGTCGAAATGCGTTAGAATTGCGTCAGAAGTCAAGAGTTGCTTTAGCTCTTTGAATGCCCTCTCGTGCTCGTCACCCCACATCCATGTCTCCTCCTTTTTAAGCAACCGATGAAGCGGTTCGGCTACGGACGCCTTCCGCGGAAGGAATGTATGGTAAAAATTGAGGAGCCCCAGGAATGACTGTAGCTCGGTTTTGGATGTGGGGCGAGGGGCCTTCTTGATGGCTGCCACTTTGGATTTGGATGGCCTAATACCCTCGGGTGTGATTCGGAACCCTAAAAACTCGACCTCGGTTTCGAAAAAGACACATTTGTCCTTCCTCAGTCTCAGCCCCGCTTTCTCGAACACAGTTAGTACTTTGTCCAATCTTTTTGCCAGTTCGGCCTCACTCCCCCCTGTTATCAACACGTCATCAAAATACGGCAACACCCCCTCCAGCCCCTTCAGGAGGCGTTCCACAAGCGACTGAAAAAGGCCGGGTGCCGAGTTCACGCCGAACTGTAAACGCGACACCTGGAACGCTCCTTTATGTGTGACTATCGTTTGGGCCGCGGCCGTGGCGGGAGTTACGGGGAGTTGCTGATAGGCTTGTGCTAGATCGAGCTTAGCGAAACACTTTCCCCCATTTAGCCTGGCCAAAAGGTGGCTGACCACCGGCACCGGGTATGCATTAGGGCGGATCGCCTTGTTAATTGTACACTTATAATCAGCGCAAATGCGCACCTCCCCGTTAGCCTTCAGAGCTGTTACAATTGGAGTTTCCCACTCCGCGGAATCAACAGGAATAAGAATCCCCTGGCCCACCAATTTGTCCAGTTCCGCCTCTATTTTGTCCTTTAGTGCGAAGGGCACCCTGCGCGGTTTGAGTCTTATCGGGCGGACCTCCGGGTCTAAGTCGAAGGCTACAGGGGGTCCCTTGAATTTTCCCAGTCCTTTTTTAAAAACGTCGGGATGCGCGTCGCACACCGCTTGTATTGGATCCCCCCCCACCGAATGTACTCCCCCTATGAACAGGCCTAAAGGCTGAAACCACTGTGTCCCAAGGAGGCTACAACTTCCCCCCTTGAGGACAACTAGGGGCAGTTCCGCAGAATGTCTCTTGAAATTAACCCGAAACTTCCCGACCCCCAATACCGGAATGCTGTTTCCCTGTACATCTCGTAGCGTGGACCTCAATGTTTTAAGTTTGGGCCGCACGTGGGGGTCGATTTTCAAGAACTCTTTCTGGGGGATTATGGAATAGGAGGACCCTGAGTCAATTTCCATCCTGATAGGGGCCCCTTGTATTAGTACCTCAACGAAGTAATGGGACTGTCCCGTGGACACGCTGAACACCGGGGCGTCATCTTCGCTGCCGTCCGAGACGCGGCCCACGCCGTCCTTCTTCCTCGTGGTCTGGGCGCCATCTTTGGGCCTCGCGGGACGGTCCGGTCTGGTCGAACGGTCTGGTGACTGCCTCCGGCCCTCCTTTCTTTTTCTGCATGCCTTGGCAATGTGCCCCCGACGGCCGCAGGTGTAACATTCAGCCTTTCTAAATGGGCACCTCGCGCGTTCGTGGGCCGCCCCGCAACCATCGCAGCGGCGCCCCCCTTTCCGGACCTTCTGGACCTCCTCGCCGTCGCTGCCTTCCGAGGACGATTTTGAGGCCCGCCGAGTTGCGTGCACCGATTGTCCGGACCTCCCGTGCACCGAATTTTCTGCTTTGCCGGCCCTGGGACGCCACTCACGCCACTGGTGCATCTCGTCTACTCCAGCATTCGTGGACTCCGCGGCTTCGGCGGCCTCGACGACCTCTGCCAGCGTGGGTGGCGGCTCCTTGTTCATCAAGCTGCGCTGCACCTCCTTGTCTTTCAGGCCACACAGCACGCCGTCCCTGAGGGCCATGTCTAGGATGTCGCCCCATTTGCAGGGGACGGCGGCTACCCTCATGGCGGCCACGAATGCCTCAACCGACTCGTCCGGCGCTTGGACTCGCCTCCAAAACGCGCTCCGAGCGGGAAACATCGCCCTCGAGGGTTGGAAGCGCTCCCGTAGCAGCTTCATGATGTCGTCCGCCTTAAATTGGCTCACCTTCTTCGGAGCGATGATGCCCACCAGCGTCCGCTTGGTTTCCACCCCAAGCATTCTGGTGAGGATGGCCCTCTTCCGCTCCTCATCGTCTTCCTTGACTTTGAGTTCCACCAGCGCCGCCTGGAAGTCCATCTCCAACAGCTCCCAGTCTTGCGGTTTGGTGATGTTGAACCCGCTCTGTGCCCTGGCTGCTCCTTGGGGATCCATTATCCCACCTTCGTCGCCAATTTGGTGTATGAAGACCAAGACACAGGACACAGCCTCGGGCTGGGTTAACTCAGGTTTATTGCATCGTGGACAGAGGGAACATGAGGTAATGGCGGATCGATAGCTCTTTTTATACAGCAGTAATACATTTGAACGTGGTGCCATGGTAGCCCATTGGCTACTGCCTGCGTGACGTCATTGCGAGTCACGCCCTTCTTGTCCAGGTGTAGGTAGTGGCGGGAAAGCTTCCCGCGCTGTTGCCTTTGATGAGTTCGGACCAATAGAGCTTGGACGCTCGCTGCTGCCAGCTGGTGGTCATTAGCTCGCGTCCTATTACAGGGTTTATATGATACAGCTGAAGGTTACATTGTTGCTATAGGCAAGGTTACATTGGCTCCGATACATTGTAATCCATGTGGAAGGAAAACCATTAGAACACAACACTTTGAGACACAAACTCAGTCTGAGGGTGGCAATAAAAAATGACGAACAAGCAGCATCAGATTTAATTTTTAATTCAAGAAAAAATAATTGCCAGTGACAACAAGAAACATTCACACATTTTGTATATTACAGAACATGCCATTTGACAATAAAAGAGGACTGTTTAATTTCTGAGCGCTGCTTAGATATTCTGTTGGTGCTGATATAATTAGTCGTTATCAGTAAGCACAGGGGCAGAAAGGGAGGGCTTCTATTGCCTGTAGAGCACAGGTCTTCCAATCCAGAAGTTTTTTTAAAAGGCTGAAGAGGAAAGATAATTGGACATTGCCCCCCTCCACCAAACACCACATTGCATTATTAATCTCGCTTCCAGTGTAAGAGGAGATTACAACCAAGATGGTAGCATGTTTAAAGCTTTCATCCTCCATTTGGCTGTGATCCACTGGCCTTAGGAGGGGAGATAAGTATTTACATTTCTTATCAGTCACCAGATGGCTTTTAAAACTAGAGGCTGTCTGGTAGGACTTAAGTTAATGAACAGAAGTGCTTTTATGAAGTACTGGTATGTACAGGCAAGGATGAAGCTCTGGTTATTCAAGAGAGTGTAAGAGAATATATCTCAACCAGTATTTAAACAACTTAATTTAGTCGCTGCAACAACATTTATGACTCATTTTTCCGCAGAACAGTGTACCTCTTTGAATAAAAATGGATGTTAAGTGCAGCCTTTTAAAAAAGCTTTTGGAATTATGCAGGGTTCAAGTTTAAATAGAATTTGAGTGCTTTTCTGTGAATATTGCTATAGGATTTTATTACTGGAAAATGTTTTTGAACATAGTCTGAGCCAACTGTATATTATATAGCTCCCTTTCACATAACAAAAAATTCATGATTGCAGTGTTCTGTAAATCACCACAAAGATGTACTGAGCCTGTTTTGGGGGAGACAATGACACGGAATCCAATGGTAAGGTCATAAATCTGCAAAAATAATAAAATTCTCCTTTTGGAAAAATAATAAGCATTACTCCAGCCACCTCAAAGACAACCAAACCTTAGCCACAGACAGTGCCATACTGAAAGCCATAAGAGGTTATAAAAGGGGGCAAGAAAGGGTTTTGGAAAACGCACAACAGAAACTGTTTCTGGATCAGCTCTCTTTTTGTATACAGTGCTGTTGAAATTTGTTAAGACCATATGTTAGCCATATTGAGTCAGGCACAGTCTGACTTTATGAAGGTTGGCAACATCCCAGCAAACGCTCAAGATCTGATACATCTCAGATTTGTTGATTTGCTCACTATGGAGCAAGATGTGGGTAGAGGCACTGGGGTGGGGGAGTAAGAGAACATATACAGAGAGTGAGGAAAATGGATGTGTTGCAAAGCCTAGTGCCTTGAATTCTGTCTAGGAGACAAATGGTATTTTATAGATAACTCATCATTAGAAGAAGAAACTTATTAAGGGTTAGTTGTGTGCAACTGTCACAACAGGAGCTTTCCTCACCTTTTTTAATTTGCAAATTAACTTGTTTTATTTTGACCTTTGTCTTCAGAACATAAGTGGGTCCTTCCTTTGTAAGCCTGATTCCTCACTCTTAAACTCCAGTGGGATTTTGGCTGTAATGACAACTCAGCTGTAATGTATAACTTTGTTTGAGGAGCCATATATTTGTCCAGAACCGCTTGCTTGCATCTTACCCCTATCAGCTGGCACATGTACAGGGAAGGCTTGGATGAAAAATGGCTCTATTCAGGCTGAGGGTTGGAGT
Organism: Bradypodion ventrale; assembly: GCA_035047345.1. Taxonomy (NCBI): domain Eukaryota; kingdom Metazoa; phylum Chordata; class Lepidosauria; order Squamata; family Chamaeleonidae; genus Bradypodion; species Bradypodion ventrale. Next base: position 118,799,664 of record JAWDJE010000002.1, read on the forward strand.
CCCTAAATGCAAGACCAAAATGCTCAAATGGGGACTGCTGGCAGACAATAATACATGGTGTGAATGTGGAGAGACATAGAGTCCAGATCATTTATTGTTGCCGGAGACATGCACTGATGAGGACTTGGGTTTGGGCAACAACAAAGCGAAGAGAGTCACTTCATTTTGGCAGTCCAGGGTTTGATCGGAAAACGAAAGAAGAAGAAGACCCATGGGAGAAAATGAATGAAGAAGCCATTTGGAAAGCAAAGAGCACAGCTTGGATAAGTTGATCAACCTTTCCAAACTCTGGCACAAGACTAGCCCTTTTTCCTAGGCGCATGTGCTGCTCATGGCACAATGCATATCGTTGGCATTGTGAAGGTAGAAGTGAATCCTGATTGACTAAAGTTCTCATCTTCATGATGGAAAATTCATGTGAGTCATAACACTGCTCTTCCATCATTCAAGGCATGTGGCCTGAGCTTCAAAAAAAGCAGGGCTACCACATTTATTTATTTTATTTATTTTAAATTCAGATGTCTATGCTGCCCAATCAGGTAAACCCGACTCAGGGCAGCTCACAACAAGTTAAAACATACATAAAAACAATTAAACCATTAAAACCCCAACATACCCACCCACCTACCCCGTTGATCTTTGAAAAACTACCCACATTAAAACTGCCTGCATTGAACAATTAAAAGAAATGGAGGCTTATTTCATAAGCCAACAGGCAGGGACCATTCTTCCATCCGGGCCCCACACCTGCCCCGCCAACCAAGTTTATAGGTATTTTTTGAAAGGTAGCAACTCTGTCTGCTCCTGCAACTCTACAAGTAGGAGGTTCCACAAGGCCGGTGCAGACACGGAAAAGGCCCTCCTTCATGTGCCAGAGAGACGAGCCCCTCTGGCAGATGGGACAATGAAGGAGCCCCTCTGGTCCACTCTGGTTGGATGGGTGGACACTCTTGGGACAATGTTGTCTCTAAGGTATCCTGGCCCACTACCATGAAGGGCTTTAAAGGTCAAAACCAGCACCTTGATCTGTACCCGGAGGCAAACTGGTAACCAGTGCAGCTCCCGACGTAATGGTGAGGCATGGGCATAATGCCCGTGCCCCATAACCACCCGGGCTGCTGCATTCTGGACCAACTGCAGCCTCCGAATGGTTGTCAAGGACAGCCCCGTGTAGAGCGTATTGCAATAATCTAGCCTGGAGGTGACCAGAGCACCTGTGACCCTGAGCAGGGAGTCCCAGTCTATGAGCGAACGCAACTGACGGATGATGTGAAGCTGTGCGAAAGCCCTCCTGGCCACGGCTGCCACCTGATCTGCAAGTAGCAGCCCCAAATCCAGGAGGACCCCTAAGTTGCATACTGGGCCTGTCTGGGGCAAAGCAGCCCCATCCAAGACCAAAGTTGGCAGCTCCCTGGATAACACGGGACCCCCTATCCAAAGCCACTCAGTCTTGGAGGGATTCAATTGTAGCCCATTGTCCCCCATCTAGACCCCCATTGTCCCCCATCACTGGGGTCCCCATGGGCTGAGATAAATAGCTGGGTATCATCAGCATACTGATGATACCTCACCCCATGGGAACGGATAATCTCACCCAACGGCTTCATGTATATGTTAAATAGGAGAGGAGAGAGCGCCGAGCCCTGAGGCACCCCATACTGTAGGGGCCTAGAGCTGGACCTCTCACTCTCCAACCACACCGACTGGGTATGGCCCTCCAGAAATGAGGAAAACCAGGACAACACAGTGCCCTGGATCCCCAAACCTTCGAGCCATTCCAGAAGGATACCGTGGTCAATGGTATCAAAAGCCGCTGAGAGACCCAGAAGAGCCAGGACAGATGGGTGACCCCCATCCTGCTCCCGCAAGATATCATCAACCAGTGTGACCAATGCCGTCTCTGTACCATATCCAGGCCTAAAACCCGATTGAAAGGGGTCCAGATAATCCACTTCATCCAGGACCCCCTGCAACTACCGCACCACCTTCTCCAATACCTTCCCTTAAAAACGGAGGTTGGAGACCGGCCTATAATTAGCTGGAACTGCTGGGTTGAGAGATTGTTTCTTCAGCAGGGGGCGCACCAGAGCATGTTTTAATGGTGCAGGAAACACCCCATCCCATAGTGAAGCATTTATTATAGCCCCAACCCAGCCTCCCGTTACCCCGTTGGAGGCTTTCACCAACCAAGTGGGACAGGGATCCAAAGGGCAGGAGGTGGTGCGAACAGCTGCAAGAAGCCTGTCCCCTTCCTCAGGGACAACTGGATCGAACTGATCCCAGATAACACAGCCAGACTGAGCTCCTGTCCCCTCCCGACCCTCCCCATCCACGCCAGGATTGAACCCAGAGTGAACCCGAGCAATTTTCTCCACCAGATAGTCTGCAAAAACCTCCGCTGAACCCTGCCAACCAGGCATCGGCCCCTCCCTACCAAGGAGAGACCTGGTTACCCAGAACAGAGCAGCTGGGTGATTATCTGTGGAGGCAATGAGGACAGCAAAGTATTGCTGCTTCACCACCCCCATTGCCACCAGGTAGGTCTTAATAGCAGCCCAGCCAGTGTTCAGTCAGAATCACTCTGGGTCTTCACCCAGTGGTGCTCTCAGCATCTCTTTGCACATTTAAGCTCCCGCAGTTCTTCTGTGAAACACGGGGAAAATCGAACCCCACGGGCTCGGAGAGGCCATAGTGGTGTGATTTCATCCAAGGCAGCCGTAGTTGGCCTGTGCCACAGGTCATCAAGCACCTCAGAAGAATCGTATAACCAATCCAGAGGGAAAACCCCAGTTCCCTCTGAAATCCATCAGGATCCATCAGTCGCCGGGAGCAGGCCATTTTGATAGGCCCAGCCTCCCTACAATGTAGCGTCACCCCCAGGAAGTCCAGAGTCACCAGATAGTGATCTGATCATGGCACAGGTTTAGTGTCTAATTTCTGTAATTTTAGATCACTCTGCCACTGCCCTGACAAAAAAACTAGATCTGGCATGTGGCCACTGCCCCTAGTTGGGCCATGAATTACCTGAGTCAGGTCCATGGCTGCCATGGAAGCCATGAACTCCTGTGCTACCTCAGATCCCATCCCCAGTGAAGGCAAATTGAAGTCCCCCAGTACCATCAGCCTACAGAACTCCAACGCCAACCCAGAGACAGCCTCAAGGAGCTCAGGCAGGGATTCCCTTACCCTGCAAGAGGGCAGGTACAGGAGTAAGACTCCCAACTGACCCCTAGGACCCAATCTCAGGAGCAGTGCCTCATAACCCGCAATTTGTGGAGTAGTGGCCCTGGCAACTCCCAGTGACTCCCTAGTAATAATGGCAATGCCACTGCCCCTTCCCTCATCCCTTGGCTGGTGCCAGATACCAAACCCAGCCGGACACATTTCCGACAGAGATACACCATCCTCCAGTCTTAGCCAGGTTTCGGTGATGCATGCCAGGTCAGCCCGCACCTCCAGAATAGCATCTTGAATCAAAGGAGCCTTATTACAGACTGACCTGGCATTCAATAGCAGCAGCCTAAGGGCGGGGTCACCCTGAATCAGTTGCTCAGGACCTAGAGGTGTAACCAAGGGGCTGGAACGCTGAACAGATACCACACATCAGATCCGTGTCCTCCGAGTACGGCCCGCCCCTTGGTACCCACCATATCGTCCCCTGCCCATCACTACCTCAATCCAGACCCCAGAAACGTCCTCACCTCCCTATGGAGCGCCACCCCTCTGTCCTGGCTGGCAGGACAGCATTTGCATTCCCTAATTAAAAAGCTGCTGCTCAAAGAACCGCCCCAGAACCCGACTTTCATCTTTCATCACATTTGTCCCTGCTGTTCCCTTCCTGGATTGTGAACCAAGTAAATTAATGGCACTGACCATTATTGCAGAGGCTTGTGCAGTGTTGAGGGCTCAGGAAATATCTGCTTCTATCACCATTTTCCCATATACAGACTGGTTGCCATAAGAAATGGCAGAGTTGCATCAGACTACAAAGCACCTCCACGCCATCTACGACTAAGTACCAGTCTCATTTTTTTAATAAAAAAAGCCTTTGTCAGTGTTGTGTCCTCAAACACTGTACCCTTATACAATGTACCTATTCATGTGTAACCAATGTATCCTTCTACTTGTAACATGATAACCATCAGCTGCATCACTGTAACCCTAATAGGACGCGAGCTAGTGACCACCAGATGGCAATAGCGAGCGTCCAAGCTCATTGGTCCAAACTCACCTAAAAACAACAGCGCGGGAAGATTCCCGCCATCACCTTCACCTGGACAAGAAGGGCGTGACCTGCAATGACGTCACGCGGACAGTAGCCAATAGACTGTCAAGGAGCCACATTCAAATGTATAGCCACTGTATATATTGAGCTGTTCGTCCGCCATTACCTCATGTTCCCTCTGACCAGCATGTAATAAAGTTGTGTTAAGCCAGCTCTTCGGCTGTCCTGGTGTCTTTGGTCCCATACACTAAAGTCAGCCATCCTGAAAGCATGTAAAAGAGCCCACATAATAAGAGTACAGCACTAACTTTTCCACTACCATGCTTAACACAAATATGGTCTTAATAGCAGCCCTAGTAGGTCTTAATAGCAGCCCTAGCCAGTGTTCAGTCAGAATCACTCTGGGTCTTCACCCAGTGGTGCTCTCAGCATCTCTTTGCACATTTAAGCTCCCGCAGTTCTTCTGTGAAACACGGGGAAAATCGAACCCCACGGGCTTAACACAAATATGGCATCCAAAGCTCCTCTGGATATGCCCTATGAGAGTTTTACAGCCTTCAAAGTCAGGTCCATGATAGCACAGTTCATGGAGGACAAGGGTATCAATGGCTATAATTATGGATCCCTAAGAACAACCTCCGGGTTGGTTGGAGAGATAGGAAGGATATCTCTCAATGCCATTTCCAGGAAATCCTAAGCAGGTGAAGGCATCTGCTTGGGAATAATACCCTGAAGCAAATGGTGAGCCACTGTGTGAGACAGAATGCTGGACTGGATGGGCTGTGGCCTGTTCCAGCAAGGCTGTTCTTATGTTCTTATGTTCTTAAAGGCTTTCAGAGTTAACATCTGGTATGCTGTATATCAGATGTTTTAATGTAACACTTTCCCTGCTTTTCTGCACATGGGCAGGAAAAGTGTAATCATGGTTTTTTTCCCTTGCCAATTGTTGTAGCACTGGATTAGTTAGGGAGGGAGATTTTTTTTTTAAAGTTCCCCTTTTATCATCAATCAAGAAACTACTCACAGCCATGATTTTGATTGGCAATAGAAAGAGAAAGTAGAAAAAAAATCCCTCCATTAATCAGTCCAGTGCTACAACAATCAAGGGGGAGGGTAAATAAATTACACTTTTCCTGCCCCTCTACATGCTCATTGCTCTTGGCCTCTCCTTTTTTAGTTTCATTCCAACCTGTATTGTATTTGAGGGATTATCTATGCGGGAACACAACCCTTGACATAGATACGTTGTCCATCCTACCCTAGCAGAACTAGGTATAGAAGAGCATGAAACAGAGTGTGTTTTAAAAGTACTTAGGAATTATTGCAGTTCAGAAAGTAATATTTTGCTTTTGGTTTTCAGCAATATATAGCTCTGGTACATGTGACAAAGCAAGGATTTGAATATAGAAGAATGATATACTCATAATTAAAATGGTATTTAAGCTACACAAACTGAGTACAAGACTATTAAATGTTTATGAGGGCCCTTGTACTGTACTGCACAGCAATAAAAGCAAGAGGGACCAAACCCATCCCCAAAATAGCAAGAAGAACAATACAGTACTATAAAATCTGTTCCACACATATCTGCCTTGCCTATATGATTAGCCTTCACACAGTAACACAAAATATTATACTTTACACAAATATGTGTGCATATATGCGTTGCTCATTAAAAGGAAGAAGAATAACGTTTCACTCCCTTAAATGTTCTGAGCAGACATAAAGCAGAACTTCCTGTTCTTGGCAGATAAGTTCACTTCTTGTTTCTCTCATAGTTTGTTTCTACTGAGAGTATCTTCTTATCTAATGCAAGGACAGCTCTCCACTTTCCCCTGTTTTGCTTCATTATACTCATTCTTCAGGTAGGCAATGGGGCCAGGCAAGGAAATAGTCCCACTGGATTACTGGTCTTTGGGAAACAGAAAGGAAGATGCAGTATCTAAGCCTTTTGGAAACTCTGAAAAAAAAAAAAAACAAAACAGGAGAAGTTAAGTCAGTCTCCTGGTTTTTCAATGCCACAGCCATTTTCTAGACTTCAATTGGTCTAACAGTAATTTCCTTTCCCCCAGATAACCTGAAAATTACAGTATACTGCTGGACATGTTTGTCACCCTGCCCACTTGGTCAGACCACAGATCATTGCTGTTATCATTCTACAGGGTGAGGGAAGATAAGATAGCACCACAAACTACCATGCCCAAGATTGTTTGAGGAGAGACATGACACTTCTACACTATAAACCATTTCCAGTGTACACGTAGGCCCTCAATTCTCTTGTAGAACAAATATATCACTTCAAAAGACAACTGTGCATGAGAGCCATACCTGTTTAATGCCAATATTTACACAGCTCCTAAGATATAGTGCAAAAATAGAAATGTAAGACACAATGCATTGTGTGAAGTTATGTATACAGTAAAACCCGTACTTACGAAAAAAGTCAGTTCTGTAGGCTTTTGCTTAAATCGATTTTTTTTTGTAACTCTAAACAAACCCATAGGAAAAATTTCTTTTTATGTAAATCGAAGCAAACCCATAGGGAAATGAGTTTTTATGTAACTCGAAGCAAACCCATAGGAAAAAAGAATCTTTATGTAACTTGAAGCAAACTCATTGGAAATCATGTAAAATGGGACATGGTTTTAGCATAAAATCATTATGTAAGTCAAATTTTATGTAACTCAAGGCATTTGTGTCGGGGTTTTACTGTATATGTGTGCACAACTCACACATATTAGAATATTCATTATTATTATTTTTAGAACACTTGAAACTTTATCACTCTCTCACAAGCACAGAAAGATTTCTAGTGGGAGTTTCCTTAGACAACAAAGCAGGTGAGTGTTTATATCCACAGGACAAACTACTGAAATCTCAACATTACCACCAAACCCCAATTAAATGTTCCTGTTGTTAATAGAGAAATAGAAAGAAAACAAAGGTAGACTCTTCATTTGTGAGTGCTGGACAGATTCTTACAGAGCCCAGCCTGAAGCCAAAGGAATGGGACAGAGTAAATAGAGAATGTATTACTACTTAAAACAGATTATGAGCCTTATGGGGAAGAACAGTTTACTATTCGAATAAATGAATAAATAAGAAGGACAAAGGGGTTAGGTTAAAAATCCAAATTGACCAGAGGAGAGTGAAGAGACAGAGATTCTGAAACCAAGCTCAGTTCTAGTGAAATAAGCCAGAAAGCTCTCCATAGTTTCTACTAATAGTAAACAGAACTAGAAAAAAGGATAAGGAATTGCAAAAGAAAACGAAGTATATAACATCACACAAACCCTTACATAAGCACAGTGACAAGAGAGTGCTGGCAAGGTTCTTGTCTCACATTGAAAAATCAAGCTCCCAGAAGTAAACCTCTTTCTTCACTCCTGCTCCATCGCACCACTCTGCCATTGCAGGCGCACCCCCCAAAGAAAGACTCAGACACCAGTATATGGATAAAGGCATCGGGCCAATTTTATTGAATAATGCCCTAGTCCGAATTATAACTTTCAATTGGTGTAGTCATCCAATTGTAATTCTTTAAGGCAAGCAGGCCGAAGTAACACTGGTAAGGTTCCTCCCACAATGCCAATGGCAATTGGCTACATGTAACTATTTGTATCAATTTGTTTGTTGACACAAACAAATTGTTGACCGGAGTCAATAAACTATCTACTGACCCCACCCTATGACGTGTATCCATTAAATATCAAGGTGATGCAGGCTGTTAAGCTCCTGCCATCACCCCTTGCCTGGTTCGTCCTTGACCGGCCAAAGCTATTACCCCTGTACCTGTCTAAGTGTTGGCCAGCCAATTGCGAACCTGCCGGATAACTATGGGTCATAAATCTTTACCTTACCAGTGCTACCCGCCACACGGGGAGGCGTCCATGATGACTCACCGCCCCCCCAGACCGTCAGCTCGGTCGCCAGGCCTGCTTGCATCTCGCCCAGAAAGAGGTACATACTTCCAGCCGACAGGTGGATCCCATATCCTGCCTACCAGCAAAAAGTTTTGTAAGCCTATCCACAGGTTTCCAATGGCTGTCTCCCAGCCATGCTCATCAAGGGACCGGGCAACAGCTCTGTCCACTGACTGCCGGAACAGTCCGGACCACGGAGATCCACGTCTCCCCTAAATTGGTGTCTCGGCACGATGTTAGACCATAGCGACCGTACGTAAGCCATACATGATATAAAATGCCAGGTCACTGCACCTCGACAGTTTAAGGAATATCAGTGATCCATATAAGAACATTGCCGCCGAGGTGCAGAATAAGAACATCGGGCGGTCCAGCACCCCCAATGGACATCAGGAATGGCAACACTTCCTGCCCCCTTGTGCCGCGCATACCATACCATCGCATATGTGCGGATGCACGCAGCCTGAGTCGGGGTCCACACTCTGTCACCGCAGCATATACTGCTGCCCAGTGTACATAGCTGCGGCCCACCAGCCCCACTGCCAACAGTGTGCAGAGACACACAGGATCTGTAAAAGCGGAGAAGAGGTTAAGGACATAACTAGGTACTCATACAGTGAGGGGACGTAAATATAAGAAATTACGCGCACACATATATCCGCCTCCGAGTACCTCAAACGTAGCCGCGGTCAATGCGATGCCTATCCTAAATAAATGGGTGCCAAAACGGGCCCCACACCGCGAAGTGCGGTACCGGTCACCCTCCGTAACTTTACTTTGGTAAGGGTAGACCCATCCTGGTGGCAGAAAAACAGGCTGGGGCGCGCAGCAGGCACTGCCAAAAATCCATGTAGGGCACCAACCGGACAGATGTCTTCAATGAAACCTCGAGCAGTCTAACTCCACTGCCTACGCCGTGCTGAACAACCTTTGAGGACCGTATCCCCAATTGAGCCCACTCATGCGTGACATAGACATCGTCGAGTTCCAGTGCCCTACGAGACACATCCGCCTTATACCATGGTACCAACTCTGGTACCAACTCACTGATGCGGAGCACTCCAAAAAAAGGCTACCGTGGTAGCTGCGTGACCAAAAGCCACTTCATACCTATCCTACCGTAAGTTATGCCAGCCTCGTGCAAGGTGGGTCAGAAACTCTGGCGAACTAGGGTGACGCGTGTCCGGGCGGCGGACACGTTCACGTGTCCACCCCTCCAAAACACGACGCATGCGGAAGTAACTCACGCAGTCATTGAAGCCCCTCACGTTGGCCATAAATGCCAGTGCCGAAAGCCTAGAGGCTATAGTATGGGAGGCCAAACCCTGACTGTGAAGATAAACATGTATTGTGAAACCTGGTCCACTGGTATGGGCCACACTTGAGGCAACTGTAGTTACTCGCAAAAGGTTCTAAATCGTATGAAAGCATGTTGATACACCTTACACGTGCGGGGTGCCAATGACATGCCGGTGGCCCGGTTCACCCCTCCTCGCCAAACGTCCAAATATCGGCCGGGAGTGGCGAGGGGAATTCCTCTGCTTCCAGAGCAAGGCATGGAACCGGGGGATCTGCAGGCGGGATAAAGCATCAGCAATATCGTTATTAATACCTGGTACATGTCTGGCCCTGAACAGCACATTTAGGCGTAGGCTTCTCAAAAAGAATTGACAAACCAATGCCATGACCCTGGGGGATTTGCACATCTGGGCGTTGATAATGTGCACCACTGCCTCATTGTCACACCAAAAATGGACCACTGAGTTGGCCCACTCATCGCCCCACAGCATCAGTGCTCCCCAAACTGAGAAGAAACTCAAGGAAGGTAAGATTGCGGAGGCAATCCATACCAAGCCATGTGTGAGGCCATCGGCCGTAAGCCCACCTACCCTCAGAGTAAATCCCATAACCCAGGGAGCCGGAGGCATCCGACTGTACTTGAAATCTAGGGCAGACCATAAGGTCTGATCTCCAGGAAGAGACCCCGTTAAAATCCTGGGGGAATTTGAGCCAGCCCGAAAGGTCTGCCCGTATGCCCCTGGTCAGCCGGACCCTGTGGTGGCGTTTTAACAGGCCAGCCATGGCGTCACACAGGCGCCTGGCCAATGCTCTGCCGGGTGCCACCACCCTGCAGGCAAAGTTAAGGTGGCCATGAAGTAGCTGCAGCTCACGAAGGGACACTTTACGTTTGGCAATCAATGCCAAAATCGCCACGGAGATCCAAGTCACCTTATCCATGGGTAACCTGGATGCCTGTGCGACAGAGTCAATTTCAATGCCTAGAAATGTGAGCTTAGTATCTGGGCCCTCGGTCTTTTCAGGCGCTAAGGGGGCACCCAGTTCCCGCATGAGTGTCTAAAATGTAGTGAGGAGACGCGTGCACGTGTCCGAGCCCTGTTCACCCCCGAACCAAAAGTCATCGAGGTAATGGGCTAGAGACCGGGACCCCGACCTGCGAGCAAAGGCCCACTGAAGGAAAGTACTGAATCGTTAGAATGCCAAACATGAAATAGAGCAGCCAAAAGGCATGGCCTTATCTAAGTAAAATTCCCCTTGGAACCTAAAACCCAATAGCTCAAAATCCCCTGGGTGCACTGGCAGTAATCGGAAAGCCGATTTCATATCACACTTTGCCAGGAAAGCACCGGGACCACATGAGCGTACCACTCGTAGGGCCTAGACAAACGACGTGTACCTGTCTGAACAAGGTCATCAGGAATCGCATCACTGACCGAAGAACCCGCAGGGTAAGCTAGATGGTGGATTAGATGACATTCACCCAGGTTCTTTTTCGGTACTAGCCCCAGAGGGGAGACCTTCAAATTAGGGAAAGGTGATTCCAAGAAGGGGCCCGCTACTCTCATAGCCTCAACTTCCTTAGCTATGCTCAGTGCAGCAACCTCCTCGTTACCTTTCAAGGAAACTAAATTAGGAGCATCTTGGGGCCCCTAACACCCCTGAATGGAATACGAAAGCCCCATTGGAAACCCTCCAGCAGGTACCTCGCATCATCCCTTCTTGGATAAGCTGAGAGCCATCGCTCCAGCATGAGTACACTAATTGGGGAGGGGGCCTTTTGCATGGCTAGTTCCGTCAGACGGAGCTCTGATCGCCCCCTGTGCACCCCTACCTCTGCCCCGTGACCCACCAGCCCGCGGGCACACGGAGGCAGCGTGGGGGCCAGCGCAAGAGGGACACTCGTGTCAGGAATGACACTGGCGCTTATTACACACATTGTTAGCTGAGAAGCTCCAACACAGCAGGCGGGCTGGAACCCCCCGCCCCACCAGTTGACGGGGAGCCTGTGTTGCAGCAGCCCGCTGCACAGCATGACCACAATGGTACATATCACCAGGCGCCGGTCGCGTGGGAGTCATGTACAAGAGCCACAATTGCTGACAGGGCTCATCCCACCTCATCTCAGGATGTAGGGCCACCCTCATCCTAAATTCCTCATCGTAAGCCAACTACGATGGGCCCGGGAAATCAACCATCGCCCTGTAAATATTATCAAGGTATTGAACCATCGGAATGGCCAAATCAGGCCAGGCCCTGAGGCATACCGCCGTATATATAAAGTATGCCGGCAACCAGTTGGCCCAGTTACGCGGTGGCTTACGACGACGGGACAGCTTTTGTCTCTGTCATCCTGTCCCTCCCTCTCCTCCTTAGTGGGCTCATGGTTCAAGAGGGAGAAAATATCAACATACTCCCCTCGCCAAATCTTGTTCCTCGTGGCCTGTGACAAATGATCACCCAGGGGCAAGGAATAACCAGCCATCGGTAAAGCCATCGACGGCACAGTTTGTATAGAGGGTATACGCAGCAGGACCTGAACAGCCCCTGCGATGCTCGGCACGGCCCCAGGGGCAGACACCCCCACCCTGAATGAGGGACCATTTGGGAACCAGGAGCTAATGGGACAATGTGGTAACAGCTGCCCACCCACATCAACTTGACGCGGCCAGGGCCACTGAACCACCCCAGTGTAAGTGGACAGTGGTGGTGGTGCACTAAATTGAACCTGATACTCACTAGTCTCACCCCCGTGAGCCGCCCCCACCGGGGGTTCTGGCCCACGGTGGGCGTCTGAGCTCGCGACCGGAATCGAGCTCTGGGACCACCCTTGGCTGCTCCCAGCCTGTACATCAGGTTGCACGGGGAGCTGCGAGGCACCAGCCAGGGCTGGCCGGACAGTCTCAAGCAGCTCGACCCGGTTGGCCGCCCGCTGAAGCATCACGGTCGACGAGTCGGCCGGGATCGACGAAGGGGCCGCCGTTGAAGAAGCGGTTGCGCCCCTTTCAGAAGGTGGCTGGGCAAAGCCCAAAGATGCTTCCAGCACTGCTATACGTGCTATTAAAGCATCCACTGCCTCAGAGCCCCCAGTATAAGGTGTGCCGGGTGGGCCGGATGGCCCACCAGGCAGTTGGTGAAATGGCAACCCAAAAGGGGAGCCAGAGCCAGAATAGGGCCATGCCCAGAACTCAGGCCCGTGGGGGGCCGGAGGAGCTGTGGGGCGGACACCCGCACTAGGCCCCCCCGGGCCACCCTGTACCGGGCCCTGTAAAGGTGCGCTTAGGGCCAAAGCCCCCGAGGGGCCAGCCTGCGCTGGCCCGGCTATGAAGCTAGCACCCGGCTGCCGAGTGGTAGCCTGACCGGCCCCACTGGTAACAGTGGGCAAGGTCCGATCGCTGCCCCGCCGTGGGGGCGCAGCCCTGGTCCTTTGACCCGGAGGCTGGCCCCCATCCTATGAAGGGCCAGGAAAAGTCCTTCCTCTCGGCCGCAGCTTCATTGCCGGGGCCTTTCGCTTGGGAGCCATGTCTCCCTAAAAGAAGATGAATCGCCAAAGGATCCCTACCCAGGGATCGAGCTCCTGCGCCCGAAGTACCGCGGTAGCCAAGAGGTAAACTCAAAACAGCTCCAGGCACAAGGGGCAGCTAAAAAGAGAACGCAACAGAACAAACTTCTCCTCTCCGTCGCAATTCTAAAATGGCAGCTCGGCTGCCTCGCGGCCATCCCTTTTATAGAGGGGTGGCCACGCCCCCTAACTCACCCGGATGTCTGAGTCTGGGGGGGGGCGCAAAGAGCGAGGCGGCCATTTTGGCGCCACGCTTTCATTCTCCTTATATGATAATGTTTCACTACATTTTAGAAGAGACACACTGTCTGGCTTTCTTTAGTCCAGGGGTAGCCAACCTACAGCCACAGGCCGGCCCTGGCCCATAGCACTATTTCATGTGGCCCGCTGCCGCCCTGGCTACTACTGGAAGCGGAAGTGGACACATTGATGACAGCCTTAAAATGCACCCGTGCATGTGTAAATGCACCCACACCTGCTATAAACACTGCCGTAAATGCACCCGTGGCTGTCATAAATGCATTTATGATAGCCACAGACATGTTTTACAGCAGCATTTATGGCGGGAGAAACCACATGACTGGCCCACTCAGCTGTCTGGGGCAAACCTGTCAAGTTTTGGATTTGAAAATAAGGGAAATCCAGCGGCACTGGGCAGTCACTGCGCTGGTGCACATGCGCAGTACGGGTTTTGCCTTTTCCTTCCATACAAGGCACCATGGGGGCTGTAGTTCCTGGTCCATTTTGCACCGGTGCACATGCGCAGTATGGGTTTTGCCTTTTCCTTCGCAGAAGGCATCATGGGGGCTGTAGTTCCCGGCCCATTTTTTAAAAAATATATAGAATATGGGCGATTTACAGGAAAATGCAAATACGGGATGATGGCAGGAAAGAGGGGTAAATAACAGGAGTTTCCCGGCCAATACAGGAGACTTGACAGCTATGGTCCACCCGCAGCGCGAAAAGATTGGGAACCCCTGCTTTAGTTGTTTGGACATTTAGATCAGACCAAATCATTTTAGAGAAACTTAAACTGATTCAGAGCTGACTTGGACCAATTGAATTTGCTTCAAACCAGACCTGAAGCAGTTTAAGCTCACAACATTTTGGCTGCAGTACAGCAGTTTAACCACTGTGCCACCAAGGCTGATGATGTGTCACCTATGGGCCCACAATTTTTCCAGCACACTCTGATTTCACACTCTGATCCCACCCCCAGGGATCTGCCTGCATTAGAAAATTAACTTAGTAAACACTACTCTTAAACATTGGGGACAAGAGCAACATTATTCCAAGGATGCTTCTTGGAATCCGAAGTGAAGTGAAAGAAAGGATCAAGGCACATTTTCATGCCATTTTTAAAAGAAAGAAAGAAGTCTTGTTTAAAATCTTAAAGGTGTGGTTCATGGGGTATAGAATATCTGTAACTTTCAGCATTGAGTAAAAAGCTAGCACATATCAACTCTTAGCAAATCTCAGCCTTTACACTTCTTTGCACTGCCTTCCAAATTCACAAATACATTACTGTAATGAATATACAGCTTTGAGACAAGTATATTTCTCCAGCTGTGCATTCCTAGCTTCTGCAATGAGTTCTGGACATTTGCTAACAGTTTGCTTCACACTGAGAATAGTTCTACAGTCTATAATTGTGTTTCTTGGTGTGTGTTTTTAAGCTTCAGTATGGAAAAGATTTGGAATCTTTGCCAATGGAGTGTCAATACTCCTCTCCTTTTCTGACAAAGATTTTGAAACCAAAGGTAAAAAGCTATTGCAGGTTTTTTTTAAAAAAAAAGGGGGGGGAGAGAGAAAGTTAAGAAAACATTAAACGCAAAGTGGTTGAGGATAAGCCATTTCTTTCCTTCTGTACTATGCTGTCATTGAGTACAATCAACCAAGGAAGTTCTCCTCTGCAAGGCTTTCCAAAAACAAATAGGATTTGCAGATGACCATGTCATGATAGAAATGCTTGATAAATGCTCTGTATTTAAATTCCTGTATGAAATCATATGATCTACAATTTTGTGCTAAAGTGCAAACCTGAACTTAGCTATTAATTTGGTTTATACATTGTATACATAGCAATGCTGTTCTTGACAGTATAATAATTGTGTGTAATCAAGTCCATTCTGACTTATGGTGAACCTTTACAGCAGGGATTCATAACCTGCGGCCTGTGGGCCAGAAGTGGCCTGTGGCACCATTTCATGTGCCCCCCCCACACACACACACACACACACTGCCTCCACCACACCCAGAAGTGCCATGTGGTGGAGGAAGGGCAAAATGTGTGCATCCCAGAAGAGCCTGCCTGTTGCCCAGGGCAAGCTGTTCAGTCCCAGAAGTTCCCCAGAAGAAGCGAAGGGTAAATGACCTCTGAGTCTCCTTTACATAGAACACCCTGTAAAGCAGGAGTTCTCAACCTTTTTAACCCGGGGGACCGTGTCATATATATATATATGACATTGTTGCCCATCCTACATCTAGAATCCTGGCTACGGCCCTGCTCTAGTTGTGCCTGCCACATGCCCATGGAAACATCTGCAGACGCAGACAACGCTGGCTCTTTGGCTATAAACAAAGATGTAGAATTGGATACGACTGACTTTTGAGCAAGGAGGACCTTTACCTTTACCTAAGTATAGTAGTGGAATGAAATGGAGCTATGGATAAAAACAGGCAAAAATAAATAGACTAGAGATTTGTTCATCATTGCCTCGAATAGCTCCCACTTAGTTACTCGTATAGGAAAATCTGGGCTTCATGAAGATGGATTAGATAGGCTTTCATTGAGAAGAGGTGCCAGCTCTCCAATCCAGCAGTATCTTCATGTGGGAACTATAGCCTCACATTTAAGGGCCACAGATTATGTTGGTTTGTTGTTCCTGTGTCATTTAGAGACAGTCATAAGTGTTTCAAATTTGTTGCTGTTACTTGATGTCAAGTCACCTCAATTTATGGTGAACCAATGAATGGTAAAGGTAAAGGTTCCCCTTGCTCGAAAGCCAGTTGTATCCGACTCTAGGGTTCAGTGCTCAACTCTGTTTCAAAACCGAAGAGCCAGCCCTGTCTGCTTCTGCAAACGTTTCTGTGGTCATGCGGCAAGCATGACTAGACACCGGAGCGCACGGAACGTTGTTACCTTCCCACCTAAGTGGTCCCTATTTATCTACTTGCAATTTCTTGCTTTCAAACTGCTAGGTTGGCAGGAGCTGGGACAAAGACGGGAGCTCATTCCGTCCTGCAGTACTCGGGAATCGAACTGCTGACCTTCCACCTCCCAGTCAGCATCTTAGCCACTTGAGCCACTGATAATATCTAAATATCATCAAGAACCTTGCTCATAGCTTACAACAGGCATTCACAACCTCTGGCCCACAGGACTAATTGGTCCCATGCATATCATTAATCTGGCCCATGGTGAGAACCCAGGCACCTCTAGACACATTCCCCACCACCGGAAATCATGATACGTTACTTACCACGGCAGTGGTGGTGGCAGCGATCACAATGTTTTTGCCACTGTTTCCACAGTTCCCGCCGCTTCTCTCGGCAGCAGTAGACTGTAGGGAGCATATCCACTCTGTTTCGGTGTTTGTCTGAGGTCCCTCAGTGGTGCTTCAGCCAGGAAAGTGTGCAATTCTGGGACTTCCTGGTGTCACACTGGTGATGCAGGTGCTGGTGACTACTTGCATCACCAGCACAACACCGCCTGCATCACCACTGTGACACCAGGGGTGCCCAAACATTTTGGGCTGCGGGTCAGTCACGTGGTTCAGTGGGCCAGTCACGTGGTTCCTCCCACCAGAAACAGAAATAAAATGCACCTGCACAGAATACTGCCATAAATGTACCCACAGCTGTATCTGGGAGCAGTGCAGGTGGCACATGCTGGATGAATTGGCATCAGGGGCCGGATCTGGACTGTGGGCCATAGTTTGGGAACCCCTGTTTTAATCCATATGTTAACCTGCTGCTCATAAGCATGCTAGGGGAATAAAATGGCAGTGCCAATCATTACATATTGGGAGAAGCCCATCCCAACTTCAACACTGACAAATGAGTTATTTCCCACACTGAAGGCACAATAAGTTCACAGTGAGGGGTGGGGGCGGGGGGAGAGACACTGATTGACCTTCAATAGCCATATTGTCCATTGGCACCTTTCAGCTAAGTGGAAGAAGAAAGTCTGGTGGTGGTGGTGATGACAGTGGTAATGAGGATGCCAATGTGGGTTCTCCACCACTCAGCAGTGCCTGGGCGCAAATGACAGCCATCAATCAAGCAATCTCTATTGAGTTTCACAATGAACATTTCACGTTTTGAGAAAGGCTTCCACCCACATTCCACACAACTTAATTAAAATTATTGAAACATTGAAGAAGTCACTGACCTGCAGAATTCACTTTGAAGGCTATCGCTGTAAACAGGCATTGAGCACAGAAAAAGAAAATGGGTTTTGTGTGGGGATGTCTGCTTGCCCATGTGCCTTTGTAGTTTTACATTTACATTCATTCCCCATTAATATGGGGTCGAGATGTATTTGTTATTTTATTTAACTGGATTCTGTTGAGGAAATCTTAGTATTACCTATATTCTGTTGCAAAGACAAAACACTACATAATTCTGATTCCTGGTGCTGATTCTTTACTTAACTAAATTTGTCACCAGTTGTTGTGGGCATTTATAGGGTAACTCTTCACATAGAAAAATTCCAGTAGAACGCGTACAGCAGTTGCAACACAAAAGACAAACATTTGCCTTACTTTTGGTATTGACTCTAATGCCATGCTTTGGAATACAGTATTTGAGTGTCTCAATGTTTCACAATTAGGGACAAGGTGACCTTGCTCTCCCACAGAAAATATTTACACATTTTGTAACAGTAAGTGCAAAATGTATGCAAGCTGCAAAAAATATTTTCCACAAATATTGGCTAAAATGCATCAAAATGCATTCACTTTCGTTCAGCTTTAGTCCTTGCCATTTTTTCATGGCTGAGAGTATTTTATTCACACCAATATTCTCAGAAGCAGCATTTCACTACACAGAGCAACCAAAAGAACCAACTTCTCAGTAAATTTGGGGGATATAAAAGCTGCATGCCTGAATGGTGACTCGTGGTGGACTCCTCTCCCTGATATTGATTTTTCTATTCAGGGCAATTTCAAGTGAGTACTCAGCCAGAACCTGGACATAGCAAGTTACAAGCAACATATGTATAGTACCAGTAATGGATTTGGTTCAGAGGCCTTAATGGTGTTACAGCTCACATTAACTGTTTTATTTATGTATAAATAATGTCGTATTCCCTCTAAGGTCATTTAAAAAGATATTTGGGCAAGATTTTTTCACATTCTCTGACATTTTGTTATCAACCCTAAACTTTTTTTAAAAAAAGGAACAGTAACTAGAAAAATACAAGCAATGTAACAAGTTGTTTATTAAACATTACAGGTAGTAAAAACATCAGATTATGTTTTAAAAGCAATAAAAAAATACTTTTAAAAAGTAACTTTCTATTAAATAGTGCAGCCCAAGCTTGCTAATCTAAAGAGATACAGAGTGCTTGAAAATTGGCACTAATGTTCGCAAGCAAGGGCTCTGGTGTGGTTCACATTAATGGCTAGAAGTTAATTAAAGAGAACACTTCTGATCTGGGTTAAAAGGATGACTACAATCTAAGCAGGAGCCATGGGCTGGGGTAGACACCCAACTTTAAATGTTGCAAGGTAGGGAATGTCCTAGTAACAATGATAGACGATCTATGATTGAATATTATGTGAGCCTTCAAAGGCCATCTCACATTGAAAACAAACCTTTCCAATGCCTACGGCACACCCAACTGCAAGTCAAGTGTTGAATAATCAAGTGCACAGGGGTCACAGAGTGGAGATGTGTATGTGTGTGTGTGTGTGAGAGAGAGAGAGAGAGAGAGAGAGAGAGGAAAAAGGCTTGAATTACATAGCCAGTACATTATAGAAAGAATTGAAGCAGGATAAACTGGAGGAAGCATTTAGTATATGAGAACCAAGACAATAGAAACAGCCGAAAGGTTGGCTTAACACATCTTTATTGCATGATGGTCCGGGGGAATATGTGGTAATGGCGGATGAACCGCTCAATATATACTGTGGCTATACATTTGCATGTGGCTCCTCGATAGCCCATTGGCTACTGTCTGCGTGACGTCATTCCCCGTCACGCCCTTCTTGTCCAGGTGACGTGGTGGCGGGAATCTTCCCGCGCTGTAGGTATTTGGGGAATGGGAACCATGTGAGCTGGGCGCTCGCTATTGCCCCTAGTGGTCACTAGCTCACGTCCTGATACAGAAGGTTACAGTGTTACAGCTGGTGGTTATTATATCCACTCATTCGAGTGTTACATTACTTAAAGGCACAATATTCCAAACACAACATCCCTCCCCCCTAGGATGAGACGAAGTCTCTCATCCAATATGGTTTATTGCAAGCGCGTTTTGGGCGCAAGGCTGGCTGGCTTGTCCCGGGGGCGCTATCACTTCTGTGTTCCCTGGTCTCTTGTCCTGCAATGGGAGAAGGAGACTCGTTAGTGACTTGCCGCGGTTCCGCGGCTTTTGGGCTAGGGGTAAACTCCATTGTGGGAAAACCGGAGGCACTGGGGGCTAACGAAAAACCCCGTTTCTCACCTGGATGTGTGGGGGACCACTCCAAAAACAAACCCCGGTTTTGTAACTCAAACTCAAAATCATCTTCTGGGGTATCTGTGGGGGTATCCCTCAGGATATCTATGGGGACAAACTTATTCCCTTCCCCCCTTGGTGGGGACCACTGGCCCCCCTCTCCTCCCCCTTGGGCTGAACGGGTGGGGGAGAACCCTAACGTTGAATCCTGTTCCGCACTGTCCGCGCTCTGGTTTCTGGAGACCCGGCGTCGGAGTTGGTCCGCGTGCCGCCTCCAGAGTAGACATGTGCTGGTCTCTACGCAATACGACACGGGACACATCTGCCCAATGACTACGCCCGGAACCCAGGCTGGCTCTGCGCTAGCGTAGTTTCTGCAATGGACCGGGGCGCCTATTTTAAAACTCTTCGTGCCTGCTACCTCGATGTTCCTCCCAGTGTCTTCCACCCTCGTAGGGTCTAGCCTGGTCAGTATCGTAGTCAGCTTTCTGAGCATTAGGAGCTCTGCGGGCGAGTATCCTGACACTAGGGGGGTCACCCTATATCCCAGCAAAAACTGGCACAACTGCAGGTTTAAATCCCCGGGGCCCATGCGCCTCAGCACGTCTTTGGTGGTATGCACGAGGCGTTCTACCTGGCCATTCGTTGCCGGGTGGAAAGGCACGTAGGTGATGTGCCGGATGGCGTTGATGTCGGTGAATGCCCTGAATTCGGCGGACGTGAAGCAACTAGCGTTATCGCTAACAAGCGTGTCGGGTATACCGAACGAACTGAACACCCTGCGCAATTGTTTAATTGTTGCGGCTGAGGAGGTGTTCGCAACTGGGATAACCTCTAACCACTTGGAGTAAGCATCCACTATGAGGAGGAAAAGCGATCCTCTGAAAGGGCCCGCAAAGTCAATGTGCATGCGGGACCTTTGCCGCATCACATTCCCTGTGCGGAAGTCGAGCCTCTTCGGGCCGGGAGCTTTGGCAATTCTCGCAAGTGCCCACCATGTGCTCGATATCGGCGTCCAACTGGGGCCACCAGAAGTAGCTCCTGGCCAGTGCCTTGGAGCGGACAATTCCAGGGTGGCTGACGTGCAGCAGCTTAAGCACCCTAGCTCTCAGGGATTCAGGGACAATTACCCGCTGGCCCCACAGGAGGCACCCCCTCTCCATGGACAGTTCGCGCTCGGCCCCGGTGGGGGCGAAGAGGCTCGCTGGCCACGCCACCGGCCGGCGTCCCGGGCCCCGCCCTCC
Source organism: Bradypodion ventrale (assembly GCA_035047345.1). Classification (NCBI taxonomy): domain Eukaryota; kingdom Metazoa; phylum Chordata; class Lepidosauria; order Squamata; family Chamaeleonidae; genus Bradypodion; species Bradypodion ventrale. The sequence continues at coordinate 118,820,575 of JAWDJE010000002.1, forward strand.
CCCTCGCCAGGACTTAAGAGGCGAGGGGGCCTGCCGGGCGAACATCGCCGCCGCGCTCGGCCCCGGTGGGGGCGAAGAGGCTCGCTGGCCACGCCACCGGCCGGCGTCCCGGGCCCCGCCCTCCCCTTTATAAGGCCCCTTTATAAGACTCTGAAAGCAGGGGGGGTTTTGTGGGTGGGTTTGGTAGAATTGTTTTATTGTGTTATTTTATTTACTTGAAACATTGTATTAATATTGTATTTTGTATCTTGTATGTAAACCCCTTGTGTTGCCCTGGGGTCATTTTTATGTTGTTAGCCGCCCTGAGTCGGCCATGTGTTGAGTAGGGCGGGATATAAATTGAATAAATTGAATTGAATTGAATTGAATTGAATTGACAGTTCTAGCTTTTTCCTAAAAAATGGGGCAAACTCCACCGCTGGGGAGGACGTTGGCCACCCTTTCTGCACCCAAGAACTGACCAGGGCCAACGTCTTGTCCTTGCCCGTCGCCTTGGCAATCTCTGCGGGCACTATGGGGGTGAATCTAGGACCTCTATCATGAGCACTTGGTGGTCTTGTTCCACCTCACACACGTGGCTGCTTGTGTGGGGGAGGGGTGACCTCGACAGGGCGTCCGCGAGCTTATGTCCTTTCCAGGGCGATACACCAGCGCGTTCTGGTATGCGTTTAAAAAAATGGCCCACCCGAGCATCCTAGGGGACAGAATCTGTGGCGTGGGCTTGTCTGCGGTAAAAGTGCCTAGCAGGGGCTTGTGGTCAGTCACGATGGTAAAGGGGCGGCCATAGAGGAAGTCGTGGAACTTCTTCGTCCCAGCAATTATCGCTAATGCCTCCCTGTCTTTCTGTGCGTAGTTGCGCTCTGCCTTAGACAGGGACCTGGAGTAGAACGCCACCGGGGCCTCCTGCCCGTTTTCCAACACGTGGCACAGAACCGCCCCCACCCCCACTGGGGATGCATCACATATCAGAACCACTGGTTTCTTTGGGTCAAAATGGGTTAATATGGCGTCTGAGGATAAGAGTTGTTTCAGCTCATTGAATGCCCTCTCCTGGCTCTCGCCCCATTTCCACGCCTCGTCCTTTTTTAGTAACTTATGAAGCGGCTCTGCTACCGACGCCTTCCTAGGCAGGAAGGAATGGTAGAAGTTTAAGAGTCCCAGGAACGACTGCAATTCAGGCTTGGAAGTGGGGCGAGGAGCATTTTGAACGGCGGCCACCTTTGATTCGGAGGGTTTGATGCCTGCAGGGGTTACCCGGAAACCCAGGAACTCAACCTCTTTTGCAAAGAAGATGCATTCGTCTTTCCGCAACCTCAACCCCGCCTTTTCAAATACCGTCAGTACTTTGTCTAGCCTTTCAGCCAATTCTGACTCACTCCCCCCCGTTATCAATATGTCATCAAAGTATGGCAAGACCCCCTCCAGACCCTTTAAGAGGCGTTCCACGAGCGATTGGAAGATGCCTGGTGCCAAGTTCACGCCAAACTGTAGGCGCATCACCTGGAACGCCCCCTTATGAGTGACTATCGTCTGCGCAGCAGCTGCAGCTGGGGTTACCGAGAGCTGCTGGTATGCCTGCGCCAGGTCAAGCTTTGCGAAACACTTTCCCCCATGTAACCTGGCCAACAGGTGGCTGACTACCGGCACCGGATACGCATTTGGGCGTATCGCCTTATTAATGGTACATTTGTAATCAGCGCATATTCGAACCTCCCCGTTGGCCTTCAGCGCTGTTACAATCGGAGTTTCCCACTCCGTGGAATCAACAGGAACAAGGATTCCCTGGCCCACCAATTTGTCCAGTTCCGCCTCTATCTTGTCTTTAAGTGCAAAAGGCACTCTGCGCGGTTTGAGTCTTATTGGGCGGACCTCTGGGTCTAGGTCGAATGCAACTGGGGGCCCCTTGAATTTTCCGAGTCCCTTCTTGAACACTTCGGGATGTGCGTTACACACCTCCTGTATTGGGTCAGTCCCAACGGCATGCACCCCCCCCCCCCCCAATGAACAAACCCAGGGGCTTAAACCATTGAGTCCCGAGGAGGCAACAACTCCCCCCCTTGAGAACAACCAGGGGAAGTTCCGCGGCGTGTTGCTTGTATTGGACCTTGAATTTTCCAACCCCCAACACCGGAATGCTATTTCCCTGCACGTCCTGCAGCGTAGACCTCAGTGCTTTGAGCTTGGGCCGCACGTTGGGGGAAATTCCCAAAAACTCCCTCTGGGAAATGATTGAATATGAGGAACCCGAGTCTATCTCCATCTTAACGGGGACCCCTTGCACCAGTACCTCAACAAATTAACGTGGGTGTCCTAAGGACATGCTGTGGACTGCCGTGTCGTCGTCGCTGTCGTCGGAGATGCGGCCCACGCCGTCCTGCTTCCTCGAAGGCCGGACGCCTTCCTGTTTTTTCGGTGAGCGGTCTGTTGAGCCTTTCTGGTCTCTGCGCCGCCGTCTGCAAACCTTGGCTATGTGGCCTCGGCGCCCGCAGTTGTGGCACTCGGCCTTCCTGAACGGGCACTTGATGCGGTCATGGGCCGCCCCGCAGCCATTGCAATGCCGGCCATCCTTCCGCACCTTCCGGATGTCCTCGTCCTCGCTGCTCTCCGTGGAGGAGTGTGGTGCCCGCCTGGCCGCTTGCACCGAGCCCGCTGCCTTGTCGGGTTGTGGGGGCCTTGCTCTGAACCCCTTAACCCCGGCCCTCGTGGCTTCCGCCGCCTACGCCTCCTTCACGACCTCTTGCAGCGTCGAGGGCGGCTCCTTGTTCATCAGCTTCCGCTGAACCTCCTCGTCCCACAGGCCACACAGCATGCGGTCCCTGAGGGCGATTTCCAGGTTCTCCCACTTGCATGGGCCGGCGGCCAACCGGAGGGCCGCTGCAAAGGCAGCCACGGACTCACCAGGCGCATGGACTCTCTTCCAGAACGCGTCCCGAGCCGAAAACATTGAAACCGAGGGCTGGAAATGGTCACGCATCGCTTTCAGGAGCTGCTTGACCGGCACTTCGTTCACCTTCTTCGGAGACACCAGGTCCACCAATACCTTCATGGCGGGGAACCCGAGCATCCTGATGAGAATGGCCCTCTTCTTCCCCTTGTCTGAGATGTCGGACACCATCAGTGCGCTTTGGAAGTCCATCTCGAAGAGCTCCCATTCTTCCGGTTTGTTAATGTTGAAACCAACCTGCGTTGTCTTGATTCCGTGGGGATCCATTATCCCACCTTCGTCGCCAATTTAGTATATGAGAACCAAGACAATAGAAACAGCCGAAAGGTTGGCTTAACACATCTTTATTGCATGATGGTCCGGGGGAACATGTGGTAATGGCGGATGAACCGCTCAATATATACTGTGGCTATACATTTGAATGTGGCTCCTCGATAGCCCATTGGCTACTGTCTGCGTGACGTCATTCCCCGTCACGCCCTTCTTGTCCAGGTGAGGTGGTGGCGGGAATCTTCCTGCGCTGTAGGTATTTGGGGAATTGGAACCATGTGAGCTGGGCGCTCGCTATTGCCCCTAGTGGTCACTAGCTCGCGTCCTGATACAGAAGGTTACAGTGTTACAGCTGGTGGTTATTATATCCACTCATTCGAGTGTTACATTACTTAAAGGCACAATATTCCAAACACAACAAAGCATTAAGAAGTTCTCCTGGCAGACAATTTCAGGGAACCACAAAGAGATATCCAGTAGAAAAGTGATTTTCGGATTAAAGGACAGTCCTTTGTTTAAGGAGCCAAGAGGGAGTTGGTAACTGTCAGGGGAATCTCATGGGAAGTTACTTTGTCTTTAAGTTACTTTGCATTCACTTAGGGAACACTGTAGTTCACCTATAGTCTTTTTAGAATTGTAGTCTAACACTTAGAAAGTTAGCTGTTGTGAAGCCATTTTGCATTACCATGACAATGATTCACCACACTCTACCCATTAGCACGCCTCTGAGATGACAGAATGCCAATTAGAGGCCAATTGGACCAAGAGAGTCATCTCCTTAGATGAGAACATTGAGATAAGAACACCTACCCAATTTTAACTAGCGGAGTGGTCATCATAACAAACACCCATTAAAGCATCTTGGATACCTTTCAAAGGAAAGGGACATCTCAGAACGGACATCTCAGAGATGGACATTGAGATAAGGGAGATAGGAAGGTAACCTAATATGAGGTAATGCATGAAGTAATGAATTCCTAAAGGAGGGGTGAGTGATCAAAGAGATATAAAAGATGCATCATTTTGTCGATCGAAACTGGTCTCCACGCCCCCCCATCCTCCCGGGACAGTGGGAGCCCATGTCCTTTAGAACCAAAAATGCCTTGAATGTGATGACTGGCTGTATTGCATTCATGAGGGCGAAAAAGCCCACTTTTTAGCAATGCTTTTAATTAAATAAGCTTTTGTTTTATTTTATTTTATTCAGTACTAGCAAGGGTTGCCCGGCGTTGCCGGGCTTTTCCCCCCGTGTTTTTTAATTTGAAATGAGCCAATTTTATTTTTGCAATAGTTTTACATTGTGTTGGAAGGTTAAATTGTGTTTTGTTTTTTTAAATTGTTTAGTCTGTAATTTTAATTTTTTAAATTTTTATTTATGTTAAATTTGTTTGGTTTGGCTGTTATTAACTGTGATCTGCTTTTTTGGGTTTTTTTGAGGATTAATAAAAGAAGAAAGTATGATATAATAACTCAGCACAGGATGTTTTAAAGTTTCTATTGTATTTTATTGACATATATTTGTGATTTGTGTGAAAGTGTGTTTAGTGTAATTTTTTTTACTTGTTTTTGTTGGTGTGACCTTTTGTGTATAATTGTGAATTTGTGTTTTGTTTGGGGCTGTTGTGTGTTTTTGAATTGTTTGTACTATTGTGGCCAGCAGGTGGTGCTGGTAGGGGTTTTTGTATTTTGACTTTTGTTTCTCTCCTTGCCTCTGGGTGGAGCTTCTTCTGGTAAGTAGGGTCTTTCTGTATTCATTTCTTTTCTAGTCCTGGTGGAGGTAGCACCTGTTTTGGTAAGTTTGCTTGTTTTCTTTCTTTTGTGTGTGTGTGTGGGCGGGGGGGATTGGAATTTGTATTTTTTGTCTGTTTGTTTTGTTTTTGATTGTGTCTTTGTTTACTTCTTATTGTTTTTGGTGTTTTTGTTTTTCTGTATTTTTGGCTGTGTTTGAGTGTTTTTAGTAATTTTAAAAAAAGTATTTATTTGGTGGTGGGGGTACGTGGTCATTGGGGGTTTGGATGGGTGGGCTAGGTGGTGGGGAGGGAGCCATGGTCGTTGGGGGTTAGGAAGGGTGGGTTAGGTGGTGGGGAGGGGGCATGGTCGTTGGGGGTTAGGAAGGGTGGGTTAGGTGGTGGGGAGGGGGCATGGTCGTTGGGGGTTAGGAAGGGTGGGTTAGGTGGTGGGGAGGGGGCATGGTCGTTGGGGGTTAGGAAGGGTGGGTTAGGTGGTGGGGAGGGGGCATGGTCGTTGGGGGTTAGGAAGAGTGGGTTAGGTGGTGGGGAGGGGGGCATGGTCGTTGGGGGTTAGGAAGGGTGGGTTAGGTGGTGGGGAGGGGGCATGGTCATTGGGGGTTACGAAGGGTGGGCTAGGTGGTAGGGAGGGGGGCTTTATTGTATTATGGTGCTTTGTTTGTGTGGAGTTTTGAAAGTAGATCGGGATTTCCCCTTTAATATCAGTGGGTGGGGCTTGCGACCCCCCTCTCCGCTGGCTTTTCTAGGGTTGGGAGGTTTGTGGGGAGAAAAGGGGAATGTTTCCCAAACCCTTCTGGACTCAGGACACCAGGGAGAGGGGGTCGTTTCCCTCCCCCCTCCTTAAAACAACTCCGTTTTTAAAGAGTAGAAAAGACAGAGTTTTTTTAAGGATGGGGGTGGGAATCGATCCCCTCTCCCTGGTGTCCTGAGTCCAGAAGGGTTTGGGAAACATTCCCCTTTTCTCCCCACAAACCTCCCAACCCTAGAAAAGCCAGCGGAGAGGGGGGTCGCAGCCCCCACCCACTGATATTAAAGGGGAAACTCCAGGCGCCATGGGTGAGGGAAAGAAAGCCGGCTGGTGTGTGTTTTTCTTTTTAATTTTTCGGGCGCCGTTTTCCTCAGCGTTCCGCGTGCTCATGGCGCGCAGGACGCTGGGGCTTGTAGTAATGGGTTGGTGCTTTCTGTTTGTGCTGCGTTTTTTTAAAATACTCAGAGAAATAACAAAGACTTCTTTAAGTACATTAGAAGTAAGAACCCAACTAGGAAGGCCATTGGACCTTTAGATGACAATGGAAGGCCAGGGGTTATTAAAGAGGAAACAGAGATTGCAGAGAGACTCAATGAATTCTTTGCTTCAGTATTCACTGAAGAAGACAGAGGCCACATGCCCAAAACAGAGCCTATCTTCGTAGGGAGGGAAACCGAAGAATTAAGCCAGATAGAAATAACCAGGGAGGAGGTCCTTGCATGTCTTGTTAAGCTAAACACTAACAAATCACCAGGACCAGATGGCATCCATCCACGAGTTCTCAGGGAACTTAAAGATGAAATTGCTGATCTCCTAGCCAAAATATATAATCTTTCCCTCAAATCAGGCTTTGTGCCTGATGACTGGAAGGTAGCGAATGTAACACCAATTTTCAAAAAAGGATCCAGGGGTGATCCAGGAAATTACCGACCTGTCAGTTTGACATGTGTCCCAGGTAAAGTGATGGAAACCATCCTAAAAGATAGAATTAATAGGCACATAGAAGAGAAGGCGCTGCTAAAGGAGAGCCAACATGGCTTTTGCAAGGGCAAATCATGCCTCACTAATCTGTTGGAATTTTTTGAGAGTGTCAACAAGCATGTGGATAAGGGGGATCCAGTTGACATTGTTTATCTGGACTTTCAGAAGGCTTTTGACAAGGTCCCACACCAAAGGCTCTTGAATAAACTTACCAGTCATGGAATAAAAGGACAGGTCTTGTCCTGGATCAGCAACTGGCTAAGGGACAGGAAACAGAGGGTAGCACTAAATGGACACTTCTCCAAGTGGAGGAAAGTAAAGAGTGGGGTCCCCCAAGGTTCAGTACTGGGACCCCTGCTTTTCAACCTCTTCATAAATGATCTAGAGGTAGGAGTAAAAAGCAAGGTAGCCAAATTTGCTGACGACACTAAATTATACAGGGTAGTGAAAACTGTGAGAGATTGTGAAGAGCTCCAGAGGGATCTCTTGACACTGGGGGAGTGGGCAAAACAGTGGCAAATGAGTTTCAACATTAGTAAGTGCAGAGTGATGCATGTTGGGGCAAAGAACCCCAATTACATTTATAAACTGATGGGGTCTGAACTCTCTGCGACAAACCAGGAAAGGGACCTTGGTGTCCTGGTGGACAACTCAATGAAGGTGTCAACCCAGTGTGCCTCAGCAGTTAAAAAAGCAAACTCAATGCTAGGGATCATTAGGAAGGGTATAGAAAATAAGTCAGCAAGTGTCATTTTGCCTCTTTATAAATCTATGGTGAGGCCCCATCTGGAATACTGTGTACAGTTCTGGTCGCCATACCTCCAGAAGGATATTATGGAGCTGGAAAAAGTGCAGAGGAGGGCAACCAGAATGATTAGGGGACTGGAACACCTTCCTTACCATCTGAGGCTGCAACGGTTGGGCCTCTTCACTCTTGAACGACAACGTCTAAGAGGTGACCTGATTGAAGTTTATAAAATCATGCACGGTGTGGACAAAGTAGATAAGGAAAAACTGTTTTCCCTATCGCACAACACTAGAACTAGGGGACACTCCATGAAACTTTTGGGTACTAGTTCTCAAACAAATAAGAGAAAGTACTTTTTCACCCAGAGGATTACTGGTTTATGGAACTCCCTGCCAGAAGAAGTGGTGACAGCTGTCAGTCTTGACAGCTTTAAGAAAGGATTAGACAAGTTCATGGAGGACAAGAGTATCAATGGCTATAATTATGGATACTTAAGGACAACCTCCGGGTTGGAGAGATAGGCAGGATATCTCTCAATATCATTTCCAGTGAATCCTAAGCAGGTGAAGGCATCTTCTTGGGAATACCCTGAAGGAAATGGTGAGCCACTGTGTGAGACAGAATGCTGGACTGGATGGGCTGTGGCCTGTTCCAGCAAGGCTGTTCTTATGTTCTTATGTTCTTATAAAATGGTTTTGTTTTGATTGGTTGCGGCGCAATTCCGAACGCTGCGCCGTGCGAGAGCCTCTCAGCCTGATTGGCTCTGGCGCGGCGCGGCGCAAGGAATGTTGGGAAGTGAAGTTCTTTCCCTTTCTTGCCGTTTGTGGGGCTGAGGCCCCCGTGCCGGATTTTTAAATCCTTCGTTGACCTGCGTAGGCAATTCGGCCGTGCGCACGAAGGGTGGGTGCGGGTCAGTAGGGCGACGCATAGCAACCTATAGCCAGTTCCAACGGTGAACACTTGGATTTATAGGTTAAGATAGTCTAGATGAGATGTTACAGTATTTACTTTGTACTTTTTGAATAATTAGCCATGCCACAATAAATGTTGCTAAATTGAGATTTTGAGTGGCGTGTTTCTAACTCCAGAAAGAAAAGGAAGTGAAGAGGAGGAGAGATAAGCCCAGCAGAAGGACAGTCAACAAAAGACTTCTTCTTTCAAGCTGCCATCCAGAAGGGATGCGACCAAGGGACTCTGGGTAAATTGTCTAATGCTGGCCAGGATCCTTATTGGCCCAACACGCTCCTCTTTGAAGCTAAAACCATCCCAAGGCCAAGCTTTCTCTCCAAAATAGTGAGGTTGCCATGAGAGGTGGCAAACAGGACTTATTTCCCACTTTGCCCTTACAGACTGCTACCAAATACCTGCACCTTCGCAGATAGCCGCTTTCCCACTCGTGAGCCAGTTTTAACCTGGACAAGAGGTGTGTGCCACAGGCAAGCTGCCTGGTCACCGAAAAAAAAAACTCTAAGCACAACCACACGTAAAGTAAACGGGGCGCCACAACCTGATGGGCATACGGCTTGAGGGCGAAACCCCCCCTGACAGTAACCACATCCCCAGTGGTGTTTGCAGTCTGCATTTTTGAACTTACTCGTAAGAAGCAGACCCAGTACAGACAACTGCAATATTTTTTGGATTCTCATATATATATTTATATATTTCTGTGCTACTCATAACATACTGAGACATAGCATGATGGAGACTGGTTGAGGTTCAAATCAAATTATTTGTTCAAGAAAGGTATCCCCTGACCCTACCTTTGTTTTCTAAATTGCCACCTTTAAACAGTGTGTGTGCTTTAAAGAAGGACTTAGAACTAGGATCATTAATACATTACTCTATTGATTATATGCATTTACTGTAATGACGCAAGGAGCAAGGACTGTGGGCATATTCTCATATTCCTTTCTGCTCCCTCCCTACCAAGCTGTTTTAGTTCTGTGTTGTGCAAATCAGCCTGGAAGCTTTGAGATAGATATTGTTCTTGCCTCAATCTCTCTCTCTCTCTCTCTCGCTCTCTTTTTTTACTGAACCTCCTGGAGTTCATTGGTCATGCTGGTTTGGCATTCTGGGAGTTACTGTTCAAAACAGTAACTCCTCCAGTCGCTCATTGTATTAATCTTTCTTAACTGCTCTAGCCGCCTTATTTTTGAGGAGAGAAGGAGAGAAAAAAGCAGTGAATAAATAAATGTAATAAATATATCCTCACAATACATACAACTTCTGGAAACAATTATCTTGCTTTTCACGCAATTCCCTGTGCATGAATTAGGCACATGTATGCACACATGGTATACATCTGCTGCTCACATCACACTTCACAATCATCCAAATGCATAATAGTTATGCAAGCCCTACCTAAGGGCATACAAGAATCCTGATTGGACTGTTTAAACCATAGCATTGGAAAATAGTCACTGGTTTGGCTTCCCGCGCAGTCTCCAGCCTCAGTTCCCTTTTTCTTTCTAGCCGTCTCCTTCCTAGACTCATTCTTAAATGCCTTTTCAAGATGTTACTTTGCTGCTAGCTTTAAACACACACACGCACACCAACTTATATGTTAAACTGCTCTAAGCAAGGAAAACGAAGGGCACTTTTTACTGATATTCTCCATGTGGCTGATTGCAATTAAGCAGTAAATTGGGGGAAAGGTGGTGCGGGTGGGGGTGGGGTAGCAGGAATTAAAACTACTAACATTCCTTTGCTTGAGAAACCAAGCGAGGAGAGCTTAGCTTGCATAGCTCTGGTCTCTGAAAGCTTCTGTGCTCAGATTTCAAACTCTAGATTTACAGACACAGCATGTGGCTGACTGTGCCGCCCCTTCAAGCACAGCCATGCATAAAGCAACTCCACCATACCTGCAGTTAAATGTTGTCACACCTTATATTTTGGGAAACAATGAACGGTTCACCAGAAAATAAACTGTCAAGCAACACAAAGGAGTTAGTGAACAGCTTCCCTGCTCTGGATTGTGGGGAAAGGAGGGGATAATATGATATAAAAGTTCACAGGCCTACGAATGCCTTCAGTTCTCCACATAGGCAGAACACATCACGCTACATGAGCCTCACAGGGAAAATTTAAATAAGCAGCTCTAGTAGCGTAACGTGATTTGGCAAGAGATGTGCCTCTGAGTGTAGTTGTGAGGTCTCCACAAGCGAACATATGCTTTGAGTAAATGACACTGTTCCTCACTTGTGTCTGAGCTTCTCAATCTCTTACTTTAAACATTTGGAAACACCGGAGCACAGACTCTAACTAGGGTTGTTAACTCTGGGTAAAGCCGATGCATTGTGAAATTTGAACTTATCCTGGAGAAGAAGAGAGAGGGTAGTGGGAGGGAGAGACATTTTAAAGTCTGGCTTATTTAAAGATGGGAAAGAACGGATTAAGAAGAAAGAAAGAGGAGATGGGAGTGGGAGGAGAGAGTAGGGGAGCTAGGAAGATGTCTGCTTATGATTATAGGATGAACTCTGAACTTTTCCTATTGTTCCAGCCAAAGACTCTTGAATGTGAATGTTTAAAGAAGTCTGTTATGATATTTTAAAGAGTGTGCTGGAACAGACATATATATATTTCTCCATTGGGAAGGAGAGAAAAAGTTATGGGTTTTTAAAGAGAAGACTGCTACAAGTTTCCGCAGTACACAAGTACGTTTGGAAGCAAGCCTCCAAACACCCATTGCCAGCTCTGGAATGTGAAAACAAAGATCATCCTTTCATCTCTTGGGCTTTCCCTACTGATGAGTAGGACGACAAGGCCATCCTGGGTAGTTCAGACATGCCCTCAAATTAATCTACATTCTTTTATTTCCTATTTTCGCCTCCACTCGGATGATGACAGCCTCTTTTTTCCTAAATCAGATTTAATTTAACAAGTATTAACTAATATCCATTCTTCTTTAGAAAGAATCCATACAAGCTCCAGAACCTGCCAAGGCAGGAAAGGCCTCCCTAAAGGACAGGCTTCTAATATTACTTTAAAACCAGCCAAGCAATAACAGTGTCTCCATTTTAAAACTTTTCTCCCTACTTTTCATCTTCTTCTAAGTAAAACAGTGTCTGACTCCCCTCAGCCATTCTCATTGAGCTTTAGAGAGCAAAGGGGGATTTTTTTTATCTGTTTACCTGTCTTATGAGTTATAAGACTGGAAGGGTAAGGGAATTATCCATAGAGACAATTATGCCATTATAAGGACTACTACATCGCTATCAATGGGATTTCCGCTCTTGAAGATCTGCACATGTTCATGGGTACCAGGGTGAGGATATGGTGAGGATAGCACTGGTGTATCACTCTCTCTCCCACCCAGCCCTTTTCATCCAGCGGCTGTCATACATAGTCTCTACTATATTGCTGAAGTTCCCCAGGCTTATTTTCCTGGGAGACATCAATATCCATGCTTAGGCAGGGGTCTCATGCCCAGCCTTTGAGCTCATGATTTCCATGGTCCTATCTCAACATGTGATGGACCTAGATATGTTGTAGGCCACAATCTTGACCTGGTGTTTATAGCATGGCAGAATGATTGTTATCCAAGGTTGATGGGTTTGAAACCCTAGTCTGTGTCATGGCCGGATCCCTACCTACTGAGTTTTAGTTGGCTTTGGCGTCCATCCCTCCCTGTGGGGAAAGTGGAGCAATTAGGATGGTATGCCCTTGGAGGTTCGTAGATTCAAAAAGGTTCCATAGAGCCTTAGTGGGATTTCCAGATGATCTGGTTGGCACTGTTGTCAAAATTTAGATCACTAGGTGGAATATCATGGCAATCTGGATGGTTGACCTGAGAGCATCAAAATGTCCTCTCCGTTGCAGAGCTTGCTCCTCATGGTGATTCACTGATAAGTTACAAATGTTGAAGCAAAAAAAGGAGAAGGATAGAGTGCAAATGAAAGAAAGCTTGTTTGGATGTTAATTTGTCTATAGTAAGAAAAATATCCAGTGAGTATGAAAAGGCAGTAAAATTTGCCAAATGATCGGTGAGAGCACTAGTCAAAATGCAGAGTTGTTTAAAACCTCATGTCAACTGGACAGGATAATAAAAACATGCTTTGACCTAATTTTAAGAACTGAACTGATTGAGTGCTTGTCTGTGTGAAATATGTTCCTTTGTGAAGGATTTAAGTGGGGTAGGTCACATCAGTACTGTATTAAGAAAAGGACCAAACAGAGCAAAATAATGGTCTGCAAGCCAATTCTAAAAAAGAGTAGCAGCTCCTCAACCAAAACTTGTTGTTGTTGTTGTTGTTCAGTCGCACAGTCGATTCCGACTCTTTGCGACCCTATGGACCATCGCTCTCCAGGCACCTCTATCCTCCACCATCCTCCTTAGTCCACACAGCCCCGTGCCCATTGTGTCTACAATATCATCTAGCCATCTCATCTTTGGCCGTCCCCTTCTTCTTTTGCCCTCCACCTTCCCCAGCATCAAGGCCTTCTCAAGTGAATCCTCTCTTCTCATTTGATGTCCAAAATACTTCAACTTCATCTTTGTTATTTGTCCTTCTAAGGAGCACTCAGGGCTAATCTCTTCTAATATTGACCTATTTGTTCTCCTCACTGTCCAGGGGACTCTCAAAACTCTCCTCCAGCACCACATCTCAAAGGCATCTATTTTTCTTCACTCAGCCTTTCTAATGGTCCAGCTCTCACAGCCATACATTACCACCGGAAATACCATTGCTTTGACTATGCGGACCTTTGTTTGTAGTGAGATGTCTCTACTTTTCACTATGTTCCCCAGGTTTTTCATAGCTTGTCTCCCAAGAATCAGTCGCCTTTTTATTTCATGGCTGCAATCCCCATCTGCAGAGATCTTGGATCCTAAGAAAGTAAAATCTGTTACTGTTTCTACTTCTTCCCCATCTATTTTCCAGGAACTGATAGGGCCTGTTGCCATTATCTTGGTTTTCTTGATATTGAGTCTCAGGCCAGCTTTTGCACTCTCTTCTTTCAACCTAATCAGGAGCTTCTTTAGGTCTTCTTCACTTTCTGTCATTAGGGTGGTATCATTTGCATATCTCAAATTGTTGATGTTTCTCCCAGCAATTTTGATCCCATATGGTGATTCCTCCATCCCTGCATTGTGCATTATGTGCTCTGTGTATAAGTTGAATAACCAGGGTTACAGAATGCAGCCTTGTCTTACTCCTTTTCCTATTCCAAACCACTCCATCATTCCATACTCTGTCCTAACTGTTGCTTCTTGACTCATGTACAGATTTCTCATGAGACATATGAGAAACCAAAACTTACAATTTTGAAATTGTGCTTCAGATCCTGTACTAAACCTGGCAGTATTATGTGAATGGTATTATTCTCTGTGTGAATGTAGAGCATCTTGACTGCTGTGGTTGATGTTGTCAATATTCAGGGTGCCCTTTGTTCTGTACAGCTTGGTATTCTTTATATTCTTGGCAACATAGGTGTGATAATGTGTACCAATATCTAGTCATTTCCTAGCATTTTGAATCATAGGTACAGAAGAACAATATCCCACATCCATAAGCCAGAGGTTTATTCTAGTTTTAATTTATTTTTATTCCAAAGCTGTTTTAAAAAAAGAGAGTGTTCTTTCTTGCAGGGTTTCTCTTATCCACAATATTCTAATTCTAATCACAACAGCTGTACTCTCTGCCAACACAAACAGTCAGGCACGGTTCATGAACTTGCCTCCTTTTTCATTTGTCAATAAACTTTGGGGGCTTCTGTTCAGATCTATGACACTATGTTTCTTCCTACAAGTGCCAAGTAAAATACAGTTAATTAAGGCGCCTATTCAGATTGTATAAATTGCAGCACTTGCGCTGCACAACTCCCTGTGGTATGGTTAACATACTAAATATCAAGCAAGGAAAAAGGAACCACAATTTAGACATGATCTCTGGCATTACTGTAGTTGAAATAATTATCAAGTGATTATTAAAACCTACCTAAAGATTAACCATTGTCAATTACATAGTGGCTAACCTCCCATAATTATGCATTTTACAATCAGTCGGCATTTATTTATTAGCCTTATGCAGTGTTATAGCTTTATATGGCATGTTTTTTTATAATATCATTTATCCTCATTAAACACTTTTAATGGTCTTGTGTTATTTATATAAGATGAAATAAGCATCTTAATTAATACGCTTTTGGGAACTGAAATTAAACATACATCCTAACGGCTACACTGTGTCGCATAAAGTTAAACCAAATGCATATGACACCATAAAGTCTGTTACATCATTTATATTGCACAGTGAGTCCCATTTTACAAGCCATGTTTATGAAAGCCTTTCCAATGGGAAAACATTTTACAATTAGAGTCTCAGATTTTGAAGAGGCAAAAGCGGTGGAAACCTCAAATCACAAGTGCAACAGGATACTGTGTTTCTCACTTGAATACAGGGGACTTGAGCCTTCACAATAGCAGTGCATAATGTTGTACAAACTTGTATAACAAAACATAGGAGTGTGATCTACTTTCTTACAGTAACACGGCTAGGAGCCAAGAAGTAATTTCCAGCCTGCCGATGAGCAAATTCCTCCTCTAAATTATAATTATTGCCATTAATTGTGAAGTCAGAAAGGCTCTAAAAAGCATGACAAACAACAAAGCTAGTGGAGATGACGGTATCCCAGTTGAATTTTTCAAAGCTCTAAAAGATGACGGAATCAAATTATTGCATTCCATATGCTAGCAGATCTGGTAAACAAAACAGTGGCCACAGGATTGGAAAAGATCAGTATTTGTTCCAATCCCCAAAAAAGGGTAATGCCAAAGAATGTTCAAATTATTGAACAATTGCGCTCATCCCACACGCTAGCAAGGTGATGCTCAAGATAATACAGGATAGACTTCAGCAGCACGTGGAGAGATAATTGCCAGAGGTGCAGGCTGGGTTCAGAAGAGGCAGGGGGACCAGAGACCACATTGCCAACATACGTTGGATCATGGAGAAAACAAATGAATATCAGAAACAAGTATACATCTGCTTTATTGACTACACCAAGGCCTTTGACTGTGTGGACCACAACAAAATGTGGCAAGTACTTAAAGAGATGGGAATACCAGAACACCTCATATGCCTCAAGAGAAATCTGTACACGAACCAAGAAGCAACAGTTAGGACAGAGTATGGAATGATGGAGTGGTTTGGAATAGGAAAAGGAGTAAGACAAGGCTGCATTCTGTAACCCTGGTTATTCAACTTATACACAGAGCACATAATGCACAATGCAGGGATGGAGGAATCACAGTATGGAATCAAAATTGCTGGGAGAAACATCAAGAATTTGAGATATGCAGATGATGCCACCCTAATGGCAGAAACTGAGGAAGATTTAAAGAAGCTCCTGATTAGGTTGAAAGAAGAGAGTGCAAAAGCTGGCCTGAGACTCAACATCAAGGAAACCAAGATAATGGCAACAGGTCCTATCAGCACCTGGAAAGTAGATGGGGAAAAAGTAGAAGCAGTGACAGATTTTACTTTCTTAGGATCAAAGATCTCTGCAGATGGTGACTGTAGCCATGAAAAAAAGAGGCAACCGATTCTAGGGAGACAAGCCATGAGAAACCTGGGGAACATAGTGAAAAGTAGACACATCACCTTGCAAACAAAAATCCGTATAGTCAAAGCAATGGTATTCCTGGTAGAAATGTATGGTTGCGAGAGCTGGATCATTAGGAAGACTGAGCGCAGAAGAATAGATGACTTTGATGAGAACAAATACGCCAATCTTGAAAGAAATCAGTCCTGACTGCTCCTTAGAAGGTCAAATAGTAAAGACAAAGATGAAGTACTTTGGACATCAAATGAGAGGAGAAGATTCACTTGAGAAAGCCTTGATGCTGGGAAAGGTGGAGGACAAAAGAAGAAGGGGGCAGCCAAGGATGAGATGGCTAGATGGTATTGTGGACACAGCGGGCACACAGCTGAGCAGGCTGAGGAGGATAGTGGAGGACAGGGTTGCCTGGAGGTCAATGGTCCATAGGGTCGCAAAAGGTAAGAATCGACTGTGCGACTGAACAACAATAGATGTTATTCTTAATGTGTGAGTATTTTTGTTGTTGTTGTTCAGTCACACAGTCGATTCCGACCCTTTGCGACCCTATGGACCATTGTCCTCCAGGCACCTCTGTCCTCCACCATCCTCCTCAACCCACCCAGCTCTGTGCCCATTGTGTCTACAATACCATCTAAAAAGCCGGGGGGAAACCTTTGAGGCACAATATAATAATTAATTCCAAGGTTGACAATGTAATCTCTTTTATTCCATTCGAAGTAATAATTATTAGTCTCTTGTTTGTCTTAATATTGAAAATTAAATGAAAATCTATCGTCTCTTGTTGACTTCACAGAGAGTATTGAATATATAATGTAAATCCCAGAATTAAACAAAAATTGACATAAAGTCTTCCGAATGTGATATTGTCTTTTGTTAGCTTCACAGGGAATATTGAATGTGTTTAATAACCCAAAATCTGATCCAGTAGATGATTTTTTTGATGGTAATCTTCCTCAGGAGAAATGTATATTTATCTAAAATATAGCAGTCACATTTCTAAGATACAAGAAATAAATATCTCTACATATATAACTTCTCTCACAATAAACACATAACAATAAGCATAACTCATAAAACTGTGGCTTACCAAATCACATCCTAATGGCCTCTTTAGCATTCGCTTTACGTGCCTATGGATGTTACAATGTATTGGAAGTACCTACTCAAATACATGACATAATTATCAAACTAGAATCAGTTGTGTTTCTGGGCTAAAAAGGGGGGACCTGATCCTGAATAAGAAAAATAAAAACTGCCTGAACGGCAGTTACCAGCGATATTTTGGCAAAAAGTCAACCAGCGAAGAGCTCTAGAAAAAATGGCCAGGGTGTGTAGATTGCAATAATATGACTATGCAGTGTTACAAGAAGCATCTAAGATCGAATTCCTGGTTGAGTCCCATCAGGGCCATTGTTTTAAGTAAGTGAATGTAGTGTGCCTCGCACTTCAAAAGAAGGTTATCTCTATCAAATTTCGTGTATTCCTGAGGTCATACTACTTCAATGACAATGAATTTCAAGTCGCTGTCGGAATGGTCCTTCTCCATGTAGTGTTGTACTAGAGGAGCTAATGTGTTTTGATGTCTAATACGAGACCTGTGTCCTGACAGCCTATGTTTGATCGGATGCAAAGTTTTTCCGACATAAATCAGCCCACATATGCAAAACCATAAATAAATGCAGGGTGATGTTTTAAAATTAGAAAAACTGCGCAACTTGTACACTCTTTGCTGGTTAACTTTTTTCTGGCTTTTTACATTATTCACTGTTTGGCCCTTGCTGTTTGGATTACAATACTATCTAGCCATCTCATGGTTGCATCACAAGGTGCACCAGGAAAAAGTCTGCAGCAAATAAAAAGAGGGTATGTGCTATCTGCAAGATGAACCTTCCTCAGTACCACTGCAAAGTCAAAAGCTGTGTACTCAGGAATGCTATTCAACAATAAAGATGGAGCTTACAGAATTTGGCTACAGTCAACTGTATCCCAGAAAACAAAAACCAAGTTTTCATTTTTGAAAATTTCTCTACAATAAAGCAATAGCTGAATTATTGGTTTCTTTATTCAAAAGGCTGTAGTATATTTAATCCCAACAGGGTCAAAGTTGACTCGCCTTCCATCCATCTGCATTTGGTAAAATGAGTACCCAGTGTGTTTGGGGCAAAATTCAATTCTCTGAAGCCTAAGTCAGTACATTGTCTGATCAGTGCTTTGGGGAATTGACTTAGGCTTCTGGGAATTGAACTCCATAAACCAAAGGTTGGAGAATGCTGCTTTAGAGTAATCGCAGCAGGCCAGAGCCACTGTATGGTACCCTACCAGGAGGCTAGGAGTTTTCTACTCTTTCCCCATTAGCAGGCTTGATAAATCACAACATTTACTGAGATTTCAGGACCAAAACCTTAAAATATACATTGCAAGAAGGTCCTTGCAATGTCATTGGTGCAGGTCCTTTGTGTGACATCACAGAGACAGGGCATACAGGGATTAGAAGGGACCAAATGGGCCAACTGGATATGGAAGCAACCAGAAAAGGCACCATAACATGTGGGGGGAAGCAGTTAAACTATCATAATAATTAAAATCTATCAAATGATTAAATACATTAACTTTACAAACAAATGAAAGAAGCATCCAGGAATTCAGTTAAAATTAAATAATAAAAGCCTGCCTGAAGAGGTGGATTTTCAATTGTTGGAAGAAGGGTAAAAGGGAAAAGGCCAAGCTAACCTCCCCAGGGAAAACATCCCACAGTGAAAGCCCTATTTTGTGTCCCCATCAAATGTACCTGCGATGAAAATGACATTGAGAGGAGAGCTTCCTTTGAAGATATTAAGAACTGAGAAGGCTAATAAGGGGAGAGGTAGTTCTTCAGACCACTTGGATCTAAGTCATAGAGGGCTTTATAGGCAATGATCATTACTTTGAGCCTGAAAGTGGACTGGTAGCCAGTGTAGTTGTTGTAGCAGGGACAGTATATTTATAGTTACAGTTAATCTCCAGCATCTCCTGTAACAAGCTATCTCGCCAGACATCTTCTACTTACCTCTGGCGGCCTCTCTTTTCTAGGTCCTACCCTCTAGATTGAACTCATAGATGCAAAAGTCACACACACAAATGACAACCACCTCCAAACCTCTGCACTATGTTTAGGATTGCCACTTGAACCTCTGAATAGGGACTTCTCTTGGATTATCCATCAATGACATAGGCAAACATCTAATGCTTCCTTCTGCCACAGCTAAGAGCTGACCCTACACTGCTGTTTGTGAAATACTTTTTGTTACAGATTTTTCAGTTATGTAATTGTTTCATTGCAGTTCATTTATAAATCTAACCACTGTTACTCCTGATATAATTTTGCAATTCTCAGAAGAAGTCTCAGTGCAGAGAAAAATAACAAGTCTGGTGATAAATATAGAGCACAATGGTGAACATGCAGTGAATATGCAGTTTCATTTCCTCTGGGGATTTATTCATTTATTTAGTATATTTTTATACCGCTTTCCTCACCTATTGGTGACCCAAAGCGGTTTACAGACAAACAAAAATTGTAAATTACATAAAACTTGAAATACAATGAAAACATTGTGGCTGAACATCTGAGGGAGCCTAAGAGACGGCATCCAGGCTCAACGTCATTGAGGGAGCCTGGTACTCAACATCCTCGGGCATCTTAAGGCCCATGTTATGGGTAACAGCCACTCCCACTCCCCTCCAACCGGCTGAGGGGAGGAGCTTAGGTGGCTCTGTGGCAGGGGCAAAGGTGGAAAATGTCCTCCTGCCACGGAGCAACTGGGATGACCAGTTGTGAGTCAGGGTACATCACACTTAATTTCATCTCCATCTTGGGCTGACCTCTGGCTCACCTTTAAAGTTATATGGGCACAAATTCAAAATAAACCAACCAAATTAGTTCCATGTTTAAATTTTAAGCCCTAAAATTGAAAAACACTTACATAAATTAACAGTATAGAGCTAACTGAGTTAAAACACTCCATCATATGACTGGAAGTTTATCATGGACAAATAAAATTACATCATTAGGTAATGACAGGCCCACTATTATACAGAAACCAGATGAAGGGTGAATATTGTATGGGTTCCTCTTCCACACCTTTACTGTAGAGTGGATAATGATAGTTTAGAAGATTTAGGGCATGGGATATGAATTCTTCTGCTTTTACTTGGCATATGAGACTAGTCTTAATGTATCTTTTTCTGTCCCTTTTTTCCCTTGAAGCATTTCAGTATTTGGTGTCAATATGAACATAGTATTTTCTCCTTGCAAACATTGTCATGCTGATTATTAAGTATCATTAAGCTACTTTATTTTAAGTATATACTCAATATAATCAAGTGTTGAATTGCTCTCTTAAAATCTGAGGATATGAAACACTTTCTGAAAAGGCTATAAAGATTCCTGCTCTTTATATCAGGAAAGAGAGGTGAGACTCTATTGCAGGCTGTATTTTCTGTGTACATAAAATGTATTAATCTTCAGTAGAGTTATATTGATTTACATTTCTCAAGGATCTGCCCTACAAAATTAGTATTCCATATGAGGAGATCTACTCCTGGATTCCAAAACTTTAAAAAGGAAAATAAAGTCACACTAGAATCACTGACCCAATGGTTTTGTAATGCAATAAAGGCTCCTTCTCCCTGTTGCTTCACATGAAAACATAGCAATAACAATTAGTGTCTACCCAGAGCCCTGCTCAGGATCGAACTCACAATGTTCTGGCTGCAGTACAGCAGGTTAACCATTGTGCAACCAGGGAATAACAGAGAAAGTGTGGCCGCTTTATGCAGAAAGAAGAAAGAGTCACCACCTTGTTATTCAAATTTAACAAATATGTTGAGATGACAATCATCAAGGAACTCTAACACAGCCGGGGGTGGGGACGACCAGGCAGGCGGCGGGAAAGGTCGCCATCCACCGCCGCTGCCGCGGAGAGGCTGCCCGCGGCCAGGAGGAGCCGCGAGACCACCCCAGCGGGGGGGGGGGTGACAACCAGGCAGGCAGCGGGAAAGGTCGCTGTCCATCGCTGCTGCCACGGAGAGGCTGCCCGCGGCCAGGAGCAGCCGTGAGACCACCCCAGCCGGGGGTGAGGTTGACCAGGCAGGCGGCGGGAAAGGTCACTATCCACCGCCGCTGCCAGAAGCAGAGGAGGAGGACCAGCTGAGCTGCGGGGAAAAACATCCACCGCCCGCCACTGTGAGGCCCTTGGAGCAAGGGGCCACCCGCAGACCACAACCCCCACCTGGGGGTGAGGACGCAAGGATAAGTAGTTGATATGCAAAAAAATGTAGCTGACTTAATATAGCAACTGACATAGAGACTTTATAATGACTTAATATAGCAATTAACATAGAGACTGTGTTTTAGAGTGTGATAATATGCATGATAATATGTTGTTTAAACTGTTTTAAACTTTTAAAAACTATGATAAGATGTATGATGCGAGAAAAATGGCGTAGAAACCGGCAAACCACGCCACAAAGCTTGCCAAGAAAACCCTATTGACCAAAACAAAAGGCAAAACAAAGGAGCAGTCTAAAAGATACAGGATGCTTAACACCACAGAGTGGAGGAAGGGGAGGGACAGGAAAGGGGGAGGAGAAATGCAATGTTGTAAGGAACAATACTGCATAGGAACATGGAATGTGAGATCAATGAACCAAGGTAAACTGGAAGTGGTAAAAATAAGATGGAAAGAATAAGCATTGACATCTTGGGAATCAGTGAGCTAAAATGGACAGGGATGGGCGAATTCAGCTCTGGAAACCATCATAGCTACTACTGTGGACAAGAAAACCTTAGAAGAAATGGAGTAGCCATAATTGTCAATAAAAGAGTGAGAAAAGCAGTAATAGGATACAACCTCAAAAATAACAGAATGATGTCAGTAAGAATTCAAGGCAAACCTTTCAATGTTACTGTGATCCAAATATACGCACCAACCATGGGTGCAGATGAAGCCACAGTGGACCAGTTCTATGAGGACTTACAACACCGCATAAAACAGATACCAAGAAAAGACATCCAAATTATATTAAGAGATTGGAATGCCAAAGTAGGAAATCAAAAAGTGGAGGGAATAACAGGCAAGTTTGGTCTTGGAATGCAGAATGAAGCAGGGCAAAGACTGATAGAGTTCTGCGAAGAGAACGCACTGGTCATAGCAAACACTCTCTTCCAGCAACACAAGAGGAGACTTTACACATGGACATCACCAGATGGCCAACACCGAAACCAGATTGACTACATACTCTGCAGCCAAAGATGGAGAACCTCCATACAGTCAGCAAAAACAAGACCTGGAGCAGACTGTGGCTCAGATCACAACCTACTGATTGCAAAATTCAGGCTCAGACTAAAGAAAATAGGAAAAACAAGGAGGCCAGACAGATATCAACTAGACAGCATCCCTAAAGAATACACGGTGGAGGTGATGAACAGATTCAATGGCTTAAACTCGATAGACAGAGTGCGAGAAGAATTATGGACAGAGATGAGGGACATCATGCAGGAAGCAGCAAAGAAAACCATACCAAAAGAAAAGAAGAGTAAGAAAGCAAAGTGGTTGTCTGATGAGGCTCTTAAAATAGCAGAGGAAAGAAAGAACGCAAAAGTCAAAGGAGAAAGAAAAAAATACAATCATTTGAACACAGAATTTCAAAGAAAAGCAAGGAGAGATAAGGAAAACTACCTAAAAGAACAGTGCAAAGAAATGTAGGAAAACAACAAAAGAGGCAGGACTAGAGATCTTTTCAAAAAAATCGGGGAAATCAAGGGAACATTTAAAGCAAAAATGACCATGATAAGGGACAAAGACGGAAAGGAGCTAGCTGATGCAGAAGAGATTAAGAAAAGATGGAAAGAGTACACAGAGGAACTCTACAAAAAGGACCTCAACACTCCTGATAATCACAATGATGAAGAAATTGAACTTGAGCCAGACATCCTGGAGAGTGAAGTCAGAAAGGCCCTAAAGAGCACTGCAAACAACAAATCTCGTGGAAATGATGGTATCCCAGTTGAATTTTTCAAAGCTCTAAAAGATGATGGTATCAAATTACTGCATTCAATATGCCAGCAAATTTGGAAAACAAAACAGTGGCCACAAGATTGGAAAAGATCAGTGTACATTCCAATCCCAAAAAAAGGCAATGCCAAAGAATGCTCAATTTACCGAACATTTGTGCTCATCCCACATGCCAGCAAGGTGATGCTCAAGATAATACAGGATAGACTTCAGCAACATGTGGAGAGAGAACTATCAGAGGTGCAGGCCGGTTTCAGAAGAGGCAGGGGGACTAGAGACCACATTGCCAACATACGTTGGATCATGGAGAAAACAAAGGAATATCAGAAACAAGTCTACTTTTGTTTTATTGACTACATCAAGGCTTTTGACTGTGTGGACCATAACAAAATGTGGCAAGTAATTAAAGAGATGGGAATACCAGCACACCTCATATGCCTCATGAGAAATCTGTACACGAACCAAGAAGCAACAGTTAGGACAGAACACGGAATGACAGAGTGGTTTGGAATAGGAAAAGGAGTAAGACAAGGCTGCATTTTATTACCCTGCTTATTCAATCTATGCACAGAGCACATAATGCGCAATGCAGGCATGGAAGAATCACAATATGGGATCAAAAACATCAACAATTTGAGATATGCAGAAAATACCACCCTAATGGCAGAAAGTGAGAAAGACCTAAAGAACCTCTTGATTGGATTGAAGGAGGAGAGTGCAAAAGCTGTCTTGAGACTTAATATAAAAAAAACCAAGATAATGGCAATAGGTCTGATCAGTCCCTTGAAAATAGATGGGGAAGAAGTAGAAGCAGTGACAGATTTTACTTTTCTAGGATCTAAGATCACTGCAGATGGTGACTGTAGCCATGAAATAAAAAGATGACTGATTATGGGGAGACAAGCTATGAGAAACCTGGGGAATATAGTGAAAAGCAGAGACATCACTTTGAAAACAAAAATTCACATAGTCAAAGCAATGGTATTCCCAGTGGTAATGTATGGGTGTGAGAGCTGGACCATTGGGAAGGCTGAGCACAGAAGAATAGATGACTTTGAGATGTGGTGTTGGAGGAGAGTCCTGAGAGTCCCTTGGACAGCAAAGAGAACAAATAGGTCATACTGGAAGAAATCAACCATGATTTTCATTGGAGGGACAAATAGTGAAGATGAAGCTAAAGTATTTTTGGACATCAAATGAGAAGGGAGGACTCACTTGAGAAGGAATTGATGCTGGGAAAAGTGGAGGGCAAGAGAAGAAGGGGGCATCCAAAGATGAGATGGATAGATGGTATTGTGGACACAATGGGCTCAGAGCTTGGCTGGCTGAGGAGAAGGGTGGAGGACAGAGGTGCCTGGAGGAAAATGGTCCATGGGGTCACAAAGGGTCGGAATCGACTGTGCGACTGAACAACAACAAATCAAGATATAGCATAGGGAACACTGATAAACAGGAGATACTTCCTAGGGTTAAAACTTCTTCTATTTCTTGTTCTACCATATCCAAATCTGAATATTGGTGATCCTCATGGTGATCAGCCATGACGATTGTTCTTTCATCTGCCTTCAGCATCTCAGCATGACACACATAACACTGATCCAGTTCTGCGAGTCACTTTCTGGTCCGGAGCTCTTTTGGCACACAAAGTCCTCATCGGCCACAGGCCAGAATTGATGATGATGCTGCCCTCCACTTGAGGACCATCAGCCTTCCCTGTGGACTTCAACACCCAAGCTGTTAGTCCTCAGGGTTGTCAGGTTAACTCATTGTTAGTTAGAACTGTAGATGTAATTACAGTTATTTCATTTGAAAACCTATCTATTGAAGTGTAAATGGCAGCTATTGATGAACTGAATGGTTTCAAAGAAACTTGCAAATTGGTTCAACTCAAATCAAGTGTCTGAAAAAATACTTGCATAGTATATAAGGAAATACTAAAGGTTCAACAGGATCAGTTGATACAACCACTTGGATCCAGTACTACATTTAACAGGACTAATAGAGCAAAATAAATATACTTTAGAGCATGGGGGTATAACACAAGAACCAAATATAATTCTATATGGAGAACAATCTCATCCCAACAATAGCTTCAGCATGTCAGAGGAGGTGCCTTCCAAATTAGGGATGTTATATCCCAAAGTTCATGACATTAAAAGGTTTCTTAGTAATCAGCTGATGTCTATGTTTAGTATTAATAGATTGGAGCTCTTAGTAAATTAAGGGAGGCATGCAATAGTCAGTAAATAGGACACAACTATGCTCAAATTAAAGGAGGCAGCATATCATTTTAAAAGGAGGGATGATATGATATATTATTCCTTAAATGTTTTGAGAGTACCCTGGACAGCGAGGAGAACAAATAGGTCAATCTTAGAAGAAATCAACACTGACTGCTCATTGGAAGGGCTAATAGTAAAGACGAAGCTAAAGTATTTTGGACATCAAATGAGAAGGGAGGATTCACTTGAGAAGGCCCTGATGTTGGGAAAGGTGGAGGGCAAAAGAAGAAGGGGGAGGCCAAAGATGAGATGGCTAGATGGTATTGTAGACACAACGGGCACAGAACTGGGAGTGCTGAGGGGGATGGTGGAGGACAGAGGTGCCTGGAGAACAATGGTCCATAGGGTCGCAAAGGGTCGGAACCGACTGTGCGACTGAACAACAACAACAAATGTTCAGAGTTTGGGATCAGTTACTAAGAGATGTAGAATGACTACCAGGGTTTGGAAGGATATGGTTTTTCTTTAGGAAACTCAATACATTTGTCCAATGTTATATAGCAAAAGCTTCTTAAAAACCTTAAAAAAACAATACAATGATGACATTATCTCAAGATTTTTTTGTGGGATAGAGGCAGAGGCAACAGTTAGGCCAGAACACGGAATGACGGAGTGGTTTGGAATAGGAAAAGGAGTAAGTCAAGGCTGCATTTTGTCACCCTGCTTATTCAACTTATACACAGAGCACATAATGCACAATGCAGGGATAGAGGAATCACAATATGGGATAAAAATTGCTGTGAGAAACATCAACAATCTGAGATATGCAGACGATACCACCCTAATGGCAGAAAGTGAGGAAGACCTAAAGAATCTCTTGATTGGATTGAAGGAGGAGAGTGCAAAAGCTGGCTTGAGACTCAATATCAAGAAAACCAATGGCAACAGGCCCAATCAGTTCCTGGAAAATAGATGGGGAAGAAGTAGAAGCAGTGACAGGTTTTACATTCTTGGGATCAAAGATCACTGCAGATGGGGATTGCAGCCATGAAATAAAAAGGCGACTGATTCTTGGAAGACAAGCTATGAGAAACCTGGGGGACATAGTGAAAAGCAGAGACATCACATTGAAAACAAAAATTAGAATAGTCAAAGCAATTAATTCGTAGTGGTAATGTACGGATGTGAGAGCTGGACAATTAGGAAAGCTGAACGCAGAAGAATAGATGCCTTTGAAATGTGGTGTTGGAGGAGAGTTTTGAGGGTACCCTGGACAGCGAGGAAAACAAATAGTTCAATCTTAGAAGAAATCAACCCTGACTGCTCATTGGAAGGTCTATTAGTAAAGATGAGGCTAAAGTACTTTGGGCATCAAATGAGAAGGGAGGACTCACTTGAGAAGGCTGTGATGTTGGGAAAGGTGGAGGGCAAAAGAAGAAGGGGGTGGCCAAAGATGAGATGGCTAGATGGTATTGTAGATACAACGGGCACAGAACTGGGAGGGCTGAGGGGGATGGTGGAGGACAGAGGCACCTGGAGAACAATGGTCCATAGGGTCGCAAAGGGTTGGAATCGACTGTGCGACTGAACAACAACAACAAAGGAAACAATCAAGAGGTCCCAAATTCTCCAAAAAAAGAGGAAAAGTCTGACCCTCAGCTGCAAGACTGGAATTGCAAAGTGTATTTATCCCTCACTCAAACAATGCTCACAAATGTGTTTCTTTACACATTTATGAGCATCGAAATATTTTCAGCTAGGAAGTAAACTGGCCTCCACCAATAGTTATCTCCTCTTTTTGGAAGGAGGGGACAAATATATACATAAAATGTAATAATACAGAGAATAGTTAAATAAAAGTATAATATATAATCTTCCACTGATGGTGGGTACATGTAGTAGTTTATGTTTTTATAATTTTGTGTATTTTTTCTTTTATATTTTGTTTGTAAGTTCTTTTTCTATGCTTATTTTGAATAAAATAAACACGCAGAGACACACATGGAAGCCTTTGAGGAGGGGAAACTGCTTCATTCGATGAGCAAATGAGCAGTTAGACTGAATATTAGTGAGTAACCCATAAGGGTATTGCTCTGTAGAGCAGAGGTGCCCAAACCTTTCAGGCTGTGGGCCAGTCACGTGGTTCAGCGGGTCAGTTACATGGTTCAGTGGGCCGGTCATGTGGGTCCTCTCACGGAAAACAGAAGCAAAACACACCATGCAATCTGTTTTGCAACAGGATGAGATAGATTTTAAGCTACCATTTTCTCTGCTTAAACCAAGGGTGCCCAAACTACAGCCCATGGGCTAGATCTGGGCCCCGATGCCAATTCATCCAGCCCACACCACCCTCATCGCTCCCGGAAGCAGAAGTAAAACGCATCCACGATGTATTTTACTTCCACTTCCTGGCGCAATGAGGCCGGCGCATACCTGTTAAGTACCCCGTAATTCCGCACCGATTTTCTCCATTTCCTGCTCAGAGATGCCGCTACCCCGTAATTTGGCAGCGCGGGAAAAGTAGTTACTGCACATCTCTTCTGCGCAGGTCCTTTCTACGCATGCATAGAACCCTTCTATGCATGTGTAAAAGGCTTTTACGCATGCATAGAACGGACCTGCACATAAATGTTCTGTGCAGGTCCCGTAATCTCCGGAGCCGCACTTGACAGATTTGGGCCGGCATGAGCAGGATGAATTGGCATCAGGGGCCGAATCTGGTGTAATTCTCTGCATGAATCTGGGGTAATTCTCTGCATGTATACTTGAAATAAAGTCACATTGGCTGAAAAGATCTTGCATAGCTAGATGTAACTTTTTTTGCCTCCGCTTAAGAAATTCCAAACTATTTTGGAGTGTGTAGGACTGGCCTGCCTGAGAGTTATATAAATGCCCCATGGGACTGCATACCTCCAAGAATCCATGTGCCCATACCAATATATGAAGACGAAGCTACGTAGGCTATTTTACCAAATTGACTTTTAAAACAGTATCTATGAACTATTAGAGGGAATGCAAACTGGAAAGGTGTGAATGCATGCTAGTTAATACTGGTTGTCACACAAGTCCATTCCATTGGTGAGCATTTTGCATGCTGAGCTCCAGTGTGAGCTTGGATAAAGATACATGCTGAAACAGCTGATATTGAAATAATATGAATCAATTTTCTCACACTTCTTTTTTATTTTATTTTCTATTTATTTGGTCAAATAAATTCCGATGCATTTGAAAGGTCATGATGAGGCCAGCACATAAAATAGACCACCTACGTAGGGAAAGCGGCTGTAATTGTTTCTAGTTTATTTTGTCAGCCATGGGTGGAGGAAACAAAGGAATACTTTTTAATGAGGTGTTTTGCAGTTGTCTTTTGTTTCATATTTAACACAGGAAAAAGGGAAATGTTCCTTCGGTTCAGAGCATCTGAATCATATTTCCAAAGGGACAAGCATTTTCAGGACAGTAAGTACTGAGGTATAAATAACTTTTGTAAGTTAGTTATTTACTGTAAATTTAAAAACAAAATCAGCTATGGAAAATTCTGTCCCCTCTACCCGCACTCAGTTGAAAATCATCCACCAAAACCCCAAGGAAACTAATGAGCTTCGACATATTTGAGTTACAAAGGGAAATTATGAGATAATGGGTTGTGTTTCTTTGGAACTTCATCCTATTTTGCTGAAGCACAGAAAATTATTCCAGTTTCACCTGGGCCACCATTGTCTTGCTGTCTGGATTCATTTGGAAACAATAATATTTCCTTCTGCAAATTAAGAGCAGAGTAGATGGGAAAGATTATAGAGTGATAGTTCAGCCAGTCAGTGCTAGAGATCCAACCACAGTCAAAAGTTGGATATCCTCCTTTCAGTTCATGCTTTGTGGCCTGGTGGACTGGTTTTAGGATCCTCAAGTTATCAGATAGCTATGGACGAAAAATCAGCTGAGCCATAGATGGTCTGATGTGGTAAAGGTTGCCCTTGCTCAAAAGCCAGTCATATCTTACTCTAGGATTCAGTGCTCATCTCTGTTTATAGCCATAGAGCCAGAGCTGTCTGTGCCTGCAGACATTTCCATGGGCATGTGGCAGGCATGATTAAACACTGGAGTATACAGAACACTGTTTACCTTACCACCAAAGCAGTCCCTATTTGTCTAGTTGCAATTTCTTGATTTCTAACTGCTAGGTTAACAGGAGCTGGGACAGAGACGGGAGCTCACATCATCACAGAACTCAGGTCTCGAACTGCTGACCTGCCAACCTTCCAGTCATCAAATTTAACATCTTAACCACTAGGCCACTGCAGTCCCTCTGATGTGATATAAGGCATTTCAAAATTAGCACAAGAAAGTGCATGCTTCAAGCATGAAGAAAATGCCACTAGAACTCATTGGGCTCTAGCAGTGTACACAATGTAGAGCATGCATATAGGTATGTACAGTAGCTAGAATAACACTGTTTAACATATATACTAATGATCAACCTCTGCCAGAAGCCACTAGGAACTTTCTCTATGCAGATGACCTTGTAATTGCTGCACAGTGCACAACCTTCAAGGCTGTCAAGAAAAAACTGACTGAGGCTTTGAACTTAATGACTATATATTATAGGGATAACCAACTGTTGTGTATGCAAGGACACTGTCGCTTTAAGTAAATGAATGTAACCAGCCACATATCACAATGTATCACAGCTGCTAAAGGAATGCGAGCGAGCCGCCCATTAAGGGCGGATGCGAGCGTCCATACTCACATGGTTCAATCCCCAAATCACGGACAGCCGCGGGAACTTCTCCGCATGAAGAACTACTACAGCAGAGGGGAGGGCGTGCCTCAAGTCGACGCCCCCAACGGTGGCAGCCAATGAGCCACCGTGCAACCAAATTCAAATGTGTCCCGTTACGGTATATAATGTGATGTACCTCCGCCATTACCACATGTTCACCCTGACCATCAAAGAATAAACCTGTGTTAGTCCTTATTGCGACTCGTTCTTTGTCTTCCGTGCGAGACACTAAATTGGCGACGAGGATGGGATATGGCGAATCCCAAAGTCAAGACGTACCAGTTCGACGTCAGCGAGCCTGAACAGTGGGAGCTCTACGAGTGCCAGTTTCGGCACACAATGGAAGCAGCCGGCGTCGACGACGACGCGTTGATACGCTCCCATTTCCTGGCCCAGGTGGGACCGGCCACGCTGCGCATCCTAATGAACTTGGTGGCACCTAAGAAGGTTGAAGCAGTGCCTATCGACCAACTCCTGGAACTCCTGAGGGCACATTTCCAGCCCCCCGTGTCGATCTTTCCGGCCCGGGTCGCGTTCCACCGGCGAGACCAGCGCCCAGGCGAGTCCGTGTCCGACTACGCAGCGGCCCTCAGACTGGCGGCCGTGCACTGCAAGTGGGACGACCTGAACCAGGCCCTGCGAGACCGCCTGCTGTGCGGCCTGCGGGACGAAGAGCTGCAACGGAAGCTCATGACCCGCGACGAGCACCTCTCGTTCAATGAGGTGTTGCGAGAGGCGCAAGCGGCTGAGGCGGCCAGGAGCGGGGTCAAGGTGTTCAAGGCCCGCGGCACAACGTCCGAGCGGGCCAAGTCCCCTGTCCAAGCGGCCCGGCGGACTCCGGCGAGGTCAGGATTTGTGCAGACTATAAATGTACGATTAATAAGGCCATTCGGCCAAATGCATACCCGGTACCCGTGGTCAGCCATCTGCTGGCCACACTCCATGGGGGGAGGTGTTTTGCCAAGTTAGACCTGGCCCAAGCCTACCAGCAACTCTCAGTGACCCCAGCCGCTGCCGCTGCGCAGACCATCGTGACGCACAAGGGGGCATTTAAGGTAACGCGCCTTCAATTCGGCGTGAACTCGGCCCCCGGGATCTTTCAGTCCCTCGTGGAACGCCTTTTAAAGGGGCTTCCAGGAGTTCTTACTTCGAAAAATGTGCTGATAACAGCGGGGAGCGAGGTAGAACTAGCTAAAAGACTAGATGGGGTTCTCTCGGTCTTCAAGAAAGCGGGGCTTCGCCTAAGGAAGGACAAGTGTGTGTTTTTTGCGAGGGAGGTTGATTTCCTAGGTTTCAAAGTAACCCCAGAAGGGATCAGACCCTCAGAGTCCAAGGTTGCAGCCGTACAGAACGCCCCTCGCCCCACCGCAAAGCCGGAGCTGCAGTCGTTTCTGGGGCTCCTTAACTTTTATCATTCATTCCTGCCGAGGAAAGCATCGGTTGCGGAGCCACTGCACGCCTTACTGAAAAAGGACGCGGTTTGGCGGTGGGGGGACAAACAAGAGAAAGCTTTCCGAGAACTGAAATCACTCCTCTCCTCAGACGCGGTCCTAACACATTTTGACCCAAGGAAGCCAGTAGTTCTAGTATGTGATGCGTCCCCGGTGGGGATGGGGGCGGTCCTGTGCCACATGTTAGAGAGCGGGCGGGAGGCCCCGGTGGCATATTACTCCAGGTCCCTTTCGAAGGCTGAGCGCAACTATGCGCAAACGGATAGGGAGGCCCTGGCCATAATTGCAGGGACCAAAAAGTTCCATGATTTTCTATACGGCCGCGAGTTTACGGTAGTGACGGATCACAAGCCGCTTCTGGGAATCTTCACTACCGGCAAACCCACTCCCCAAATACTGTCCCCCAGGATGTTGCGTTGGGCCATATTCCTCAACGCTTATCAGTACGAGATAGTCTACCGCCCAGGGAAGGAGATCTCCCACGCGGACGCACTGTCCCGGTCCCCCCTCCCCAGCATGGGGGATCCGGCATGCGAGGTAGAGCAAGACCACCAGGTCATGTTAATCGAGTCCCTCGACTCACCCCCCATTGTTCCGGCCGACCTCGCCAAAGCCACGGCGGCCGACAAGATCCTAGCCCAAGTTAGCTCATGGGTGAGGAAGGGGTGGCCCACTACTTCCCCAGAGGAACCGTTCAAGCCGTTCTGTAGGCGCAGGGTGGAACTTTCCCTGGAAAGGGGCTGTCTACTCTGGGGCCAGCGGGTGGTCATCCCAGAAAAGTTAAGGGCAAGGGTGCTGAAGCTACTGCACACCAGTCACCCAGGGATCGTGCGGTCCAAAGCCCTAGCTAGAAGTTTCTTTTGGTGGCCACAGATAGACGCGGACATAGAGCGCCTAGTGGGCACGTGCGAGAGCTGCCAGAGCTCCCGGCCCGAAGAGCCCCGGCTACCCCATAGAGAGTGGGACACGGCCCGCGGACCGTGGTCCCGTATCCATGTCGACTTCGCGGGGCCCTTCCGTGGGGCAACGTTCCTACTGGTTGTCGACTCCTACTCCAAGTGGTTGGAGGTAATCCCCGTGAGCAGCACCTCCTCCGCGACAACCATAAAGCAGTTGCGTAAACTCTTTGCGTGTTTCGGCCTGCCAGACGTCCTCGTGAGCGACAACGCAAGTTGCTTCACGTCGACCGAGTTCCAAACCTTCATGGAGAGGAACGCAATCAGGCACATCACGGCTGCCCCATTCCACCCCGCCACAAACGGTCAGGTAGAGCGCCAAGTGCGCACTACAAAAGACGCACTGCGGCGCATGGGCCCCGGCGACCTGAACCTACACCTGTGCCAGTTCCTAATCAGCTACAGGACCACCCCCTTAGCTTCAGGATTCTCCCCAGCCGAGCTGCTTATGAAGAGACGCCCGGCAACGCTGTTTGACCGGATGGATCCGTCCAGGGTGGAGGATGAGGGGAGAAATATAAATTTAGGGGGGGGGGACTCCAAGAACTTTGCCACAGGGGACCCGGTTTACTGTAGGAACTACGCGGCCTCGGGGCCGGCGTGGGTACCGGGGTCGGTCATCGAGCAGACAGGACCAGTGTCCTACAGGGTAGAGACTAGCTCAGGGCTACTGTGGAGACGGCACGCCGACCAGCTCAGAAAAAGGGTCACCAGTGAGGGGAAATCAGCGTTAGGGTCCTCCCCCACCCGCATTACCCAAGGGGGAGACACGGAGGCGCACGAGGGCGAAATTAAAGAGAGGAATCAGTTTGTCCCCGACTATGACCAGGATCACGAGTTTGAATATGATTTTCCGTACCAGGGGGAGTTAGCGGAGTGGTCCCCCACCCGTCCTAGCGAGAAGAGGGGTTTCAGTTCAGCCCCTGGTACCCCCAGTCCCCGCAACGTGGGGATGCTAGAGTACACCATAGTCCCGGCCCCCAAGAGACAAGCGCCACAAAGACAGGCAGCCAGCGGAACCTCGCCAGCCGCAAATCCCCAGACCCCCGAACAGGCAGTGGGAGACAGCGGGTCCGCGAGGGTCTCATCGTCAGTCCCAAAGTTCGTGCTAGGTGGGTCCCCGGGCCCCGCAGGCGGTAGGCAAGGGTTCACTTCCCAACTGTTCATTCCATTCCCGTCCCCACAGGCAAGGTCACCGCAGTCTCATCACAGAACCACTAACGAGTCCCCACCTTACATTGCAGGACAAGACCGCGCGGAACCAGGAGCCACGGGCTCCCCTGTGTTAGGGCAAGCTGACACACGCCCCAGGCGCACGTGCGGGAAGCCACAATGGTTAAGGGACTTCGTCCCATCCTAGGGGGGAGGGATGTTGTGTATGCAAGGACACTGTCGCTTTAAGTAAATGAATGTAACCAGCCACATATCACAATGTATCACAGCTGCTAAAGGAACACGAGCGAGCCGCCCATTAAGGGCGGATGCGAGCGTCCATACTCACATGGTTCAATCCCCAAATCACGGACAGCCGCGGGAACTTCTCCGCATGAAGAACTACTACAGCAGAGGGGAGGGCGTGCCTCAAGTCGACGCCCCCAACGGTGGCAGCCAATGAGCCACCATGCAACCAAATTCAAATGTGTCCCTGTTGTGTTCTAATGGAGTGATCTTCTACATGGATAACAATGTATCTTAACCAATGTAACCTTGCCAACCGGTAACAATGTAACCTTCAGCTGTATCACATAAACCCTGTAATAGGACGCGAGCTAATGACCACCAGCTGGCAGCAGCGAGCGTCCAAGCTCTCTTGGTCCAAACTCATCAAAAGGCAACAGCGCGGGAAGTTTCCCGCCACCACCTACACCTGGACAAGAAGGGCGTGACCAGCAATGACGTCACGCAGGCAGTAGCCAATGGGCTATCCTGGAGCCACGTTCAAATGTGTTACTACCGTATATAAAGAGCGATTGATCCGCCATTACCGCATGTTCCCTCTGATCACCATGCAATAAACCTGAGTTAACCCAGCCCGAGGCTGTGTCCTGTGTCTTGGTTTTCATACACCAAATTGGCGACGAAGGTGGGATTAATGGATCCCCAAGGAGCCAGGGCACAGAGCGGGTTCAACATCACCAAACCGCAAGACTGGGAGCTTTTTGAGATGGACTTCCAGGCGGCACTGGTGGAACTCAAAGTCAAAGAAGACGACGAGGAGAGGAAGAGGGCCATCCTCACCAGAATGCTTGGGATAGAAACCAAGCGAACGCTGGTGGGCATCATTGCACCAAAGAAGGTGAGCGATTTCAAAGCCGATGACATCATGAAGCTGCTGCGTGAGCGTTTCCGACCCTCGAGGGCAATGTTTCCCGCTCGGAGCGCGTTTTGGAGGCGAGTCCAAGCGCCGGACGAGTCGGTTGAGACATTCGTAACAGCCATGAGAATAGCCGCCGCCCCCTGCAGATGGGACAACCTAGAGATGGCCCTCAGGGACGGAGTTCTGTGTGGCCTGAAGGACAAGGAGGTGCAGCGCAGCTTGATGAACAAGGAGCCACCACCCACGCTGGCAGAGGTCGTAGAGGCCGCGGAAGCCGCGGAATCCACGAATGCTGGAGTGGACGAGATGCATCAGTGGCGTGAGTGGCGTCCTAGAGCCGGCAAAGCGGAAAATTCGGTGCACGGGAAGTCCGGACAGTCGGTGCACGCAACCCGACGGGCCTCGAAGTCGTCCACGGAAGGCAGCGACGGCGAGGAGGTCCAGAGGGTCCGAAAAGGGGGGCGCCGCTGCGATGGTTGCGGAGCGGCCCATGAGCGCGCGAGGTGCCCATTCAGAAAAGCCGAGTGTTACACCTGCGGCCGTCGGGGGCACATCGCCAAGGCATGCAGAAAGCGGAAGGAGGGCCGGAGGCACTCGCAAGACCGTTCGACCAGACCGGACCGTCCAGTGAGGTCCAAAGATGGCGCCCAGACCACGAGGAAGCAGGACGGCGTGGGCCGCATCTCGGGCGACAGCGAGGACGACGCTCCCGTGTTCAGCGTGTCCGCGGGACGGGTCCATTACTTCGTTGAGGTACTAGTACAAGGGGCCCCTATCATGATGGAAATCGACTCGGGGTCCTCCTATTCTATAATTCCCCAGAAAGAGTTCTTGAAAATCGACCCCCACGTGCGGCCCAAACTTAAAACGCTGAGGTCCACGCTGCGAGACGTACAGGGGAACAGCATTCCAGTGTTGG
This sequence comes from Bradypodion ventrale, assembly GCA_035047345.1. Taxonomy (NCBI): domain Eukaryota; kingdom Metazoa; phylum Chordata; class Lepidosauria; order Squamata; family Chamaeleonidae; genus Bradypodion; species Bradypodion ventrale. The sequence continues at coordinate 118,856,270 of JAWDJE010000002.1, forward strand.
GGATTGGAAAATTTCGGGTCAATTTTAAGAGACATTCTGCGGAACTGCCCCTAGTTGTCCTTAAGGGGGGAAGTTGCAGCCTCCTAGGGACGCAGTGGTTTCAGCCCTTAGGTTTGTTCATAGGGGGAGTGCATACAGTGGGGGTGGATCCAATACAAGCGGTGTGCGACGCGCATCCCGCCGTTTTTAAAAAAGGACTTGGAAAGTTCAAGGGACCCCCTGTAGCCTTCGACCTAGACCCGGAGGTCCGCCCGATAAGACTCAAACCGCGCAGGGTGCCATTCGCACTAAAGGACAAAATAGAGGCGGAACTGGACAAACTGGTGGGCCAGGGGATTCTTATTCCTGTTGATTCCGCGGAGTGGGAAACTCCAATTGTAACCGCGCTGAAGGCTAACGGGGAGGTGCGCATTTGCGCTGATTATAAGTGTACAATTAACAAGGCGATCCGCCCTAATGCATACCCGGTGCCGGTGGTCAGCCACCTTCTGGCCAGGCTGAATGGGGGAAAGTGTTTCGCTAAACTCGATTTGGCACAAGCCTATCAGCAACTCCCTGTAACTCCCGCCACGGCCGCGGCACAAACAATAGTCACACATAAAGGGGCGTTCCAGGTGTCGCGTTTACAGTTCGGCGTGAACTCGGCACCCGGCCTTTTCCAGTCGCTTGTGGAACGCCTCCTGAAGGGGCTGGAGGGGGTGTTGCCTTATTTTGATGACGTGTTGATAACAGGGGGGAGTGAGGCCGAACTGGCAGAGAGATTGGATAAAGTACTGACTGTGTTCGAGAAAGCGGGGCTGCGGCTGAGAAAAGACAAATGCGTTTTTTTCGAAACTGAGGTTGAGTTCTTAGGGTTTCGGGTCACGCCAGAGGGTATCAAGCCGTCCAAATTCAAAGTAGCCGCCATCAAAAACGCCCCTCGCCCCACATCCAAAACCGAGCTACAGTCATTTCTGGGGCTCCTCAATTTTTACCATACCTTCCTTCCACGGAAGGCGTCCGTGGCCGAGCCACTCCATCGTTTGCTAAAGAAGGAGGAAACATGGATGTGGGGTGACGAGCAAGAGAGGGCGTTTAAAGAGTTGAAGCAGCTCCTAACATCTGAGGCAATCCTGACGCATTTCGACCCCAAACGGCCAGTGGTCTTAGTCTGCGACGCATCCCCGGTGGGGGTGGGGGCGGTGCTTTGCCACGTGTTGGACGATGGAAGGGAGGCCCCGATAGCGTTTTATTCAAGGTCCCTGTCCCAAGCAGAGCGTAATTACGCACAGACCGACAGGGAGGCATTAGCGATAGTAGCGGGAACCAAAAAATTTCACGATTTTCTGTATGGGCGGCCGTTCAAAATCGTGACTGACCACAAGCCCTTGCTGGGAATTTTCACTGCGAATAAGCCCACGCCACAGATCCTGTCCCCAAGGATGCTGAGGTGGGCTATCTTTCTCAACGCATACCAACATGAGTTGGAATACCGGCCCGGGAAGGAGATCAGCCATGCAGACGCACTCTCGAGGTCTCCTTTGCCCTTGTCGGGCGTCCAGCAGGCAAGGGCAGAGAGAGACCACCAGGTATTGTTAATAGAAGTTTTAGATTCACCCCCAATCGTACCAGCCGACATTGCCAGGGCGACAGGCAAGGATAGAACGCTGGAGAAAGTTAGCTCATGGGTACAGAAGGGGTGGCCGGCGTCATCCCCGGGTACGGAATTCGACCCATTCTTTCGAAAAAAAATAGAGCTGTCCCTAGAGAGGGGGTGCCTTTTGTGGGGCCAGCGGGTGGTGGTCCCCACGTCCCTGCGACCGAGGGTGCTTAAAATGCTGCACATCGGCCACCCGGGCATCGTCCGTTCCAAGGCGCTGGCCCGGAGTTACTTCTGGTGGCCACAGCTGGACGCGGACATTGAGCACATGGTCGGCACTTGTGGGGCATGCCAGGGCTCCCGACCGGAGGCGGCCCGCCTCCCGCATAGGGAATGGGACGCAGCAAGGGGGCCATGGTCCAGGGTGCACGTAGACTTCGCTGGCCCGTTCCGAGGAACCATTTTTCTCCTGATGGTAGATGCGTTCTCCAAGTGGCTGGAGGTTATCCCAGTAAAGAGCACGTCCTCCGCCACTACAATTAGTCAACTAAGGAGAGTCTTTTCCACGTTCAGTTTACCCGACACTTTGGTAAGCGATAACGCTAGTTGTTTCACCTCCGCTGAGTTCAGGGCATTTATGGAGGCAAACGCCATTCGGCATGTCACATCCGCGCCGTTTCACCCGGCCACGAATGGCCAAGTGGAACGGCTGGTGCGTACAACAAAGGATGCGCTGCGGCGCATGGGCCCGGGGGACCTAAATCACCAAGTATGTCAGTTTTTATTAGCGTATAGGGTGACCCCCTCGGCGTCGGGTTACTCGCCGGCAGAGCTGTTGATGCGGCGAAAACTGACCACGATCCTGTCCAGGCTAGACCCGACGAGAGTCGAGGATAAAGGAAAAAACATAGGGTTGGCAGTCTCGAAAGGTTTCGCCGTCGGCGATCCTGTTCACTGCAGGAACTACGCCAGCGCAGGTCCAGCCTGGGTACCAGGGACGGTTGTGGAACAGACGGGGCCAGTGTCGTACCGGGTCGAGACTAGCACCGGTCTCCTCTGGAGGAGGCACGCGGACCAACTTAGGCACCGAGTGAGTGGGGGACCGGTCAGTGGGGCTCAGCAACAGGATTCAGCGTTAGGGTTCTCCCCCACCCGTTTAGCCCAAGGGGGAGACAGCAACGGACAACAGTCCCAAGCAAGGGGGGAAAGCAGCGGCCCCGACTCATACCCTTTTGATACGCCAGTTCTATCAGAGGCCGGGGAAGGGGGAGAGGAGTTCGCGACCGCTGCCCCCGAATTTAATTCTGATTTTGATTTTGCGAGCCGGGGGGGTTTTCGGGAGTGTTCCCCCACCCATCCAAGCGAGAAGAGGGGTTTTTCGTTAGCCCTCAGTGCCCCCGGTTCTTCCCCAATAAAGCACACACCTCCCAACAACGCCGCGGAGCCGCGGCAAGTCACTAACGAGTCTCCCTCTCCAATTACAGGACAGGAAACCAGGGGACAAAGAGAAGGTAGCAAACCCGGGGAAAGGCAGCCCGCATCGAGACCCCAGCGTGTTCGAAATAAGCCATCTTGGCTAAGAGACTTCGTCTCATCCTAGGGGGGGGAGTGTTGAGTTCGAGACTTCGTCTCATCCTAGGGGGGAGGAGTGTTGTGTTCTAATGGAGTGATCTTCTACATGGATAACAATGTATCTTAACCAATGTAACCTTGCCAACCGGTAACAATGTAACCTTCAGCTGTATCACATAAACCCTGTAATAGGACGCGAGCTAATGACCACCAGCTGGCAGCAGCGAGCGTCCAAGCTCTCTTGGTCCAAACTCATCAAAAGGCAACAGCGCGGGAAGTTTCCCGCCACCACCTACACCTGGACAAGAAGGGCGTGACCAGCAATGACGTCACGCAGGCAGTAGCCAATGGGCTATCCTGGAGCCACGTTCAAATGTGTTACTACCGTATATAAAGAGCGATTGATCCGCCATTACCGCATGTTCCCTCTGATCACCATGCAATAAACCTGAGTTAACCCAGCCCGAGGCTGTGTCCTGTGTCTTGGTTTTCATACACCAAAGTCCCGTTACGGTATATAATGTGATGTACCTCCGCCATTACCACATGTTCACCCTGACCATCAAAGAATAAACCTGTGTTAGTCCTTATTGCGACTCGTTCTTTGTCTTCCGTGCGAGACACTAAACCAACTGAAGCCAAACTCTCACTTTCAGGACCCATTACCTAAATACCAAACAGAAGGTTTTTGCCAGGAACTATATTCTGAGGAAAATAACAGGCCCAACTACACATATTAAGAACGTCTGTGCTAGCTTTACATTACTCTGCAGGAGTGTATGCTAGTCCAGTGTGGTGCAGATCAAAACATGCAAAGCAGGTGGATGTGGCCCTAAATAAAACAGCAAGATTGGTCACAGGATGCCTAAACCAACCCCAATACAAAAGGTGGGTAAAAGCAAGATCCTTTGAAACACACCTGCTATTCCTCCAAAGTAGAAACTGAAATCAAGGCACAGTTTCCTCATAACTTCTGCTCCCCTGAACAACCAGCCCCCATAGACCGCACTAGCACTTTGGAAGGCAAGCAAGGAGCCACCAGATAACTGGGCAGAACCATACGATTCTCTACCTCCTGGTCACGAACAACCATGGTCTATGTGAAAAGCTTTAAATAGACTGTGTGCAGGGGTAGGAAGATCAAGGGCTAATCTGAGAAAGTGGGGTTTGCTTGTAGATTGTAGCCTGTGTGAATGCGGAGAAGAGCAAACAATTGCCCATATGATACAATGCACATGTGCACTGAGGGGAACCTTATGTTGGCAAGAGGAAATGCTGTTGAGGCTCCTTTTTGTTTTAGATATGTTAATTTTAGCTTTATATGTTATTATATGCTGGTGGTGCCTCTGACACGAATAAAGAATAAGTAGCTAGAATGGATACTTAACACAAGACTAGAAAGCACTAAAGAAGATTTCAATGCATTCACAGAATGGAAGCTTAATTTTTCTGACTTTCAATCCCTGCCTGATTTGGGCTACTAGACTGCCTGCCACTTTCTTTTTTTCTGACAGGCCTCTCATAGTTAACAATTTCATTAGCAAATAGACTTATATACTGCCCCATAATGCTTAGTACACTCTCTGGGCAGTTCACAAGTTCATTAGCATTTTGCTCCCAACATGCAGGGTATTCATTTTACTGACCTCGGAAGGATGGAATGATGAGTCAACCCTGAGTCCTGGTCAGGATCGAACTCATGACCTTTTGATTGCATTACAGCAGTTTAAACACTGTGCCATTAGGGCTCTCTTTAGCAGTCACATAGATAAGCGGTGCAACATGGCCCTTTTCAGGCTGGAAACTACTATGCCTCTTGACTTTGGCCATTGTGAATGGCTGAGAATTTGCTCAGACTGTTTCTAAACAGGTGAAGAATTTCAGTTTTCTCTGTAAATTTGATGGAAAGAATTTGAGAGTTTAAAAACTGGAATGTGGTGAAAAGGGGAGAGATTTGTCCATCCCTCTTAGGTATAAAATTCCTGCTACTATGACAATCTTTGCCTCATTTAATGACAATTAAGACTTTCCTTTTTGGAATTGTAGATGATGTTAAAGTTTACCACTAGAGGACATTTGTCTTAGTGCACTAACTAAAAACCGACCATAATGCAAGCATTTCTTGTTTTTTCAGTGCTGGGTGCCATTTCCCCAATGTTTCCCCATGCTTTCCAGGAAACGGCAAAACAGGATTCCCATAAAAGCATGCTGTTCCTACCAGAGATACTCTCTGTGCTTTCCCCCCAAAAATCATGTCAGAAATACACAAAGAAGGTGCTTTCTGGGTTGAAAGGGTTTTTGCTGGAGGACACCCAATGAGGCTCCTTTCATGTCCCCAAGAGCTTTCCCCACCAAAGCAGTCCCTGTTTATCTACAGTACTTGCAATTTCTTGCTTCCCAACTGCTAGAATGGTAGGAGCTGGGACAGAGACGGGCGCTCATTCCATCATGCAGTACTCAGGTCTTGAACTGCCTACTTGCTGACCTTCCAGCTAACAAGGTGAGCTTCTTAACCACTGAGCCACCGCAGTCCCTCTTTAACTCTCTGCATTAAAGAGGGATGATCCGGCTGCTTCTGCTGGCTAAGATACTCCACCAAGGCAGAGAGAAAAGACCACAGAGAGGGAGAACAGAAGTTGCTTTCTCTTATACTCTCCGAGACATCAGCTGGAATATACACAGCTGTTGACTGGAGTCCTTTGGTCTACCTGCTCCACCCTATAGACATCTTTTATATAAGAGCCCTAGACTCAAAACCAATCCCAACCAAAACATGAGGAAATGGCTCAGGTCCACGTCATCCAGGCATCTCTGGGAGGGTTCAACCTGAGCTTTAAAATAACTATTTATTTATTTATTTATTTTATGAATTTATATCCTGCCCTCCTGATGAAGAAAATCACTCAGGGTGGCTAACAACATATATAAAGTACAATAAAATAGCAGATAAAACAACAACCGCTAAAAATACCAAACTCAACCCACTAAAAACAGCATTAAAAGCACATACAACTAATCAGTTTATGATTAAAAAAACACCCTCGCCGTCCCCCCACCCAGCATAAATAGCAAAAAACAAACAAAGAAAACAGAGAGAAGCAGGATCCCTCAACAGGCTAAATAAGCCAGCGGGCTTGTACAGAAGAGTCACACATGCCCCAAACCCGCTGGCATAGCCAGGTCTTCAACATTTTTCTGAAGGGGAGAAGATCCAACTGGAGTCGCAATTCTAGTGAGAAAAGGTTCCACAGGGCTGGGGCAGACACGGAGAAAGCCCTCTTTCTGGTCCCACTGAGATGAACTTCTTTCACGGATGGGACCACCATTGAGCCCCTCCTGTCTGCCCTTGTAGGACAGGCTGAACACCTTGGGGTGACCCTGGATCAATGCCATGTAGGGTTTTAAAGGTCAAAACCAGCACCTTGAATTGCACCCTTTGATGTAGGCAGATTGATTGCACACAAGCTGGCAGATGGGCTAAACACTACTTTATTGTAACATGGTCAATCTGTACATGAGGCAATGGCGGAGCCTTGCCTCCTTATATGGTACATAATACATTTGAATCTCGCCCGAAGGCGCCTATTGGTTGCAGTATCGGTGACGTCTTTCTGACATACTGCATACCTGACATGGTTCACCTGTGGCCGGAAGGTTTCCCGTGCTAGTTACTCATTGGGTAAATTGGAGCCACGTGAGCTCCATCAGCTGCACTAATGGCGAGCAGCTGAACTGCATGCATACACAACACACCCAGAGGCAAACCAGAAGTCAGTGCAACTCCTGAAGCAGTGATGAGGCATGGGCATAACGCCCACACCCCATCACCACCACAAATAGGCAATTGTTGGATTGGGGCCGCGAGGCGGCCGTTGGGCCCCGGAGGAGACTGGTCAAGCAATGAGACACGAGGCAAGATGGAGCGAAGACCACTGCTTTATTGAGGGGAAATCATCAGTATATATCAAGTAAGCGAGGCTGTGTGTGATGGAATCGTCAAGAATCACAGTCCCATGTTTACACGAGTTAATTGGGAACCTCTCCTGGGGAAGTTAATTAACTAAATCAAACACTGACAGGGGAACTCCATTGTTCCATGCTTATCCTGGGGTGAACATGGCTGGTGTTGGTTTTAGGACTTGCGGTAATCCGCGGGTGCGACATTACCTATTCCATGACTTATGAGTTAGTCATCCAATTTCCTCTTGCTCGAACTGTTTGTCAGGTCAGCTGTGGGTGAATTAAACTATGGCTATTAATCCGCTCCCCAATTTCTGTCCCCTCGGAACCAAAACTCAAGGGAGTTATCGTCCCAAACAATGGTTCTGTCAGGGACAGTTTGCCAATTGCGTGCGCGGAACCCGCAGGCAATTGCTTGCAAGCAAACCCTCTTTCAGTAAAGAAGGCATTATGTTGCTTTATCCGTTGTTACTGAACAAGGGATACAATCACCTCTGTTGAAGTGTAACGTTTTAGTTCCATTTATAGTTGCAGGAGTATGTCCTCAGTAATTCACAGCAAAGAGTAATAGAGTACATGATACTAGCGTTGACTCACACCGCATCTCACACTGCTGCCTTGTGCTGTATGCTGCATATTTAAATAATTACTAGGTGGAAGGGAGGAAAGTATATTTTGTAACACAGCCTAGCAGCTTGGCTCACTCAAAAGTCAGCTAAAACTATTTAGATTATTTTTTAAAATCAGGAAAGTAATGGGGTACACAGAAAGAGCCTTTTTGAAGACCGTGGTATTTTTGAACCACAATTGGGCATATCCTGATCAACAGCAATTTAAGTCAGGCAAAAGGAACTATGGAATAAATTCACCAAAAGGGGGCTTCATTTTGGTAGTTTCACCTCTGACCTAGACACAGCAGCAGCAGGAGGGAAAGTAATGAATAAGTTTTAAAAAGCTGTAATGGGTGGAATAGTACTGAAGATATTTGAACTATAACTTAACTACCGGTAGTTGCTTTTAAACTCTTGATTTAGTCTCCTTCCAAACTGGTTAGGCTGCCTTCCTGTACAGTAAATAATCTGTAAAACTTTCTGTGATTAATTTGTCAATGCAAATTGTCAAAATGCTCTTACACTCAAAGATGCAATTAGCAGTTTGGCTGGGGTACACAGAAAGAACCTCCTCTAAGATTGGGGTATTTTTGAACCACAAGCAGGTGTACCCTGGTAAAAGCAACCTTGTCTTGCCGGTTAATCTTTCTCACACTAAGACAGGTGTAAGGAACTGCAAAATGAACTCACCAAAAGGTGCCTTCATTTTGGCAGTTTCATGTCTGGCTCAGACACGGAAAAAGAAGAGGTCTACTCCAGCTGTATAACTTGCCTCTAGTCCTGCCAACCTAGCAGTTCGAAAGCAAGAAATTGCAAGTAGATAAATAGAGACCACTTCGGTGGGAAGGTAACAGCATTCCGTGCGCTCTGGTGTCTAGTCATGCCTGCTACATGACCACGGAAACGTCTGCAGAAGCAGACAGCGCTGACTCTTCGGCTTTGAAACAGAGATGAGCACTGAACCCTAGAGTCGGATTCGACTGGCTTTCGAGCAAAGGAAACTTTTACCTTTACTAGTTTCAATTAGCATTTTGTATCATATGCTGTGAATCAACAGATGTAAACTACATTTTTTATAATGCAACCTCACTACCTCGTTTGTTTTTAAACATTCGCAAATTGCATATGTCTTTAAATTATTTACTGTGTTTAAAAATATCACTCAAATATAGCAAATAGGGATGGGTGAGTGAGCAGAGTAATAGATACATCTTGTAATTAAGATAAGTTTCTGAACATATTAGAATGTTTCAGTTTTACCTGTGGGCTAAATGCTCCTTATGGTACTTGGCTGCTCATCCAAGAAATATTTCTTCGATTTTCCCACTTCACAAGCAGCAATTGATTCAAAATCCCCCAGGAATAAAACTGTTGTTATATAGGCAATGACTACAGTGCAGAAATATATAATTGTTTGGAATCGTATATGGTAATGCATTTTCTACTTAAACCTGAACAGCAAAGCAAAAGAAAAACCTATACTTTCGTTTATTTTTGCTCTCCATAGTTTTGATGTTGGATCAAACATGACAATGCTTATCAGTCAGGAAAATGAACTGAACTTATTCAGAGTCAAAAGCCTCCAGGGGTGAGGGATTTTTTAAATCATATTCAGGCCAATTATGAGGATTTCAGCTATGCACAGCGACAAGGCTCGGTATGAACTGTTGCTATTTAATAGCTCCAGAGAAGGAACAGAGAAGGGAGAGTACTTCATTTTCTTTCTCTTGTACCTTTCCCCCCACCTCCACACTTCAAAACTGAGAAGGATTAGGACAACTCATGAGAGCAGAGCCACACACATCTGCTACACAGTTTGCGCCATTAATGAACCCCAATAGTCTCCTGGTTACAAACTCTTGGCAAAACTATGTAGGCGTGAGATTGCCGTCATTCTAAGTGCTGAGAAACTACAAGGAGATCTGCAAGATCCTGGCATTGTTCGAGGGGCCCTTCGGCTTTTGATCCAGCGAGAGGTGAAAGAAGAGTTTAGAAAAGCAGACAGTGTATGAAACACAAGCGGTCCCTTTAAGCCGGCTTCAGAATTTTTAATATTATCACCTGACTGACTGGAAAGACCCTAACAAAGCACACTTCAACATAGATTTTATTTTATACACACACACACACACACACACACACACACACACACACACACACACACACACACACACACACACACACACACACACACACAGAATCACATTACAAGGAATTCACATTACTTCTGCAGGTCTAGTGTTACACCTCTGTACGCATGAGTACAACTTGCTAGCTCAGCTTTGCTTGTGAAAACAAGCCAAGAAGAGAACCAAGACAGTAGGGGAAGCAGAAGTGCCTCACAATGCAACCCGAGCACAGTTTGGGGTGCGGATTAATAGGGTCAATGTCCCCCAGCACTGCCTTAAGAACAAATTGACCCACGCCACAGTGTTAAGGCAATGCCTGATCCCATTGGAAAAGCACATAGAGGTATTCAATTCCCAGAACCAGACTAGCAGTCATGACTACACTGCAATACAATTCCAGCTGAGCTGTTATTCTATTTATGGCATGGGACCCCAAGTTTTATATTCTGATTTTTACTGATATTTTGTGTTGCTGCCACCAGGAAATTTCTGTGTTTTTTCTTTCCTTGTTCATTCATTATTGCAAATCTCCCAGAGTGGCAAATTTTCTTTCTATTAGATGGGTGGTATAGAAATGATTTTCCTAAACAATTAAATACTGTATAAGACTCTGAAAATCTATGTATATATGTACATTTAAACATATATATTTGTGTATGTAGTTAAGATACCAAGTATTTTCAGAGTATTTTCACAGTGTCTGTCTGTCTGTTTGCCTGTCTCTCTGTCTGTCAAAGTGTGTTATGTGTGCATGCATACAAGCTTGCATGCTGTTAAAATAGCAAGTATGTTCAGAGTACCAATGTAGTGTCTCGAATAGAGAATCAACTTAATTTTAAACTTCCACACAACTATGAAAGTTGCTGAATGCTATCGGGCAAGTCACTTTCTCTCAGTCTAACCCACTTCATAAGGCTGTTGTAAAGGAAAGGGTAGATTTTGATGCAATCAGTAACTTAAGTAAAAATGACAGGACAGTGACCTTTACCACAGGGGTACCCAACCACCAGGCTGTGGACCAGTTCTGACCACAGGTTGTTCTGAACTGGGATGCGGGGGAGGGTGGCACTGGGAGCTCCGATGGCAGCCTTCTGCCCTCAACATGTTCTGCCAGGTCTGCCTGGTGAATGGAGTGATAGAATGGGCTTCAGGCATAGCAGAAAGGCAGGTGGCTGGGGCTTAACTATGTTGCTCCATGTTGCTTAACTACCACGGGGCTCCAACATCTCCCTGCTTGCAGTGTGATACCTCAGTGCCCTAGTCGAATGGTGTGGCTAGCAGGCACCTGGGCCCCTCCTCCTTGTTTTTGAGCCACAGCAGGGCTCACCCCTCCGACTGTGCCCAGTGAGGTATCACTCTGCCCATATTCAAGCTATGGCGGGCAGATGGGAGATATTAAAAAAAAGAGATTTTAGCAAAACCTACCATTCCTTGAAAAAATTGTTTAGCATGAAACCAGTCCATGGTGCAAAAAATGTTTGGGACCCCTGTTTTACCACACTGGCTACAGAAAGTCAATGTAGGAATTGTAAGACAGGGCTGCAGGGCAGGGGGTTCCTCAGGAGGACTGGTTAGGTGCTTGCTGCCTGAAGCTGCTGCCTTGCTTGTAAGTAAATCACTCATCTCTGTATCATTTCATTTTCATGCTTGGAACCCATAAAAAGATCCCTCAGAATCTAATGAAATTAAGTGTAAATACCACTGTTTACACTCACTAGTTGTGAGAGCTGGACCATTAGGAAAGCTGAGCACAGATAGATGCCTTTGAAATGTGGTGTTGGAGGAGAGTTTTGGGAGGCCCCTGGACAGCAAGGAGAACAAATGTATCCAACCTTCCTTTTTTGGGGAAGGTTCTGGAGAAGGCAGTGGCACGTCAGCTGCAGGGGGTGCTGGATGAAGCGGAATATCTGGACCCATTCCAGTCAGGATTCAGGCCTGGATATGGTACTGAAACTGCATTGGTCGCGCTGATGGATGATCTCTGGCGAGAGCGGGATGGCGGTCATCTGTCCGTCCTTGCTCTTCTTGACCTCTCAGCGGCCTTCGATACTGTTGACCACGGTATCCTTCTGGAACGGCTCCGAGGATTGGGGATCCAGGGTACGGTGTGGTCCTGGTTTTCCTCATTTCTGAGGGGCCGGACCCAGTCGGTGTGGTTGGAGAGCGAGAAGTCCAGTCCTAGGCCCCTAAAATATGTGGTGCCTCAGGGCTCGGTACTCTCTCCTCTCCTATTTAACATCTACATGAAGCCGCTGGGTGAGATCATCCGTTCCCACAGGGTGCGGTACCACCAGTACGCGGATGACACACAGTTGTACATCTCGGCCCATGGGGACCCCAGTGATGCAGTCAAAGTCCTTTCCAGCTGTCTGGAGGCTGTTGGGGTCTGGATGGGGGCAAATGGGCTACAGCTGAATCCTAACAAGACTGAGTGGCTATGGATAGGGGGTCCTGTGTTATCCCAGGAGCTACCATCTTTGGTTTTGGATGGGGCTGTTTTGCCCCAGACCAACCCGGTGCGAAACTTGGGGGTCCTCCTGGATTCGCGGCTGCTGCTAGAAGAACAGGTGGCGGCTGTGGCCAGGAGGGCCTTCGCCCAACTTCGGGTGATTCGCCAGTTGCGCCCACTTCTGGACCGGGACTCTTTGCTCATGGTCACTCACGCTCTGGTGACCTCCAGACTAGACTACTGTAATGCGCTCTACATGGGGCTGCCCTTGATGACCATTCGGAGGCTGCAGTTGGTCCAGAATGCCGCGGCCCAGGTGGTGATGGGGTGTGGACGTTATGCCCATGCCTCACCACTGCTTCGGGGGCTGCACTGGTTACCAGTTTGTCTCCGGGTGCAATTCAAGGTGCTGGTTTTGACCTTTAAAGCCCTACATGGTAGTGGGCCAGGGTATCTTAGAGACCGCATCGCCCTAAGGACGTCTGTCCGTCCAACCAGAGCGGACCGGAGGGGCTCTCTAATTGTGCCATCAGCCAGGGGGGCTCGCCTCTCTGGCACAAGGAGGAGGGCCTTCTCCGTGTCCACACCAGCCCTTTGGAACCTCCTGCCTGTGGAACTGCGTCTCCAGACGGAGTTGTTGCCCTTTAGGAAGGAACTAAAGACCTGGCTGGCGGGCCAAGTTTGGGGTGCGGGTGGGGATGGGGGTACCGTTGGGTGGTTGGTATAGAAGTGTGCCTTCCCCCAAGGTCCCTTCGGTTCTTGCGCACCTTTTAGGGGTGGGTTGTTTTTTTAAACTTTTAACTTTTAACTTTTTTATCATGTGTCTTTTATGTATTTACTGTCCGCTATGTAAACCACCCTGAGTTGGGTTGTACCTGAGTGGGCGGTATATAAGCGTGAAAAATAAATAAATAAATAAAATAAAAACAAATAAGTCAATCCTAAATGAAATCAACCCTGACTGCTCATTAGAAGGTCAAATAGTAAAGATGAAGATGAAGTACTTTGGACATCAAATGAGAAGAGAGGATTTTTTATGGATCTCATTGCAATGTGTATTGACTATTACATTTGTATTATATTGTTATATTATACTTATATTGTCTAGCTGTATGGATATTTAGATTGTTTATTGTATTTTTATTGTATATTGTACCCTTAATATGTTGTAATGCCGGCCTGAGTTGGCCTCTGTGCTGAGAAGGGCAGGGTATGAATTAAAATTGAAAATTAAAATGAAATTCACTTGAGAAAGCCTTGATGCTGGGAAAGATGGAGGGCAAAAGAAGAAGGGGGCAGCCAAAGTTGAGATGGCTAGATGGTATTGTAGACACAATGGGCACAGAGCTGAGAGGGTTGTGGAGGATGGTGAAGGACAGAGGTGTCTGGAGGACAATGGTCCATAGGGTCACAAAGGGTCAGAATTGACTGTGCGATTGAACAACAACAAACAACAACAACTGTTCCACAAAATATCTGCTGTAAACAATATATATATATATTGTTTCCTTTAAACTAAAATAAAGAAATGTCTTTATTTAAAAATAAAGCTGATTTAAAAAGAAAATGACATCCAAGAAACTGCAGGGCTGAAGCCAAATCCCACAATTGAACAGAAAATTCTGCATTTGATTTTGTTGTTAGTACTTGTCTATAGAATGTCCATTTGAAACTACACAGAGCTAATCTGAGCAAAACCGCATAGAAGATTAGTTCCAGAATGGCTTTAAATGATTGAATTCTACTGTTATGAAGCTAGGACCAGAACTACCAGGACTAAGGCCATTGCCTCAAGGCAGATATGAGTCTTACAATACTTGGTGGTTATTTTTTCAAGAAAGAAACCATGGAACGTATATTAAAGAGCTTTATTTTCCACACCACCACCACCACTAGTCCATCTATATCTAATCTGTTTACATGCTAGTCAAGTGTAAAGGAATGTACAGATACATATGGTTAGGTTTGCTTAACATGGGTCAGAAAATGAAGTCGCTGCTTAGAAGGCCAGAAAACACTGCAGTATGAAATGCGCCATTCCAACATTCTTGCCCACAATGCCATTTCCCAGGATGCTCCATTTCACTCCCTATTCCTTGTGATCTACCACATTACATACACATGCCCACCCATCTGATTGATTGCTACTGCGAACACATTCAAATCTTTGTGACCTGCTTTCAGTGGTAGAAGCTTAGAGCATTTTTTTCCTCCTAAAGCTTTTTTTTATACTTCTCCAAACACTATTGCTCACTTAAGCCTTCTTGTATCTTCTCTTTCACAGAGGCAGTACAGTTTTGGGTCAGGGACTGCGGTGGCTTAGTGGTTAAGACGCTGAACTCGATGACTGGAAGATTGACAGGTGAGCAGTTTGAAACCTGAGTACTTTTACGATGGCGTCAGTTTACGTCTCTATCCCAGCTCCCACCAACCTAGTTCAAAAGCAAGAAATTGCAAGTAGATAAATAGGTACCATGTCAGGGGGAAGGTAAGCAGCTTTATATGCACTCCAGTATTTACTTATGCCTGCCACATGTCTATGGAAACGTCTGCATCTGCAGACAGCACTGGCTCTTTGGATATAAACAGAGATGAACACCTAACCCTAGAGTTGGATACAACTAGCTTTCGAGCAAGGGAGACCTAATGCCTCTCAGATGGCATTTACCATGAACTATTAAATGCTGATGATGATCACCAACTAGGCATATGTGGGATGATGACATCCAAGGCAACCGGTACCTATATATTTTCACAACCACCTCTTCCTCATTGTGGTTTTCGGCACAGTATTTAAGCCACTGAGCAAAAGATTTGAATCTTGACAAGTCCAGCACAGGAAATTGTTCGAAGGTGCCCAGGAGGTACTCTAATCTACGTAAAAGTGAACACTTACATCATTGTCAGTTGTTACTTTTAGTTCAGGGTTTACAGCATGGAAAAGAGATTTGTATCCTTAGAAACATTTAATAACAGCAAGGCTATTCTAATTCATTTGAGAGGAATTATAGGCAGCTCCAGTGCTACACGAGAAGTAGAAGTCTTATTAGATGGGTTTAGATGGGCTGTAGATCAGTACTGGTGAATGCCAGAAAAACATTGAATTAATATTTTTTTAAAACCATCTGAACACTTGCCACACAAAACATCCTTCTGCAAAGCCTCTGCACCAAACCAACCAACAAGTCAGGAAAAGATCCCAGAATAGAGAACTCAGAATGTTGATTCACTAAACATTACTGGGTAACACATAATTTTACATTTGCCAAGAACATGGCATTTGCCAACAGAATAGTCCTGTCTCAGTTCCCAGTACGGTACAATTTCTTGGCCCCTTTCACCGGACTTTGCATAACTGTTTCTTTTTTATGGTTAGGGGGATTTTAAGCAACCCCAAAGAACCAAATGTTTACAGTAGAAACATTCCCACTCTTGAAAATGTGGAAACCAATATTCTTATGTTTTGAGATCTCTCCTAACTTATACACTTCCAATTGCTAGGCCTATCTTCCAGAACAACATCCAGTCAGAGAGGTGTGGCTGTAGCTTTCATCTTTGTTCCTGATATTGCCTAGAACACATCCTATCTCCTCTAATTCTATAAGGTAACCAGAGCTGGTTCTGATCCCAGTGGAAAATAATAGGTATCCCCAGGTATGGCTCGAAAGGATGCCATCTAGAATCTGCAGCAGGGTATGCTGCTCCAGTATGGAATGCATCCACACATGCAAAAGAAGTTGACATTGCTGTTAATTAAACCATGCAGATAGTGAAAGGATGCCTTAGACCTACACCAGTTGATAAAATATACCCTCTAGTTGGTATTGCTCCAATTAAGATCAGGAGACAAGTAGCAGCAGATGCTAAGAGAACTAAGCAAGAGAATGACCCTCGACACCCTCTGAATGGATATGAGCATCAAGTCTACTGGCTCAGATCCAGGAAGAGCTTTATGGCAAGAACAAACCTTCTTGAGGGTTCACAAGAGGAAAACCAAATTAGAAAATGGAAGGAGCTCACTGGGCAAGTTTAGTGTATGGGACCAAAGACAATGAACACCTGTGCCATGGTCAGATCACTATTTGGTGGCTCTAGACTTCCTGGGTACGTCGCTTCACCGTAGGGAGGCAGGGCCTATTAGAATGGCCCGCCCCAGGCAACTGATGGATCCTGATGGATTCCAGAGGGAACTGGGGGATTTTCCTCTGGATCGGCAACACGATTCGCCCGAGGCACTGGTCGACCTGTGGAACAGGATGACAACAGCGGCCTTGGATGAAATCGCACCACTACGGCCTCTCAGAGCTCATCGAGCTAGGTCATCTCCATGGTTCACAGATGAACTGCGGGAGCTCAAACGGGCAAAGAGACGCCAAGAGCGCCGCTGGGTGAAGACCCAGAGAGACTCCGATTGGACACTAGCTAGGGCCGCTATTAGGGCCTATCTAGTGGCGATGGAGGTGGTGAGGCGACAATACTTCACCACCCTTATCGCCTCCGCTGATAATCGCCCAGCCACCCTGTTCCGGGTTACCGGGTCTCTCCTTGGTAGGGAGACCCCGGTGCCCGGTTGGCAGGGGTCGGCTGAGGACTTTGCTGACCATCTAGTGGAGAAAATCGATCGGATTCGCTCTGGGTTTAATCCTGGCGTGGATGGGGAGAGTCCGGAGGGAGCCGGAGCACAGTCTTGCCATGCCATCTGGGACCGGTTTGATCCAGTTGCCCCTGATGAAGTGGACAGGCTCCTTGCAGCTGTGCGCGCCACTACCTGCCCTTTGGACCCCTGTCCCACCTGGTTGGTGAAAACCTCCAAGGCAGTGACAGGTGGCTGGGTTGGGGCTGTGATCAATGCATCATTGCGGGAGGGGGTGTTTCCTACACCTTTAAAACATGCTTTGGTGCGCCCCCTCCTGAAGAAATCTTCCCTCGACCCAGCTGTCCTAACTAACTATAGGCCTGTCTCAAACCTCCCCTTTTTAGGGAAGGTGTTGGAGAAGGCAGTGGCGTGTCGGCTGCAGGGGGTACTGGATGAAGCGGATTATCTGGACCCTTTTCAGTCAGGATTCAGGCCTGGATATGGTACCGAGACGGCATTGGTCGCACTGATGGATGATCTCTGGCGGGAGCGGGACGGTGGTCACCCATCCGTCCTTGCTCTTCTTGACCTCTCAGCGGCTTTCGATACCGTTGACCATGGTATCCTTCTGGAACGGCTCCGAGGTTTGGGAATCCAGGGTACTGTGTGGTCCTGGTTTTCCTCATTTCTGAAGGGTCGGTCCCAGTCGGTGTGGTTGGAGAGTGAGAGGTCCAGTCCTAGGCCCCTCAAATGGGGGGTTCCTCAGGGCTCGGTGCACTCTCCTCTCCTATTTAACATCTACATGAAACCGCTGGGTGAGATCATTCGTTCCCATGGGGTGCGGTACCATCAGTACGCGGATGACACTCAGTTGTACATCTCGGCCCATGGGGACCCCAGTGATGCCGTCAAAGTCCTTTCCAGATGCCTGGAAGCTGTGGGGGTCTGGATGGGGGCTAACGGGCTACAATTGAATCCCAGCAAGACTGAGTGGCTATGGATAGGGGGTCCTGCGTTAATCCGGGAGCTTCCATCGTTGGTTCTGGATGGGGCTATTTTGCCCCAGACAGACCCGGTGCGCAACTTGGGGGTCCTCCTGGATTCACGGCTACTGCTAGAAGAACAGGTGGCGGCTGTGACCAGGAGGGCTTTCGCCCAACTTCGGGTGATTCGCCAGTTGCGCCCACTCCTGGACCGGGACTCCTTGCTCATGGTCACCCATGCTCTGGTTACCTCCAGACTAGACTATTGCAATGCGCTCTACATGGGGCTGCCCTTGACGACCATTCGGAGGCTACAGCTGGTCCAAAATGCGGCTGCCCGGGTGGTGATGGGGTGTGGCCGTTATGCTCATGCTTCGCCACTGCTCCGGGAGCTGCACTGGTTGCCAGTATGTCTCCGGGTGCAATTCAAGGTGCTGGTTTTGACCTTTAAAGCCCTATATGGTAGTGGGCCAGGTTACCTAAGAGACCGCATCGCCCTGAGGACGTCTGTCCGTCCAACCAGAGCGGACCGGAGGGGCTCTCTAATTGTTCCATCAGCCAGAGGGGCTCGCCTCTCTGGCACAAGGAGGAGAGCCTTCTCCGTGTCTGCACCAGCCCTCTGGAACCTCCTGCCAACAGAATTACGTCTTCGGACGGAGCTGCTGCCTTTCAGAAGGGATCTTAAAACCTGGCTGGCAGGTCAAGTGTGGGGTGCGGGTGGAAGGGTAACCACCATGGGGTGGTTGGTGTAGAGGAACTCTTCCCCATGGTGCCTTTTCGATCCTGCAGCCCTTGCTTTTTAGGGGGTGGGTAGTCTTAACTTTTTTTTACTGTTTTAACTGTTTTTAGGATTATTATTGTATTTGTGAATTTTCTGTAAACTCCTTGGGTTGCCTTGGGGTTACTTCTTATGTTGTTAGCCGCCCAGAGTCGGCCTTGTGTTGAGTGGGCGGGATATAAATTGAATAAATAATAATAATAATAATAATAATAATAATAATAATAATAATAATAATAATAATAATAATAATAATAATAATAATAATAATAATAATAATAACAGCCGAAAGGTTGGCTTAACACAGGTTTATTGCATGATGATCCAGGGGGAACATGAGGTAATGGCGGATGGGTGGCTCAATATATACAGTGGCTATACATTTGAATGTGGCTCCTCGACAGTCTATTGGTTACTGTCCGCGTGACGTCACGAACGGTCACGCCCTTCTTGTCCAGGTGTAGGTGATGGCGGGAATCTTCCCGTGCTGTTGTTTGCTGGTGAGTCTGGGCCAGGAGAGCTTGAACGCTCGCTATTGCCACCAGGTGGTCATTAGCTCGTGTCCTATTGCAAGGGCTACAGTTAAGCAGCTGCTGGTTATAATGTTACACAAGCATGGTTACATTGGATACACGTGAATGGATACATTGTAAAAGGTACAGTCATAGAACACAACATCCCTCCCCCCTAGGATGGGACGAAGTCCCTCAGCCAAGATGGCTTATTGCAAACGCGTTTGGGCCGCGATGTGGGCTGACCCGCCCCAGGGGCGCTACTGCTTCCTCGTTCCCTGGTCCCTTGTCCTGAAACGGGAGAGGGAGACTTGTTAGAGGCTTGCCGTGGTTTGGCGGTTTTGGGGGAAGGGAAAAACTCCATTGTGGGCAGACCGGAGACACTCGGGGCTAACGAAAAACCCCTCTTCTCGCTTGGATGGGTGGGGGACCACTCCGCAAAACTTCCCCGGTCCTGAAAATCAAAATCTAACTCTGTTGGGGTATACGTATTAGTGGGGAGATCCCGCGGGATATCTATGAGATCGGCTTCCCTTCTCTCTGCTGACCGATCCCGCAAGATATCTACGAGGACAGATTCCCTTTCCTCCCCCCTTGGTGGGGACCCATGGCCCCCCTTTCCTCCCCCTTGGGCTGAACGGGTGGGGGAGAACCCTAACGCTGAGTCTTGTGTCCCGCGGTCCGTGCCCTGTTCGCCGGGGATCCTGCGCCGGAGCTAGTCTGCGTGCCGCCTCCAGAGTAGACCTGTGCCAGTCTCGACGCGGTACGAGATGGGGCCGGTCCGCTCTAGGATGACGCCCAGTACCCAGGCCGGACCCGCGCTGGCATAATTCCTGCAATACACGGGGGCACCCACGTCAAAACTCTTTTTGTCCTCTATCCCAATGTTCCTCCCCTTTTCCTCTACTCTCATGGGGTCTAGCCTAGTTAGTATGGTGGTCAGCTTCCTGCGCATCAGCAGCTCTGCGGGGGAGTATCCTGACGCTAGGGGAGTCACTTGGTAGCCTAGCAGAAACTGGCACACTTGATGGTTTAGGTCCCCGGGCCCCATGCGCCGCAGCGCGTCCTTGGTGGTGCGCACAAGGCACTCTACTTGGCCGTTTGTGGCAGGGTGAAAAGGAGCGGAGGTGATGTGCCGAATGGCGTTGATTTCTGTGAATGCCCTGAACTCGGAGGACGTGAAACAACTTGCGTTGTCGCTTACGAGGGTGTCGGGTAAACCGAACGTTGAAAAGACCCTCCGCAAATGCTTTATGGTTGTGGCTGTGGACGTGCTTGTAACCGGAATGACCTCCAACCACTTGGAGAAGGCATCCACCACAAGGAGAAACAGCGTCCCACGGAACGGACCAGCAAAGTCTACATGAACTCGGGACCACGGCCCCCTAGCCGCGTCCCACTCCCTGTGAGGCAGGCGGGCTTCTTCTGGCCTGGAACTTTGGCAGGGCTCACAAGTGCCGACCATGTGCTCGATGTTGGCGTCTAGCTGGGGCCACCAGAAATAGCTCCGTGCCAGGGCTTTGGAGCGCACAATCCCAGGGTGACTGACGTGCAGGAGTTTGAGTACCCTCGGCCGTAAGGACGCCGGGATCACTACTCTCTGGCCCCACAGAAGGCACCCCCTCTCAAGGGACAACTCTAACTTCTTTCGGAAAAATGGGTCGAACTCCGCTGCCGGGGAGGACGCTGGCCACCCTTTCTGCACCCAGGAGCTAACCCTTGCTAAAATGTTGTCCTTGCCGGTCGCCTTGGCGATGTCGGCGGGCAGTATTGGGGGCGAGTCGAGGACTTCTATCATCAGCACCTGATGGTCTGGCTCCTCCCCACCTACGTGGCTGTTCTCTTGGGGAAGGGGGGACCTCGATAGAGCGTCCGCATGGCTGATCTCCCTCCCGGGCCTGTACACTAACGTGTGCTGATACGCGTTGAGAAAAATGGCCCACCTAAGCATCCTAGGGGACAGGATCTGTGGCGTGGGCTTATCTGCGGTAAAGATGCCTAGCAGGGGCTTGTGATCGGTTACTATTGTGAAGGGGCGGCCATACAGGAAGTCGTGGAACTTTTTTGTTCCCGCAATTATCGCTAATGCTTCCCTGTCTGTCTGGGCGTAGTTTCTCTTCGCTTGGGACAGGGACCTGGAGTAAAATGCTATCGGGGCCTCCCTCCCGTTTTCCAGCACGTGGCACAGCACCGCCCCCACCCCCACCGGGGATGCATCACAGATGAGGACCACTGGCCTCTTGGGGTTGAAATGGGTGAGGATGGCGTCCGACGCCAGAAGCTGCTTTAGCTCACTAAATGCCCTCTCTTGCTGGTCGCCCCACTTCCATGCCTCGTCCTTTTTAAGCAGCCTGTGCAACGGCTCGGCCACGGCTGCTTTCCGGGGAAGGAAGGAGTGATAAAAGTTCAGCAGCCCTAGGAACGACTGCAACTCGGGCTTGGAGGTGGGGCGAGGGGCTTGCTTAATGGCGGCTACCTTAGACTTGGACGGCCTTATTCCCTCAGGAGTGACACGGAACCCTAGGAATTCGACCTCGGTCGCGAAGAAGACGCATTTGTCTTTTCGCAGTCTCAACCCCGCCTTTTCGAATATCGCCAGGACCTTGCCCAACCTCTTTGCCAATTCGGCCTGACTCCCCCCCGTTATCAATACGTCATCAAAATAAGGCAACACCCCCTCGAGCCCCTTCAGGAGGCGTTCCACGAGTGACTGGAAAATTCCAGGCGCCGAGTTTACGCCGAATTGAAGGCGCGTCACCTGGAACGCCCCCTTATGGGTGACTATAGTTTGTGCAGCAGCGGCAACTGGGGTCACCGAGAGCTGCTGGTAAGCTTGTGCTAAGTCGAGCTTAGCGAAACACTTTCCCCCATGTAACCTGGCCAGCAAATGGCTGACTACCGGCACCGGATACGCATTAGGTCGAATGGCCTTGTTGATGGTGCACTTGTAATCAGCGCATATGTGCACCTCCCCGTTGGCCTTTAGTGCTGTTACAATTGGAGTTTCCCACTCCGCAGAATCAACAGGAACAAGAATCCCCTGGCCCACCAATTTGTCCAGTTCCGCCTCTATTTTGTCCTTGAGCGCGAATGGCACCCGGCGCGGTTTGAGTCTTATTGGGCGGACCTCAGGGTCTAGGTCGAATGCTACTGGGGGTCCCTTATATTTCCCCAGTCCCTTTTTGAAGACTTCGGGGTGCGCGTCGCACACCTCCTGTATCGGGTCAGTCCCAACGGCAACGGCGTGCACCCCCCCAATGAACAAACCCAGGGGCTGGAACCATTGAGTCCCGAGGAGGCTGCAATTCCCCCCTTTAAGAACAACTAGGGGGAGAGTCGCGGTGTGTTTCTTAAATTGGACCCGAAAATTCCCAACCCCCAACACCGGAATGCAGTTCCCTTGCACGTCCCGTAGCGTGGACCTCAAAGCTTTGAGTTTGGGCCGCACGTGGGGGGCAATTTTCAGGAACTCCTTCTGGGGAATGATGGAATATGAGGAACCCGAGTCAATTTCCATCCTAATGGGGGCCCCTTGTACTAGTACCTCAACAAAATAACGGGGGTGTCCCGTGGACACGCTGAACACCGGTGCGTCGTTCTCGCTGTCGTCGGCGATGCGGCCCACGCCGTCTTGCTTCCTCGTGGCCTGGGTGCCGTCCTTGGGTCTCGTTGCGCGGTCTCTCGAGCTCTTCCGGGCCTCGTGCCTTTTCCTGCAGACCTTGGCGATGTGCCCGCGGCGGCCGCAGTTGTGACACTCGGCCTTTCTGAAGGGGCATTTGGCGCGGTCGTGGTTCGCTCCGCAGCCGTCGCAACGCCGGCCTTCTTTCCGGACCTTCCGGACGTCCTCGTCATCGCTGCTCTCCGCGGACGACTTTGAAACTCGCCGGGCCGCGTGCACCGAAACGTGCACCGAAGTCTCTGCCTTGCCCGTCTTTGGCCTCCAGTCCTGGAGCTCCTGGACCCCGGCCTTCGTAGCTTCCGCGGCTTGTGCCTCCTTCAGAACCTCCTGCAATGTGGGGGGTGGCTCGCGGTTCATCAATGTGCGCTGAGTTTCGGCATCACTCAGGCCGCACAGCACGCAGTCTCTTAGCGTGATCTCTACGTTCTCCCATTTGCATGGGCCGGCCGCCAGTCGCAGAGCCGCTGCGAAGTCGGCGACCGTCTCCCCGGGCGCTTGGACTCGCCTCCAAAACGCGCTCCGAGCGGGGAACATCGCCGTCGAGGGCCGGAAGTACTCACGCAGCATGTGCATGAGCTCTTTCACCTTGAACTCACTCGCCCTCCTCGGCGCGATCAGGTCCACCAAGACCCTCTTGGTGTCTGGCCCCAGCATCCGGGTGAAGATGGCCTGTTTCTTTGCCTCATCCGTGACTTCGGATTCCACCAGGGCTCCCTGGAAGTCCATCTCGAAGATGTCCCAGTCTGCCGGTCTCCTGATTTCGAAACCGGCGCATGTCTTGGTCCCGTGGGCAGCCATATCCCACCTTCGTCGCCAATTTAGTGTATGGGACCAAAGACAATGAACAGCCGAAAGGTTGGCTTAACACAGGTTTATTGCATGATGATCCAGGGGGAACATGAGGTAATGGCGGATGGGTGGCTCAATATATACAGTGGCTATACATTTGAATGTGGCTCCTCGACAGTCTATTGGTTACTGTCCGCGTGACGTCACGAACGGTCACGCCCTTCTTGTCCAGGTGTAGGTGATGGCGGGAATCTTCCCGCGCTGTTGTTTGCTGGTGAGTCTGGGCCAGGAGAGCTTGAACGCTCGCTATTGCCACCAGGTGGTCATTAGCTCGCGTCCTATTGCAAGGGCTACAGTTAAGCAGCTGCTGGTTATAATGTTACACAAGCATGGTTACATTGGATACACGTGAATGGATACATTGTAAAAGGTACAGTCATAGAACACAACAGCAAGGAACAACATTAAAGGTAGATATAGCTGAAGATCTCAATCTCCCATATGTCACCTAGAATACCCTGAGTAGGCTGAAGGTTGGAGTCCCTAAATGCAAGACCAACATGCTCAAGTGGGAGTTGCTGGCAGACAACAACATATGGTGTGAATGTGGAGAGACACAGAGTCCAGCCCATTTGCTGATCTGCCAATTGCTGCCAGAGACATTCACTGATGAGGACTTGTGTTTGGGCAATGACAAAGCAAAGAAAGTGTCTTTATTTTGGTAGTCCAGAGTTATGATCAGGACACCAAAGAAGAAGAATCTGCAAAATGGTCTTATTTTTCAGCTAATAATAACCTAGAGCCGAGTTTCTCAACCTTGGGCCCAGAAGCCAAAGTCAGCACACCTGCTGATCAGGGCTTCAGAGAACTGAAGTCTAAGAACATTGGGGGGGCCAAGGTTTAGAAACTCTGACCTGGAGGCTTTATTTCCAAAACTAATTACATTTTTGCTGCACGAACAGCAAATTAACATAATTTTGTATGCTTTCAATACTTCCAGCTCAGTCCTTTTCAGAAATAAAATCCTATGGATTTTACACTTACCTGATTTTTATGTTCCTTATATAACTTACTAATATCTTTCAATAGGAAATCTTATTTCAGTTCATTTTGTTGGTTGATACCAGCTATTGTGTTGATGCACATCCCTCTTAACTTTGCTTTGAAAGTATCCCACAAAAAATTCTTGAGATAATGTCATCATTGTATTGTTTTTTAAGGTTTTTAAGAAGCTTTTGCTATATAACATTGGACAAATGTATTGAGTTTCCTAAAGAAAAACCATATCCTTCCAAATCCTGGTAGTCATTCTACATCTCTTAGTAACTGATCCCAAACTCTGAACGTTTAAGGAATAATATATCATATCATCCCTCTTTTTAAAATGATATGCTGCCTCCTTTGACTTGAGCATAGTTGTGTCTTATTCACTGACTATTGCATGCCTCCCTTAATTTACTAAGAGCTCCCATATATTAATACTAAACATAGAATCAGCTGATTACTAAGAAACCTTTTAATGTCATGAACTTTGGGATATAACATCCCTAATTTGGAAGGCACCTCCTCTGACATGCTGAAGCTATTGTTGGGATGAGATTGTTCTCCATATAGAATTATATTTGGTTCTTGTGTTATACCCCCATGCTCTAAAGTATATTTATTTTGCTCTATTAGTCCTGTTAAATGTAGTACTGGATCCAAGTGGTTGTATCAACTGATCCTGTTGAACCTTTAGTATTTCCTTATATACTATGCAAGTATTTTTTTAGACACTTGATTTGAGTTGAACCAATTTGCAAGTTTCTTTGAAGACCATTCAGTTCATCAATAGCTGCCATTTACCCTTCAATAGATAGGTTTTCAAATGAAATAACTGTAATTACATCTACAGTTCTAACTAACAATGAGTTAACCTGACAACCCTGAGGACTAACAGCTTGGGTGTTGAAGTCCACAGGGAAGGCTGATGGTCCTCAAGTGGAGGGCAGCAGCAGCATCAATACCTGCCTGTGGCCGATGAGGACTTTGTGTGCCAAAAGGGCTCAGGACCAGAAAGTGACTCGCAGAACTGGATCAGTGTTATGTGTGTCATGCTGAGATGCTGAGGGCAGATGAAAGAACAATCGTCATGGCTGATCACCATGAGGATCACCAATATTCAGATTTGGATATGGTAGAACAAGAAATAGAAGAAGTTTTAACCCTAGGAAGTATCTCCTGTTTATCAGTGTTCCCTATGCTATATCTTGATTTGTTGTTGTTCAGTCGCACAGTCGATTCCGACCCTTTGTGACCCCATGGACCATTTTCCTCCAGGCACCTCTGTCCTCCACCCTTCGCCTCAGCCCGCCAAGCTCTGTGCCCATTGTGTCCACAATACCATCTATCCATCTCATCTTTGGATGCCCCCTTCTTCTCTTGCCCTCCACTTTTCCCAGCATCAAGGCCTTCTCAAGTGAGTCCTCCCTTCTCATTTGATGTCCAAAATACTTTAGCTTCATCTTCACTATTTGTCCCTCCAATGAACAATCAGGGTTGATTTCTTCCAGTATGACCTATTTGTTCTCTTTGCTGTCCAAGGGACTCTCAGGACTCTCCTCCAACACCACATCTCAAAGGCATCTATTCTTCTGTGCTCAGCCTTCCCAATGGTCCAGCTCTCACACCCATATATTACCACTGGGAATACCATTGCTTTGACTATTTGAATTTTTGTTTTCAAGGTGATGTCTCTGCTTTTCACTATATTCCCCAGGTTTCTCATAGTTTGTCTCCCCATAATCAGTCGTCTTTTTATTTCATGGCTACAGTCGCCATCTGCAGTGATCTTAGATCCTAGAAAAGTAAAATCTGTCACTGCTTCTACTTCTTCCCCATCTATTTTCAAGGGACTGATCAGACCTATTGCCATTATCTTGGTTTTTTTGATATTAAGTCTCAAGCCAGCTTTTGCACTCTCCTCCTTCAATCCAATCAAGAGGTTCTTTAGGTCTTTCTCACTTTCTGCCATTAGGGTGGTATTTTCTGCATATCTCAAATTGTTGATGTTTTTGATCCCATATTGTGATTCCTCCATGCCTGCATTGCGCATTATGTGCTCTGTGCATAGATTGAATAAGCAGGGTAATAAAATGCAGCCTTGTCTTACTCCTTTTCCTATTCCAAACCACTTTGTCATTCCGTGTTCTGTCCTAACTGTTGCTTCTTGGTTCGTGTACAGATTTCTCATGAGGCATATGAGGTGTGCTGGTATTCTCATCTCTTTAATTACTTGCCACATTTTGTCAAAAGCTTTGATGTAGTCAATAAAACAAAAGTAGACTTGTTTCTGGTATTCCTTTGTTTTCTCCATGATCCAACGTATGTTGGCAATGTGGTCTCTAGTCCCCCTGCCTCTTCTGAAACCGGCCTGCACCTCTGATAGTTCTCTCTCCACATGTTTCTGAAGTCTATCCTGTATTATCTTGAGCATCACCTTGCTGGCATGTGGGATGAGCACAAATGTTCGGTAAATTGAGCATTCTTTGGCATTGCCTTTTTTTGGGATTGGAACGTACACTGATCTTTTCCAATCTTGTGGCCACTGTTTTGTTTTCCAAATTTGCTGGCATATTGAATGCAGTAGTTTGATTCCATCATCTTTTCATTCATTCATTCATTCATTTATTCGATTTATATCCCGCCCTACTCGGCCCAGGGCCAACTCAAGGCGGCTTACAACAAGTAAATCAAATACAGTATGACAAATGAAATACAATATAACAATATAAAAACACACACAAAATACAATAGCATACAATTGCAAATTACAAATTACAAGAATTACAAATCAGCATAAATTAATCACAATATAAAGAATAAATTAAAAATACAATGGCAATAACTATTAATCAATAGCAATAACAATTAATCCTCCAAAGCTTGCCAAGCCACTACCTCCCACGGATTAGGGGTTTGAAAAATTCAACTGGTATACCATCATTTCCACTAGCTTTATTGTTTGCAGTGTTTTTTAGGGCCTTTCTGACTTCACTCTCCAGAATGTCTGGTTCAAGTTCAAATTTCTCATTATTGTTATTATCAGGAGTGTTGAGGTCCTTTGTGTACTCTTGCCATCTTTTTTTTATCTCTTCTGCTTCAGCTAACTCTTTTCCATCTTTGTCCCTTATCATGGTCATTTTTGCTTTAAATGTTCCCTTGATTTCCCCAAAAAATTTTTTTTAAAGTTCTCTAGTCCTGCCTCTTTTGTTGTTTTTCTCCATTTCTTTGCACTGTTTGTTCAGGAAGTTTTCCTTATCTCTCCTTGCTTTTCTTTGAAATTCTGTATTCAGGTGATTGTATTTTTTCTTTTTCCTTGGACTTTTGCATTCCTTCTTTCCTCTGCTATTTTAAGGGCCTCATCAGACAACCACTTTGCTTTCTTACGCTTCTTTTCTTTTGGTATGGTTTCTCTTGCTGCCTCCTGCATGATGTCCCGCGTCTCTGTCCATAATTCTTCTGGTACTCTGTCTATCAAGTACAGGGCATTAAATCTGTGTATTCTTTAGGGGTGTTGTGTAGGTCATATCTGTCTGGTCTAATTGTTTTCCCCATTTTCTTTAGTCTAAGCCTGAATTTTGTGATCAATAGGTTGTGATCTGAGCCACAGTCTGCTCCAGGTCTTGTTTTTGCTGACTGAATGTAGGTTCTCCATCTTTGACTGCAGAGTATGTAATCAATCTGATTTCTATGCTGGCCATCTGGTGATGTCCATGTGTAAAGTCACCTCTTGTGTCGCTGAAAGAGGGTGTTTGCTATGACCAGTGCATTCTCTTGGCAGAACTCTATCAATCTTTGCCCTGCTTCATTCTGCATTCCAAGACCAAACTTGCCTGTTATTCCATTTACTTTTTGATTTCCTACTTTGGCATTTCAATCTTCTAAGATAATGTGGACATCATTTCTTGGTGTCTGTTCTATGAGGTGTTCTAAGTCCTCATAGAACTGGTCAACTGTGGCTTCATCTGCACTAGTGGTTGGTGCATTGACTTGGATTACAGTGATACTGAAAGGTTTGGCTTGGATTCTGACTGACATCATTCTATCATTTTTGATGTTGTATCCCATTACTGCTTTCCTCACTCTTTTGTTGACAATTATGGCTACTCCATTTTTTGAGGTTTTCTTGCCCACAGTACTAGATATGATGGTTTCCAGAGCTGAATTCACCCATCCCTGTCTATTTTAACTCACTGATGCCCAGGATGTCAATGCTTATTATTTCCATCTCGTTTTTAACCACTTACAGTTTTCCTTGATTCATAGATCTCACATTCCATGTCCCTATGCAGTATTGTTCCCTGCAACACTGTATTTCTCCTCCCCCTTTCATGTCCCTCCCCCTTTTCAGATCTGCTGTGCTAAGCATCCCCTTGTTTTGTCTTTTGTTTTGGTCCATAGGGTTCTCTTGGCAAACTTTGTGGCGTGCCTTGCCGGTCTCTACGCCAGTCTCGTCCCATCACACATGTTATCACAGTTTAAAACAGTTTAAACAGTTTTAAAACAAAGTATTATCATGCACAATATCACAGTTTATCACATAGTATCAAAGTAAAAGTTGAACTAATTAATGAAAGGGAAATAAATAAATAAATAAAAAGTCCACTATATCAAGTCTCTATGTAAGTCAGTTTCTTGTACAGTCACTATGTCAGTTGCTATGTCATCTATGTTTAGTCAACTATATTATTTCAGTTTGATTACTTATCCTTTGCATGCATGCAGCAGCTCTCGCCTCCCTTCGGCCGCATGGAGTTTGTCAAAGGCACCGACTTGGGCCTCGCTGTGATGGTGGTTGCAGATGGTATCTCCTGGGGGTGGTTGGGGGTCTCTGGAGGTATCTGTGGTTGGCTGCAACGGCAGCGCGGCCCTTCTTCTTTGCCCTCCATGGCATTGCTACTCTAGGAGAATTCCCTCCTAGATTACACAGTTGAATCTCTAGAGGTCTCCATTGTGCACTAGTGTTAAGCTGCAACACTGAAGTCAAAATTTTGTTCACAATCTAAATTCAATCCCAACAAACTTGTCACAAGGTTGATTTAGCCTTTCCTCCTTCTGAGATCAGTAAAATATCTAGCTTGTTAATGGCAAACTGTAGTTTGCATAATTATCTTGTGATCCAACCAGAGAGAGCTTGGTACTATTGGGAAGTGTGTAAGTGGAAATAATAATTTCCCAATCTCTATCCACAACTGAGGATAAATCCAATTGGAATTTTAAAAAAAATCCAAATGAGCAATCTCATTACAGTCTGTGGCTTGTTGTACTAATGATTCAGCCTCTTTGTGTGCCTCTTCTATGTTAATCAAATAGTCCTCTGGACATTTACCAATTTCTTTTCCTTTTTCACAGGGATAAAATAATCCAATAGTTTGCTCTTGTCTGTTGTCTTCTTGGCCAAAACCTTTCTCTGATGGTCAGTTCCCACCATATTAATATGCAATATTAAACAGTACCAGAAAACTAAGATATATAGGGATTTCAGTGTTTCAAAGGATCCAGCAGAATCCTGTAGCTTTGCAGCTCCCTTTCTAGGCTTCTCAAAACACAATGAGGCAAATAGATCGATTATTAAAAGTTGATAAAGCATGTCAATAAAATAACCAGGTTCTGTAGCCAGGTTCATACATTCGACGTTCAGCTGTTTTATCCTGTGTCAACTTGCTGACTTGTATTAATAAACTCAGAAAACACAAATGCATCCAATGTGACTTGAAAAACTCTGTGCCTCAAGAGTGGCCAGTTAGCTTATTTATAGCAAGTCCTCTCTTACTTGTAGTATGGCCTCCCCCTTCTCCCCATCTTTTCCATCTATATTTCTTTTTATTTAAGATCCTAAGAAATTGTTCTCCAAGAAGAGCCTCCTCTCTATTAGTTCAGCAGGATCCACTAATCAAATCTCTTCTTCTTTTCCAAGGCCAAGAATTTCTTGTGTGCTTAGATATTTTGGCCCTTATCTCCATAGACCCAGATAACACCCACATAGTTTTACTAATGAGGCAGCCACAAAAGCTGAGATAATAAAATCCACAGAGCAAGGTCTCCGGCTTCTGTTCTCCACAGTACTCTATGCTTTATAAAACTATAGAAAAAGAAGTATTTTTCAAAGCAAAACAAAGGGGAGCCGCAAGGAAGAAACAGGAGAAATCCTGTCCAGAACAGGCAGCTGAGACTTGAAGGTCTGGCTTGTGATTCTCCTCCTGGGGGGACTGAAGGAGTGACTGGAGAAGAGCTGCTGCTGTTGGCCCTCATCAGCCGGGACTCAAAGAAGAAACACTGCTGGAGCTTCATCTGGGTGGCATCATAATCTGCCAAAACATAATAATAAGAGAAGCATGTGTCAAAGTAGCAACCTGCCAGCAGCAAGGCTTACTTAGTGACACCTTTGTCTGCTACCACAGCACCTGGCAAGTCTGATGCTGTGCATGAGCAAAGCAGCACTTGAGCCCCTTCCCTCCTTCTGTCTGGGCAACTGGATAAAGATGGGTGAGAAGGATGAGGCACGGCTGCCCCTCTTCTCTATCAAAGACTACCAGGAGCAGCTGGTGGAAGAAGTCACATCTCAACCACCAGCTTGGGACCCTCTAGCAATGGCTAGACACATAACCGAAACAATGGTTGTGAGAATAAGCTACACAAGTGCTCTTTCTTTTGTTGTGTGTGTCGAGCGAATGGAGAGGTGGGATAGAGAGAAAGAAGTGCAGAGAGAAAAGAGGCCCAAGGATTTGTGCCAGATGCCATGGTGGCTTGGGGGACAGACTGCTTGTTTTTCTCAATACCCCACTACCTGCCCAGGAAGACCTGTGTTCAAGCTGTGTAGTTTGTGCTCACTGGCTACCAGGGCACTCCAGTTATAGACCACAGGAAGGGCAATGATCAGAAGTCAGCAGTAATACCACTCCCCCCCCCCCCCGCCCCCCAGGATCTACCACAATACATCCCCACTATTTCCTGGAAAGAGAACAAAAACCACAATGTCAGTAAGCATAGAAATGGCATAAAGAGAAGCTGGGCCAGCAGAATAGCCCAACACATGCTCAGCTGGAAAATAGATGGGGAAGAAGTAGAAGCAGTGACAGATTTTACTGTCTTAGAATCTAAGATCACTGCAGATGGGGATTGCAGCCTTGAAATTAAAAGGTGGCTGATTCTTGGGAGGCAAGCTATGAAACACCTGGGGAACATAGTAAAAAGTAAGAACATCACATTGCAAACAAAAAATTGTATAGTCAAAGTAATGGTATTCCCGGTGGTAATGTATGGTTGTGAGAGCTGGACCATTAGGAAAGCTGAACGCAGAAGAATAGATGCCTTTGAAATGTGGTGTTGGAGGAGAGTTTTGAGAGTCCCCTGGACAACGAGGAGAATAAATAGGTTGATCTTAGAAGAAATCAACCCTGACTGCTCCTTAGAAGGTCAAATAGTAAAGATGAAGATGAAGTACTTTGGACATCAAATGAGAAGAGAGGATTCACTTGAGAAAGCTTTGATGCTGGGACAGGTAGAGGGCAAAAGAAGAAGGGGGTTGCCAAAGATGAGATGGCTAGATGGTATTGTAGATGCAATGGGCACAGAGCTGGGCAGGCTGAGGAGGATGGTGGGGGACAGAGGTGCCTGGAGGGTGGTGGTCCATGGGGTCGCAAAGGGTTGGAATCAACTGTGCGACTGAACAACAACAACAACAACAACAACCACAACAACAAAATGCTCAGCTTTCAGCTCACTAGAAAGAGAGCGTGATTCACAGTAGTGAGAGGGGAAAGGTTGAAACAAATGTACACAGGGGTTGACACATACACACTGCCAGTCTGCTGATACACATCCCTCCCAAAGGTTCAGCTTGCAAACAATTTGTCAGGAGAGCCTGTTATAGAAATGTATCTATAACAAGCAGATGTATCTCTAGGGGTGGGGTGGGGGACAAAGGAGGTGGACAGAGAGCCAGATAGCAATGGGCATCTTGACCTCTCTTGGCTTTCTTGACATGCACTCTTGGTTGATCTGTTGTCCATAGTTCACTGTCTCCATCTTCAAAGGAAACAGTTCTTTGCCAATAGGAGATGGATAGGCAGGAGGCTTGTTCACTTGGTCTGTGATAGCCATCAGCATACCTGCTAGTTGCAAGGGCTTCTGTGTACAATTCTAGGTCTTATCCTCTTATACCATGACTGGATTTCTTAGAACAATAAATGTATTTATTTTGCCTTCCCACAAGTTCCAAAGGGATTACTTCTAATTCCTAGCCATAAACTCCTCATTCTAGTCTGCTTCTTTCTGCTAGAGTCATTACCAAATATTCTTAAGGGGGGGTGGAGTTTCTCCGTGGCATCAGCCAGCATTCGTGGCATGCCAATCATGGTCTGGGGTTCATTATCTGGGCTCCATCTAGATGGCCCACCTTTATTGGCTTCTGCTCCTCAAGAAAACCTCCTGTTCTTTACAGGGAAAGAGAACTCCCCTTCTCCCTCCACAGTTCTTCAGTCCAGCTCCTCTGGTGCATGTCTCCTTCATCATTTCTCATCTGAAGAGGCCCAGAAGCATAGTCTGGCTCACTGGTGGTGAACCTATGGCACATGTGCCAGAGGGGGGACTCAGAGCCCTCTCTGTGGACACACATGCTATCACCCCAGCACAGAGTTTGCTCTGCCCACTTCCCAGCTACCCAATGGGAATGTTTCCTCCCTCCCCCAGCACAGAGTTCACCCCACCTCTCTGCCCAGCAGCTCAATGGGAGTGCTTCCTCCCTCCCCCAACACAGAGTTCACCCCATCCCTCTGCCCTGCAGCCCAATGGAAGTGCTTCCTCCCCCCACCACAGAGTTCACCCCACCCCTCTGCCCAGCAGCCCAATGGAAGTGCTTCCTCCCTCCCTCCAGCACAGAGTTCGCCCCAGTGTGTTGGCACTTTGCGATAAATAAGTGGGTTTTGAGTTACAGTTTGGGCACTTGGTCTCTAAAAGGTTCGCCATCCCTGGTCTGGGTCATCATTAGTCCTTCCATAAGCATAAATAGCCTGGACATGTAGCCAGAAAAGGGCTGAGTCTTTATGTTTCTTCAACCCAAAGAATATCCAGTTCACGAAAGCAACTTTTTGTAGCTCTCATAATAACTGATGTTCATTGACCAAACAAATATTTCCAGGCTGTGGACTGCAGTTTTCTAGAAACAAAGAAAGGGAGCTTTACTTTTACTTTTACTTTTTCTCTTCCTCTCCCATGGTTCCTTCTCTCTTTGTAGATACAAACAGTGATACCACATCTGGCTTTTGGAAGCAGGCAAGGAAGGAATCCAGGCTCAGATGCTCTTCCTTCTTCACAATTCCCCTGAGAGCTATCACTGCCTGCCCAAGCCTGGGGAAGACAAGGAGATTGGGATCACAACCAAACAATAAATTATGGATATACTGTATGGGAGAAAGTAAGGGGGGAGGGGAAGGTAGAAGCATGCTCTTGTTTTGAAGACCAATTACAGAACAAAGAAACCTAATTTGTAACCAACAGAATATAAGAAAAGCTCCTTATGTGAAAATAATGTGTTTTTTATTGTGAAGCATTTTCCTCTACCCAGGATGCATATCTAAAATGTAAGAAGGGCAGACAGAAAGCCCTCTGGTCAGCTGGGGATCGGTGAGAGGAAATGCTCAACAGGAAGTCAAGATCCAAGCAAGAGGTCCTCCTGACAAGTACCATTCTGGATATGACATCACTAAAAGACCATTTTTGAGGCCCCACCAGAACATAGAAATCAACCACAACCAAATCAAGCCAGCAGTATCGATAATGGAAGTGTTGTCTATGGCAAAGACTAAAGTGCTCACTCCTAAAAAAAAAAAAAAGGCATACTATGCTCAGCTAAAGCTCCTTCAGCCGGTAGTATTCAGATGCAAAAAACTACAGGAGAAATACAAAGCCTATTTTGTTCTTTTACTCCATCTTGTGAGAAAGACAGTTGTTGCTTAAGCCACAGAGTATAGTACAGTGATGGTGAACCTTTTAGAGACCGAGTGCCCAAACTACAACCCAAAACCCACTTATTTATTGCAAAGTGCCAACATGGCAACAGCATACCCGTCAAGCGCCACTCCGGAAAATACGGGAACTGCTCTGGCCTGGGTGTGCATGTGCAGGAAAGACTCCTTTGCACATGCGCAGAACCCCTTTGCACATGCACAGAATACATTTGCACATGGGCAGATGGGTTCTGCTCATGCACGCATGCATGTGTGCACAGTAACCCCTTTACCCGCCATTCTAAATACGGGATGGTGCCGGGAAAGGGGAGGAATGCACACCAAAATATGGGATTTCCCAACCAATCCGGGATACTTGACAGGTATGGGCAACAGGGGAGGGAAGAAATGCTCCCATGGGGCGGCTGGGCATAGGGGTGGGGTGAACTCTGTGGAGAGGAAGGAAGTGCTCCCATTGGGCTTCTTGAGAGAGGGGCGGAGCAACCCTGTGCTGGGGTGACCGCATGGGGACCCACAGAGAGGGCTCCGAGTGCCACCTCTGGCATGCGTGCCATAGGTTCACCACCACTGGTATAGTAGCATTCTGCTTTCCAGCTCCACACAAAACCCAGGCTATACCTGACCTCCAAGAGAAGATCTTCCAGCCACGAAATGGTTGTCCTGTTGATTTCCCTCACCACTGCAGCAGCCCTCTGAAGGCATGTCCAGCCAATACCCAGAGGACTTCTTGCAGAGGAACTTGGGCTTGTGAGGTTTGCATCACCCAAAGAATTGCCACATTGAAGAGGAGGAATTGATAGTTGAGGACACTCTGGAGAGAAAGTCAAAAGCAGGGTCGTAGCCAGGGGGTGGCCAGGGTGGGCATGAGTTAGCAGTTTGCCCACCTTGGCAAAGTGTGGCTTCTCAAAGGAATGCTTTGAAAAGAGGCTTTGTTGCCCATCCTGAAAAAATATTCACCCACCCACATCTAGAATCCTGGCTATGGCCCTGGTCAGAAGGTGAGATGCAGCTGATGAAAGTGAGGGAGGAACAGTACTGAACATCCTACCCAGGAGGGAGTTCCATGGAGCACTTCTGCATCAGTCCAAAGCCATGATTCCTTTCTCTTTCAATTTTATAGCCTCCATGATATCTGAAATGTCTGTTGTCCATCCAAAACCTTAGGAATGCCTCTGGCTCTTGATCCTGAAGCTTGACTCATACCCCTTTATTTAGTTAAGTGCTTTTGAGATTACAGCCATAGGTTAGAGCAGTGTTTCCCAACCTTTGGTCTTTGGACTTCAATTCCCAGAAGCCTAAGTCAATTTTCCAAACCTCTGATGATCAAGCTTTTGGGAATTGAAGTCCCCTTGTGGATATAGGCTGCTTTACCTCATGTCAGCCCTTTGGTCCACCTGGTCTTGCCTTGTCAGCTTTGACAAAAAGGACTGTTTCCCAGCCATCTTCAGAGGTCATCTTCCTTCCTTTTTGGTTTCCCACCAAAGGACTTACCCAGCATTCCTTTGCTCCAAGAAGTAACTGCTTTCCACTCTGAGCTCTATATCTGGATATGTACTAGTTTAGGTCTGTCAGTTCCATCTGAGTGCTCAGTTGTTCAGCCTAGTTCTTTCTGACTAAAACTATGGATCTCAGAAAGCTAGAAACTGAGTACCCTCTTGCAACCATCATTTGCTTAAGATAATTTTTTTCTTCCTGATTTTATTGTAACCAAGATGATGTGACTGCAGTGGCTCAAGTGGCTGAGATGCTGACTGGGAGGTGAAAGGTCAGCAGTTCGATTCCCTAGTATTGCAGGAAGGAATGAGCTCCCGTCTTGGTCCCAGCTCCTGCCAACCTAGCAGTTCAAAAGCAAGAAATTGAAAGTAGATAAATAGGGACCACCTTGGTGGGAAGGTAACAGTACTCCGTGCGCTCCGGTGTCTAGTCATGCCTGCCACATGACCATGGAAATGTCTGCCGAAGCAGACAGCACTGGCTCTTCGGCTTTGAAACAGAGATGAGCACTGAACCCTAGAGTCGGATACGACTGGCTTTCGAGCAAGGGAAACTTTTACCTTTACCTTTGAAGTGAGCTGATGTATTATATTTTGCCATCTACCTGATCACTTTATTTGAACAGAAGCCTAGTAAATTAAACATTATTTTTTTATTCTGCTAAAACTGTGCCTGAGCTTGTGTTCACTGTTGAACTATGAAGAAAGAAAAGGGGAATTCCGGAGGTCTTGCATATCAACGTTTTCACACTTGATCCTTGTGGACACGCTAACAACCCCACTTTGCAAAGATTATCTGTCACTTGCTGCATAGGAAACACAAGCTCAGCAAGAGAGAAATATAGAACACAGCCTTTTTTCCCAGCTGAGGGCCAGTTTAAATTGGCCAGAGTAGTGATGGCGAACCTTGACACTCCAGATGTTTTTGGACTTCAATTCCCAGATGCCCAAGCCCCCGTGAATCTACATGAAGGGGTTTACTGCAATTCATCCGGCCCGCACCACCCTCGTCGCTCCCGGAAGCGGAGGTAAAATGTGCCCGCACGGGTGTGTTTTACTTCCATATTCAGGAGCAATGAGGGCGGAGCAGGCCGGATTAATCGCAGTAAACCCATCCGTGTGGATTCACGGGGGCTTGGGCTTCTGGGAATTGAAGACCAAGATCATCTGGAGTGCCAAGGTTGGCCATCATGGGCCCAGAGTATGTTCGGCTGAAGGGTCACATAGCCAGCGGCCTCTGCAGCTTTGTCAAGCTGTGCCCTTAAAGAACAGTACCAAAAAGCAGAACTGATTAATGGGAGGACTTTATACCTGCCTCCATAAGTTAGAATTAGCTTGAAGGCACACTGGTAATTATTAATGTCCTGAGTTGGAGGTATAGAATGTGTACAGAATTATTACCCTGAAGAAATGTTTGAGTCTTCAGCTACCTATCAGCTTGAGATGGCAAGGCCCAAGTCTTCATGTATTTTTTCCTCTAATTATCACTTTGGAGTTAACACAGTGCCACCACATGCACGGATCTACAATCAACCAGCTGACCCTCCTCCACTTGCCCCTTCAATGTGGGAGGATTAATTGTTTTCATCAAGGTGGTGTCATGTGCTAGAAGTGCCTGAGAAGTATTCAAATAATTAACCAGGCCCCTGTGGAGACTCTGTAGTGGTTCACCTTTCGGCTTTTTAAAAGGTTTTATATTTCTTTCAGAGCCGTTATTAACTTTTGCTTTACTCTTGTAAACTGCACAAAACGGGCAACTTTGAATCTACCATGTGGAAAAGAAAAGTGAAATACGTGTTTAAATTTTAAAAGAAAGATTTTTGTTTGAGTTTCGCGGTCCATAACAAAACATTAAAATGGCACAGGCCCCTTTCACAATGAAAACCTTGTGCTATATTTTAAAAAGAGCCCTTGCTTAAGGCATCCATTACTCATTTCCGCATTCAATGGCAGAGCTTCAAGTCTTAAAGGAGGAAAGTCCCTCCAATGGGATCACAGGTTGTAGGTGCCGCTAATAGACTGCATCTTGCAAACTTTTCTGGCAAATTTTGTCCTTTTAGAAACGGCTAATGGATATGCAGGGCCATACCTAAAACCTCCTAAGGTTGATGAAATAAAAAGAGAGTTTATTGCATACCTTCCCTCCTCTTTCCTACCCCTACCTGGATAGCAATGGCTGAGAACCACAAACCTTCATTTAACCATTAAAGCATGAGGAAACATGGTTGCAAAGGGATCAGGCCAGGGCAGCGGCCCTTAAGAACTTGGCAAAGTGAAACCGAGTTTCCTCTCAAGCCTGGGTTTCCTCCCGAACCAAAGGAATGAATGGCAAAATTTACAACACACTTTCAAAACTCCTCCACCGGAGAGATGGGGAAGTCTCCAGGTAACACGTTCTAACCTTCCATGCCAGTTTCTCATTTAAGCTATGCAACAAGCACCTGGTTTTCATTAACGTCACTGTTCTAGTTAATGTGTTGCAGGTGTAAAAGTGTGTGGTTGAAATCTGACAAAACACCTGTCTTTTGTGGCACCATTAGATCTGCCTTCATGTGGGACAGGACCCCCTTGAGGGTGCTTTATCCTGCCTTTGGAAGCCACAGTAAGCATTGTCCTATAATTACAAAATCTCAGCCATGATTGCCAGGAAGAATTCCTTAACAAATTACACCTAATTAGTCTAAAATTACCTTTAATGCATGATGAAACCATAGGTTCCACTCTGCTCTATAACACCTTCCTTTTTATCTTTATGCAAATATGATTACACACTATCCAACTGGCATCAACCAGACACAAAAAAACAGCTGCATCCACTTCTCTGCTTTCAAAATAGGAACTGGATGGGTGCCACTGATTATGTTCGCTGGAATGCTGCATCCTCAACAAACTAAAAAAAGCCAGCAATCCCAAACCACAAATAATAAGATCCCATTTATTTCCACAAGATCACCACAGTTCATACTTACATGAGCTGTTTGGAGGTGAGAGTTGGTCTCACTCTCTGTTCAGAAAGAAAACACAAAGAAAGAGGTGGTTTAATGCACAGAGATAAAATGCAAAGGAAGGGCTGTAGAGGTATAGCTAACAAGGCCAGCTTCTTAACCACTGAGACACCGCAGCCCTGGTTTGCTAGAAAAATCATAGAGAAAAGCCTATAGATCAAATGTACATATATGGTTAAGAAACTCACCTTGTTAGCTGGAAATCTGGCAAGTCAGCAGTTTGAAACCCAGGTACTGCATGTCAGATTGAGTGCCCATCTCTGTCCCAGCTCGTTTTACTTCCACTTCCAGGAATGATGAGGGCGCCATGGGCCGGATGAATCGCAGTAAACCCATTCGTGTGGATTCATGGGAGCTTCTGGGAATTGAAGTCCAAGAACATCTGGAGTGCCAAGGTTTGCCATCATGGGCCTATAATATAGTGCCTATTAGGAGATAATTTGTCTCTTTCCCTTTAAGGTGGTGTCAGCAGCTCTGGTGGTAGTAACCTCCGTTTGCACATGTCCTATCATGCCTCATAGGCTTTAATTATATATCTGTTAGAACAGACTGGGCAGTTTTCCATTTCACCCTCTGCCTGGCTTCAAAACCACATGCTAAAAGGAAGCAGCCACAGCATTCTGCACCAAAGGCTTTGAAAGCAACCACAATGTAATTAAACTATTGTGCTGCTCAATCCACAGGACCAGTTTGGGATGTGGTTTACCCATATTTCACACTTGGATTGTGTGCACCAGATTACACTCTACTGCAAAAACACCCACATAAGAGAAAGCTGGAAACAGATAACATGGTGACAGCTATAAAAATAGTAACTGGAAACTGGTGGGGAAATACATTTGGGAGACTCAGCTCTTAATAACCTCCAGTCTGGGGATTCTGGGAACTATAATCCTCAACAGTGCCTTTTCCTAACTCTCCTAGGACCAAACATTTATCCTGTGTTGTTTTTGCTTTTTACTCAGATTACAGAAGACAAGTGCATGAGTATTGCCAAGTAGGCATTTTGGTCCCCATATTAACATGTGTCAGTTTCCCTTAAACAGAAGGTGCTGCTGTTAGGCAGAGTGGAGTGACCATCTTAAATAGAAAATGCTGAGGTGGAGGCAGCCTCCTCGCCATTCTCCTGAACTCCCCAGATATTCCACTCGATTGGAAGGCACAGCTGTCTGTGCCATATAGCACAGCATGGTAAAGAGCCAATTGCCTCTGGGGTAGTGGTGGAGGACGCTATCCTATTGCTGGTGCTGAAGTAGGAGTCAGCTGCCAGTTGAAGTCATATTCTATGGGCAGTGGGGGCCATTTTGTCCTTTTCACCAGGAAGCAAGATGTCCTGGGCTGGTCTTAGCCACATGAACTTTGTCAGAACCAGTTTATTCATGGAACAAGCTTTCATAGACTCTTCTGTTTCAGAATGCAAGCAGAAGAACTCATGTTTGCAAACTTTCCAACAGAAACCTGACTAGAATCCTCCCCTCTGTGACATATAATTCTTATTATAAAAAAGTGAACTCCTATTCACCTGGAGGAAGTCTAAAAGGCCATTCATTGTTAATAACTCATTGCCCGTCCCACCAAAAAATCAAATTGCCCACCTGTGGGGCCTATGCCCCATGTTGGGAACCTCGGCTCTAGACCCAAGATGAAAAACTTGTGGACTATTCATGACCTGTACCTCCAACTAGAACTAGTCACCATAGTCAGTGTTGTGAGCCATCTAGAAGAGTAGTTCCCAATGGAGGGCCATGCCTCACAAGGGGGCTTCAACTTCCAGAAGCCTAAGTCAGTACATTGCCTGATCAGTGCTTTGGGGAATTGACTTAGGCTTCTGGGAATTGAAGTCCCAAAACCAAAGGTTGGGAAACAGTGATCTAGAATCAACCATCAACTTCCAGAAGTTGTTTCGCTGCATTTCCTATCATCTCTCCTCATCGCCAATGCTGCTGAGGGTTTCCAGAGTTGCTTTTTGACAACATAAGAAATGTTACCTCTAAGACTCAGCCTTCCATCCTTCTGAGGCCAGTAAAGTGAGTACCCACTATAGCCCAGTCAAGATGTACTTTAGACCTTGCAAAAATTCCCAAGTTAATGAAACTCTGGGATGTTGTGTATGGGTGCCCAGTGGAGCTACACTCAATTTATCCAACAAAATTTCCTTGTGGAACCTGGGAGGGGGGGGCTGCAAAATTTTAGCACTCTTCCCAGTTTTTCAATTATATCTGCTAAACCATGCGTTTTTTGTGTACTACATGTAGTTAGAAAGTTGTAGAGCATTAAATTTCCTTCAATTATCACTTAGTTTTAACCCCATATGTACCAAGATACAGGGCTTTGAAAAAGTGCTAAATTTATTTTTATAAAGAATTTTATTAATATTTAGAATAGAACATAAACAAATCATTACATACAGTCAAAATAAACAAAATGGTTACACATCCGAATCCTATAGTACAGAATCTTATAAAGGATCCAAAGAATAAAAATTAAAAATTAAAAAAGAAAACAAAGGGGAATGGAAAAGGTTGTGACCCCAATTCAAGGTAAAAAAATGGGAGTAAAAGTAACACCCGTGTTCCATTGGGGACATCAGGAAGGAGTTCAAGACCAATTAACATCACTATTCTTTCCACACAAAAAAAGGGGATCGTATCGGGGCCCGGTTTAATTCCTTTACCATCAGATAATGCATAATCAACAAAGAATCTCCATATGTCCCAAAACGTGGTCTTCACCAAAGTGCTAAATTTATCAAATTTGTAAAAAAAAATACTAAAAAGGCTGGGTTTTGCTATGTATCTTCCATTTTGCAACATATTTAATGGAATTTTGGATTCTACTTCAATTTCCAAATGTTCAATTACATCCCCCCTCCCCCTCTTGCCCCTCCCACTACCCTCTCCTCTGTAGGATGTTCATACTTACAGTGTACATTTAAGGTTCAAAGAGCTTGAAAAC
This sequence comes from Bradypodion ventrale, assembly GCA_035047345.1. NCBI lineage: Eukaryota > Metazoa > Chordata > Lepidosauria > Squamata > Chamaeleonidae > Bradypodion > Bradypodion ventrale. The sequence continues at coordinate 118,898,349 of JAWDJE010000002.1, forward strand.
CGAGTACGTCTTTCAGTTTGGAAATTTTGACCCCACCCCACCCCCCCCACAATGACGTAGCTTTATCCTGAGTGACCTTTATAAGATGTTCTTTAGGTTAATCTTAACCTATAAATCCAAGGGTTAACTGTTGGAACTGGCTATAGGTTGCTATGCCTCGCCCTACTTGCCTGCACTCACCCTTCCTGCACATGGCAGATCTGGGTCCGCAGGTCAACGAAGGATTGAGAAAACCGGCAGTGGGGCAACAGCCCCACAAAACGCGAAGAAAGGGAAACAACTTCACTTCCCAACATTCCTTGCGCCGCGCCGCGCCAGAGCCAATCAGTCTGAGAGGCTCTCGCACTGTGCAGCGTTCAGAAATGCGCCACGGCCAATCAAAAGAAAAGCATTTTTAAAAAACGCAGCACAAACACAAAGCACCAACCCATAACTACAAGCCCCAGCGTCCTGCGCGCCATGAGCATGCAGAACGCTGAGGAAGCCGGCACCCAAAAGATAAAACAAAAACACCGGGAGAGCAAGTCTGCCAAGCCGCGGGAACCAAAGCCCCCCTCCCCAACAGCGCCTGAAGCTCCTAATTGGAGTTTCCCCTTTAATATAACTGGGTAGGGGCGGGGGTGTTGTGCTCCCCCTCTCTACTGGCTCCCCTGGGGTTGAGAGGGTGGGGGGACAAAAGGAGTATGTCTCCCCCATGCTCCTGACCCCAGGGGACCTGGCAAAGAGGGGATTTCCTCCCCTCCCCACACACACGCCCCATATTAAAGAGAAGAAACCAAGTGGTTACTTCTCTTTAAAAACGGAGTTGGGGTGGGGAATCCCCCTCTCTACTGGCTCCCCTGGGGTTGAGAGGGTGGGGGGGGGACAAAAGGAGTCTGTCTCCCCCACCCTCCTCACCCCAGGGGACCCGGCAGAGAGGGGACTCCCTCCCCCCCCACACACACACACACGCCCCATATTAAAGAGAAGAAACCAAGTGGTTACTTCTCTTTAAAAATGGAGTTGGGGGGAAATCCCCCTCTCTACTGGCTCCCCTGGGGTTGAGAGGGTGGGTGGGGACAAAAGGAGTCTGTCTGAGAGGGGATCCCCCCCAGGACACCAAAAAACACAAAAACAAACAATCAAAAACATTCAAAAATACACAAAAACAAACAAAAATAACACCAAAAAAGTAAACAACAACAAACATTTCCAAACACACCCAGCACCCAGCCAAACACCACAAAATCCAACCACCACCACCACCCCAAATAAAGAAAAACAGCTAACTCACCACCACACGACCTCATACCACAACGACTGGAAAAGAAATGAATAAAGAAAGAGACTACTTACTGGAAGAAGCTCCATCCAGAGGCCACGCGAGAAAACACAGTCAAAATACAAGATAACCCCTACCAGCAGCACTTGCTGCCCACAATAATAAAAAAAATTCAAAAAGACACAATAGCCCCACACAAAAGGCCCCAAGAGTTTTTCGAAAAAGTATATCATCCTTTATTCTTTTTTTCATCCACAAAACCAAAACACCAAACAAAACTCATCACAGTTTATAACAGGCCATCAAAAAAATTTGTGTAAATAAAAATTTAAAAAATTTCAAATATAGATTAACCTCTTCTTTACAAACATTAACAACAACAACAACAAAAACTTTCCAACACCATTTAAAACAGCCCGGCAACGCCGGGCAACCTTTGCTAGTAAAGACTAAAAACCACAGGTATTTCTTATGAAATTATTAGTAGTTATGTACAGTAAAATGTAATAAAAAACAGGAAGCAATATGTATGTACATAAAGTAAAACAGGAAGCATTGAGAAGCATACATTTAATATTTTTGGCGTTTTGTGCCATACGGAGCTTCCTCTTCTTCTCCTTCTTCGTCCATATCCAGCACTACATCCATCATGCTCTCCTCTTCACAGTCCCCCACTTCTTCCTCCTGGAGGTCAGGCTCGGGGGAATTTTCACAACCATTCCCTGCATAGTTCTTGCAAAGGGTGGAGCACCGCAGTCCTGCTTTCTTGCAGCTGCAACCTGCAGTGCTGCATCCTTTCTTGCATTTGCAGGAGATTATATTCAAGATGTTGTCAGGGGCTGTGTTTTGAGTGGCTCCAATGGGAAAAACACCTTCCCTTGTCAGTGACCATCCCCAAACTGATGGTATGATGTCGTCATTACCTAGCAAGATCTGGACTTGGAGGTAAGTGTGAAAAATGGCTTCTTTGGTAGGAGGGAGTCTGGCCAAGTGGAATGTGGGTTTGACCACTGACATGGTAAACAGTTGGTAACGGAGGTTGTCCAACGTGTCGGCCTCCATGTTCCCCTCCATTCAGTGCTACCAAAAACTTCTACCCTGCCTCTGAAATCTGGGAAGGGGTGGCTTCCGAGTCTTTAAAAGCAGCAGCCAAAAAGTGTAGGGAACTGTTCTTCTCATACAGCTTGCACACTTTCTTCTTCCCTTGTCCAAAAGGGGTTGAAGTGGTGTCGCAACTGCTGAAACAGGATGTCTAGTGGGTCGATCTTGCATGAAGCTGCTGAATATAAGGTTGATGGGACATTTCCTCTCCCACTCTTCTGAAAATAGATGTTTTTGTGAGTAGTAGAGGCAAAGGCTGTCAGTATCACGAGGAGATCGACATCTTCACCTGTTATTACAACACTGTCATATGCAGCAGCCTTTGATATTGCTGTTCTCACAATCACAACGTCTGCATTTTCAGTAGTTTGTTGCACTTCAATCCCCTTTGTTGTCATTTCTGTCATCAGCATTGTGATCAAGTTTATTTTGTTGATGTCATTTGATAAAAATTACTCTTGAGCTATCATCACAGCAGTTGTTCAGGAAAAAACAAGTCTTGTGGACAAGTGCAGTATAGCCTGGCGAGCTCTTTCTGCGGCCTTGGTGCTTTGGTAGGAGGCATCGATGAGATATCAATGGGATACCTATGGGGTTAAAAAATAAGTTTGTCCAATAATAATTGAAGGAAATTTAATGCTCTACAACTTTCTAATTACATGTAGTACACAAAAAATGCATGGTTTAGAAGATGTAATTGAAAAACTGAGAAGAGTGCTAAAATTGTGCAGTTTTTGCCTCCCCCCCCCCAAGGTTCCACAAGGAAATTCTGTTGGATAAATTGAGTCTAGCTCCACTGGGTACCCATACACAACATCCCAATGTTTCATTAACTTGGGAATTTTTGCAAGTCCCCCCCCCCCCTTTTCGACCTATGGCGACTGGGCTACTATGCTTGGGGGGAAATGCTAATTACTGTACCTTGTAAACCACCCAGAGACTGCACTAAGCACTATGGAGCAGTATATAAGTATAATTGCTACTTTTGGACTGTCTCTTCCTGCACTGTTCAAATGATCGCCTGGCATCTTGGGGCCATTACAGGAAGAAACAGGCAAAATCACTGTGTGTGAAGACCACTATATTACTCCTACCACTTGGAGACAGCCACCTTCAGGTAATGGCACTTCACTACTCTACTTCTTCTGTGTCTAGGCCAGACATGAATCTGCAAAAATGAAGGCACCTTTTCGTGAGTTCATTCTGCAGTTTCTTTTGCCTAACCTAGTGTGAGAAAGATTAGCTGGCAACACAAGGTTGCCGTTACCAAAGTATGCCCGATTGTGGTTCAAAAATACCACAATCTTCAAGGAGGCTCTTTCTGTGTACCCCAGTAATCTTGTTGAAGGTGTCCTTCTTCTCAGACTGTTTTGTGCCTATTTGTCATCACTACCATTGGGAAAAGATAAAATCTCCCACAAAGTATTAATATTGTGCTATTCTTGTCCACTTCTTCCATCTGGATAATGTTTTATTCTAACAGTCATCCCAGATATCCTTTCCTCACTATATAAACTTTAATTACTCAGTCTAAGCATTAACTGTTAAACAGAGTCAGTTGTGCTGCTGTTAGTATGCATTTCTGCTCAAGCTATTAGCATCCCACATGATGAGTATTTAAGTCAACAAGGGAAGTGTGGTGTTTTTGTAGGATCTGGGGGAGAGAGTGAAGGACGAAGAAATACTGTATCAATAATGCTAGTTAGGGCATTTATAATAGGATTGCAAAAACAAACACCTGCCAACATTGACATGAGAAAAAGAAGCAGACAGAAAATGGATTATTTGAAAACATTAATTTTACTCCATGCAGATTTTTATTCTGATAATTGTGCTGATGGCAGCTGGGGCATGGATGAGCATAGAGAGCTGGAATGGTTGTCTTTGAAAATCTAGCTCTATGTGGACAGAAAATTTGGATCAAGATAGAAAGCAACGCTATTCATCCAAGAGCATGCTAACTAGATCATTTTCTTTGGTGACTGGTCTTCAGAACTGAACTTCAAGAAACCTTTGCAGTTAGGGTTCACAAACAGGAAATAGTGCCTCAATCACTTTTTCCCAACACTAACATGATGTTGGGTCTTTAAGAAGAAAGCACTTCAAGTGTGAGCTATTGTTTTAAGTTAATCTGTATTTTGGCCAGTAGTGCAAAAGTCAAATGCTGGTCATTAGCTATCTTACACAGTTGGAACTTGTAACCAATTAGTGTAGGGTTGTATTCCAAGCTTCTATGTATATGTATGAGTCCTTTTTACCCCTGTCCTGTGCTGTTGGGTTTTACCTTCAATAAAGCTGAATCACTTAGCTTTGACCCCACTACTGCTGGTCTCTGTTGTTCCGGCGCAGAACACAACACATGATGTTAACTCTAATTGTATCTATGTATCATGTTTGTTGCAGACATGGAATAGCTAAAGTCTTTTTAAATTACTGGTCCTTGGGAAAGCCTAGGAAATGGTAGTGGTGAACCTATGGCACGCGTGCCAGAGGTGGCACTTGGAGCCCTATCTGTGGGCGTCTGTGCGGTCGCCCCAACATAGAGTTTGCTCCACCCCTCAACCCAGCAGCCCAATGGGAGCACTTTCTCCCTCCCCAGCACAGAGTTTGCCCCACCCCTCTGTCCAGCAGCCCAATAGAAGCACTTCCTCCTTCTCCCCAGCATAGAGTTCACCCTGCCCCTCTGCCCAGCAGCCCAATGGGAGCACTTCCTCCCTCCCCTGTTGCCATGTTGGCACTTTGAGATAAATACATGGGTTTTGGCTTGCCGTTTGGGCACTCAGTCTCTAAAAGGGTCGCCATAACTGCCCTAGAAATTGAAAGAGTTATTCTTTTTTACTGCAGCTACCAGAACCCCCCAGCTAGCCATTTGGGGGAAACCTAGAGTCAGAAAAGTTACCTTTTTGGACAAAACTTCCCAAAATACCCACCCAATTTTCCAAGATCTTACTGAAGCAACTGGTTCATTTCTTTTCCTTGCTTTCTTATGTCATGTCAATGGATACCATTAAAGAGCTGCCTAACCTAGTTGTGCCCAGTTTTATTTTGCTCTATGCCCATTCCAAAATCTGAGTTTCTTGATCAGTTCCTTCATTTCTTGCAGAGGCTCAAGTGATATGGTTTTAACATTTTAGATTTTATTATTGTTATTGTTGTTGCTGCTGTTAACCAATAAACCAGTTTTTGTCTCCAGGGGACAGAGAAGCATTTAGATTGGCCTTCTACCCACACTTATTTTATTGATAGATTACTTCTGTCAAAGACATTCTTGAAAATATAAATAAAAGGGGGCTTTCTTCTTGACTCTTCCTTGTTTTTGTTTTTTTCTTTCTCCATTCCATATAGATATTGCATGGACAAGACATTTCCTGACTTGTGATTATAAAGTAGAAATTGAGTTTTGGACTTATGGTTTTAATTCTGCATTATGCTTGAAAGATTCCTTGTCCGTACTGAAAGTTGTGAGGGAATCTTTCTATTTTGCTAATGAGCAGGCACTTCAGTGCAGGGAGTCAGGAGGAGACAGAGGGAGACATATTGGTTGGTAGAAATAAATAAATAAATAAATAAATAGAAAGAGAGAAAGAAAGAAATGCTTATGATCAAAGAGTTTTGGGAGGATTTTTTTTTTTAAACTCCACTTTGCAGAATCATCCTTCTGGCATGTTGGTTGATGCATTTCTGGGACTTGTATTCCAACAATTCATTAACCAAGAGCTAGGAGTTTTAGAAAAAGAAGCCTCCCCCCTCTAAACTCATAGTTCATTTACATTCTAGTATTCTTTAATCTCTGAAAATGGGGAAAATAGACTCACAACTTGTCCTGTGTAAACCTAGCACCTACCAATTATTTGTACATTACTGACATGACTTTTTTTGTTTTTTTTAAAAAAACAGCAGATCCCTGCCCAAAGAAGGTATCACCTACATTATCAGTAGGCTGCAAAAATGCAAATTAATAACAAATAAACATTGACAGAGGGAGGGGTGTAGCCACGTCCCTCCTCCACAAAGCTGACTAACATTTTCACAGCAGAACAAGCTTGTTCTTTCGCAGTCGTCATATATGGGTCATTGCTTCAGAGGAATTATATGTAGAGCAGGCTGTTGCATACTTCTAAAAGGTGACAGATTTTAAAAATCACAAGGAGGCAAGCAACATTCTGTTCAGTGAGTGTTAGGAAAGTGCTCAGAATTGGAGACAACTAACCATTTAACCCTGGCTAGCACAGTGACCAAATGCTGATAAGTGCTCACAATTCTAAAAAGAGGAACATATGGTAATTCAGCACATAGTTTGGAGATTTAAAAGCTCTGGACACTTTGACAATCTGTTAATGTTCAGATTGTTTGTACATGTTTATTGCCACAAAAGCTGAGAGCATGTGTTGAGATCAACATTTGATATAATACTCTCTTTATGCAAATCTACTTTTTTTACTCCTCTGATTTGTGAAGTCCAGAATTCTTGTTTACCACTATATATAGCTGTTTAGTAGACAATGTGCTACACATTTCTTAATGGGGCCTAGCCCATCTGAAATTAAGTACTTTCCTGGTATTAACATGGTTGGAGGTGAGGTTTATTTTTCTGAGTTTTAGCTACCAAAGAAGAAGACACCAAGAGCAGATTAACTAAATTGGAGTGACCCAACACCATCAGATTAGTCTGATACCACCTAAGGATGTACTTCTAGAAGAAAAAAACCCTCTAAATTCTATACTTTGGGAAGAACCCTTCAGGGTGAACTATGAGAGTGGGAGTCAATCCCACTGGCAAGAGATAGATCAGCCCTCTTATCTCCATGTTGATCCGTGTCATGAAAAGGGCCCAGCTTCCCCTTTGCACTTCAGAAGGATGCCCTGTGACTCAAAAGAGTATGCAGGGGAATTGGTTCTTGATGAGCCTTCCACCACACACTCTTTATGGCCTGAGGGTTCCTGCTGAATTATGGGGTGGATAATTCTCTTTTTTCTGTAACACCCATCATTAATACCAATTTAACAGTCATTGTAGCACTGTACGAGGTGGTGTACTTGGAATTCTCTACCTCAGAGAATACCTTCACCCTTCTGTAGCAGAGTATTCCAGGGGCACCTAGGTTGAAATCCTGTTGCCACAAATTTGCCCCTCTTAAGTCTCATGATGTCATCCCCTGTGGCACCTTTTCTGAAATTAAACATTTCCAACTTCTCTCCTGAAGCTCCCATGTAATATCTTTCTTTGTCAAGAACCCACGGACACCACAAGACAGGAGGGAAAGTATTTCATTACCAAAAATACTGCCACTAGTTTGACTTTGCCACTTTACAGTGGTTGGTTGCCTTTTTAAAATGACATTTTTACCCAATATAACTATGTAGTGTACATAACTCTCCTAGAATATCTGTCTTGTTGTGGGAGTCCCTGTGTCACCAGTTTGGTTTTTGATCAGCAACAAATAGCCATATTCGAAGGCAGAGCTGCCCTAGAGAACTCTGTTATCCAGCAACAATAGGACCTCCCCTAAACCAGTGATGGTGAACCTTGGCACTCCAGCTGTTCTTGAACTTCAATTTCCAGAAGCACTGATCAGCAGAAGTGTTGACTTAGGCTTCTGGTAATTGAAGTCCAAGAACACCTGGAGTTCCAAGGTTCATCATCACAGCCTAAGCCCTCTTGTTCTTCAGTCTTCATGTCCAAGGTATACTGCTACTTTCTTAAAGACAACCAGCCACCTAATTATTTTCCTTACACCTTCTCTCCGGAAGAAGGAGCAAGCAACAGTAGATCATAATGGGAGCAAACATTCATATCTCTAGGCCAGGGATGCCCAAACTATGGCCCATGGGCCAGATCTGGCCCATGGTGCCAAATCATCCAGTCTGCACTGCACCACCCTTGCCACTCCTGAAAGCAGAAGTAAAACGTATCCACACATGTGCAAAACACTGCAGTAAATGCACCTGTGGCTGTTGTAAATGCATTTACAACAGCCATGGGTGCAATTACGGCAGCATTTTGCACATGTGCAGGCACGTTTTACTTCCACTTCCGGTGGGAGGAACCACATGACCGGCCTGCTGTACCACATGACCAGCTCATGGCCCAAAATGTTTGGGCACCCCTGCTCTAGGCTAATTTAGTGTTCTTCTAGCTTAAAGGTAAAGGTCATCCTTGTTCGAAAGCCAGTCGTATACAACTCTAGTGTTCAGTGCTCATCTCAATTTACAGCCAAAGAGCCAGGGTGATTTATTTTTTTGCATTTATATATTTGTATTCCTATTCATAATGGTATTAAATGTTTCACTTGAAAATGAGTTTCACAGAGGGGAATTAAGGTTAGAGAATAAATTGTAAGTAATAAGTCAAGAGATTGTATCTATAAAGATGGATGTTAATTACCAGGATAGGTGTACACCTTTTTTTGTACTCTGTATATGAATTTTTTGTTTCTTAAGTATTATGTTGTATAATTTTGTATTGTGTTTTGTATTTTAAACTTACAAATCTTAATAATAAATAATAAATAAATAAAAACAAAGAGCCAGTGTTGTCTGCATCTGTGGATGTTTCTGTGGTCATGTGGCAGACATGACTAGACTTCAGAGCACACGGAATGCTGTTTCCTTCCCACTGAAGCAGTACCTATTTATCTTCTTGCAATTTCTTGCTTTTGAACTGCTAGGTTGGCAGGAGCTCATTCTGTCATGCAGCACTTGGGTTCGAACTGCTGATTTTCCAGGTGTCAAGTTCAGGGTCTTAACCAATAAGCCATCACAGTCTTCTTCTAATTTACTAAAGCCAAAAACAGGACCAATGTTTGTAGTCATCTTTTGGGCAGTATATTCACACTGATTTGAGAGCAGGTGTTTCATATATCGAGCATGTCAAATTAATGCTTCTTTTTTTAGGAGTCCACTTAGAATTTGGATAAATTACTTTTTAAAATGCTGTCCACCCTACTCCACCCACTGGACTGCCATTGACCATACTGACTAGAGTTTCTGGGAATTGTATTTAAACAATCTTTCCTTGCTTTTCCTTTATGTTGAGCACATGATATTTCTAATCATTTGGCACATTTTCTCCTGGGTCCATCTCAAACAGTATGATACTGCAGTTTTTAGATTTAAAAAATGCTTCCATAGTACAGTATCTTGTATGCAGGACCATTCAGTCAGATCATCAGTAAAGAAATTGATTCAACACATAGTGAAACAACCATGTCAATCTGCCACATTAGCCTGTATCGGATAATGGACTAGAAGACATTTGGTATTGTGGAAATAATTTCATTGTAACAGAACACTGTCAAGGGATCAACACCTCCCATTTTAAAAATAAATGTTCTGGCATTTACGTTGCACTAGCCTCTGGCAATGCTCTATTTCAGGGACATTAACTCTTAATTATGAATCATTTGAAAATAGTCTTTCAAATGAGTGGTTATTGCAAAATTATTTTGCTAGGAATAAAGCCTTAGGATGGAATCTTAAACATCAATCCTCCCCCGCCAGTGTGCCTGTAATATTCTAGTTTCATAAAGGGAGGTTACAGTGACAAGATGTTTGTAATTTCATCCTGGGAGGTAAAATGGATCCAATTGGTTGACTTGGATGTAAGTAATTTATTGCGCTTTCCTTTCAGGAATGCTGAGATCAAGGCTATGTTACCACTTACTGGATGAAAACATTTCCGTGGGGTACATTTTCTTGAAATTTTTATTTTCTCAGTAGTAACATCTCTCTAGTTTAACCCCTAGTTCAACGCAACTTCCCAGAGGTACTTTTTGGGCTACAGCTACCAAAATCTCCCAGCTTACACAATTATGTAGCTGGATGGTTCAAAAGGGAGCAACACACACACTATTGAAAACTGAGCTAGTCCTGGGAAATGTGTTCTTTAAGTACAAGGCAAAACCTTTTCTAAAAACACACTGTAATCTGCAAAGCAGATAAATAACCCTGCAAAGTTAAGTGAGGCAGAAGTTAACTTTCTATTGATTTACAGCCTTGCCTTTCAATTTACTTCCTGTGGTATTTTAGAAATCTATCATACCAGCAGCCTTTATTTTTCATTTTAAATATACAACAGAATTTTGGGTGAATACTGTATTCACCCAAAATCACCCATACGGCATTGCAAGAACAGTTAACTTCCCTCAGCCATTGTGAGACGAAGCCACATATGGTCTTTTGACAGGGGGGGGGGGGGGGTGTCTCATAACAGTAGGTTATCTCACATGCCTTTTATGCATACCTGCAAGCTTTCATGCTTGGCTGACACTAAGATCTCTTTGCAAAGGAATATTTTTAAGGAGAGGGGGGGAAAGGCATTTGATAAACAGGCTTATAATGAGATTTTATAATTCAATCCATCTAAACTTTAAAAAAAATGTTGCAGAAAGCACATTGTTGTGGGCTTTCCTGTGGAGGCCAATACTTTGTTCTGAAATGGGCTTTGTTCATACATTTGGTATGGAATAAGTTGGCTTCCAGATGTAACTTGCATACACTGACTGGGAACAGAGGAAAATTGCCATTCTCTAAAGCTTTACTCCAAACATTGAACAGCACATTTAAATCCCAGAATCCTTCGCTAGTATGGCTGCTGGATAACCTTACTGACTGTGGCTGAGAACTGGAGCCCAAGAAAGCAATTTTTACAAACTCCTACATTCTGGTGCAAACGTTCTGTTTTTTAACACTGTCCAGTCACACAGGGGTGGCCCATTTCACATTTGGAAGATTGTGAAATGATTGCCCACATTGGCTGGGGTGGGGTGTCTCTGGACTCTGCAGTCCCCCCCCCCCAAAAAAAAGCTGCTCCAAGCTCTGACTGAATCCTACTTTGACCTTAGCAATAGTATTGTGTCACCACCACCCCTGGCAACAACAGGAGATATAATGGTGCTTTCTGGTACAGACCATGTGGCAACCATGAAATCTGGCTCTCCAAAAGAAGAGAGTAGCCAGAAAACTCAAGAAGAATGGTAGTTGCCATTGCTGCATTTCCCCAGCATCTGTCATCCAAAGGCTGGCAAGTCAGCATTTTGAAACCCAGATACTGCATGACAGATTGAGTGTCTGTCTCTGTCCCAGCTCTTGAGGACATGAAAGGAGCCTCATTCAAATGTCCGCTGAGTGGAGTAGTTTCTCCAGCAAAAATCCTTTCAACTCAGAATTATTTCCGACACAAAATTATTATTTCCTCACTCTGCCTAATGATAACCCAGGTGTAATGGGCTTGACTACAAAGAGAAAAAACGGTTTGCCAAACACAAGATAGACCATGACTGATGTGCTTCTTTTGACTTGGTTAGTTGCAAGTTTTGTAACCCAACCCTAGAATCATCCTCATCATTACCACCTCCGCTGCCACAAGTTTAGAAATACATTCATTTCATTCATTTCATTTATTCGATTTATACCCCGCCCTACTCGACCAGGGCCGACTCAGGGCGGCTTACAACAGTTAAATCAAATACAATATACAAAATTACAAATGATACAATGTTACAATACAGCAGTGAAACAATAAAATATAAAATAACATTTAAGTTCAAACATAACAAAACGGTTAAACGATCTCTCAGCTACTAAACATAAGTAGGGGAAAGGGAAAGGGGAGGGGAAAAGGGGAGGGCAAAGGGGAAATACGACACAATACAGTTCATTATGCAATACAGGACAATAACAACATATCAAGCATAAACACAATATAAACAATTAAATAAAAATAAACTTATACAAAACATAATAACAGTTTACAATGTTACAAGATATAATCAGGGGGAAAAAAACAATAATCCAAAAGAGGGGGGAGGGTCGGAGCCCAAGGCTCAACGACCTTACACAACTCTTAATACGAGCCGGACTCAACAACTACATTGGTGCTCAGCTCAGTAATAAGCAATAGTACCATAATAAACTCTACAAAATACATCTGAAAGCATTTCAAGTAAAGTATTTTCTTTTAAATTACAGTGGTACCTCATACAATGATTTTAATCTGTTCCACAGGGCTTGTTGTTGTACGAAAAAATTGCTATATGATACATGCATCGTATAGCGATTTTCCCTATGGAATGCATCATACAACAATTATTATTTTTTTGCTAAGTGGTTTTTCCTATTGCAAAATTGTTGTATGATTTTTTTCCATAGGGAAAATTGGTATGTGGGACACCATTTCCCCCAAAACCTAATTGTTATGTGATTTCGTTGCTATATGGGGTGATTGTTGTATGAGGTTTCACTTTATAAGCTTTTGATTCTCTAGAAACCATGTATGTTCCCAAAGGGAATAGGTCCCATTGTGTTCCAGGTAAATAACTGTAGGATTCAGCTCTTAACTTTCTGCAGCTAGCAGTTTCTTTTCAAATTATGAAAATCTTACTGATTTTATTTTATTTCATTGCCCAAGATGGCTGCCCCCCCCCCCCCCCGTCAGCACAGTCATTAACCACCCACACTGCTCACATTTGCTTTTAAGGGTTTATTATATGACAAAGATGCTTGGAGAAGTGAAAATATGCTGACCACACTTTATCAAAAATGTTACCTTAATGTAGAGCAAAGGGTAACAAAGATGCAGAAGGCTGCTAGTATTTTTTTTAAAAATCTTTATGCCTTCACTTTCATTAAAAGGCTGCAGGGCAATCTGAAGGTCCACTAAAAGCTTTGCAGGTTGCTTCATAATTTTTGTCATTCATCTAATGTGATGGGCGAAGGTCACTCAGTGCACGGTGGCCATAAAGAGAGCCATGCTTTGGTGCCCCAGCATGGAACCATCTGTGCAGACCAAAGCAGAGACTGGCTTACTGGAGTTTGCAACCTAAGGTAAAGGTTAAAAAATAAACATTCATGCAGAGCAGGGTGGAGGTGGTTCCTCCCATCACAGAAAGGCCAGAATCACCCAGCACTGAGCTATGTCTGCGTGGAACATGATTTGCTTGTGATTGTTTTACAACCACAAAGGCTACCATTGTGAAAATGTGTTGGAGAGAAAAATGACTCATATTTCTCTGAAAATAAAATGGAAGTGACTCATGCTTATGCTAGGCATTTTAGCACTGGACCTTAAAACATTTAGCATATTCATTCACTTATTACCTACCATTCTATCCATGTACATAGTACTTTATAGAGGAGGATGAGCAAACAGACAGATCCCTGCCCCAAGGATCTTATAATCTCTCTTGACAAAGGGATTGGAAGAGAGAGGAAATAAAGAGACAGTGATAACAGAGAGAGAATACCTGAGAAATGCCACCATGAATGCTTTGGCTTAATTTCTGTCAGGGGCAGAGTAAAATTGTATGTCAAATGTTTCAAAGGAAAGAGGCAATTGAGAAGGGATTTAAAGGAAGAGAGAATAAGGTGGAAATGCCAGGGCCAAGCTGACTGCTGGAGACCTTCCAACACCTTCTTCTTCTTTCATTCCTAGGTCAAACTTTGGATTGCCAAAACGAGACCACTTTTTTGGCTTTGTCGTTGGCCAAAATTAAGTCTCCATTGCTGCACGTTTCTGGTATTAGTTTGCAGACCAGTACATGAGCAGGGTTTTGTATCTCTCCACATTCACACAGTGTGTTGTTGTCCACCAGCAGCCCCCACTTGAGTATGTTGGTCTTATATTTAGGCATTCCGACCCTTAGCCTATTCAGAGTCCTGCAAGTGACATAGGGGAGGGCGGGTTATGCAGCTATATCCTCCTTTAATGTTATTCTTTGTCTAGTGAGTTCCTTCCCCCAACTTCTAATTTGGTTTTGCTCTTGTGTACCCTAAAGAATGGTTGCTCTTGCCATGATGATCTTCCTAAATTTTTCCTGGCAGACTTGAGACTCATATCAGTTCAGAGGATGTCAAGGGTCATTCTCTTGTTTAGTTCACTCAGTGACCACTGCTACTTCTCTCCTTATTGTAGGTGGAGTGATATCAACAAGAGGATATGTATTTCCAACTGTGTAGGTTTAAGCATCCTGTCACTATACACTGGGGTGCTCAAACTATGGCCTGTGGGCCAGATCTGGCCCCCAAAGCCATTTCATCCAGCCCCCGATGCTGTCACTGCTCCTGGAAGTGGAAGGTGTGTTTATGATAGCTATGGGTTATTTATGGCAGCATTCTGTACATGCATGGGTGCGTGGCCCATCCCATACATGCATGTTTTACTTCCACTTCCAGTGGGAGGAACCACATGACTGGCCCGATCAGCTGTCCAGAGGGGGGGTCAGGCCCATGGCCTGAAAAGTTTGGGCACCCCTGATATACACAATGCTTCATTAACAGCAATGTCAACATGTTTTGTGTGTATATATGTGTTCCATACTGGAGTAGCATACTCTGCTGCAGAGACACGCAGGGACACAGCTGATGTACGCAGTGTGGATGTTTGAGCTCCCCATGTATAGTTTGTGAGTTTCCTGATGATGCTGTTCCTTGCACTAACTTTGGCTTTGGTATTTCAGCACTGCTGTTGAAAAGAGACGGTCCTGTCAAGTGTCACACCACTCTCTCTTAAGCAGCTTCCAATTCCTGAGGTTCTATCACAGGGACTGCTCTAAAGAGGACATTAAACTAAAACTCCCAGCCCAGAGCCATAAGTAGTGTAGGTACTTTAGCACTTGGGGCTTCACTCCATCACTGGTTAAGGTTTGGTTGTGATTGGCATATGAAGGAGGAACTGGGAGGAGTGTTTTGATGCAGAGTCATTTTACTGTATAACATGGCTTACTTCTCTAGCCCCCACTTTCCTTGCTTATATGCTCAAATTTTTGTTTTTTTTCCCAGTGTACATGGCCAGATTGTGTAGTTTCTTGAAAAGATAACAAAATCTGCCATTAACATTTGAGGTATGAATATCTTTAAGAAAGGGGATCTATAATTATGACCACTTCTAATTTATGTTACCTGTTGTTATGTATGTTAACTGTGTTTTCTGACAGGAGCAGAATGTATCTTTTCTCATGTATCTATTCTCATGCAAATAAGTGGATCGAAAAATGTGCACACTCTGTTAGCCAATGGGCTTGTTGTATTATTGTTACTGTTACTGTTTATAGTGTATATAAGTCCGAGTTTTGCCCCACCCAAACTGTGTTCAAACCCCACTAATAAAGAGCTGAATTTCACTACTTCACTCGTCTGCTTCTTCATGCCCTGAACACAAAACTGGCGACGAGGATGGGATGGCATCCCCACACAGCAGCAACATCGGCCCATTTGACCCAGTGCGACCAGAGAAATGGGCAACATATAAACACCGATTCCGCCATGCAATGGCCTCGCAGAAGATCACCGACGAAGACCAAAAGTGCTCCTGTTTCATCGCTCAGTGCGGTTCTGAGATGCTTGAGCTGGCAACCCACCTCATTCTCCCATAGTACGTGGATGGGGTGCAACTTGCAGAAATCATGTCCGCACTGAGGAAACACCTGCAGCCAGAGGTGTCAATCTTCCCGGCCAGGGTGGCCTTCCACAGAAGGGAGCAGCGTCCATTGCAGACTACGCCGCCGCTCTGCGCATTGCTGCCACCCCGTACAAGTGGGACAACATCGAAGAAGCACTCCGAGACCGTCTGCTGGCTGGCATGAGGGACGAAGATGCTCAATGTCGCCTCATTATCAGGAAGATGCTAACTTTCAAGGCTGTCCTAGAAGAGGCGGTAGCGTCTGAGGCCGCACGGTCCAGCATCAAGCTTTTCTGGCATCGCCACTCCACCACCAGTGCCACTGACTCAGCTGTGCAAGCTCATCAAAATTCATCTTCATCCTCCTCAGCATCACCTGGTCCCACCTCTTCATCGGAGTCCAACGATGCAGAGGGAGAAGTCCGAGTGGTCCAATGAAAGCACCGAGAGCACCGTGACGATCGGGAGAAGAAATTCCTTTGCAAGTGTGATGGCTGCGGAGCCCAGCATGACCGCAGGAAGTGCCCCTTCCGCATTGCAGAATGCCACAACTGCAGGCGACGAGGGCACATTGCAAAAGTATGCTGACAGCGAAAGCAAAGAACTCCAGCACCTGAGTCCAAGAAGAGTCATCACCACAAAACGCCCATTGTCAAAGTGTCACCAGAGCCTGAGCCATGCCAAGTGGGCATCGTCAGCGAGCATTTCATTGCAGACCTGAGCCTGCAGGACGCCCCCTTCAAGATGGAGGTGGATTCAGGTAATAACTTTTCCATAATCCCACAGCGGGAGTTTTTGAGAATTCCCCCTGCCTCTCAGACCAAGCTCAAATTTTTTAAAACTTCCCTCCGGGATGTGCAAGATTGCCAGATTCTGGTCCTGGGGGTGGGAAACTTCTTGGCCAAATTCAAAAACATCAGCACCTCCTTGCCATTGGTTGTAGTTAAGCAGGGCACTAACTGTCTTATTGGGACCCAATGGTTTAGGCCCCTGGGAATCTGGCTTTCTGTCATTCATGCAATAGACGATGACCCAATCCGGGACGTTTGTACTGCACATCCTGAGGTGTTCAAAAAGGGTTTAGGGTCATACAAAGGACTTCCTGTGGACTTTGAGCTTGACCCAACCGTCCAGCCCATCCGGATGAAGCCACGCCGAGTACCCTTTGCTTTAAATGAGAAGATAGAAGCCGAGCTGGACAAACTGGTGGGGCAGGGCATCCTAGCGCCAGTGGACTCCACAGAGTGGGAGATACCAATAGTGACTGCTTTGAAAAGTAACGGGGAGGTCAGGATATGCACTGACTACAAGTGTACCATCAATAAAGCTATTCGCGCAAACGCATATCCTGTGCCCGTGGTAAGCCACCTTCTTGACTCCTTGCATGGAGGAAATTGCTTCGCAAAACTTGACCTTGCCCAGGCTTACCAACAATTGACTGTGTCTCCTGCTGCTGCCATAGCCCAGACCATAGTAACGCATAGGGGTGCATTTAAGGTAACTAGACTACAATTCGGGGTGAATGCAACCCCCGGAATATTTTCAAACTCTTGTAGAACGTATTTTAAAAGGTTTGCCCGGTGTTCTGCCATATTTTGACGATGTCCTGATCACCGCTAAGGACACTGTCGAACTAGCAGCCAGGATCGATCGAGTCCTCTCACGTTTTGAGAGGGCCGGTCTACATCTCAGAAGAGACAAATGTGTGTTTTTGGCACAGGAAGTGTAGTTCCTGGGGTACCGAATTACACCCCAAGGTATCATGCCCTCTGACTCCAAGGTGGCGGCCATGTGAAATGCACCGAGGCCAAAATGTAAAGCCAAATTGCAATCATTTCTAGGATTGTTAAACTTCTATTACACTTTTCTCCATCGCAAAGCCTCAGTTGCCGAACCATTACATCAGCTTCTTAAGAAAGATACTGTTTGGCACTGGGGCCATTGCCAGGAGAAAGCATTCCTAGAACTCAAAAGGCTGCTATCTTCGGATGCTGTATTAACTCATTTTGATCCTAACAAAGAAGTTGTGCTTGTGTGTAATGCATCCCCTGTCGGGGTGGGAGCTGTGTTATGCCATGTACTAAATGACAGGAGGGAAGCCCCCGTAGCATTCTATTCCTGTTCACTCTCAAAGCCTGGAAAATATTACGTTCAGACAGACAGGGAGGTGTTGGCAATCGTGGCTGGCACTAAGAAATTCCACAATTACCTTTATGGAAGACCTTTTACCATTGTAACTGACCACAAGCCCCTCCTTGGAATCTTTGTGAATGGGAAGCCCACGCCTCTAATTCTGTCCCCAAGGATGTTGCGTTGGGCAATTTTCCTAAATGCATATGATTTTACTTTGGTGCACAGGCCTGGCAAGAACATCAGCCACACTGATGCCCTGTCATGTTCTCCACTGCCAGGGGTCGGGGAAGCCGATTGCAAGATCGAAAGTGACCACCAGGTCCTTATGAGTGACACTTTCGACTGGCCTCCAGTCATCCCCTCATATATAGCCAAGGCTACGGCCAAGGATGTAACATTGACTAAAGTAATGTCTTGGGTACAAAAAGGCTGGCCTGTCTCTCCTCTAGCCAAGGAATTCAGAACATTCCACCGCAAGCATTTGGAACTGTCAGTGGAACAAGGTTGCCTTCTATGGGGCAAGAGGGTGGTCATTCCTGTCACTCTCAGGAAAAAGGTTTTACATCTACTTCACACAATTATCTGTTCCAAAGCCCTTGCCCATAGCTAATTTTGGTGGCCTCAACTGGACCAAGACATAGAACAAATGGTCGGCACTTGTGCCAGTTGTCAATCCTCTCACCCAGAGCAATCCCACCTTCCCTCCTGGGAATGGGATTCTGCTTGGGGCCCGTGGTCCAGGTTGCACATAGATTTTGCAGGCCCATTTAGGGGTGTCTTTTTCTTGTTGGTTGTGGATTCATTCTCTAAGTGGCTGGAAGTGATTAGCGTGCCTAATACCACTTCAGCCACCACGATAATGCACCTAAGAAGGCTGTTTGCAGCATTTGGACTTCCAGATGTGTTGGTGTCTGACAACGTGTCCATGTTCATATCTGCAGAATTCCAATCCTTCATGGAAAGGAATGCAATTAGACACATCACTGCCACCCCATTCCACCCAGCCACCAATGGCCAGGTAGAGCGTCAGGTGCGCACAACTAAAGACGTGCTTCGGCGTATGGGTGAAGGGGATTTGGAGCTTTAGTTATGCCAGTTTCTTTTCACATATAGGCTCACCCCCCTTGTCTCAGGGCTGTCCCCTGCTGAATTGCTCCAGCGAAGGAAACTGTCATCCTTGCTGGACAGATTGGATCCCTCTAAGGTAGAGGAGAAAGGCACAAATATAGCAATCCAACACCAGAAGGGTTTCTCATCCGGAGACCCTGTACATTGCCGCAGTTAAGCAGCTGGTGGCCCTACGTGGGTGCCTTGGTTTGTGATCGATCAAACTGGTCCTGTTTCTTACAGAATTGAAACAGCCACTGGTCTGATCTGGAGCCGGCACACGGATCAATTGAGACCCAGAGTACTGGACCCTCAAGACGAATACAGACACTCAACGCTAG
The DNA here is from genome assembly GCA_035047345.1 of Bradypodion ventrale. Lineage (NCBI taxonomy): Eukaryota > Metazoa > Chordata > Lepidosauria > Squamata > Chamaeleonidae > Bradypodion > Bradypodion ventrale. The sequence continues at coordinate 118,917,688 of JAWDJE010000002.1, forward strand.
GGTTGGCCCCCACCTGTTTAAACCCAGGGGCCAGAGGTAATAGTCAGCAGCCAGCCAACATTGACCCAGACGTGTCTTCTAGGAACTGATTTCAAGGGGAATTTGTGGAATGCTCCCCTATTCCGACCAGGTGTACCCCTACACTGTCCCAGCCTAGCACACTCGATTCCTTTATTGATGATGACCAATTTTGCTTGGAGTCGCCCTCCACTCTTAGTACACACAGGAGGGACCCTGAGTTGTCTTATTCATCCACAGAATTAGATTTTGGTTTTGAGTGATCCCCTGCTCCTCCATCTGACAAATGGGGCTTAAATTTGGGTTTACAATCCTCCCCCTCTAGTCAATCCCTCACTCCAGTCAGGTCGTCATCCTACGAGCCCCTGAGCCAGCTCAGCCAAGCGTCCAACCCAGAAGGGAAACTAGACCGCCATCCTGGTTAAAGGATTTTGTTTTTACCTAGGGGGGAAGAATGTTATGTATGTTAACTGTGTTTTCTGACAGGAGCAAAATGTATCTTTTCTCATGTATCTATTCTTATGCAAATAAGTGGATCAAAAAATGTGCACACTCTGTTAGCCAATGGGCTTGTTGTATTATTGTTACTGTTACTGTTTATAGTGTATATAAGTCCGAGTTTTGCCCCATCCAAAGTGTGTTCAAACCCCACTAATAAAGAGCTGAATTTCACTACTTCACTCATCTGCTTCTTCATTCCCTGAACACGAAACCTGTGTTGAGTGACTTCTGGGAATAAATACTGAGGGACATTTATTTCAAAAATATTCTGTGCTAGGGTTGTAAATGGTAATGTTAAGAAAAATATACTTTTCTTATTATTCCCTTAGGAAGCCTTTCTCTCTTTCTCTCAAATGGGCAGAGCCATGACATGTTCCTCCTCCACCATTTAGTGAAATTCAACTCCATTAATTCAAAATTAGCTGAAAATCTAATTAGTGGAAAAGAAAACATTATAAATAGCTTATTTTTATTTAGATATTTTCAAACTCTACCTATGGTTTGAGAGGACTAAAAATTCATTAAATGAGGGGGGCTGATGAAAGCCTGCTCATTGGTAACCCTACAAACCATCCTCCTGGAAACACTCTAAAATGGTACTGTGTAATATCCATGTATTCATACGTTTTCCTACAAAACATATTAAGGACCAAAAAATGTAATTTTATAATCTGGATAAATTATGTAAATATATGTAATGTGCTTGTTGCCATTTTTGATACATTAAGGAAGTCTTATGGAGGGAGCAAAAATACTAATACCTCAGCAAAATCTGCTCAACCATAAATCCAAATACAGTGGTACCTCATACAACAAATTTAATCCATTCAATGGGGCTCATTGTTGTATGAAACAAATTGCTATTCGATGCGTGGATTGTATAGCAATTTTCCCTATGGGATACATCATACAACATTTTTTTTTGCTAAGTGATTTTTCCCATTGAAAAATTGTTGTATGATTTTTCCCATAGGGAAAATTGTTGTGCAGGACACCATTTCCCCCCAAAACCTAATTGTTACGCTATTTCATTGCTATATGGGGGGATTGTTGTATGAGGTTCCACTGTATATACTTCTACACATAAACACACTGATTCCAGGAGGAATCAAAAATATAGCATCAAAAAAAAATTGATTTTTGATTATCCAACATATTTGCCCAACTGTGGAGTGTGATGTTAGAGCAGCAATTCTCAACATTTTCAGGCCACACTGCTCTCAGTCTAGCTTTAGTTTATGTGTAACTTGGCCCCCGCTAACCATGGAAGTAGGTGGATTAGAAACAGGAGGGTGTGTTCCCATGGTGCTGATATAGGTTTGTTGACAAGAACTGGTTTTTCCTCCTTTGCTTTCTTAACATGAGAAGCAAAAGTAACAGCATATTTTTCCATTGCCTTTCACATGACTGATCGCACAATTGGTTGGAAGTGCTTCGTTTTCCCGGTGAAATTTTTGCCTGCTGAGGAGAAATACAGACAAGCATTTGAACCGACAGGAAGCAGGCCAGAAGATTTAAAAGCAAGTCTTGGTATCAACCTGTTTCAGAAAATTCTCACTTAATCAAGGGTGGAGTTAATAAAACAAGTCAGGGGGAGGTGCCTTTAAGAGCTAACAATCCTCTTTTGTTTTACTGTTTCATACAGATGGATTCCTGCTCAGAGGAAATGCCATATTTTGCCTTGCTGGCTATCCTACAACACTGAAGGTTTCTTTCTTTTAAAAAAAAAAAGTATTAGTGATCCAGTAACTGACTTTAAAAGCAAGTGGGCAGGTAGGTGTTTCCTCTTTCCTGGTTAATGTTTTAAATGCTGATGTAATTTCAAAGTTGGGTTAAATTAATCAGCATAGAAAACCATTCACTCTCTTTTATCAGTAAGAAGAAAATTATTTTGCTGTAACGTATTGCCAAAGCAATACAGATACAGACATCCAAGTCACTACTGATGTGGATGTCCAATACAAGTCCAGTTTGTAAACTAAATGACATTCAAATGAAGGAATGAAAAATAAAAGTTCTTCAAAATAATTTAATTTGTACAAATTCATCTGATTCATCTGTGCTGTCGTATTAATGCAACTATGTACTGCATTTGCTTTTCAGTGTCCTGTTACCATGAAGAAAACACAACTATCAAATTGCAGTGCCAGGTTGAAGCAAGCTCTTCAAAACATCCACAAAATGTTGTTAATGTGTTTTTGTCTATACAATTGTGGCTATATCATTCACTTGATTAGAATATTCTCCTTGTAGGTAGGAAAGAAAACAATTGTTGTTGCTAAAGGTAAAGGACGTCCTTGCTCGAAAGCCAAATGTATTCAGCTCTAGAGTTCAGTACTCATCTCTGTTTATAGCCAAAAAGCCGATGCTGTCTGCATATGCAGATGTTTCCATGGACATGTGGCAGGCATGACTAGACATCAGAGTGCAAGGAATGCTGTTTACCTTCCCATCAAAGTGGTACCTATTTATCTACTTGCATTTTCTTGCTTTCAAACTTCTAGGTTGGTAGGAGCTGGGACAGAGATGGAAGCTCCGTCGTGCAGCACTCTAGTCTCGAACTGCTGACCTGCCGACCTTACAGTTCTCAAGTTCAGCATCTTAACCACTAAGCCACTGCCATCCTTGTTGATGCTACATTCAATTAAATGAGCTCCGACTTATGGCAACCCTATGAATGAGCAGTCTCTCCACAATGTCCTGTCCTTAACAGCCCTGGTCTTCCTCTTTTTATACTGCATTCAATCTTTCCCAGCATCACTTTTCTAGTGAGTCTTCCCTTCCTATGATGTGCCCAAAGCATGACAGCCACAGTTTTGTCATTTGTGCTTCCAGAGAAAGTGCAGGCTTGCTTTGATCTAGGACCCATCTTTCTGGCAGTCCAGGGTACAAGTTATCTTGTATCATATCTCTCCTCCAGCACCATATTTCAAACAAATCATTCCCCCCCCCCTCTACTCAGTTCTTCACTGTCCAGCTCTCACACCCATACATAGTAATCATGAATCATGTGGATGAACTTGGTCTTGGTCTCCTTTTACATGGTGATATTTTCTAATTCCTTCTTTGCTGCATTTTGTAGTCTCAGTCGTCTGACTTCATGGCTGCAGCCTCCATTTGGACTGATATGACATCCATATGACTTCCAAAATATACACGTACAGTAATACCTCATACAAAGTCCGCTTCATACAACATCAGATTCATGCAACATCGCCTAATTTCTTTTTAAAAGTTACCTCATACAAAGTTGTGCGACTTTGTATGAGGCATTGGGTTTTCCCCAGGTTGCATTGTGCCTGGGCAGTATAAAAGGCAAGACACATGCGTGCATTGCTCTTGTGGGTTTTGCACGAGCCGAAGAGTGTTTAGGAGTGGTTTTGAGCGTGATTTTGGATATTTTTTTTTTATTTTTTCATTAGAATTTTTAGAAGCATTCCTGGGATTTTTGCAACATTCTTCAGGTTCTTGGACAATCAGGGTTGTTTGACATGTTTTGTAATGTATTTAGCCTTTAGACAATGATTTCTTAAAGTTCTGTCAGTTTCCTGTCTGTTTCCTTGACTTTGCCTTGAAGTCTGTGCTGTTACAGTACAATGTATCTCTATGGAAACGATGTTGTATGAGGCATCGCGGCAAGGATTTGGACGTTGTATGAGGCATCGCGGCTAGGATTTTGCATGCCTCATACAAAATCCAAATCCGTATAAAGTCCAAACTTGTGGAACCAAGTTTGGACGTTGTATGAGGTATCACTGTACTGCAATTAATCAGTATGTCAATAATCTTACTACACTTGCACTTGCTTCCATTGAGAATGATAAATGAATGCAAAACAGCAAGGTCACCATGTAATGGCTGCAAATGTCATGTGAACAAGCTAGTCAAGATGAACGCACCCAATGAAAGTTGAACTGAGAAGCTACAAAGAGAAGAGGAATGTATTAAGTAAATTCTTAACCAGTTGTACTAAGAAACAAATTTGGATCAGATTTTTATTATTCAGTCTCATAGGTAGTAAGATTGATGTCTCTTTATTTGCTTATCTCTGGAGGTAATGGGGATGGGGTGGGCTTGAAGTCTGAAATCTTTAGCAGTACAAGCCTGTGGATGGCACTGGACACTGGACATAATTGTTTACTTGTGTTCTACAGTTTTTCTAATCTTATGCTCTAATTGATGCTGCACTGAACAATAGTCTTCACTGTGTAGATGGATGCAATTTCTTCACCACTGGATAGATGCCAAATCTAGTGTAAAGAACGGAGATAGCAGAGCACGTCCCACTCATGCCAGACATGAAACACTGTATTGCCGGCAAATGGCTCTTAAATCAAACTTCTGAATTTTAAAGCTATGGATGAGCCTCACTGAGCAATACAGAATGCTTAACTTTAAAACATATGGGAAGGGGAACGGAAGAGGCATGGCAAAAGCATGTCTCCAGACAAATTTAAAACAAATTTGAGCATATAAGGTCAGTGGTTAAAGACAGTAATAAAAGGCAGCTTTGTTTAGCTCCATTTGTATTAGTTCCCTAAAAACAGAGAGAGATGGTGCCTGATGAATCTCTGTAAGAAGTTTGTTCAAGAAGGAAGGGGCCATGACCAAGACAGCACAGTTCCTGATGTTAGCTCCTTTGGCCACCTTAGGTGTTTAACATCAAGGTCTGTGAGGAGCAAGTGACAGAGATAGCTATTTTATGGAAGAGATATTCTGACAGGTATTGAGGTCCTAAACTATTAAGAGCCTTATAGGTCATGACCGACACCTTGAATTTGGCATGGAAAGTAACAAGGAGCCAATGAAGGCATGCCAGAACTGGAGAAATATGTTCGATTCTACTGATACCAGTAATAAGTCTGGCTGCCTCATTTTGGACTGCAGAAATTCCATACCAACTTCGAGTACAACCCAATGTAGATTAGTGATGCATGAACCACTGTTACTAGACATCTCCATACCTGTCAACCCGCGGCAGTGCACTCTCTTGAATAAAAAGCTGGTCAATCAATTCACTCGAAATTTTCTGAATGGCAAATATGTTTTTGTTCCACCACATATTCTATTAGTTTTTTTCTTTTCTATTGTTTGGAACATTTTTATGTTCTCTTGTCCTTGGATATACTAACATTCTTTTAATTATACCAAATATATATTTACAGTAAACTTTGACAACATTTGTCTTGTATTTCCTATGAACATATGTATTTGAGAGATGTAAGCTGCATTGTAGGAACAGAATATTGGACTAGAGGTCAGATCTTGGTTCAAATCTGTACTCACCCAAGGAAATTCACTACGGTGTAATGATGGTAAATCACTCCTTGAACATTTTACCTCAAAAATTCTTTTAGGGTCACCGTAAGTTTGAAATGATTTGATGGCATGTAAAAAATAAGATATTTTGGAATCTTTTTGTGGGCCAAATGTTGGAGCACAAATAACTTTGTAAATAAATGAATGAATGAAGTCCTGATTTCTAGACTTCAAATGAGAATGGAAGTCACTAAAAATCAATTGAATTAATCTATGTCTGCTACTGTATAATTTGATTTGGACATCAATACCCAAAGAGTTGGAACATTTTGGATGCTAACTTTTCAGAGTTTCTGATGTATCTTTAACAATAAAAAAAAAGAAAGCATCCCTTATGTTATAGCCAAAAATAAAACATTAATTTTAAAATATAGCAAAGGGAAGAAGAGTTATAGAGCATGCATTGTCCATATATGCCATGACTTTGCAATGTGCTTTCTATCTTGAGTCACCTGGTTCTCTCCCTGTCATCTTTCTGACAAAGATTGAAAATAATTTTTTAGTCAAACAGATCTTTAATATCTTGTTGTATTGCTGATTTTCAGTATCTTCCTGGCTGTTCTTGGTTTTAATCTGTGTTTTAATTCACTTCCTAAAATTGTCTGCGCTCGGCCCCGGTGGGGGCGAAGAGGCCCGCCGGCCACGCCATCGGCCAGCGTTCCGGGCCTGCCCTCCCCCTCGCCAGGACTTAAAAGGCGAGGGGACCTGCCGGGCAAACCATCGCCGCTGCGCTCGGCCCCGGTGGGGGCGAAGAAGCCCGCCGGCCACGCCATCGGCCAGTGTTCCGGGCCCGCCCTCCCCCTCGCCAGGACTTAAAAGGCGAGGGGGCCTGCCGGGCGAACCATCGCCGCTGCGCTCGGCCCCGGTGGGGGCGAAGAAGCCCGCCGGCCACGCCATTGGCCAGCGTTCTGGGCCTGCCCTCCCCCTCGCCAGGACTTAAAAGGCGAGGGGACCTGCCGGGCGAACCATCGCCGCTGCGCTCGGCCCCGATGGGGGCGAAGAAGCCCGCTGGCCACGCCATCGGCCAGCGTTCCGGGCCCGCCCTCCCCCTCGCCAGGACTTAAAAGGCGAGGGGACCTGCCGGGCGAACCATCACCGCTGCGCTCGGCCCCGGTGGGGGCGAAGAAGCCCACCGGCCACGCCATCGGCCGGCGTTCCGGGCCCGCCCTCCCCTCGCCAGGACTTAAAAGGCGAGGGGGCCTGCCGGACGAACTGTCGCCGCTGCGCTCGGCCCCGGTGGGGGCGAAGAGGCCCGCTGGCCACGCCATCGGCCGGCGTTCCGGGCCCTGTCCTTCCCTTTATAAGACTCGGAAAGCAGGGGGGGTTTGTGGATGGTTTTGGTAGAATTGTTTTCTATTCTGATGTGCTGATATTTTGTATCTTGTGGATTGTTTCGCTTTATCTTGTGATTGTGTCATTTTATTTACTTGAAACATTGTATTAATTATTGTATTTTGAACATTGTATCTATTATCTTGTATGTAAACCCCTTGTGTTGCCCTGGGGTCATTTATATGTTGTTAGCCGCCCTGAGTCGGCCATGTGTTGAGTAGGGCGGGATATAAATTGAACAAATTGAATTGAATTGAATTTTTATTAATGCATAATTGTCCTAACATCACTACCTTTAATCAACCAACAATGGTACTTTACTGATTGAAGAAAGGGCTGTCCACTTTAAGTAATTAATATACACTATTTTAATGAAAGAAGAAATAAATGTACAAATATTTCATTTACGACAATGCTGACAGTGCTGGGAGGGGAGACTTATACCTAAACAAGCTTGGATGCATTACTTTGGGTGGGGGGATAATTGCCAGAATCCCTGTTTTTGAGAGTTATATTCCACAGACATACCTCCAGTAATAAAACTGTTGTTGTTATGGGCCATTAAGTCAAAATTGACTTAAAGGGATTCTAATAGGTAATAGGTAATATCTCAAGGTGAATGAGATATTTTAATGAGTGGCTTTACCAGTTTCACTCCTCTAGTGCATTTCCATGGTTGAGTGGGGATTTGAACCCAGGTTTCGGAGCCCATCAGTCTATCCACTACACCACACTGGGCATCCTCAATTATAAAATTAGGACTTCTTCTTTACTTCCTCTTTTACCCATTTTCAGTGTCAATTGATAACATTGGTACCAACAATAAATGAAGCATTGATAATAGAGTAATAAATGTAGAATGGTCCCAACTTATGCACCTATAATCATTCACTGTTTTACTTATCCCATTACTTACCCCAACCACAATAATTTTGAGATATTGTTTATTTTGCAAGTACCTACAACTGGTATTTATCATGCCCAATGAGAGATAGCAATTCATGCTAATGCTTATACAGATCTTTTAAACTGGTCAGCTAATCTAAGCATCATGTGCCTGCTTATATTCGCTGACCAGTTTAAAATAGCATTCCTGTTCCACATTAAATAGACATGCAAAATTTGCAGCACTCTTTTCCAGCACATGATAGATCAGCTATGTCTGACCACTTGATAAATTTGGTGTTTCCGCAAAGGAAATTGAGATTATCTTGCACAGGCACTGTGGTGTATAGTTTGATATGGCCTAGGTTTAAAAGATGTAACTTGAAGAATTTGTGTACGCACTGTGATTCTGACGTGGTCTCAGGGAACGTCTAGAAATATTTTACTAAAAATGGAAATGCCAGAAGCTGAGAACAAATTGATGATAGATTTTGTTTTCTAGGAATCTGAGATACTGAAAAGAAGGAAAAGGTGAGGGACTAAAGTGGTGATTGCTAGCATTTATTTAGTAAGGTTTTTGCAATGGGCCTACTTTGTTTTGCATTGAGAATAGATAATACATTGATTAAGCTGGCTGTGCTGGATTTCTCACTGGGTTGGTGTACTAGAGTTGGAGTTCAGTTCCTGTTGTGTATTCAAGTTAAAGTGCAAGTTGCTCCAGCAACGCCATCGGAATTAAGAGCAAGATTTGGCACATATTCTTCTCTTCTTGGCGTGCTCCTTATGTTAATTAGAGTTCTATGATTGGGTGCAACTTTGGATCATGTTCCTGATTGGTTAAAACTCATGTATCACATTATGATTGGTTAATTAAGGTTGTCCGGCAGGTTGCTGCATTGTACCATAGAGTAACCGCCACCAAGACACTATATAAGTGCCACGGGTAAACATGGTTGTGGCCGGGCCGGATCTATGCTTCCCCTTTTCTGCTGCAGGTTAGACCTAGCCAGGCTAGCCTTGGGTCTTCTCTACACGTGCACCTGAAGGTGTAGCTCAGTTATTACCACAAAGGTAGATTCCAGAGATACCGATTATGTGGGACATGTGTAGCTATCTGATGTCCGGATATCCTTGTAATAGTGGCCTGCAAGACTTTACAATAAACCATTGTTCGTTGTTCTGTTCATTGTTTGCTGGACTATTCTTTACAATGGCCGGGCACAACAGTTCCCCACTGTGTCTCCCCGGGAGAAGGGCTGGACTATGAAACCTTGGCCAAATTGCACAGCCCCAGGGTGCCCCAAAAGAAAAGAATGGTAAACCACTTCTGAGTATCATATCCTCTGGGAAGGATCAGTGTAAGTCAGAACTGACAGTGTATAATTATTATTCATTCATCTTTTACATTACCACTGTTTTGATGTAACAGTGTATAGATAATGAAACAATCTGGGAGGGGAGTGAATAAATTTAACCATGTACTGTCTACCTAGAATATCCCCCCTAAAAAGCTAACATAAGTTGGAATTGATTTGGCAGCACAAAAATGTTATTATTACTTTATCACATCAACATCCTATCCCATTTACTACTTTTTACATCAGCTTCCACATGCAACCCTCCTTTGTTTTTCTAGGTTTTCTTCCCTGTTTTCTTTATTGAAGAAAATCCCTTTCAGAGAAAACTGCTGAATAGTTCCAGCATGCCTCTTGACTGTTAGCATGAGGGTCTCTCTGTCTGGAAATACTCACCTTGAGAAAAGCACTAGGTTTTATTCAAAATAACTGCTTGTGTGTTTTCAGTCACAATCTTAAAAACACCAGAAGAGAGGATAAGAATTTAATTTATTTAGGTCAGATGTGGCATCTTATTGCTCAAGAGGAGTTTACTCACAACAGATTGTCACTCTCTCATTGCATATGGAATAAAAGTAAGAGTTGGCTCAATGTGTAACCATTTAGATCCAGTTGTCTGTTTGCTATTAGTTTTTGTTGAACTTTCTTCTCCTACTTGGGATGTCACGCATCGCTGATATCCTGACACTAACATGCCAGCTAGACTCACATAACATTATAGATCCACTCCATCTCCACCATCAATGATGCTATTAGGTTCATAGCCTTTCATAACACCAGGAAGAACTTTGATTACCTAGCAATCAGCATGAAATTAATCAATATCTTGTTTCACTTCGTGCTGTTCTTTCTGTCCCAAGGCTTGCATATAAAGCAGTAAACCCTGAATGCTATGAAACATATGCCATTTTGCTTTTCTTCTTCAGGCTAAAAAGTAAACCATTAAAAGATTGTTGTGCTTACACCTACTTTTCAGTGCTTGGTCAGCATTTTAGGAAAATAAATACAGACCTTTTGGACTAGAAAATGCAAAAATTGGCTTCTTAGAAAATCAAATCATGGAGTGCAGTACTTTAAATAGAACCCAGTCTCTGCTACATGTGTTATGCACTTAACTAGTATTATTTATCACTCCTCTTCATTCTGCCATAAACTTACTGTTGCTATTAATATATTGTCAGAGCGTTGACTTTTTGCTCTTATGACTACCATCTTGTATGTCTCAAAAACAATTTTGCAATTTTGTATATCTCTGCTGACAGCATAGTTGAGCAGCTCCTAAACAAACCCAAGTGGTGGGATTTGGGTTCTGTGCAACAGCCACAGTCCACATTCTGTGAACCTTTCTACATTGCTTAACATTCTTAGCAGTATTAACTAGAGAGACCCAGTTCTATCCTTGTGTAACAGACATCTGGCTCAGGAATCAGAGGACCAACTAAAGGCTCAAGGAATTATGCAGGGAGACGTAACCCTGGGTGACTGGCATGGCAAGAAACAGAATGCTGGAATTTGTGTGTGGAGTAAAAGAGCTTTAAAGTCTTGGAAGCCTGCTCCAATCAAAAAGATCCAATTCTGTGACATCACATGGACTACCTTTGTTTTTTGAGTTAGGCTGTGAATTTTCAAGAAATAGGATGCCATTGACCTCCTCTGATGAGGCTATCTATGTTCTAGACCATTGTTTAGAGAGACACTGCTGATGCTTATTTGGACATAGGTCAAAGAATTGAGATGAATCCTGCAACAGATGAGATGGATAGATGCTTCCCAGATATGGGAACAGAGATGTTTAAACAGGGTTGCACTCATCAAAAAGGAACAAGTATAAAGTTTTGAGGCACACCCAGAGCCATCACTGTCATTAAAGTGACTTCTATGACCAGAAGGGCCTCTTTCTGTCTTTAGCTGGTTTACCAATTGTACCTTTTCCTGAACAGGGACAGTTTGCCACTTTGACCCATACACTGGTCACCTTATGTTGACATTACTGTAATGTACTTTCTTTGGGGCTATCATCATACTCACTCTGGAAGCTACAGCTAGTACAGAATGTGTTTGCGAGGATGTTGTGCAAGGTACCCTGTTGTGCATCTATCATCGGGATACTGAAACAATTGTACTAGTTGAAGCCTATGGATAGATCTATGCATACACGGGTGGGTACATACATACACACTATGTAATATAATATAGGAATTAAATGTGTGGGTAATCCTAGTATGAAACAATGGCCAGTCATGCCTTACATACAGTAAATGTTTCACCTCAGTTCAGTTCCATATTATGCCATCTACACTTTACCACAGCTAGTAAATAAGGAAGGCAAAAACAGAAAAACAAAACAGGTGGATTCAGCAACACAACCTGCCCTTCTGTGAACACTTTGAAAACAACTGTGGAAAACAGCTCCAGGTAAACAACCTGTTTGGTCAACAGCATTTCTCCATAGGCTCTGGTAGCTTTGCCATCACAAGCACTGATTTATTCCCAGTTTCATCGGGCATGACTAAGAGTACCAAAAACATGCTGCACTCTATCAACTAATTCTTTCGCCTCAAAATAGATTTAGAATTTCTCTATAATTTGCCCAGAGTTTCAGCACTTTGCCAAAGCAGGCTATTGCTCTTCAAGACTGTTTCAAAGAAAGACTGTTAATTTAATTTAATTTAATTTAATTTAATTTAATTTAATTTAATTTAATTTAATTTTTGCACTTGTATGCCGCCCAATCAGGGAACCCGACTCAGGGTGGCTCACATGGTAAATAAACAATATACACAATATACAATACACAATATTGTATTCCTTTTCCCAACAAACATTTCCCTGCCAATGCTCTTGGAACACAAAGTTCCAGGCTTCTTAGGCAGGATGTTTGCTAAAACGTCCTGCTCAACTTGTAAATCTTGGTAGTTATGCCAAGCTTCTCTTTGGGTGTGGTGACATGGACAGAAGTAATGCCGAGGATGCTCCAGGATGGGGACAGAGTGGAAAAATGGGGTACATCTTGTATTGTATATAGTGGCCTATAGTGGGCTATTTTGGTAATAATAGGGTGTGTCTTATACTCTGATGTGTTTTATATCCCGGCAAATATGGTACATGTGATGCTGGCAACAATAGCATCCCTGTATTAAATTCTTCTTCTACACTTCTACAACTTTCAGTAAAATGTATCTTACCATGGCTTGCAGTCACCACATTGCATACTTAATAGTCAAATATGGCAAAAGATGGAAAGAACCAGTGGAGAAGAATTTACTGTTTGGGTTACAATTTCCAGAATGCTCCAAGATTCATATCTTTCTTAAGCATAGCTCAAGCGTGCATTTGTAGTCCCAGAAAAATAACATCTCCCAACGCTGAGAAGCATCTGCTAGAACCTCCAAACAAGGTCAAGGTCCATGTGTAGGAGAACATACAACATGTTTAACTATACTTTACAGGAGGTAATTCAACACAGAGATTCTGTTTCCAGTGATATAACACATACAACAACCCTGAGAACACTGTTAGTCTCAAGGGTAAAGAGTCCGCATGAGATTAGAAAAGAATAGCAAGAATTTTAAAGTTGCTGGTTTATTTGTCAATATGTAACTATAAAAAGTTTCCAAGATATTTCTTTTATCTCTCACATATTAACAGCTGAAAGCTAATGCTGAATAATGTTTATCAATGCTAGTTCTGGTCTTTAGACTTTTCCTCCCTGGGTCGCCATGTTACATCAATCCATTCCTTGAGGTATGCATTCTAAAGGCAATGCCTGTTTTATAGATCTGTCAGATAATGAAATGAGAAAAGTGAATTTTTTAGAAACTGCACATGTTCTAAATTGAGCAATGGCTATTTTTAACAAATGGTAGTCTTACCTCTCCTCCGCAGTTGCATATTTTTTCCTTATCTAACCAAACAACTGCTGTCTTAAGGGGGCAAAAATGCATAAGAGGAAGCAAATCTGACATATAAATGCTTACTGAAAGAAAGGACATATTGTAAACAATGTTTCTGGAGAATTAAAACTGGATTGTAAAATTAGTGTTATACCCAACGCAGCAACATGATACAGAATTTCTGTTTGCTATGCCATCACTGACTATAGGCTGGTTCTGAAAGGAACATAGAATTCTTAGTAATCTACAGAAGCATTTATTCTGGTCGAAACTATTTGGCATCTAATGAAGCAACACATATGCAGAAGAGAAAGTCTGATCCTTATTAACGGCTTGTTTTTTCATTCTGCATTTTTGGAATCAAATAAACTATGGCAATTTTGGCTCAACATACTCCTTTCAAAATAATAAATAAGGCAGCTTTTTGTGCCTGTATCAGAATGTCTCAAGAGACTTTCGGACTGAAGACCCTGGAGGTCACTGTCCATATTGTTCTACCAAAGTATGATTTACTGCATACTTTGAAAACCATATGGGAGACATATATCCCAGCTGCAGAGCAAACTGCTGTACAAAACAAAATATCCAAGGCCTTAGAGCTGAAAGAAAACAAAAAATAGACTTGTGGGCCCATAGCTGAAAAGAAACCACATGTTAATTTAAAACTGCAAGTATGACACCTCGGCTTTAGAACAAGTTCACTGCTGCTAAAAAGAGAAAGCTGTTTTGTGTGCACCATAACTAGGCTGCTGTGTTTTTGTTTACGAAGCTATACCAAAGAGGAGAAACAATAAAAGAAGGGTATCTTTTGAAGTGTAAAGAAAAAAATTTTTAAAAGTTTTTAAAACCACAGTCGTTTAGTTTAACTGTTGGTTCTTTACTTCACTTTTAATGTTCCAACATGTAAGTACTGTAGTGTGGTATAAATTGTAGCCTCCCCTAGCAAACCGGAGAGTTGTCATCATGCTTTAGAGAGCACAAGGCCTCTGCTTTCTCATGTTACAACTAAATGGTCACCACTCGGGCTGAGGAACATATCATATATCATAAATCACTCTCTGGCAGAGATTTGGCAGTTAGTCAGCACCCCAGGCTATGCAATATACAATATGGAACATTTTAAAGGTGGAATCTAGAATTTGTAACTTAAAGACTTAATAGCATCTCGAAACAGTTTACTACTTCCTGATACTGAGAGTGTATGCGAAGGAGAGAGAAAACAAGAGACATAAAGAGAGTTTATTTCTTCTCCCTCCATATGGTTCAAAATTCACTAAGATACATACTGTATACACTTACCGTATTTATTCGTGTATAACACGCAAAATTTTATACCAAAAAAAGAAATCAAAGTTTGGGTGCGCGTTATACACGAGGACTTGGTGCGCGTTATAAACGAGCCTCTTTTACTCACCTGCACGCACCCGCCGGGACGAGAAGGGAACCCTCCGGGGGAGGCGCTACCGCCAGCCACCCGAGCTCCCGGGCCGCGCGACTCAAGAGCCGGCGCCGGGTAGGCACGGAGCACGCCACAGCCCTCCTCCCAGGCGGCGGCAGGCGCCCAGGTCCCGCTGCCGCCGCCGCTCACCTGCACGCACCCGCAGGGACGAGACGGGAACCTTCCGGGGGAGGCGCTACCGCCAGCCACCCGCGCTCCCGGGCCGCGCGACTCAAGAGCCGGCGCCGGGTAGGCACGGAGCACGCCACGGCCCTCCTCCCCGGGCGGCGGCAGGCGCCCAGGTCCCGCTGCCGCCACTCACCCGCACGCACCCGCCGGAACGGTAAGGGGGAGGCGCTAACGCCAGCCACCCGCGCTCCCGCGCCGCGCGACTCAAGAGCCGGCAAGGGTAGGCACGGAGCACGGCACAGCCCTCCTCCTGCTTGTCGTCTAGCGCCCTGCTGAGATGCGCCGTCTGCCCCACCCACGGGCCCAGGGGCGCGCTTCCCTCCGGCTGGCGAGGTTATACCGAGGTTTCATGGGAAATTAGGGGTGCGCGTTATACACGAGTGCGCGTTATACTCGAATAAATACGGTAATAACTTGTGGAAACTATACAACTTAAGGTTTTCCTCAGTAAAATGAATAAAATGCAAGCGCGGCACCAAAATGGCCGCCACGCTCTTTGCACACACACCCCCAGAAGCAGACATCCGGGTTAGTCAGGGGGCATGGCCACCCCTCTATAAAAGGGGTGGCCACGAGACAGCTGTGCTGCCATTTTAAGAGAAGCGATGGAGCAGAGAAGTTCGCTCCGACGCTGCTCCCCGGCTTGCTCGCCTTTTCAAAATTTGATTGGAGGATATCTCTCCTCCGATCAGTGCCTGCTTGGGTGGCTATGGCACCCAAGTGCAAGTCCCAGGCAGCCCCTAGGCTGCGACTTAGGGAGAGGGCTCAGCCCATCCCCTCGACCGCCTTGGGGCAACCACCAGGCCGGAGGGCTCGGGCGGCCGCTTCACAGGGGGGTGGCAGGGTGATAATCCCCACTGCCACCAATGAGGATTTCCAGGCCTTTGCCTACCCGCCCAGTCGGAGGACTCGGGTGGGGGCTGCGCAGGCCTGCTCCCCTGGGGTTTCTACCCCTGTTGCACCTTTGCCCAGCATGGGGCATAGCGGCCCATTCGGGCGCGGCGCGGGATTGTGCCCCACCGTTCTACCGGCCCCCCATGGGCCGGATTATTGGGCATGGCCCTATTCTGGCCAGGGATTGCCACACGGTTTTATCCCTCCGCCCGCTCATCAATTGCCTGGCAGGCCGTCCAGTCCATCCAGCCCACCTTATTCTGGTGGGTCTGACACTGTCGATGCTCTCCTTGCCCGCATATCGGCACTCGAGGCATCTATGGGAATTGCTCCGCCACCTTCAGATGGTGGGCTTGGCAGCTCTTCAGCTCCGGCCCACATGCCGGCCACGGCCACGCAGCAGGCCGCCAACAGGGTTGAGCTGCTGGAGGCCATCAGGCCAGCGCAGGCTGGCACCTCGCAGCTCCCCATCAGGCCATTACAGCAAGGCATTCCACCGGGGACCGGTCCTGCTTGGCAGGGACGCACCGGGACGCAGAGCTCGATAGCCATCGCAAGCTCCGACGCCCACCGCAGGCCGGAACCCCCAGTGGGGGCGGCCCGCAGGGGTGCACCAAGTGAGTATCCTGGTCAAGTCAGTACACCGGTGACACTAGCTCAAAGCACTGGGGGGGGGGTTTCAGTGGCCATGGCCGCAACAAGTTACTGCGGGAGGGCAGTTCAATCCACACTACCCTGTTACTTCCTGGGCTCCTAATTACCCCCCGGTTATTCCAGGGGTGACCGCCCCTATGCTTCCGCCTAACTTCTCGGGGGTCCGACAGGGCCCATTATGTGTTCCCCCACTTCAATCCATGCCAATGGCGGCCCTGCCGATGGCCGGTTACTCCCTACCCCTGGGCGACCATTTATCCCAGAAGATATGGCGTGGGGAATATATTGACATTTTCACCCTCCTGAACCATGAACCCACTAAAGAGGAGAGGGAGGGGCAGGACAGCAGGGACAAGGAGTTGTCCCGTCGTCGTAAGCCACCTCGCACTTGGGCCAATTGGTTACCGGCCTATCTGATATACATGGCAGTATACCAACGGGCCCATCCTGATTTGGCCATCCCAATGGTCCAGTACCTGGACAATATTTACCAGGCCGTGGTTGATTTCCCTGGCCCGTCATGGTTGGCCTATGACGAAGAATTTAGGATGAAGGTGGCCCTTCACCCTGAGATGAGGTGGGACGAGCCCTGCCAGCAGTTGTGGCTGCTGTATATGACCCCCACGCAGCCAGCGCCTGGTGACCAGTACCACTCTGGCCATGCCGTACAGCAGGCTGCTACTACACAGACTCCCCGCCAGCCGGCGGGGCAGGGGGTTCCAGCCCAGCTGCTGTGTTGGAGTTTCTCCGCCAACGGAGTGTGCACCAAGCGCCAGTGTAGATTCAGGCACTAGTGCCCTTGTTCCGGCACTCATGCCGCCTCCGCATGCCCGCGGGCCGGTGGGTCATGGGGCAGAGGAAGGGGTTTTCAAGGGGTGGCCAGAGCTCCCTCGGACGGTGCTACCCATTCAAAAGGCCCCCTCCCCAATTAATTTCCTGGTGCTTGAACGATGGCTGCACGCTTATCCTAGACAGGATGATGCGATCTACCTGCTTGAGGGCTTCCAGTTTGGCTTCCGCATACCTTTTAAAGGTGTTCATGGGCCTCAGGATGCCCCGAACCTACTGTCTCTCAGGGGTAATGAAGACATTGCTGTGGAAAAGATAGCCAAGGAGGTTAAGGAACAAAGGGTGGTGGGTCCATTTAACGACCCCCCATATCCTAACTTGAAGGTATCCCCTCTAGGTTTAGTCCCTAAGAAGTCCCCGGGTGAATTCCATCTAATTCACCACCTTTCTTACCCTGCGGGTTCCTCGGTCAATGACGCTATACCGGATGACCTTTGCTCTGTCAGGTATACGTCCTTTGACCAGGCCTTACAGATGATATGCTTGTGTGGTTCCGGGGCGCTATTGGCGAAGTGTGATATCAAATCGGCATTCCAATTGTTGCCAGTGCACCCGGATGAATTTGAGCTGTTAGGTTTTTGTTTTTGGGGCAAGTTTTATGTGGACAAGGCCATGCCTTTTGGCTGTTCTATTTCGTGCTTGGCCTTTGAACGATTTAGCACCTTCCTCCACTGGGCTTTTGTTTGTAGGTCGGGGTCCCAGTCTGTAGCCCACTACCTCGACGATTTTTTGTTCGGGGTGGACATGACACGGGCATGTGTGCACGCCTGCTCACCACGTTTCAGGTGCTTTTGGGGGAACTGGGTGTCCCCCTAGCACCTGAAAAAACAGAGGGCCCAGCCACCACCCTTACCTTTTTAGGTATTGAAATCGACACCGTCGCTCAGACATTCAGGTTGCCTATGGAAAAGGTGACTCGGATCTCTGATGCGATTTAGGCAATGCTTGCCAAGCGTAAGGTGTCTCTCCGGGAGTTGCAGGTGCTTCATGGCCACCTCAACTTCGCCTGCAGGGTAGTGACACCAGGCAGAGCCTTTGCCAGGCATCTGTGTGACGCTATGGTGGGTCTTTCTAAACGACACCACAGGGTACAGCTGACTAGGGGTTTACGAGCAGACCTTTCGGTTTGGCTCACATTCCTACAGGACTTTAATGGCGTCTCCTTTTGGAGATCTGAGTTTATGGTCAGCCCCCAGTTCCAAGTACAGTCGGATGCCTCCGGCTCCCTGGGCTATGGGATTTATTTTGAAGGACAGTTGGCCTATGGTCAATGGCCTCAGACATGGCAGGGCATGGATCGCTTATGCGATCTTACGTTCCTGGAGTTTTTTCCAATTTTGGGGGCCCTTATGCTCTGGGGGACAGGTGGGCTAATTCGGTGGTTCACTTTTGGTGTGACAATGCTGCGGTGGTGCACATTGTCAACGCCCAAACGTCAAAATCCCCCAGAGTCATGGCCTTAGTTTGCCAATTTGTTCTTAGGTCCTTGCGCCTTAATGTGCTCTTCAGGGCCAGACATGTGCCAGGCATTAATAACGATATTGCTGATGCTTTATCCCACCTGCAGATCTCCCAGTTCCGTGCCTTGGCTCCAGACGCAGAGGAACTTCCCTCTCCACTCCCAGCCGAGATCTGGACATTTGGCAAGGAGAGGTGAACCGGGCGATCGGCATGTCTTTGGCACCTTGCACGCATAAGGCGTATCAGCATACACTCCTTCAGTTTAGGACCTTTTGTAGGCAAAGGCAGTTGCCTGAAATGTGGCCGATACCGGTCGACCAGATTTTACAGTATATGGTGCACCTTCATGATCAGGGGTTGGCCCCACGCACCATCGCCACCAGGCTTTCTGCCTTGGCATTTATGGCCAAGGCACGGGGCTTTACTGTGTGAATGACTTCTGCATACGCCACGTATTGGAAGGGTGGACATGTGAACGTGGCCGCTGCCCGGACACACGTCACCCTGTTTCACCAGGTGTTCTGACCCACCTTGCACGAGGTTGGCATAGACTGTGTTATGATAGGTATGAGGAGTCTCTTTTTCATGCAGCTACCACAGTAGCTTTCTTTGGAGCTCTGCGAATCCGCGAGCTGGTCCCATTGTCAAAGAGGGACATGTCTCATAGGGCACTGGAACTCGACGATGTGTCTATCAACCAGGAGTGGGCTCAGTTGAGGATTCGTTCCTCGAAGGCCGATCAGCATGGAGTAGGCAGTGGTGTTAGACTGCTACGATGTACATTTGCTGACATGTGTCCGGTTGGTGCCCTACATGCATTTTTGGCAGTGCGTGGTACGCGCCCTGGCCTGTTGTTCTGCCACCAGGATGGGTCTCCCCTTACCAAATTTCAGTTCTGGAGGGTGACCGGTATGGGACTTCACAGTGTGGGCCTCCCTGGGGCTCGTTATGGCACCCATTCATTCAGGATAGGCGCCGCATCAACTGCGGCTGCGTTTGTGTACTCTGAGGCTGATATATGTTGGATGGGCAGGTGGGGGTCCACGCGTTTTTCCTTATATGTACGTCCCCTCACTGTATGAGTACCAGTTATGTCCTTAATTCCTTCTCCTTCTTTTACAGACCCTGTGTGTCTATGCACACCGGTGGCAGTGTGGCTGGTGGGCCACAGTTATGTGCACTGGGCGGCACAGTATGCTGCATCATCGGAGTGGGGACCCCATCTCGGGCTGCGTGCATCCGCACGTATGCGGTGGTATGGTTGGGCGGCATGAGATGGCGGGAACTGTTGCCATTCCTGATGTCCATCAGGGATGCTGGACCGCCTGATGTTCTGATTCTGCACCTCGGCGGCAATGATCTAGCACAGATCACTGGCCTTTCCTTAAAAATGTCTGTGTGCAGTGACCTGGCGTTTCTACATCATTTATGGCCATACACACGGTTGCTATGGTCTGACATCGTGCCGAGATATTGTTATAGAGGAGGCATGGATCTCTGTGGTTTGGAACGTGCCTGGCGGTCAGTGAAAAGGGCTGTTGCCCGGTTTCTTGTTGAGAATGGCTTGGGGACAGCCATTCGTCACCCGGGGATAGGGTTGCAGGATTTTGACCTGTATGCAGGAGATGGGGTCCACCTGTCGGCCAGAGGTATCAACCTCTTTCTGAAGGACGTGCAAGCGGGCCTGGTAACTGAGCTGACGGTCTGGGGGGGGGGCGGTGAGTCATCATGGACGTCTCCCCGTGTGGCGGGTAGCACTGGTAAGGTAAAGATTTATGACCCATAGGTATCCGGCAGCTTCGCAATTGACTGGCCAACATGTAGATAGGTACAGGGGAAACAGGATGGGCCGGTCAAGGGCGAACCATGAAAGGGGTGATGTTAGGAGCTTCACAGCCTGCATCTCCTTGATACATGTAGCCAATTACCATTGGCATTTTGGGTGGAACCTTACCAGTGCTACTGCAGCCTGCTTGCCTTAAAGAATTACAATTGGATGATACACCAATTGAAAGTGATAATTCAGACTAGGGCATTATTCAATAAAAGTGGCCCAATGCCTTTAATCCAATACTGGTGTCTGAGTCTTATTTGGGTGGGTGCGCCTGCAATGCAAGCGCAGTGCCAAAATGGCCACCGCGCTCTTTGCAGGGGCCCCCCACCCAGATGCAGACATCCGGGTTAGTCAGGGGGCGTGGCCACCCCTCTCTAAAAGGGGTAGCCACGAGACAGCCATGCTGCAATTTTAAGAGAAGCGACGGAGCGGAGAAGTTTTTCCCTCCACCCCCTCCCTAATGGACAGTGTGATTTTCTGGTCGCTTCGGGGCCGGATGGGAATTTTTGCTTGAACCTTCAATTGGCACTTTGGTTCTTGGCTTTTTCGCCCATCCCACACTGTCGCTATTTTTGAGATACGGGGTAAGTTGACTTTGGTCACTTTTGGCGGGTAGCACTGGTAAGGTAAAGATTTATGACCCATAGGTATCCGGCAGGTTCGCAATTGACTGGCCAACACGTAGATAGGTACAGGGGAAACAGGATGGGCCGGTCAAGGGCGAACCATGAAAGGGGTGATGTTAGGAGCTTCACAGCCTGCATCACCTTGATATTTGGATGGATACACATCATAGGGCAAGGTCAGTAGATAGTATATTGACTTCGGTCAACAATTTGTTTGTGTCAACATACATGTAGCCAATTACCATTGGCATTTTGGGTGGAACCTTACCAGTGCTACTGCGGCCTGCTTGCCTTAAAGAATTACAATTGGATGATACACCAATTGAAAGTGATAATTCGGACTAGGGCATTATTCAATAAAAGTGGCCCAATGCCTTTAATCCAATACCGGTGTCTGAGTCTTATTTGGGTGGGTGCGCCTGCAAAGCAAATTGTAAGGCACACATTGACATCTGATTTCCTGAAACCATAGGATAACTAGCTCAATTTTAATTCCTTTGTTATCATGTAATGAGCTCATAATTAGGGGTGCTGCTTCCTTATCCTCACTCAACCACAGTGATTCTAATCCAGTTGATGGTCAAATTGTTATTTTGGGAATCTTGAAAAAAGTTTGAACTGGGATATGGTGGTTTGCAGCATAGACACAAGTTAAGATTTGCATCCTAATTGGCCCACTACCATCACATAGGGAAGGGTGGTCAGACACTTGTGTAAAAGAAATTAGCCACAAGACAACATTTCAAATAGTGTAACATTAATGCAATGAACTGTTCATTAACACCTCTGTTATGTACTGAATGCTTTGTGATAAGTATCCCTTTAACAGATTTGTATCTGTCTATTGTATCTACTGAAAGCAATCAGTGTTTCATTGTAACCAGCTGTTAAGAACAATGCTGCGCCTGCAGTAGCAGCATTGGACACAGGATACCCATTCACCTGCATACCTGAAGGGCAGGATACTACTGCCTCTACTGCATCAGGCAGGATACTACTGCCTCTACTGCATCGGGCAGGATACTACTGCCTCTACTGCATCTGGAGAAGATGGGCGTGGACTGTTACCTGGGCTATTCAAAATGTACTATAAATAAAGCTGTTGTTTCACCTGTACCTCATGTTCACTTGACTGCAATACAATAAACCTGGTTTTAGCCCTTACTGCGGCTCCTGCTTGTCTTCTGTTGCAAGACACCAAATTGGCGACGAAAGTGGGATGGCGTCCCGACAAGGGAACATCGCGCCCTTCGACATTACAAAGCCTGAGAGATGGGAACTCTACGAGGAGCAGTTCCTCTACGCTTTGGACCTCGAGGGCATCGAGGAGGAATCCCAGCGGCGGGCATTCCTACTGGCCCAGTGCGGCTTAGAGACTTTGAAACTGGCAACCAACCTCCTGACGCCGAGACCGCTCAGGGCCGTGCCCCTAGACGAGATCCTCGCTGAGTTGAGGAAGCACTTTCGGCCGAAAGTGTCCGTGTTTCCGGCAAGGTTGGCGTTCCAGCAGCGGTGCCAGCGGGCTGGTGAGTCCGTGGCAGACTTCGTGGCAGCCTTGCGGGTGGCTGCTGTGCCATGCCGGTGGGGAGCATCCCTGAGCGAGGCGCTGAGGGACAGGCTTCTGCTGGGCCTGCGAGATGAGGGGCCCAGGAAAAAGCTACTGGCCAAAGACGAGAGCATCTCGTTCGAGCATGTCCTGCGCATCGCCCAAGCCGCCGAGTCAGTGCAACAAGGCGAACGGGTGTGCCGGGCCAGGACCTCCGTGGTTGGGGGGCCCCCGCCGGCGGTCCCAGTCCACAGCTGCTCCTCCCACAGAGATCGAGGGGCCTCTGTGTCCTCCACGTCCACCTCCGACTGCAGCGAGGGCGAGGACATGCAACGGGTGCAGAGGAGACCGGAGAGGCAAGACCGCGCCAGAGAGGACCGCCACTGTGACGGATGCAGGGCATCCCACGACCGGAGCCGATGCCCATTCCGGAAGGCGGAGTGCCACAACTGCGGGCGGCGCGGGCACATCGCAAGGGTCTGCAAGCAGCATCGAGATGACAGCAAGGGCCAGGCGGAACGGCCCCAACGCAAGGCACATGGGGTCGGGCACATCTTCAACGACGAGGCCCAGGAGCAACGCGCATCTCGACGGGTTCCCGAGAACTGTGACCAGGCGATCAACAGTGTGCAGTTGCAGCGGCCCCAATTTTTTGTTGAGGTACTGGTTCAGGGGGTCCTAATAAGGATGGAGATCGACTCGGGGTCGGCGTACTCCATCGTCTCCCACAAGGAATTTCTGCGTATTCCCCCGAAGTCACGCCCCAAGCTGAAGGCCTTTACGACTGTTTTGCGGGATGTCCAGGGCAAAACTATACCAGTGTTGGGGGTGGGAGAATTCAAGGTTCAGTTTAAGAGGCGCTCTGCTCAGTTGCTAGTAGTTCTACTCCACTAGTAGTTCTAAAGGAAGGGTCCTGCTGCCTCCTGGGGACACAGTGGTTCGGGCCCCTAGGAGTTTACATTGGAGGCATACACGCCGTGCAGGCTGACCCGATCACGGAGGTGTGTAATGCACATCCTGCCGTCTTTGAGAAGGGGCTAGGGAAGTTCAAAGGGCCCCCAGTTTCTTTCGAGTTGGACCCCGACATTCGACCCATCAGGATGAAGCCAAGAAGAGTGCCTTTCGCACTAAAGGACAAAATAGAGACTGAACTGGACAAATTGGTGGGTCAGGGGATTTTGGTGCCGGTGGATTCCGCCGAGTGGGAAACCCCCATTGTTACGGCGCTTAAGGCTAATGGGGAGGTTAGAATCTGCGCTGACTACAAGTGCACGATTAACAAGGCAATCCGCCCAAATGCGTATCCAGTACCAGTGGTAAGCCACCTGCTTGCAACCCTGCATGGGGGGAGGTGTTTCGCCAAACTAGACTTGGCCCAGTCATACCAACAATTGTTGGTAACCCCAGCTACAGCCGCCGCTCAGACAATTGTGACCCATAAGGGAGCTTTTAAAGTGACGCGCCTACAATTCGGCGTAAATTCGACTCCGGGGATCTTTCAGTCCCTTGTAGAAAGGTTGTTAAAAGGGCTCCCAGGTGTTTTCCCTTACTTTGATGACATTCTGATTACAGCGGGGGGGAGAAGGAATTGGCCAAGAGGTTAGACCACATGCTAACAGTGTTCAAAAAAGCGGGGCTCAGGCTGAGAAATGATAAATGCGTATTTTTTGCTGAGGAAGTAGAGTTTCTGGGTTTTAGAATAACCCCTGAGGGCATTAAGCCAGCTGAATCCAAGGTAGCGGCAGTGAAAGATGCTCCTCACCCCACCACCAAGCCCAAATTGCAGTCCTTCCTAGGACTCCTTAACTTCTATCACTCGTTCCTCCCGGGAAAGGCGTCCATTGCGGAGCCATTGCATAGATTACTCAAAAAGGATGCGGCTTGGCGGTGGGGGGACAGTCAGGAACGGGCATTCCGGGGGCTCAAACAGCTTCTATCTTCCGAGGCTGTGTTGACCCACTTCGACCCAAAGAAACCCGTTGTGCTGGTCTGCGATGCCTCACCGGTGGGGGTGGGGGCAGTCCTCTGCCACGTGCTAGAGAGCGGGCGAGAGGCCCCAGTGGCATACTATTCGAGATCCCTGTCCAAGGCAGAGCGCAACTACATCTACGCGCAAACTGACAGGGAGGCCCTAGTGATCATTGCAGGAACTAAGAAGTTCCACGACTTTCTCTATGGTAGGCCATTCAAAGTCGTGACCGACCACAAGCCCCTCTTAGGAATCTCCACTACAGATAAGCCAACCCCGCAGATCTTGTCCCCAAGGATGCTGCGTTGGGCGATCTTCCTCAACGCGTACCAGTACGGGCTGACCTACCGCCCCGGCAAGGAGATTAGTCATGCTGATGCTCTTTCCAGGTCACCCCTCCCACAGGCAGGGGATTCTGAGTGCGAGGTAGAACAGGACCACCAGGTGCTCCTGATTGAGGACCTAGAGTCACCCTCAATCCTGCCAGCTGAGATCGCCAAGGCTACGGCGAAAGATAAGTCATTGACCCTAGTCAGTTCATGGGTACAGAAAGGCTGGCCGGCAAGCTCCCCTACGGAGGAATTCAGGATTTACGGTAGGCAGAGAGACGAGCTCTCCCTAGAAAGGGGCTGTTTACTCTGGGGGCAGCGGGTGGTAATCCCCGGAGTTCTGAGGTCCCGGCTGCTAAAGATGCTGCACATCAGCCACCTGGGGATCGTGCGCACCAAGGCGCTAGCTAGGAGTTACGTCTGGTGGCCCAAACTAGACACAGATATAGAACACATGGTAGGCACTTGCGAGAGCTGCCAGAGCACCCGCCCCGAGGAGTCCCGACTTCCGCACAGAGAATGGGACATGGCCAGGGGTCCGTGGTCATGCTTACATGTGGATTTTCCTCATAATAGTGGACTCCTACTCCAAGTGGTTGGAGGTAATTCCAATGGCTAGTACATCGTCAGCTGCAACGATTAAGCAATTACGCAAGGTATTCAGCTGTTTTGGTTTACCTGATGTACTTGTGAGTGACAACGCCACAACGTTCACGTCAGCGGAGTTCCAGGGTTTCATAGAGATTAATAAGATTTGCCACATTACTGTGGCCCCATTTCACCCCGCTACAAATGGTCAAGCGGAACACCTGGTGCGAACAACGAAGGACGCACTGCGTAGGATGGGCCCCGGGGAGTTGAACCTGCAACTCTGCCAATTCCTGTTAAGATACCAAGTAACCCCCTTAGCATCAGGGCTCTCGCCCACCGAGCTCCTCATGCGGAGGAAACCCGCCACAATCCTCTCAAGGCTAGACCCAACCAGGGTGGAGGACACGGGTAGAAACATAGAAACGGGGGGCACCAAGAGTTTCGAGATCAGCCAGCCAGTACATTGCCGAAACTACGCAGCTGGTGGCCCGACTTGGGTACTGGGAATAGTGGTTGGACAGACAGGACCAGTATCCTACAATGTCGAGACAGGTACAGGGCTCCTCTGGAGGAGGCACGCCGACCAACTCAGAGGCAGAGTAGTGGAAAGGCAAGACGCGAGTAGCCAGAGGGAGCACTCAGCGTTAGGGTTCTCCCCCACCTGTTTATCCCAAGGGGGAGACACAAGCCACAGGGGGGAGGAAAATGATACAAACCCGCATTCTTCAGACATGCCGGGTAACAGGGACAATTTAGAAGAGAGGGTTTTTGAGGATTTCTTAGATTTTGAGTTAGGGGACTGGGGGGATTTTTCAGAGTTGTCCCCCACCCATCCAAGCAAGGAGCGGGGGTTTTCTTTAGTCCCTGGAGCCCCTGGTCTCACATCCCTGGAGTTTACTCCCACATCTAGACCTCTCCAATCCCTGGCCTACGACTCACTGCCAACCGCTAATGAGTCACGTTCCTCCAATGCAGGAACTCGGTCACATTCCTCCAATGCAGGAACTCCGGCCCAGAGTGCGGCCACCCCTCGCCCAAAGCGAACGTGCGGAAAGCCTCGATGGCTGGAGGACTTCGTCCTCACCTAGGGGGGAGGGATGTTATGTACTGAATGCGGATTTGTATCTTTCTATTGTATCTACTGTAAGCAATCAGTGTTTCATTGTAACCAGCTGTTAAGAACAATGCTGCACCTGCAGTAGCAGCGTTGGACACAGGATACCCATTCACCTGCATACCTGAAGGGCAGGATACTACTGCCTCTACTGCATCAGGCAGGATACTACTACCTCTACTGCATCGGGCAGGATACTACTGCCTCTACTGCATCTGGAGAAGATGGGAGTGGACTGTTACCCAGGCTATTCAAAATGTACTATAAATAAGGCTGTTGTTTCACCTGTACCTCATGTTCACTTGACTGCAATGCAATAAACCTGGTTTTAGCCCTTACTGCGGCTCCTGCTTGTCTTCTGTTGCAAGACACCAAAACCTCAAGGAAAGCTCAAAATATCTCAGATATGTTATGTATCAACTAAGGAAATAACCATTTTGGTTGTGGAACCTCAGACCCTATTGGGTTTTACTTACTGCTTTATTTGTTACTAGCAGAGTTGCCTGGCTTTGCCAGGGGGAGGGGTGTGAATGGCCTCCCCACACACAAATCCCCCTCCCCCGGTCCTCTTTGCTTCCAACCCCATGCACACTAATACACTCACACCTCGCCATCCCCCCTCCCCTTCACGCTCACCCTGGAGACACACACAAACGCACACACACACACTCACACACACACCGCATCCCTCTTTCCCTCCCACTCACTCACTTTGGGGGGCCCTGTGCCCTTTTTCCCCACCCCAAGTGCGCTCGCTCTCTCTCTCTCTCTCTCTCTCTCCCTCACACTCACTCACTCTCTCTCTCTCTCTCACACACACACACACACACACACACCACTCTTACGCTGCTCACTTCCCTCCCACACACAAACATGCACACACAGTGTGATAGAGAGAGAGGCTCATTGAAGCAGCGCATTTTCACTCCTGGTGAGTGGGCAGTGGGTGTTTGTGTTCTTGGCGTGTGGGCGTGGCCACGCCTCTTCTGGCCTCGTTCAGGACTCCCTGATTGGCTGGCGTATGGCGCAGGGCACCCTGGGGCCTGTAGTTTTTTTCCTTTTTGTGGGGCTCATGCCCTACCCGCAGCCCCCAGACTCCGGCTATGCAATCTGTGACGCCAAAGGTAGGTGTGTGCAAGCTTTCAGGGGGCTCCGTCGAGAGGCATGGAAATGCATTCAGGACATACCTTTCCATTTTATTAATATAGATGTTATGTAAGTGCATCTAGTGTTTTCATTATATTTCTATCTGGCCTGCTTTCCATAAAGATTCAAATTAATTTAAATACTGAGCAAAATGTTAGATTCAATCAGAAATGTTAACAGGTAGTCCTTAATGCAACTGCCAGGAAATCTAACTTATCAAGAGAAATGTTAAACATCTAAATCCAGTGACAGTTAACTCATTGAACAAATAATTGAATGTTGATTCAATGGGTGTTCCCCGTTCATAGAATTATTGAATTATAGACTTGGAAGAGACCCCAGGGTTCATCATTGCAGACCCTAAAGATACAATAAATCCACTGTTAGAGCATCCTTAACAAACTGCCATCCAAACTGCTGTTAAAAGCCACCAGCTAAAGAAAGCTTGACACTTTTTAAATCAGATTTATTCAGTTTTGGTAGCTGGAGCTTTGTTGGCCTGTTGATCAACCTTGGGTAGTGTTGTGTATTTAAGGAAATGTGTTTGCCATTTTGTCTTGTTGTGAAAGAGTTTAATATGTATTTGCTTTACTATGGTCCGAAGTCTCGTGAGACTTCGGGAGGGTTCTGAATGAGAAGTGCACGAGACAGAGCTGTCAGTGGTACTAACGGGTTTTTTCCAACTGTCAGTACTGATCAGAGATAGCTAAGGAATGTGAGGGTGTGTGGTTAGCTCTGGTCACCTATTCTTATTCCAAATAAAGTTGTGTGTTTGGCTCGTATTGCTGGCTGCTGCCTATTATTTTTCAGAACACTAAAGGTAGTTTGTTGTTGGTGTTGGTATTCAGTCGCATAGTCGAGTCTGACCCTTCGTGACCCCATGGACCTCTGTACACCAGGCACCCCTATCCTCCACCATCTTCTGCAGCCCACTCAGCTCTATGCCCATTGCATCAACAATGCCATCTAGCCATCTCGTCCTCTGCTGCTCCCTTCTCCTTTTGCTTTCGATCTTGAACGATAGCAATCTTGCATGCAGTTACACTGGGTATCAGTGGAAGAGGGCTTTACAGCCTAATGCGATTGTCTTTGGCCTCTAACTTGACTGGTAAAGTTCTTTTGCAACCTCTGGCATTTAAGGCAAGTTCCCACCTCCTTTTCCTGTTTGTTTTCTTGCTTCCATTGTTCAGGGCTGTAGCCAGGATTCTAGATGTGGGTGGGTGAATATTTTTTCAGGATGGGCAACAATGTCATATATATATGCCATATATATAAGCAGCCGGGAGTTTGAGGGTGGGCTACAGCCCTGCCATTGTTTTGTTTGTAGCCTCTTTCTCCTCTGTCTGTTTATCAAGTAACAAACATGGGAAGTATCTTATTTTTATTCTTCTAACTGAATCTACAAATGGTAACTGTAAATAAAGATATCTTTTTCTCCTTTAAATGCTTCACAAGTAATTTTATCATACAAAGTGCTAGTATGTGGAGGGGAACCAAAGCAGGGCTAGGGTTGAACTAAACTGATCTCTCCAGATTTCTGTACTGTTAGTTTCTACTGGGAAGGAGAAAAATCCGTTCATGGTCAAAAAGCACAAAGGCAAAAAAGTAGCAAAATGTATATAAAGCAGTAATCTAAGTAATTGAGATATGCAGACAATACCATCCTAATGGAAGAAAGTGAGGAAGATTTAAAGAAGCTACTGATTAGGTTGAAAGAAGAGAGTGCAAAAGCTGGCCTGAGACTTAACATCAAGAAAACCAAGATAATGGCAACAGGCCCTATCAACAACTGGAAAATAGACAGGGAAGAAGTAGAAGCAGTGACGGATTTTACTTTCTTGGGATCTAGGATCACTGCAGATGGTGACTGCAGCCATGAAATAAAGAGGCGACTGATTCTAGGGAGACAAGCCATGAGAAACCTGGGGAACATAGTGAAAAGTAGAGACATCATCTTGCAAACAAAAATCCGTATAGTCAAAGCAAAGTGGTAATGTATAGATGCGAGAGCTGGATCATTAGGAAGGCTGAGCGCAGAAGAATAGACGCCTTTGAGATGTGGTGTTGGAGGAGAGTTTTGAAAGTACCCTGGACAGTGAGGAGAACAAATAAGTCAATCTTGAAAGAAATCAGTCCTGATTGCTCCTTAGAAGGTCAAATAGTAAAGATGAAGATGAAGTACTTTGGACACCAAATGAGAAGAGAGGATTCACTTGAGAAAGCCTTGATGCTGGGAAAGGTGGAGGGCAAAAGAAAAAGGGGACGGCCAAGGATGAGATGGCTGGATGGCATTGTGGACGCAGCGGGCACCGAGCTGAGCGGGCTGAGGAGGATGGTGGAGGACAGAGGGGCCTGGAGATCAATGGTCCATAGGGTCGCAAAGGGTCGGAATCGACTGTGCGACTGAACAACAACAAATCTAAGTAAAGATAAGTCCAGGACAACAGTCCATATAACTATATTTATGTGCAGTGCAGTTCCATAATAATATTTCCAAACAATTGACCACTGAGAATATATTTTCCAAAGCTTTTCCGGTAAAATATAAGCTTTTCTGGGCATAAGCCCTTTCCTCATGGAAATCTATAAGTTAATAAATACAAAATGAATAAATACAAAATTAGAATATATCTCATACTGGAAATCAGGAAAAAGTGACTGTGCAAAGCATAAAAACCGTGCATGACTAGATAAAATATATACATAAACAGGATAAATAGATACATACATACAGATATACAATTAGAATAGTACATCAAAAGATGAAATCTAAAGATCAAAATGTCTAAATGTCTAAATATTGGGGTACATATAAAAACGGTACTAGTATGAACATCATTATACTGAGGATAGGAAAAATAGTATAAAATGCATATAATTATTATGTACAGTGGTTTAGATTCTTGTTAAAATAACGAAGTGTCTAAAGTATCAAGAATAAATACTGTCAATTAATAATCAAACAATAAGGAGATGGTATATCATTAGAAAAAATCCTACCTCAGTATAAAATGGTAATCTACTACAAACGATAGAGTCTCGCGTCCTAGCCTCTATGCGAAGTCTGCTAAGTGCTGTGGACGTTGACCTGAATGGTAAGTGACTAAGTATAAATAGAGTACCTATAATTGCCCATGTGGGGAGCTCCTCTCGTGAATGCATTCTTGCTGACTCATCGCAACTCACGAGGTGACCATTTACAAAAAAGGAGACATTTCCAATTCCTGATTTAAACCTTTTGGAGAGACCGAGTTAAATAAATGTATAAAGAATGCTTCTCTGCAAAAGAGTTGTTTATCTACATCTATTTTTTTATATTGTTTTGGGTGAATTTGCTCCAATGCTGTAAAAGTAAAGTCATTTTCATTTTCACAGGTCAAAAATTCAAACCCAGGACCTTAACGCTCCTTTAGTGTCTCATTTTCTCCAGATGGGGCACAATGAAAATGACTTGCATCCTGGATCAATGTTTTCATAGCATAACATCATCCATAACATAACTGAGAGCCTTCAAATAGTCAGCTACTAGCAGTTTCTCCTCATCCAGTAAATATGTAAGGATAAAACTTTCCCTCCTCATTATGACAGAGTTGACATTTGCTTATCTGACCCACACCTTTCATTTCAACTTCTGTCTCCTCTGTATGGCAGGATCCTTGGGGAGCTGTTTACCAGGAGCGCCGGTGGCACAGTCGTTAAACTGCTGTCCTGCAACCAAAAGATTGTGAGTTTGATCCTGGCCAGGCCTCATAGTTGACTTAGCCTTCCATCCTTCTGAGGTCAGTAAAATTAGTACCCAGTATGTTGGGGGCAAAATGCTAATTAACTTGTGAATTGCCCAGAGAGTGCACTAAGTTCTATGGGGTGGTATATAAGTGTGATTGCTTTGCTTTGCTTTACTGCTCCTTTCTGTTTTGACCAGCTTGGACAATTTGCTGTTAGATAATTTAGCCATCACATTGTGTACACCTAACTCCAGATTGCTGAGGAAGATGCTACAAAGCATGAATTGAGTCCCAATACAGATCTTTTAAGGGACCACACTGCATGCATCCCTCAACTGTGAAACCTTTCTGTGTACTCCAACTTCAGCTCCTGTTCCTGAACCAGTCATAAGAGGATGTGCCTTTCCTCCATGGTTAAATTTTTGCTGAGAACACTGTTTAACAACAATAAAAATAGGAACAACTGGAAGACTGATTAAATAATGATTTTCCTATCCATACAATCATTATAATTCTCAAAGAACACTAGAAGTTTACTGAGGCATGAGTTACCATAAAACAAACCATTTTAAAACTCCTTTAGCAAAGACATACCCTATATTCCTAAAAAGTAATGCTTTTCACCGATGTTTCCCAGAACAGATATTAAATTAACCAATCAGTAATCTCCTGGATGCATTTTATAAAAAATTCATTACCTTGGCCATTTTCCAGCATTTGGTACAAGGATGAAGAGTACTGGCACACTTCTCTAAACTACGCCAGAGAAGTCTAAATATCTCACCAAAGTACAGATCCCAGGATGCTTCAGGATTGGGGTCATGACAGTTAAAGGGGGTACCAAAGAGGTATAACTAAGTAGTGCAAATATCTGGATTGTATAGCTATTCCATTGTAAGTATCTGAAGTTTTCCTTAACTTCATATGCTTATGGAGATCCTATCTGAAGGGTTAAATGAAAATAGGAAGAAAATGCATAATGTGTAACATATAAGGAGTGTGTATCAACATCAAACAACCAAGCAAGTGTTTCTAATATATATAGTTAACTAGGCCTTGCAAGGTATACAAATGCTCCATTTTCACTAACCTTGGATCAAATAAAGCCTCTTATGGCAAGGATCTTTGAGCGGAATTACCTCATCAAGCTGTTGTTTAGGTAAGAGTGTTGTATATGAGAGTTCACTAATAATTGTTGCCAGGTTTTTTATCTGTATGCTTTTTAGCTTCTTTATCTTTCCAGAATCATGCATGGATGGATGAAATCATGGCTTTTGGAGAGAGGTCATTTATTCCAATCAATTTTATTGTCCCTTCCTTTTGAGAGAGAGAGATGATCAGAGGAAGTGTCACAGCACTAATCCCCATCTCTTTGGGAGAGAGACAGCCAGAGTAGTGCTAAGATAGGTGATTTCAAGCCAAAAAATTAACCACAGACTGGAAAGGAAAATGAGAGTTCTACTATGCCTTTTTGCAGCTGCCTGATTCACTTAATAGATAGTCCAAATTTCTGAAGGAACTTATTAATCAGTTATGGGTTGGAGCACACAAAAAGAGCCTCCTTGAAGGTTGTGGTATTTTTGAACTACAGTTGGGAGTACCTTGGCAACGGCCACCTTGTGTTGCTGGCTAATCTTTCTCACACTAGGTCAGGTGAAAGGAATTGCAGAATAATAATAATTTTGTGTCAGAAATTAGTCTGGGTTGAAAGGATTTTTGCAGAAGAAACTCCGCTCAGGGAAAATCCAAATGAGGCTCCTTTCATGTCTCCAAGAGCTGGGACAGAGATGGGTGCTCAATCCATCATGCAGTACCTGGGTCTTGAACTGCCAACTTGCCAGCCTTCCAGCTGACAAGGTGAGCTTCTTAACCACTGAGCCACCATAGGACCTACTGCAGAATGAACTCACCCAAATGTGCCTTCATTTTGGCAGTTTCACATCTGGCCTAGACATGTAAGAAGATGTTGTGGGGTTTGTAAGGAAAGTAGCCTTGGTAAAAAAAAATGTGCAGGCAAAGGCGGGGAAGATTAACAGTGGGTAGAGATAGAATGTTGAGAAGAGCTAATTTGTATAATGGACTGAGATTGGTTGAGTGTGAATGATTGATGGGGAAGGTTCTAGAAAACCCTGAGGAGAACTAAGAAAAGGGGTTGCAAAGAAGAAATGATCCAGCTGAGGAGAAATAAGAAGAGAAGAAAATGAAGGGGCTTTGAAACTGGCTGCTGTCCAAGAATCATCCAGCTGAGTAGGGATAAGAAGGCTTCCCTAGCATAGTAAGAGAGGCTTGTTATTTTGCCCATGTGTGGGGAAAGTGTGGAACTGTCTTGCCTTGTCTTGTTTCCCCCCTTTTTGAAATCTGACTGTAGATGTTTGTAAATATTTCAGTTGTGTTAAATAAACCTTTTTAAAATTTCAAGCCCTTGTTTTCTCACACAAGTAAATGGAGTGTGTGTGAATACGCTACCAAGATTAGGCAGAATCATTGGTTATTAGCTAACCCTAGGGAGAAGGCAGGCTGTAATTTGTCCCGGCTTGCCAGGATTGAGCTATTGAAGATCCCAGGGCTTGTCTGGTGTGAAGAAAAATCCAGGCCAGACTTTGCAGTTAAAAGCGTTAGGGGAAAAAAAGTTAGAAGGGATAGGCTCTCCCTCCTCCTCGCCCCCCCCCATTCCCTAAATGGGAGCGGCCAGGCAATAATTAACCTGGCAGGGGGGATGAGATTTTTGAGTGTTGCGTGTTGGTGGGTGGAGGGTTATATGTTACATATTGCATGTTATATGTTTTATGTTATATGTCATAAAATAAAATAAAAACTGGAAAAAAAAGAAAAGCATCCTGGCTTGGTACGATCTCAGACCAAAATTTTCTGAGAGAAACGGTCTGACGATCATTACAGGGTTTTTTTACTTTATATAGGAAAGCACTGAGCTTAAATCTATCATGGGCAACCAAGAACAAAAATAAATCAGGTGTTTAGGAATGTACAGAAGCTTTCAAAGAATAGGACAAAAATTATATGAAGTGAGATAAGGAAAGTATCGTCTAGATTTAATTTAATTTAATTTAATTTAATTTAATTTAATTGTTGGATTTCTATACCGCCCACTCAACCATGGCCAACTCAGGGCGGTTCACAATCATAGATAAAACAGATAAAACAGAACTAAGAAACTGCCCCCTAAAAAAGGGTGCAGGTACCGAAGGAATCATGGGGGAAGGAATAATCCTCTATACCAACCACCCAACAGAAGCCACCCCTCCACCTGCACCCCAAAATTGGCCTGCCAACCAGGTTTTTAGTTCTTTTCTAAAGGGCAGGAACTCCATCTGGAGGCACAATTCTACTGGCAGGAGGTTCCAAAGGGCTGGTGCAGACATGGCGAAGGCCCTCCTCCTTGTGCCAGAGAGGCGAGCCCCCCTGGCTGATGGCACAATTAGAGAGCCGCTCTGGTCCGCTCTGGTTGGACAGACAGATGCCCTTAGGGCAATGCGGTCTCTTAGGTAACCTGGCCCACTACCATATTTATTTATTTTATTTTATTTATTTTTGCACATTTATATCCT
Source organism: Bradypodion ventrale (assembly GCA_035047345.1). NCBI lineage: Eukaryota > Metazoa > Chordata > Lepidosauria > Squamata > Chamaeleonidae > Bradypodion > Bradypodion ventrale. The sequence continues at coordinate 118,952,922 of JAWDJE010000002.1, forward strand.
GCTCTCCTGGTGGGTACACCATTATAACAATATAATAAAAATTACAATAAAAACAATTCAATGACAATAACTAAAAACAAACCTAACACCCCAATTAAAACCAGCATTAAAACACAAATAAATTGTCATTTAAAAAAAACAACCCACCCCCACCCTAGCCCTGTTAAAACAGAATAACCAAGCCTGGGGGGCAGCCCCTCACATAGGCTAAATCAGCCACCGGGCCTGACTAGTAGAGTCAAGCGTGCCCCAAACCTGCTGGAAGAGCCATGTCTTCAGCCTCTTTCTAAAGGGGAGTAGATCCGTCTGGAGATGCAAATCAGGTGGTAAGAGGTTCCACAGGGCTGGGGCAGACACAGAAAAGGCTCTTTTCCTGGTCCCAATAAGATGTACTTCTTTCACTGATGGGACCACCAGTGAACCTCTCCTGTCTGCCCTAGTAGGATGGGCTGAATTCCTTGTGGCAACGCGATCTCTTAAGTAACCTGGTCCAATGCCATGAAGGACTTTAAAGGTCAAAACCAGCACCTTGAATTGCACCCGGAGGCACACTGGCAACCAGTGCAGCTCCCGGAAAAGTGGTAAGGCGCGAGCATATTGCCCGCACCCCATCACGACCCGGGCAGCCGCATTCTGGACCAGCTGAAGCCTCCGAATGGTCACCAAGGGCAGCCCCATGTAGAGTGCATTACAATAATCCAATCTGGAGGTGACCAGAGCATGAGTGACCATGAGCAAGGAGTCCCGGTCCAGGAATGGGCGCAGTTGGTAAATGACACAAAGCTGTGCAAAGGCCCTCCTAGCCATGGCTGCCACCTGCTCTTCGAGCAGTAGCCGCGAGTCCAGGAGGACCCCCAAATTGTGCACCAGATCTGACTGTGGCAAAGATGTCCCAGCCACGACCAAAGATGGTTACTCCCGGGATAACACGGGACCCCGCACCTAAAGCCACTCAGTCTTTCCAGGATTCAGCTGAAGCCCGTTGTCCCCCATCCAGACCTGAACAGCCTCCAGACACCTGGTCAGGACTTCAACTGCATCACTTGGGTCCCCACGAGATGAGATGTACAGCTGGGTATCATCTGCATACTGATGATACCTCATCCCATGGGAACGAATGATCTCACCCAGCAGTTTCATGTAGATATTAAACAATAGAGGCGAGAGTACCGATCCCTGAGGCACCCCACATGGGAGCAACCTAGGGCTGGAAAACCCACTCTCTAAAGACACCGACTGAGTCCGGCCCACGAGAAATGAGGAAAACCAAGACAACACCGTGCCCTGGGCCCCCAATCCTCGGACCCGGCCCAGAAGGATACCATGGTCAACGGTATCGAAAGCCGCTGAGAGGTCAAGAAGAGCCAGGACAGAGGGGTTGCCTCCATCCCGCTCCCGCCAAAGATCATCCAAGAGTGCGACCAATACCATCTTGGTACCATAACCGGGCCTGAATCCTGACTGAAACGGGTCCAGATAATCCGTATCATCCAGAACCCCCTGGAGCTGCCGAGCCACTGCTTTTTCCAGCACCTTCCCCACAAAGGGAAGTTTGGAGATAGGTCTGAAATTAGAAATGACAGTAGGGTCGAGCGATGGCTTCTTCAGGAGGGGGCGAACCAGCGCATGTTTGAAAACTGCCGGAACCACCCCCTCCCGCAAAGAGGCATTCACCATCACACCGACCCAACTGCCCATTGTTGCCTTGGCAGCTCTAACCAGCCAGGCCAGGCAGTGGTCAAGTAAGCAAGTGGTATCACGCACAGCTCCAAGGAGCCTGTCCACTTCATCAGGGGCAATGGGATCAAACCGATGCCAGATAATATGGCTAGACTCTGCTCCACCCCACCCCAGGCAATCAATTTCCACGTCAGGATTAAACCCCAAATGGATGCGAGCAACTTTCTCTACAAGATGGTCAGCAAAATCGTCAGCTGATCCCTGCCACCCAGGACTAGGCCCCCCCCTTACCCAAAAGGGACCTGGTGACCCAGAACAGGGCCACTGAACAATTATCAGCAGAGGCAATGAGGGAGGTGAAGTCCTGGCGCTTCACCACCCTCATCGCCACGAGGTAGGCTTTAATAGAAGCTCTAATTCGTGTTTGGTCGCATTCACACCAAGTCTTCACCCAACGGCACTCAAGGCGTCTCCTAACCCACTTCAACTCCCTCAACTCATCAGTATACCAGGGAGAGCAATGCGGTCTGCGAGAAGGGAGAGGCCGCACTGGCGTGATTCTATCCAAGACCAATGCCACCTCCTTTCCCCAGAGGGCAACCAAGGTCTCAGTCGAATCGTGCAGCCTGTCCGGAGGAAAGTGTCCCAGCTCCGTCTGAAATCTCTCGGAGTCCATAAGTAGCCCGGGTTCAGACCAATTTCGTGGGTCCAGCCTCCCTACAGTGATGCGTCGCTCCCCGAAAATCAAGAGAGACCAGATAGTGATCTGACCATGGCACTGGTGTTATCTCTATATGATGTAATATCAGATCACTCAGCCACCGCTCCGACAGGAAAACTAAGTCAGGGGAGTGGTTGCTACTCCTGGTGGGACCCCCAATTACTTGAGTCAGGCCCATAGATGCCATGGAAGCCATGAACTCCTGAACAGCCCGAGAAGCCGATCCCAGCAATGGCAAATTCAAGTCCCCCAGGACCATAAGCCCCGGGAGCTCCAACGCCAATGCTGCAATTGCCTCAAGCAGGTCAGGCAGGGAATCTGAAACTCTGCAAGGGGGCAGGTACAGAAGTAGGATTCCCTGTTGGATCGGGGCCGCGGGGGCGGCCATGAGGTCCCGGAGGAGACTGGTCAAGGAACGACACGAGACAAGATGGAGCGAAGACCAGTGGTTTATTGAGGGAAAATCATCAGTATATATTATGTTCAAGGCTGCGTGTGATAGAATCGTCATCTGACAGAAAATCACATCACATGTTTACCCGGGTTAATTGGGAATCTCTCTTGGGGAAGTTAATTAACTAAGGCAAATACTGACAGGGGAAATCCATTGTTCATGGCTTGCACAAGAGTAAACATGGCCACTATTTGCGCTAGGGCTTGGGCTAATCTGCAAGTGCGGAATTACCTAATTCCTAACTCGAGTTAGATATTCAACTTCCTCCTGCCGAACTGCCTGCCAGGTCAGATATGGGTGAATCAATGTTATGACTATTAATCCGCTCCCCAATTTCTGTTCCTGCAGAGGCCAGTGACCAGGAGCCTTCTCGACCGGTGTAGCCTCTGTCAGGGACAGTTATGCCAATTGTGCTCGCGGACACCACAATTCCCAACTGACTCTTGAGGCCCAGCCGAAGCAGCAGCAGCTCACAACCCTGCACCTGTGGAGCGGTGGCCCTGGTAACTCCCAGTGATTCCCGGGCTACAATCGTGACACCACCGCCCTTCCCCATATCCCTAGGCTGATGCCACACCCCGAACCCAGCTGGACACATTTCTGATATAGGAACTCCATCCTCGGGTGTCAGCCAGGTCTCGGTGATACATGCCAGGTCGGCCCGCTCCCCTACAATCGAATCACAAAGAAGGGGTGCTTTGTTGCAGACCGACCTAGCGTTCAACAACAGCAGCCTAAGGGAGGGGTCACTCCAAACCTGCTGACCAAGACCCAGTGATTGAGCGGAGGGGCTGGAACAAGGGACAGGTAACAAGCATCGGTCCCTCATTCCCCATGTGCGGCCCGCTCCACCGCTCCCGCTATATCGCCCCTTGCCCGTCACTACTGAGATGTGGGGCCCGGGAACCTCACATTTGGCTCTAGACGGCTGTCCACTCCCCAAGTCGAAGGCAACAGACTCAATAGAAATCCTGTGTGGGGAAAACCAGCTTAACCTCCCACCCAGCTGAACAAAGTCCTGGCTCCCGCCCCTCCTGCCCAGCAGGCTCCGAGGCCGCGCCAGGGCTGAGGGCTGCCGCAGCAACATTGGCGAGGCCACTCGAGCCACTGCCCAAGTCTTCCTCTCTCGTGGCCATCCTGCCAAGAAGGGAGCAGGAGCGGAGGCATAGGAGAGGCCAGTGCCAGTTCTTAAAGCATCCGGCCCACCCAGCTGAGCAAACTCTTGGTTCCCAACCCTCCTGCCCCGCAGGCTCCGTGGCCATGCCGGGGCTGAGGGCAGCCACAGCGGCATTGGTGGGGCCGCTCGAGCCACTGCCCAAGTCTTCCTCGCTCCCAGCCATCCTGCCGAAAGGGGAGCAGGAGTGGAGGCATAGGAGAGGCCGGTGCCAGTTCTTAAGGTGTCCAGCCCGTCCAGCTGAACAAAGTCTTGGCTCCTGCCCCTCCTCCTCTGCAGGCTTTGAGGCCACGCTGGGGCTGAGGGCTTTAAAGGTCAAAACCAGCACCTTGAATTGCACCCGGAGGCAAACTGGTAACCAGTGCAACTCCTGAAGCAGTGGTGAGTCATGGGCATAACATCCACACCCCATCACAACCCGGGCCGCAGCATTCTGGACCAGCTGCAGCCTCCAAATGGTCATCAAGGGCAGCCCCATGTAGAGCGCATTACAGTAGTCTAGTCTGGAGGTCACCAGAGCATGAGTGACCATGAGCAAGGAGTCCTAGTCCAGGAGCAGGCACAACTGGTGAATCACCCGAAGATCAGTGATGGCCAACCTTGGCACTCCAGGTGTTCTTGGATTTCAATTACCAGAAGCCCAAGCCAGCACTCCTGCTGATGTTGGTGCAATCTCCATATGATCCATTAAGGAGCATTTAAAGGGATTTTTTAAAAAAAACACTCCACCTGGAAGGGCCATTTACTCTACCCAATAGAGGTGACTGATCTATTATTACCACAACTTAATGAGTTCATTAATGAATCCCAAATACATGGAAGGCCTTTTTTCTTTTTTTTTTACTATAGTTCCATTCAGAGATTCACCTGAATGTGTTAAGGATTACGTTCATTGCAGGAACTTGGAGTTGCTTGAACCTGAGACAAAAACATGAGCTGTCCAGGGAACTGTGTTTTGTTTTTTGTTTTTAATCAAGTAGTCCATTAGGATGTGGTTTATGGACCCAACTGTCAGTACCCGGGCAAAATTTCAGTTCAGAAGAATGTACTAAAAGCTTGTGACAAAGCAAAGTTGTAACCCAGTGCTTACATATTGATAGTATTGTCCCATTCCCCAGGTAGGACAGAGGAGTTACACATATAAGGTGTAACCATAAAGAAGAGTCTCAAGGGTGTGTTCCAGGAGTTGTAAAGCCAAGATCTTTACAGAAAATACAGCGACAAATGAATGGGTAGCATCTTGCAATAGCGGGCTGGATGGGTGAACACATGGTGAACAAACATTTGTGTGACAGTAGCTGTTCACACAGAAACAGGAACCACCTGGAGTGATTTAACATAGCTCAGTGTGGCATTTTTAATAGGCACTAGACTGGTGAAAGCCTACCAGCTGAAAATTGGCCATACATACATATCTGGAAGTCCATTCTGAAGCAGATACATATGAGGAGTCGTTTCTCAGCAGTTTTAACTCCTCACTCAATATCTCTTGAATATCTTCAAGAGATATTGATATTAGTAATCAAATCATATAATCTAACTTGCTTCTAGTGACTATTGTATAATTATGTTATGTTAATTGTGACCAAAACCCGTTTATACTATAATTCCCTTTTTCTTTTCTTTTTGATTATTTAATAACTTATTGGAAATGCCTGAAAAAATATACTCACAAACAAAGCATCGTTCAAAGCGATAAACCAGGGGTTGGCAACCTATGGTCCATGGGCCGAGTCCGGCCCACTATGCCAAATTATCTGGCCCCACCCTTGCTCCAATCACCACCACAGATGCATTTATAGCGGCTGTGGATGTGTTTATGGCAGCCGTAAATACATTTACAACAGCCGTGGATGCGTTTACAGCAGCCATAGATGCGTTTACAGCAGCATTTATGGCAGAGTTTACGGTAGGTGGGGGGACCACCAGTCCAGCCCCCTCAACTGTCTGAGGGAACATGAACTGGCCCCTGACTTTAAAAGGTTGCCCACCCCTGCGATAAACAGTTGAAAGAATAAGCCTCACAAGCTTATTTCCCCATCTTAGTGCTCATTCCACCTTCCAGAGACCTGTACCCCTTCCAGAAGCCCACAAAACCATTTGTGCTGCTTCAGAGTACCTGTGGTCCTGCTCCAGGCTAGAGAAATCTATGACAGGTTTCAATCACTGACTGTTTGTGCTTACAAACCAGCCAGCCAGGTAGGGTCTGCAGTGTGAATTAACTTAATGGTGACCTTTGCCTTTAACTTTAGTGTTACCAATAAAGGGACTAGACTTTCTCCCACCAACTAAGCTCTATAAGAAACAAATATGACTTTTCTGGATGCAACCAGATTTATTTAGAGGTACAATTATAAAGATTCAGAAGAACAGAAGAAAGGAACATATTTGCTGATCCCTTTCCAATATAAACCAAGAAAAGCATAACTAGCTATTTTATCTCTGCCCTGACCTAGCCTGCTAACACAGTGACTACATTTTGCTCTCTTTTACTCACAAGCACACATTGTAGCAAGTGATCCTAAAGAATGGCAAAATCATGGAATTTCTCCTCCTCCCTAATAACCAAAACACATATTTTTCCATTCATCCCTTTTCTTCCAGGGTTTTAACCAGTGATGGGCACCAAAAAAATTTACTACCACACTGTGGGGCGTGGCCTAACTGGTGGGTGTGGCCTAACTGGTGGGTGTGGCCTAACTAGTGGGTGTGGTCTAATCAGTGGGCATGGCCTAATCGGTCTTTAAGGTGCCACAACATTTTTTTGTTTACTCTCTGATATGCTTGCACATAATAAAATGGCACCAATTCTAAAGTTTAATTCTGTGCAAGCAGATCAAGAGGTAAACAAAACAAAAACACAAAAATGTTGTGGCACCTTAAAGACTCACTGCCACCCCACCCCCGCCCTGGGAAATCCCTTTAGCCTCTGCTCCCCTCTACACACACACACACACGCACACACGCACACACACACGCATGGGGGGGAGGAACAATATGTTTTTAAAAGATGGAACATTTATTAAAATAATATGTCTATAATTTAAACCAAAACAATGACCTTCTATCTTCAATACTGTGTACAATATACATATTTCGACTTTTATTTCTTCCAGCAGTTGTTAAATATGCTAATGGAAAGTAAGCCTGTATAAATTCATAATTAAATCCATTGCTCTAAGACAGGGGTGGGCAAAATTTTTGACTCGAGGGCCATGTAATTGATGAAGTTAAAGAATTGAAGTGCTGGACGTGTGTGTGTGTGTGTGTGTCACACACACACACACACACACGGAGGGGAGGGGAGGGAAGGAAACCAAAAGACACACACACACACACCGGGGGGAGGGGGAGGGAAGGAAACCAAAAGAGACACACACACACACCGGGGGAGGGGGAGGGAAGGAAACCAAAAGACACACACACACACACACACACACACACCGGGGGGAGGGGGAGGTAAGGAAACCAAAAGACACACACACACACACACACACACCGGGGGAGGAGGGAAGGAAACCACACACACACACACACACGGAGGGGAGGGGAGGGAAGGAAACCAAAAGACACACACACACACACCGGGAGGAGGGGGAGGGAAGGAAACCAAAAGACACACACACACACACACACCAGGGGGAGGGGGAGGGAAGGAAACCAAAAGACACACACACACATATACCGGGGGGAGGGGGAGGGAAGGAAACCAAAAGACACACACACGGGGGGAGGGGAGGGGAGGGAAGGAAACCAAAAGACACACACACACACACCGGGGGGGAGGAGGGAAGGAAACCAAAAGACACACACACACACCGGGGGGGGGAGGGAAGGAAACCAAAAGACACACACACACGGGGGGAGGGGAGGGGAGGAAACCAAAAGAGACACACACACCGGGGGGAGGGGGAAGGAAGAAAACCAAAAGACACACTTACCCAGAAAGTGACACGTCTGGGTGTTCCTTCCTCCCATGGGGGGGGGGGGCGTTTCCCTCCTCCTTTAGTCCTCTAGGACCAGCGAGTCCAGCCATGCTGCTGCTTACAGAGCGGCTGCTGCTGGTGGAGGTGGCTGCGAGTGCGAGCCTGGCATCATGCACAGGAAAGAGAACTTCCTGCAGGATGTTTGTCTGGGCATTGCGAGAGGTGTCCAGGCAGGGCAACTCTTGCAATGCCCAGAGTCAGACAGACATCCTTCAGGAAGTTCTCTTCCTGCAGGAATAAGTCCAGGCATTGCGAAAGCTGCTGCTGCTGCTAGAAGGAGGCAGCAAAGAGTGGTGGAGGGGTGCTGGGGCGCGCAAGCGAGCTCTCCTGGGTGGTGTGTGATGTCAGCTCCCCCTCCTATTCCCCCAGGGCCAGGCACACACACGCCACCACCTCCACCACCACCCAAGCGGCACCTGCAGCCGCTCCAGAGAAGAACGAAGCGCTGGCCAAAGCCGTTGGGTCACCTGCTCTCCCGGGAAAAGGTGGGTGGGGTGGGGAGGGGAGGCGGCGTGGTAAGCCAGGTTTCTTACTGGTCCGCCCGGACTGGGGCGGACCGGGTAATGCCCGACACTGGTTTTAACCAATAAAGCACAGCATACAAAATTCATAATCCTAGTTCCATTCCCACAATTTTCAGCCTGCTATGACTACATTCAAAGTAAACTAATCAGCACCTGCCTTGGAGGCCGAATTCCCAGGCTTTTCTAGCAATGCCAAGGGAATTAAAGAAGTCAAGGCAACTACTTTGCTCTTTAAAAGCCAAGCCCCTATATTAATTCATTACAACAGTATCTTTTTAAATCTGCCCTTGATCATTAAAATAGGTTTGTTTATTGTTTTTGTGCATTAGAATAATGAAACAAGACATTAAAAACAGTGATGCTGACATGTTAATAGAAGTCCTCAGCTTTTTATTACTAAAGTATAATTAATTTCTCATTCTTTAGATCAGTTGGTCCCCAGATGTTCTTGGATTAAAACTGCCAGAAGCCTTTACCATTGGTTTTCTAGCCAAAATTTCTGCGAGCTGTAGTCCATGAACACCAGGGTAACCACAATTGGGAACCACTGCTTTAGAATATTTAGAAAATTAACAAAACTGCTCAGTCCCTCAACATCCAAAGTGATAAAAGAGGAAGTAAAGAAGGAGAAACACTCAGTTCCAGCAATGGAGCATAGGTCACTGACCCCTGAAGACAGTAGTTTTTATGTATACAGTACAATCAAAGGGCAATTAGTCTATGCAGTATTCCTGTCCATATTAATACTCAATTCCTCTAGTATATAAAAGGAGGGCAAAGAAACTGCAAGTTCTGTAGTGGTAAATTGTTGACCTTCAGATGGACACACTGGTCATCCAATAGGACCTCCTGCCATAGGATCAAACTATAGGTTGTCAATAAATTGTCATTAGAGCTGAAATCATTATTAGGGTTCTAGAGATGTGGTTCAGGTAGAGACAGAAATTGGTGTTGTTTGGGAAAGTTCTTAACAGAACAAAAGGAACACCTCCCCCACATTCATGGCCTGCTTTACAACCAGATGGGATCTAACAGCAACTATTAGAATAATCCTAACCAGTGGAAATGAACAAAGACCTTCTCAGTCAGCACAAGGCAAGCTGAATTGCTGAATTCAAATTCCACCCAGCATACAGATGTTGGAAATTACTTGGGGAAACCTTCGTCTGGCCTAACTTTGTACTAGATAGATTAGTGGCTGTATCCCTTGGCTGGATGAGTTTTGGATAGTGTTGTGTCCAAACGTTATTTATTAAAACTGCTATTAGCGCCGTAAAGTCTACGGCAGAATAGCATGCTTTTTGCAAAGGTGCCATGTTCAAACTACTGTCAAAATAGCTGATTTGTCAGTACAAACTTCCCGCTTCTCCAGAAGCCCGCTGAAATGTATCAACCTGTGTAACTGCCATCTTCATTGTATATAAGCTGGCCACCTCGTACATGTTCCAGAGTCCGGTATCTCTGAGCTGAATAATAAATCACTTGTGTTTGACCCAATCCTGCTGGTCAGAATATTTCTTAAGCACCAGACTCAACACAAAGCTTGATACTTCTCCATATCCTTCCTTTCTTTTTGGTGCTTTTTCCTCACTATTTTCATTCTGATTCCCAGTCTTGTTTTCCCCTATTCTGTTTATTCATGTTGACTCTGGATTGATGTGATTTTATTACAACAGATATTTTCATTTTTTTCATTTATTATTTATACCCCGCTTTCCTCGACCCAATGGGCGACACAAAGTGGAATTTACAACATAGAAAAAGTATACAATATACAGTATATCAAAATATACTGGTAGTGGGCCAGGTTATCTAAGAGACCGCATCGCCCCAAGAGAGTCTGCCCATCCTACCAGAGCGGACCGGAGGGGCTCCCTCAGTGTTCCATCTGCTAGATGGGCTCGCCTCTCTAGCACAAGGAGGAGGGCCTTCTCTGTGTCCGCCCTGACCCTGTGGAACCTCCTGCCAGTTGACTTACGGCTACAGACAGAATTGCTACCCTTTAGGAAAGGGCTTAAAACCTGGCTGGCAGGTCAAGTATGGGGGGCTGACAGGGCACTGACTCCCGCTCATTGGCTCTGTTAAGAGTTATATGTCCCTTTTACTGTTGGGTGGGGAGGGGTGGGTTTCTTTTAAATTTGGATGGTTTTTAATAGTTTTAATTGAATTTTTAAGGGGTATTTGTATAACACCTATGTTGTTGCTGCCCTGAGTCACCCTTAGGTGAGAGGGCACAATACAAATTCAAATAAATAAATAAATACTGCAGTACAATAAAGAGTACAGTTACAATTATGAGTGTGAATTACAAGCTACAAATCAAAAAATACAATATCAAACACAAAAATACAACAGGGAAATAGCAATACAGTAAAACTACACAGTAAAATACAGCAATGAATACAGGAACAACATATCAGTAAACGCAATACCATATCGTAGCATCAATATAAGAAGCAGCAAGTCAGCGGCAACGACGTCTGCGGAGGCTGAGTTGGCATCCCTCTTTTAAATCCTCTGAGCGAGTGGGATCAAGGAGGCGGAGATGATGGGAGGCAGTGGCCGCAAAAGGTGTTTTATCCCTCACATGGGCCGGTGCAGGTGCTCCCACTCCTCCCAGTTTGCCAGACCAGGAGGAGGAGCTCTGTGCCTCGGCGTCAGTGGCGGGGAAGCAGCAGCTGCAAAAGGTTTTTTATCTCCCTCAGGGGCCGGCACAGGTTCTCCCAGATTGCCAGACCAGGAGGAGGAGCTCCATACCTCAGCGTATGACATCATTAGAAACTCATATACAGAAATGCTTGTGTCAGCAAACCAAACAATTCCACAGACTGTTTGGTAAAAGAAAGAGGAGTGAAAAAGAAGGTATTGAAAAAATCAGTAACCAATGGGATTAAGAACAACAACGCTAGAAACAAACACTGAGGAAAGGTAAACAATTTTGAGTAGTACAAGCACTGTCACCAGACAGATTGAGGTAATCATCTCAAGCAGCATATTTTGGGTGCCATGAAAACATAACCAATAGTTATTCATTGGGTTTGTTCTTATTTCTACTACCAGGACAGGGATGAATTTAGGTACATGAAGCATTTGGACTTAGGTAGCTGTGTGGGGCAGCATTTGCTGTTTTGTCAAAAAAAATATTTGGCTCTGGAGGCTAGTGACTCCATTTTTTGTGGGGTAGTGAATATGCTGTAGGTTTCAATCTAAGAGCTATTGACGCTGACTGGGAGGCGGAAGGTCAGCAGTTCGATTCTCGAATACTGCAGGATGGAATGGGTTCCCATCTTTGTCCCAGCTCCTGCCAACCTAGCAGTTCGAAAGCAAGAAGTTGCAAGTAGATAAATAGGGACCAATTTGGTGGGAAGGTAACAGCATTTCGTGTGCTCCAGTGTCTAGTCATACCTGCCATATGACCACAGAAACATCTACAGAAGGAAGCAGCGCTGGCTCGTCGGTTTTGAAACAGAGATGAGTACTGAACCCTAGAGTCAGATACGGCTTTTGATCAAGGGAAACCTTTACCTTTACTTTACTAAGCTGCCCAGAGAGGGAGAATATCCCAGATGGGCGGGATATAAATGCAAACAAGCCAACAAACATGCAAGCAAACAAATTAATAGGTCCAAGATTTGGAAAGCTCCTGTAAAGTTCAGCTTAACAGTGTGGATGTACCGTATTTTCTGGCGTATAAGACGACTGGGCGTATAAGACGACCCCCAACTTTTCCAGTTAAAATATAGAGTTTGGAATATACTTGCCGTATAAGACTACCTCTCTTCCAATGCACACCAAATAAAAATTAACCCACACTCAACCCGAAGACGCTCACCCCTCCAAGTTGAATGGGCAGGTTCTGGTGGAGAGCCAATCCACACTCACGTTCTCCTCCTTGAGGTACAGGAAGATGTGTGCAGCTTGCTTCCCCTTGCTTCATACTCCCCGCACAGAGCAGGGACTCGGCCGCGGCACCCCCCACCATATGCGCCGGACATATGAAGCAAGGGGAAACAAGCTGCAGTTAAGTACCTGTCCTAATAAGACGACCCCCGACTTTGGCACAGATTTTTCGGGGTTAAAAAGTAGTCTTATACGCCAGAAAATACAGTACTTCCTCCCCATGCAAATCACCCCACCCTACCAATTGCTTTTAAAACATTGTTCTGTTTTTTAGCAATCTCCTTCACATTATTATTATTATTATTATTATTATTATTATTATTATTATTATTATTATTATTATTATTATTATTATTATTATTATTATTATTACATAAATAAATACATAAATAAATAAATAAATTTGTACCCTGCCTTACTCGCACAAGTGCGACTCAAGGCAGCTTCCAAAAAAAAATACAATATACAAACATGATATACAATAAACAATAATACATAAGTTATATAATATACTTTACAAAAAATAACAGAATCACAATAAGGTATAACAATAATACAATTCAAAATTCAAAATATAATCCAAAAAACAAGAGTACCTCACAGAAGTAACAGATACAATGTAGTTATATTCACAGATCAAAAAAATACAAAAGCACAATATAAAATACAATATAATAATAATAATAATAATAATAATAATAATAATAATAATAATAATAATAATAATAATAATAATAATAATAATAATAATAATAATAATAATAATAATAATATACAATAATTGCCCCACTAACACAAAAAATTACTTGACACCCAGCACTTACCCCAATCACCCCAAAAAACCGAAGGTGGAGAGTAAAGGAAGCAATGGGCCCCTGCCACCAAGGTCCAAGTCCTAACCAATGGTATGGGGAAGTGGGGAGTCCCAAGTACCAGCAAAAATGGACTGCGGCTGCTCCCAACTGCCTCCACTGAGGGCGTGGGTCCCAGGGCAAGGCAGGGAGCATTGGCAGCGTGGTGGCATCATCTCTCTTTTCAGCCCTCCGAGTGGGCCTGGCTCGGAGGGTGGGGACAGCGGCGGCAGCAGCTCCCACCTGCCTCCATTCCCCGGAACCAATTATGTCGGTCCTGGGGCGAGGCAGGGAGCATTGGCAGCTGTGGCAGCTCCTTTTCAGCCCTCCAAGCATGCCGGGCTTGGAGGGCGGGGCGGTGGCAGTGGCTCCCACCTGCCTCCACTCCCCAGGACCAATGGCATGGGTCCTGGGGTGAGGCAGGGAGCATTGGTGGCTGCGGCAGCGGCAGCTCCCTTTTCAGCCCTCCGAGCGGGCTGGGCTCGGAGGGCGGAGACAGCAGTGGCTCCCACCTGTCTCCACTCCTCGGGAATGATGGCATGGGTCCTGGGGCGAGGCAGGGAGTATTAGTTCAAAGGGCCTCGAGAGAGTGTTGAACCTGTCTGGGTTGCTTGTTCGTTTGGGTTTCTTGCTCCCCTTCTCTCTGTTAATATGAAAGCAGACGATATGGCCAGCCGCATTTGATGAGGAGCATGGATAGGCTCTTCCGTGAGTTACTTTGTTTCACATTCATTAAATCCCACCCTGAAAGCAATCTCTCTTTGGCTGTCAAGCAATGCTGAATAAAGGCAACAAAGGGCAGAAAGGCTTGGCAGAAATGGGGAAGTAGGAGGAATTTTTAATAGCCTGATAAACAGAATTTAAATAATTCACAAGGAGACACCCAGGTGTACATCTGAACATGTATTCCGTATGTTGGAAACTACAGCTATCCAACACTGGCCAGTCTGAAGGGCTTGTTGTGGTGCTCAGAGCAATGCCTTGATTTGATATAGTCCAGGAGAGTTCCTACCGATACAATGCATTAAAGCTCCAATATTTGGATTTGTTAGAAAATCCTCTTGACCAAAAGGAACCCTGAGGACGATTAAACCTTTGGCCATGCTGGTTAGGAAGAAAGGTTCCATGCATTTAATATTGTCTTGTGTGTCCTTAACAGTTATATTGTCAGTTGCATCTCTTAGCCTCCTGTCACAATGACAAATGGGCTTGCCAGAACATGCAAACTCTTTAACCACTTCTTGGAAGAGAATTTCTGAGGGTCAAGGTTTTGCTGTCACTTGCAGAGTGTCTATAGGACTGTGTGCTCATTACAGTGAGAAACACATGCCAGATTCTTCCTCACTCCAGACTAAAAATGTCACACCAAAAGACATTAGGCCAGCCATTCAGTCTATCACCAGTTTATTCTCTCTGCATGACCTAGCTCACAAGATTGTTGGAGGGATGGAGGGATGGAGAGAAGAGAAGAGAAGAGAAGAGCCAAATGCACCACTTTGAACTCATCGGAGGAAAGGCGGGATAGAAATTAAACAAATAACAGAGAGAAAATTTGGAGACCGAATTATTCTATCTCCATGTGTCTCCTCTGTCCCATCTTCTATTTTTGTGTACTGGTTTCAGCACTTCATTTCTGATCTGTACAAAGTGGAGCTTGGGAAAATTATGTTCCAGGTCAACAATTTTCAGAATCATCCTTAAATCATTCTGGCTGAGGAATTTTGGGAGATGGTATCCAGAAAGTAACTTCTCTGATTTAAACATTCATTAATACCTTTTCCCCTACCTTGAATGGGAAGTCCTTTCAATCGCAGGTCCATACTGCAACCAAAGGAGCTATGGTTTCATGTTAGTTACATAACAGGGGAGCCAAATGTATGCTTTGGATACAGCTGAAGTTTCTGAGTTAATACATTAACTTAAAAGCCCAGTTCCCTTCTTTGGATGTCAAGGAGCACAACTGCAGCTGGGCTACATGGGAAGGAAGGAAGGAAGAATCAGGCGGGTTCAACACTCTCTTGAGGCCCATTATATTATGATATAGCAAGCCTGAGTGGTTACAGCCAAGATGTACCTTACCCTTAACTCAACCTCTGAGGATATGAGAGTAATAATGACATTACATTATCTTCAAGAATTAGAGGAGGACAATCCATGAACACTACTTCCTGCACTTGAATGGAGGGATATATCAATAATATGAATCACTGATATTTGTCTAGGTTTCCAGTGTCATTGTTCCAAAAGCTTTTGAAATATCTCCTGCTTTCATATGAGCAGTCTAGGACTGGCATGATAGTTGGATTCCCCTTTCAAACATTCTCTCCCAAGATCCCTCCAAAGTGCCTTTAATCTCAAAGGATGCACTGTCAAGCAGCAAGCAAGAGAGATAGGCTACATTAGCAGTGAAAACCTGGACTGCCAACAACATATTGTACAAACAAAACTTCATTTGCTCCAGATTTCATCCAACATAACTCCAGAAAACAGGCCGAATTTTCAGAGACACAGGATGGTCCTTTTGAATGTCTGTGTCCATGGATATGTCAGAGCTTGGAAATAACCTGTAAACAAATAATGAGATGCCAGTAATTAATTTCTTCCTTTTCTTTTTTGTCATTTAAGGCCTAACTAAATTACATCATGAAATGAGTGATCAGCTGTTTTTAACTACTTGTTATTATAACAGTGCTTTTATGTGACTTGTTAGCTGCCCTGAACTCTTAATAAAGAAGGGTGGGGAAATTACAATTGTAACTGTAATGCAAACAGGAATAAGGTCACTTCTTTTACTAGTTTAGTTACTGTGAAGGTTAGAAGGAGTGCTTGGACCCACTACATCCATGTGTTTTATATCTCAGGACAGTGACTTTTTTGGAGTAGCTAGAGGTAACTATTTTTCTACTTTGAAATAACGAAAAGTAAATAATTTCTTTTTAAAAGTCTACCTATGCTTACAATTAACTGCTTTGGGAGCCTTAGAACTGAAACAAATTGATTGTTAGCCTCAGCTACCCAAACTTTGGGATTCCTGCAGTGTGTTTCAATGCATGCTAAGAAATAAAAAATAGGGAGGCTTTGTTTTCAGAGAGCAAATTAAAACTTTGCTATTCCAAAAAGTCTTCAGGGAGATCCCTTCTAATATATTTTAATTGAATATATCATGTAGGAATCGGGGCCGCTGGGGGCCGGAGGTCCCGGAGGAGACTGATCAAGAAACGATACGAGGCAATATGGAGCGTGATCAGATCAGTAGTTTATTGAGGGAAAACTTCAACATATATAGGAGAAAAAGCGCAACGGTGGCAAAACCGTCATCTGACAGAAAATCACATCACCTGTTTACTCGGGTTAATTGGGAATCTCTCTGGGGGAAGTTAATTAACTTGGGCAAATACTGACAGGGGAAAACACCATTGTTTAGGGATTAGGCTGGGGTAAACATGGCCTCTATTTGCGCCTGAGATAAGGCTGAGCTCGGAGATGAGTGATTACCTTAATGGGTAACGGGGTTAGATATTCGCTCTCTCAGCAGAACCGCTGGTTAGGTCAAGGAATTGGGTGAATCAAACCCTATCATTAATCCACCCCCCTTAATTTCTCTGCCCGCAGAGCCCACGGCTCAAGGAGCGTTCTCCCGAAGTGGCCTCTGCGCGGGCCGTTCCATGCCATTGGGGCATGGGGAAACCGCATCTCCCCTTTTCGTTTTACTTAAGGACCTGACCGGCGACTTTGCGCAAGAGAGGCATCAGCTGCTGAGCGGGGATGACGCTTCGGGGTTCCTTCTTGGGGCGGCACTTCGATATCAGTGAGGGAATACATTGCGCCAAGCAGCAGACTGCTATGCCTAGTATAATCACCCCCACAACCACCTTGAGTACCGTCTGGAGCCACCCCCACGGAATCCACGACCACATCCAATTCCATAATGAACTCCACCAAGTTCCCCATGCAGAGCCTTCCCTTATGCCCTCGACTATGGTGTGGAGGGCCGTGAGCTGACTCTGCACCTTGCGGGAGTTGTCAGTAAGGTTGAAGCAACACATACCATGGAAAGATTCGCAACCCAAATGATGAAGCAATAAGAGATAGTCTATGGCCGCTCTATTGTTAAGTATGGCATGGCGAAGCTCTGCCTGCTCCTGGTTGAGCAGCGCTATCGCCGAGGAGGTATGGTTGAAGGCCTTAGCTAATCCGCAAGCCAACCGACTAATCCTCCGGGCGTTGCCGATGGCTAAGCCTGGCACGCCAATTATGCTGACTGCCAACAAGACGTATTCGGCTGGACTCATTACTCTAAAGCTGCTCTCACATGAGCTGTCTAACTGGGTGGTGCGAGTGTGCTGTATGGGTGCTGAAACATTTGTAACATCTGTGCTTGGGGTAACCATATCCTTAGTGGGGAGTAACAGTGTCAGACGACTAATGCAACAAGTAGCATCTGATACATTTGCAGGAATGTAGTTACACGTGTACTGATTACATGTAAAGAACCAACCGGATGGTAACGTAACATGAGCATACATTGAACCAAGCTTCACTGGGTTGTTGCAAGTCCAATTGCCACTGCCGACGTAGAGGCAGCGGCGCCGGGTTCGACCGACTGCGGAGCAGCCGGTCATTCAAGCACAAGTAGAGTTCGGGCTGACCACCACTCGAGGAGTGTGGAGAGTGGCTGCATCAGCCGGCAAGGTCATGGTGAGCCGCATCTCCCAACGGGCGTATTCTGTAGAAGCCGCTGGGTTGTACGGGCTGAAAATCCGTTTCACAAGCCAGTCCCCATCCCTGGGGTATGCGCCTGGAGAATGGCACACGGGGATGAGGCAGGTGCTCAGGATTGAGGCAGAACCAATGTCCTGTCTCAGGCAAAAATCGGACTGGTTGACGAGGCCCGCCAACCTTTCCCAAATGTTGTACTGCATTCTGGCAGAGAGGTCTCCGCCGGGCACCAAATCGTTGGCCTTCAACAAGGTAGCCTGAACGCCTCTCCCCGCAAGTAGGGAGAGGATCAGGATGATGAGGACTGCCATGGTGTTGGCGTGAATTCGGGCAAAAACTGCAGCCGTGAGGTTCTCCGGTGTCGGTTCCTTCTCCTCGCGTTGGAGGGCGTCCTCGGCCTCACTGCAAAGGACCTTGACCATCCCCCAGGTGATCTTCGGCGCTGTCTGCGGCCGTCTCCTCCGACGGGTTTTCTCGGTCAGAGTGAGGTCCTCCATCTCCGGGATCGGACTCGGGTCGGTCTGGGTCCACGCCATGTGGTTCCAAGTGAGGCTTGACACACCGAGCTGGAATCCAAACGACACCTGAAGGAGACATAACTGCAGCATACCCTCTTCCCCAGGTTACGAGTGGCGCCGGGCCCCTCCAAGAAGGGTCCGGTGGCGCTCGGTATCGGACCATCGGTTGCGGGAGAGCTTCCGAATGGCGGAAGTGCTTCTCCTGTGGCGTACAATCCGAAAAAACATTAAGGTGATTGTATGTGAACAAGACCTTATTCAGACAATGCTGTGCCTGAGCCTGTGACTTGGGGAGGGCCGGTGGCTCCCCCCTTTCTGTTTGTTTGTCAATATAGGACTTGAGTGTCCGATTGACCCGTTCCACAATCGCTTGCCCCTGCGGATTGTAAGGAACGCCAAAGGTATGCTTAATATCCCAGGTGGCCATGAAGGCGGCCAGCTGCCTAGAGCTGTAGGCCGGGCCGTTATCGGTTTTCACGTGCCGTGGTTTGCCCATGGCCGCAATGCAGGAAAGGAGGTACTGCTCCACGTGGGAAGCAGTCTCCCCTTTCTGCGCCGTTGCCCAAACGAATTGAGAAAAGGTATCAATGCAAACGTGCATGTACTGCCATCTGCCAAACTGCGGAACATGCGTGACATCCATCTGCCACACCTGGTTAGCCTCTGTCCCTCGTGGGTTGACCCCCCACAAGGGCCCCCCAGTGCCCCTCCACAATGCTGGCAAGAGCGAACTATGCCTTGGGCTTGAGAAAGTGGCAGATTGAACTGTCTGGCCAGCGCTTTGGCATTCTGGTGAAAAAAGGCATGACTCTGAATTGGCGTAGTAAAAACACCTAACACTGAGCGTTGCTGAATTTCCTTTGCCGCCGCGTCCGCTCTGCTATTGCCCGCGGAAATCGGACCCGGTAGGTCTTGGTGACTTCGGATGTGGGCAATATAGAGCGGCTCTGTGCGGTGTCGCAAATGAAATTGAGCAGTGAGAAACAGACTAAGCAAATTCTTGTCTATCGCGGGAGTGATGTATGCTCCCGGCAGACTGTGAAGCAAGTTCCTAACATACTGACTATCAGTAATGATGTTTAGGCGCTCTTTGGCGAAGGTGCGCAAAGCAAGGTTCACCGCTGCCAACTCTGCCCGCTGTGCGGACTTCTGTGGAAGAGTCAACAGCGTGCGCCAAGCTTGGCCCTCCTGCCAGGTCAAGACACCATATGTGCGGCCTCCATCAGTAAAAACTGTCCTGGCCCCCTGAAGCGGAACCAGCGAGAGCAATTCGAACAAGCTGATTGTCTGCGTTTGAAGTGAGACAAGTCTGGGGTCCTTTGGCAAGTGGTATGCCAAGCATCCGGTGAATCCCTCCAAAGCGATTGGAAGCGAGTCACCGAGCTGCATCAACTGCTGGATTTGTTCCTTGGTGAACGGGACTACAATTTTGGCTAAATCGTGCCCTGAGATGTCCCTAGCTCTCAGCCTTCCGCGGTAGACCACCGCGGAAACCAACTCTTGGGGAGGAACGATGTTCCGGGAAGAGGTGTTCGGCAAGTACACCCATTCCACGATACTCGCTCCTTTCTCGGAGTCTATTCCGAGAGCGCCAGTGAACATGGATCCTGCTCGAACGATGTACAAGTTCAGGATCGGAGCATATGGCCTGGGGTGATCCTATCTACCCACCTCTGGCTGAGAACCTGGTTGACTTTCTCGAGAGCCAAGCGCGCTTCTCGAGGAATTTGTATCCGGTCTGCTGGCTGCTTACCTAAAGTTAGCAGCGAGAAGAGCGGTTTCAGAAGATCCGTATCCAATCGAAAATACGGTCTGGCCCAATTAATGTTCCCTAAAACCTGCTGCAATTCCACCAAGGTGACTGAATCCTGTAAATTGATCTGAGGCAAAACTGGTGCTGCGAAAGAGCGGAGAAGCCGATGACCCAAGTATGAGAAGGGCTCGGTTCTCTGCACTTTCTCCGGGGCAATGAGCAACCCTTTCTCCCCCAGGCTGGCCTGGAGGTCTGAAAACATTTCGCTGCCGAGTTGCGGCACTGCGACCAAGATGTCGTCCATGAAGTGACAAACTAACGCTTTTGGGTAAAGGTCTCTGAACTTTGCCAGTGCGTTGTGAACATAAATTTGGCACAGGGTGGGCGAATTAAGCATGCCCTGTGGCAAAAATTTCCACGCGTAACGCTGCGTAGGCTCACTGTGGTTCACAACCGGCACTGTAAAGGCAAACCTTTCCCGGTCCCTGGGGTCTAAGGGAATCGTGTAAAAGCAATCCTTGAGATCTACAACTAGGATCTCCCACCCCTCGGGAATCATATTAGGATTTGGGATGCCGCATTGAAGCGGACCCATTGGCTGTATGCATTTATTGATCTCCCTGAGATCGTGGAGGAGTCGCCACTTCCCCGACTTCTTCTTAATTACAAAAATTGGTGAATTCCAAGGACTAGTAGACTGTTCTATATGTCCTGTGTCTAGCTGCTCTTTAACCAGCTGTTTTAGGGCGACTAATTTCTCTCCTACAACCGGCCATTGTTCTACCCAAACCGGCGTATCGGTGAGCCATTTAAGTGGCAACGCCATTACCCGAAGGTAAGCGTAGCACCGTACTGCTGTAAAATATCTCGCCCCCAAAGGTTGATGTGCATGTCAAGAATGTGCGGCCGAATTACCGCTGTGCCATCAGCCTTTGGAATCGTGACTGTCACCCACTCCCGGCTCCTAAACGCTTCCTGAATGCCGCCTACCCCCCACACATCGGAGACCGGTTCAATGGCCCACTCCCTTGGCCACTGGCTTCTGCTTATCACTGACACATCAGCTCCGGAATCTAACAGGCCTGAAAATGATCTATTATTCAGAAATACCTCAATAACCGGGCGCTGTTTCCACTCAATGTTGGTCTCCACTGTCGCTAAGACCTGGTATCCTTGTACTGCCTCACTGGCGCTCGAGCGGTCCTCTGACCGGGACTCTGAGCTGTCCCTGAGCCTTCCCTGGCTGTCTGCTGGCAAGTGACAAGGAACCATGATCAGTTGCGCTAAGGTGTCTCCTCTGTGAATTGTTTGGGGCAGGTGCGTCCACAACTGAACTTGGAGAATGCCCGAAAAATTGGAGTCAACGACTCCTGGAATTACAAGAATTCCGCGTGCTCCTGCTACACTGCGGGGCAAAACTAAACCTATAAAGCCCTTGGGCAGTGGACCCATGTACTGGGAGTCCACCAGATAGACTGTGCCTGGCAGGTCACATGTAACGTCTGCCTGACAAGTCAAATCTAGCCCTGTACTACCCTTGGGGCTGGCCTGGGCCCTCGCAGTGCCTGGGATGTGACCTGGATCTAGTCTAGCTCTGGCGAGCCCTGAATCTGGGGAGTCCCTGTTTGGACCAGGGCCAGAGACGCGCCTGCGTGCCGGTTTCCCGAACTTGGACAGTTTCTGGCCCAATGGTAGCCTTTCTTGCACTTCGGACACAGGGTGTTCGGAGCCTTGGAACGGCCGGAATTTTGTCCGCCTCCCTTGGATCGGCACTCCCTAGCGAAGTGACCGACCTTGCCACAATTGTGACATGCTCCTTGGGTCTTTCCCTTAGGTCTTCTACCCCCTTGCACCGCTGCCGCTAGCAAACCCATCTTGTAGGATTCTGTGCCAACGTCGGCGCAAGCTCTAATCATGTCCGTGAGAGTCAAGTCGGGACGATTGCCTAGTGACTGCAAGATTTTACGGCAGTCCAAATTGGCATTGTCCTTGGCTAACTTGATCATGAGCTCTAGCTGGGCTTCCTCATTATCGATCTGCCTGCTAATCGCCTCCTCCAAGCGATTGATGAAGTCCATGTAGGGCTCTTGGGCTCCCTGCTTGACTGCGGTATAATTCTTAGCCGCCTTGCCGGTCGCAGGGACCTTGAAAAAAGCCCTAAAGGCAGCCTCTGCCGACATCTGGAGAGTGGCGAGTGGCAAGTTGATCTGTGCATCGACGGATTCGAAGGCGCCTGAACCATACAACTGGTCAGGAATTACTGCGCCTCCCATCCTGGCAGCCCTAGTTTGAGCTTCAAGGTGAAACTCACTGTCCCAAATCAGGTACTGGCTAGGGTTGAGCATCATCCGCATGACGGCTTTCCAGTCATGGGGAATGAACATGGTGTTCTCGCACACTTGCTAAAGCGTGCCCCTAGTAAATCGGCTTTGGAGCCCTGTCTCTGAAATGGCCTTCCGTATAGCCATGAGAAGCTTATACGGGACTGGTGAATGAACTATCTTCTGGGCCCCTGTGGGGGCATCCATTTCTAGGCGAATTGGACAAATCTGACTAAGCTCAGCTAGTTCTTCCGCTGGCAATTCCCCCTTCCTGATCTCTTCTTCCACTGTGCGCTGAAGGGCACTCTTGGTAACCTGGGAACCTGGGGCTGTCAGAGAAGCGCCTGCGCTCCCCATTCCTTGCATTCAGTCGGTGACATCTGCAGCTGTCACTGAGGGAAGGTTCCCTACGCTACTCTGCCTAAACTGCAATGACGGATAGAGCGCCATAGGCGCCGATGGCTCGGCTGGCACTGGGGGTTCTTTGGCCTCTACCCGGACTGGTTCTATCTCCGCTAAGAGCTTTCTACATTTGTCCCAAGTGCGAATTACACCTTCTGGAGCTTTCGGGGGTTGCTGAATGCAGTCTCCTATCTGATCCCAAAGCTTAAGGGTTAACGTACCTACTTCTGGGTAAAGCAGGCAGTGTTCCCTTAGGTACGCCAAAAGTCTCGGTAGCTCTCTGCTGTGAAACTTTAACTGAAATATCCTGGCCAGGAGTCTGAACTCTCCCTCACGAGTTCTTTGGCTAGCGGACGGACGCTGTCGCTGAGGACAGGTCCCCATATTACCTGCGAAGGGTCCTCCGAAGTTTCCTCCTCGGGACGGGTCGACGCGTCTTGGGCAAGTAATAGGTTCTGGCGACGATTCCTTGAGTAGAGCTCGGAGCGTGGTCCCCTACCACGGGCCCTCGGTGGCCTCTGCGCTGTCAGGGTTTCACAGCTGACCCTGCAGAACGCGTTTTTCCGTAACCTGCAAGCCGCCGCGAAAGTCGGGAGCAAACTGTAGGAAGCCTCTCGGTAATGCCTCGCCGCTTAGGCCGTTCTCCCGACCAGCTGGTTTACCGGCCGAGCTGCCGAGCTGTCCTCTGAGATGAGTGGCCGCGGTTCAAGCGCAGAACCGGACCGGGTGATCGCTTACTCTGAGGTAGACCGCTCGGGGGTCGCTTACTCACGAGTAGATCACGTCTCGGGGTCACCAGATGTAGGAATCGGGGCCGCTGGGGGCCAGAGGTCCCGGAGGAGACTGATCAAGAAACGATACGAGGCAATATGGAGCGTGATCAGATCAGTAGTTTATTGAGGGAAAACTTCAACATATATAGGAGAAAAAGCGCAACGGTGGCAAAACCGTCATCTGACAGAAAATCACATCACCTGTTTACTCGGGTTAATTGGGAATCTCTCTGGGGGAAGTTAATTAACTTGGGCAAATACTGACAGGGGAAAACACCATTGTTTAGGGATTAGGCTGGGGTAAACATGGCCTCTATTTGCACCTGAGATAAGGCTGAGCTCGGAGATGAGTGATTACCTTAATGGGTAACGGGGTTAGATATTCGCTCTCTCAGCAGAACCGCTAGTCAGGTCAAGGAATTGGGTGAATCAAACCCTATCATTAATCCACCCCTCTTAATTTCTCTGCCCGCAGAGCCCACGACTCAAGGAGCGTTCTCCCAAAGTGGCCTCTGCGCGGGCCGTTCCATGCCATTGGGGCATGGGGAAACCGCAATATCACTTCGAGCCACACTGTTACATATGTACTATTCCCCCCCTTAATTGTGTTACTTTGGTAGATGTTTTTTGTTTTGTTGTTGTTGTTCAGTCGCACAGTCGATTCCGACCCTTTGCGACCCTATGGACCATCGTTCTCCAGGCACCTCTGTCCTCCACCATCCCCCTCAGTCCTCCCAGTTCTGTGCCCATTGTGTCTACAATACCATCTATCCATCTCATCCTTGGCCTCCCCCTTCTTCTTTTGCCCTCCACTTTTCCCAACATCACGGCCTTCTCAAGTGAATCCTCCCTTCTCATTTGATGCCCAAAGTACTTTAGCCTCATCTTTACTATTTGACCTTCCAATGAGCAGTCAGTGTTGATTTCTTCTAAGATTGACCTATTTGTTCTCCTCGCTGTCCAGGGTACCCTCAAAACTCTCCTCCAGCACCACATTTCAAAGGCATCTATTCTTCTGCGTTCAGCTTTCCTAATTGTCCAGCTCTCACATCCATACATTACCACTGGGAATACCATTGCTTTGACTATTCTAATTTTTGTTTTCAAGGTGATGTCTCTGCTTTTCACTATGTTCCCCAGGTTTCTCATGGCTTGTCTCCCAAGAATCAGTCGCCTTTTTATTTCATGGCTGCAATCTCCATCTGCAGTGATCTTAGATCCTAAGAATGTAAAATCTGTCACTGCTTCTACTTCTTCCCCATCTATTTTCCAGGAACTGATCGGGCCTGTTGCCATTATCTTGGTTTTCTTGATATTGAGTCTCAAGCCAGCTTTTGCACTCTCTTCCTTCAGACCGATCAAGAGATTCTTTAGGTCTTCCTCACTTTCTGCCATTAAGGTGGTGTCATCTGCATATCTCAGATTGTTGATGTTTCTCCCAGCAATTTTGATCCCATATTGTGATTCCTCCGTCCCTGCATTGTGCATTATGTGCTCTGTGTATAAGTTGAATAAGCAGGGTGACAAAATGCAGCCTTGTCTTACTCCTTTTCCTATTCCAAACCACTCTGTCATTCCGTGTTCTGTCCTAACTGTTGCTTCTTGGTTCCTGTACAGATTTCTCAGGAGGCGTATGAGATGCTCTGGTATTCCCATCTCTTTAATCACTTGCCACATCTTGTTGTGATCCACACAATCAAAAGCCTTAGTGTAGTCAATAAAGCAAAAGTAGACTTGTTTCTGGTATTCCTTTGTTTTCTCCATGATCCAACGTATATTGGCAATGTGGTCTCTAGTCCCCCTGCCTCTTCTGAAACCATCCTGCACCTCTGGTAGTTCTCTTTCCACATGCTGCTGAAGTCTATCCTGTATTATCTTGAGCATCACCTTGCTGGCGTGTGGGATGAGCGCAATTGTTCGATAATTTGAGCATTCTTTGGCATTGCCCTTCTTTGGGATTGGAACATATACTGATCTTTTCCAGTCCTGTGGCCACTGTTTTGTTTTCCAAATCTGCTGGCATATTGAATGCAGTAATTTGATGCCATCATCTTTTAGAGCTTTGAAAAATTCAACTGGGATACCATCATCTCCACTAGCTTTGTTGTTTGCAGTGCTCTTTAGGGCCTTTCTGACTTCACTCTCCAGGATGTCTGGCTCAGGTTCAATTTCTTCATCATTGTGACTATCAGGAGTATTGAGTTCCTTTTTGTAGAGTTCCTCTGTGTACTCTTTCCATCTTTTCTTAATTTCTTCTGCCGTGTAAATCACCCAAAGTAACTATCATGCTAGATGAGCTGTATAAAAGCTTAACAAACAAACAAACAACAACAACAACAATGTGTCAGAAATTATTCTGGGTTGAAAGGATTTTGCAGGAGAAAATCCACTCAGGGAACGCCCGAATGAGACTCCTTTCATGTTCCCAAGACCTGGGACAGAGACTGGTGCTCAATCCGTCATGCAGTACCTGGGTCTCAAACTGCCGACTTGCCGGCCTTCAGCTAACAAGGTGAGCTTCTTAACCACTGAGCCACCGCAGCCCCATAAATAAAAATAAATGGTTAGTTACAAAACATTTCAAACATCTTCCGAACTAACTCTTGCTATCATCAACACCACATACTATTTATTTTAGCTAGTTCCCCCAGCTGCCTTCTGACTTGCAGAAAAGAAAGCATTAAATTGTATAGCCAAATTTTTCTCATGCTCTGAAGCAGATTGTTATGTAAATTTAGTTTAATTACAGAAAATAGGAGGGAAAGAGGATAATCTAAAAAAAACACCCTCTTTGCATATTGAGGAATTCTGTTATTAGGATTTCATCTGAAGGGAAACACAAGATGGCTACCTCCACCATCACAGCAAAGACAATGGCATCATCTTTCTAGTACTGTATGAGCTAAATGACATTTCCTTTCCATACCATACCATTCTATGGAGTACATTAACTCTTAATGACAACAAAATTACAAAGTTACTTCGATTTTGGCTATTTTATTGTTAAGCCACAATCTGACTGGCTCTGTTTTGCCTCTGGCATTCTTGTTTCAATTGCCCTCAGGCTGTCTCTGCAGCCGTCAGCTCCTTGCTAATTGGGCATGCAGCCACATCAGAAAAATAATCAGATTTACACTTTTGTTTACACTTTTATTCTCTTTGTTGACATTTCCAGCATTGGCGCAGACCAGCAAGCGCTTTCACATCCAGTTTTGGCCAATACCAATGTGAACAAAAGAAGATCAATTTCCAAGACTTTGTTTAAAATATATAGGTATATTTTTATGGCATATGCATGTGTTCTGCTTTCCCCCTAGCTCTCTGTGCCCCCCAGTTGTAGCTGTGCATCTTAGTGATTAAAGAAACAACTGTGAAAGGCCTGGAGGCAGCAGCTGCATTCAGACTGAATGGCAAAGCAAGCACGGGGCCCGTTGCCAAATGTCTTCCCATTCATCCACCTAAAACACTGACCTTGACGCATTGCCCTTTATATGGGATGTGATGAGGTGTGAATTCAATCTCCATCCTGACTTGGCTCCTGCCATCCCCTGAATATACATCACCAGCTGTGCCAAGCCCCGTCAGATGGTCTTGGAGGTGGGTTTGTAATATCGACATGCATCCTCTAGAGAGGTTTGTTGCAGAGACCCTGCAAACTTGTTTTAGGCATAGACGTGGTTTCCATCTTGGCAAGGAGGAAGATAAGCCTGCTACTGACAATACAGTTACATGGTCACTAAAGAAAGTGCATTGGCTGGTACTTGTCTTTTGGGTAGGAGATACAAGAATCTATCAGCCAATATCAGCTCCATTAAAACTTGTCTGACATACTGCAGGGAAACAGCTTTCCATTCGATGTCCATTAGTGGAATGAAGTGGAATCAATTTTAACTTCATCAAATTACTGACAATCAGCATTGATAAAGTGAGTGTGTGTGTTTGGGGGGGGGGGGGAGAACGCAGGACAAAGGAAAAGCCAAAACTTCTGCAATGTGTGTGCCCATTAAAAGCAGGTGCATTCTCTGGCTACAGCGGCAATGATCACTCTGTAATGGTGGTTTTATCTCTGGGGCCCATTCTGTTGCTTTGCATTCATTGAATCAGAGACTATAGCACATCATTTATCCATTCCAACCCAAGAGATTTTGTGACATCTTTCTTGTGTACTCATTATTTTATAATCTTTCATAATCTTTCTTATATTGATCTGGTTCAATGTGTCTTTTTATGGCACATTGGCTCTGGCATCCCATACTAGAAACAAAGAAAATGCATTTTGCTTTTTAAAGTGTTACTGATGGATTCAGATTTGTGATTCAAAGCTCTTCAAAAAGCCTGAATAAATGTAGTATTCTCATTGCAGTCAATTAATATGGCAGCAAGACCTCCCTCATAAGTGCTTAAAATTGCCCTGTTTGCAAAGGTAGTAGCATCTTGTAAATCTCTATGATATTGTTTGCTTTGCAATCAGGGAATTGAGACAGCCAAACAAAGGGAAACAAAGCAGCCTTCTGCATTTAATATCTTCCAATTGCTTCCAATAATTAGAACCTGCATTCTCCTTCTTTCTAATTTATTTATTTCTTCAAATTTTGTCAGAAAACTTCTTCAAAAGCTGTGACCAAAGGGTGCAACACTGCTCCAACTAAACTCCATTTCAAAATTTCCCATTTGTGCTAGTGGAGTAGAATTTTACTACAATGGCCAGCCAGCATCCTCCTAAGCTTCCACTAGCTGAAATCCCATTGCATAGCATAGTATGTTGCACCAATGTAGGCCCACCAAATCAGTGGGAATTTTGGTGAGTCAACTCTACCATTAAGGTATTAAGCCACAATTAAGTAGATCTATTTCAATAAGTTGTGGTTTAAAATCTTAATATCCTGACCTAAAGTAAGTTGCAATTATTTGAATCAAATTGAATTTACAGAGAAATTGACTCATCAGATCCCCACTGATTCGGTGGGGAATCTACTCTATCACAATTTACTATGCTAAGCAATGGGATTTCAGACACTGAGTGGAGAGTAAAGGTAAAGGTTGTCCTTCCTTGAAAGCCAGTCATATCCTACTCTAGGGTTCAGTGTTCATCTCTGTTTACAGCTAAACAGCCAATGCTGTCTGCATTTGCAGATGTTTCCATGGACATGTGGCAGGCATAGAGTTGCCATATGTCCCAATTTCCCAGGATTTTCCCGGGTTGAAGCAGTCCCAGCTGGTTCAAGAAAAAACATGTAAAAATCCCGGAAACAAAGGGTTAATTTCATAGAGTCGCTATTCCTAAAGAGGGAGGACAGAAAGTAAAGAGTTTTTAATTGCAAAATAAGTCCCTTCCTGTCTCCTGCTTTTCTCCTTCCAGAGGGAAACGGAGGCTCCATGGGCTGCTTTGCCGTTCTGGGCCCCTCCTTAGAACTTTCTTCCAAGGGATCCTTGTGTAGGGTTTGAGAGTGAGTCTCCTGCCAACCTAGCAGTTCGAAAGCAAGAAATTGCAAGTAGATAAATAGGGACCACTTCGGTGGGAAGGTAACAGCGCTCCGTGCGCTCCGGTGTCTAGTCATGCCTGCCACATGACCACGGAAACGTCTGCAGAAGCAGACAGCGCTGGCTCTTCGGCTTAGAAACAGAGATGAGCATTGCACCCTAGAGTCGGATACAACTGGCTTTCGAGCTAGGGAAACCTTTATCTTTACCTTTACTACTTCAATGGATGTATGTGTGTGTGTGAAGGGGAGGGGGTGACCTCAGGGGGAGAAAAGGTAGTTTAAAGAGTGGCCCAAGAAATCTTAAAAAGGTAAAGGTCACACTTGCTTGAAAGTCAGTTGTATCCAACTCCTAGGGTTCAGTGCTCATCTCTGCTTCACAGCTGAAGAGGCAGTGCTGTCTGCGCCAGCAGATTTCCATGGTCATGTGGCAGGCATGACTAGATACCGGAGTGTATGGAATACTGTTTACCTTCCCACCAAAGTGGTCCCTATTTATCTACAGTACTTGTGGCGTCTGGCCCTTATAAGCAACTAGCATATTTTGCCTGGCCTTGTCCGGCAGTTTTTTTGTGGGTGTTCTTTTTTTTTTTTTTGGTTAGGGGTGGTTTGGGTGGTGGTGATTTGAATTTTGTGGTTCTTGAATTTATTTGATTTTTAAATTTTGTTTATTTTTATTTGGATTTTTAAAATGTTTTTTTGACTGTTGGATACTCTTCCGACCTCTAGGTGGGGTTGTGATTAAGAGTGCAATTGTCTTTGTTTCTTCATTTCTGCTGCGGAGGCATGGAGGGAGGATGTCTTGACTTATTATTTTATTTTGTTGTGATTTTGTGGTGCTGGGCTGGGGGGTTTAAGTATAGTGTTTCTGTATTAAGTGTTTTGCTTGTCCTTTTGTTGTTTTTTTTAAAATGGATTTTAGATGTGCTTTATTGATTTGGATATTTCTGGTTGCTATGTCTTTTTTTTTATTTTTTCCGTATTTATTTTTGTAATTTGTGTTATTATTGGTTTCTGAGTAAGGTATTTCTGTGTTGTTATGGTGTAGATAGGTGTTTGTAGTGAGTTTTCATGGTTTGTCATTAGCCTTTGGTATTTCAGATGTGTTTTGTTGCATTTGTTGTTTATTGTTTTGTTGTTTACTGGGTTTATTTGAATTATTTGTTTATTTATTTTTGTTTGTATTTTTTGATGGTTGGTTGCTTTTTTAAACTGATTTATTTTGTTGTGGTTGTAGTTTCCAGGTTGGGGAATGGCCTGTCTGTCGTTGCCTCTTTTCCCCATTGCTGTTTTGACATTAGCTTTCGATGCAGCGATGGGGAAAATGAAGAGCTGGCAGTCAGCTCGCTCTTCGTCCAATAACATTTGTTAGGTCGGTCGGGGGAGAAGGTGGCAGAGAAGAGCTATCTGTTTCACGATGGTTCTCTCCTCTCGGTCTCCTTTTCTCCTGGCTAACCTAACGGGAGATCTGTATTTGTTGCTCCGGGAAAGAAGGCCGGCAGTTGTCTCGCCGTGATTTTTGCGAGTTTGGGTTAGCGAGGCCTTCAGCGGCCTTGCGCTCCCATTGTGTGAGGTGCTGCATCCGCATTCGGCAGCCTTGCACTCCCATTGCGTGAGGCGCTGCGTCCACCTTCAGTGGCCTTGCGCTCCCATTGCGTGAGGCGTTATTTTATTTTATTTTTCACGCACCACCTTTTCAACATTCTACGTGCTCATGCCCTTCAGCCTGGTTGGCTGAAGTGGTCACGGTGCAGAGGACGCTGGAAGTTGTAGTTCGATTTTTTGTCTGCATTTGTGGGCCCGCTGCCCCACTGGCGGCTGCCGGACCCTTGTGATGAAGGTCGGTCAGTGAAAAGGCAAGTGTACGGGGCTTGGGACGGAATAGTATGGACGGGTGTGGGCGTTTTTGCCAGATTCCAATGGTTAATGTCCCTCCTTATAGGTAAAGATAGTCGAGGCAACGATGAACAGAACAGCAACAGGCATTTATTAAACAGTCTTTCAGATAAAGCTTACAAGGTGCTCCGGACACAAGATGGCTAAACGAATCCCATGAAATCAGTCCCTCCGGAATCTGCCGTAGAAGATTGGCAATGACTAAGCTACACTAGTAGTGATAGCGTGTGGAGGAGACCCAGGCTTAGCACGTACTGGCTACCTGTGGAGAATGGGTAGTATAGATCTGGTCCGGCCCCACCCTTGTTTACCCATGGGGCTTATATAGTGTCTCCCCGGTGGTGGCCCCTTGATACAAAGTAGTGACCCACCAGACAAGAATAACCAAACAATCATAACACGATATATATGTATTAACCAATGGGGAACAGGATCCAAAACTGTAACCAATCACAGAACTCTGATTAGCATATTGAGCGAGCTCAGAGAGGGAAATTTTGTGCCACTTTTAGCTCCTAATTTGGATGGCGGGAAACCACAATTTTCTTCTTGCAAGGCACTGCCTGCGCAACTTGCAAATGTGCCTTAATACACAGCAGTACTGTACTTGCAATTTCTTGCTTTCGAACTGCTAGGTTGGCAGGAGCTGGGAAAAGAAGCTGGCAGGAGATGGGAAAAGAAATACAAATAAAACCATCAAGAATCATCTTTTGCAAGAAGAATCATATGGGAAACAACCTCTTGACTACAGCTTTTTTAAAACTGATGGTGGCTGCCCGCCCTGGACGGGGATTCTGTAGGGTCTTGGAGCTGCAGTCTCCATGACACATGCACAGTTTGAAGAATGCAATGATGTCACATGGCTGTCCCAGTTTGGTGGCAGAGAATTATGGCAATCCTAGGCAGCCATGACTAGACACTGGAGTGCTCTGAACGCTGTTTGTCTTCCCACCGAAATGGTACTTATTATTTACTTGCAATTTCTTGCTTTTGAACTGCTAGATTAGCAGGAGATGGGACAGAAATAGGAGCTTATTCCATTGTGAAGTACTCAGGTCTCAAATTGTTAACCTGCTGGCCTTCCAGTAAGTGCCTTAACCACTTGAGCTACCGCAGTCCCCGAGTGGAGAATACTATTATACTAACATGACTTTGCATCACCTGTGTCAGCAATGATCTCCATGAGGAAAACAAGCTTTCCATTTGTCCAGTGCTCCCACAAGCATATAGCCTCACATTACTGTTCTGATCTAACAGAAATTGAGTCTTTATTCCCGGATTTGCCTTTCATCTGACCAGGAGCACTTCCATCTTATTTGATTTATTTATAGTGCAATTTATAATCTAATGCTGTTGTGCAGTAATGGTGTAAGTTGTAGCTGCAAATTTCCATAAATGAAGACATCTCCAATGGCGTTAACTGATGAATACTGATTCTCAACATATTATGCCTATGGAGATTTCTTAACAGTAATTTTCCACTAGACATTACTCCTTTTGCCTCTATTGTTCAGTAGAATTTTGGCCAATGTGTTTAAATGTTTTTAATATTGTAATTTATTATTGTTTTAATAACTGTATTTTAATAACTTTATTTTTAAAAATAAATCATTAAGTTGCCATGGAGAAAAGTGTGGCAGGAATTAAGTAAATACGGTAAGTGTAAATACAGTAAATCCAAAGTTTTGAACCTGTTATCATCACTATACAGGGGGCATCCGGTTCTACCAGTCCTTTTCATCAGATCCAGCTTTATCAGTCCTGTCCTGAACAGGTGCTTACAAGTTGGTAACTGGCTGAATGAGATCTAATGACTCAAAGAAGAGTCTGTTTGATAATGGCTTATAGAAGAAGGGTTACAAATGAGATCGTGCCATGGTTCAGATTAGGAAGGTGAGGATGGTTCAAGATCCATCATTAATGACAGGTACAAAGCTCGAATCTGTCACTTATATTTCTGTCCACCAATTTTGCACGGAATGCCTCTTCTTCAAAGTCGTCCCATGAATGAAATTTTCTGCTTGATATAAAACAATTATGCCTTGAGTTATTCATTCCATACAGATTGCAACTGGCTTTTACTTTTTACTTGTTATGCAAGTAATCAGAAGGGTAAAATTTGAGATGTCCAGTTTGAATTAGCAAGAGTTTTTTTATGTCTACATAGTCTTCACCCAAGGTAATGAAATGAACAGAGTGACAAATTAGGACTCTGGAGACCAGGATACAAATCCCTGCTTAGTTGTGGAACTCACTTGGGGTATGGTCCTGGTAAGATAATTTCTTAAACATTCCACTTACCTTGAAAACCCCTTTTAAAGGTAAAGGTTTCCCTTGCTTGAAAGCCAGTCGTATCCGACTCTAGGGTGCAGTGCTCATCTCTGTTTCTAAGCTGAAGAGCCAGCGTTGTCTGCTTCTGCAGACATTTCTGTGGTCATGTGGCAGGCATGACTAGACACCGGAGCGCATGGAGTGCTGTTACCTTCCCACCGAAGTGGTCCCTATTTATCTACTTACAATTTCTTGCTTTCGAACTGCTTGGTTGGCAGGAGCTGGGACGAAGACGGGAGCTCATTTCCATCCTGCAGTACTCAGGAATCGAACTGCTGACCTTCCGCTTCCCAGTCAGCGTCTTAGCCACTTGAGCCACTGCAGTGCCTTGAAAGCCCATAGAAAACACTCTTCACAGTATTGCTGGAGTTCTGCACATTTTCCTTCTTTCCCCTTCCCTCAGGTCTGGTAACTTTTTCTGGCAAAGAAGAACAGCTTTGTCCTGTGGAAGCCAGAGGTGGACCATAGGTTTTACACTTGTTTTAGAATCTGGGCATTTCTGTCAAATGACCAGGACTTGCCTTTCTGTGCTTCTATTTTCTAACTTCTAAAACTGTCTTTTCATGCTTCCTTCCTGTTTTGTCTTCATGCAGAGCTGCCTCCAGAGACTTCACTGGGTCTAGGTATAGCCCCGTGACCAATCTGTAGGCCAGTGCTGTATTGCCACTAGTTAACTTGTGGCACCTGAATACAGGAATGCACACTAGATTCCATACAGGTGGGTGGCTTTTGTTTTAATCCATATATTAAAAATACCATATTGGATTCATTATGGGAAGCAGATGTTAATCTCCCTCACTGTAAATACCATAATATTCATAGATTCCCTGCTCCCTCCTCTACTTCGCCCCACCATTCTAGGCCTCAAACACATTTAACTCTGGGACCAATCAGCCAGGTTAATGTCTCTGTGAATGCCAGAGACATTTATAAAGGACCAAATCCTTTCAAAAGATCCTAACAGCTATACTGAGCCCTCTGTATTTTGCAGAACTTGGAAAAGTTACATTTATGGGACTGTTTCTCCCAGCATTTCCAGCAGCTGTATTCATAAGATAACTTTCCCTAGTTCTTCAGAACAATGTGAGTACTTTAACTGTAGCAGAAAACCAGTTGGAAATTTTAGAACCAAACTGACAATGTGAGATTCTCAAAGAAGTACACACATGTGCATGCACACACATGTACATGCACGTGCACAAGCACACGCACATGCGCACACACAAACATGTGCTCTAGATGCATTTTTATAATTTGGTGCTGCTCGTACTGTTATGAAGCTTGAAAGGTGAACTTTTCTACATCTCAGGCCTGGTAATCAGTCTTGTTTCATAAAAAGCATGGCACTATCAACAACCAGTGTTGCATGCCCTGATTCACATAGAGAAATTCCCTTTACGCTACAACAGTAGAGCAATAAACATCATCCACATTAAAGGGAGGAGGGATGAGAAAAGCCCTCCTTTTTATTGTAGACTTCCAGATGTTCCTCTTCATTCAAATAATCAGAGTCAATTTCCTCTCTGCAAGGCTCTTAGGTTGTCTCTCTCATAAACACCACTTTTTAGGTCCTTTTCAGCAGACATTCTCAGTTATGATATCTATTAAAGTTACATCTGGAAGCAGCAGTGGAGGTACAAGGTTCATTAAAGTAAGATCCTGCCCCAAATAGTTTTCTGAGGCACCCAGACAAAAAAGCCATTTGCTCTTTTTTCTGTATCTGGAACTTTCTTCCTTTTCTATTCCAAATTGCTTTGAAATCCTGGTAATGTTACTGTGACCCACACCAAATCTGAGCACACAAAAACTCTTTTTGAACTTTCTAGAATCTCTCAACAAGATGATCAGTGATATGAGATTCTGGGGTTTGTAGACTAAAGTAACTCCAACCTCTGTACAGGCAACCTCGCTGACTTTTTAATACTGTGCAAGATTCTCAGAGCTGTGATTTTCTCCCCCTTTGGCCCTCTTTCTGCTTTCATCTTTTGGTACATCTCTATCTGTGATGATCACAGACCTTTTGCCAATAGGACATAAAGACCTTAGCTCTTATTCTGCATCTACCTTTTTGCAGACTTTCATACTAGGCCCTTGATTTCTACATTCCAGGCAGCCCTGTGGTGGGGAGAGAATTTACTGGGAAGGACGGGAGTGTGCTGCTGCTCAAAGCCCATACCTTAAAGGGAAACGCCACCTCAGCATTTTCTGTTTTGCTTCCTCTTGCCAGTCTCCATTCTGCTCCATGGGAGAAAGTCCAAAGATCTTTGGGCAGCTTCGGGAGAAGCTGCCAAAGCTGCCCGAAATACTTCGGACTTTCTCCCACAGAGCAGAGCAGAGACTGGCGAGAGGAACTGTTATGTATGATAACTGTGTTCATTTAACTGTCAAAGATTCAAACCGCTGAGTTCCCGTGTTTACTGCTGTTTGACAGCCACGAGATCTTGGCAAATCACAAAGTATCGCGAGATTTCGGAGAGCGCGCAGTTTGAAGTTTGACAGGTGCACTATGTATCTTTTTCATGAAAATGAAGGGATTAAGAAGTGTATAAAGGTTAATTGACCAATCAGCATTGTTCCCTGTTGGAAATGTATCTTTCTGTGTATGTATAAAAGTTCGTGTTTTGCCCTATCCAAGTTGTGTTCAGACCCTCCAAATAAAGAGCTCTATTTCACTTTCAATGCTTGTCGTCTCCGTTTTCTGAACACCTAATTGGCGATGAAGGTGGGATGGCGTCCCCACAAGGAAGCAACATCGGTCCTTTCGACGCGGCCCATCCGGACAAGTGGGCGATCTACGAGTGCCGGTTCTGCCATGCCATGGCGGCCCAGAAGATCACAGATGAGGCTCAGATGCACTCCTGCTTCCTAGCCCAGTGCGGATCTGAGATGCTGGAGCTGGCAATCCACCTCATCCTTCCTAGGGACGTGGATGAAGTGCCACTTGCTGAGATCCTGTTAGCACTGAGGAAGCATCTGCAGCCCGAGGTGTCGATCTTCCCAGCCAGGGTGGCATTTCACCGGAAAGAACAGCATCCGGGAGAGTCCGTGGCAGAATACGCTGCTGCGCTTCATCTAGCTGCCGCCCCATGCAAATGGGACAACATTGAAGAGGCACTCCGTGACCATCTGCTGGCCGGCATGAGGGATGAAGATGCTCAACAATGCTTCATGACCCGAAAGATGCTGACCTTTAAGTCCATGCTGGATGTGGCACTAGCGTCTGAGGCTGGACGGTCCGGAGTAAAGTTGTTTCGGCATCGCCACGCAACTGCCAGTGCCACTGAGTCAGCCATCCAGGCCCACCGCTGCTCATCTTCTTCATCATCAGCATTTCCTGGCTCAACATCATCATCTGGGTCCAGCGGCGATAAGACCAAGGTCCGAGTGGTTCGCTGAAGGCACCGGGAGCACCGCAACAACTGGGAGAAGAAGCCCACAAGTTATTTTTGGTGGCCCCAACTGGACCAGGATATAGAACAGATTGTAGGCACTTGTGCTAGCTGCCAATGTTCTCGCCCAGAGCAATCCCATCTTCCCTCCCGGGAATGGGACTCTGCCAGGGGCCCGTGGTCCAGGATACATATAGATTTTGTGGGAACATTTAGGGGGGGCTCTATTCTTATTGGTAGTGGACTCATACTCCAAGTGGCTCCAAGTAATCTGGGTATCCAGCATCACTTTGTCCATGACAATTATGCACCTGAGAAGGTTGTTTGCTACATTTGGACTCCCAGATGTTCTGGTGTCTGACAATGCATCTACGTTCACATCTGCAGAATTCCACTAATGGCCAGGTGGAGAGGCAGGTGCGCACCACCAAGGATGGGTTCCGGTGCATGGAGGAAGGGGATTTGGAGCTACAATTATGTCAGTTTCTCCTAATGTACAGGCTTAACCCCCCCTCGCCTCAGGGCTATCACCAGCTGAATTGCTCCAGCGAAGGAAGCTAGCATCCTTGCTGGATAGGTTGAACCCCTCTAGGGTGGAGGACAAGGGTACCAATATAGGGATCCAAAAGGGTTTTTCGGCTGGGGACCTTGTCCATTGCCGCAATTATGCAGCAGGCGGTCCTACGTGGGTACCTGGTTTTGTGCTAGACCAAACTGGTCCTGTTTCTTACAGAATCGAAACAGCCAATGGTCTGATCTGGAGTCAGCACGTGGACCAGTTGAGATCCCAAATACTGGACCCATAGAACGAACACAGACATCCAACATTAAGGTTGCCCCCCCCCCCTTTTAAACCCAGGGGGCCGAGGTAATAGTCAGCAGCCAGCTAACACAGACCCAACAGTGACTTCCAGGGATTGTTTTGATTTTGGGAAACAGGGAAAACTTGCAGAATGCTCCCCCATTCAGGCCGAAGGTACCCCCACACTGTTTTATCCTAACATGCTGGAATCTCAAGTTAGCAATAAGCACTATTCTTTTGAGCCGCCCTCCACTCTTAGCAAGCACAGGAGGGAATCTCAGTTGTCGTTTTCACCCCCATCATTAGAAGTTAATTTAGAGTGATCCCCTGCTCCTCCCAATGCCAAACGGGGCTATGATTTGAGTTTTCAGTCCTCTCCCACTAGTCAAACTCTCACTCCAGCCGGATTGCCAGACCTAAGGGCCCCCGAGCCGGCTCAACCGAGTGTCCAACCCAAAAGGGAAACCAAACCGCCATCCTGGTTAAAAGACTTTGTCTATACCTAGGGGGGAGGAATGTTATGTATGATAACTGTGTTCATTTAACTGTCAAAGATTCAAACCCCCAAGTTCCCACGTTTACTGCTGTCAAACAGCGTCGCTTTGTTTCTGCAAATCGCGAAGTATCACGAGATATCAGAGAGTGCACAGTTTGAAGTTTGACAGGTGCGCTATGTATCTTTTTCATGCAATGAAGGTTTCTGAACACCAAAGGAACAGAAGGGGAAAATGCCGAGGTGGCATTTCCCTTTAAGATATGGGCTTTGAGCAGCGGAGCGTGCTTCCCCCCCCCCCCCAGGTAAATTCTCTCCCCACCATGGGCCTGCTTCCAGGAATACATGGATCCATACAGACCACTATCTCAAACTTGTGAAACCTTTAATTTAACCTGTAGTTGCAACAAATTCAGCTGAATGAACAGAGAGACGCATAATTGCATTTGCTCATATTTGTTTGGCTCTTACCTATCTCTTCTTTTATTATCTACAAGCAGCACAAAACTACAAACATATCTCCTTGGTTGATTGTTTGGTTTGGTCAACATTGCTGAATAGTTATCCTTGCTTTAAAAAAAAATCCTTGAGACTTTTGCATACATATACAGAGGGCGCCAAAAATGTACACACATTTTAAGAAAGGAAGAGGCTGAATTAAAATGTAATGTTCAATATATAGCAATAAAAAGAAGATTAATAAAGTCACATTTGACTTCTGTAATTACAAAAGATGCTCAAAGTGATGACCTTTAGTATCCAGACACTTCTGATTATGTGAACTACTGCTTCAGCGACATTGACCAAAGTGTCCATTTATATCACTATGCATGCTGTTTCAATTCCTTCCTGAAGTACCGTAGCTGGTTTTCTATGGTACACCACATCCTTTAAGGTCCCCCATAGGTAGTAATCAAGGGGTGTTAAGTCAGGAGTACTTGAGTTGTTATACTTCTACAATGTTCTTGATTTTCAAACACTACTTCAAAGTGGTCTTGCTGCTCCTGAATTGACAACCATGCTTCCATCACTCTCTTTGCCAGTCCTGCCTGTAGCATTCATTCTTTTGAGCAAATGCCATATTACACATTGGTACTATAATTCAATTCAACTGCAAAAAGTAAGACATAGATAACATCTCTTAAAATGTTTATACTTTTTGGCACCCTCTGTATATGTGATTTGATTTTTGGATTCAAGTTGTTGTTGTAGTCGATTGAAGAAACTAGCACTAAGAACCCATGTCTTTCAGTTTTATATGCTTTACATTGGGCAATGTGGTGAATGTTTCTTACCTTTCAAGTTTGTTTGGCCTTGCTCTACTATCTTTCACTTTTAATGGAAGGGAGGACAAGTGCTGATACTGTACATTCCTTTTTCTTAGAGTAGCACTTCAAAGACAACTCTTGTTTTGCTTATTCTGGGCTTTATATGTCCTATACTAGAACTGGCAAACCATGCCTCTTTTCACCAAGACTGGGGGCCCTGTATAGCTAAAAAGCCTGTACTAAGGGACAGCTTATGTGTTGTGGAATAAGACCATAGTACTCAAGCACTACCACATGGGAGAAAAAGGACCTGAACGACATTGTGTTTCTGCTGTTTCAAAGTTTACTTCCCATATTCCATGTGTTCATTCCTCTTAGCAGGTTCCATGATGCAATTTGTCAAATAAATTGTTGTGACACTATTCTTAAATGAACTTACCTAATCCACATCTTCTGGACTGCAGTGCAGATTGAAATGTGGTTCTGTTCGAGAATCTAAATTGTGCAAGAAAAAAACGGGCCAGCAATCTCCTGCTGGTACAAGTACTGAAATGGGTTTGTGGCCAGTGGTTCAGTCACACTTGCATTTTAAAAAGTCCTTCCCATAGCCTAGAATGGTGGGTGTTTCTTTGTCTCCAAGGCAGAGAGACTATGTCTGAGCCGTGTACTTTTAAATCCCTGTAAACCACTCAGCATGGTATTCTTCCCCTGAGATTTCAGAGAAGTGATTCCATGACACATACAGTATCTATTATTGCTTTGTAACAGTATATTCAAGGAAGGAAAATGTATAGTGAGCTAAGCACTGCCTATCCCCAACTGTGGTTCTACAGACAGCCCCAAAAGCTTGCTCCAGTTTTGATTACAATCTGTGCATTTCTAAATATGTAGACTTCCAGCTTCGTAAAGCTGCATCTGGCAGATTGCCTCAGCTCCAAGGCAATTTAATTCTTTTTTTTTTATCCCTAACCTGGCCCTGTTGTGCATTAGGTCTTCTTGCTTGTTAGCCCACAGTAATGTGGAACCGGGTTTGGCAGCCTGCAGTGCCACTAAATGCAATCAATGGAGCCCATTGTTTTACTATACAGTATCAATTGTAGCAAGGAGAAATGGTCTTGATCTCCTCTGAACTATTCTGCCAACATTCAGACAATCACTATACACACACACACACACACACACACACACACACACACACACACACACACATATATATATATATATATATATATATATATATATATATATATATATATATATATATATATATATATATATATATATATATATATATATATATATATATATATATATATATATATATATGTGTGTGTGTGTGTGTGTGTGTGTGTGTGTGTGTGTGTGTGTGTGTGTGTGTGTGTGTGTGTGTGTTGCTAAGGCCTGAGGACTCATCAGAGGATGCCTATTTCAAAGCAGAGGAGGTTCACAAGCTTTGACACATTCAACATTCCTTGACTGAGGGAGGGATGGAGATAAGTCAAAGCTAGGGATGGGGAGAAGACGAATGGGCAGGGCAGAGTGGGAAGGGAAACAAAGGAGGAGAGAGATTTTGAGACAAAGCAAATATAAGGACAGAAGGACCCTTTCCTCAGATGCTTTGTGTGTGCCTTGAGGCTGAGCAAGTCTTCTGCACTCGGGTCCTTTAGGATTCCAAAGACAATAAGTACTCAGGGGTTGAGAAAATGAAGGTATAAAGAGCACATCTTTAGAACAAAGTATATCTGAAATTGCATGAGAAGCAAGTTAGAACAAGAAACAAAGACAAGAACAAGACAGATCCATATCCAAGCAAGATCTTCTCTCTCT
Organism: Bradypodion ventrale; assembly: GCA_035047345.1. Taxonomy (NCBI): domain Eukaryota; kingdom Metazoa; phylum Chordata; class Lepidosauria; order Squamata; family Chamaeleonidae; genus Bradypodion; species Bradypodion ventrale. The sequence continues at coordinate 118,994,184 of JAWDJE010000002.1, forward strand.
CTCTTCAGAACCCGGTCGCAGCAGGAAGACCTCTGGCTGTTCTTCTGGGGGAGAGGGTTGCATTTGTTCTATGCAGAGCTCCAAAGTCTGAGGGCTAAGTTCCCTTTCTTTTATACTCTAGGCCGAGGGGCTGTCCCACCTCTCTTGGCTCTATGCCTCTCGCTGCTAAGAGATATACAATTGGACTAATTGGCAAGTTTTCTTTGCAGGTTTGAGTTAGGTCAGATTTGTACTGACCCATCATCTACCAAAGGGCACCATGACCTGCCCTAATGCTTTCTTCTTGGCCAGGGAGCTTCCCCCTGCTCATTAGGCATCTCTGTTGTAAATTCACTTATCAGTTAAGAGTAAAAAGACAAAAAATGTTGTGGCACTTTAAAGACTAGTTGTCCCTGAGGAAGTGGACAGGCTTCTTGCAGCTGTTCGCACCACCTCCTGCCCTTTGGATCCCTGTCCCACTTGGTTGGTGAAAGCCTCCAAAGGGGTAACGGGAGGCTGGGTCAGGGCTATAATAAATGCTTCACTACGGGAGGGGGTGTTTCCTGTGCCTTTAAAACATGCTGTGGTGCGCCCCCTCCTGAAAAAACAATATCTTGACCCAGCAGTTCCAGCTAATTATAGGCCGGTCTCCAACCTCCCTTTTTTAGGGAAGGTATTGGAGAAGGTGGTGGTGCGGCAGTTGCAGGGGGTCCTGGATGAAGCGGATTATCTGGACCCCTTTCAATCGGGTTTCAGGCTTGGATATGGTACAGAGATGGCATTGGTCGCACTGGTTGATGATCTCTTGCAGGAGCGAGACGGGGGTCATCCATCTGTCCTGGCTCTTCTGGATCTCTCAGCGGCTTTAGATACCATTGACCACGGTATCCTTCTGGAATGGCTCAAAGGTTTGGGGATCTAGGGCACTGTGTTGTCCTGGCTTTCCTCATTTCTGGAGGGCCGTACCAGTCGGTGTGGTTGGAGAGTGAGAGGTCCAGCGCTAGGCCCCTACAGTATGGGGTGCCTCAGGGCTCAGTCCTCTCCTATTTAACTTATACATGAAGCCATTGGGTGAGGTTATCCGTTCCCATGGGTGAGGTATCATCAGTATGCTGATGATACCCAGTTATATATCTTGGCCCATGGGGACCCCAGTGATGCGGTCAATGTCCTATCCAGATGTCTGGAAGCGGTTGGGGTCTGGATGGGGGACAATGGGCAACAATTGAATCCCTCCAAGACCGAGTGGCTTTGGATAGGGGGTCCCACGTTATGCAGGGAGCTGCCAACTTTGGTCTTGGATGGGGCTGTTTTGCCCCAGACAGACCCAGTACGCAACTTAGGGGTCCTCCTGGATTCAGGGCTGCTACTTGCAGATCAGGTGATGGCCGTGGCCAGGAGGGCTTTCACACAGCTTCGCGTCATCCAGGAGTGCGTTCACTCCTGGACCGGGACTCCCTGCTCAGGGCATGCTCTGGTCACCTCCAGGCTAGATTATTGCAATGCACTCTACATGGGGCTGCCCTTGACAACCATTCGGAGGCTGCAGTTGGTCCAGAATGCAGCAGCCTGGGTGATAATGGGGCACGGGCATTACTTCAGGAGCTGCACTGGTTACCAGTTTGCCTCCGGTTGCAGTTCAAGATGCTGGTTTTGACCTTTAAAGCCCTTCATGGTAGTGGGCCAGGATACTTTAGAGACCGCATCATCCCAAGAGTATCCGCCCGTCCAACCAGAGCGGACCGGAGGGGCTCCCTAATTGTCCCATCTGCCAGAGGGGCTCGTCTTTCTGGTACACGAAGGAGGGCCTTTTCCGTGTCTGCACCGGCCTTGTGGAACCTCCTACCTGTAGAGTTGCAGGAACAGACGGAGCTGCTACCTTTCAGAAAAGACCTAAAAACCTGGTTGGCAGGACAGGTTTGGGGCCCAGATGGAAGGATGGTCCCCGCCTGTTGGCTTATAAAATAAGCCCCCATTTCTTTTAATTGTCAATGCAGGCAGTTTTAATGTGGGTAGTTTTTTAAAAGATGAACGGGGTAGGTGGGTGGGTATGTTTTGGTTTTTAATTATTTAATTGTTTTTATGTATGTTTTAATTTGTTGTGAGCAGCCCAGAGTCAGGTTTACCTGATTGGGCGGCATAGAAATTTGAATTTTAAATAAATAAATATTGCTGTATTTTGATGTTAGCTTTCATGGATCAAGTCCACTTGCACAAGCTCACACAGCTATCATTTCAAAACATTGATCAGTCAAGGACAGGGATGAAGTCAGGGTCATCCCATCTCCTTTGTCCGCTTCTGCTAAAACTATTTAGCTACTCTAACAGCTCTAATAAATCTTACTAATTGATAAGCTTAATTAAGAACCAATCTTGTCCTGGTCAGCAAGCCAATTAAACACATTAATGTCTAAACAAGCAAAGGCTCCTTAACACCGGTTCATGTGATTTTTAACTATTTCAGAACTTGACAAGTTATAAATTGGAATGCCACTTGCTCTTTGCAATCACAAAAATATTCTGCAAAGCCCATCATCCCCAGTGGATGCTGTTGAGCAAGCCCTTGGCTCCCAAAGAGACTGGCTGGAATGCCAGGTCATCAGTATGTCACTCTCTTAAAAATCCAGGCTACAAGCCAGAGGCCAGGGGGAGGGGGGCAAGCTATGTGATGTTGCAGGGTGGGCTCTGCTGGTATTACAGGGGTGGGCTTTGGTAAACTCATTAGAAGTGGAGGCAAGCAGGCATTGGACCAACGGACTCTGAGAATAGACAAGGCAAGAATTAGGTAAATGGATTCAGCATCCAGTTAAAATTAAAACAACCAAACCACGTGACAACTCAGAGGCAGTAGAGCAGGGGTGCCCAAACTATGGCCCGCAGGCTGGATCCAGCCCCCAACACCAATTCATCGGCTCCTGGAAGCAACAAGGGTGGCGGGGCTGGATGAATTAGTCTTGGGGACCAGATCTGGTTTAAGCAGAGAAAATGGCAGCCTAAAAATCCATCTCATCATGTTGCAAAACAGATTGCAAGGTGCATTTTATTTCCACTTCTGGTGGGAAGAACTACATGACCGTCCCGCTGAACCACGTGACTGGCCCATGGCCCAAAAAGCTTGGCCACCCCTGCAGTAAAGGAAAAAAAATACTTTTTCAAAAGCTGGCCAGGCATTTCTCTGGTGGCTCACATTCCTTGCTACCTATACAACGTATGTGACATACCGGATGTTTTTCAAGCCTTTTGCTGTGCTTGAGGCTTGTAGGAAGCTCACTGCCAGCTTAAAAGCATTCATCATCTTCCAGGCCTTGAAGGTCCGTTGTCAGGACTTGTGCCTCACACACAAAATTTGAACTTTCTCCTCCTTCAGCACTTGGAGATGCAGGAAAACCACAACAGCTCTGCAAGACTCTGTCCAATGATCTGGTATGGCCAGGGTTATAATTTTGGCTGTGTGTATATGTGGACATGTGGCACGTGACCCAGTGACTAACTAGTGTACTCAAAAGTGTACAGAAACTGTATGTTATGAAAACCCAGAACTCATAATTTGATAGAAATGTAGTTTGGAAGACTCACAAGTTCCCAATTTAAAATTGGACATGCTTGCATGGGATATGTTCAACATGTGGGACTCAGTGTACAGCCCTAAATAAGCAACGTCCTGTATCCTGCCTTCTAACTTAATTACTAGACATGTTTGAAGAAAAAACATGTGTATTGTACATTTCTCCTTCCAAACAAACAGCAAGATACATGCCCCCAACTGAAATTTAACATATGTTTATTAGAAGAAAAGCATTTTCACAGCAAAACATTAAGCAGAAGATATTAAACTCAAAAAACAGAAATCTGGGGATATTATTTTTCTTCTTCTAATTAAGACTAGGATATCAAAGAACAGAGTCTCGCAAACTAATGTTGTGATGAAATGAGGGGCACTTAGAGGTCTGATGCCTCTTCACACAGTTTAGTTAGAGCAGGGGTGTTCAAACTATGGCCCGGGGGCCAGATGCAGCCCCAGAAGTGTTATGTCCGGCCCTTTCAAGCAATAGTCCACACAATGATGAACAAAACAGCAAGAAGTCTTTATTTAGCAGTCTATTCAAGATGAGCTTACAAGGAGTTCCAGACATGGAGATGGTTATACAGTCCCATGGAATCAGTCCCTCCAGAGTGTGTCAAGGAAGGAGGCAATACCTAGCTACATTAGGATTGTAGCATAATGGAGGAGACCCAGGCTAGCACGTTGCTGGCTACCTGTATGGAGAGGGAACTATAGATCCAGCCCGGCCCCACCCTTGTTTACCCGTGGGGTTTATATAGTGTCTCCCTGGCGGTGGCTTCTTGATACAAAGTAGCAACCCACCGGACAACCGTAACTAACCAATCATAACAGGGAATATATGTATTTAACCAATGGAGAACAGGATCCAAAACTGTAGCCAGTCACAGGACTCTGATTAACATAATGAGCGCACCCTGTGCAGGGGTTTTAGCGCCACTTTCTGCTCCTAATTTGGATGGCAGGAAACCGCCATTTTCCTCTTGCAAAGGTCCTGCCCGTGCCTGAATACACAACAAGATGTCAATTCATCCGGCCCACGAAGCTCTCGTTGCTCCTGGAAGCAGAAGCAAAAATGCGCCCATATGGGCACATTTTACTTCCTCTTCCAGGAGCAATGAGGGCTTCGCAGGCAGGATGAATTGGCATCGGGGGCCGCCAATGGGACATAGTGACTGGCTCCCTGAACCACGTGACTGGCCCGCGGCCTGAAATGTTGGCCGCCCCTGAGTTAAAGTAAAATTTGGGAAGGAACATCCCACCATCAGCTAGAAGTGTCTTTTGTTGTTGTTCAGTTACACAGTTGAGTCCGACTCTTTGCGACCCCATGGACCACCATTCGCCAGGCACCCGTGTCCTTTGCCATTCTCCACAGCCCACACAAGTCTACATCCATCGTGTCAATGATTCCATCCAGCCACCTCATCCTCTGCCGTCCCCTACTCCTTTTACCTTCAATCTTTCCCAGCATCAAGGCTTTCTCAAGTGAGTCCTCTCTGTGTGACTGCTTGCAAAATGCTCATTAATACAGCTCACGGTGGCCACCTAGACAATACCAGAATCTCCCCCCACCACCAGAAGTCTGAGAACGTCACTTACTGTGACGGTGGCAGCAATCACGCCATTTTTTCAACTTCTTTCACAAACTCCACTGCTCACCACAGTGGTGGGAGGCTTTTCAGAGCATTTTTGCTCCTTTCTGGGATTTTTTGACCACGTATCCTCTGTGTTTTGGCAGCTAAAACATGACGGTTCTGGACCTCCGGTGCTGGGCAGAGCTTCTGGCGGTGTCTGGGCTCCCAGCGTGGAACAAGGAAGTTCCCAAACATCATGTTTTAGTTGCTGAAACACAGCGGATACACAGTGAAAAATCACGAAATGGAGTGAAAATGCTCCAAAAAGCCTCCCGCTGCCGTGGGGAGTGCGAGGGGCTGTGCAAGAAGCCAAAAAAAAATATGGCATGATTGCTGCCACCACCACTGCCACAAACATAAGCACTGGGAGCAATTACACCTCCGGCCCTCACAGCTGAGTGTCAGAGGTGGGAACAGCCCCTGGCAGGAAAATGTTGGGAACCCCTGGCATAGAGTAAAGCATATCTACATTTATAGGCCCATTCATATGCTGCCACCAATGCACCTCTTTCACAGTCCCATCATCTCCCTTCAGGCAGAGCTGAAATTGTAATCCAATACCATTGGATGGCATTCTGTTGGAATATACACACAGATATACACTTATACGCATACACCTTTGGCATGTAAAGCCTGTGGATTGCCACTGGATTCTGGCCTGGTCCAACTTAACTCATGCAAGTTTTGCCTATGCATTAATTTTTAATTTGATATCTGTTCATTTTTTAAAAAAATTGTGTTACTTTATTGGTTAGAAGTTTTCAGTATTGTTTGTTTGAACCTTGTAAAAGGTGCCTTGCATCCTCTTGAAGAGAAAGGCAGAATATAAATATTTTGAATGAATAAATGATAACTCCAATCTTTCAGAATGTCGCAACAATAGGCAGTTGAAAACTCTGTATTTATTTTAGTTTCATTGACTTTATGGGGTACGAAGTAAAAATTATAACCGAATAGAATGGATTGTCTTATTCAACGAACCAACCAACCAATCAGTCAATCTTTATTACGTTCCAAGATCAGCATAGTACAGCAAAAAGAACAAAACTTAAAATGAGGGTACTTAAAATATATCAAAAGACAGATGTTAAATGAGGGTACTTAAAATATATTTTTAAAAGGAGTGCTCAGTTTGGCGTGAGAAAGATTGTCATATTCAGACATCGTCATCCTGGGTTGTTATTCGCAATATCAATTTTCTGCCTGAAACAGGTACTGGAATGTTGTTCCTGTGGATTATGTCTGACTTGCTGCATCCGTCTCTCTAGCACATGAAGTGAGGGCCTTCTCCGTGACCGCACCAGCCCTCTGGAACCTCCTGCCTGTACAGCTAAGATTACACACAGAACTGCTGCCCTTTAGAAAAAGGCTTGAAAACCTGGCTGGCATGGCAGGTGTGGGGTCTTAATGGTAATACGGCCCCCGCCTGTTGGCTCACACCAAGATAGAAATTGGGAGCCTTTCTCTTTTATGTAGAGTGGTGTGGGTGGGTGGGATTGTGGGGTTTTATGTGTTTTATATGTTTTTAAAGATAATGTAAGCTGCCCTGAGTCGGGTTTGCCTGAGTGGGCGGCATAGAAATTTGAATGTTAAATTAATTAGTATGAATTTGGTCGGTTATTTTACTCACAAGTTGTCATTCCAGATCATTGTGTTCCATTTTGGGTAATAAAGGTCTCAATGAAAGAGTAACAGTCATTGGGATAGAGATCTAAAATATTGTTTTGATCTTTGTCCATAACTCCTCACTGTTTTTGGTGTACATTTTTATTAGGAAGCTCCCATTTTGTTCTTGTTTTTACCTAGTCCTTTCTACTACACATAAGATGAGGCAAAACCAGTATGGTCAGTATGGAGGCTATGTTTCATAGTTTGCCTTCAGTTTTTAACCTCGCTCCTTTGTCTTTATACTTCCTGTGGTCCTCTTAAGCATCACTTTTGTTTCAGGTTACCTGGCTATACATGAAGATCTTGACTTTCAGCTCCAACCAGAGGCATGAGGATAGGACGGGATTTTCTAGGGCAGTGATGGGCAGTCTTGGCCCTCCAGCTGTTCTTGAACTTCAATTCCCAGAAACACTGACCAGCTGGTGTGTTGACTTGGGCTTCTGGGAATTGAAGTCCAAGAACAGCTGGAGGGCCAAGACTGCCCATCACTGTTCTAGGGGGAGGGTCTGCTCGGTAGTAATGCCGCCTACCTGATAACACCTGGGACAGCCTCCTCAGAGAAGTGAGCTTGGCATTTACTGTGATGACAATCCAAGGTTCAGAGAATACTTTTATCATTTTATCAGGCCTTTTGGTTTAATTTGATTTGTACTATTAACTTTTCCCCCCTGTTGTTTCTCTGGATTCTGCTTGTTGTTTTCAACATCTTGTGTGCTACTTGTTTTATTTTGTTTTTAAATGTTTTGAAGTTACCCTGGAAAAGTATTGGCGGGGGCATATATATTCCCACAATAAAAAAGTAACCAATTAGAAAGCTACCCTTTCTTTAGCATAGGCTAATTCGGAGTTCTGTCATACCTTGTAGAAAAATAGCTCCTGTGTTTCTGCATCTGGAAAACAACTTCAAATCTTACCCTCTGCAAGAGAGGCCTTGGGCTATGGAAAACCAGAAAGTATATTAACTGGCAAAAAGCCCAGGCTAAGCTTTCAAGCCTGCAAGCTGGGCCTTGTGGCTAAAGTATGGCAAATCCTTTTCTGGTGGCTTAATTTTTTTAAAATTATGGATGTCAATTGATTTAAAGACTTTTAAAATTGATTAATTATTTGGTTCTTAACCAATTAATGTGTCAACTAAATGTGAATAAATCTGCATATCAAAAAATACATATGCCTTTTTCTGAAGTTCAAAGAAATGTGAGATCACTTCCAACCAAATAAAACTATAACCTAAGTTTTAAAAGGAGAAAAAGGGGATTGTATCCCACACTGGTTTTTAAATTCCTCATTACCTGCACAGGTAACATATCAAAACTGAAATAACGTCAAAACATATCTATGACACTGTCTAAAATTTGCTGTCCCATATTAAAATAGGCTTTTAGTGTTTAACTAATGCATTCATAATTTATTGATAAAAGGTCATAACCCTAGAATTTAAATAGAGCAGTGAGTCAGAGTTTAGCATTTTATTTTTAAAAAATAATGGGTTAGTCTTTAACAATTATGATTTACTGACATTTTCTAATATCTTAAAATTGTTTTACAAAATGATATTTAAAAAAGAGACAATTGGCCAAAAAATATACCAAAACTGACCTGGGACAAAAGTTTTTGAAATAACTAGTACACATTATTTGTGTAGTCTGTTCTCAAAGAGCTCTTAGGTGAAACAGATTACCTATATGCACTTCAATCTAGTTTATGGTTATGGAGCAGAGACTGCTTTGATCATTTTGGTGGATGAGGTGTGTGTGTGTGTGTCCCTCTTGGTTCTGCTGTGGCTTTTGATACTATCAACCATGGTATCCTTCCAGGCTGTCTCTCTGGCATGGACCTTGGTAGCAATGTTTTACAGTAGCTCCTTCATTTCTATAGAGGAGAACTTAGAAGGTGGTGCTCCTGTTAGATGCCCTGGCCTTTCATGTCACTCTGGGTTCAGTTTTGTCCCTTATGCTATTTAACATATACATGAAATCAGTGAGAGAGGGTCTCTGCAGTTTGGGGTTTTCAGTTTCATGAGTATGTGGATGACATCTAACCTTCTCTCGCCTTTCCATTTAATTCCAAGGAATCTGTTGGTTACAAAGTCATGCCAGGCATAAGTAATGGGTTGGATGAGAGAAAATAAACTTAAACTTAATCCAGACAAAACATGGGTGCTCCTAGTGAATCAAACAGCAGATCAGGGAAATAGGATTGCAGCCTCTGATGGACGGGGTTATACTTCCATCGAAAGCACATTGGATACACCCTTGAAATCATTCCTGAGACTGCATGCCCAGGTTTTAGTGATGTCATGCAGTGCATTCGCACAGTTAAAACCAGTGTGCCAGCTATGTGTGTTCCTTCAGATGTCTGATCTGTCATTGTGACACATGCACTAGTTTCAGCCAGTTTGGATTACTGTAACGTATTCTGTGTGAGACTGCCTTTGCGAAGTGTTGGGAAACTTCAGCAGGTCTGAAATGCTGCTGCAGGTCTGTTAAATGGCGCTGGTTACAGGGGTCACAGGACTTCCCTGTAACAACAGTACTTCCCATCCAAAGGGCTGGTTTTGACCTGTGAAATCCTTAATATTTGTTTGAGCTATCTGAAAGTCATGAGCATCTCCCTTTTTGAACCTGCCTGGGTTTTAAAATCATTGGAGAAGCCCTTTCTCTCAGTTCCACCACCCACACAAGAGGAAGGTTGTAGACCTCCCTCACATGGGAGGCTAATCTGCCCTTCTCTTGGCTGCCCTTGCAAAAGTGAGCAAAGGTCCTTCTCTCCAGGCAGTCTTTTTCTCAGTAATTGGCAGCCTAAGAGGGTGTTTTTAAAAGAAAAGCAGGGCTGCTCGGTTTTTTTGACAAGGTTTTTCATATTCTTTAATATTGTAAGCTGCCTTGGATCCACTTGAAGAGAAAGGTGAAATATAAATATTTTAAACAAATAGATAACACTATAAAAGCTAGTCCACAAAAAATAACAGTGGTATCATTGGCCAGTATCCTATTGAGAGCTCTGCCTGTGCAACCAGAGTGACATCATCAGCTATGGCAGATTGCCAGTAATAAAAAGTTCACTGGTAGAAGTCTGGGTATGTGTGTCTTTTTGTCATTGCATGTAAAACACACATAACCCCAAATTGAAAAGTGAACTCTTTAATTAGAAATAACATTCAACAGCCAGCATTGTTACTCATGTTGTGCAGATGAAACTATGCAACAGGATACTGGCAAAAAAGGTGACAAAATAATTCTCCTTCTTTATGTGGCCCATGAAATTCCCCCTCATGCCAGTTTACATTTGTTTATAGGAATAAATTTTCTAATTATGTTTTCTCCAATAGTCAGTGCTTTTGAGGATTCTTCTATGCACATGCAAACACACACCTTTTGGAGGTAAAGCATGTGATTTCCTGTTGAAATCTGCCACCTTCCCAAGTGAACCTGACTAAGTTTGGGCTTCTTAAAATCAAAAGAAAATTAAAAATTATTTCAGTGTCACTCTGAAAAAGACAACCGAGATTTAACTTAAACTGAAATCTGTCTCAGATACTGGGTTGGTGTGTGGCCTGTGAGAAAATTAACATGGCACTATATAAAAGAGAACATAGCAAAAAGGCTATAGTTTAATCTGTGAGGCTGCCCTTGTAAGGTAAAGGTAAAGGTCACCCTTGTTCAAAAGCCAGTTGTATCAGTGCTCATCTCTGTTTATAGCCAGAGCTGTCTGCAGGCATGCTTCAACACTGGAGTGCATGGAACACTGTTTACATTCCCACCGAAGTGTCCCTATTTATCTAGAGTACTTGCAATTTCTTGCTTTCGAGCTGCTAGGTTGGCAGCAGCTGGGACAGAGACGGGAGCTCATTCCACCATGCAGTATTTAGGTCTTGAACTGCTGACTTGCTGACCTTCTAGCCATCAAGTTCAGCATCTTGACCACTTGAGCCACAGCAGTCCCTGCCCTTGTAGCTCTATAATAAAACCAAAACACCAAACTTTGTTAATAGTTTGGTTTATCCACAGGTGCCTCATGACAAATACAGTAAACCCTGGGTTACAACGGAGGTCCATTCCAACAGCCTCCGTTGTAACCTGAAAAAAATATTAAATCGAAACACCCATAGGAATGCATTGAAAAATAAGAAAATGGTCCTGAATTGATCATTGTAAACCGGAAAAAAATACATTAAAAATTTGTAAACTGGGACAGCATTTACATAGGATTTGCCATTGTAAACCACAGCAAACTTAAACTGAGGTGGTTGTAACCTGGGGTTTTACTGTACACAGATGAAAAGATTTTTATATGAATTAATTCTAAAGCTACTTTTGTTAACCACAGAAAACCACAATGAAGAGCCAATGATCCAAAGATAATATAGCTGAGTAATCAGTCCACTCAGAGGTTATCAGATGACACTGCTGAGAAATGGTTTTAAATGAACTATGATGACTGATACTAGAAAAGGCTCCCTCCCCAAGCCTATTTTGTCAAAAACAATTAAGAACATGAGCCAGCCAAAATAAAACTCCACTGATTTTTATGGAAAGGTTAACAATACACTGAAACCTCTCATTAACATTAATGAGAACAACCTGGACCCATGCATATTTCCTCAGAAAACATGCCATTGAGTACAACCATTGAGTGCAGGAGAGCTTCCCCTCTCAAGTATTTTTGCCGAACATAGCCACTGTAAACTTTCCAATATTTGGCTGGATAATATCCTAATTTTTCTCAACATGGAGATATATCCTCAGTTGATTAAAAGAAATGTGTTTTAGAGGGGAAAGGAACACAGGGTTTCCCTCTTAGCATGTCCCCGTTTCCAAGAAAATACTGTATATCTGTTTGAAACACACCTTTGTTCTGCACTGGAGTTGTTTTAATTTCTATCTAAAGCAGAGTATACAAAATGGCAGGAGAAATGAACATGACAGGTGGCCTTATTCTTGACCCTCCTCTCCTTTTGTAACCTAAGAAAGGACTGAAAGGGGAAGGAGGACCTTTTGTTCAGTGTGGTGGTTGATTTCCAACTAGGACAGTGGTGGCAAACTTGGCACTCCAGGCGTTCTTGGACTTCGATTCCCAGAAGCCCTGATCAGCAGAAGTTCACCATCACAGAACTAGAAGAGAGAAGGCATAACCAAAAATCCACAGAAGGGATTTACTGTATGTTATTCCACAGCTTTAAAAGCATACAACTCTGTGTATATATTCAACATCTTTTTCTCAGAAACTCTGCTGAATCTTTAGACTGATAAGAAATAAAAGTCTTCTAAAGGCAGAAACAGATATTATAGATACCTTGTAAGTATAAAAGGGGACAATCCATAAGGGCTGGTTGTATGTGATTGTCATAGCAGGAGCTTTTCTTACCCTTGTGAACGCAAGTTAGGTTTTCTTCTATGATTGGACTTTATGAGTTAAGCACAAGATTCAACCAAAACATGTTTTCTCCAACATAAAACTCATCTCATTCATTTCTCTCTAGCGCTAAAATCCTTCCAGCTCTAATTACAGACTAGTTATAATATCTGTTTCTGTTCCAACTGTGGCTTTGCGCAGTTGCCCCATTTGACTCTTCATGCTACTCACCTTCAACACAGTTGAGAGTGGTTTTGACAAAAGCAGGCACAAGCTGACAGTATTTGGTAATGCAAGGCATACGTATATGAGACCATGTCGATCCATGTGTTTCTCCAGCATTCATGTGACTTACAAGTAGGTCACAAAATGGAAGGCCATCTCATGTTTATTCCTTCTCTTCCCATGGCACACAGTTTCGTTAAAATCATGGATAGAGGCAAGGGGCAATTCTTTCCCCATAAATGTATTAATTTGCTAATCACCGTTGCAACATCTTGGGCTGGTGGGAAATGTAGGAGATCCTGGCTTTAAAAGGAAAACACAAACACAACAACAACAACAAAACCCAGAAGATGGTGATGGGGGTAGGGAAAATAAGGGTTAGTAACTCCTTAGTGAAAGTGTATAAAAGTCCTTTGGAGGCAGCATTAAACCTTTTCAGGACCTTCGCCAGACCCTACAATATAAACTAGATTTGAGAGTTTTGGGCTATGCCAGCCATCAGAGAACTCCATTTTTAGCACATGTTTTAGCAGGTATGAGCTAGGCCACTGGGACAGGGGGATTCATCCCGGTGCGCTCTTGTCTCTGGTGCCCTGGGGCGCAAATAATAATTTTTTTATTATTTTATCCACCCAGCGCACTGCACTTTAGATTAAGTAATTGTTCCAAGCTCCCTCCTTCAGCTTGGAGCAATGGTTTATTCTAAAGTGCCGCGTGCTGGGTGGAGCAAGCAAGGGGCGTTGACCAAGCGGTTCCTGGGGGCAGCCTTCTTCTCCAATCCTTTAGTCGCTGCCCCTCGCCCCTGTCCAGTGCCCTCACATGGTGCCCAGCACACCCCTGTGTTTTAGTTATTTCAATTGGATCTTGCCTGGATTCAATGAGATAGTTAATATTGAAGAAAAACTTGTTGAATGTCCACCTGCTGCACATGCTAACACGTTGTAATCAATTCTGAGGACACTGAGCATTGCTGATGCTATACAAGGATGCAAGCCACTTGTTAAATTGTATTTAGGCATGAAACTAGAAAGCAGACAGGGTTACAATTGCAGCGGTGAAGTAGTAATGCAAGTAAACCATACCATCCATAAACCCAGCTCAGCTGCAGGTCAGGTAGATCTTTGATTGGTCAACAAAAAGGACTGTAGACGTACCTGTAAGCAACTTCAGTTGATTACACTAACTGGTTTTATTACAGTCAGGACTTCTGATCATGGAAAGGTCGCAGTCACATTTATCTGGATGTGATGAATGTGACCACCTCTGCAAGCCTTAATGTAAACATATGACTTATTTGTGGGTGAAAAGGGGTCACCCAGGCAGGAAATATATGGGTGTCCCCATCTCTACCATGATTTTAGCCCTAAATGCTCTCCGGCTTAACGCCTGATGAGGACTAGTAATAATTATCAAGCAAAAATACTGTAGAATTGAACCACACATTGCACTGGTTTTTTTAAATTTAATTTTATATTATGTGCTTCATGCTATTATGTTGAATTATGATCCTCTTTCTTTCCCACAAAAGATGTGAACAATAAATTTTGTCTTTAAAAAAAGGATGGGAAATGAGGAGGGGCACTTTTCTGGTTGCTAACAGAATCCATATTTGGGGAGTTTATGAATTTCAATTTATTTATGTTGGGCTCTGCTTCTTTCTCCAATTCCTCAGCAGTTCCACACCACAGGGGTGCTAGCTTTGCCTTTGCCATAAATAATTACGCTCTTTTTGTTTTTCGTTTTTCTTGGCACTAATGTAACACATTTGCTAGACATCTCAGGCTGATTTGACAATCTGCTATCTACAATGACAAATAAGTGTTCCTGTATTATTCTTTAAGTGGCCTATATATAAAATACACATGATCCAGATACAGACAACAGAGACTTCAGGGTCTCTGTCAAGGGGTGTGCAAGGATATTATAAAACATTGTATTACATTGTATTGGACCAGGACTCCTTGCTTACGGTCACACATGCTCTGGTCACCTCCAAACTAGATTATTGTAATGCGCTCTACATGGGGCTGCCCTTGATGACCATTCGGAGGCTGCAGCTGTTTCAGAATGCAACTGCACGTGTAGTGATGGGGTGCGGGTGTTATGCCTGTGCCTCACCCCTGCTATGGGAGCAGCATTGGTTGCCAGTGTGCCTCCGGGTGCAATTCAAGGTGCTGGCAATTACCTTTAAAGCCCTACATGGTAGTGGGCCAGGATACTTAAGAGACTGCATCACCCCAAGGACATCTGCCCGTCCAACTAGACAGACCGGAGGGGCTCTTTAAAAATACCAACTGCTAGAAAGGCTTGCCTCTCTAGCACTAGAAGTGCCTTCTCAGTATCCACTCCGGCCCTATGGAACCTCCTGCCAGTTGAACTGCATCTCCAGATGGAGCTGCTGCCCTTCAGGAATGAGCTGAAAACTTGGCTGGCAGGGCAGGTGTGGGGAGGTAGAGAGGGAGCACCACCACCACCCCGGGCTCATTTAGAGGAGGATCACTCATGCTTTTAAAAGTTTTTAACTAGATTTTTAATTGGTGTGGGTGGGAGGTATTTTTTCAGTGTCTTTAGAAATTTTAAGGGTCTCTATAGTTTAAACGTTGGGGATTTTATGTATGCCGCCCAGTCGCACATCGATTGGGGTGGCTATACAAATTAAATAAATAAATAAACCAGAAAGCTGGTTGGTTTGCTCTGTGACTTTGGCTACAAAGCCAGAGGTTGGAAGTTCAATATGCCTCCCAAGAAGAGAGCCATCCTACATGGCTTTGGGCAAGCTGCACAGTCCTAGAAGTTCCCCTAGAACAGTGGCTACCAATGTGGGGCACACACCCCACAGGGGGAATTCAATTCCCAGAAGCCTAAGCCTGTACATAGGCTGACCAGTACTTTGGGGAATTGACTTAAGCTTCTAGGATTTGAAGTCCAAAAAACAAAGGTTGGGAAACACTGCCCTAGAATGGAATGGCAAACCACTTCTGAGCACTCTTTACCCAGAAACCCCTGGAAAGGGTCACTATAAGTCAGACTGACTGGACAGCATGCAGTTGTTGTTGTTGTTGTTGTTGTTGTTGTTACAGAAGTCAAAGTCACAAGCAAACTTTTCCAGATGAATTCTTAAAACAAGATGCTCAATCTCCAGATAGGTTCCAAGGATCTGCCATTCCAGCAAAGGGTTGGGTTGTCTGATCAGAGATCACTTAAAAACAAGACAACAACAAAAGAGACCTGAAAATATGATTTGATTTAGTTCAGCAATAACACTTTCTTTTGGTTTTAATTCTGCAATTCTAACCACACAGTAAAATCCAGGAAATATGTATGTACAGGGCTCAGCTAAGCAGTGGTGCAGATTAAGACACTGCTGAGTCTTATCCAGTACTCTGACAAACCAGAGATTAAGAGCAATTTCCAATGTATTGTCAACCTCATATTACTCTTATAGGGAGTGAAAAGAAAACACAAGTGGCCAGAGGGTTGTAGCATAGCTCATTTTATTGTTTAAACAGTTTTTGCATAGGAAATATATCCGCTTCCAGTAATTGACTGCAGTATGAGCAGCTGCTAGCAGTATAGGCTGGATATAACAGTAAATCACATTAACTCAAGCTTGATTTACACCAGTTTAAAACTTGTGGCAGCTGAGTTTTTGTAACCTACCGAAAAGTACCCCAACAAAAATTACTGTCCTCCGAGCAGGCAGTACTCTTCCTCCAGAAGCCTATAGCTCACAAAGTTTCTGGCCGAGAAGAGGGTTTGATTGCCTGAGGCCCCCAGTTCTAGAAGTTAAGTCCATAGAGTGTAAATGCATCCTATGGGTAAAATGTCATTACATCAAGATTGTGCATGCTTTAAAAACAAAACAGGTACAACTATCAGTATTTGGGGCCTATGGCACTGGAGAGGAGAGGTGGAAAGGGTGGGTGGGTGGGGAAGTTTTAAAATGGATCAACCCCGGTGTGTAGCTAGCAAGCAATAACTGACTATTCGTCACCTACAGTTGTACTAAATGTATCTAAAGAAACACACAGCCCTACAAAAATTGTTCTCAGAGAAATAGCGTTGAGATTGGGGTGCTTCTTCCCAGTTCACTAAAGTCCTATATGATATAAGCACAAATTAACAGCTTTGATGAAGACATAATCTAATGCAGTTTTTGAGAAGCCTAAGACTGGGATGGAGTTTTACCCCTCACATTCTACAATGTTGTAGGTTTTTTTTAATTTTTGAAGTAAATGTTATCTGAAACATATTTACAACTGAACTCAACAGAGACTGTGAAACTGAACAGGCACTGGTCATTTGTTTTTTGTGGGTTTTTTTAATTTTTAAAAATTTCTCTCTCTTACTTTTTTTGGTAAACATTTTTGCTGGTTTTTTTGTCTCGCTCTCGCTCTCATTTTGCATGGACTTTTATTAGTCCATGCAACTTCAATGCCCTCTATGAAGAATGCATAATAAGCCATACTTCTTTTTCTTAAAAAAAAAGTCCTTCTGCATATAGATACACATTTGCCACATCAGTCCCTGTAGCACAGTTTTCAAACCATTCTGTCAAAAATACAGTAATACAAAGACTGGCTTTAGTGTCACTAGCTCGCATTGCTTTTCATGAGTTTAGGCCACCTGTTTTTG
Source organism: Bradypodion ventrale (assembly GCA_035047345.1). Taxonomy (NCBI): domain Eukaryota; kingdom Metazoa; phylum Chordata; class Lepidosauria; order Squamata; family Chamaeleonidae; genus Bradypodion; species Bradypodion ventrale. The sequence continues at coordinate 119,011,239 of JAWDJE010000002.1, forward strand.
TTCTGCTTCGTTATTAGCTTGTTTTTTTTCTTTTTCTTTCCTGGAATTGTATCATGCAACAGACGTATTGTTGGCTTGGGCTAGCATATAGAGTTGCTAGTGGCACTGAAGCCCCTTCCACAAATTCAACATACATTTGAATTGCAACACACAGATATTTCTAAAGAGTAATAACTAGTGAACCCTTTTATTATATATATATATATAAAAAAACTACTTACAACCATTGACAAAAAAAATTGCAACCCAAAAAAATGTATAAATTGACCATCTCCTACTTTGTCCCCTTTACTATTAACAAATGTGATCAATTGAGCTGTGGCATGGAAACAGTACAAGAGTTGTCATGGCAATAAGTTTGGCTGATGCAAAGGTCATTGTGCAGGGTCAAAGGACAAACCCAGTGGTCCATGTTATCCTCCAACTGTGGTGCTCTAACACACCCACACAATTTTGAGGAAATAGAAAAACAAGGGAACTATCAGAAAGTGCAAATATGAAGGAAGCAGGTTTCGGCTCCTTCAGCATGGAGTAGGACATTCAGTTTTGAGCTTTCACTGTTCAACGTGATTAGCCTGCATCGCATTTAATATTTTTTTAGCATTTTCTATAGAAACCCAATAAAAATAAGAGCCTAGGAAGCATGCAGCTGGTAAATGTTAGCAAGAGACCTTGACAGGAACATGTAAACTATATTTAATATCATGCTTAAGGCATTACTGCCAGTAATGTTGTAGAGTCACTTCTTTAAGACTGAACACTCTACCTCGATTATGGGATAACTTTCTGCAGCCTTCACAATCTCACAGAGTACACAAATTTAGAGTTTGTAGTACAGGACACACTCTGTGTGTCCTTGTGCAATCTCTTTCCATAAGTCCTTATGAAGCTCCTGGTTGCAAATCCAAACTTCTGCTCCCTGAGGACATGTGAGACATGTGAGCTATGTGAGACATAAGTACTGAGCTATGTGAGGCATAAGTACTGTTTTAGTTTTCTGTCTGTCCTGAATGCTTTGTGAACTAACTCTTAAATACCATCATGTAACAATCACAAAAAAACTTTTGCTAAAGGCCATATATACTAATAAAAAAAAAGACAGTGGTGCTTCCAACATTCTGAAATGCTCCCAAACCCAACTTTTCCAATACTAAATACAACAAAATAACCTTCATAAAATATAACTTTTCTCCATTTACAATTTCTTTTAAAAGGATTAGTAGCCTATGCTTCTCAAGCATAGCGAAATATCTCCTAACGTGGACAGATTTTTTTTGTTTTTGTTTTAATACATAAATTAAGAAACTGGAGAGTTTTAACCCAAGTCCAGTTTCCAAACAACGAATATTCTTGTTTACTTTAAAAGTGGAAATAACACACATTTCCATTATAATTGCTAAAAATTAGCTTTACAAACAAGGGTGCTTTAAAAAAAATCTTAACAAAACTATACAGTGTACAAATTACTGTCTACAAGGTAGGTGGATTTCATTAAGAAGACTCTCTGTTCTTCTCTTAGTTGCAGCTTCACAGGTTCATTCACATATTTTAGATGGAGCTGCCCACCTTGAACGCACAACTATATTGCTATACTTAATATTTTGCCATGTCTTTATGTACAGTCTCCTTCACTGCCTTTTTTTCCTTAGTCAAGCCTCAAACGTCCATGTCTCTCTAGGGGAAAACACACTTCAGTGGTACTAAGAGGCCAGGGCTGCAAAGCAACTGAAAAAGGCAGAACAGTGCACATAGAACGGGGTGTCTTGGTTTAGTCAGAATGTACTTCCCGATGGAGGAGGAGGCTCAGACAAGATTTGAATTTGCAGCTTTAAGAAGTAAAGAATAGAATATGTGATTCTGATGGCCTTTATATTAAAAAGAGCAGGCAGAGAAACCCACAGAGATCAATGTCCTGAGATCACTTAAACTGGCATGTAGGTGTTGGCAAGATTATGGCATGGATCACTAAACTATTCAGGGGCAGGGCTGTTTTCATAAGACAGGCATCCCCATTTTTATAAATCCATTCCACTTATACATGGTATGGAAAAGATATCTTAGGAAACTATCTGCTCTACAAGGATCAGCATCACTTTAACTATTGCACTTTAAAAACTCAACATTATTTCACTATTCCAAGTTCAAGCAGTATTCCTGGACCAGTGTAGTCCTTCAGTTGACCTCAACTACTTAGTCTATACGTTTATTTTTAATTGATATTCTGGGAGAACGATACCTGATCTATTTTATTGGGTCACAGCCTAAGGGAGTCTCAAAGAGACCTGCTTATGCATTTCAGTTGTTCCAGACAGCCACTTATCTAGTGAATTAATTCACTTACAATAGGGCTCAGGAAAAAGAGAGCCAACATATAGTTGGTTTAATTCTTGATTTAGTTAAATACAAACATTACATCTGAAAGAAGAACCTTCCCACAAATCTGCAAAGGCTAACAGGCTTTTTAGATACATCTAGTTTAGAAAATTGTTGGAGCTCCGATATTGAAAGACTATTGGAAGTTCTAAAGAAAGACCATGTTCAAGTTGGTGCTGCTATCACAATATTTATAGCTATTTTAAGGAGGATTTTAAAAAGAGCATCAGAACAGCATTTAGTAGTGAGTCAAGTGAAAACTGGTAGAGTTGTAGACTGCAATCTACCCGTGCACATGATGAGCTCTATATATTAAGTGCAGTTTCTTAGTTACTTTATTTTATTTTTAAACAGCAGCCATAGACTGCTTTGAAAGCTCACAACAGTTTTAGCAGTGATTTCTAATTCAGCACAAGGAAGCTGCTGCTACAGGGAGATGATGCGTAAACAACCACAATTCACGTACATGTTACAAGCACCTACAGTGATGCGGAAGGACTGTAAGGTTTATATAATCTCAGGATGTTCTTCCTCAAGCCATTGTTTTCAAGAAGGAGATATCTGGAGGGAACTCTTCATAACTTTACTATAGCAGAGAAAGCATCCTGCAAATGTACATTGAGTGAAGCCAATGGCAGATGAAAACTGCATTTCAGCAAATACCATTTTCAGTGGACTCTGATTACATTTTGTCTTCAGGTGCAGATGCCTAATGGCAAAACACACAATGCTGTTCTGTCCATGAAACATTAATAAGCTAAAGGCATTAGTATGAGAAGTGGGGCATCTTATCTGCCTCTGGATCATTACATATATTGGATGGTCCTTGGGTTTACTGATGGGGATACTAGTATGATCTGTGCTGCTCTAAATATAGCTCAAGAGGCATAGTGTTGTCTTGACCATTATCTCTATGGATCCTGAGAGGCCAGCCATATATTACAACTAGTCCCATGGGAAGAAGTGAGCTCTATCTTACTAAAATCTTGATCTGCTTTCTCCCACAACTGTTGCTGCAGGTTGGGAAGACTAGAAAGAAGTGAAGTACCGATTGGCCCCTTACCTTCCTTTCCAAGCTTAGAACATCAGCTGGAAAAAGAGAGCACATATGTACCAGATTAAGAGCAGTACTGTAGCTCCATACAAAATGGAAAATGTCATCTTGCTATCCTTGCCATTGGAAAGGATGGTAAGGTGAGATGATACTCAAGCATTGACTGGTTGGGCATTTATCAGGGTTTGCTGTGGGTACTCACTACATTACAGAGTCTGCATTGAGCGGAAGGTTTGACCAGATTCCTGGTGGCTAACCTTGGCACTAAAGCTGTTCTTGCACTTCAATTACCAGAAGCCCAAGTCAGCACACCTGCTGATCAGGGCTTTGGGGAATTGAAGTCCAAGAATAGCTAGACTGTCAAGGTTTGCAATCACTGGACTAGATGGTCTCCAGGATCCTTTATTATGCCAGGATTCTGAATGAATCAGAACAACTTGCTTCCTATATTAGTAAGTTTAACAGGTAGCCTGGTTCTTAAAGAGTTTTTCCCCCATGACACAGAATATGGGCATTTTGTCTGTGGACACCTGGGCAAAACCAAAAAAATGTAGCATAATAAGATGCCTCTGAAGAACAAAATATTTATTGTTATACTGTATTATGTATTCAAATCTTTGCTCCAACTATACTTTTATGCATGCCTAAGATTATATAAATCACACACACACACACACACACACACACACACACTCACAAACACACAATGTTTAAAAGGTGGTTGTTCTCTGTGGGTCGTAAGATCGTAAACTGAAAAAGAGTAATGTTTCCTCTCAAGTCAAGTCTGCCTCCAACAGAATCCATTACTTCTTCATTTAATTTGTTATCATCATTATCATTATTACTGCTATTATTTTATAACCAGAAATGAGTTCAGCTTGCACCCCAGATGGAAAGTTAAAAAGAAGACACCTTTTTTTTTTGAGATTTTTATCACAGTAGGCAGAAGAGTTGCTTTGCAGCCCTCGCCCAGCCAATGGTGCACTGCTTCACAGCTACACTGTCAAGTGTTAAAAATCCTCCCCACCCGCCCCAGCATATATAGATATATGTATGTATATAAAAAAAATTCCCCTGTCCATCTCTTAGTACACAAAAGACCTCACCTCACTGCAAAAATAGCAGTACCCACTTTGGTCAATTAAAACAAACAAACAAATAAACAAAAAGCATACATTAATCTTTTGTCTCTTAAATCTGTGTACTTACCTATAATAACCAATACAGCTAAAAGCACTACCTACATAGGCAAAACTTGGTATTGCATAATTCGTATAAATTTGAATCCCCTCCCCCCAATATTAATTGGAAGATGAAAAACATGAAAGATTAATAGAAAAAACACCAAAATACTGAAAATATTGCTGGTCGATTACAATTTTTAAGCGGCAACTATACACAGCCATGATATGCTTTATAAATGTGAGATAAAGTTATAACTGCTTAAAAAATCCATGATGTCACTTTTTTTTCATTTTCCCATCTGGAGTACAAAATATTTTGTCATAAAAATGGTAGATTTAAAATGATAATAAATGCAGCAAAACAAGTGTAGTGATGTCACTTTTTAGATTTCAAGGCAAGGCACGTTATGTGGACATTATAACTTCGTGCAAATTAGGATTACTGGATAGTGTAGTTTTAATTAATTTTTATATAGAGAGATAGAGGCAAAACGTATCCGCCCATGCACATTACTGTCAATATGAGAAATCTGTCTAACAAGGCTAATTTCTGAGAGCACCATGCAAGTTTTCAGCACCCTGTCATTATGCTTTTTAAAAGAGTGCATTTTTAAAAAAATGTTTCAAACCCTTCCCCAGCCCAGCATCCCTGTTTGTAAACTGTAAGCTTTACCCTCTATATGACATGGATTTACCTCTCTGTGATACAAGGTTTATAGAACCTTTCCTATATGGGTTCTTGACTCAACCAGTAAATTTAAATAAATAAAAAGCCTCAAAGGAGGCAGAAGCTAAATCAACATAAGTGCTGTATTTCAATTATTATTTTTTCTCAAGTACATGATTTGTCTTGATTTAATTAATGCCTTTTAATGCACCCCCTTTTACAAGTGAGGGAAAAGAAATTTGTTTGAAATACTTTTGAAATTCTTCTTTTTTAATCCCCTCAATTTAGAGTCCAAGGGCTAAAGGACTTATAACAATGATCCCCTTTAGATATAATTTTAAAATTGCACTTGCCTCTAAATGTTTTCCTTATCAGGGGAAATTATTATTTGCAGTATCTTTTTTTAGTGTATTTCTCCTTTTTCCTTTATTGTTGTATGAGAAGATAACACTTTTTTTCAACCTAAAGTGAGGCATTGATTCTATAAAAATGCCTGTTCACTTAAATGCTTGAATACTTCAAACTGGGTAACACACTAGGAAAAGGTTGGGTTAAGGGCCAAAATTAAATAAACTTGGACAGAGACTTAGGTTGCACCCCCTTTCCCTCAGGAAAAGAAACTTCCAGAAAACAGAGTGTTCAAAAAGGTGGCTTCTGGTCCTCATTCTCCTGCACCTCTGTGGATGCCTCCTAGCCTTTGTCTTGAGAGCTAACCAGGAATAGTGATCCCATGCGTAAACAACAAGAATACTAAACCAATCAACTAGCTTATCATGCAAATATTAAGGCATCTAGAAAGTCAGTTAAAATATATTGTCAGAGACAGAACATCTATTTCCCAGTGGATTTCATAGAACAAAGGCTACGTAGGAGGAACATCTTTCTACTCATCAGTGAAATATCGTCGACCCTTTTTTTTTAAAAAAAAAAAAAACACCTTTGCGGTTTCAATCTTAAGGGAATTAGTGATTGTAAGTGCTGCAATTGCTGGTCTATGTTTCTTCTTTCTTCAGATTTTTTTTTGTCCCGTCTTCCTTTCTTTCGTGGTACTTTGTTCAGTTTCAACACCCTTCAGTTGCTTGTTTCTGCTTGAAGGAAAGGCTCTCCAATTAGATTCAAACCATAATTCTGGACATTTGTGGGCAGGATTGGTGTCCTGTTTGATACTTGAAAAGGGACCAAGCTAGCCCAAGTACCAGGACTGTTTAGGGAGAGAAAAGAGAAAGCAGAATAAGTAGTTAAAATACTGCAGAAGCAACAGACTAAACAAGAACCAATATTTCAATGTAATCTCCTAATATAGCAATCATTCTAATGGCACATCTCACTTCACATATAACTTAGAAGTGAAAGATAATTTGTGGGAAATGTAATTAGCACAGCAGCCCAGTCCTAAACCTTTCTGTGTCAGTGGCTTTGAGATGTAGCATCTATTAAAAATTACACCAGATTAGTCTCTCAAAGTGGTCTACCCAGGCTGGCATTACAGGCAGATATATGAATGGCAGTGTTCAATGATTTACCTACTACTGTATATGGCAAACTAATCCTAGCCAGCAAAAGCAAATGAAAAAAACAAAACACACACCCTGCTTCTCTTAACACCCCCCCCCCCACACACACACACACACACGTTTGCTTTTTAGCACCATGGTGAACATTATCTGAAATTTCCAGGGGGCAGTTGAGTCTGCCTCAATTCCCTCCTCCAAAGTCTTGCATCACTTTAATAATGACAAGTTATTGATTGGGGTCTCAACCAGGTTATTGTCAGGAATGTCAGCCCAGTTCTTCAGGTACCTGGAGTGTAACCTCAGTAGATAGTCTTTTATACACAGAAAAGGGTGAGGGTGGGGTGTTGCAAAAGAACACAGCTGGGTGATAGATTAGAGATCTACTTAGTGCATCTCATGAAGTGGACTGGAGTCTATAAATGTTTATATTATGTGAAACCTGTTAGCCTTTTTTAAAAGTCACAAAGGTATGTCTTGTTTTTATCTGAAATGTTACTTTCTTATGCCCAACTGACTTCCTAATGTTTTCACTGTACAAAAGTTAATTCTGCATAAAAAACAAACTACAGTGGAACCTTGGTTAACAAACGGCTTGGTTAACATTAAAATTCCATAACAAAAGGCAATACATAGAAAATAGTGGCTTGGTTTATAGATTTTTTTCGGAATGGGTTGATTGGTTTTCGATGCATTCCTCTGGTGAAATGCATTCAATGCATTCCTATGGGAAATTTGGGTAAAGAAATTTTCGCTGTAAGAAACATCCCGGAGAACGCATTCATTACGTTAACCGAGGTTCCACTGTACTTTCACATTTGCATGCAGAAGGATCGTGATATCATTCACAACATTTTCATCACCATCCTCAAGGTCAATTCAGAGAGGCAGCTTCTGTGAGTGGAAGCAGGAGGGGAAGATGTCATCTAGCTCTAGTGGCACTAAACACTTTCTCTAGAAGACTGGGAAACCCAGGTCTTTGGTGCCAGAATAGATTGTGGGACTCCCTGAAAAAGCATATTACAGCAAGTATCATGTCGGTTTTAGGCCCATCATCATTAGGAGAGGGAAATATTAAACAAAAACAAATTGAATTAAGTGACAAACATCGTTCTTTTTGTAACAAGACTAACAAATTTAATGCAGATGTTTACAAAGATCCTTAAACCTCTAATCTTATAGACTAAAAAAAAACCACCACAATATATTTTTCAACATTATTTATGAATCCTCAAGGACAGATAAATCCCATATGTTAACACTATGCAGATCCCTCAAGAATTATATAACCTTCTGACCAGTGGAATTGTGGTTGAATGTTACACATCATTAGTCTTTCTGTTGATATTAGGTTTCAACTAGTAAACACTGGACTGGGAGAAGCGTGGGTGGGTTAAAAATGTGATAACGTATACATATATAGATTTTTTGACTAAAGAAATAATGGTTCCACGTTAGTTTTAGAAAACTCCAGAAATTAAGGAGCACACTGAAAAGACTACGGTAGCAAGTTTAAGTCTAGTTCTCTAAATAAATTTTTGCATCTTTTCCTAGAAGTCTATAGAACAGTGGAGTGGCTGCTACACTTGCCATGGAACTATATCCACAGTAAGGTACTTTCAATTTGGTGAGACATCACAATTTCTATGTTTGGAATATGATACTATGTTTGTTTGTTTGTTTGTTTGTTTATTTATTTATTTATTTTTCACGCTTATATACCGCCCACTCAGGTACAACCCAACTCAGGGCGGTTTACATAGCGGACAGTAAATACATAAAAGACACATGATAAAACAAAGTTAAAAGTTAAAAAACCCACCCCTAAAAGGTGCGCAAGAACCGAAGGGACCTTGGGGGAAGGCAAACTTCTCTATACCAACCATGCAACGGTACCCCCATCCCCACCCGCACCCCAAACTTGGCCCGCCAGGCAGGTCTTTAGTTCCTTCCTAAAGGGAAACAACTCCGTCTGGAGACGCAGTTCCACAGGCAGGAGGTTCCAAAGGGCCGGTGCGGACATGGAGAAGGCCCTCCTCCTTGTGCCAGAGAGGCGAGACCCCCTGGCTGATGGCACAATTAGAGAGCCCCTCCGGTCCGCTCTGGTTGGACGGACAGACGTCCTTAGGGCGATGCGGTCTCTAAGATACCCTGGCCCACTACCATGTAGGGCTTTAAAGGTCAAAACCAGCACCCTTTTGCACCCGGAGACAAACTGGTAACCAGTGCAGCCCCCGAAGCAGTGGTGAGGCATGGGCATAACGTCCACACCCCATCACCACCCGGGCCGCGGCATTCTGGACCAGCTGCAGCCTCCGAATGGTCATCAAGGGCAGCCCCATGTAGAGCGCATTAGAGTAGTCTAGTCTGGAGGTCACCAGAGCGTGAGTGTCCATGAGCAAAGAGTCCCGGTCCAGGAGCAGGCGCAACTGGCGAATCACCCGAAGTTGGGCGAAGGCCCTCCTGGCCACAGCTGCCACCTGTTCTTCTAGCAGCAGCCGCGAATCCAGGAGGACCCCCAAGTTGCGCACCGGGTTGGTCTGGGGCAAAACAGCCCCATCCAAAACCAAAGATGGTAGCTCCCGGGATAACGCAGGACCCCCTATCCATAGCCACTCAGTCTTGCTAGGATTCAGCTGTAGCCCATTTGCCCCCATCCAGACCCCAACAGCCTCCAGACAGCTGGAAAGGACTTTGACTGCATCACTGGGGTCCCCACAGGCCGAGATGTACAACTGTGTGTCAGTTTTTGCTCTTCTGTTTTGTTTACTTTCAGATATGCTTGCAGTGGCTCAAGTGGCTAAGATGCTGACTGGGGGGGGCGGAAGGTCAGCAGTTCGATTCCCGAGTGCTGTAGAATGGAATGAGCTCCTGTCATTGTCCCAGCTCCTGCCCACCTAGCAGTTCGAAAGCAAGAAATTGCAAGTAGATAAATAGGGACCACTTCGGTGGGAAGGTAACAGCGTTCCATGTGCTCTGGTGTCTAGTCATGCCTGCCACATGACCACGGAAACGTCTGCAGAAGCAGACAAGGCTGGCTCTTCGGCTTTGGAACTGAGATGAGCACTGAACCCTAGAGTCGGATACGACTGGCTTTCGAGCGAGGGAAACCTTTACCTTATGCTTGCACAGACTAACACAGTTACCACTTCAAACATTATAAATATATATGTATGTATGTATGTATGTATGTATGTATGTATGTATGTATGTATGTATGTATGTATGTATGTATGTATGTTATACTCTGTAACTAAGAATACTCACTAATTTTCTAATCCTTCATTTAAAAAGTATCTCAACATACCGAGTTATCCCATTCAAAAAACTGTCAATTGCTGCAATTTGTTTTCATTTCTCTAGATTTATGCGATCTGCTTATGGTGACAAATGCAGTACCCTCTATGTAGTGTTGCCTTTGAAGAACAATTGGAATTTTCTGCTGGTTCAAAATGTTGCAGCAGCCCTGGTTGCAAAGAGCATATAGCTATTAGCTTCGCAGGCTCTCAGTTGGTTTGTGGACCAAATTCAAAGAGCTGGTCATGTCTTATAAATTCCTATACAGCTTCGATCCAGACTCCCTAAATAATCATTTCACCCCATATGAACTTCCTCAGCTTTGAAGATATTCTGGGGAGGCCCTTCTTTCTGTCCGACCACCTGCACAGACTTGTTTGGTGAGGATGTGGAAGTGGTTGCTATTCACTCTCTCTTTTCCTTCCATAAGCTGGCAAAGACCTTACTTACTAGCCAGGCATTTAACTGACACAGGCAAATAAGGAACATTATGAAATATTGTATTTATTGAACTGAGTTGCCATGTTTTTACATGTTTTTATATGGTGGTTTTTGATACCGATCTGCTTCTTTGGTTTACAATCCCACTAAGCTTTCTGTTGAGTTTTAAAAGTTGTTTTAATTGACTGTGAGTCACCCTGTGAGTGATCCCGAATGTCCTATGGGAAGAAAGGCAGCATATAAAACACATTGATAGATAGACCCCTTATTTTACCCTCTTTCCCTCCATCATCCCTTATTAATTAGGCTGCAAGGCCCTATTCCCGCCATTGGAGGGCAGCACAGGATAAGCATAGCTGTCAAGTAGCCCTTATTTGCCAGGAAATTTCCCTTATTTCCAAATCCAAAACTTGACAGGTATGGTATATACAGTATGCACACATATACATACATGATAACTATAATGTGATGGTTGCATTTAAGCATTAGTGGGATTAAAAATTTTTTTACTACCTACTCTGTGGGCATGGTATGGTGAGTGTGGCCAGGGGGAAAGCCCTGTGTTGCACCTGAATTAGGACCACAGTACTTTATTTCAAAACTTGGATTGGCAGGGCCAGCCAGAATTTCTGCTACCAGTTCTGGTGAACTGGATCTAACCTGCTGAATCCCACCACTGCATTTAGGCAATTCTAGTTATGCCACGACTTTGAGAAATGTAAAGATGCCTTATATGCTTATATGCTTCTTCTTTCTTCTCTTAAATATATGGCTTATTTCATAATCTGATCAAGCCAGTTTCCTGAACTAAATCAAACTAGGTTTAAATCAGTGGTGAACAAAGTGAAATTCTCCAAACATTGGACTGCAAATCCATCCAGCCTATACACAAATAATAGGAAACAGTGAGAGCCAGTGTCCAACAAGATCTATACTGTACAACAAAATGTGGGGAGGGGGGCACCCTTTGCCCACTCGTAGCATACACAAACCATAGTTCACCCATAAATCAGAGTAACAAAGCAGGTCATCAGTAAAAGCAACAAACCTATTGTTTATTTAATGTTTTTTCTTTACTGTCAATCAAACAATAACTAAAGCATTCAACATGCAATGGGGTAAAGGATAGCATGTGAGCATATAGTTTTTTTCTGAACCTTCAAATTATTGTTTGAAAAATGGACTCAAAAACAAACAATTCTAAAATGTCATAAATAAGATACATCTCATCTACAAATGGAACATTTCCTGTTGGATCTCTCACGCCAGGCGTAACATGTTAAATGTTCCCAAAATGTCTTCTCTTCTGAAATTGGATTGTTTTCTCAGTCCCTAGCAACAAAACTTATCTGTGCATTTTAATAGTGTAAATGCCCAGGTAATGATAGTAAGATATTAAATGGAGTGATTCCATGAGATGATGGCACAGGTTAGTCAAGAGTTGGCCTTTGGCCACAAGCAGCCAAGGCCCATTTTTGTGCCTTGCCAGAACCTGTAGAGCACACCATGGAGCTCTGTTCTTTAGGCATCAGCACACCCGCAGGTTTTGTCCCTCTAGAGCAGTGTTTCCCAAACTATGTTCCACGAACCACTGGTGGACTTCAATTCCCACAAGCCTAAGTCATTGTACTCATTGGCTGATCAGTGCTATGGGGAATTGACTTAGGCTTCTGGGAATTGAAGTCCAAAAACCAAAGTTGGGAAACTCTGCTCTAGAGAAGGGCTTTGGTGGGTTTATCTGCACTGTTGGCTGCTTTTGCTTTTATTGCCTATTGTTGGTTTAGGAAGTAAGTAAGTAAAGCTGTCCCAGTGCTTCGTAGGAATTACAATTCTTTAGGAGTTACCCTATAGAACCGAGTGGGCAGTGAGTCTATGAAACCTAGAAGCATGAGGGCAGCTTTCTTTCTTTCCAATCAAAAACAGGACGTGAGGGCCAAGGAGATGGATAGTGCAGGCAAATGCTCTTCTTGAAACCCTTCCTTAGAAGAGTGAAACCCACAGATGTGCTGATATGGCTTGGTAAGCTGCAATTTACAGGGCCCTGGAAAATTTCAGGAATTGCAGCCCCAAAGCATGAAAGAGAACACCTCTCTTTCCCAATCCCCAAATTCCCCTAAACATTTCAAAAAAATCTGCTGAAAAAAACTCCCCTTGTGTCAGTATTTTGTGGGGACAGTTTTTCCATATGCAGAGGTAAACTACAATAATCCAGTCCTCTAAATCTCAAACGTTTATTTCTAAAGCATACTTTGGCCACTGTTTTGGAAGAAACATTACAAAACCTACAACATAGTTATACCCATTTTTAGTAAATAATAATAATAATAATAATTGCTACAACCTTTATTTTACAAAGGGGATGCATTAAAATATGCAAATTAGCCTCTTTGGCCACACCCCTCCCTCTATAGTTCTGCCCCCTTGAGAGTGCAGGCCTTGAGCTGTAAATAAATCTGGAAAATGGCCCTCAGCCCTGCTGAGACTGCTTGTCCCTGTTGTACAGGCAAAGATATATTTCCAAACAAGATTTACAAACATGTTAACATTCATGAAAAATGAAGTAATTTCAAAGAACTTTGTGAGGGAAGAATTTTCAAGGAATTAGAAATAAATGCATGCTAACATGGCTAATACCCAGAGTCCACTCCTACTGCTAGAAAAATGATGCCTACCAAGGTTGTTTGGGGAGGAATATTCAAGAATGGGAAGTACAGCAGAAAGAACACAAAAAAAGATAAGTTAGTGTTTCATAGAAGGCAGTCTCAGTTCTGCCTGAGCTGTCTGAATGATATTCCATACAAGTAATATCTGAAAACACTACAGTGGTACCTTGGATAAAGTCCGATTCAGATAATGTCTTGGTTTTCATGCACACGTGATGCATCGCATAAAGTCCAAAACCGCTTTAAAATGTACGTTATCTGAGGTATTTGGTATAGGAACCCCGGATAAAGTCCATTTTTGGGATGTTATCCGATGCATCGCCCATTTGATTGATTTATTATTTATTTATTAGTCATATTTATATATGCCGCCCACTCAGGCCGAACCCGACTCAGGGCGGCATTACAACAAGTTTTAAAAACACATAAAAACACTTTAAAAGACCCATATCCCACCCACCCATTATAAAAAGAAGAAGATAGAGTTCTTAATTGTTTACATACGCCAGCAGGCGGGGACCGTGTTCCTATTCGGGCCCCACACCTGCCCTGCCAGCCAGGTCTTCAATCCTTTCCTGAAGGGCAGCAATTCTCTTTGAAGTCTTAGATCTGTTGGCAGGAGGTTCCAGAGGGTTGGTGCGGACACGGAGAAGGCCCTCCTTCGGGTGCTGGACAGATGTGCACCCCTAACTGATGGCACCATTAGAGAGCCCCTCCGGTCCGCTCTGGTTGGACGGGCAGACACTCTTGGGACGATGCGTTCTCTAAGGTATCAGATAAAGTCCAAAATCGGATAAAGTCCAAACTTGTGGAATGGAGTTTAGACTTTATCCGAGGTTCTTCTGTACTTTCTATAAAAGAGATATCTCAAACTTATTTTTTGTAATTCTGCCTCTAACACTCATGTTATATATCCATGACACACACCTTGAGCAAACTCAGTAGTCTTAACTAATCATTATTTTCTCTGGTGCCAACAACACAGACATAGAGAGACAATTAGCCATGCTCTTCTCTCATGCTTTTTCTCATACAAACAGCAGTATGTTTGAAGGGGAGAGGTTGTTTCTCATCGAGATTCTTGCTTGCATGTAGAGCCAGCAGATTAGCTGCTGCTCATGAAAGCAAAACAATGAGGGAAGTGTGCACTAGTTGTTTCTTTCTATCAGCAAGCTAAAATTAAAGTACCTCCAGTGTTCAGGTACATGAATGGAGAAGGCTTTGGAAAGATTTCATCTGGGTGGTGGTGGTGAGAGAAAACCTTGTGTTGTGTACCAAGAAGTTCCAGAGGGCAGGATGAGGCTATGTCACAAGTACACAGTTCAACCATATGACAATATCTGTTCTTACAAGATCCTACTACCAATAGTGATTGATATAGTGTCACTGGATAAGGGAACTCAAACATTATGAGAAGAAAGGACAACATGGGTATAGTAGTTTTAATTAAACTTCTGTGCATATGGTGTCATTCTTCCATCTGAAAAAATCAGGAATGCATGAAGATGCACATTTATAATGGTGTAATCTGCAATCCCAACTAATACACTCAGGGCTTTGAACACAGCAGCAACAAACAAGCCCACAAACTAAGAAGCCACTTTGTCCTAGTTCACTGATTGACACTATAATAATTTCGTGTCAGAAATTATTCTGAGTTGAAAGGATTTTTGTGGAAGAAACTCTGCTCACCCAAATGAGGCTACTTTCATGTCCCCAAGAGCTGGGACAGAGACGGATGCTCAATCCATCATGCAGTATCTGGGTCTCGGACTGCTGACTTGCCAGCCTTCCAGCTAACAAGGCAAGCTTCTTAACCACTGAGCCACCCCAGACCCTTACTGATTGACAATGAGGAGCCATCAGATTAAGCCACATGCCAAGAATCAAAGATGTATATAATAACTTCCATTCAATTATCAGATCTGTGTAGAAGGACCTAATCAACATCACAGCTCTCCTAATGTTGGAGAAATATATGAATCTGTAAACTAAAAGTACATGACAACTTCACATCAATAACTGGAATTCTGAACTTCCAATCTCATGTTCCCTGGTAATAAATGTGTATGGCATCTTTAGCTTACTACATGCTAAGCCTATTATCAATTATTCCTGTGTAGAACTGTTTCTACTACACAGGTAGTAGTGCTGAGTAGGAATAGGATACATTATCATCTCTTACAGTGATTTTGGTCCCATTCATTTAATTTGCAATAATTTTGGGGCAGGGGCATTCTATGCTTTGTAGTTTCAGGTATGAGATAAAAATAAAAAATGCCTCCATGGCTTCATTTGTTTAAAATAAGATGGTAGTAAAACCAATTATAAATGTACTTCTGAAAGACAACATTAAGCAACAGCATTTAAATTCTCTGAATGCCCATTCCTGATTTTCCACTTCTTAAAACTCACAAAAAATGATGTTAAAATAAGTGATTGTGTGATATTCACATGAGTACTTTCCACATTCTGTAACTTGTTTGCACAAATGGCACAGAACACTATCACATAGAAGTTTAATAAGCACTTAGATAAATAACAATTAACATACCAATTAATTTGTTCAATAAACATATTAAAACATCAGTCAAAAAGACACGTCAAATATGCAAATACTTTTATTTTGCAAAAGACAAAACATAAAATATAATTAAAATGTGATGTTCTAGAATTGCTAAGGGGTTAATGGTTAATTTTTCCAATGGCAGTTTGTTGTTATTGTTTTTAAACAACCTCCTCCTTCCCCGAGAATCTTGCCAAAATCATCTGAGAGGAAACACAAGAGCATGTTCATCCTACCTAAGTGAACAAAAGCATGCTGAGAACAAGCAAGTGGTTTATGGGAGATTGGGAACTTTTCTAATCCTGCTGGAATTTGCAATGCAACTCTCAAAATACAGCTGGAAAACTTGTTTTCTTTCTATCACTTTGTCTCCGGATCCCTCCATTTTGGTCACACTGTAGTGTCTGCTGCTGCTTCCATAAAGGTTAACTTAAAGCCCCAAACATAATCATGTGGAAAATGGACATTATTGATTCCTATGGCCCATTGTTTCCCCATTCTAAGTCCCAGAAGTTCAAGTTCAATCTGGAATTACATCATGTCTGGTTTCTCCTGGTTACCAGACAGCTTGAGACGTGACCACAGCTACAGAAAAAACAAACAGCCTTCTTCACGCTTCGGCTCCCCTATCGATTCAAACAAACTTTTTTCCTCCCTCTCAAGTATGCTTCAAGTATGGAGCATGGTTAATTTAGAGATTAAGTTCCAAATTAGATTATCTAATGGCATCTTAATGGATTGCTGACCCATTTCCTGTGGGATGGCAGCATGCAAGTCTGGCTGGAATACAATTAATTTCTTAGGAAGTGTTCAGAAGATGTTTGCTTAAATGGAAAAGAAACCTAACTCTCTGCACATCTTTCCTTATTAGAAAGTTGGGTGAAAGTATAACAGAGAAAGTGGCAAATTGATAAAAGCCAGAAATCTTTCCAGTTCCTCCCATTGCTAATGACTTTTATCAGCAATGTTTTCATTTCATTGTTCTTTTAAAGGATAAACTGAGTCTGGCTTTGGGGTGGGATTTTTTTTTTTTACTCTGAAGAAATAAATAAAGCAGAAAGTATTTATTTTTCAAAATGCAACCTTTAAAAATGAGTTTAGATTCATACTCAAGGGGTTCAACTATTTGAATTTATTTGAAAGATTTACTTGTTTGTTAAAATCTCAAATTTACAAGGCTGGTCTGACAATTAAAGCAGTTCCCAGTCTCCCTTCCCTATGAATCTAAGCTTATTCCATTTCACAGACTTATCAGCATTATCATCACAGCCGTTCAGAGGAGGGGGGGGCTGGAAGGGGAAGAGAATGGCGCACTAAAAAGTTGCCCATTTGGAACACCCCATGGCTAAAGCTGAAAAGGAAATTCAGCACTCTGAGAATAGGGCTCTCCTCAGGAGCTCTAAGAACAAACCAGCTGCTGTACTGTACTTCTGTGTCAAGATAACAAAGTGAAAGCAGGAAATGCTAGCCTAATGCCTGGGGACAGCAAAAATAATGTTAAATTAGCAGTTAACCCTTCAAAACAGCATTGAATGGTCTTGCTTTTTGACATGTATGTTATAATCAATACCGTAACAAAAGAAGTTAACAGTTTTTGAAAGACTTGGCAGACTTTCCCTCTCCTCCCCACACAAAACCCCCGCTGTGAACACTTTTACATGTTAGACATTAACTACTCAGATAACAAACTACCACCACAGCTGTAGAAAAAATCAGCTGTAGAAAAATCAGACATCATAGATGTTGGCCCATGTATTAAAGCCATTTTGAAGAAGATGAAGAAAGGGAGATTAGATTTATTTGAACAAACCTCCTGAATAGCATTATGGGATTTTCTGCCTTAGTTTTGGCTTTAATTTTGCTCTTCAGTTGGAGATTTGGCTTATCAGCCACAGAAGTTTGGCATTTAGTGTTATTACAACCATTCTTATGACTTTTTAAAATATAAGGACCACACCTGTCAAGCGCGGCACTGGACAATACGGGATCTGTGCAGAATGGTTCTGTGCAGGTCCCTTCTACGCATGCGTAGAAGGCTTCTACGCATCCCCTTCTGTGCATGCGTAGAAGGGTTCTACACATGCGTAGAAGGGACCTGCACAGAAGGGGATGCGCAGTAACTACTTTTCCCCAACCGTCAAATTACGGGATGGCGGCGGCTCCGGGTGGGAAAGTGGGGAAAGCGGCGCTAAATTATGGGAAATCCCAGCTAATACGGGATACTTGACAGGTATGATAAGGACATTTTTTGTGTTTTCAAGTGAACAAAAAATGGAATTGTACAGTGCTCTCAAGAAATGAAAATTCCTTTCAACTTGACTGTGGTATTCAAACCAACAATACAGTATACTGTATTTCCTGTATATGTAAGGGGGCTTCTTTGAACCCCCTTAAGACACTTTTTTTTCTTAACAGGAAAAGACATGGACTTCAGAGTTTCATCAAACTGGTTTGTTTATACATTGGGTGGATGCTATTTACAGATCAGCTTATTTCTAGGAAATCTACCTGCTTTGCTCACTTAATTCAAGTCTAGCCTTATGCCAGAACTGATTTTATTTATAATTTTTACACATGAGAGTGGCTTATGCAGTGAAATCTAAAACCAAAACATCACTAGAGGCTTTCCCCATCCTCCCACAACACTATCATTTTCCTTCTTTCCAATCTCCATCATCTGGCTTGTTTTGTAATCTCTTGCCTAAGGAAGAAATCTGGAGATCTAAAACGATTATTCAATTTTGTTTCTGATTGGGCTAATATGGACATATGAAGAACTTAATTTGGGGCTTATTAAAAGTATGATACAGTCATGATTTAAAAAAGCAGCCTGGGGCTCATGTGTATACAAACAATGCCCAGTGGAACTTTGCAACACCAAATTAGCTGTTGTAATATACAAGGATGGATGAAGGATTCTTGTGGGCAGCAACATGAATAAGGAAGGCATCCTTCCAAAAACATGGTTTGTAAACTACTTAGCTATCCTACAGTACAGCACAGTTTCACAAACCAAAGGAAGGTGTCTGTCACTCACATTAGATTGCTTGGTACTGAGAGCCAATAGTGTGGTGGACAGAGTTCTAGACTAGGACTCAGGAAACCTGGGATCAAATTCCCACTTGGCTAAAGAAACTCACTGACAAGGTGGCAATTATAAATCACTTCTTGAACTTCTCACCCTGAAAATTCTATTAGGGTTGCCATAAGTTAAAAGCAACGTATAAGAACAAAGACTGTTTTTGGAGTTTGGAATGTAAATAGTGAAAAGCAGAGACATCACCTTGAAAACAAAAATTAGAATAGTCAAAGCAATGGTATTCCCAGTGGTAATGTACGGATGTGAGAGCTGGACAATTAGGAAAGCTGAACACAGAAGAATAGATGCCTTTGAAATGTGGTGTTGGAGGAGAGTTTTGAGGGTACCCTGGACAGCGAGGAGAACAAATAGGTCAATCTTAGAAGAAATCAACACTGACTGCTCATTGGAAGGTCAAATAGTAAAGATGAGGCTAAAGTACTTTGGGCATCAAATGAGAAGGGAGGATTCACTTGAGAAGGCTGTGATGTTGGGAAAGGTGGAGGGCAAAAGAAGAAGGGGGAGGCCAAGGATGAGATGGATAGATGGTATTGTAGACACAATGGGCACAGAACTGGGAGGACTGAGGGGGATGGTGGAGGACAGAGGCGCCTGGAGAACGATGGTCCATAGGGTCGCAAGGGTCGGAATCGACTGTGCGACTGAACAACAACAACAATAACTATTCCAAGGTAATAATGGAAGGAAGGGATAGCTATATTGAGCCAGCCAGCTAAAGCCTGCTCCAACATCCAGCTCTTATGATAGGATCCAAAGGGCCCCTAATTTCCATCTACAGGACCAGAGCAGAAGCAGAAAGATCATTTTGCTGACAGGCCTCCTACTCCTGGTTCCATTTTAATGACTGCCTGCATATTCAGCCAAGGCAGAGAAGAGGAAGGAAGCCTGAATCTCTAGTTTTTGAAGTGATTAGTCTGTGCAGAGCTATCTGATGAGAAACAAAGCAAAGCAAAAAATAAAAATAAAAACATAAATGTAAAGGCAAAAATGCTGTGCCACCTTAAAGATTAACTGCTATATTTTAATGTGAGTTTTCATAGATCAAGTCCACTTCCTCATATATAAGAGTAAGACTACATGACAATAATTTATTCATGGCCTCAAGATAAGGAGACAGTGATTAGTTAGACATATATTGCAAATGTTTGAGTCACTGGGGAATTTCTCATCTTGTGATGACACAAGACCCCTGTTTGATATTCAGTCCTTTCCCTGTCAGATATAATATCACACACTTACGATCCCCATATACCACAATGCAATGCTCTAATGTATCATTTCCAATATTCAGTAACAATGATAGGTAGGTGCAGGGATTTCAGGCTATAGGTAGCAAACATTTCCCATCAACTATGATATCCAGTTCTTTTTCAATTAGGAGTTCCCTGGATTCACTCATATCAGACAAACTAAACATTAAACAATATTTACTACTGTTTCCAAAGATTTGTTTGAAGTTTTCTCCCACTGCAATGCAACAGCCTCTTCATGGGCTAAAACCAGTAGTGGGCTCCAAAAAATTTTTACTACCACACTGTGGGCATGGTGTGGTGGGCGTGGCCAGGGGGGGAAACCCTGCATTGCACCCGAAGTAGTGCAAGTTTATTTCAAAACTTGGATGAGTGGGGCCAGCTAGAATTTCTGCTACCGGTTCTGACGAACTGGGGCGAACCTGCTGATGCCCATCACTGGCTAAAACCAAGCACAGAGGGGCAGAAGGAAAGAGGAAATGCATTGCTTAACTGAGTTTGCATCAGCTTATTTCCTACCCACAGGAAAAATGATATGTGATGTTGAAATCTACACTTTTTGCCTTATCAGACAAAAAAAATGAAACAAAGAGACAAACACATTGTAGCACTTTGAAGACTAACTTCTACATTTTAATGTGAGCTTCTTAATTAAAATACTGTGGCTAGCCTTTAAAGTTCTGCAACTCTTGCTCTTTCCTTTTTGTTTTTGTCTGATATGCTTGCACAGACTCACACTGTTACTCCTTTGAAAACTACTTCCTGCCTTTTCTTTGTTCAGACTGCAGCAAAGGCTATTTCAGAAAAAGAAAGAAAGAAAAGAAACTAGGAAAGAAAATAAGTAAAAACCTGTGTAAGGCAAATTGTGTAAGCTATGTTGGTTTATCTCTGAAATCACTCTTGAACCTTGCACTAACTTTGACCCTTTAGAACAAAGTAGCATTTGGGAGAAGCTGTAAATAGAAACATTTTTATTTTGAAAAAGACAAAATATAAAATATAAATTAAATGAGACATTCTAGAATCACCAAGGGATTCATGGTGAATTTTCCAATAGTAGTTTGTTATTATTGTTTTTTTAATTTGTTGTAGCAAAAGGTGATTTTTTGAATGCAGTTTGTTGTTGTTTTGTTTTAGTTTATTGCATTTAATAAGGTTTATGTAAGTTGCTGTAGCTAATTGCAGCTAATTGACAATGTGCCAAGGTACATCTTGGTTGTGCAATCAGATGTGTGATCAAGTATACAGCCAAGATGCACCTGAAACCTTAACAATTGGCTGCAACTAGCTGAGGTGTTACACAACCTTACACAAACACCAATGGAATTCTAGCCATTGTTTATTAGCATCTCTATCTTGTCTTGAAATGACTGTCCTTCACAAACAGCTGCTCAATGGAAGATTGACCAACAGAGCAGGGAAATCTACCACCTCTCCTGAGAGACAGCACTACATAAGGGTTCCATTTCCTACCAAATCCCTGGGTAAATATCATTTGGCTTCAATTGACTGTTTTTCATTCACCTGCCATGCAAACTTAATTTTCAGCAGTTCCGATGTGGGGAATTACATATTTCTGGATACTTCTACTTCCAGACAGCATAGCAGCCTTCTCGTAAGAGAAAAAGCAATGGAAAATTTACAGAGAGACATAGGTTAACAATTGATTCTGTGTTTCCTGAAGTAAAACCACCATCCCTCAAGCTCTTCATATTCTGTCCTGAAAATTGTCTTTGAGATAGATCCTGTGACTTCACTGTCTATCCAAAATGATTTTTTGACTTTACCTTCTCATTCCCTGGTAGGTTCTGTAATGTCCTACATAATAAGGAACCCTGCAGCATTTGAAATGGTACTTTAGAGAAACGATTTTGGATTTTGCTAAAGGATCACATAACTTTATTTCCTTTTTGTTTTTCTTGACTTGGTTCCTAAAAGTTTTATGATCCTAAATATCAAGAGCTGACTTGATATTGTAGATAAGAATGCTTTTGATATGATGAGTAGGGCAATTTAATTTTTAAAATCTAGAACAATTTCTTATAAAAGTGATTACACAAGCAGTTGGATCATGTGGAAAATAAAAATAGATCAATATTAGCTTTAAATAAAGGATCAAAGTGTGGGGAAACTCCTAGATTTGGCTCTCTTTGATACCTTTATTAATTAATTGGATGAAAGCCTGGACAGTATTATCAGATTTGCAGATCATACTCAGTTGGAAGTAACTAGAAACACTTTAGGACTGAATTTAAGCTAACACAATTAAAAAGTGAAGTTAAATAAGAAATGTGAAAATTGAGACACTGGTATAGTGTAGTGATATAACAAATTCAACTTGCATACTATGTCTATGATTCAAATACTAATACCAGTATTTTAATAAAACTCCATGTATGCCCAGTTATACAAAAAAGAAATAAATTGACCAAACTCCTGCCAACCTAGCAATTCAAAAGCAAGAAATTGCAAGTAGATAAATAGGGACCACTTTGGTGGGAAAATATCTTGGGGACATGA
The DNA here is from genome assembly GCA_035047345.1 of Bradypodion ventrale. Taxonomy (NCBI): domain Eukaryota; kingdom Metazoa; phylum Chordata; class Lepidosauria; order Squamata; family Chamaeleonidae; genus Bradypodion; species Bradypodion ventrale. Next base: position 119,033,865 of record JAWDJE010000002.1, read on the forward strand.
AAGGAGCCTCATTCGGGCGTCCCCTGAACAAAATTTCTCCAGCAAAAATTCTTTCAACCCAGAAAGCATCTTTGTGTGCTTTTGACACCATTTTAAAAAATTGACCAAAAGGCAAAGTACTGTATATTAGAAGAGAAGTTGATTACACATGATATAATCTATATCGGGGTGGGGAACCTGTGGCCTTGATGGGAGTCTGGGCTTCTGGGAATTGAAGCCCAAGTACACCTCAAGGCCCAAGGTTGAGAAACCCTGTCCTAGAGGAAACAGGCTAGCCCTGCAGGTGTTTTGCAACTTCAGTTCCCGGAAGCCCAGGCTCCCTTCAAGGTCTGTTCTAAAGAAAACAAGATTAAATGAATGAGGGAGGTCCATTGCCCATGTATTTGAAGATGATGGAAGAAATAACTTGGAGGAAAATTGGTCATTCTCTCTAATGAGGGCAGGACACAAAGACACATAAATCAGATGCAGGGTAAAGGCTAGGAGAGAACACCTAAGTTATGAAAGTGATTCACGGCAAAGTCACAGAGAATTCTTCAAATGAAAAGTTTTCAACTGAAAACTGGGCATCAGTCACAGTTACTTCAGAGGCCAAAGTGACTACATAACCCCATGGACTTCATTCTATTTCTAGGTTTATGAATCAATCTTAGAGTGAGTTCTATTTAAACAAAATATCTGGTTATAAAGGCCAATTCTAGTGATTACCGCAACAAATCATACCTGTTATCAGCTACACATTCTTTGAATATAGTGACTCCTTCAAAGAATGTTTAGTAAAGAAACACTGCATCTCTTGACATTTGTTTACATATTGCAATGCCTTCTTTAGAGAAATGTGATCAGAACATTAATAATAGTTGTTGATGGTTATGACATTTTCTTTACTCTTAAACTACACACTGTATTTGAGTAATTCCTCCATAACATCTTTCATTTCTATGAAAAACAAATGTATAGAATGCTGCAAATGGCAATACTGTATAAAACTATCAGGTGAGTTGCCTAATTGCTACCATGCCAGCCATTTTTCAGTATAAAATCACTCTCTAGAAGATTATCAAGCTCCCCAACAAACGATCCTCCCCAAGATTGCATTTTTTTTTTAATGGGAGGGGGGAAAAGTCATTTGTGAGTAGGAATGTGTTTCCTGTGTGATTCCAAGTGACTCATCTTGGAATAAACACAAAATTTAAAGGAAGGAAAAGAGTTAAGTAGCTTCTCCTACCATATTCATGCACAAGAATGCAGTCTTGTGTGGTTTTTCACTTTTAAAAACCAAAGAGATGTTAAAGGGGACTGTATAGTTAATGCTTATAACCTTGAAAATATTCAGGAAACCTTTTATTACATTAAATCTATATAGCTAAAGGACAAAAAAATCTGTATCGGCTGAAATCCTATAGTTTAACACAGTAATTTGCAAAGAGAGTATGCTCACTGAATTAGTGGGGATTGGTGAGTAAACATTTTCATAAGTTTCATTGATTCAGTGGGCCTACTCTTGTTCCAATTTACTTCACTCAGCAACCGAATGTTAGCCCTTAATTTTAATAATGTCATTTGCAGAAGAAATGCTATATAACTACAATTTCCCCCTATTATACTTCTGCTTGCTATTGAACAGTTAAAAGGAACTTAGACAAACTGTTTTACAATATTAGATCTTGTGAATAGAAAACTGTTCATTAACATGTTCCTCTACTTAGTAATTTGGGCTAACCAGATGTAACAACTAAAACAAACCAATCATTATTGGCATTCAAAAACATTGTTTTATTCAGTTATGGAAAATTTGTTGAGAAATGATTATACATTTACAATTTTGACACGTGTTTCATGACAGACTTCCAATTTACAAATATGGCAAGACTGGCTGTAAAAAGTAGCCTCTTTAGTGACCAATAGCTTATAACTGTAAATAACCATGGTGGCTAACACTCTTTTAAAATCTTGTTTCTAGAGAGGTTCATTTGTTGATAGGCCTTTCTCCTCCCTTGACTGCATTTCCTTGAGTCCCTCTCAAGATTTCTCTTGAGAAATGGGGCTCTGTTTTGAAAGTAATTTCAAGGAAGGAGAAGAAGACAAAAGGGAAAATCATATTTTCTAGATTCACTAACAAATTTGGGTCACATCCACTTCTGCGAGAAGAGTTTAAACAACTGTGTTTTCATACACTTAGAATAAATTAGCTAAATTACTCAATTAACATAGTTAGAAAATTTATATCTATCGGCCATTGTATCTTTTCAATATGTAAAGAAGTAGTTTATTCTTACCTGGAAATAGATATTTGTATGAAATGAAAGGGTAGTTAATTGTTTAAGATATTTGACTTTTACTTTAATAGTAGTGTCAATATTAAAGAAATAAATTCATATCCATTGTTCCAAACACAGTCTTCGGACTGTTTTTCTGAATATTAGCTTTAGCCACAACATAAATATTTCCAATGCTTACAACTTTTCTTTTTTTAAAAAAAAATTCTAAACACAAACTATAGACTCCAAAATAAGGAGCTGTAAAATTTTTGGTAATTTGTTTCTTTTACAGTGTTTCACAAGTCTTATATTTGACAGCAAACATTTGGCATCTCGGGTGCTTAACTAAAAAGCCTTAGTTTCAGCTAATCTAAAATGTGTACTTTAAAAGAGATTAGAGAGAGATCTTGCAGCTAGATTTTCACAAATATATTCTGGAGGCCAACTAAAACAGAAAACAAAGAACCCAAGAGAGTTTAGGTTTGGAAATAATTAAAAATTTACCTTTGCCAAGTAATTCCCAATGTATCCTCACTGGCACTGGGGTATAAATGCCTGCCGTTTTGATTCATGGTCCAGTCACAAATCCTCAGCTGTCAATTGAAACCTAGCAGTCAGATATGGATCGAGCAGTACTACAGTTTTTAGTATTTAAATGAACACATGCAAACTAGCACTTAACATGGCACAAACCTTACATTCCCAAGTAGCAGTGCAAAAATAAAAACAATTTTAAAAATAAAATCTGTGCAAAACAAAATACTAGTTTTGTACATCAAGAAATATTAAAATGTGTTCCTCTATTAATAAAGGCTTTAAAAGAATAACTGGTATTTTAGCAATTAATTATATTATAAATTGAGCTGGAAAAATGTTAATATTCAATAATGATATTTTTAAAAAGAAAAACACTTAAAATTATTCAATGTGCTTGAAAGCATGCATTTGGTGATATATAGGTGACATGCAACTTACAGGAAAGAGGAACCAAAATTACATGGCTTTATCTTACTATTCAAGAAGGCAATGGCATTTATAATAGAGGTTGATTAATTTAGTGTTAACGATTATGGCATTGCTTACATGCAATAGAAAAATAATCTAATCTTGTTCTAGACTCAAAATAATAGTATTTAAAAGACATTAAATACAATGAGGAATGCTTTACATGTAAGCTAAAACAAATTCTTCCCAGAGCACCAAATCATCAATACTCCTCTTCACAGAATTATTCATGTAACCCTAAACATCTGTTTGTTAACAGCTACCCTTGTGCCAGATTTCCTGAAAACATACACTTGACCATTTTTATGCTTGAGAAAATAAACCTCATCTAGAATTGTGAACAAAGCCTAAGAAAAGTATGAATTTAAGTCTTTGTAGAAGCATGGTATAAAAAATGCTTGTGTACAATCATGAGTCAAATAGCACTTTGAATTAAATTATTAAATAATGATGAGTATGATTAATTGTATATAAAAGTGGTTTCTCTCTCCCCACCCATGAAAAGCTTTAAGTGCACCTAAAGCATCTATGTCATAAGTAAGGCAATGAGTTTCACACCGGCTGTATTTATTAGAGGTCCTTCCTGAAAAATACATACATTGAGCAGATGGGAATATCCCTGTCCCAACCTCATCTGTTACACTTCTGTTCTTTCTACTGTTGGGTATTTAGATATGGAAATAGAAACCTTTCTTGACTTTGTATTTATTATCTAAAGCAGGGGTCGGCGACCTTTTAAAGTCGGGAGCCAGGTCATTCTTCCTGAGACAGTCGAGGGGGCTGGACTGGTGGTCCCCCCACCATAAATGCATTTACAGCTGCTGTAAACATGTCCGCGGTGGCTTCCGCCACCAGCAGTTGGAGCAAGGGCAGGGGCCAAATGATTTCGTGCCATGGACTGGGTTCAGCCTGTGGGCCATAGGTTGCCAACCCCTGATCTAAAGCATTCAGTGAGACTTTAAAATAACTAACCAGGAATAAAAATTTAATCAGGACAGGAGCATTCAAATCTAAAACAGTTTTCAAGTGTTGTTACAACAGAAATCATTTTACAGTGAATATGATCTTGATTTAAAGGAGTGGCTGCTCACACAAAATGTGAATCACAATAAAACCTTTCAAGGATTTCTAAAAGATCCATGTTGTAACTAAAACTAGTGTCCTCACTATTTTCCTTCCTAAAATATTTGTCATACCTAATCTCCTTTTAAAACTTGGAGGAGTTTAAATAACTTTGTACTACTTTTTTGTTCCTGTGTATCTACAAAAAACACCAGGGTTCTTTTTTTGGCAGTGATATTTTCAAGAAGTGTGGGTTTTGTTTAAAAAACATCTTGTATTTTAGGGAAAGTGCATTGTATTTTGCATTAAAAAAATCTCTTGGATGGAATCGTGTTGAGGTTTATGGTGCATAGAACTAAAACAGTGGAAGTGGTTCATTTCTTTATCACATGCTTGCCATGCAACCAGCTATCTTGCCATATATTTGTGAACATGTGGCAATCCTCAGCATGATTTTGCCCCTTATACTGTATATCATGTAAGAAACAATTTTTTCACACAAAATGAAAGTTTCACCAAAATTATTTTTTAAAATGGTGCCAACAATAAAGTCACCCTGGCAGTAGTGATTTTCAGCGTTTAGAAACTTTCACCTTCTATCTCACAGCCACCAGCAGGAAAGGAATTACTCAGGATTAATGAGGGCCGGAGACTGGGAGGATAAAATGGTTAATTTCCCAAAAAAATTGTGCTTAGTGTTGCCATCTTCACCCTTACATTCCAGAACTCGTGCAAACAAGATTTCAGCCACTGCAGAGTGCTGAATATTCTTAATGTTTAACTTATGGAATATATTTGTTGTAGTGGTTCTCACACAGCTTTCTGCTGCACGTGACAAATGGTTGCATCCACATTAGGCATAGTGGTTAAAACACTGAGCTTGGAGACTGGAAGGTCGGGGTTCAATACCCAAGTGCTGCATGACAGATCTTGGGGACATGAAAGGAGCCTCATTCGGGTATCCCCTGAGCAGAGTTTCTCCAGCAAAAATCCTTTCAAGCCAGAGTAATTTCTGACATGAAATGTATTTATTTATTTATTATAACCATATCCAGTCTAATCACAATTTATTGGGGGGGGGGGTTTGAGGTGAGAAGAACCAGACTTCCTCTCCCACCCCATCTTTTTATAGGGACACCTGGAAACAAGAGAGCCAAGGGATGTTTCTGACAACAGTGGTTAAAGCATTGTGAAGAGAAACAATGCAAAAAATAAAAAATCAGGCAGAGGTACCTAAGCCAAAAAAGAAAACCTCTACCTCATTTCCTATTATTCAACTTTCTAGTTCAAGCCACAGAGCACTCAACAGGTAGTACAGTATATTCAGGGATTTCTGGAGGCTAACAGGGAGAGGACAGGTTAAAAAAATGTCTCCTCCCTTCTGCACATAATAATCCACCACTCTACAACTTCATCCCCTCTAATGTAATAGCAAATAACAGCATTGGGGCCATTCAACAATTACGTGATCCTTGAAGGGGGGAGTGAGTCTGCCATCTGAATTACAGAAAAATTACATGGGGGTCGGGGGGAGGGTCAGGTCAAAGATTACGTAATCCATTTGGAGCTGTTGTGCATTAGGCACCAATAGTGAAAAGCTCTAAAAATTAGAGTTTCGATACAAAACTCTGGATTACGTAATTTTAAAGGGGGGAGGGGTCGAAGCTAAAATTATGGTCGGATTACATAGGTAGGGAGGGGGTCAATTCCCCCCCCCCCAAAAAAAATGGATCACATAATTGTTGAATGGCCCCATTCGTCCTCCAACAGGTCCTGGCTTATACACAAATTAATCCTAAATGAAGTGAAGAAATGCAATTAATATTGTATAATTCCTTTAATAGTCCCCTATTTCAACAGTTTCACTAGCTGCACGAGCCTGTTTCAAGGCAAAATAAAGAGAGTTGGTTATGACCCATAAAGCTCTGTATGGCTTGTGTTCAAACTATCCAAGGACTAAAGCTCATATGAGTATTCCCAGATTTTAATATGTTTTGGAAAGGCCCTTCTCTCACTCTCATAGCTCTCACAGCCTTGCTTGCTGAGGACACAAGGGAAGGGAGAGCCTTTTCAGCAATTTATCTAAGGCTGCAGAATGCATTCCTCTGGAAGCCAGCCTGGTGCTTTCCCTATTGTCCTTCCATCAGTAGGCAAATTTTCTTTTCTAGGCAGAATTTTAAAACCATTATAGTTTTATACATATCATGGATTGAATGGTTATATTTTAAAGTGTTTTTAAATTATGGCTTTTAATATTGTTATTTCATTAATACTCTTTTTAATTTAAAAAAAGTCAGTTTCACATACAGTTCACCAAAATTATTTTTTAAATAGTACTACCAATGAAGTAACCCTGTTGCCATCTTCAGCCTTACATCCTAGATGTACTCTATATTTCAGTGTGTTTACTATGGAGTTTGATTGACTGAACTGCCTTACGTCCAGTGTTGAGCTGCTCCAGGTGTCCACAGGTGCCCGGGCACCGGGAGCGGAAATTTCCCCAGGCCACGCCCACTTGGCTGGCCATTCCCATCTCCCTACCCCACGCCCACCTCCCTACCCCAGGCCATGGCGTAGGGAGGCAAAGTGGGTGTGGCCCACAGGGTTAGCCACACCCACAGTTAGCCCATGGTGGGGGTACTATATTTTTTGCAGCACATCACTGCTTACATCCCAGAAAGAAAGAAAGAAAGGTAGCATCTTGATGTCATTCCTTGGGTAAAACTATAACCATTCAATCCTCTAAACAAGCTGCACACAACCCATATATTAATTGATGTTTTACATATAATTTTATAATTGTGATTTTGTATATTGTTTGAATTGAGATTTGTATGCTGCTTTTGTACTTTGGATATTGTATTTATATGCTGTAAACCGCTTTGAGTTCCCTTAGGGGAAGTAAAGCGGTATAGAAATGTAAATATAATAATAATATATGTAAATTTGGGCATTTACTCTTTAAGAACGAATGTAGAGGTGGTCGCTATGAAGAAGGCAAGAAAGATTTCAAAACTCTACTTGTAGCAAGAGACAGTGGCTATGGCAAAGCCGCAGGGGATGGTAGTGCCATGTATAGGCAATATCAGAAAAGTAGCTGTAATCTGTTCTTTAACTTTTCAAAAAGCTCAGTTTAAGAAAAAGGGGCATGGTAAAACTTTTTCTTTTAGCCAACTTCTTAAGCAATGCTTGCTCAAAATAATAAACCTGTGACTGATTTTCTTATATGCATGCATCATTTAACATTGTTAACAGAATGGTTAAGATTAATCTTCCCTCTACACCTCTTTGATCAGCACTCTGAGTAAATATACATATGGAAAAGCTAGCAAATGATACAATTCCTTGCTATGCTTTTTTGTTGATTGAGGGAAATCTATAAACATTTGCATAATGTCATTGTTTTGACTGATACTTCCTTTAAATGTGTTTCCTTTCCAACAGGAGTATGTGAAAGGTGACCTATTATCCATTTACATGCCTCTCTCACAGTTATGTGAATAGGTTTTACGTCAAACTGTCAATTATGATAAGAGACACAATACAAACAGCCTAAGCATCGATAACCTGTTTCCTGAATCTAGTAAGGTTGTGCTTGAGAATCTTCTGCAGTGGTCTGTTAGCCTTGCTTAAAACAAGAGTCTTCCTCATCCTGATAATTTTAAGGCCATCGACTGTTTTTGAAATGACCATGTCAACTTCATTTTCGCTCAACTGAAATAAACCACAGGAGGGAAAGCTAAGTATATTAAACAGAATGATTTCACATCTAAAAGATGCAACGTTATATACTTTGTTGCTGGAATGTCACCTGAGAAATCCCAGTCTTGTGTGGAAGAACTAAATGTTATATGGCTTAAAGGCAGTTTACTAGTTTCAAAATACCCTTCCTAGAGCACATGGCAGAAAAGGCTAAGAAAAGGGCATTCCACACATTTCTATTCAGATGTAAGGCCTATTGGACAGAATCCTGGTGTCTTATTTGGCAAAACAGGAAAACAACCTGCACAAGTGCTTTTATATGCAGTTTTCCTTCCTATGTTTTTGGGCACTGAGCTCACTGCGGATTTACACCTAGGTAAACAGGTTGGATTGCAGTTAACAGTATTGTATATCAAAGCAACATGAATACAATTCAATCCATAAAGTCACAAATTAATAAGATGTGTATCAATGTATTAAGCAATGCCAAGATATTATTAATTGCTTCGTTACTGAATACTGTAGCAGCAGACAGTAGACTGTAACAATACATTTTTATTATAGTAAGTAATTTTTATATCTCCTTTCCTGATTTAGTGTTCTTTTTAAAACTGTGCAGTCTATTTAAAAATGGGTATTAACATCCGGTTGAGAAACCCTTGTTATAATTAGAAAACAATATATGGGTTGACTACAGAAGAAATATGCTGTTACAAGTTACCAAAATGTTCCTTTCAACTGCAAAGGCTCAAAACAGATAGGACTGTGAATCAGGGTAAGTTCGCTAGTTCATCAGATCTGTTCCTGTTCAGTCACTCCACAACGATCTCCTTGTTATAGAATGTTTGTGCTTTGCAGGGAATTCTAGAATATGCTCCAGGGTATACTTCTGATTTATATCAGTTGCCAACATAACTGTTTGAGCCCAACCCTTTCCCCACACAAACTATCACTCCTTCTCAGCTACACTTTGTAGGAGAAGACTGATAACAGAACACAAACTAGCTTTAGAGGTAGACTATACCATTGACAATCTTCTCGCTATGCAATTCCTAGACAGATTCTGTGGAATTACAGGGTCCTTGATCCATTCGCAACACCAAGATTGGGTAGCAAAATTAAGAACCAGAAATTTAGGTTAATATTTTAATAATGAAGAAAACTACTCAATGAATTTGAGGGAAGAAATCCAGAGTAATCAGTATATTACTAATAGTAATGAACCCTCTAAGCAATTAATGAATCAAAGGGGTATTATGCATCCTAACCAAATAATAATTGAGCATCCAGGTTCAGAGGATTACAGAAATGAACATTGGGATACTTACAAAGTATTATGAAGATCTGTTTATTAAACAGACTATTTGAAAGCATATAAAATGAGTAATTCAGTAGATTGCTTTTGTTTCAAAGTGAAAATGTTCAACATTTCAAGGTAGTTAGGAACCAACAAATGACCATTGCAGAGAGGGGAACTCTTAGGTTTGTAATTCTTAATAACATTCTTGAATCTGTAACTATCAGTATATTAAGCTATATGTGTAAAAACATGCTTTTCATAGTATTCATAATATCCTGGTCAGTACATTAAAAACTATTGGTCATGTTGGTTCCCAGAACATATGCTCTTTAAAGCTGTACAGTACTTGTAATGCTTCCATTAATGCAAATGCTCCAGCAACTTTATGTAATTAATTGCTTTACTGAAAATCCTACTGAACTAGTATTCTGCACAAAGACTATTTTAAGAGGAATCATCAACTATATAAGCAACTTAAACTTGTGATCATTATTACAATTTATATATTATAAATGATGGTTCTTTTTAACAAAAAAAAAGCACTCGGGAATAAATGTCAATACCTCTCATAATGTAAGAGAATAAATCTTTACAAAGCCAATGCTTGTAAAGCACAGAATGTACCTGTGACAATATTTATTCCTAAGGGGTCAAAGTATATTGAAAGGAATGGTGAATGTTTAAAACACCTCTATGGAGCTAAAACCATTGGCTTTCTAATTTAGAATTTCTGTCAGCTAATATAAAGTGATTGATTGTCTTTATTTCATGTACCCCTTGATTCTTCTTTCCATTCATCATAGTCTACTTTAAACCAAATGCATTTAGGACCTGCCACATGAAGAGTGGTCTCTTTTAAATTGTTGTAAAGTAATGAAAGGACATAATAAATCAATCTTATTTCTGCCTTACCAAGGCAGAACCTTTATTCTATCCAAGTAATTTAGACAATTTCTGCATGTGTGCTCTTTTCCTAGACAATAAAATTGTACAGCATTGTCATTTCCAAGACATTGTAGGTGTCAGATTGATACATCCCTACTCCCTGAAAAGAGTTGGAAATCATATGCATATTTATTTTTTTATCATAGTCCATATGATCTTATTTTCAATGTACTGTTTCACAAACTTACTATTGTAGTGCACTGCTTCTACAAGGCACCCAATAGTACCATCTATACCAGTGGTGGCAAACCTATGGCACAGAGCTCTCTCTGTGGTACACGTACCATCATCCCAGCACATAGTTTGTCCTGCTCCTCTGCCCAGCAGCCCAATGGGAGTGCTTCCTCCCTCCCCTGTCTGGGGTAAGGCGGGAGGCTCACATGCAGCGTGAGGGTACTGCACAGACGGCAGCCTGTTGAGTCTGTGGCGAAGGTGAGTTTGGGCACTTGGTCTCTAAAAGGTTCGCCATCACTGATCTATACCATAATGAAATATCTGTAGAAACCTGAGAATTAACACACCAAGCTGTTTAACTTCCTTCATTTCTTGAAGTAGCTAGCCAAAAGGATCACTACCAAGGTACATACAGTTCTACCAACTAACAAGCATAACATCCAGAAATTCATCAAAAAGTTTATAATAGCCAATCCTACTGGAGTTTGTGCAGACTTTATGTAACTTGTTTTATTTAATTGTGGCTAATGGACAGAATGCCTATATATGTCTTGGTTGCATTTTAGGGCATATGCTTAATTGCACAACTGAAATGTGCCTTAAACCTTGTCATTTACTAGCAATTAGCCACTGCAAAACATGCAAACCTTACACAAACACCTATAGGATTCCAGTACTTATTTGGTATTTTCCTATCGCTTTAACATGTATTACCAGTAAAACATAAATGGTTTGAATGTCACCACCATATTTTCTAAGGATTTCAGTAAACTTATATATAATGAAGAACCAAAATTTAATTTCCTTCTATGTAATATGATACTTCTGTAGGTCCCTACTACTGACTGTGTAACTCTATATCTCAATTATGCCCTTTTCATTTTAGAAAAAGAAATTATTTGTGTTAAGTTTGCAGCATTAATGAGATGAGAAGTTAGCTATGGTAAATGCTGAGGACAATAGAAACTGGGACAAAAAGGAGCTTTGTATCACAGAAAATTAAGAATTTTTGCATGTATAAAACTTTATCTACAGGATGATATCTACTCAAAAGGAAGTATCTCATAAGACTCAGTATTAATCTATTTTAATGAACTTAAATTCACACCATTAGCTTATTGATCTAGAAATGGTGGTGTTCTGCAACAGAATTTGTTATTTTGAAAATAAAAATGAAAAAATGAGCATATAATTAAAAATAATGTTGAATAGATCAAGAATCAAAGAGCAAAATCCAACTTTTAGTCCCCAACAGAGCACACCCTGGCCTAGAGCATAATAAACTTGTAATTTACTGGGTTTATCCTACCTGGGACTAACAACTGAACTTAGTTCGCTGATTCATTTTAACCAGCATTTTCCTTTTATAGATCTATTTACATCCAGTTATAAATTCTTCTTTCCAGATTCTTTATAAATAACATAACTGAAAAACTCACTGAGCAAAGCTCTTAACATGCAAAGCTCTTAACTCTAAGAAACATCACCGTAATCATATGAGCTTCACAGAAGTATTCAACCCACTTGAATCCTGTTCTAATCTACAATGTAAATGACAGCTTGTATGGAGGAATTGATTTCAATATTTTTCTTAATACCTATGTGAAAGGTGCCCACCTGTTGCTGATGTAGAAAGGAAGGGTCTCTTGCACTTAGTCCCACATATCGATTGGCTTGGGAAGTGCCTGAGGCTGTGTAGGCTGATTAAGGAAGAACAAAAGAGGTTGATAAAGATAGAAACCTATCAACTATCTACCTTGTATAATTCAAATATGAGAGACTGAGAGTCATAATGTAGCATACAGACTGCTGTAGCTCAATGGTTAAGAAGCTCGCCTTGTTAGCTGGAAGTCAGCATTTCAAGAACCAGGTACTGCATGACAGAATGAGCACCCGTCTCTGTCCCAGCTCCTGCCAACCTAGCAGATGAAAAGCAACAAATTGCAAGTAGATAAATAGCGACCACTTGGTGGGGGAAAGTATCTTGGGGACATGAAAGAAGCCTCATTCAGGCATCCCCTGAGCGGAGTTTCTCCAGCAAAAATCCTTTCAACCAAGATTAATTTCTCTCACACACACACACAAAGTTTGGCTGTGGGATATGCATAAAATCCAATTGCTAGTCTCAGCTACAGTAGACCCATTAAATCAAGGAGATTTACTGCATATGAGCATTGCCTTATCATTCAGCAACTGGTTTAATAGTATCATTCTATTTGGGAATGGCAACTGGACTATTAGCTTGAATGGGACCTGAATGAAGTTAGAACTATAGTCTCACCACTGACAAATTATACAGAAGTTACAAAATTTTCACCAGTTAAGTTTTAAGAGAGGATGAAACAGATACTCAACTGTTTAAAGGTTATTCAGTCAGTTATATAAACAAAATAAAACTTCAGATCCTCATTGTAGCAGTATAAAAGAACAAGATCTGCTACTTTTCACACAGGTATTATCTGTGCCCCTCCGTGTTATATTTTCAACTGAGAATTGGTTGTTTATTGTGGCCTGTGTCAACCGGGGTGTTTGGTCTTACTCTACTTCCTAGGTTGGAGATAGCCATATTGAACAATGAATTTTATGGCAACTGCCTCAGCCAAGACTTTAAAAAATGAATGGATAAAAGCTTTATGTTTACTTATAAAATATTTTATATCAAGAATTATGTAAATCAAGCTTAGTGTATATGAATTAATTATGCAGGTGGAAATAGGTAAGAGCACTGAGAATACTCTTAATTTTCACTAGTTGATTATTTCTAGAGGCTTTGACCTTTTGGCAAAACTGAATTCACTAGAAAGAAATCTGAAATTATATACCGTATTTGCCAGTGCATAAGATGCATCGGACTATAAGACGCACTCTGTCATTACCAAAATAGCCACTATAGGCCACTATATACAGTACAAGACACACTCCATTTTTCCAATGTATTTTAAGAGGAAAAAGTTGGTCTTATATGCCAGCAAATACGGTATTTGCAAACTATTATAAGTCAACTGTGCACATATTTTTGATGTACAGTTGAAATTCCATCATTAGACATAAAACTAATGTAAAAAGATTGAGTCTGTTTCAAACAGAATCTAATATGTCACATCTGGGATTAAATTTTAAGATAAAGGAAATGATTCATTTTGGAAATGGAAATGTCTTGAATATTTAAAATTGAAATATGTGCAGCTTTCGTGAAGAAATGGGATTTCTTTTGGCATTAGTTTGGTGTTTGTTTACAAAGAAAAAGCTGCTAATATAATGTTAGGCTGCAGAAATCACACTTCTGTCTCAAAAACTTGCAATGGGACACATAAATAAATAAAGTTGAAATGTTTAGGATTCTTGAAATACTAGTTAAAATATTATCTGGTTAATGATTACTTTATAATATTGTTTGAAAGGAACATACATGGGAAATGACAAACGCACTAATGGGCAGGGAAATCATGTGATCCTTTCAGGGTTCTGGAACAGTTGCAGATATCCCTCTAACAACAGAGGAGGTACTGAAGAAGCCCCAGATATATGTGCAAAAAACTATATGTTTTACCGACAATGGCTACTTTAGTAGCTGAGGCAAGAGCTGGATTGATCTAACACCCATCAATTCTCAATTTTATGAGTTCCCACAATTGGGCCACTAACCTACCTGACTTACACTGACACAAGCAATTATCTTCCAATTGGAACCAAGAGAAGGGGGCTTTTAAAAAAGAAGTTAGAAATAAATCTAGTTCCTTTCACCTAACTTGACTAAACAAAAGTTGGCAGAGCTTTAGAAGTACAGTACCTATTTTATTTTCTGCTACAACCCTACATGGGCCTATCCTCTTATATGCTCCCTCTTTTTAGTTCTATCTGGTAAAAACCAGGACATTCCAGATTTCTGGATATTAACAGATATCTTGATAACATTTTAACCCACATGGAAATATCACTAAGGATTTTAGAAGTGTAACCTTAAGAAAAGGTTTAATTTCAATTATTATACATTTATGTGGAAGCTGTAACATAAAAAAAATATGTAGACTAGGCTCTGTGTTGAGTTCTAATTCCAGCAATGCACACTCTTGGCAAACTCCTGATGCTGGAAATTTTCCATTCATTAAGACAAAAGTATAGAGTAAGCCAATTAATTATGACAACTAGATGAATATTCCAATATAGCTACTACAACTTAAGGGCAGCAAACAGATGCAATTATTTTAATGACAGACATACCTACATCTCTACATCTACAGCTCCATTGAGGGCTATGGGATAATAATATGGTACTGAACATTGTGAATGAGTGATGCTAAACCATCACTAACTCTAATAAATTAAGATATTTAAGCTAATTGGGGATCACAGGCCAGTAACTTTAGGAACAGGATGTGCTTCATGCATGATATGTCATTTAAGAGCAATGAGCTGTATCTCTATTTTTCTCTCTATTTTTCTCTGGATTCTAGGTGTTGGCAGATTAAAAGCTTCCTATCAGATTATGGTTCTCAGTGTTAGGAGATTTAAGAATTGGGTTTCTCTCCTGGCAGTTGATGATCAAATGGATTTTCTTTTTTATTCCGAGACTGTGGTTACCACATTTCAGAAGTCCTACAATAACCTGTGTTACAGTAACTGAGGAAATCTTGTCAAGGGACTTTTAAAATCAATTTTGATTATTTGCCTGGTCAAATAGCAGGAAAAGGCATCTTCATAGGCTTTAATTTAAAATTATGTTAATCTTTTGGTGGACTTTTTTTTTGTTTCCTAGACAAATACTTACTGGTTGCTGTAGGTGAAGATGCCTCACCTTCAGTGGATGTAGTGATGGGTTTAATGTCTGTCATGGTCAAGGTCACAGGTCGCATCGCACTGTGATGGGGAGAGGGTGCCAAAACTGGAGTAAAATGGCCAGGCATTTTCCCTACTACTTGACCACTGTTGTTAGGCTATAAAACAAAACCAGAAGAATGCCTTGTAAAATATATACATAGCGCTCAACAGAGCTATCTATCTACCTCAGGGCGTCTAGGACTCAAGTGTGCCATTTTGATATGCAAATCTCTCTCTCTCTCTCTGCAGTTACAGTAGTTTGGCATCCACAGTGCTACTACAGATGTGCCTAGTGCTCTGTGGGTTGCCCCCCTTTTTTTGCACACTCCTCAGTGCCTATTTACCATACCGGACATGATACTATTGAAAGTGCTGCTGCTGTTGTTTTTAAATAAATAGTATAAATGACATCTACTTTTTGTATGTGTTGATGCCTTAAAAATTCTAATCAACTTATAAAAACAAGGTATCCAAAGTGATTCCTAAAAGCTGACCTAGAATAGTTAAAAGAATGCCTTGAATCACTGTGAATTTGAAATTAATTTTATGAATTAAATGGTTGAATTTATGGGCCCCACAACTGCTTCTATCAGATTTTAGAAACTGAATTTATATAAATATTAGTCTGTTTTTTGCTCCACCAGCAATGACCAAATTCAAGATCACATCGTTATTAATTACTACTTGAGAATAAAATTGGTATGTTTATATAACTGCTAAAATTAATTTGATTAGCAGGGATCTAAGAGAGGTTGAATAATGGAGGAATTAATGTATTAATTTTATACTTACTGTTTAAACTATTCAATTTAAAAGTACAAACTATATGCCATATAATACAATGCACATGATGCGCCTCAACATGAACTGAAGAGGACCTTATGATGGCAAGAGGAGATGCTGTTGATGTGGCCCGATGTTGGGTGGATGTGTTAATTTTAGCTTTGTACAGTATGTTATTATATGCTGGTGGTGCACCTGACATGAATAAAACCTAACATATCCTTGAAAATGCCTTAAAATTCTTTATAGTTCACTGATACATTCACTGACAAATCCAACTGTTATCTACAGTGTAAAAAACTCATGTAGGTCTTATAAAGATTTTAAAAATGTATACATGAATACCACGAGTGAGCGTGAAAGAGGAGGTAGCACATACCGTAATCTATCCACGGAAAGAAGTAATTGTAGAAAACCTAAATACATTTCTGCTGGTTTCTCTTCAGATCTTCTAAATCTTTCACCTTTTACTAATATGTTTCTGCTGCTAACTACAACTAGATAGAGAGGCTATTTATAAATACTCATATATATACTGGTTTGCATGAATGCACTTCACCTGATTTCTTTTTCAAAACTTTCAAGACACCGTTCAAGTTTTTGCAAACTTTGAAGGACTGGCCATACTGCATATGCTCTGAGTTAAAAGCAGAGATCTTTATCTGGCTTTCCATGAGAATACAAAAATACATTTTTATTTAACAAATAAATATTTCAAAATGTCATTCCAACATGTATTTATGTTAGGAGAAGCAATATTCCTAAAGAAATTTTGTTAAATTTCTTTGAGACAAATATGTTATACTTTTCATGAAACAGATTAGTTAATATGTGCATTTTTATTGATGCATGTATGAGTTTTAGATCGTTGATTAATCATTCCAAAACAGGTGGGCTCATCTAAACCTTTCATGAGATTCATAGCAGTCTTCTAATATTTTAGCTATCTAAACAGACTAAAGAAAACAGAAATTAAAAGGGTAACAGAAGTAACCCTCTACATTTTAAACCCTGCTGAGGTTGAAGTGGGTTTTTAAAATGTATTTCATATCATTTCGTCATCTTCTAAAAATTATCCCACCCTCCAAACAGATAATATAATCATGTGCATACGCAAATATTCCAGGATCAGATAGTGTGATTATATAATTGAAGCCTACAATAATATTGGGTTCTTTGGCTACATAATACTTTACTGAGACAATGCCCATGTTCACATGTTGCAAAGATCATTGTTTTGAATCTACACCAACCAAACAAAAAAATGCTTAAAGTATGGTACTATTATCAAAGTGAGTGAGGCAGACATGTCTCCAGTGTCATATTCATTTGGTTAGCTGAAGTCACAAATACAACACTGGTGGAAAAACTCACATGTGGTGAGATAAATGTTTTAAAAGACAGTGTCTGGTAATTACTAGTGGTATATAAACCCTATATGGGCCTCTCCATTTCAATTCTGTTTGGTGTATATATCCCAACTATACAACATATATCAAATTAATGGGACACATGACTAGGCATGTGTAAATCCTATTAAAGTCAGTAGATTTTAAGTGCTTTAATGTATATTGATAATTCAGTTTAAATGGAATTTATAGCAGCTGTCAGTTGAAACTGGATATCAGACAAGACAAGGGACTTCTCCTGATTCCAAGTCTTTGATTCTTCATAATATTTATGAAAACATAAATTTATTGGGCATGGTGTGACCAGCCAGAAGATACATAGCCCACCAGGGCCGTAGCCAGGATTCTAGGGTTGTTGTTGTTGGTTTTTTGTTTTTGTTTTGGGGGGGATTTCCAGGAGGGGCAATAATGTCACACTCACATATATAGCATTGGCATCCTGGGGTAGGTTGGGGGGGGGGGGGCTGTTAGCTCAGGAGGATTTTCGCCCAGCCCCCGGCCCCCTCTGGTTATGGCCCTGTAGCCCACTTTTGTTGCATTACACATTGAATGTTTTCAGACATGCTAGTGTACTCTTGTTTATCTCAAAAACTACAAGAAAAAAGTCAAAATAAACAAGGATGTTCCTTCTACGTCCTGTTTAATCCAAATGTGACAAGAGCTGGTACTCATATCAATGAAAGTCATAAAAGTGGCTCCTTTATTCCTTTGCTTGCTTGTTTGCTGGATAAATTGAAACCAAAGTGCAAGCTTCTACCATGAGTAAAAATGCCCAGATGCTAAGCTACCCTGGATAAGCTACTCCTGATAAGAGACCATGCACAAGCACTATGCTTGTCAAAAATAAGCAAGGGTACCATCAGAACTCATTATCATGCACAAACCAGGTTCCTATCTTTTAGTAAACATTATCAGGAAGAACGAGACAACAGCCATGAACTAATGTCAGTGTCTTTTATCCCATTTAGTTCTATCCTAGAAAGGCAGTGTGATGTAGTAGTACTAGAACACAGGAGATCTTGATTCAAACTTCTACTTGGCTGTGAAAACTCACTGGGAGAAGGCAATGCTAAACTATTCCTTGAACTTCTCATATATCTCAAAAACTATATTAGCGTCACCATAAGTTAGAAGCAATTGACAACCTTGGATACCTGCACATTGGTAGACGTTTCCATGACAACATACTGCACATGAAAATGGACTTGAGAAATCAAGTCCAGTTGCATGCAGGTTTTTAGCCATTTGGATATCACATCACCCGCTGGCTAGGTGGACCATGACTTGCGCCGTCCACTTTCACCTTGCCCAAGAGATCCGACAGAGGACAATTTGGTGAGTTTTAGTCCCAGTCTAACATCATTGACAAGAGATAGACAACACTGTCTAGTTATACCCCTCAAGCAAAGGCTCTCACCTAGCGGGGACGCATGACTACATCACTTCTATTTTAAGAATATCTTCCAAAACATCAAGCTCATAATTTTCTCTGGACTGCTTCTAAATTCTGTAAAACCAAACTTCAGCCTAAATACATGATGGGGCAGCGCACTAGTTCTCACATATGCAGAGCAACATTATGTAAAAAGAGAGAGAACCTCCTCTATGCAAGGGAAACATATAACAGCAAGAATACTAATTTCCTGTTCTTCTCTAGACTACATTGGGAACCTCCATCTGGTTTTTTATCATTATACCAATGCTTCAAATACATAGAAAGTGACTTGAGGGGATAACGCTCCCCACATCTCCTTGTGTGTTTTGTTTAGTTCAATTGCCAGGACTGGAAAAGGGCTCAAATTACTGAGTTGGCAAAATGTATTTTATAAATTCTTAAAACAGAAGTCTTCACTGGAAATAAGACCTTTTTATTACAAAAAGGTTTTTTCTTTGAGAATTGAACTTGATATTTATTAACACTTGTGCTTGTAGGTTGTTAACTCTAGTTGCCACTTCAAGTATTAATCAGTTTATTCATTAGTAATTACCTATATAATTATCTGTATCATTCATGGACATTTTACAACTACACAGTAGGGCACATATGAAGCATAAGCACAGATACTGTATCTAGAACAGAATCAATTACTACAAAATGGTATTTAATAATAAGGAAACCTAGCTTCAGTAACTTGTAATATATGTGATATCCAGCACAGTATTGAGAATACTGTATTATGAGAAAAAAATCAATCTGCTGAAGTTGGAAAGTATATAATATTTCTAATAGGGCTTCACTACACATTATCATTTTGATTGTCAAAAATATTCTATAGGAGATATAGAAGAAATGTATTCCGCAGTGCAGTGTGCAATTTTAAGAAGTTTGTTACAATGCCGTATAGAAGGAGAGCATACAAAAATTTCAGTACTATCTTTTTTTGAACCAGGCAATCTGTATTACCGATAGTACGTATGATTAACAAAACCTAGGTTAAGAAAGTTATATAGGCAAAGCATCCAGGAAATAACAAACACATTCATAGATATTTTGAACTTTTGTATCTAGGTTGTCCCTCTTCACCTATTTGAATGGGTGCACACATATTGTTTCTTCTCTTTCATAGATGTTTAGCCTGTGGTCTTCATTTAAAAATATTTCATTGGACATTTTTAATATCTACATTTATACAAAGAAGTTTGTTGGCTGTGGCAAATTCATTTTTCTGACGAAGGCATTGTTACTTAGTTCACAGTTACTTTTTCTCATTTTTGATAACTCTTTGATTATCTCTTACAATTTCCTTTATATAATGCAGAGCATTTAAAGAAAGAGAAAGCAAAGAATGAAATTCGAGGGAATTCATGGGTTAATCTTTCCAGTATCATTCAGTTTCCTTAAACCATTCTGTAACCAAAAGCCCCCTCTCAGCTTAATTAAATACACACAGCTGGAAGCCAATGCTATCAGCAACAATGTACCACCTTTTACTGTTCCCAAAAGACTATAATGAACAGAAACTGAACAGCTCATATGGACCCCAGTTCTTTCCTGGCACCCCATGAACATTTAACTCTCTCAACTGAAGAACTGAACCATTTATATAGCATGGGGGAAAAGTACAGATTTCTGGACACAACTATTGCAGCACTTGCTGCTTTCAAAACCATATTTCATGCTCTTCTATTGCTTAAAACAGGAATTCATGCATAGAATTTATTATACTAAAACTTCCCAGTACAGTGGAACTTTGCTTAACAAATTTAATGCATTTTCTGGGACCTTTTGTATTATGAAAAAGTTGTAAACCAAATTTCCCATAGGAATGCACTGAATGCAATTTCCCATAGGAATGCATTGAAAACTAAAATTTGTTAACCAAAATGTGCTTTCCCATAGGAATGCACTGAAAACCAATTAATGCGTTCCACACAAAAAAAAGTTAACTGAGACACTATTTTCTATTGATTTCCTTTTGTTATATAATTTTTGTGTTAACCGTGCTGTTTGTTTAGAGAGGTTCCACTGTATTTCTATATGTTCTTTAATTCACTGTTGTAATCTCTACAATTCATTTGTGTTTCTCAATATCTTCCACATGTAATCTGACAGAGAAATGGTATTTCAAGACAGACAACACAATAAAATGTAACAAAATATTTTCATTAATTCAAGAAGCCAGACTTATTATAGAGGCATCAATCCCTTTATCTGTTTACACAATGTTACAAATAATTATTGTATTCAATGGAATAGGCCAGTGGTAGCCAGCTATTATTTGTATATTTTTAATTAAAGTTTGAGAATAAATCAGTTAAGACTAATGGCTGGGGTCCAGAAAGTTGGAGAGCTTGAATTTAAAATGTTAACATCAGTGGAAATATATATGATTATTTCAAAAACATCAGTGTAATCAGTGGGCGGGCCGCTAGGGCTGGATGTTATTTTTGTCTTAGAAACATCATTGTTTAACCACTGTACCACCAGAGCTCCAATGCCTTTACTAGACCGCAAACATCTCTCAAGCAGGCTAACTTTCAAGTCCTGAAGGATTTTTATCAATCCGGGCATTATTGAGCTTGGGGAAAGAACAGAAACGTCCCCAGAGCCATTTTGGCCAGCAATTGAGCACAAGATTCACCTTCTGTTTGTCTGGGAACAGAAGAAGACAAAAATCCATCCAACAAAAAATCCTTTACTGCAGGAAAATATCATTGTAGAAAACCAGTGGAAGATTTTCGAAAAGCTGTAAACCGGAGAGCTTCGTTTTCTCTCAGCCAGTGAGGCATTATTTTCCTGCAGTAAAGGATTTTTTGTTGGATGGATTTCCGTCTTCTTGTGCTTTAACTCCGTCCTGTCTGGGAACAGAGGCATAAAGAGAATTGGCAGCCCCATATCATGACCTCTTATCAGAAAATGTTTTTTTTTAAATGCATCATCTCTTTGCGCCTTCGTTACTAGACCAGTGGCTCCCAATGTGGGATTTCAATTCCCAGAAGCAGGGGCAGCCAAACTTTTTGAGCCAAAGGCCAGTCACGTGGTTGAACAGACCAGTCATGTGGTTTCTCCCGCCGTAAAACGTGTCTGCGTTTACAACAGCCATGGGTGCTGCAGTGGCTCAAATGGTTAAGACACTGACTGGAAAGCGGGAGGTCAGCAGTTCAATTCCTGAGTACTGCAGGATGGAATGAGCTCCCATCTTTGTCCCAACTCCTGCCAACCGAGCAGTTTGAAAGCAAGAAATTGCAAGTAGATAAACAGGGACCACTTTGGTGAGAAGGTAAACAGAGTTCTGTGCACTCCGGTGTCTAGTCATGACCACATGACCATGGAAACGTCTGCAGAAACAGACAGTGTCGCTCTTCAGCTTTGAAACAGAGATGAGCACTGAACCCTAGAGTTGGATACAACTGGCTTTACCTTTGTGCATGTTTGGGGCACATCCATTTCCTGTAGCGGTGAGGGTGCTGTGAGACAGATCTGGCCCATGGGCCATAGTTTGGCCACCCCTGCCCAGAAGCCTAAGTTGGTACATTGGCTGATCAGTGCTTTGAGAAATTGATTTAGGCATCTGGAAATTGAAGCCCAAAAACCAAAGGTTGGGAACCACTGTGTTAGACAAACGGAAGATGTGTGCTTTAGTATAAGGCGATAGGGAAGATGCTGAGTGGCCGAGAAGAACAATTGCACAATTAGGCATGTGGTAAGCAGTGATTTGCCACCAAGACTTAAGTGACTTCTCTCAGGCAAGCATAAATCAGAAAGCATAAATCAGCAATACGATTCTGGCCCATGAAATTATACCCCCTGAGAATACGCCATACTGCAGTTGATCTTAATAAACTGCAAGCTTCATTTGGGGAACTTTAAACAAAGTCAGCATGACCACAACAGCTGGCCAAAATAATTTTAGGGACTTTCCCCTCCTTCTCCCTCTGCCCCACTAGTTCTGTAAGGCACACCCTGGTGTAGAAAACTTCAGGACTTGAAAGCTAGCCTGTCCGTGAAATTTTTGTGGTCTAATAAAGACTTCATCCATCCATCTTTTGGTAAGTTGTTATATGTTTGCTAAATAAATATAATTATACACTTAAATTTTTAAGGCCCTCAGATTTCTGCTAGAAAATCCTAGTGATTTTTAATTGCTCTAACCATCTGTAAAATGAGCAAAATGGAAACTTGCATTAATGTAAGTTGAAATATATAACATAAACTCCTGTGCGCACAAAACGCTAGAGAGATGATCAATTGGTGTCTTAGCTACTTATCATAATAAGTTTTTGGAAAACTTAATAAAAATTATTAAAAAAACAAAAAAAAAAACCAACTGACTTGCCATCATAATCATCTTTGCCAAAAATATGGGGCTTTTAGAATAGAGCTAGTATAGAAAAGCACGATGTTTAATTTCACTTCAGGTATTTCTTTGTAGAAAGCTATACTATCTCTATACTGTATCTCTTTAAAGTAATCCTGAAGAAAATATTCCATTTGACCGCTAATCTCTCTCACTATAAGCTGCACCGCAGTAAAGCAATCAGTTTCAAAATTACTGTGGGCAATATAATATACCTTAATTAGTTGTCTTAACCTAAATTAATGTAATGTTTTAAAATGTCAGAGAAGAAAGGTTCCTTTTTGGTAAATGCTGTCAGGCTATCACTGCGCTGTATTGCTGAAACCTCTTATCACAATAGTTTCTGGGAAACTAAGTCAGTGCATATGAGAAACTCTTACTGGTGTGACGTTTACACAAATGCAGTTTTAAAATCTGGATAATCACATTTGTTTAAATAAAATGCATGTTTTATTCAATGAAGAAAGCTGGTTTGTTTCAAACCATCCAACTACATAGAATAATTCCTTTGTGTTGAAATGTCATGTTGTTCTTTTCTTTTTTTGAATATAGAAAAAGTATTGTTTCTACTTTAAAGACTAAAGCGGGGGTGCCCAAACTTTTCATGCTGCAGGCCTGACCAGCCCCCCAGACAGCTGACCGGGGCCAGTCACATGGATCCTCCCCCCGGAAGTGGAAGTAAAATGTGCGCACGCATATGCAGAACGCTGCCATAAATGCACCAGCCGTAAAAGAAATGCACCCTCTAGTGAGGGTGGCACGGGCCAGATGAATTGGCATCATGGTCCATAGTTTGGGCACCCCTGGACTAAAGAATAAAATGTTGGCATCACTATGCACCAGGGAGGACATAATATACTGATGCTGTTCTTGCAAAATGCATGTTCAAGATTGCTCTTAGATAAAAAAAAGCTAACAGATAACAATTAAAACCCACCATGCAAATATTAAAACATAAAACACGTGGAATTGGTTAATAGATTGAGTTATACTATGGTTTTCACAAATATTCCCTTCTATGATGTAGAAATCCAAACAAACTGTTACATGGATAGAAGGATTTTCCACTCATAAAATACTTCTTTGATCCATGGAATAGACTGTTTCAGTTTACCACAACCTCTGCATATGAGTCTAGGTTATCCTTTCAAGCACATTAAAATTATACAAATTTCCTTCCCTGTCATTTGGACCATATTCAACCGATTAATGAACACATGCTTCAATGGAACTGTACTTTTCATGTTTTGGTTCCCTAAATTCAAAATTATGGACATAACTGTATCTAGCTCACATATAATGGGATATATGCTGAAATGGGATAAACCCAATCTTAATAATCATAAATGTCAAGAGTTACAGCAGTATACATGAGGATCAGTCAAAATTTCAGGCATCTGGCAAAAGACATTTAACTTCATGTTCAAGAGAAACATGGGACATTGCAGTGGAATTAAGCCTAAGCCTTCTCACTGTTTTCTCTCCCAAAGAATCAAATAAGCTGATTTAAGTACTAAATAGAAAATCACAGCATGGATGTGCTTGGGGATGGATGGATCAAGTGGGCATCACTTTCCAAGACAGTATCATGACACTTTCACAACTGCTCTGCATGTACCCATGCTAGACAGAAAAGTAACAAAATGAACTGGACTGAGTGACAGGTAAATGCAATATTTGTACAAGTCAAACAATAGTTTGAAAGAAGTCTAGATTTCATAAAACAAATGGACAAAAGTAATCAATTATTGTACAAAGAAAAATTATTAAAAAGGCTAAAATCCCAACAACTTTTATTTTTAATTGTTTAGACAACCACAGCAAATATATTTGACATCTTTTTTTCTGTCTCACTATAATAAAAAATATTTTTCTAAAATTTAAAAATTGTGGATCTTAGGATTTATGCAACTGTAGATGTGAGTTAGCAAATTTCATAGACTTCTCAAAGACTGTGGTATTTTTTTAACCACAATTGGGTGTACCCTGGTAATAGCCACCTTGTGCCGGCTACTCTCTTTCTCTAGGTCGGACAAAAGGAACTGCAGAATGAAGTCACCAAAAGGTGACTTCATTTTGGCAGTTTCATCTGGCCTAGGCATGGAAGAAGAAGCAGCAAATTTTATAGAGGCCAGAGTCGGCTAATCTCTAAAATAAATTTAATTTTGAAGATATTATCAGCTAGTCATTCTTTTGACTACAGATGCTTCTTCACAAGGCACAATGGCTCTCGAGAATTATCCTCTTATTATCATTATGTTTCCCAGCATTAAAGATTATCAGTGCACAAAGAACAGAATAATAAAAACATCCAGAAGTTTCCTTGAAAATCTTAACAGACAAATCAGTTTGATAATATTACTTGATAGGTTGACATAATAACATACAAAACTAAAATGTGTAAGTAAAGCATAATTGAGACATCACTACGAGGGGGAAAAACAGGAGAACTCTGATTTTCCACACTGAATTAGCATTAAGGATTTCTAATGGATGTCTTAATTACACTGTATTATTCATGGAAATTTAACACAAATTAAAATCAATTCCTGTTTGCTCTGTTCCCAGGGAAGTCTGGGGGGGGGGGGAGCTGTATGATACAATGTTATTCTGGACAATATCATCAATTTATAGCTTAAAATTTAGCATCTACAGTTAGGATTCTTACTCTAAGTGAAGAGATGAGTCAGTGTTATTCAGATTGCAAAACAGTGCACACTCATTACACAGCATGTCTTATCCAAGTCACTTATTTCCAGGTAAAGAGGCCTTTTATTTGAAACTAATGAGAACTCTTGACATTTATTACTGGATGTCACCGTGTTGCAGTAAACTCCAATAACTACAGTGGCTTCTAGAAAAGTCTGAGAGCAGTCCACCGGTTTGCTTCCTCGCCCAGGCGAGGCTGGAGGGAGCGCAGAAACACTTGTGGGCACCTGACAGGGATTTAAAACGCCGTCGCAGTGGCTGCCCCCGCTGGACTGCCTCCACCACCGGTTCCCTTCCTTGCCGGTTCGCTTCCTCGCCCGGTCAGGGTTGGAGAGGAGGCAGAGAAAAGGAGGAAGACAGCTGGACAGCTGGGCGAGGGAGGGGGGCGGCTATGACCTGGATGCTGCCTGCCCTTGGCCGGCTTGGTGGAAGGGAGGAGGCGAGACTGGCTTGCAGCTTTCCTCTCTCGGCCAGTCTTGGCTTCGAGGAAGATGAGGACTAGTGTTGACTTTCCTGGCTGCTTAGCCAAGAGATGTGGACAAGCTGGAGGTTTGTTTTTGCTGCTGTATATATTGTTTATTTTTTATATATCGTGCTGATATTGTCTGCTGATATACTGTTTTGTCGATATATTGTTTTGCTGATGTCTTTTGATATATGTTTTTGATGTTCTGAGGTAATATTGTTTTTCTGATATATTGTTTACTGACATATTTTTTCGCTGATATATTGCAGATACTTTTTGATAGATTGCTGATACATTTTGATATGTATTGTTGATATTGTATTATTGTATTGTATTATTTGATATGTATCATTGATACTGTACTATTTATTTATTTTTGTATTAACGTATTACCATTTGTATTTTGACGCGTTGCAAGCTGCCCTGAGTTGGCCTGTGCCGAGTAGGGCGGGGTATAAATCAAATAAACATAAACATTAAATATACAAATTTCAGTCAATTCCCAAATTCTATTCCATACAAATTACATATTGAAAGTAAGCAGGGGTTGTCTCTGTAGATACAATCTCTACTCTTTGAGCCCATTCTCCTCCCTCTTTGTTTTCTAAACACAAAAAAACAACTTATCTGGAGCAGACAAATTCTGGTTTCCATTTAGAGTTACCATGAAAATGATAAATGAGAAGTTATGGACTCTACATCAGTGGTTCCTAGCAAGTGGTACAAGTGTATCTCTCAGTCTTCATGTCCTCCCTGCCAGAGTGATGTGCTGTATTTTATCTAGATTAGCAGCCATGTATAGTCAATCTGTAACCTTTTGAGAAGGGATACTCAGTGCAGTATAACAGACAGAGTGACAAGAGGCCTGGGTTCGAATTCCTGCCAGCCATGCAAACTCACTGTTGGTACTGGTAAAGCCACTCCTTAAATATCTCACTTATGTTAAAAATCCTATTTCGGACATTGTAAGACTGCTCCAACTTGAGCGCACATAACCACAATCTTTTGGGAACTAGCTATTATTCTGGACATTCAATACTTCTCTTAATCCCCTGGTTCTCCATTTCAACATTTTATTGTAAATGATAAATATAATAGCTGAATAGCTGTAAAGATAAAAGTTTCCTTTGTAGCAAAAAGTGGGCTATTCACATTTTTTTTGATAGAGTGACTGGTAGTACATAATTTTAAAAAAACCTCCAGAAGATATTAGTACTGGGAAATTACATTTCTGCTCTTGAACTATGCTGCAAAATTCTACCCAACGTTTTCCTGAGTTCTTTAAAATCTCTATTAAACTAATGTGTTCCATAATTTATGGGGTGAGGTCCCATCAGTATGTGGCTCATTTCCACACTCTTTCTCCTCCTTGCCAAATGTAGAAGATAAGCCCTTGAACACTTCGCTGAACTGAATAAGGATAAGTGAGTTAAAACTCTATATAGATAACAGAGAGGCTATCTACACAGGAGAACCTTGCACCCTCAACACTGCATCTCTCAGCGGCATTTGCTCACATGGCCAATGCATACTATTGTCCAAAACATCTGGCAACCCAAAGATTCCCCTACCCAACTATAAAAGTTCTTAATCGTTTGGTCCATAATGGTTGAGGAAAAGCTTTGTCCCACACATTTCCAAGAATTAAATGTAGCAACAAGAATTGATCACTGAAGGCAGCAATATCGCCAATTACTAGTGCATTCTCAACCATAGTCAATGATATTGTCATGAAACAGAACTGCGCCGTTCTATGGAAACCAATTATTTGCTTTAAAAAAGGAAGAACTGCCATATGCAAACAATCAAATACTTATTCACACTTGTTCTTAATAAACTTAAAACCTTTTCTTCAATTTTTTCCAATGCTCTTTAACATACACAAATGCATGCAAAATACTGCTAAGCAATGCACATCATGAGATAATTTTATCTATAAAACTAATTTAGAAACAGGCCTGTATGCTCTTTATGTAAGTTTATATGATGCAGATTCCTTGCTTCTCTGTGAAACAATCATCTTACTCTGACCTTCACTTAAAGTAACTGGTATAAATGATTGTAAACTAAACACAAAAGAAAGGTCTACCATTCATAGGCTTCTGTTGAGACAAGGATGTGTATAATCAGATTCCATTAGTAGATATGCAAGGAATAGATTCTCAGATATGTGTCAGTGCCCAGGTGAATCAAGAAATCTCTAGTAATAACCTCGTGCAGATGACTTCAGTGGGCTGAAATCTGTCTGGTCTTAACACTGTCATTAAAAAGTTGTGTGAGCCAAAAGTATCATTTTCCAACATTCCGGCATCATTATTTATTACTGGCAAAGAAATACCAGTGAGAACTCAGCAAGTGGCCATTCTATTCTCACTTAGCCTCAGTCAACTGAAAACTGCAAAAACTATTATGAATCTTAAACTACAGAAACTTTAAAAAAAACATTGCATTTATCAGATTTAAACACTTTCATGGGATATTGCAGATGACTCACAGATTATTTGGGGCTACAGTACCTGGCTGGTTTGTGGACTGGACGGGTCATAAGAATAATTCTTCAGAGTATCCTGAGGATTCAGGTGAGGAGGGTATCGAATTGTTGGATGAGAAAAGTAGCTAGATGGACCAGGAGGAAGAATAGCTTGTGGTGGAAATGGCAATGGTGAAGGTGGAGGTGGACTCCTAGTTGAGATGACTAGAGAAGACAAGAGAGAAAAAATAGGAAATTGCTTAGAATATTTCTTTTTTATGATAAAACATTATGCACATGACAAAGCAATGGGGGGAATCCTCAAACATCACGTTACTGAAATTAATTTCATTGTTCTGTTCCCCAGGTTTAAACCACAATTTTTTTAATCACCAGTCTTTCATTTCAACAACTCCTTATGGAACAAAGGCCGCTATTCTCTAAACAAATAAAGAGCCAATTAATTTTACGGAACATACTTGATTTAAATCTTTCTTTAAAAACATAAATTACTGCCCTGTAGAAAATTTACTTTAGTCATTCTCAATTATGACCTAAAATCTACTCAAACAATTAAGGAGACAAAACCATTTTAAATCTCAAGAATAATGCTGGGGAGAGGGTCCTAAGAGTCAGCAAAAGCCTTACACCCTGCGGTGGGTGGGTGTCTCTGTGTGTCTGTACAGAATAATTACTGAGCAATAACACCATGAATAATTAGCTGCTCATTGTGAAAATGCTAATGAATGTTCAACTTCAGGGCCTGGGAAAATATCTCGTCCAATAGCAATATCTATCATGAACAAAAAGGGTATCGAATGGTATACATATTTTTTTCTTACATTCTCTTGATTCTCTATAGATTTCTCAATCAATAATTTTTATATATCCAAAAACACTGTAATGTTTTAGCAATGAAAGGAATGTAGAGAACGTCCTGTTACTGCACAGTTGTTAAACCAGCCATACAATGCATAATCACAGTCCACTTATATAAGAGATAACTTTTGTGTGAGAAAAAAGCAACAACATTCTAAGCAAGAAATGGGAAGGGAAAAACTAATATATAGTTGGCAATGATGTTATAATATCACTTTTCAGTGTTTATAGATTCTTTTTAAACATTTTATTGAAATGCCACTTATTTTTTTTAAAAAACCACAATTTCTCCTCTCCCTCTATTCCCTACATTTCTATTTTCTTCAATCCTTTTATTCACATATAGACAGAGAGTTTAGAACTATGTAACAAAAAAGGGGGAATACAGTCACACATTCCCCCACCAAATGGCATTTAGTCTAACTCCCAGAAGAACTGCCCCTATATTATTAACATTTTGTAAGTTGTGAATGCTTGCATCAAAAGGGTGGGGTATAAATGTAGATGGGTGGATGGAATAGTCCACATACAGTTCCAATAACTTGCTCAGAAACATTCTCATTTTTCTAAATGGCTTCCTCTCTTGTAAGTAAACTACTTTGAGCTAATATCTCATGGATTGCTGGAAACCTCAATGACACTTCCATTGTTTTGTAATCTGGAATCATGAGCATGGTTGCATCAACTATGTCCCCTTCCACAGCACTTTGCTCACATGAGCAGCACTGCGTCTGATGAAAAGAAGGCTCCTCCACAAAGGTAAGATCTAGAAGCAAGCATGAAGCCAGGTTTGCCAGTGTTCCTTCTCATATATAGGGTCTATATAAGTGTATGTCTGGCTTGTGAAAGCTTGCCTAGGGCTCAGTGGGCAAGTTGGCTCCACTCACACAAATGGCCAAAAGCCAGGGGCACTGTACAATCTTGAGACACCTCTCTCTCTCTGATATAAACCCAAGACAGATGAGGTTGTTGTGTTCCTCTCAGCATTCCCCTGGGGTCTTGATGTTGGGCACATGATAAAGAGATTTTAGTGTCTTGCACGGAAGACAAAGAAGGAGGCGCAGTAGGGGCTAAACACAACTTTATTGCATGATGGTCAGGGTGAACATGAGGTAATGGTGGACCAAACAGCTCTATTTATAGTACACTGCACATTTTGAATAACCCGGGTGATAGCTCATTGGCTACTGTCAGCGTAACGTCATGGATCGTCATGCCCATCTTCTCCAGGTGTGGTGTGGCGGGAAGGTTTCCAGCCCTTCAGTTATTCGGGAGAATCTGTACCAGGTGAGCCGGATGCTCGCTACTGCCACCGGTGGCCACTTAGCTCACATCCTTAACAGCTTGCTACAATGTGTCTCTGAATAGATACAAATGGGTACATTTACCGGATACAATCTGTTAAAGGGTACTTGTAACATTCATTCAGTACATAACACCCCTCCCCCCTAGGTGAGGACGAAGTCCGTTAGCCATTGAGGCTTTCCGCATGTTCACTTTGGGCGATTGGTGGCCGCGCTTTGGGCCGGAGTCCCTGCATTGGGAGAGAATGACTCGTTAGCGATTGGCTGTGAGTCACGAGCCGGGGATTGGGGAGGTCTAGGTGTGGGAGTAAACTCCAGGGATGTGAGACCGGGGGCTCCAGGGACTAAAGAAAAACTCCGTTCTTCGCTTGGATGGGTGGGGGACCACTCCAAAAAATCCCCCCCCCCGGTCTCCTAACTCAAAATCTAACAACTCCTCAGAATCCCTCTCTTCTAAATTGTTCCTGTTACCCGGGGGGTCAAAAGGATGCGGGTTTGTGTCATTTTCCTCCCCCCTGTGGTCTGTGTCTCCCCCTTGGGATAAGCAGGTGGGGGAGAACCCTAACGCTGAATGCTCTGCTTGGTCACTCAAGTCTTGCCTTCCTACTACCCTACTCCTGAGCTGGTAGGCATGCCTCCTCCAGAGGAGTCCTGTTTCTGTCTCGACATTGTAGGAGACTGGCCCCGTTTGCCCGACCACTATTCCAGGTACCCAGGTAGGCCCGCCGGCCGTGTAGTTATGGTAATGCGCTGCCTGGCTGATCTTGAAGTTCTTGGTGCCCCCCGTTTCTATGTTTCTACCCGTGTCCTCCACCCTGGTTGGGTCTAGCCTCAAGAGGATCGTGGCAGGTTTTCTCCGCATAAGGAGTTCGGCGGGTGATAGACCCGAAGCTAGGAGGGTTACCCGATACCTTAGTAGGAATTGGCAGAGTTGCAAGTTCAATTCCCCGGGGCCCATCCTATGCAGTGTGTCCTTCGTTGTTCGCACCAGGCGTTCCGCTTGACCATTTGTCGCGGCGTGAAAGGGGGCCGCAGTTATGTGGTGAATTTTGTTAATCTCTATGAATCCCTGAAACTCCGCTGATGTGAAAGTTGTGGCGTTATCGCTGACAAGTACGTCAGGTAAACCGGAACAGCTGAATACCTTGCGTAATTGCTTAATCGTCGCAGCTGACGATGTACTGGCCATCGGAATTACCTCCAACCACTTGGAGTAGGAGCCCACTATTATGAGGAAAAGGGTGCCCCTGAAGGGACCTGCGAAATCCACGTGTAGATGTGACCCCGGACCTCGGGCTGTGTCCCATTCTCTGTGCGGCAGTCGGGACTCCTCGGGCTGGGTGCTCTGGCAGCTCTCGCAAGTGCCGATCATGTGCTCTATATCTGTGTCCTGTTTGGGCCATCAGACATAAATTCTAGCTAGCGCTTTGGAGCGCACAATCCCTGGGTGGCTGATATGCAGCATCTTGAGCACCCGGGACCTCAGAACTTCGGGGATCACTACCCGCTGCCCCCAGAGTAGGCAGCCCCTTTCTAGGGAGAGTTCGTCTCTCCTTCTACCATAAATCCTGAATTCCTCTGTGGGGGAGGTTGTCGGCCAGCCTTTCTGTACCTATGAACTGACTAGGGCCAATGACTTGTCTTTCGCCGTGGCCTTGGCGATCTCAGCTGGCAGAATTGGGGGCGCCTCTAAGGCCTCGATCAGGAGCACCTGGTGGTCCTGTTCTACCTCGCACTCTGAGTCCTCTGCCTGTGGGAGGGGTGACCTGGAAAGGGCGTCGGCATGGCTGATCTCCTTGCCTGGACGGTAGGTCAACGCATACTGGTACGCATTCAGAAAAATCGCCCATCGCAGCATCCTTGGGGACAAAAATCTGCGGGGTGGGGTTATCTGTGGTGAAGATCCCTAGAAGGGGCTTATGGTCAGTCATGACTTTGAACGGTCTGCCATAAAGAAAGTCGTGGAACTTTTTGGTTCCTGCAACAATCGCCAGGGCTTCCCTGTCTGTTTGTGCGTAGTTGCACTCTGCCTTGGACAGGGATCTCGAATAGTATGCCACTGGCGCTTCTCGCCCACTCTCTAGCATGTGGCAGAGGACGGCCCCCACCCCCACCGGTGAGGCATCGCAGACCAGCACAACGGGTTTCTTTGGGTCGAAGAGGGTCAACACAGCCTCGGAAGATAGAAGCTGTTTGAGCCCCCGGAATGCCCATTCCTGGCTGTCCCCCCACCGCCAAGCCGCATCTTTTTTGAGTAATTTATGCAGCGGTCCTGCTACCGATGCCTTTCCCGGGAGGAAAGAGTGGTAAAAATTTAGGAGCCCTAGGAAGGACTGCAGTTCGGCCTTGGTGGTGGGGCGAGGAGCATCTTTCACTGCCGCCACCTTGGACTCTGCTGGTTTGATACCCTCAGGGGCTATTCGAAAACCCAGAAACCCTACCCCGTCAGCGAAAAACACACACTTACCTTTTCTCAACCTGAGCCCCGCTTTCTCGAACACGGTTAATACCCGGTCTAGCCTCTTGGCCAATTCCTGTCCCCCCCCCCCCCGCCGTTATCAAAATGTCGTCAAAGTAGGGAAAAACACCTGGGAGCCCTTTCAACAATCTTTCCATGAGGGACTGAAAAATCCTGGAGCTGAATTTACGCCGAATTGGAGGCGCGTCACTTTAAAGGTTCCCTTATGGGTAACAATTGTTACCCATATGGCTGGGGTCACTGTCAATTGCTATGGCTGGGGTCACTGTCAATTGCTGGTATGCCTGCGCTAAGTCTAGCTTGGCAAAACACCTCCCCCCCCCATGTAAGGTTGCTAACAGGTGACTTACTACCGGCACCGGATATGCATTTGGGCGAATTGCCTTGTTAATCGTGCACTTGTAGTCAGCGCAATTATGACCTCCCCGTTAGCCTTAAGTGCTGCAACAATGGAGGTTTCCCACTCGGCGGAGTCCACCAGTACCAAAATCCCGACCCACCAGTTTGTCCAGTTCAGTCTCAATTTTGTCCTTTAGTGCGAAAGGCACTCTCCTTGGTTTCATTCTGATGGGTCGAATGTAGGGGTCCATTTTGAAAGAGACTGGGGGCCCATTGAACTTCCCTAGCCCCTTCTCAAAGACGGCAGGGTGTGCATTACACACCTCCGTGATCGGGTCAGCCTGCACGGCATGTATGCCTCCAATGAAAACCCCCAGGGGACCAAACCACTGTGTACCCAGGAGGCAGCAGGACCCTTCCTTTAGAACTACTAGGGGCAACTGCGCGGAGCGCCTCTTGAACTGTACCTTGAACTCTCCCACCCCCAACACTGGGATACTTTTGCCCTGAACGTCCTGCAAGTTAGTCTTTAGGGCCTTCAGTTTGGGGCGTGACTTTGGGGGAATGTGCAAAAATTCCCGGTGGGAGATGATGGAGTACGACGACCCCGAATCGATCTCCATCCTTACTGGGACCCCCTGGACCAGTACCTCAACAAGGAACAGGGGGTGCCTCAATGGCACGCTGTAAACCGCCTGGTCGCAGTTGTCGGGAACTCGTCGAGACACGCGGTGCTCCTGGGGCTCGTCGTCGTTGAAGATTCGGCCGACCCTGTCTGCCTTTCGTTGGGGCCGTTCTGCCTGGCCCTTGCCATCGTCTCAATGCCGTCTACAGACCTTTGCGATGTGCCCGCGCCGCCCACAGTTGTGGCATTCTGCTTTACAGAATGGGCATCGGCTCCGGTCATGGAATGCCCCGCATCCATCGTAGCAGCGGACCTCTCTGGCGCGGTCTCGAATCTCGGGCCTTCTCTGCACCTGCTGCACGTCGTCGTCCTCGCTGAAGTCGGAGGTGGACGTGGTGGACTCGGAGGGCCCCTGCTCTCCATGGGAGGAACAGCTGTGGACTGGGACCGCCGGCGGGGGGCCCCCAACCGCGGCGGTCCTGGCCCGGCATACCCGTTCGCCTTGTTGCACTGACTCGGTGGCTTGGGCGATGCGCAGGACATGCTCGAATGAGATGCCCTCGTCCTTGGCCAGTAGTTTTTTCCTGGCCCCCTCATCTTGCAGTCTCAGCAGGAGCCTGTCTCTCAGTGTCTCGCTCAGGGACGCTCCCCACCGGCAAGGCACGGCAGCCACCCTCAGGGCTGCCACAAAGCCTGCCACGGACTCACCGGCCCACTGGCACCGCTGCTGGAATGCCAACCTTGCCGGAAACACTGACACTTCCGGGTGAAAGTGCTTCCTCAGCTCTACAAGGATCTTGTCTAGGGGTACCTCCCTGAGCGGCCTCGGCGTCAGGAGGTTCGTGGCCAGTTCCAAAGTCTCTAGGCCGCACTGGGCCAGTAGGAATACCCAGCGCTGGGCTTCCTCCTCGATGCCTTCGAGGTCCATTGCATAGAGGAACTGCTGTTCGTAGAGTTCCCATTTTTCTGGCTTCATGGTGTTGAAGGGCGCGATGTTCACTTTTCGAGACGCCATCCCACCTTCGTCGCCAATTTAGTGTCTTGCACGGAAGACAAAGAAGGAGCCGCAGTAGGGGCTAAACACAACTTTATTGCATGATGGTCAGGGTGAACATCTATTTATAGTACACTGCACATTTTGAATAACCCGGGTGATAGCTCATTGGCTACTGTCCGCATGACGTCATGGATCGTCATGCCCATCTTCTCCAGGTGTGGTGGGATGGTTTCCCGCCCTTCAGGTATTCGGAGGAATCTGTACCAGGTGAGCCGGATGCTCGCTACTGCCACCGGTGGCCACTTAGCTCGCATCCTTAACAGCTTGCTACAATGTGTCTCTGAATAGATACAAATGGGTACATTTACTGGATACAACCTGTTAAAGGGTACTTGCAACATTCATTCAGTACATAACAGAGATAAAGTTCCTAGATATGCTAAATGATTGTTCCCTGGAACAGATGGTTGAAGAGCCAACTAGAGGTACAAGAATCCTTGACTTGATCCTGAGTAATACTCAGGATCTGGTGCAAGATGTTAATGTGACTGATCCAATAGGGAACAGTGACCACAACTCAATTATGTTTAACTTGATCATAGACCGCAAGTCACTGATAAAATCTAACACAGAGACCTTAAAATTTCAAAAAGGAAATTTCCCAAAGATGAGGAAAGTAGTAAAAAAGAAGCTGAAAGGGAAAATTGAGAGAGTCCAAACACTCCAAGAGGCATGGAGGCTGTT
Organism: Bradypodion ventrale; assembly: GCA_035047345.1. NCBI lineage: Eukaryota > Metazoa > Chordata > Lepidosauria > Squamata > Chamaeleonidae > Bradypodion > Bradypodion ventrale. The sequence goes on from JAWDJE010000002.1 coordinate 119,070,134, forward strand.
TACAAAAACAATAACAGAGGCCCAATTAGAATGCATACCCAAAAGGAAAAAGGGCACTGCCAGGTCCAAGAGGACTCTGATGTGGCTTACAGGAGCTGTTCGGGAAGTGATCAAAAGGAAGAAAAGCTCATTTAGAAGATGGAAGGCTTGTCTGAATGAGGACAGCAGGCAGAAACATAAATTCTGGCAGAACAAATGCAAGGCAACAATCAGGAAAACAAAGCAAGACTTTGAGGAGCGTATAGCTAAAAATACTCAGAGAAATAACAAAGACTTCTTTAAGTACATTAGAAGTAAGAACCCAACTAGGAAGGCCATTGGACCATTAGATGACAATGGAAGGCAAGGGGGTTATTAAAGAGGAAACAGAGATTGCAGAGAGACTCAATGAATTATTTGCTTCAGTATTCACTGAAGAAGACAGAGACCACATGCACAAAACAGAGCCTATCTTCGTAGGGAGGGAAACCGAAGAATTAAGCCAGATAGAAATAACCAGGGAGGAGGTCCTTGCATGTCTTGTTAAACTCAATGCTAACAAATCACCAGACCAGATGGCATCCATCCATGAGTTCTCAGGGAACTTAAAGATGAAATTGCTGATCTCCTAGCCAAAATATATAATCTTTCCCTCAAATCAGGGTTTGTGGCTGATGACTGGAAGGTAGCGAATGTAACACCAATTTTCAAAAAAGGATCCAGGGGTGATCCAGGAAATTACCAACCTGTCAGTTTGACATGTGTGCCAGGTAAAGTGATGGAAACCATCCTAAAAGATAGGATTAATAGGCACATAGAAGAGAAGGCGCTGCTAAAGGAGAGCCAACATGGCTTTTGCAAGGGCAAATCATGCCTCACTACTCTGCTGAAATTTTTTGAGAGTGTCAACAGGCATGTGGATAAGGGGGATCCAGTTGACATTGTTTATCTGGACTTTCAGAAGACTTTTGACAAGGTCCCACACCAAAGGCTCTTGAATAAACTTGCCAGTCATGGAATAAAGGGACAGATCTTGTCCTGGATCAGCAACTGGCTAAGGGACAAGAAACAGAGGGTAGCACTAAATGGACACTTCTCCAAGTGGAGGGAAGTAAAGAGTGGGGTTCCCCAAGGTTCAGTACTGGGACCCCTGCTTTTCAACCTCTTCATAAATTATCTAGAAGTAGGAATAAATAGCAAGGTATAATTATACAGGGTAGTGAAAACTGTGAGAGATTGTGAGGAGCTCCAGAGGGATCTCTCGACACTGGGGGAGTGGGAAAAACAGTGGCAAATGAGCTTCAACATTAGGAAGTGCAGAGTGATGCATGTTGGGGCAAAAAAAACCCCAATTACATTTATAAACTGATGGGGTCTGAAATCTCTGCGACAAACCTGGAAAGGGACCTTGGTGTCCTGGTGGACAGCTCAATGAAGGTGTCAACCCAGTGTGCCTCAGCAGTGAAAAAAGCAAACTCAATGCTAGGAATCATTAGGAAGGGTATAGAAAATAAGTCAGCAAGTGTCATTTTGCCTCTTTATAAATCTATGGTGAGGCCCCATCTGGAATACTGTGTACAGTTCTGGTCGTCATACCTCCAAAAGGATATTATGGAGCTGGAAAAAGTGCAGAGGAGGGCAACCAGAATGATTAGGGGACTGGAACACCTTCCTTACCATCTGAGGCTGCAACGGTTGGGCCTCTTCACTCTTGAACGATGGCATCTAAGAGGTGGCCTGATTGAAGTTTATAAAATCATGCACGGTGTGGACAAAGTAGATAAGGAAAAACTGTTTTCCCTATCGCAGAACGCTAGAACTAGGGGGCACTCCATGAAACTTTTGGGTACTAGTTCTCAAACAAATAAGAGAAAGTACTTTTTCACCCAGAGGTTCACTGGTCTATGGAACTTCCTGCCAGATGAAGTGGTGACAGCTGTCAGTCTTGACAGCTTCAAGAAAGGATTAGACAAGTTCATGGAGGACAAGGGTATCAATGGCTATAATTATGGATACCTAAGGACAACCTCCTTAGAGAGGTTGGAGAGATAGGCAGGATCTCTCTCAATGCCATTTCCAGGGAATGCATCTGCTTGGGAATACCCTGAAGCACATGGTGAGCCACTGTGTGTGACAGAATGCTGGACTGGATGGGCTGTGGCATGTTCCAGCAAAGCTGTTCTTATGTTCGAGTTAGTGAGACAACAGGGGCATCAGTAGTGCTATTAACAGATACAGTATAACCTCGGATAACATCCAAACTCCATTCCACGATTTTGGACATTATGCGGTTCCAATGGGGAGATGCCTCACATAAAGTCCAAAAAAATGGTCGAAAACAGACATTATCTGAGGTTCCTATGCCAATACCTCAGATAACGTCCGTTTATTGAGCGGTTTGGGATGTTATGTGAGGCATCACGTGTGCATAAAAACCGCAACGTTATGCGAATATGACGTTACCCGATGTGGACGTTATGCGAGGTATTACTGTGGACGTTATGCGAGGTATTACTTGGGGCGTGACTAAGATGGCCGCCGATTAACATCTAGTTTCGGATGCTCGCGCCTAACAAAGTGGTAATTAATGTGACTGAGTGAATTGGAGAAGTTTTAAAGTGGTAAACTCTAAAGATAAGAACCTTGCCTGTCTTCCTGGAAAGTTTTACGATCTTTTGAGGCTGGATGGTCGAAGTTCGGGAGGCTTCTTTGTGCGGTTGAAGTTGTGACGGCAGTCGCGGCTTCTCTGCCGGGGAGCCGAGAACGGGGGCCAGCGTGACTGTGCAGAAGGCTTTGGAAGGCTGGAACTGGCAAAGTGCTGCTTGATTTGGAAGCAGGCTGCATGTAAGTGCACGAGTGGAATTTTAAATCTTTAAAACTGGCTGGGGTTCCTTACTAAATGAGCCTGGACTTTGAAATGTAAGCGGGTGGAAGTGGATGAGAGAAAGTGGTGGTTTCGCTAATGGCGGCTGGTCCTGGAAAAAGAAAGCGATCAGCGAGACTGTGAGGGAAGTTTCGGAGCTGGCAAGAAGTCTGTTTGGCACGAAAACAGCTGCATGTAAGTGCTTGAATGGAGTACTAAAGGTTAAATTCAGCTGGAGATCTTGATCAATGAGCCCTGGCTTTGAAATGGAAATGGGTGGAAGCAGCTGAAAACAAGTGATTGTTTTGTTAATGGTGGTGATTCTGGAAAAGGAAAGTGATCGTGTTTGGGCTATGGTTTTTTTCCACACACCAGGAGACAGCGCTATGTTTTGACGACAACAAAGTGGATTAATTATTCATGTCTGGGCTTTAATATTGGAAGTTGACCAGGAGTTCCCCGCTTAAACAGCTGGAGAAAGTTTTTTTTTTTTTTTTGTTTCTCAGAAGAAGAAGGGGGGGTTTTTTTTTTACCCAAAAGTTAAGGCAGCTGCTGGAAAATGGTGCTTTGACTGTCCGCTTCAAGAGAAGGAGTAGCTGGCTTTTGTTTTTGGTTCCTTCACCGTGTGGATTACAAATACTGTTTCTATACTGTGGAATATATTGCCCCTTACCTTCTCTTTTTGCTGGTTGGATTTTGGGCTTTTCCCCCTTCTGATCTCCCCCCTCCCCTTTTTTTTTCTTCTTCTTTTTTCTGGTGGCTTGGTTGTTTTAAAGGAGAAGCTTGGGCTGATTGCTCCCCTGAAGCCTTTTTACTGCAGTGGGAAGAAGACTGATTGGATTATTTGCTTTGGGGAAATGGACCTGTTGTGGATCAACATTTTTTGCTTTTCCTATTTCTTTTAAGCTGCCTGTTGGGAGAGTCGTTTCCTTCTGTTTTATCTCAGTGGATTACAGTAACTCGTTCATTTTTTGCTTGCATATAAATTTCTCTATTGGATCTGTGGAACCAGCGGCTGCAGTGCTACAAGCTTTATTTCAGTGACTAACTTCTACAACGAACTGCGGCACTGGGCTTTTTATACATCACACTGTCATGGATAAAGGTACAAGAGGGAAAGCAAAGGAAGAAGAACCAGTTGTAAAGCCTAAGAAGGGAGGAAAAGCACCAATGGAAGAACCCGCTCAGTCATCATCCCCGCCCACAGTGTCATATGATCAGACTCAAATAATGGTGGAAATTGGCAAGCTGTCCCAAAAAATGGAGAGAAATGAAGATTCAAGGGTGAAAGATAAAAATGAAATGATGAAAAAACAGGATAAGATGATGTTATCATTGGCAGACCTTACAAAAAAGGTGGACCTAAATTTTAAAAAATCTGAGGGAAATTTGAAATTGGTTCAAACAGAGGTAGATGCCATAAGGAAGGAAGTAAAAGGGACTCAGGAGGTGGTGCGGGAGAATAAGTTGAAATTGGAAGAACAAGAGAGAAAGATTGATGCTGTGGAAGATCTGATGAGAAAGCAGAACATTGTGATCCGTCAGGTGGTGGAACGCACACCGGATTTGTTAAGAGAGAGGGTGGTTCAGTGGTTAAATGGTCTGAATATGGGGAAAGAATTTGTTCAGGAGGATCTTGTAAGTGTATTTAGGGTGGGTCCAAGAAGAGGGAGTGTGGCTCAAAGAAATGTGTTGGTTAAATTTGCGAATTGGGCAGATAAGTTAAAAGTAATGGCTCATCTGAAACGAGTTGGTTCTGCTGCGTTGAAATTTGATGGTTCTGATGTTGAAGTTTATAATGATATTTCACTAAAAGAAAGAACATGGAGGTACAAGATGAGACCTGTTACTAAATTACTGATGAGTAAAAACATAAGGTATAATTGGAGATTTCCGCAACAATTGCGTTTTTTCTATGATAAGAGAATGCGAGTTATTGATGAAGGTACTAATCCATTGGAATATCTGAGTATGTTGGAATTGGTAAGGGCAGATTCGGAAGAATGGAAAAATCTTAAGAAGGAACTGATGGACTCTGGAGCTTTGGGGAGGGAATATGAGGGGGGGGGAGCCGGTGGGGCTACAGGTGGAACACCACAGCGGGGAGAGGAGGAGGAGGAGCCGTCTTTGATCATGGTGGAGGAGGAGGTAGGTAAGGAGCAATGAGTATTAGATTGTACTGATTTTAAAGAGCTAATAGAGGTAGAATAGGTAAAAGCGCGTAACACCGACAGTAGGGCGCATCTTGCATGTCCCCCCTCTCCCCTCTTTGGTTGACAGAGGCGGCTTTTTGTAGGAAGGTGGGGAGAGTGAAAGTGTGTGTTTTATGTAGGGGGTATAGTGGTAAGGTTGTTGGTGGCACGCCCGATGGAGAGTTTAAAATTGGAAGAAGAACTTGGTTATGGGAAGTATTAAAATAATATCGTGGAATGTAAAAGGTACAGGTTCTGTTCTTAAGAGACGTAGATTGGAATTGGCGCTGAAAAAGGATAGACCAGATATATTGTTTTTACAGGAAACACATCAGAAGTCAAAAGATACAAATAAGCTTTACTTGGGATGGATGCAATACTATGAAATGGCGTTCGGTACTTCGAAAGCAAGAGGGGTGGCGATTATGATTTCAAGAAAGTTGGGATTTGAAATTACAAAAAAGATTGCGGATCAAGAGGGTAGATATTTGTTGTTAAGAGGAAAATTGGAGGATGAGGAAATTATGTTTGTAAATATTTATGCTCCGAATGACCGCCAAGCAGAGTTTTTGGAAAAAATCCGGAAAATAGTGGAGTTGGAAAATGTTGCAAAAATTATTGTGGCTGGTGATTTTAATTTGATAAGGTCAGGATTAGATTGTACAAATATAGCTAGAAGTGGAATTGGTGTGAAAGGGAAGGTGTTGGATAATTGGATGAAGGTTATGGGTTTGAAGGATTCGTGGAGAGAGTATAAGGGCTCAGAAAGGGCATATTCTTTTTTTTCACACGTCCATGGGACCTACTCAAGAATAGATTATGTTTTTCTTTCGGAAAATTTAATTGGGGATATAGAAGGTGTGGAAATGGGGATTATTAAGGAATCGGACCATGCTAAAGTATATTTGGAACTAAAAGCACAAAAAAATATACGAAGAGCAAGAAATTGGAGGTACGATCCTAATTTGTTTAAAGATCAAAAAAGTAAAGAGGTAATTATGGAAAGTTGGAAAGAAAGCTGGCAGTGGAACGACAATAATGAGGTTAATTTTAATGTTGTATGGGATACCATGAAGTCAGTTTTTAGGGGGGAGAGTATAAAATTGGCAAGCTTCAAATATAAAAAATACAAAGCAGAACAGATAGAAAAAGAAAGAGAAATAAAACAATTACAGGAGGAGCATGTGAAAAACAAGGATAAAAAAACCTTTATGAAATTACAAGGACTTAAGGCAGAAGTAATGGGTAAGGATATTGATAAAGTTAAACGGGATTTGATTTACCTAAAAAGAGAATATTTTGAATTTAGTAATAAGAATTCAAAATTATTAGCAAGAGCAGCCAAGGTTAAAAGGGAAAAAAGAGAAATTGGTGTACTGGTTGATAAGCAAGGCTTAAGATGTAATAAGAATAGGGATAAATGTAAAATTGTCAGGGAATTTTATCAGGTACTATATGCAAAAAAGGAAGTAGATTTGGAAAAGCTTAAAAAGATATTGGAGAAACAGTTAGGGAGTGGGATAAAACAAGAGCATAGGGAGAAAATGGAGGAAAAGATATCTGATAAAGAGGTTAAGGAGGTAATAAGCAGATTGAAGATAGGGAAAGCCCCTGGGGACGATGGATTATCGACAGAGTTTTATAAAGAATTTAAGGAGGTGGTGGTCCCGAAATTGGTGAAGTTATATAATTATATACTAGATGGAGGATCAATTCCAACTTCATGGTATAATACTACAATTGTTCTTCTGCCAAAACCTGGTAAGAATTTGGAAAGAGTGGATTCGTACAGACCAATTTCACTTATAAATCAAGATGCGAAAATCTTTACAGCAATATTGGCTAACCGTCTAAATAGTTTTATGGGAGAATATATAAATGTTGATCAAGTAGGGTTTTTAAAAGGACGACATATGGCGGATTTGACTAGAAGGGTATTAGATTTAATAGATAATGTAAATCAAACAAAGGAAAAGGTGGGACTATTATCATTGGATATCTTCAAGGCATTTGACTCATTGCAGTGGTCCTCAATCAAGGAAATAGTTAAAAAATATGGATTTGGGGATAAATTTAATAGGGTTATAGATTTACTATATCAAAAAGGAAATGCTAGGGTTAGAGTAAATGAGGAGCTTACGGATGTGGTAAATTTAGAAGCTGGTACGAGGCAGGGCTGTCCATTATCTCCTATTCTGTTTATTATGGCAATGGAAATCTTAGCTAAAAGTATAAGGGAGGATTTAAATATAGAAGGGATCATGGGTAATAAAGTGAGTATGTACGCAGATGATACATTGCTTATGGTAAAGCACCCGGAGTTAGTAATGGACAGGATTAAAGATCATTTACAGATATTTCAGGATATAACTGGGTTAAAGATAAACTGGGATAAATCAGAATTGATGTTGTGTAATTTGAAACCAAGTGAGATGGGTAGGACAGTGTTGACACTTAATATACAAATTAAGGATAAGTTGAAATACTTGGGGATAATTATTTCAAACAAATTAGAAGAACTTAAACGATTGAACTATGACAGCTTGAAAGTAGAATTTAAGAACAAAATACAAGAGCTTCAGAAGTTAAAGCTGTCATGGTTCGGAAGGATTGCTATGTGTAAAATGATATTGTTGCCAAAGCTTAACTTTTTATTTGATACACTAGCGATCCATTTGAAAGAGAAAGAAATTAATGAGTTTCAAAAGATGTTCAATGGTTTTTGTAATGGAGGTAAAAAATCTAGGCTTCCAAAGAAGTTATGGTATTTGTCTCAAAAAAAGGGGGGTTTGGGATTGCCAAACTTGCTAGCATATTACCGGGCTTTTCAAGTTAAGAATGTTGTGAAGATTTTGGCAAGAGAAAAAACAATTTGGGAGCAATTGGAGATGAAAGAATATAGAAATATTGGAAATTTGATTTTTTTAGGAATAAAGGATAAGGTGAGAAGACCAAATAATACTATGATGAGAGGTCTCGTGGAGGTGTGGAAGAAGGTAAAAAAGGATATGGTCCCAAATCTCTCTCCAGTTTTAGAACTGACTGATATGATGTGTTTCCCAATAAAGTTAGATAAGGAAAAAATGGAAATATTGGATAAAAAAGGGATGCTCTTATTGAAGGATTGGTTAAAAATATGTGAGTCTCTTGTTGAGCGGAAAAAAATATTTGAGATATTAAATTTGAATTGGTTTCAGAGGTTGAAGGTGGAAAATTGGAACAAAAAATATGGAAAAGAAGTAGGGCTAGATAGAATACATACAGAATTTGAGGAGTTGGTATGGAGAATTAGAAAAGGGGAAAATAGTATAAAAGGTCTTGTGAGTAAGCTTTACAATATACTGAATAGAGGGGTAGACCCACATGAGGATTTGAGACGGAAGTGGGAACAAAGTTTGAATATAACAATTGGGGAGTTGGAGTGGAAAAACAAATGGAAAAAGAGGATTATGAGAACAATGTCTGTGAGAATTAAAGAACATAATTTTAAAATGTTGTGGCAATGGTACTTGACGCCATTAAGACTTAACCAGATGGATAATAAAAGAGATAAGTTATGTTGGAGATGTAGAGAATTTGATGGAACATACGAACATATGTGGTGGAGTTGTAAAAAAATAAGGGATTTCTGGGGGAGAATAGAAGCTGAGTTTGGTGTAATAATGGGTAGAAGTGTTAAGCTGGTGTCAAATATCATTCTTTTAACGAATGTGGAAGGTTTGGGTTTAAACAAAGATGAAAAGGAATTATTGGAAATTGTATTGACAACAGGCAGACAATGTATAGCTAGAAACTGGAAAAATGACATAGAAATACAGATTGGAGAGTGGTATAAAGAAATGTGGAGTTTAGCATTGAATGATAAACTGACATGGGAGATTAAAGTGAAAAGGGATAACTTAAAAGAGAATAGATTTTGGAATATATGGAAACCATTTGTGGACCATTCTTGTACGGCAAATGATAGTTCAGGACCAGTACCATCACAAAGAAGTTTTTGGAGCTGAGTAGCAAATAAACTCTCCGGGCATTGTATATATTCACAGGGTGTTTATTATTCATCTAAAGATTAATGGTAGCACAGAAAGTTCTTATTATTTTGGATTTTGAAACAATGGTTTTTTTTTTCCTTAATATTTTGTGGTTATATAGTAAATAATTAGTTTAGATATTGTCATGTGCTAACATTTAGTAATGTTTGTTAGGATGATACTATGGATTTGTTTATGTATTGTATTGTTAGTCATTGTTTTCTTTTCTTTTTTGTATGTCTTTGAAAAATTCAATTAAAAAAAATTTAAAAAAAAAATAAAAAATTAAAGAGGAAACAGAGATTGCAGAGAGACTCAATGAATTATTTGCTTCAGTATTCACTGAAGAAGACAGAGACCACATGCACAAAACAGAGCCTATCTTCGTAGGGAGGGAAACCGAAGAATTAAGCCAGATAGAAATAACCAGGGAGGAGGTCCTTGCATGTCTTGTTAAACTCAATGCTAACAAATCACCAGACCAGATGGCATCCATCCATGAGTTCTCAGGGAACTTAAAGATGAAATTGCTGATCTCCTAGCCAAAATATATAATCTTTCCCTCAAATCAGGGTTTGTGGCTGATGACTGGAAGGTAGCGAATGTAACACCAATTTTCAAAAAAGGATCCAGGGGTGATCCAGGAAATTACCAACCTGTCAGTTTGACATGTGTGCCAGGTAAAGTGATGGAAACCATCCTAAAAGATAGGATTAATAGGCACATAGAAGAGAAGGCGCTGCTAAAGGAGAGCCAACATGGCTTTTGCAAGGGCAAATCATGCCTCACTACTCTGCTGAAATTTTTTGAGAGTGTCAACAGGCATGTGGATAAGGGGGATCCAGTTGACATTGTTTATCTGGACTTTCAGAAGACTTTTGACAAGGTCCCACACCAAAGGCTCTTGAATAAACTTGCCAGTCATGGAATAAAGGGACAGATCTTGTCCTGGATCAGCAACTGGCTAAGGGACAAGAAACAGAGGGTAGCACTAAATGGACACTTCTCCAAGTGGAGGGAAGTAAAGAGTGGGGTTCCCCAAGGTTCAGTACTGGGACCCCTGCTTTTCAACCTCTTCATAAATTATCTAGAAGTAGGAATAAATAGCAAGGTATAATTATACAGGGTAGTGAAAACTGTGAGAGATTGTGAGGAGCTCCAGAGGGATCTCTCGACACTGGGGGAGTGGGAAAAACAGTGGCAAATGAGCTTCAACATTAGGAAGTGCAGAGTGATGCATGTTGGGGCAAAAAAAACCCCAATTACATTTATAAACTGATGGGGTCTGAAATCTCTGCGACAAACCTGGAAAGGGACCTTGGTGTCCTGGTGGACAGCTCAATGAAGGTGTCAACCCAGTGTGCCTCAGCAGTGAAAAAAGCAAACTCAATGCTAGGAATCATTAGGAAGGGTATAGAAAATAAGTCAGCAAGTGTCATTTTGCCTCTTTATAAATCTATGGTGAGGCCCCATCTGGAATACTGTGTACAGTTCTGGTCGTCATACCTCCAAAAGGATATTATGGAGCTGGAAAAAGTGCAGAGGAGGGCAACCAGAATGATTAGGGGACTGGAACACCTTCCTTACCATCTGAGGCTGCAACGGTTGGGCCTCTTCACTCTTGAACGATGGCATCTAAGAGGTGGCCTGATTGAAGTTTATAAAATCATGCACGGTGTGGACAAAGTAGATAAGGAAAAACTGTTTTCCCTATCGCAGAACGCTAGAACTAGGGGGCACTCCATGAAACTTTTGGGTACTAGTTCTCAAACAAATAAGAGAAAGTACTTTTTCACCCAGAGGTTCACTGGTCTATGGAACTTCCTGCCAGATGAAGTGGTGACAGCTGTCAGTCTTGACAGCTTCAAGAAAGGATTAGACAAGTTCATGGAGGACAAGGGTATCAATGGCTATAATTATGGATACCTAAGGACAACCTCCTTAGAGAGGTTGGAGAGATAGGCAGGATCTCTCTCAATGCCATTTCCAGGGAATGCATCTGCTTGGGAATACCCTGAAGCACATGGTGAGCCACTGTGTGTGACAGAATGCTGGACTGGATGGGCTGTGGCATGTTCCAGCAAAGCTGTTCTTATGTTCGAGTTAGTGAGACAACAGGGGCATCAGTAGTGCTATTAACAGATACAGTATAACCTCGGATAACATCCAAACTCCATTCCACGATTTTGGACATTATGCGGTTCCAATGGGGAGATGCCTCACATAAAGTCCAAAAAAATGGTCGAAAACAGACATTATCTGAGGTTCCTATGCCAATACCTCAGATAACGTCCGTTTATTGAGCGGTTTGGGATGTTATGTGAGGCATCACGTGTGCATAAAAACCGCAACGTTATGCGAATATGACGTTACCCGATGTGGACGTTATGCGAGGTATTACTGTCCTTTTGATTCTTAGGTTTCTTGATTTTGGCTTTCTTTAATGGCACATCAGAATCACTGGATTTCTCTTTCCCTTTTTGCATCAATGGAGTTGGTTTTGATGACTTGGTAAACTGGGGTCTTGGGAAATGCTGGGACCAGGCAAGTTCTCTAGCCATCACCACATTTATCTCTCCTGGATTCACCCATTTTAGGAACCACAAGGGTGTGTGGTGAATTGTTTAAAGAGGGACTCCCTATACCTGGTGAGTCCATCACAGAGATGATAATATGAGGCCTTATAAACAGTTGTTCCTATCAGCCCCAAAGGCAATAGTGAAGGCTGGTAGGAATTACATTTTGCAAAATCTGAAAGATCATGTGTTCTCCATCCCTGAAGTATGACTATATCTGCAAAAAGACTAGACATATATTGACAGTTTTCCCATCCTCACCACTGTGTGCAACTCCTGGGATCCCTGGATGGTGATGGGGAAAAGTGGCCAGTCTTGATGAAGAATCCTGGGGAGATGTAGCACTAAACAAAGGCTTTTCAGGTTTCTTCATTGTAGGAGAAGACATATCTGCAAGGACAATACAACATAATAGATACATTAGCTCAGAGATCACACATGTCACCATCTTGGATTATTGACTCCTGTTCTTTAAACTGTTAGTCAGAAATAAACTGCAAGTTGAAAACTCTTATTTTAAATGCATAGCTAAAGTTAATCATGGTTCTTTCACACATACTTAATAAAATCCTAAAATGCAACTCTAAAATCATTCTTGTGGAGAGTACTCCATGTAAAGTCTTGCATATGTCACCCAAAAAAAGAAAAAAGGAAAAGGAAAAAGAAAAAAATCTTGAGAAAGGAGAGGGTTTTTTTTAAGATGAGAATTCTTTCAAGCAAATCATTCCACCACATGAAAACAAAATATTACACTGTCAATATATGATTCATTCTTTTAAATATTCATACATCCATCAGTTTGTTTTTACAAGACCTCTGTATAGGAATAAGCATACTTGGACAACTCCTTCACAAAGACAAGACTATTTACTTCATCCCCTCAACCCTGGTGACACTCTAAAACAAGGATTCTCAACCAGCGCCCCCATTTCAGGTGCCCCTCCCCCACTACCTCCACCACACCAGGAAGTGGCATGTGGTGGAAGAAGGGCAAAATGGCCGTCTGGCCGCCAAAGCTGTCTGAGGGAGCATGACCTGGCACCCAGCTTTAAAAGGTTGAGAACTCCTGCTCTAAAACCTTACAAAGTATCAGTGTTCTATATCTCAAAGTACAAAGGTACGGTACAAATTATTTAAAATGTTGACATGTAAGGCTTCTTCAGCTTTACCTCTTAACAATTAACAAATACATATTCCTTCATATAGAGTGCATAACTTAAGTTGAAAAGTGAAAGAAGTGTTTGTTGAGTTTATGTAGAAATAAAGAGAAGCAGAAAAGCGTAGGATGAAATAGACTGAAGCATAGGTACACACATGGTAGTGACAAAGAATAAAAGTACAGAGGGAGCCCAATGTATGTCATTCGGACTGAAAAATGCTTCGTGTCAGAACACTGAAGACACATCCAACATAATTCTCTTTCTTCCATTATATGAAGCAACGGACGTTGGAAACACTCTAGGCTACTGGCAAACCAACAAATCTATGATTCAAAGAAGGATTTTTGCTCCCACTAATTCAGGGGTTCACAACCTTTTTAAGCTGGGGGCCAGATCATGCCCCCTTAGACTGTTGGTGGGCTGGACTGGTGCCCCCTGCTATTCCCCCATATCACCGCTGCTACCACAGATACTCCCCTACATGCCACCAGTCCGACCCACCAACACTTCCCCCCCATGCCGACACTGCCACCAACCACATCCCCCCACACAACCACTGCCGCTGGAAACACTCTCCCCATGCCACCAGTCCCCCCATGCCGACACTGCCACCAACCACATCCCCCCACACAACCACTGCCGCTGGAAACACTCTCCCCATGCCACCAGTCCATGAAGGAGGGGTCCTGCCTGTCCTTGCCCGCGATCGGCCAAAGCAGCACCTGGGAAGGATGCGGACAGCCACGTGTGTCTGCCACTTCTGCTTCTGCTGCCACCACTAACGCCATCCTTTTCCCCTCCGCCTGACTTGGCATGTCCCTCATTCCGATCTGTAGCAGGGCAGATGTTGTAAACCAGATCCGGCCCACGGGCCATAGGTTGAGAACCCCTGCACAATCCTTATGTTTGGTCAATCCTAAACTTTAGCATTCCACAAAATCCAGAGGGCCAGGCTGGGGAAGGATGGACTGTATCAATGGCAATGCAGAGGACCAGTGAGATGACAGACTTTACTCCTATGCCATCAATTTTTATTGCTTACTTGGTAAAAGTACATTTTCAATTTCTACCAATTAATGTACTAAAGCAGAAGGAACTAACACATACTGGAAAATTTCAGACACTTGGGATTCTCCACAGCTGCGCAGAAGACCTGAGCAAAGATTCTGCCAGAGCAGATTAAGAGTACAAATTAAGATTTTTGGAAGAACAGAATGAGTGAAGAGAACTGGTAACTGAAGGACTGATGGAGAACTTATCTGAATGACCTCTCCCAATGGCTTTATATAGATACTCAATACAATACAATACAATACAATGGGAGTACAGGATGGATTCCTGTGGAATTGCACAGATTAATTACCATGGTGCTGAACAGAAATATCCCAGTACCATTCTCTGGATGCAGTCTTACATGTAGGAACAGAACTACTGCAACACCATACTTCCCATTCCTTTTCCATGGAGCGAGTACAAGAGGACACCATCATTAATGGTATCAGAAGGATCACAAGAGTTCCACTTCCCTGCCCTTAACTCTGGAGCAGGCCACTAGTTTGAATAACACAAATTGTCAATCACAAGCCTGAAACCAAATTGAAATGGGTCCAGATAATGTTTCCTCCCAAAATATCTGAAGCTGTTCAGCTACCACACACTCCAGCACCTTCGAAAGGGAACATTCATGAAAGGGCAGCAGTTCTCACATACTGTACCTGAAGATCATCTTCAGGAGAGGCTGTACCACTGTCTCTTCCAAGGCATCCAGCACTACCCATTGATATAATGAAACATTTACTAATTCCGAGACCAACCCAATCAAATCACTTCACCTGGATATTATTAGCCAAGATATGCAGGTATCATATTTACAAGTGAGGAACATACAGATATAAGTATGTTGTCCACATCATCAGGACACAAAAATGTAAACTGATCCCAAGGAGTCTGACTAGATGGAATAAAGTACTGGACACCCCTCCTTTCAAGACTATAGTAACTGTGGAGTCAAGTTCCAAGCAGATACAAGCTAATGTGAGTTATGTCTCCTCGGCTCTAAGAAAAACATTCCAATAATATTGTCTGGAGAAAACTCAGGAGTTCTAGCAGTTTGTTCTGGCTCTGGCTATTTTGCCATGGTATTGTGATGGCTGGATTGAAAAGCAGGAGTCCTTCATGCTTTGCTGCTGATTCCTACTACTCTGAGATGTAGCCAGAGGGATAGTAACGGGACTGCATGTGCAGCAATTAGGAAAGTGAATGGAATTTGGGTTTTTGGGGAGTCTAAGAAGAAATTAAGGAAAAAGCAATTAATTTAGAGAGTTTGATGTTTCATGCTCAATTCCTACCTCAGCTTTCTGAACTTTGTAAGTCACTTGTTTCTCAAACACCCAAGTTTGTCTTCTGTCACATAAACATTATAATGCAGTAACAAATGTGGAAATAAAGGAATGGCTTACAGTTTCAAGACTTAGGCTTCCTTCTGATTTGTAGTCAGTTATGGTTTTGGGCGAGACACTTCTTTATATTTAATCCAACACCTAATAGTATCCATTCAAATGCTTCTCAAAAGCTTACAAGCATGACAAAAAAGCAACATCCCGAATGGAAAAAAACATTGTTTTTGGAATCTTTTATGGCTTTCTGGTAGAGTCTCTCTAAAATACAAATGATTTGATATTCTGAAAGAGAGATTAATAAAGCTATCATATTTAATTCAGATTTCCTCAGTAGTATATAACCTTCACTTGACTCTTGCATAGAAACTGCCTCATTGATTTTCCAGCAAATCCTGTTGTGAGTCTCATAAGTAGGGCTATCTGTTGCTAATTAAGATTCAGAGGACATCTTGGAAATGGGGGGGGGGGGGATTTGAATCTTTAAACTTGAATGTCTGGCTTTTACTAAGTGACTTGAGTGTTGTTGCTGTAGAGAGAGATCCTCTAACATCAATTTTAGGTTGGATCTATTCCTTGCTGGCTTGCTACTGCTGCTTTTCATACATTGTGGATTAATGTCTTAAAGTTACTGTTGTTGTTTTCATCGTCTCATCATCATCTTGCTGTTGTGTTCCTTTTCCTCCACTTTTGGATTATTTTCTGGATTGCATGCTTTTGGATTTCCTGCTTTTTTGTCTTTTTTTTCGGGGGTGGAATTCCCCCCACTTCCCCCATGAATTTTGTTGGAGACTAAATGCCCATGACATGTAGTGGATTGCTTACACTGTTGGACAGAAGCCTTCAAACCAGTAGGGAGAAATGAATATCCCCCAACAGCCATTCCATTGGGGAGCAGGTTGATTTATGTTACCTGCTTTGGAGTCATAGAGGAAGGAGCACAGCAACCCTATCTGTTAGAGCAGGGATAGGCAACCTATAGCCCACAGGCAGGATCTGGCCTGTGATGCCAAATCAACCAGCCCACACTCTTGCTCCAGTTGCTGCTGCTGGAATTGGCTGTGGACTCATTTACAGCTGTTGTAAACGAACTTACAACAGCCATAAATGAGTCCGTGGCTGGTTCTGGCAGTAGCGGCTGGACCACCAGTCTGGCCCGCCAACTGTCTGAGGGAGCATGACCTGGCCCCCAAATTCAGAAGATTGGCAACCCCTGTGTTAGAGCCATGACTCATAATTAAGAATTGAATTGAAATTTTAATTTATATACCGCAATTCTCTGCCCAAGGGCAGACTCAATAATTAAGAGCTCTGTTTTGCAGACTCTGATTAACACCATCACTTGATATAAATAGTATAATCGCAAAAAAGACCAAATATACAAAATAAAATTAATGTTGTAGACAACTTAGAGTAATGGTTGGTTTTCGGGTGTCTTACGTAACACAAATTTCAGCTAAATAACTCCAGGTAAGACTGAACAACATTTGCTACTGCTGTTGGTACTCATATTAGAAATGATTTTTAGACACCTGTTAATCCAATCTTTGGTATACAAAACCAATTTAATTTAACTTATTACTGTCACCTCATTAGACAAAAAGGATGACTATAAAACACAAAAGCACTTTAGCTGCTGTGATGTCTGCTCTACGAAGCATGATGTATTCAGAGTTCCCTTTTACTCTCTTTATTGCAAGGTGGGGGGTTGTATTAGCTAAGTCCCTTTCATAGCTTCAGCTTTCACACTATACTGCTGTCAATACAAAAAAAACTAGTTATCATTATATATGAAGATACCTGTAAATAGCTATATCAATGAGTCATCATTGTAAAGCACACCATGCAACACTCAAACACATAGATAGCAGTTACATATTTTATAAAAGCAGTGTAATATGTCCAACAGAGCACAATGAAGTACTGTATAATATTTATTGGATCAATAATATATGCAGAACTTGTAGGAGTGAATATCAAATACTCAAGAGATAGTTCTGTCCTTAGTATTGTTAAGCAATTTCAAATAATTGCACTTTTTTCTCTAGCATGCATTGACATTACAAAGGAGCCCTTACTGTATTCACAATGAAACAAGAAATGCAAAGTACAGTAAAGTATGAACAAAAATGCTCTAAGTGGTTGTAGAAAGGACTCTACTGTCCCTTGACCAAGATGTTAGACACTGGAAGATAAATGAAGGTATGGATTAACTTTAAAGCTTTCTCTGTTTTTAGGGTGTGTGTGTAACCCATTAGTCATCTATGTTTCCTAATATAGCAAAATGTGCTACTGCTTTCTAAATCATGGTAGTAAACAGTCTAGATTTTGTCAACAATTTTTAAAAATCTCATAATATCCTAATTGTGGGTGAAAATACAATTCAGTTATCTGCATTTCTGCAGTTACTATCAAAATATACTACATATTATCAGCTCTGACAATAATAAGTGACTAACAGTAATAATAATAATAACTGAGTGAAAGAGAAATATAATAGGGCAGTTTCAGGACCAGAGAATCAAACTAACATTATTTTTATTTACTTATATTCAAATTTATATGCCGCCCAATCAGGTAAACCCGACTCTGGGCGGCTCACAACAAGTGAAAACACACATAAAACAATACAACCAATTAAAACCCAACATACCCACCCACCTACCCCATTCCTCTTAAAAACCCACATTAAAAAACTGCCTTCATTGACAATTAAAAGAAATGGGGGCTTAATTTATAATTAAGTATTATTACTGATATCTATTTGTGTTTAGTTGCTTTAGAATATTTACTTAAATTTGTTAGCAAAATTTAAAGGCTGAAATCTCCAATGGATATAAAACTGTTATAAATGAATAAGAAAAGAAAAAAGATATCTATCCCAATATACTTCTGAATGAAGTAGATAGAGGAGGTGGGATTAAACAAAGATGAGGTTAGCTGAAAAGCCTGATTATTTTTGCATAAAATTATAATGGAAAAGAATATGCACGTCTGGGCTGTGTTCTGTTCTAAATTTTAAAGCATTACATCAAATAAACAAAGGCTTCTGCAAAATTGGAAAAAGTTACATCAGTTCATCTTCTATCAATGTTAATTCCATCTGCACAGGAAAGCCAAAGATAGTTGTTGTGAAGTGTAGCATATGTAGCCTGCTCAATGGCAGCCTGAACAACTGGGCTCCAGATGTATATCTGCTCAAATCAGCCCAAGGCAACTATTTTGATCAATTCTAATGTGATAAAACGCTGTAGGGAAAATGTGCAGAAATGAGTTTACGTCAGACTTTAATTAAAGTGTTGTTTGCTTCCAAAGAACCTTAGGAAACACTAATGAGACATGAGTTTCAGCAATTTTCCTCATCAAAAGCAAAGACCCCTCTGCCTCCATATGAAGCAGGTTTCTATACAAGCAGCTCCCTCAATAAATGTCATATAACAGTGGTGGCGAACCTTGGCACTCCAGCTGTTCTTGAACTTCAATTTCCAGAAGCTCTGATCAGCAGGAGTGCTGGCTTGGGCTTTTGGGAATTGAAGTTCAAGAACAGCTGGAGTGCCAAGGATCGCCATCACTGTCATATAACACACCAAGCAGTAAGTTGCCTGTTAAAAGAACTTTAGTGGAGTCAACTTGCAAGTGAGCCAGGGTCCAAGGGGTCCACCCACCTGCCTACATCGAACACCTGCTCAGTTTTCACAGAGGTTCATGCAACATGTTCATTTCTCTATGAATCCATAAGAGCTGCAAACCGGTAGCAACAGAAACACACAATGAATTGTATTGCATCTAGTCCTCTTAAATGCCCAGCTGATTTCCATTCAGACACAACTGTTTAATTTAGAGACCAATTTCTACACTGAGGGCACTTCAACACTGGCCGTCCCTGGCCAATAAAGTGTAGCTTTTTAAAAGCTGCCTGAGTTTGAACTGGGGGGAGCAGCAAAATGCCCTGTGGTATGATACCCACATCCCAGCAACATTTTGCTCCTCCAAAGAAGCACGAAAAGGCTGTAGCAGACCCATCAGTGGCAGCAATGCTTGCCAGCTGATGGGATTACTTGCCTCCATTAGATGGGAAGTGTCCTCTTCAGCTGGACTCAATTTTGCCCCATCTCCAGCATAACTGGAGGGCAAGGATGTTTCTCATCTTTTTGCATTATGTTCAAGTAGAGACAATTAAAAAGCACTTTTGTAAGTAGGAAATACCTTGTCTATGTAGACTTAGCTAAAATCTTTATTCCTTTTCATGTCAGCCCTATCCCAAATCATCAGGAAGAGAGCAATTCTCACACTCCCATATGTTTTAGAATAAAATTTAACTTCAGTGCAAATTTCTGTAGCTTGAAAAAAATATTCCTGCCTTTCCTTGTTTAACCTCCTGCACCTGTTAGTCCAAAAAGGACTGCCTTTTAGCTCAGAAGATTGACGGGCATTAGTGAGTTTCAAGGAGAGGAATAACAGTAACAAAATTATCTGCAATTGTTTAGGGAAAAACCTTTGTTACCATACTTCATAGAATAATGACCACAATATGGTACTTATCCATTGGTGGCAAAGAGATTTAGATCTAGTAGAACATCTGAGTATACATTTTCATTTTATCTCACGTATCCTGTACTTAAAGATACTGTACTCTTATGCTGGAAACAAAAGCTTCCCAATACCTGGATAAGAACAAGTACTAAAACAAAAAAGATCCTCTACAACTGGAGAGATCTAAAAACTGGAGTCTGGTGTACAATTAAAATCAGAAAACTCTATGGCCTTTCCAGCCTCCTTATCAGTGATGCACTGCAAAAAAAATCTACTACCTACTCTGTGGGCGGGGCCAAATCTATGGGTGTGATCAAACATCCTGCATTATGGGCTATGGAGGCAGGCATGGCCAACCAAGTGGGTGTGGACTGGGGGAATTTCCGCTACCGGTTCTGCAGAACCTGCTGTAGTGCTTCACTGCTTCTTATCCAGGCTTTCTTCATTTCAGTAGTATAATTTAGGGTGAGATGTTATCTCTCTGTTGCTACTGTTAAGTCAGACTCCTTTCCATGTTTTGTAAACTGTATAAATAGAAAAGGAGGCTCTGCATGCTTTATAAATGTGTCCAGATTGTTGGAAACAACTGTGGAGCAACATCATTCTGCAAATGCAATAACATCTGATTACAAAATCCTACTCAACATGAATAATGGACTATTAGATTTATAAACTTCAGAAATATGTTGTGGATTACATCATCTAGGCCATTTCTTCTAATAATTTCATAACCAAGAGAGAAAGAACTTTAGAAAGGAAAAAGCAAAGCCCTGGTAACTGTCAGGAAACTTAATTGTAAAAGCAAAACATAATGCATTTGATACTGGATAATATGTTATTGGTCCATTAAGAATGGTATTTTATTGAGGTTCATAATGCTTCTCAGGTAAGAAAGAAAAAACAATTGAGGGAATCAACTTTTAAAATTATTTATAAAGAATCTAGGACTTTTTTTATCTATATCACAAAAAATCCATGGTATACTTGTTGGGGTGTGTTTGATGTATCTGCCTTGTAGATAATAGATTTACTGAGAAGTAAATCTCATAAAGTATAGGAAGCTTTATTTCTAGGCAAGTGAGTTTATGATTGCAGCTTAAAGATACATTTTAAGCTCTTGCAGAGTTGTGCATTTAAAATCATTACCTTCGAATGCAGGCTGAAATTCAGTGCAATTAGACACACTTAAACCCATTGAAATCAATGAGTAAGGAGGCTTATTCCTAATTTAGACTGTGGCCAAAATGTCTGATTCAGCATCTTAAGGTTATATTTATAGATTTGGAGAGAGGAAAAGATAATGCATTATATGTGCATAATCATTATGTTCAAATCAATAGCTTCAAATTATTCACAATAGCTAGAGTTCAACATGATTATATTAGTAACTAAAGAATACTGGGGGGAAACCAAGAAAAATCTATATTTTAATACAAGTATATATACAGGTGAAACTCGAAAAATTAGAATATCGTACAAATGTTCATTCAGTTCACTTAAAAAGTGAAAAAAAATATGAGATAGACTCGCTACATGCAAATCGAGAGATGTCATGCCTTAATTCGTTATAATTGTGATGATCATGGCGTACAGCGTACATGAGATTATGTGATGATTATGGGGTACATGAGATTGGAGGGTTGGGGTTTTCATAAGCTGTAAGCCATAAGCGTCAATATTATAACAAAGTAAGGCTTGAACTATCTCACTTTGCATGTAATGAGTCTATCTCATATATTTGTTTCACCTTTTAGGTTGCATCACTGAACTGAATGAACATTTTGGACGATATTCTAATTTTCTGAGTCCCACCTGTATATTGCAGTGAAAAGATACTATCCGAAACTGTAAAATGAATCACTTCTAGCTAAACTGTGTTATGTACATTGTTTTTAAGCCTGAAAATATTTGCTCCTTTGGATTGAATGACGAGTTTGAATGCTCTGACCATTCAGAACCAGGTAATGCTGTCCTAGAAAGGAAGCAAGTATTACCAGATGAAGGCATATTAATGTTCAGAAACTAGGCAACATATATGGAATGATTTGGGTACTTGTAGTAATAAAAATGGAGCCTGGCCAGTTTATCCTGCTGTGGTAATAGAGTAGACCATACTACCAGTGACCCAATGCCAATCGCCAGGCAGCAGTTTACTAACCTGGCAACCATAAGGATTAATGGCCTTGGGTGGTGAAGTCCACAGGGAAGGCTGATGGTCCCCAAGTGGATTAAATCTCACTAGAATCCATCTTGATGGAGGGCAGCAGCTTCATCAATCCTGGCCTGGGGCTGATGAGGACTTTATGTGCCAAAAGGGCTCAGGACCAGAAAGTGAGTCATGGAACTGTGATGTGGAAGGCAAATAGAAGGCCGCTACATTATATTGTTCTCAGGACAATATTCATGGCTAATCATCATGAAGATCGCCAATATTCAGAATCAAAAACAGCACTTTAAGAAGAAGAAACAGCAGTGCGGGTCCTGTACTTTGCCCCCATAGCTCCATGAAGTGGCTTTATGGGATAAAGTAGCAGCAGAAAGAAGCTATAGGTCCTCATTTGCATGAAGAAGAACCCGGTCTCAGTACTCGAAACAAGGATCTTACATGTAAATTACTCATGACATGGTAAATTCATGACCGATATACTGTAGTCTGTAGTTATTGTTTCATTTTGCTATTTTGCACAGACTAGTATTGGTTGCTTTGAAGATTGCAGAACTGTTATGGTACTGAGTTAGCAGGATTTGGCCTTTTCCTTCACTTGCATCATCTCCCTCTCTTGAAACAGTTGTAATGTCAATGACAGGAAATATACAGGGACTCAGATTTTAAGAAAGAAACAGAAATATAAACAGGTTTTAAAAACAGTATTCACTTTTGAATTTACTATAAATAAATAAAACACAATAAAAGTTTATGTATAAGGCATGTATGCATTTATTACATTGTAAAATATTGAATATTTACAACAGTACAACAAATTGCTAGCAGAATATAGATATATAATTCTTGTAAAATATGCTTTGGCCATGCTTCTTATAGATGTGAATACACAGTAAAACAATTAAATGGTATTTCGTAACCCTTGCAGGATAAAAGCATTTGACAGACAGAGGCTGTTTCTCCAGGATATATACAACTTAATCCTCAAATAGATGTTTTAGGAATTATTTTTGAATTCTGTCCTGTATAGGCAAGCAAGTGGCCCAGCTGACCAGTTATGGTTTTCAGTTCCTGGACAGCACTACCTACCTCCTCTTTTAATTCTCTTAGTTCAGAAATTAAGATATCCATTTTAGAGAAACTGTGAGAAGAGGGTCTAGTGAGGAAAGATCCCTCAGGAGATGGCCCTGTAATTAGAGGGATTCCAGGAAAAGCAAGCCCAGAAGATGGGGAGATAGCAAAAGTTGGCAAAGGTACAGAAGAAGGATATCCAGGAGATACTTGTTCATTGTCACAAGAAGGTCCACCAGAAGGTAGCTGAAGAATAGGTGAAGGGGATCCAAGCGCTTCTGTTTTAATGGTAAGCTGTGGTTGTAACTGTTTCTTGCTGTTGAATGCAGGAGAATCATGCGAAACTGAACATGATGAAGAAACTGCAAAATTAAAACATATTTAATTGTACATATTTAAATGTACAATTCCAAGTAAATCTGCAGATGCTTTAGTTGCTGTAGAACAGGAGTCAGCAAACCTGGCTCTCCAGGTGTTCTTGGACTTAATTTACCAGAAGCCCAAGTTAGCACACCTGATCAGGGCTTCTGGGAATTGAAGTCCAAGAACATCTGGAGTCAGGTTTGCTGACCCCTGCTCTAGAATAGCCACTATTAAACTGTTAAGATAACACACTTACTATATTTAAATCATCAGCTTGTTTTTATCACACCTGGGCAAAAATACTGTTGAAATTTAAAGACCCAGTCAACTCTAAAAAAGAAAAGTCTGGTGCTTCCTTTTTGCTTTATTTTTAAGTGCAGCATTTTAAAGAAAACATGCCACAATTCATTTCACACAATTATTGTATAGTAGTGTGTGCCTGTCTACATTTTTATAAAATACTCTCTTTCTAAGCAAGATCCTCTTCCCAACAAAGCAACTGTTGTTTTTAAATAACTCAGATCAGTTTCTATTATCATGTAAACGTCAGTTATCATTTCATTATGACATGAAGCTAGTTAAGGATGGAAAGAAAATATTTTGTTGTGTTATGCAATATTGACCACTTCCTTCTGATTATCACATTACAAATCTGCATATTACATTCAAGAACAACTATAATACAAACAACTGCTCGGATACAAGCAACTGTTTTGTACAGACCAAGTCTCCATCAGTGTTCTAAGTGCAGCTCCCTGTTCTATAGGGATACATCACCAAAATATCTCCTGCATTTGGGCAGTGCTTTGGCAAGTTGCTGCAGTTAGAGGGCAAAGAGTCAAGTGATAGTTGTCTAGGATGAAACCAAGCAATCAGGAAAATAAGCATAGATGACCTAAGCTCAGCTTGCTTTTCACTCTGCTGATTAGTTATTTTAATTGCCAAAATAGGAGAAAAAAACACTTGGGCTTTATAGAACAGTGCAAAATCTCAGTTGTCCATTTTTTTCTCTTGACAACTGTGAACCAAAAACTGAAATATCAGCTGGTGGCAAGGTGCACTGCTGGAGCCTATGTAGTGCAGACAGCAGGAGTGCAATTTCCTCTTTTCTGGCAAGCCACCAAGGTTGCAGAGAAAGTAATATGCTTGGTTCTGGGTGTCAGAATTCCTAATCTGAAACATCAGACACCTTACATAAGGCTATAGAAATTAAACTGATCAGCAGGCAATTTTTGAAATCCTGGCCAAAATGGGTATCACGCTTTGACAGGTTGTATTAAATGGACTTTTGGTCTCAAAGGAACAAAACTGATTCGAACAAAACTGATTCAAACTGCTCAGAGATCTCAATGGTCTTTATTTCACAGTGTAGCACTCTGACATTTTTGTGCTCTGCAGGTTTCCCCACAAAATCTGAATTCTTGTTAATAAATTTGCAGCCTCTAGCTGTTAAATAAACCATATCCACACAAATTTGGAGCACTTTGCAAAAACACAGATACTGATATATATTTTTCAAAATGCAATGAAGTGAATCTTATAACCCTGTCATATATTAAATATAGTATTCAAAGTAGCTTGCCAATTAATTAAATGAGGAAATAGGGGATGTTTGTGCTAAAGTAATTAACAGCCATAATGCCATCTGTTTTCTCCTCACAGGTGTGCCTAGGAGAATTATCATTAAGAAATCTCCAACATATTAACCAATGATTATGACTTAGTTTGGAGTTTCCATTCTCCAGTATACTCCTTTAAATTTCTTTCCTCAGCCTGTTTTTCCATGTGTGTGTTTTCTCCCAGTAATCAATCAGCATTGAACACACTGACTCTTTATTGTACTGTTTTGGGGGGGGCACCCTCTTATGCTGTCCCCCCCCCCTTGAAGGTTTTGTACCTCTATGAATCTTGAGATTCCTCTGAGCTTTCTGAAGCCCCCTTCGTTTAAGTGGATAGCGCCAACTGGACTACATGAGTATTGGCACATGAAAGAAGATATTGCTATTAGTATATAGAGTATATAGACAAAGAGTGGGAGATCATCCCAGATGGATGGGGTATTAATCCAATAAATAAATAAATAAATACATGACAACTTTCTCCTGTACAAAAGTGAAATTTTACTTCCTTGATGAATACTTTTTAAAATCCACAAAATGCCCTTTTTTCTCAAAATTTTAAAATGATCATCAATTTTTTAAAAAGAGAGTTACTTACCAATCACAGTGATTCTGCATATTCATACTTGTGGAGCAAAGATCTCAGGTGCTGCTGAATTTCAGGAACCTTCTAGATAAGTTGTGCCTGTCATTACTGCATGACCATACTCTTATGGCACTAGATGGTAAGAGCTGAGGTTGCCAACAACCCCATCTTCTGCTACCAGCCTCAGAATCTTATGAAAGCAGCAATTTGGTCAATAGTATTTCTTCTTTCTCCTTTATGGTGGTAACCAAGTCCTCTCGCATGGAGACCCTTCGCAAGTGCAACTTCTTCCCACCCTTACGTTTGAGATTAGAGAGTAGGACCAAACCCTGCACAAATTACAGTAACTCTGAACCTGAGAAGAACTTGAAACTGAAAGATTGAGAACTAGTAAGATCTCTTGGTAGCATGGTGATTTTATGAGGAGAAATTGTGTCAAGTCCCTTGGTACTTACCAATTCAGATCATCAAAGCCATTACGTGTTCATGATGAGGTTCCCACAAAATCAGACCTCAAAAGTGTCTGATTCTGGCAACAACCATTTGCCTCTGAACCTCTGAAGACCCAACACCCCCCCCCCCTAAATGTTCTTATAAGCAGAAGAACATTTTCTCTGAAAGACAGATTGTGCTGTCTAGCCAAACATCCTTGTTCTACAAAAGCTGGACATGCATGTTCTTACACATTCAAGATATACTACCCTGTCACTCTAATTAACAAGGATATGTTCATTGCTGAAACTCATCAACAGAAAACACATTTGGATCTAAGAAAGGTAATGTAGCATAAAACTAAACAAAGATATAGAAATGGAACAAATTCAGTAACCATGCCCAATGCATAGCAATACAAAAATAAGTAGCCTAATACCACCCCATGTAATCTACACAACAGCAGAAACAGTTTCATTACTACAAACTAGTGCTAATTATCAATCAAAGAGCTAGAGTGTAGGAAAAGCAAAACAAATAAAAACTAAGATGCTGAACAAATAACACTGAGTCTATACTTGAAATGGCCTAATAAAGGGAGATAGAAATAAATAAATTGATCACTTTTGTAACCCTAGCCTCTTAAATGGTTTGTTCTGCCATGCTCATGTATACATTCAGACACATTTTTTTCTTCTTAACTGAAGGTCACCAAAGCTTAAGCACCACAGAACTCTGCACTCCACAACTAGAACTATGCAGAGACCACCATGACAAAGAACTTAAGATTGTCCTCTTCTATAAAAAAAATTCAGTTTTAACAATTAGGTGACTTTCATAAAATTGGTTAACAATTAAATGCAATGCTGTGCTACTAAATGTCAACAGTTCTGTCATAAGAATGACAGCATTGCATCTTACCTAACCTCTTCAGTATTTGATGAAGATAATGGAGAGATAATGAAGAAAGAACAAAGGATGATCTCTCTTCATCTCACTCATTATCAAAGTAAAGAGCTCTATCTCAAAGATACAGAGAATGTCCATAACATGTAGATGCACGTTTAGGGGAGGAGGCAGACAAGCCTAGTCTTCTTGGGCTTGTAGATTTGTATACAATAAATAAATACCAGTAAATGTATAGATGTTTCATAGGTTACAGTTGAAAACAATATTTAAAAACTGTATTTTGATGGATATTTTGGAACAAGAGGGTAGAACATATAATAATGATCCAAACCAAAGTTGATACAGTTGGCAAAACATCCTATATGTAGAAATTGGGGTCACTGACTATGTTGCAAAGAGATGGAGACACAGATGCCAGAAGAAAACTGGACAAGATTTTTTATATTGACATCATTATTACTCTAGTACAATACCCTCCTTGGAAAAATGTACAAGTCTCATAAGACACAAAGACAATCTGAACATCACACTAGCAGCGATTCTTGACTATATAAATCTGAAATAAATGTCATTGCATAACATAGGCTATTTGTCTTAATGTGTAAGCTAAAAATAGTCTTATTAATTACAATTGGGGAGTAAATAATCAATTGCAAAATAAATCTGTAAGAGGAAAGTTAGCTTTTCACAAGAATGAGCTATTCTCTTGGGGTTAAGAAAAAGTAAAATCTTTTTATCACAGAGCCCATATTATAGTATTCCAAGCACCTTTTTTTTACAACATACTGTACTAGATATCTTTAAAATAGTGAGCAAGGGTATAAAATTATGTGACTATAAGTAAAGAAACAATATTTCAAACCAGAAAGGGGGCATAATCCAGCTAGATATAAGACATTTTATTTTCCACAACTGCATGTTTTCATTTGCTTACTGTAATTTGATTTTAAAAAGCTGAAATCTGCCCCTAGATTGTAAACATTACAATGACAATTTAGACCTTATTTCTATTGATACTTATCTAGAAAATTTCGCTCAAGGCATGTCACACAAACATTTGTAAAACAGGATAACTTAATTTAATTTGAACCACCACTGATTTATCCCACTTTCCCATATATACTTCATATATTTCTTAAGTAAAAATTTATATAAACTCATTGGTAAAACCAAGTCAACACGCTTGATTATAGCTTAAACAAAAGACACTTTGTATTTACCATATTCAGTATAATACTGTACAGAGTATTATACACTATATAATGTACATATGTAACAATATTGCATAACAAGAACCTCCTCGAAGACTGTGGATACTTTTTACATTTTGAAACCATAATAAGGTATAACTTGGGCAATGGCAACCTTCCTTTGTCAGCTAATCTTTCTCATACCAGACTGGACACGGAAGAAGATAACAAGATGACGTGCTAAGATCTAATAAGCAAGAGTTGGCAGCTCTTGGAAAGAGTATGAAAGTGCATATAGCATTTATAAATACATAATGCACCTAATTTGAGAAATAAACAACTTTAAATTTTCAAGTAGTGCAGAGGTAAAAGGAAAAAAAAAGTACAAATCTTTTTCTAGATATGTTTCAAAGACTTTACTGCCAAGTCAGCAGGGGAGAAAATTAAACAGGTGATTATATTCCTGTGCTGTGAAATTATACCTTAATAATATTTTAATGTTAGAGGAAAATATAGAAAAGACTTGCAAATCTGTGCTTGAAAGTCCATAAGTTTTATTCTTTCTTGTTGGCATTTCTAGATTGTATTAACCAGTGAACTAGATAACAAAACTATCGTCTAATATGATGCTTTAATGGGTCAGGTCTAGTTCCCAATGAAAAAAAAACACTCTGGTAAAGCTATCACACTTCTATACTTCCCCATAGCACTTAGTGCACTCTCTGGGTGGTTCACAAGTTAATTAGCATTTTGCTCCTAACTTCTGGGTACTCATTTTACTGACCTCATAATGATGAAAGGCTGTCTATTTTGAGTCTGGTCAGGATCAAACTCACAACCTTTCGGTTGCAGTACAGCAGTTTAATCACTGTGCTACCAAGGGCTCCTTAAAGGGACAGTTATATGCAGATGTAGTGGAAAATTATGGCAATAGCTACCAAAACAATCGAAATGGAGACGAGGTTAATGACTACTAATGAAAACTGGTTTATAGCAATGTTGTTCCTAGAGACCAGAACCACTGGAATAAACAGCACTTAGTTATGACAAAAAGTCCCATTAATTTCTACTCTGTGCAATACTAATGCTGGATTCATCCATTGCAAGATAAGTTTGAAAACCATGATAATATTTCAAACTTGCATTAAATTGGGATTTTAATCCTCCATTTAAAACTCTAAACCATCATTTTAAAATGAATTTACAGAAATTATTTAAACAGAAATTACAGATATGATAATAAATTAAAAGGCACAACTCCATATATAACTCCCTGATATATTTTAGTCAATATCTACAAAGATGCTCTGCAGTTTACATTCATTTAATAAAGATCTACTTACCTTGATCTCTTTCATGCCATGTCCTGCTCCCAGCAGCTGGTGAATTCGGGGATGGATAAAAGTCCCCGGTTGGGCTTGGTTCCATATTCTCATCTATGGATATAGTTTTGGGTCGCTTACTGTGAATACACAAGAAACAGTATTAAGCATCAGAAACTTTACCAATTTAAACTACCCAGAAGCATTCCAGTTGCATCACTCAGGTCTACCAGGATATCCTGAGCCATCTTCTGTTAACATTTAATTAATAATGCCAGGACATGATTAAAGAGAAGCAGGTCCAAACTGTATCAGCCACCATGGAAAATATGGGATATTGGGCCAATCGCTATCTTTCAGCTAAATTTATTTCTTCAGATTTTTTAAAAGATAAAAATAGAAAGAAATAATGTGCTCTGCCCTGAGAAAGGTGAGATAAAAATGTGATAGACAAAATTTATCTATTATATATTTATCTAGATTCTGAGAAGAACAAGAATTTTGCCTTTCTTACATTAAAGGTAAAGGTCTCCCTTTCTCAAAAACCAGTTGTATCTGACTGTAGGGGGCAGTGCTCATCTCCATTTACAGCCAAAGAGCCCGTGCTATCTGAGTCTGTGTCTGCAGACATTTCTGTGGTCATGTGGTAGGTATGACTAGACATTGGAGTGCACGGAATGCTATTTTCCTTTCCACTGAAATGGTATCTACTTGCAATTTCTTGCTTTAAAACTGCTAGGTTGGCAGGAGCTAGGACAGACGACAGCGTTGACTTTGGCACGTGGTACTTGGGTCTCAAACCGCTGACCTGCTGACCTTCCATCCATCAAGCTTAGTGTCTTAACCACTTAAGTCATCGTGGCTCTTACTTTACATTAGATTATTAAATGCATGCACATTAATAATCCTAATTCATATTTAAATACTCCCATTCCATTTAAGTGAAATATTTTGATTTCATGAATCATATTGCAATATCTCCTTAATTTTCTCATTTTATAGAGAATAATACCAATATTTACAGAACTTTTAGGCCATTGGGTCCAACCAATGCAAAAATCTGATAGGATGTACAACCATTACATTCTAAAATGTTACAGAGTAAAATCATCCTTCACAGAATTATTGGATCCATTACCAATGAATATTTCACATTAAAATGACTTCAATCAAATTATCTACAGATTTTTGAATAATAAATTTACCTGGTTGGTGGAGAGGATAGTGATCTCTGTAAATTTACGCCCGAGTTCATGTCATGATAATATGGTTGACTTGGAAGTTCTCCAATGGGAAAGTTTACCCCAGTTCCTTGGGTTATTGGCGCTAAAGAACACAACATAAGATAGTCATAGTCTTCTGTTAATGTTATAACAAGGACATTTTTAAAAATCACAATGTATTTTTGACTAATGAAAAACAAAAATACAGAAGTTCTTGTCTCTTAAGTAGAAGATGAACTAGACAGTTATGCATCAGACTAGTTTCATATTCTCTCCAGTTCTATTACTTTTATGAAAGCTATGCAACAGGAAGAGTGAGAAATACTATAACACATAAAATATTGATGTTGCAAATTATTATTTACAATATATCTTCCATAATTTGTTATTTATTCCCCAGGCAAAAAATATGAGTCTTCCTCTTTACTTCATCTTTTACCCCTGCCGGTGTCGAGGGAAATACAAGGTTCCAAAATATGAGTACTGTATGTGATTATTATTAAACATAGCACAAATATATGCTTCTGTTTGTTGATAAAACAAAATGCTCTCTGGAAAACAAGCCATTTTTGACACAATCTATTATATTAAATGCTGCATGTATTAGTTTCACTTTCTTTAGCAAGCCTAGTGTTGTCAGTTATGCTTGTGCAAAGGAGGTCATATAAGTGCACATCCAGGAACACAACTAGCTTACTTCATTAATGATCAGAATTAGCCACCACGACTTATATCATTTCCACTATGCAGGAATAAATTTGAAATAGAATTCTAGTCAACAAACTGCATGCACTAAACTATTTATTTGAAATAAATTTATTTCACACTTACTTAATGTGATATAACTGCCCTATAATCACATTCTTAGGGTGGATTATTTACTACTTTGAAGGGTGCAAAAATTTAAATCTTAATTAGTTTGGGTAAAATCATAATACCAAATTAATTTTGAATATTTAACACTACAACCTTACACACATTTAACCAGATGGTAAGCTGAATAAACATAAGGGAGTTTACTTTTGAGATAACATGAATGAATGCTGTTAGCAATATACTTAGTTGTCATGAAAGTAAACAGGCGGGTGGGAGTGTCTTTTTCACAAGAAGGAAAAGGGGGAACATGAGCATGTAGATCTCATGTCATTTGATATTAGCAGTCCCAAATGCCCTTGTTGTTGCCTGTTGCTGAGTGAAAATTGTCTGACAACCTTGCTGTTCGCGAATGTAATCTATTACCGTTCAGATACTGTACTAAAATACTTCCTACTGACATATTTTGTGTTCTCTCTTTCTTCCTTATACTTAATCTGTATACTTTAACAAACACTCCATTATTGGTCAGAATAGATGTCAGAACTCTAGAGCAGGGGTAGCCATCATTTTAGTGCCATGGGCCAGACCTGACTCATGTGGGCCAGAGGTATGGTTCCTGCCGTTGCTTCTGGTTTCCGGGGGGCGGCTCACCTGCACTGTTTTGTTGTTGTTGTTGTTGTTATTTTGCTGCTTTTGCATCCTCCAACACTTTCCATGGTGGCAGGGGGGAGGGCAGAACGTTTTTGCTTCATTTTTTAAATTTTTGCTGTGTTTTCGGCACTTCCAGTGGCGAGGGGAACTTCTGGCAGTATCTAGGTACTCACTGAGGGCTGGATTAATTGGTGCCATAGGCTGGATTAGGCCCATGGACCGTAGGTTGGGAATCCCTGCTCTAGAGAGCTAGAAGCCAGTTTGCCAGAGACAGTCACAGGGGGGGAAAAACATCCACCTGGAGCTGTTCTAAAAGGCCACAGGAAAGGAAGAACAAGGCATGCAATTTTTTCCTCTTTCAGTGACCAATAACAAGACAGGGGCCTGTATCTAGTTTGTCAACATGTAATAGAAGGTTCTGCCCTGAACAACAAGGACTGTGCGAGGCAATTGCACAACTGGACACACAGTTCCTGGTCTGACCAACTGCACCATGTGCCACAGACATGTTTTGCAGATAGCACTTTTGTCTTGGATTTACAAGTTGTGCCCCTATAACTACTGCACAGGATTTCAGCCACTGTGATGCCACTCTATGACAAAATACAAGTCATTTACAGCGTCTCTGATTCCCTCCCGTGTCCCGGCCAGTCACAGGGGGTGGGAGCCCAGCTGAGGAACATAATGGCGGAGCCCTCAAAAGCCACCGCCGCTGCACCCAACACCAGCATCTCCGGCTCCCTCCTGTGGCCCGGCCGGTCACAGAGGGTGGGTGCCCAGCTGAGCCCAGCTTAGGACCATCACGGCAGAGCCCTCAAAAGCTGCTGCCACCGCGTCCAACACCAGTGCCAGTGTCTCCAGCTCACTTCCGTGGCCCAGCTGGTCATGGGGGTGGGAGCCCAGCTGAGGCTTGTCCCTGTCACGGCCGGAGTTGACAGACTCTGTGGCCCCCTGCCCTTGGCGAGAGCCGGGGTAGGGAGAGAAAGCCTGCCCAATTTGGGGGGCGACTGGTGTGCCTTCAAGATCACGCCGATGTCAGAGCCGCCGGACTCGCCATTTTGCTGCCCTTGGTGAGAGCAGGGGCAGGAAGGGAAGGAGACAGAGACATGGAGCTCCTCCCCCCGGTTTGGCAAACCAGGAGGAGTGGGAGCACCTGCGCCAGCCCCTGTGGGGGAAAAAAGAGCTCCTTCTCCAGCCTGGCTCTGGCCACGGGGAAGTCGAGCTCAACTGGGCTCCCGGCGGCATGGACTTTAAATTCTGCCACCAACACCTTGTCTAGCTCCTTCCCCGGTCCGGCATGTGCCGCAGGGAAGTTGAGCTCATCTGTTTATTGTATTTTGCTATATTGTAACTTGCACTTTGGAACTGCATTGTATATTTTATTGTACATGTTATGCTGTGTTTTTGGATATATAGATTGTTTATTATATTTTTTTCTTTTCAAATTGTATATTGTATTTTTAATATGTTGTAATGCTGCCCTGAGTCGGCCCTGCGCTGAGTAGGGCGTGGTATAAATTAAAATTGAAATTGAATAATGAGCCATTATTTTTCAGATAATTTAGCCAGCTATGAGAAGTTATTCTGGTAGGTTCAGGGCCTGGCTAAAAACTGTATGTTGGCTGTGCCAGAAGTGACGGTTATGACAGCTGAGAAGTATGGGAGGAAAGTTTGTGAATGGAATCACAAGCTGATTGGTCTATGATTCCTGGCAGGAAATGCACCCTTTTTATTCATAATGATAAGTGTGTGAAGCAGAGTTAATAAAAGTTTGGATTACTGCTGTTAGTTAGAACATGAAAATTATTTGGAGTGGAAAGTGAGATTGTGATTTATTTTATGAGGAACGTGTGAATAACAGTGTTGTCTGTCTGTCTGTAACACACAGTGACCAAAATTAAAACTTTATATACTGAATTGACAGCTTGAAGCACTGTACTTTTGCTTTATTTTTACCTATTCATAAACCTTTCTTTTCCTTAATAAAATTCTTTTTGGCTTATAAACCCTGCTAACTATTTTTACAGACAACAATCATAAATATACCCACATAAAGTGTTAGTTAGAGCTGTGACATATGGTCTATGCCTGGGATTCTCAACTTGTGGCTTGTCAGCCAGATGCAGCTCATGGCACCATTTCATGTGTCCCCCCCTCCCGCAGCCTCGACCACACCAGGAAGTGCCATGTGGTGGAAGAAGGGCAAAATGGCCATCCAGCCCCTGAAGCTGTCTGAGGGAGCGTGACCCGGCCCCTGGTTTTAAAAGGTTGAAAACTCCTGGTCTATGTGGTGTCGCCAAGGTAAACAAAGCTGTTTAACAAAAACATTCTTATTCTTAAAAGGACAGTGTAAAGTCTACTCTTAGCTGAGGGAGAACTGAAAGTATCAAAGTGAACATTGACTGTTTGCTTGGGTTGGTCTTATGAGAGACGTTTCTGCTAACAAGTTTAAACAGGTATGGTACTTAAAATTCGCTATAGAGATTTTATGGGGTTTTTTTTGATGTTATGAAACACTACTGTTGCCATGCTGCTGTTTACTCTTATTAAGCTCCTTAATGGTGGTTATTTTGTTGATATTAGTTATATTATTTTATGTATTCCTCTATATTTCTTTTAGTTGTAAACCACCCAGA
This sequence comes from Bradypodion ventrale, assembly GCA_035047345.1. NCBI lineage: Eukaryota > Metazoa > Chordata > Lepidosauria > Squamata > Chamaeleonidae > Bradypodion > Bradypodion ventrale. The sequence goes on from JAWDJE010000002.1 coordinate 119,104,846, forward strand.
TTGGTACATTTACCAGATGAGCAGAGAGAGAGAGAGAGAGTGTGCATACGTATGTACATTTGAATTCACTTGCCAGAATCTTTTTACAAAATGTGTCAAAGAGACTGTGCAAGCAGTTTTCTGTGACTGTCACATGTCTCAGTGCACAAATGAGTACATAAGCTTCTGCCAAAGCAATTATACTCATCAGTTAAAGGGTTTATACTTTGCAAACCCAACATGATTGTAGCCAATCATTAAAGTCATTTTTCTTTTAAATTACATTATTATTGCTGGATAAAGGTTCATTACTTTGGGAGTTAGTTAATTCCAGTCCATTTTATATAAACCAACTTAAGATGGTAGGCACACGGAGTTCACCGAGGCATAATATCTTAGGTCAAGATCTTACAAGACTGTTGCACAGATATGAAGGCTTCAGTTTGTTGACAGATGTGGAACTGAGAGAGGTCAATCCCTGCTTCTACCTGCAAACCCCAGACACCATCAAAACCTGCTTAGGAGTGCTGGCATTCTTTCCAGAGGAGACATTCAAATACGTAGCTAAAAAAGCAGTAAGATGTGGTGGGGAGAAAGAGAGAGAGAAGTCCCATTGCACGTGGTAGGGCATTAATGTGAAAATCCCTATTCTTAAATAGTGGGACCCATTCTATTTAAGCATAGTCATTTAAATATGTTAGAACTACAAATATTGTTCCATACAGAAGTCTTGTTTCCTAAAAAAGCAACATCAATTCTTTGGTAAGATATCCTGCAGAGGCATGGGAGGAGAAGGGATTATATTCAGATTTCTGCAAACTTCTAATTCGAATGAATATCACAGCAGGTGACAAATTTTCACCTAGGCCTCTCAAAGACCAAAATATTTACTAGTATCCATTGGGGTTCTGCTGACAAAAAGTATTACTGCGGTCAGTAAGGGACATTCTGCCTATTCCTGTCTGCTGCCAGAACATCTTTCAGTCAGAACTGCACTGTTCATAAGAAATACATATATGCACAAACAGCATATTTTAAATAAGAAAAAGCTTACTTCTAGACACTCGCACCAGTTCTGATACATTGAAGACTCCAGATTTTACAAAACTATCTTCAAGATACACTAGAAGGAAAAAATGCAATTAGTACACGTCATTGAGCTCCCTTGGGGGAAAAAATTTAAACCCACCAATATGTTAAAATGTACCTATCATTTCAAGCCTTCATAATATTAGATCATTTCAAAAGAACCAATAATATATGATTGCTTTCCTGATTTCTTATATAAGTAAGATTATATTAATACACCAGTAAGTAAGATGAGTCTCAAAATTAGGCAACAGAATGTTTAGGCAGGTATTTCAAATGCACAGAATTATTATTTAGGGTTGGCCAAATTCTCAATAGATATACCATGATTTGTCACATCCTTCATCCTTTATTTGTAGTTAATTTTGTAATTAATTCTTACAAAATTAGTTAATTCTACAATGGCATTCAAACTGCTGAGAATATAACACTAATCATCGTAATTCATCAATTATTTCTCCTGCTTTCTTCCTCTCCTTATTTGTTTAAATGCTTGGCTCCATATTTATCTTCTACCATATTGCATCTAAAGAACCAAATTAAAAAGAGAATACAGTAAAACCCCTACTTATGAAAAAAGTTTGTTCCATAGGCTTTTGCTTAAATCGTTTTTTATGTAACTCAAAGCAAACCCATAGGAAAAATGAATTTTTTTTTGTAAATCGAAGCAAACCAATAGGAAAAAGAATCTTTATGTAACTCGAAGCAAACCCATAGGAAATCGTGTAAATCGGGACATGGTTTTAGCACAAAATCATTATGTAAGTCGAATTTTATGTAACTTGAGGCATATGTAAGTCGGAGTTTTACTGTATTCTGCCATATATTTGGAAAATAACACTTTCCTTAAATGTAACAATGAAAATACATTTGAAAGACTTTCTTTTCCTAGCCGTGCGGAGTAAAAAAGCATATTTTTTTATATAGCTTCCATACATTACACAGGCTGGAGGTACCCTAAATGCTCAACAAAGGTTATTCCCTTTTACAGTATCTATGTTTGTAACTTGATTTTTACCACTATATTCTCCTCAGATAGAGATTCAAAAGAGCAATAGTGAGAGTGAAAATTTGCTCTGAAAAAAATTAGACAAGCAGCTTCTATACAAAATACTAAAGGATAGCTCAAATGTTTACACAAGAATAACAAAGAATAAACATTGGTATAGCTATCACTGTGCTACATTATGCACAATTCCAAGCTCTCTGCTCTACAATGAAGGTTGGATTCCAAAAATGCCTTTGAGTAAAGGAAGATAATACGTTTTAGCATCAGGAGAATCTGGCAATTATATACAGTATATAGTTAGTAAATCTAGCATGACTTCCAGCTGTGTGACAGAAAAACATTTTATATTTATAATCTGCTGTGGTTTAATGCTGAGGCAAAAGACAAGCAACAGAATGTTCCTGCTAACATCTGAACTTTCAGAGCAACTGTTGCTATACATGTAAGTGCAAGTGTAAGAACAAGTGCATCAATTTTGTATATTATTACACTGAGTACCAGTGGAAAAGAGCATATTCTTAAACACATTGCTTGATTATTTTAGTTTTAAGTCATCTCAATGTTAATTCATAACATGTAATTTAAACAAAGCCTCTTGATATTTATTTCTAAATTACTCCAGGTTGACGGTCAGATCCTTCAGTATCTAAACATAATATGGAGTGCCACTGACTAAACCCCCATTTTATTCAAGAGATAATGTCATGTAGAATACAGTAACTGTTACCACTGCTAGTTTAAATTTTAACGGAGGAAATGAATCTGCTTCAAAAATCTGAACAATATAATTTCTTATAATCAGAGGGCCAATCAAATTAGATGCTTCTTTATCTATAGAGCAAAGAGTGGGGATAGGTTAACTGCACTCCTTTTTTTAAAGAAATGCAATGTAGTATTAAAAGTGTGAAAACCTCTACTTTAATACTACAATTATGAGACTCATTGTCATCATGAATACTAGGCAAAGACCTAAGTGTAGTGTGCAGTCTTGTCTAGCAGACAGGTTTGGAGCAAGCTGTCATAACACGGTCTATAAAAAGAAGTACCTGAAGGCTATATTGGCTTTCGGAAAAGCACACCAGTGGATAAAAGGGACATAGATTTCTTGTTCAATTGTTGTTTTCATGCTCTGGTATTTACAAAATTTTAGTCAGTGCATCTTTCAGTCTAATTGTAATTTTTTAAATAAAATCACATACATGTATGATCTTTATTTTCCCATCCCAGTGTCTAAAAATGTTTTTAATACCATAGAACACCATTTATAGTTATGTACACTAAGAGCTTCTCCAGAAAAGCGTTTGTTCTGCAAAATGTACATGTCTGCTCCCTGAAATTCCCTGTTTTTTAATCACCATTCAGGCAATATCAAATTTATGCTAATGCCATAAGAAACTATCTGAGGTTTTTGTTTGATTTTTCTGAACCTTTTGTCTTTCCCCAATCTCTTACTTCCATCTTGGTCCCAGTTGCTTTCCAAAAGAGAAACCTGATCCTTCATTTTCCTTTACCTATTAGATCCTAAAGCAGGGAGGTGATCAGTGGTGTGAATTTGATTTTGCATTATAGTGCTTCCTCAATTTAAAAAGAAAAAAGGAAATAAATATATGAAGTACTAGAAGTGGGAGAAGCAATCTGGCAGAGGTAGAGAACTAACTAGGTGGGATATGTGTCAGGATGAAAAAAAACAGACTGCTGGAGCGGTTGTTTCATGCTCACTAACATTGTAAGCAGTGGCTCAAGTGGCTAAGATGCTGACTGGGAGGCGGAAGGTCAGCAGTTTGATTCCCAAGTACTGCAGGACGGAATGAGCTCCCGTCTTTGTCCCAGCTCCCGCCAACCTAGCAGTTCGAAAGCAAGAAATTGTAAGTAGATAAATAGGGACCACTTCGGTGGGAAGGTAACGGTCCATGCGCTCTGGTATCTAGTCATGCCTGCCACATGACCACGGAAACATCTGCAGAAGCAGACAGCGCTGGCTCTTCGCCTTTGAAACAGAGATGAGCACTGAACCCTAAAGTCGGATACGACTGGCTATCAAGCAAGGGAAACCTTTACCCTAACATTGTAAGCAGCTGGTTCTACCATGGGCTTCTTTACTCAGAAGATGCTGCTCTTCTTCCAAGCAAATTATGTCACAATCCCAGTTGATGTCACCTGCCTGGTGACAGATGTCACAATCTCAGATGATGTCACCTGCCTGGTGACATCAGCCAGCTCATTGGGCAACAGATCTTTGGGAAACATATCAATTTGGGGGTTAGGGGCCCCTGTTGGCCACGGTTCCCCGGCACAAACCATTCTGGAGCACCAAGGTAGGTGTGTGCCAAATTTCAGGGGGTTCAGTCCAGGGGTGTGGGAACGCATACGTGACATACAGACAGACACCTCTCTCTCTCTCATAGATAGATAGATAGAGAGAGAGAGAGAGATGTGCAGCTTGTCTTTGGATTGTTTCATGTTAAGAAAACTAGCAAAGAAAAAAGCTTTTAGCCATTATGGAGGAGTGAAAGATGTCACCCATCCATATATTTCACATTCTGTTATTTTTCTCCATTAAAAATATTTATTTAAAATTAACAGATAACAGGTAACAGACAAAAATCAAGCAAACAATTACATTTTACACAAATAAAACATAATTTATCTTTCTAAATATAACATCTTATCAAATGATACTGCTTACAACTTTAGTAACTTTCCCCCCTTTTCTTTTCTCTCTGCTAGTTGTCAAACCACATATCTCTCAAAAAATAAAGTGATTCATGTGTTGGCTGTTGACCTGAATATTAAGAAGACAGAGCTTGGAGCATCTTCCATGGGTTGGAAAAGTTTAGTTAGTAGCAGCAGCAGCAGCACTTACTGAAGAGTTTTTAATTTATTACTCATATAAGGGAAATCTGTTTTGAGTTTCAGATAGGGACATGGGTTACAACTTAGAAATAAGGTTACAGAGTAAAACAAGCAAATAATGCTGCGGAGAGAGGGACGCTAAACATCACACAAGTATATAACAAATCACTTTATTATAGTCAATGACCAGCACAGTAAAAATGGTTTAACTGCACGAGATACAATTGAGTTAGAATAAAATCAATTCTTAAAATTGGTGCTACATTTGAGCCAGGTAATGGAACAGCACTTCTTTGTATCTGATTTAAAAATAATAAAACAGCACAATGCTGTTTTATTCTTTTTAATCAGATGCAAGTATATTACAAGAAGATTTTCCAAAACAAACACTGGAATAAGCCTCAACATCCTCAGTTTAGGATTTTAAAATCCATGTTCTCCTTTTCCACATCCCATGGCTTGTTCTCCTTTTCCACATCCCATGGCTTTGTCTTAGAGGAAGAGATAAAAGCTTCTTGCCCCAGTGGTTGCTGCCAAAGGACACAACACCAGAGAAGGACTGGTCTTTGGAGAACCACTTTGGAGAGAGGACATTGTCAGTTCCTCAAGTCAGCAGAGAATGAATAATGGTCCAACTTTGTCTGTTGCTTGGTGTCTGATTTTGTTTATTGCCACAGGTTCTATAGCTTGGGTTGCTGTCTACTGAGAAAATAATGTGTTTCCTTGAGAAGGAGAGACGGTAGCAATGACTAGAACTTCAGAGAAAAGAGAGAAATAAAGCAAGGAAGCACACATGAGACCTAAAGAGAAGGATGCAGTTGTCCCTTGTGATTCCACCCCATTTACTTGACAGTTTGATGAGTTTCTGTATGTTTACCTGAAAGTGCACACAAGAGGGATTGAGTCCATGTATTACCCAACCTGTGTCTTCCTTTCTGAGCCACTTGACCTGATCCTTGGCCCCTCAGCTTATTGTCCTGGGACCCATCAACATTTATGATGACAACAACTTGTCAGCAGTGGCTCAGGACTCCAAGTCTGCCAGGATGACTGTGAGTTTGTCCCAAATAGGTGTCAAGACCCACTTATGCAACAGGGCATACCTCAGCCTGTTCTTCTGTGCTGGTGATGATGGTGATCTAGGAATGAAGAAACTCTCAATGGTCCCACTGCTATGGATACATCACTATCTCATGGGATTTAGACTCACTGGTACTAAAAGCTTCTTTGGCAATGGGGTTTGATTAAGATGCTCTGCCAAGCACATGGATTTGAATTGTTTCCAGAAGAGTCTTGAGAAGTTGCCACAACAGGCAGTCTTGTCAAAGTCTTGGATGACCTCTGGAATGGAGAAATGGCCAGGGCAGTGCATATGGTTTCTCTTACCCATTCCTTTCAATAGACTGGAGCTAAACTATTCTTTTGGATCTCTAGAGAGTTGGCAGTGATCAAAATAGTTTATTTATTTAACATATTTATATCTGCCTTTTTCCTCAAGAGAACCAAAGGCAGCTTACAATGTTAAAATAGATCTTTGACTCTTGACAGTATTTTTTTAAAAAAATAAATATATATTTTAATATCTTTTTAAAAATAGAAAACAGTAAATTAATACTATTTTGAAAGAATTAAACAGATAGCAAATTAAAAACTAGTGGACAGTTTATTAGAACAATGATGGCAAAAATGCAAACATGTGAAGCTGAACAGGGGCTAGAAACTATTAAAAGAACTATTATGTGGCAGTCTACTCCTTTCATGTCCCGATCATTCCCTGGACTGACAAAACAAAGCCAATCTCTTGGCTTTGTCGTTGGCCAAACTTAAGTCCTCATCAGTGCATGTTTCTGGCAATAATTGGCAGACCAGTAAATAAGCTGGATTCTGTATGTCTTCAATTTTACACAGCGTTTTATGGTCTGCCAGCAGCCCTCATTTGAGTATGTTGGCCTTGCATTTAGGGACTCCGACCCTCAGCCTATTTAGAGTCCTCCAAGTGACGTAGGGGAGGTTGAGTTCTTCAGCTATATCCTCCTTTAAAGTTGTTTTGTGCCCAGTGAGCTCCTTCCTCCATCTTCTAATTTGATTTTGCTCTTGCGTACCCTCAAGAATGTTCGTTCTTGCCATAAAGCTCTTTCTGGACCTGAACCAGTGGACCTAAGATACATATACGTTCAGAGAATGTTGAGGGTCATTCTCTTGCTCAGTTCTCTCAGCATCTGTTGCTACTTTTCTCCTTATCTTAGGAGGAGCGATAACAACAAGAGGATATATTTTCTCAACTGGTGTAGATTTGAGGCATCCTGTCACTATCCATATTGTTTCATAACTGTGGCAGTTATAAAGAAAGCTTTTTTCTTTGGCACTGCTGTATGCCTTGGTAATGGGTACCTTTAAAGGGGCCTACTCTAGTTGTGATTTACTTCAGTACAGTAAATCACAAATAGAGGAAGCCCATTTGGATCAATAAACACACCAAATCCTCACAAATCAGTGGGCCTTCAGCATGATTTCGTAAACAAAATGATTTGAGACATTGTATTTTCAGCCCCATCTGGTTTTTGTTTACAATTTGTAAGCCACACTGGAACCTATTAACTGAGAGAAAGGCACAGATGTAAAAGCCAGAAAAATTCAGGGGACAAATGGGTTCACCCTGTTTTTTCCTAAAGCCTTTTCTGCTTTGTTTTTCTTCAAAAAAATTGAAATAAGAAAGAAAATTAATTATGGAATATTTAATTTTAGCATGATGAGTAAAATATTTAAGATAAGATGTTCACATATTCTCCAAAACATTTCTAAAAACAATGTACAGTATAGCTCAGAAAATGAGTCTGATTAAATTTCATGCGTATTCATTGAATTTTAGTTTTTTGCATTCACTCCCCCACCCCCATTCTTTTTATGATAATGGGTGCTTTATGTCTATTTAATTTTCTTTTCTTCTAATGTTGATGGTTTCTTCTGTTTTTTTATATTTTTTTGCAAACTCCACATAAATTAGCAAAACTAAAGAGGTTCTGTCCATACATGTGTTAGATCTTGGATGTAAGAAGTCCTACATCCTCGAGGGATAGATTCCCTAGAGCATTTCTGGACAGCATCAATAAACTTATCATATGATGTGGGGTCTGGATTAATATCTGCCAGTCTTCAATGTTGCTGAAAACAGCCTTTTTAAAGTTGTACCTTCTTCAGTAGTCACAACTTGTGGTTGAACAGTGACTGTGATCTCACATAGAATGGGGAAGTGTTGGGTATTTGGTATTGGCTCCTCTACTGACTTTAGGCATTTATGTGCTACATTCTCACTTACGAAAATGAGGTCTGGGTTACAACCTCTCTTCCATCTGCCACTGTTAAAAGATGCTGGTAATTTGCTGTCATTGATGAGTGATAGTTGATAGGATTCTGCCAATTTTACAACAGCTTCTCCACTTTCATCATTGTCTTCATAGCCCCACAAGTTGCTGTGGCTATTAAAGTTGTCTATTATGAACCTTACAAGTTTATTCTGAAAGTTTGGTGGTTGGACAAAGGAAATTTTTATTGGTGGTGGTTTATAGACTGTGCTGTCACTGAGCTCAGTTGTTATTATTTCAACATTATTCTCCTCTGTCACTGCTGTAGACAGAATCTGGAGATCTGTTCTGGCAAACACTGCACTTCCATATTTCTGATGGCATCGTTCGGCAATTAATCACATTCCAAGAACCTTAGGGTGACATTGGTTTTCATCCCTGTGTGTTCCTTGCACACATAGTAGGTCACATTTATGTTTATTGCAGAGTTACTGAAGCAAGCTTTCTTTAACCGAGGATATTCCTTCAATGTTGACCAATATCACTATCCGTTTTGGCACTGACAAAGGTCATTGGTTAAAATGTCTCTTTGTAGTCATTTCTACTTCTGGTGCTTCTGGATTAGTGTGTGATAAATTTCCGTTGCCGGTGATAAATCTCCGTTGCCCAGGGGACACCTGATCGCTGGAGTAGTAATCTTCAGGGAGGCTCCTTTCATGTCTTTGTAATAATTGTTTGCATTTTGTTGTTGTTCAGTCACACAGTCGATTCCAACCCTTTGTGACCCCATAGACCACTGCCCTCCAGGCACGTCTGTCCTCCACCATCCTCCTCAACCCGCCCAGCTCTGTTTGAATAGTTTTTGAATAAACCAATAATGATAATTTTATACCAAATCAAATTATACATATCCATATTTTATGTTCCTAAGTTGAGTTATTTTCAATCTGTAAAATGTGCTAATTTGTGTTCATGTTGCCTTTTATCCATTTTTCTTTTAAAAAATCGTTTTTTTCTGGGAGGGGGAGGAAAAATCCCAGTTTTTTCCATGGCTTAAAAATTTCTGGAAATTTTACCTCTCTAGGCAGGTGTACATAAAATATTAAGTTTTATAGCAATACTTAGTATACTTAGAGGTATACTAAGTAACTTGATGTGCAGCAAACTTGCAAAAATGCTTTAAAAGAATCAGAGTACTGGATTTAAAAATAGCATAATTACAATATCCACAGGTTCAATAAGTTGAACCTCTTGCGTCATGTAAAGGAAATGGATTTTTCTCCCTAAGTGATTACACATAATGCAAGATCATTTCATTAGGTAAAGTGAGGACAAGACTTCAAAAACAACTACAAAACTCAATTGAAGAATGTAGACATTCATACAAAATGTGTAATCAATTTCATATTTTTGAACTGTAGTATTCCAAAATTAATGTCCCTAATAAGCAATCTGGAATGAAAGAATGAAGCTAGGTACCATTAAATAAATAAATAATACATTAAAAACTATGGAAGTGAAGAACTGAAGAAGGCGTGAGAAGGGACTTTCCACTCAGCAAGATAACAGCCTTAATTCACATTGACTCTTTAATGCAAGATATTACTCCTGCATATTTACATGCATTTATTTTTATGCATTTTTAAATGATTAACTGTAAGTATTCAAACATTACATTAATCTGAAAGTCTCTGCAATGAAGAGTGGGTTATAAAATACCAAAGCATATCTTCCCTATTCAGTTTGAGGATACCTACTGCAAAAAACAAAAAATCAAATCTGCTTCTCATTAATAGACCACTTTGAGCAGAAAAAAACAGTATCAAAAATGAGAAGAGGATTCTAAGAGTGTGCTTTTAAGAAACTCTTGAACATCTCTACTCCAGTCCCTCAAATACTGGAACTCAAGTACCAATTAATGGTGAACCAACAACTTTTTTTAAAAAAAAGAATAACTGCTTTGATACAATGGTTTTTTAAAAAAAAAATAGCATATTCAAGGAATAGTCTAAAATGACATCATTGCTAAAGTACTTGGAGTGTCTTCTTTTGAACAGTCTCATTTTTTCATAATTACTCAAGCTGGGGGAGGACAGGAAGACCAAGGAACTGACAGCCTTCTGAAGCAGAATGTCAACATGCTAAAGCAAAACAGCACAAAGAAGGCTTCTGTAACATGTTAAGGACTAATTTTACTATGGCACAAGCTTTTGGAGACAAAAACCATTAAGATAAATAGGTTAGTCTTGATGGTATGTCACTGTTATCATTTTGCAGAAAGGAGCCCCACTTTATTGTTTTTATTTTAACAATTGACTTTTCTAATAAAGCAACTACTGTACTTCCTTCTCTATTACAGGCTCCAGAGGCACCAATATAAATGAAACACATAGCTTGCTATAAGAAGAGAAACCTTTACGTATGTTGGTACAGAATTAATTTAGTGTAAACAAGAAACAATCAAAATTTATCTAGTACCTTTTGAGCTCTGTATATTTTATTGTTTGAACAATGAGATGTTATCAGTTACTTAATACTACTGGGAACCCAATTTTAGTGCTTTAGAATACACTCAGCCCTTGCTTGGATCAATTCAGATTTATTTCATCTCAAGGCACAAAACAAGTCAAGAATTAGAAATCTGAAGACTTCTGACTTCTACTATAAAGGTAAAGGTCGTCCTTGCTTGAAAGCCAGTTTTGTCCGACTTTGGGGATAGCCAAAGAGCCAGCGCTGTCTGCATTTGCAGATGTTTCTGTGAACATGTGGCAGGCAGGACTAGACACCGGAGTGCACAGAACGCTATTTACCTTCCCACCAAGGTAAAGGTAAAGGTTTCCTTTGCTCGAAAGCCAGTGGTATCTGACTCTAGGGTTCAGTGCTCATCTCTGTTTTAAAGCCAAAGAGCCAGCGTTGTCTGCTTCTGCAGACATTTCCGTGGTCATGTGGCAGGCATGACTAGACACCAGAGTGCACAGAAAGTAACAACCTTCCCACCGAAGTGGTCCCTATTTATCTACTTGCAATTTCTTGCTTTCGAACTGCTAGGTTGGTGGGACCTGGGACAAAGATGGGAGCTCATTCCATCCTGCAGTACTCGGGAATTGAACTGCTGACCTTCTGCCTCTCAGTCAGTGTCTTATCCACTTGAGCCACTGCAGTCTTTACCTTCCCACCAAAGTGGTCCCTATTTATCTGCTTGCAATTTCTTGCTTTCAAACTGCTAGGTTGGCAGAAGCTGGGACAGATGATGGGTGCTCACTCTGTCATGCAGTACTCAGGTCTCAAACCTGAGCTGACCTTCTATTCATCAAGTTCAGCATCTTAACCACTAAGCCACTGCAGTCCCAGACTTCTACTATATGAATACAAAAATGGTTTTAACTAGGGATGAAATTTTCATATTTCTTGCACTGCAAGTCGCAGAATTCATTCAACTGCCTCTTTGCCCATTTGGCTCTATAAATGGTGCCTCTCAAAAATCCACCAGTCCAATAACCCCTTGTGCACCCCTGCAGCGTAGCCATTCCCAGGTTTCCTGCTCTTTCACAGACAAATGGTTGCTCTTGTAGTTTAACAAAATCCACATGTGGGTGCTGAAAAAGTCCCGCTGTGGACATAGAATTTCTTGGCTCCAGCTGTCAGAATTCTGACTGGGTGAACTCCCAACAAATTGGAGGTGTGTGTGTGTGTGTGTGTGTTTGCAAAACAAGAAATATGAAGATCTGATGCTGTTTTTCTTTTTGTCAAAATTGGATGAAACGTTCAGCACTCTGCCTGCCAAATAACTGACAGACAGGTAGTAAGATTTCGTACTAGGCATCTTTAAAGTATTGTCTTTTAAAACTGAATTGCCAATACCTTAATTACTTTTTCACAAAATGGAAAGTTTCAAGGATATTTTCTTTTTCTGGGACCATTACAGCTGTCAAATTTCAGACAGAACACAGATTTTTATGCATGGAGATATTTCTTTCTGGAGGCTATTCAAAAAGTAACAAACTTTTCCCACAAGTGGATCTTTGTTCTAAAAATGACAGATGTGGTATTGTAACCAATGCAAAATTCCAGACAGGTAGATGTAGCTATTTATTAAGCAAGGAGAATCTTCTGCATTTGGAAGAAGGAAGAATAATTTGTTTCCCCTTCCCTATCCCTACAATTTGTGGTTAACTTGAATGGGAAGGGTACGGATCACAGAAGTGCATCTTATCCAGAGAGCTGCAAAGCTTCAGAAGGAGACGTATAATAGCTAGGAAGTTAAGATGGTTGAAAATTAATTTAAACATTTTAGGTATTGGAAAAGAGTTTGGAAATAAAAGTCACCATCTTCCTTTGTCAAAATAGCAACATGAAAGCCTCTTATTGAAATTGCAATTTGATGAGCTAGCTAAACCAAGTAAGTTCACTTCTTTCTCCTTTCTTCACCTGCGGCGTTTTTCACAGAATAGACACAATTTTCTGAAGCTTGAATGATGCTTCAAGGGGATCCAACTTCCTTTAGATAAATTTTCAAGGGGACTACAGTGGTACCTTGAGTTACAAAATTAATGTGTTCCCCAGGATGCTTCGTATTATGAAAATTTCATAACTCGAAACCTGCAGCAAAAATAACTGATAAAACCTTGATGCAGTAGGAACAGAATGTATTATATCTGGGATGGCGAACCTCGGCACTCCAGATGTTGTTGGAATTTAATTCCTGTGTGGGCGCATTTTGCATCTGCTTCCAGGAGCGACAAGGTTAGCATGGGCCAGATGAATCGCAGTAAACCCATTCATGTGGATTCATGGGGGCTTCTGGGAATTGAAGTCGAAGAACATCTGGAGTGCCAAGGTTCACCATCACGGTACTATATCAAGCTGCAGAAACACAATGCATTAACAGAGGTGGCCAGTAGAGGCACCTGTATATCATGTAATTTAATAGAGAAACTGTTTCCTATCTTGAAAAAAAATCGTATCTCGCAGCATTATTTTCTCAGGATTTTATTTCGTATCACGAGATTTTTGTTACTTGAGGCATTCGTAACCTCGAGGCGTTTGTAACCACTGTAATCTGAAAGGGAACTATGCTTTTGCATAGACTTCTGATGACTCTGTTGAGCATCTTATGAACAATATACCTATGTCTTATTTTTTTTAAATTAACAAAAATGCTCTGGATCCTTGCAGCTACACTTCTCTAACTTATCTTTTTTGGTAGACAATACAACAGTTAAACAAGCATGATTTCTCACATGGCTACAACTGAAACATTTTTTTTTTTAATTCCCGAGAAAAGTGTTGTAACCACATGTATTTGATTAAAAAAAGTTAAACAAACCCAAATATTCCTTCAAGTGCTAGGAAAACATCAAAGAAGTGATGAGTACATACAATTTGTATAACACTTTTCACTTATTAATCATATTCTACCATACCATAGGCTGCTTTTAAATCAGAGGAAAGGAACATGCCCCCCAACCCCATTCAGTCTTCTACCAGGGAAGAAAGAGGCAGGCAAAGAACCTCTACTGTTACTTCCAATCTCTGGGAAAATGCAACAAAGGCTTTCTTTATGGATTAAGTCTGCTCCAAAGAACAGAGTTTTGTGCATGAAGTCCATCGCATACAACAGGGCCCTCTGGATTACATACATATCTAGCATATTAGAGAGTAAACAAAACAAAAAAATCAAAAGTGTTGTATCACTTTAAAGTCCACTTTTAGTAGACACTTTTGGTAAGCAATCAAGTCCACTTGATCCATGAAAGCTAACATTAAAATACTGCAGTTAAGTCTTTAAAGTGCCACAACATTTTTGATTATTTTTGTTTTGTTTTGTTTACTCTCTGATATGCTTGAAACACAGATTAACACAGTTACTATTCGAAAAAATTCATCTATAAGTATCTACAACTGCTAGGTAAAAAGGTCTGAATAATCCTTTTCTTGATATCTTGGATAACCATTACCAGTCAGAGGAAACAATACTAAACAAGACAGAACAACATTCTATTTCAGCATACAAAAGTTTAATATATTTACAGTAAAACCTCAGTTAACAAACAGCTTGGTTAACGAAAAAATTGCAGAATGAAAAGAAATCCATACAAAATAGTGTCCTCGGATAACAGATTTTTTTATTTTTATTTTTTGCATAGTGAAAATGTTTCCAGGGGTCCCCAATGGCAGCAGTAGAGTACATTGGCTTCTGGGAATTGAAGTTCAACAGAAAAAGGAAGTACCCAAACTCCACTTTTAAGTCCCCCAAATAGGGTGAAAACACCCCAAAACATCCCAAAATTGGCATGAATTCACTCACAACAATCTACTAGTGCCGTGGGCAGCAGCACAGACCCCTGCCCGAGGACCCCAAAATGGCTTTTTTCAGACCTCTGTTGTTCAGTCACACAGTCGATTCTGACCCTTTGTGACCCTATGGAACATGCATTTTTTGGTTCCTCCAAGGTTTGCACCACTCCCCACGGATACTTCTGGTTTCTGTTGAACTTCAATTCCCAGAAGCCAAAAACAGGGTGAAAACACCCAGAAACATCCCAAAAACAGAGCAGATTCACTCACAACACTCTACTGCTGCCATTGGGAACACCTGGAGAAATTTGCAGTATGCAAAAAATAAATAAATCTGATATCCATGGAGAGTGGCACAGACCCCCTCCCCCCCAAGGACCTGGAAAAATGGCTTTTTTGACCTGTGGAATGGATTTATTGTTTTTCAATGCATTCCTATGGGAAACTGCATTTTGGATAAAGTAATTTTCGCTTTAAGAAATGTCCTGGGGAATGCACTAATTACATTATCCAAGGTACCACTGTACTTCACATGTTCCTAATAGTAATCAACCTGGAGTAATTATATTTAAGATTCAAAGTTATTTTGCCTTAAAAATTCATTGAGAAATGTATTGTTAGAAAGTGAAATGAGTTATTGGATCTGTTTTTTAGGAAGTCAATGTTCATGGTTATTACCTTTTGTAAATTTTATTTGTTTTTTCCCTGTATGAGCACATGCATAATACAAGGAGAGAGACTCTAATTTCACTACCAAAAGCGATTTAAAATGGTTCCTAGTTGACAAGTCCTTTGAAAACTGTATGTACATTATACAAACTGTGCACAGAAAAGAGAACCACATGGTCCTTGAAATAAACTTGAAAATAATAATGTTTTATTCTTCATGGAAAGCCAAATTTGTAAAATGTAAGACATTTTTAACAATTTGTAATCCATCTTCATATGTTTCTTCTCCTAACTACAGGTTTTCCTGCCAGCTGAATATGCAGTTTAAAGTGGCTTAGAGTACATATTTACCTGGTGGATTCTTGGCAGGATCATTGTGGCTCGGACTTCCTGATTGTCCAGAATCTAGAAAGAAAGTAAAGAAATGTGTTACCAATTTTGTACTCTTTGCTCTCTTCCATGAACTAAAATCTTCTGTATATTGTTCATTTTGAAATGCTTCTTCTAATACCTTTCCACCAACAGCATTTTGCTGATATGTTCTGTAACAATACTGCATACATCTGATGTATTTTTTATAAAATACACATCAGAAATCAAAATATTCCAGAGGTTGGACTATTTTGTTGGCCCAAAAATGTGTTTTTTAATATCCTGAAGAATCTATTTTAATTAAGGTCTTGGATATTCATTATATTTTTGATAAAAACGTTTGAGAAATACTCTTTAGGAAAAACCTCACATTAAATGAGCAATGATAGTCTGCACTTATTTGGTTGTATAAGACAAAAAACATTCTGGTCTCTCTGAATTAAAACTAATTTCAAAAACTGAGTATAAATTGACTTGGAATGAGAAGAAGCTAGAGATGTTAGAATCTGTACACCGATATCATGAGCAACATAAATGACATAATATTCTTTAAGGGGAAGAGAATCTACTACATACAACATTTATGATAGTGCCTTTCACATCTTAAAGGGAAAAGAAGAGGACAAATAAATGTAACTGACTAAATACAGTACTTTGGGGTTAAGATGTATAAAAAACAGCACAAAACAAGCGATTACATTCATATATAATTTTTTCCTTTTAAAGAAAGCCTCCAAAATACATATTTTCAAAAAATGGAAGTCAAATCATTTGTTTTCATCCACGTTTCCCTCGTTTGTCACCTTCATTGCACTCTATGTAAGCAAAATCATTACAGTGAATATTTTGAGAAACAGCATTGCGAGTATTGTGACCCTGTGTTCTGCAACTTTTGGGCTTTGGACTTCAATTCCCAGAAGCCTAAGTCAGTACATTGGCTGATCAGTGCTTTGGGGAAATGACTTAAGCTTCTGGGAACTGACGGCCAAAACCCAAAGGTTGCAGAACACTGTGACCAGATACTTTTCTGTTAATGGCAAAATATGAAAATGAGAACAGGCCCATTCATTCCTATTTTCTAACTCTGATTGAGGTTAAAGGTAAAGGTTGTCCTTGCTCGAAAGCCAGTCGTATCCGACTCTAGGGTTCAGAGCTCATCTGTTTATAGCCACTCTCTGTGTCTGCAGACGTTTCCATGGACATGTGAAAGGCATTGCCTTAACAACGGAGTGCCCAAAACTCTGTTTACCTTACCACCAAAGTGGTCTCTATTTATCTACTTGCAATTTCTTGCTTTCGAACTGCTAGAGTGGCTGGAGCTGGGACAGAGACGGGAGCTCACTCCATTATGTAGTACTCGGGAATCGAACTCTGACCTTCCAGTGAGTGAGTTCAGCTTCTTAACCACTTGAGCCACTGCAATCCTCCTGATTGAGGTTACTGATAACCAAAACAATCATTTCTTTTCTGATATACTGTAGTTGTGAAACTAAACAAAAAGGTTTTAAAAGTAAATAGATTTTAAAAACAAAACTTGTGTATTAGTGAAAAATATGTATTGAGGGGGTAGCCAGCAAGAGCACATGGGGGGGGGGGGGGGAATCGCATGACTGAGACTTTCTGAGTTGTGAGATATGTTCAGTGATTTGATGGTGTTTTCACTGAGTCCCATGTAGGATAGTGAAGATTTATAAGATTTGTGACTCAAATCCTTATCAGAGAAGCAGAAAAGTTACAGATACTGTATGTCCACAGAATCCAATAATGTTGGGGATGGCTTACTCTATTCTACTTTGCAGTTTAAAGGCACTAATTGAAAAATGGATGGAGGCATCACCTATTTTGAATTTTTAAAAATTATTTATTGAAATTTTAATAAACATAATAGAAAAGCAAAAACAAACTAAAACAATACATAATACAAAACAATATCTCAGTTATGATGAGTGTAATTCTTATTTTAACTACTATTATCTATCTTAAAACCTATTATTTCTAAACATTCTCTTCAATCACGTATACAACTATATTATTCATTTACTCAATTCTTATATCTTAATTTCTCACATTATTTCAAAATAAACATTTTCACCCAAGTGCTATCTACAATGCCCTGGGAAAAGCCGCATTTGTCATAAAATATATTATTATTTCCAAAAGCTCATTTGATCTGGTATAGGCCTGCCACCTTTACTCTTAACCAGAGTATATTCCAAAAAAGGCTGTTCTCCATTTTTACTAATATAAACAGTAACTTACCTTCCTTATTTCTCTATTATGCCAGCCACTGTCAAAACTGTTAACTTTCTGAAGAATATTTTTTATTTTGATAAATAGAAATGGCAATTAAATAAGCATTACATAGTCTGTTTTTTATGTCATCTCACATAAAGTAACTAATTATCCTTTTTATGAAGCAGAGGACTGTGCATAAATCTGGCTTTCATATGCATTAATGAAATCAGTGATGTTACAAAATCTTATTAAAATAGCCTGCTATGCAAAGAGTTCAGTTCTGTCCTCCATCCATGTATTGGCCCTTTCAATCTTTAATTCTTTAAATTAATTCAAATTTTTTCTATGCCTCTGATAAACAACTATGTTATAATGCTGGAAAACAAAGTATTTTCCCCATTTTTTTGTATGAGGTCTCAATTTAATTGGCTTCCATGGAATTCTGTATACATTATTGAGGTGAATCCTTCCATCTCCACATACGGTATGCAATCCAGAGCTGTAACTACAAATATGACCCCAGGGCCTCACTGTGCTGCTAGTAATGCTTGGCTCAAGGAGACTGGCATATACAGGAAGAAGACAGATTAATAGAAAAGGGTCTGAATATGAAATAGCCATATTGACTCCAGAGTAAGCATGCTTGTTTTCTATGTCCTTCCGAATGATGAATACTTGGAAGTAGAACATGCACTTGGGGTAGGTAGGGCCATGGCTTCCAGGAACCAATAACAATAGGCAGATCTATGTCCATCCAGCAGTAATTTTTGCATCATCTACAATTCAGTACCCTGGGTCAAAGCTCCAGTCACTCCACCCTATTTGCAGCTCAAACTCATTGAAACAGATAGCACCAGAAAAATCTGCAGTTCTCAAATTTGGAATGTGCAACTTCTTGGAAGCCCTAATAAAATCTCCAGAGTCAACATGGACAACGAGACAGTGAAAACTACATCCTATGAAAAATGCACCTGTCAATTCTACTAAATATTTGAAATCTTAGCAGATGAACAAATAGTTTCAAATGCTTTATTTAATTAAAAGACTAATCTTTTTTAATGAAGAATATATCATGGAATAAAAAGTGCTACCTTTTTTGAGGTCTTTTTAAATGTTTTCCTATACAGTTTTGCAGCTGTTTGGTCCTTCCTGTTGTCTCAGTACAGAAGCCATAACTATTTATTCCTTGCGTTACAATTGGATTCACAAAGGCCTGAGCAAATGAGATAATTCATCAGCAATTGGTAACCAAAAAATTAGGGCAGCTGCCCTGTTCCCTTCATACTGTTCTACAAACAAATAATAGCACTGCCAGTTTCTGAAATAACTTCCAACCTCAGTGTGTGCTTTCTCCAAGTGAAATGCCAAGAAAATGTCTTTGTGCTCAAAATTCCAGAGAGCCACAATGTAGATGGTATTACTTCACATTCCACCACATATCTTTATAATATGGCAAAATGATACAAATGATCATGATGCTCCAGGGTAACAAAGCTCATCCTTTGGTACTCTGTGCAGGCTCCCAGTGTCTTGGTAAAGAGTAGGGCTTGTCAATACAAGGCTCCCACCCATGCCTTAAAGCTGAATAAAGTACTGATTTTTAATGTACCCCTTTGGAACTTCTGGTAAAGGTCTACTGTGCACTAAATTTCTGTTTGCACACCACTGAAGAGTTCTTCTTAGGTTGTCATCAGTCTTTTATTTCCAGAGGAACTATAGCAGTGGCTTGACGTCTCTGACTTGCATGTAAGAATTAGAAACTGAAACACTAGTAATCTTAACAGAACACCTTCCCTTATAGTTCATCTGGTAACCATCCAACACTTTGTGTCAAGTTAAGAAATTGGGGGGGGGGGGGGGGGCTTCTTCCGAAAAAGTAGCCATGTTAGTCTGTTTCAACATGTTGGTATAATTAAATAAGAAAATGGAGGGAAGGGGAAAGAATGAAAAAGAAAGAGAATAAAATGTTGCATAACTTTGCAGATCAATAGGTTTATTTCTCAGTGAGCTTTTTGTGGATCCACAAAAGCTCATACTGAAATAAATCTGTTAGCCTTTAAAGTACAACAATATGTTGCTTTTCTTCTGACTCTCCCCCTCCCCTGCCCTTTCATTTTGTCAGCAAAAGGAACTTATCAACTAGTGAGGACAGCTGCACTAGGCAAGGAAGAAATGAAACAGCTGCCTGGTAAACTATGATCAGCATAAAGTCTCTTTGGCCAATATTAGCAATACAGTCTAAGGCAGTGTTTCCCAACCTCTGGTTCTTGGACTTCAATTCCCAGAAACCTAAGTCAATTCCCCAAAGCAGTGATCAGCCAATGTACTGACTTAGGCTTCTGGGAATTCAAGTCCCCCAGTGGTGCCTGGGGCCCATGTTGGGAACCATTGGTCTAAAGGTTCCAATGCTTTGGAATTTGGTTATATTTACTTCTATGAAGAGTCAGTTAATTAGCCTTCTACCTTGCTAGCCCATTAGGGATGTAGGGGATTAAAACAAAAGTATTTATGTATCCTTATCTACTGGTCAAAAAGCTTACTTATTTCTTTGTACAAATACTTCAATATCAGTCTCTCATTACATACTGTTATGAACTAAAGCATTATCTAACTAAGGGTGCAGATGCAAAACTTGATGATGAAATTTAGGGTAAAGCAAGATGTCCTGTCTACTCCCAACACTTATTTTTACCTTACTGTGAAGGAATGTGACTCAAGCTACAAATGCTCATTATAGTAAGATTTACTAGAGAATTTCTGACAGCTGTGAGTATTCTACAAAGAACCAAATGTTCTGGGTAGTGCAAAAAAGCACACACAAGTTCACAGTTTATACCAGACTACCTCAACCCAGTGCTATACAATTATTCTCCACCTGGAGTGGTAGGAATTGTAGCCCACTATGTTCTACTGTATGTGTGTGTTTTATTAATCACCTGGAGTGGGTACACTACTCAGAAGGGCGGTTGTCGAGTCCGTCGCTTTTAGTAAAGAATAGTCCAGCAACAAGGAACAGAACAACGAACAACGGTTTATTGTAAAGTCTTGCAGGCAATCTTACATTGGTATCCAGACAACAGATGGCTACATGATTCCCCAGTAATCGGTCTCTCCGAAATATACCGTATTGAACTAACTAGGCTACACCCCATGTGTGCATCTGGAGAAGACCCAAAGGCTGCCTGAGAAAGCTTGGCCCTGCACTGAATACTGAACGTATGTCCGGTCCAGCCACACCCTTGTTTACCCCTGGCGCTTATATACTGTCTTGACCCGCTCCTGCATTAGGAAATAACTTTTCCAACTCCTCTCCTCAAAATTAACTAAGATTCTGCATTTTTCCCCTCTCTATTTTTCAGAGGTCATATTATCCAGTATTTTTTTATTACAGGAAATTGTGGTAAACGCTAATAGAGCTATGTGTCAATTATTAATACAGAACAGAAAACCCTGGAGAAGCAAGGAAAACTTTCACACTACTTGTGAAGGATAAAAATTTTCAATTACAGATACCTAATCATACTAGTTCATCTTAATATAAAACTATTACATTTGTTTTATAAGTTTGTTGGCTAATACAGCTCAGTAGATTGAAATGCCAGGCCAGGAGTTTACTTCTCCACTGCATCTCCTGGAACAGGGGTCAGCTGAAATAATTCAAAACTTGAATGGCTGATGGGGTTATGTGCTGCTTATGCAACTTTGGCCAAGCTTCACGGATTCAGAACACCACCAGAAGAAAAGACTAGTAAACCATATCTGAATACTTTATAATGGCTGGGTTGCCTAAGTTGGAATCAACATGGCAACACACAGTTAAATTAATTATACATCCTTCTTAATATAGTACACCCAACTCTAGTTCTGTACAACCAGTTGCATATAATTATGGAGCCTCCACAAGATGCATTCCAACAGAGCCCATCTGACCACTGAAATACAGAGGCAGATCTGCATCCAGATTCAAATTCACACAAGCCAAGCTCATAATTCTTTCAAACTGGATCAGGGAGAATAGCTAATAAACTAATATCTGCTATAGTATACATTATTAAGTACTTCAACATGTTTTATTTTTGTTTGTTTTTTGTGAAGTTATATTCAGGTTCTAACACGGTTAACATTTTCACAAAGCTTTTATTCTTAGGAATTTATTAATTTTCCCACAACTTTATCCTTCCATTTCCATGATGAAAAGCTACTTTAAACTCCAAGATAGATTTATAATAAATAATTTTATCCTTCAAGTAAATTCTGACTTGTGGCAACCATTTCCAGTACTCAGAAGTAATTCACTATTCGCTCCTTCTGGGACTGTGCAGCTTGGCCAAGGTTATGCAGTCTGGCTCTTGTCCTGGGAGGCACAGTGGGGAATTGAATTTACAGCCTCTGATTCTGCAGCCAGATACCTATCTCACTGAGCTATCCAGCCAGCTAAGATATATCAACATAGGGACAAAGAAGAGCTTTTCCCACTAGGCTATTCTGATCTCAACAGTTATGAGCTATATGACTTTAGGATACTCAAGAGGAGGGTGTTAAAGTAGCAGAATAACACCTTGCTATTCAAGCATCCATCTGGCATTCAGAGCTGCACATAGTATTTCCCCTGACAATGGAGATTTTGTTTCTTGACAATGGAGATTTTGTTTAGTCATCAGGACTAAAAGCTGTGACAAAGGTATCCTCCATGAATTAATCTAATCCTTTTTAATGCTATTTTAGCGAGCAGCCACCACAATAGCTTAAATTTTTAGATTTATAAGCTAATTGTGTATTGGGTTAAAAAAGTATTTGTGCAAATTTGTGCAAAGAAGTATCCAGTACCTTGTATAAGCCCAGGCCCATTTAATTTAAGTGTGGTGATCTCTGGCTTACACAAAAACAACCCAAAAATTGTTCAGAATTATATAAGGGAGTCACAAGATTCTGCCCACAATTATCAAGTCTAGAAAGAATGCGTTAGAATAGGCAACTTAAAGAGGGACAATTTAAATATTTAAGGAATCGTATATTTCTTGTTACATGTTTTCCTTCCAGTGATGGGATTTCCTGAGAGCATCATGCTTCAGTAATCAAACTTACAAATGAAATGCATGTTTACCTCCAGATGATTGACATCCACACCCACAGAAGCACACTGGACTATGTACCTGAAAAACTTTTGCTAAGAGAAACGTAAGTTTTTTTAGCCCTAGGATCCGCAGCAATATTAATTGTACCTAAATAGTATCTCAAAATAGCGTAGGCTTCAGTCTAAGCAAATACCAACTGGAATTAATTATGTGAGCTAATAAAGAAACTCACCACTGAAACAATATCCTCCAGAAATCACCAGAAATCTATTTCTATGTGTGTTTGCACAATAAGTCAATCTGTGTACTCAAATTTTATATCTACTCTTTTATGGCTGAGAGCTGTTTTTATCAAACCCATAAAGTGATCAAACCCATGGTACAATATGTTTCAGATTTAAAGCTTCTACCATCATAGTGGAGAAAAGCATGAAAATGTGACCAAGATGTGATATAAAAGCATTAGTGCCTAAAATAAACAGAGACCACATATTTACAATTTGGAACTAAAGTCTGTTCCATTACTTTCAAAAGAAGAGGAGGCAAGATTGGTTTCTGAGTTTCAAGAGCTGGACATCCTGAAATCGGGTACAGAAAGAATGTGAGGTTTGGAAATACAGTAATATCTCATACAAAGTCCGCTTCATACAACATCGAATTCATACAACATCGCCTAATTCCTTGAAAAAAGTTGCCTCATACAAAGTCATTTTGTATGAGGCATTGGGGTTTTCCCAGGATGCATTGTGCCTGGCGTATAAAAGGAAGGGCGCATGCGTGCATTGCTCTTGTGGGTTTTGAATGAGGTGAAGAGTGGGGAAGTAGACAGGGGAGGGCAATTTTTGGTAGAGAAATTTTTTGGTGGAGTGGGCAATTCTCAACCTCTCAACTCATCTCAACTTTAATTTATACCCCACCCCAATTGTCTGGTGTTTGCTGCTGCGGTTTTTTAAAAACAGATTGCATGTTCCATAATTTTTCCTGTTGGTCTTTTTTTGGGAGGCACTATTTTGGTGGGGTGGGCAATTGTTTGGTGTTTGCTGCTGTTTGGATGTTAACTTTTAAACCTGCACTTCGTAAAGTTTTCAAAAGTTAAAAACTTGTTGTATGCTTTGTCCCCTAAAATCAGGGTTATTTGACATGTTTTTGTAATGTATTTAGCCTTTAGACAATGATTTCTTAAAGTTCTGTCAGTTTCCTATCTGTTTCCTTGACTTTGCCCTGAAGTCTGTGCTGTTACAGTACAATGTATCTCTATGGAAACGACGTTGTACAAGGCATCGCAGCAAGGATTTGGACATTGTATGAGGCATCGCGGCTAGAATTTTGCATGCCTCATTCAAAGTCAAAATCCGTATAAAGTCCAAACTTGTGGAACCAAGTTTGGACGTTGTATGAGGTATCACTGTAACATAGAAATTAAGCACACAAGGAACAGATGAGGAAACAGTATGATAGGTAGATAGCTTAGAGCAATGTTTCTCAATGCAATGGGCGTAACACATAATGGAGATCCTTAAAGACACACCCCACAGGTGGAAGAAACAAAACATTCCAGACTTAAGAACCCTGGGGGCAGAAACAACAGTCTGAAATTAAACCTCTTATGTGGTGAGAGGAGGGGGAAAGCCCAAAAAGTTTTCCAGTTGAGCCTTTGTCAGACTGTAACTGGCAATGACCTTTAAAATCCTGACTGAGCTTTAGTCTTCTAAGCCATGTGAAAGACTGTATCTTCCTATATGTGCATCCTCATGCATTAAGATCTCAGGGGAGAGACTTCTTTCACTCCCACCATTTTTACAAGAGAGGGCTTATTCTTTGGTTGCTCCCAGATAACAGAACTTCCTCCCTTGGGAGATTCAGCTGACTCCTTCTTAAAAGAGGCTTCTGGGCAGCCAGGAGGCCACTGAGATGGAGAAGTCAGTTAAAATGTAGAAATTAAAATTTAAGTGATGCTTTAAATATGAACATATTACAAATATGAATCTTAATCAATTTGTTTGAATCAATTGTTGATTTTATCATTTTTGGTATATTGCATTGGCTCCCCATAAGAGGGAAAGATGGCATAGAATTACCAATTAGAAAATCTTTACCTATAAGGAGGGACGTTAACCGTTGGTGTCCGGCATGCATGCCCACACCCGTCCTTACTATCCCCTACCAATCCGCCGACACTTGCCTTCACCCCGACCGACCATCGCCGTAAGGGTCCGGTAGTCGCCAGTGGGGAAACCGCCCTATGAACGCAGCAACAAAAAAACTACCAGGCCCAGCGTCCTCCGTGCCGTGCCACCCCTCAGCCAATGAAGCTGAAGGGCACGAGCATGGAGGAGGCTGGACAGCCGGCCCGGGGAAAGGCCCAACCTGCAAAAGATAAGTGAGGAGGGGGAGAGGGACTGAGGGGGACAGGGCCCAGGAATCGCCCCGCCCACCCACCCCACCAAACCATAACCCCTCATCTTACCTTTTGCAGTTTGGGCCTTTCCCCATGGCACGGCCTTCTCCGCTGGGATGCGCACCGGTCTGTCCTCCGATCCTGCCGGGGTTGATGCGTCGACGCCGGGAGGATCGGAGGACAGACCGGTGCGTGTCCAAACTCAGAAGGCCACGCCGGGGAGAACGGACCAGCCAGCAAAAGGTAGGGGCAGAAACTGGGGGAGAAAAACCTCACTGCCCACCCGCACCACCAGCTTGCCTCACCAATCGCGGCCCCCCTTACCTTTTGCCATGCCTTCGGCCATGCCTCCTTCCCGGGCAGCAAAAAACACAAGGGCGCCAAAGGCTCCCGCAGCACCCACACCGTTTGCCAGGGAATGCAGGGCCGAAGGACCCGGCCACTGCCTCCTCAAATCTTTATTATTACAGCCAAAGGCCAGACAGAGTGCACCAGATAACACAACCATTCTGGCATCACATGTAGAAAAAAAGGATTTCTGACACACCGAGCATATACAGTAAAATATTAAAAAAATAAAAATTTGTTTGAGAATCCTATAATACACACCATAGTATTTTGCTTTAGTCTGACTGTCCCAAGTTCACGTTTGCGAATTTTAACACTGGAGGCTCACTATTTACTGAGCACTATTGGGGTCAGAAGACATGAATCGCCATACTTTTGCAAATGCAGGATGATTTCCATGCAAACCTGGCGACAGCAGCCATCATTGCCTTGGAACTGTCACATAGTAATACACTCAAGTTTCTATTATCGCTGGAGGCCAAGTACGGAACTGCTAAAAAGAGCTCTTTTCTGAGATCTTCATAAAAGGGACACTCTAAAAGAATGTGCTCGGAATTTTCTATCTTGTTGGTGTGACAAGCACATATACGTTCACAAAGTGGGATTTTCTTAAAAAGCCCCTCCCTAAAAGCCGAGGGAAGCATATTGTGTCGAATGAGACTAAAAGAGCGTCTGTGGTCTCGGTTATTTAAAGAGGAAAGATAGGACAACGGTTTAAGCATGTTAAAATGCAGCCACTCAAACAAGGAAGAAGTAACTTTGGTTAGATCGATTTGGCGGTATATATCAGTTACCCTTTGTTTAATTTCCTCCCTGGCTCGATTTGGTCCCAGGGAAACAAGGTGAGTTTTAGAAAGTCCATATGATGTCAAAACTGCTTCTATATAAGAAATCCAAGGGGAAGTTACATTATCTGCCATCATTAAGGTAAGTAGACCCACTGGAAAAAACAGAAGTTTCACCCAATACATAGCAGCACATGTTAATAATCTGGCCTTCACGGTTAGCATGCCCATTTCTAACCTTAGGGCAGCGTTAGAAATGCAAGATGGAGTTTGCATAATGGACCTCAGGAACTTAGATTGGACAATTTCTAAGGGATGGACACTCGATGCAGCGCTAAATGGGGCCCCATAAGACATTTGAACAAGGGGTTTGGCTGAATACAGCCTTAGAGCGGCTACAACATTATAACTGCCTTTCTTCCAGAAAAAGTTTTGAATGGCACCGGCACTACTCCTTGCCTTAGAGGCTAGGTGCATTATGTGTGAATTTTTGCTACCGTTAGATTGAAAGATTACCCCCAGGTAATTATAATAGTGGGTCTGTTCGATTACTTGTTGGTTTAGATACTACTGGTGTATTTTAGGTTTTGTGGCAAACACCATAGTTTTAGTTTTGGAGTAATTAATCTCCAGTTGGTTTTGGTGACAGTAATTGGCAAAGGTGCAAAGAGCCTATGCATCCCAATTTGCGACCTGGAAAGTACAACCACATCGTCAGCGTAAAGAAGTATTAGGATATGCTTCGTACCCAGCTTTGGTGAGTGGAAGTCCCTGCAGTTAAGACACTCCTGCCTAACACCCCTATCCGTTTTAACGACGGGGAATGCAAGGGCGCCAAAGGCGCCTGCAGCGCAATTCCTGTTCACCCGGAGAGAAGGCCGTGGCCGGCTCCTTCGGCCCTGCATCCTCCCCAGGTGCCAACCAAACCACCCTACCCTCTCAGGAAGCCTTCACCTTCCGAAGGTACTTACCCAGCTAGAGAAAGAAAGAAAACAGTAGCCTTCTCTCTCTCTCTCTCTCTCTCTCTCTCTCTCCCTCACTCACTCTATCTGTCTCACTAATCCCCTCTGGTGGGCTGCTTTCTTCTCTCTCTCTCTCTCTCTCTCTCTCACTCACACTCACTCACTCATGCACATACACACACACACACACACACACACACGAGTCACCCCTGCCTTGCCAGAATTATTAACTGTGCGTTGGTAGTTGAGGGGTTGTTGTTTTTTTGGAGGGGGGTTGTGCACACACACCCCTAAACCACCCCAAACACCCACTCACACATAATAGCAAAAAAATGCTAGTAAAAACATAAGAATATAAGAACATCCTTACAGGAACAGGCCACAGCCCATCCAGTTGAGCATTCTGTCTCACACAGTGGCTCACCATTTGCTTCAGGGTATTCTCAAGCAGATGCCTTCACCTGCTTAGGATTCCCTGGAAATGGCATTGAGAGATAACCTGCCTATCTCTCCAACCCGGAGGTTGTTCTTAGGTATCCATAATTATAGCCATTGATTCCCTTGTTCTCCATGAACTTGTCTAATCCTTTCTTAAAGCTGTCAAGGCTGACAGCTGTCACCACTTCTTCTGGCAGGGAGTTCCACAGACCAGTGATCCTCTGGGTGAAAAAGTACTTTATCTTATTTGTTTGAGAACTGTTATGCACCAGTCTGCTTCTAACCACAAAGTAAACATATTACTGGAGCCTACATTATTTTAAAGCACCTCAAGACTCAACCACTTCTAGAAAACCTAAAAAATGCATCCTAATAACTTGCTTTAAGTCTTAAACCAGCCTCCCTCACTTATGGAAAGCATTCAAAGACAAATTTTAGTATACAGTACATACATTTTTACAGTATATTAAGAGCCCAGTCTTATTTATGGTTGACAGCTGGATGTGTCTTCTGACTATGTAAATAATTCCAGCACACAATGAATTTATTTAATGTTTTAAATGTATTTTTATGACAAGTTACTAGGATTTTTAAAATTTTAATTTGTTGTTTATGTTTCATTTTATTTACATTGTAGTTTTAATGTATTTTTGCTTCAACCAAGTCCATGCTATGGTCCAAAGAGAAAAATAAAGACAAAATACAGTGGTAACTCGCTTAAATAGCATAATGTGTTCCACAGGATTGCTCTCTAAGCGAGTTTGCTCTTTAAACAAAACAACATTGTAAGTGACCAATTGTGGCTTCTGGCGGGGGGGGGGTTGCGAACCCTGATGTAGTTGTTAAGCGAGTTTTGGTTGGTTTTAGTTGTTAAGAGAGGCGACCATTCAGAGAAAATTCTGCTCTTTAAGCGAGTTAGTCTCTAAGCAAGGCACTCTTTATGCGAGGTTTTACTTACTGTATTTTGATGTCATTTCCAGAGGAGAAAAAGAAACAATACAGTCATGTCAATAAATATTGGAACATGGATAACTTTTTTGGCATGTGGCCTCTGCACCCCACCACAGTGAGGATGAAAGGAAACATTGAAGATGGGAGCAGTCGGGACACAGCATGATAGCTAAAACACTGGGAGTCACCAATACAATAGTTTGGACCATTCTGAAAAAGTAGGGAAGTGACTGGTAAGCTAAGCAACATCAAAAGGCCTGAATGACCATGGAAGATGACAAAAATGTTAATCTTGTTCCAATAGTTCTGGATCTTACTATATATGGAGATAGAATAACAAAAAGAGGGTACAAGGGAACATTATTTTTTAATGTTGTAAGCCACCTTGAGTCTCCCATGGGGATTAAGGTGGCATCATCAACAACAACTATCATTATAATCATGGTCTCTTAACACAACCCCTTCCATGACAAACATTTCAGTGGATGTGTTCTATTTCTAAGCAAACTAAGTCAGCTGCTAGGATCTATCAGAGAATAAGGTGAAATATTATCACATTTCATTGTATCATATGTCTGTCTAGAGCAGGGTTTCCCAACCGTGGGGCCTCAGATGTTCTTGGACTTGAATTCCCAGTAGCTTTGATTAGCAAGTGACTTGGGCTTCTGGTAACTGACGTCCAAGAACATCTGGGGGGCCAAGGTTGGGAGATCCTGCTCTAGAGCCTTAATATAATTCTACAAAAAGCTTACCAGTTGTTTGTTCTACATACAATGTTTCTGGGAATAAAATGTGGAAACCAAGTCAAAAGACTTGTTCAAACCCCAACACCTGTACAAATGTATGTAACACAAAAAGACTTGTAAAACTATCTTCTTTCTCAAATATGTCCCTTTCTGCTCATTTTGGAGCTACCTGACTGGGTTTTCCACAATGATTTACATGCAAATGCTGTGCAAAGGTTTGGAATTCCCAAACAATATACATTTTCCATCCTTTAAATGGCTGAGATCAGAAACACCTGTGTATCTGTGTATTTGGGTGGAACTGGGTCAACTCCTTTCACATAAGTCAAAATAGGTGCATTTGAAACTATGTGATTTATAAGTTACGCCTCTTTTTGTAAAATGCTTTCAAATCTATTTGTCTACTTTTCCTTGAAAATGCTGGTTGCAAAAATGTTGACTTACAACTGATTTATGATCTTTGCAAATGTGCAAAGACACAATTTCTGCAAATCTGTTAACACAGGTAGGATTACTAGCAAATGAGACAATAGTACAATATTAAGAATAACAGACTCGAAATAAGAACACATATTTCTAAACACGTCGTTCCTCAAAGACATGTTGAGTTTGACAGCGATGTGGTGGCAGCCTTGCACCAAAGACCCTCGGCAGCCTCATCAGAGATGGGGCGGCATCAGGCAGAGCAGTGGCCGGAGCAGTGGAGGAGGTGAGCGGCAGAGGAGCTTCGGTGTCGGGCAGGCAGACAGAGGAACCAGAGGCGGCAGTGGTGGGTTTGCAGCCATGCCTGCCTTGCCCCCCCCCCCTAATCTGGGGGAAGAGGAGGAAGAGGAAGATGCTCCTGCCTCTCTCTTTTTTTCTGGTCCAAGGGAGGAGGAAGAGGGAACCGCGACCGCCCTACGTGGCTGGCCTGGGCCCAGGGGGAGAGGAAGACAGGCAGTCTCCCCCCGCCATCGCTTGGGCATTCCTGCCTCTGCTCCCCCCCCCCCACAGGGTCCCAGGGAGGAGAGGAAGAGGGAACCCTGACCGCCTAATGCGTCTGTAGGCCTGCCCAATGCCTCCACTCTGCTGCCGCCTCCACGCTCAAGGCAGGAAATGCTGGCTTGGCTTGCCATGCATGCACAAGTGGGGAAGTGGGTGTGGCCACCAGAAATTTTTACCACCACCCCGCGCGGACTGGGGCAGACCGGGAGCTGCCCACCACTGATTGAAACACTGGCCAAACACATTAAACCTGCTTTTTGGTGTAATAATGACCTTCCAAAACTGTATTAAAAACTGATGCAAAACACTATGTCTAAATCCAATGATCAGCTAAAGATGACCAACTGATAGAGATAAGTTGAAATGAACTGGACTTATTAACTAACACTTATGCAAATACAGCTGATCAAAGTGAGTCTGTTCCAGTAAAAATCAACACTTTTTTAGTCCTTAGTTTTGTACTAATTACTTTTGGTTTCTATTAGATTCAGAAACCAGAAAGTAATTACAGGCACTATGTTTGGCAGAAGTTTCTTAAGAGTAATTGTCTTGCATCTAGAAAAGTATGGAAATTATAATCAAATTTTATAGATGTTTACTTGGAATTCCTATGCAGTCTTAACATTCATGAAATTGATCTTCTCTAGTATGACTAAATCTGGATGTAGAACCAAAAGAAGTCTGTGGTTTTAAAGCAAACATTATTGTGCATTATATGTAGGCTTCATGTCCAAGGCCTTGGCCTGTACACCTAGGTTGACCAAAGGCTCTGTAACAGTGATGGCAAACTTTGGCACTCCAGATGTTCTTGGACTTCAATTCCCAGAAGCCCAAGTCAGCACTCCTGTTTATCAGGGCTTCTGGGAATTGAAGTTCGAGAACACCTGGAGTGCCAAGGTTCACCATCGCTGCTCTATAACATCACAAACCAATGAACACGGAATGGGTGAATATAAAATCCCAGTAATTTAAGAGAAAGGTTAGTTCAACCTCAATTGAAAGCTACTGATATTAGACGCGCCCAAAATATTTTGTTACAGCAATCAATTAATATGCCTCCTTTTTAAAGATACATAGATTTAAATAAGTATCTTATATTCTTTTTTCCTTGGTAATGTATGGAATGGATCAATCTATCTGAACCACAAATGTCTTATTGTTTATTCTCCTCAGTCCTGCTTAAGGGCTAGATACTTTACCCAGGGAAGGAAACAGAGAAACAGCAAAGACACAAACATTTGGATCATCCTTTGTTCATTTTGTGCAAGGATCAAGGCAATATACCTTCAGCTTCCTGAGCAGTATTAGCAGTACAATTTGTTGTTACTGCTTCATTTTATCTACCTGGTAAAACATGATGGAGTGAGCTCCCATCTCTGTCTCAGCTCCTGCCACCCTAGCAGTTCGAAAGCAAGAAATTGCAAATAGATAAATAGGTACCACTTTAGTGGGAAGGTAAACAGTGTTCCATGCACTCTGGTGTCTAGTCATGCCTGCCACATATCCACAGAAACGGCTGCAGACACACATAGCACTGCCTCTTTAGCTATAAATGGAGATGAACACCAAACCCTAGAGTTGGATACGGCTGGCTTTTGAGCAAGGGCAATCTTGAATCTTTGCCTTTAAATGCTGCTTGTGTGCACACACAGAAAAGTATCCATTTCTCATATACAGATGTTTAGAAGTGCAACCAAAAGATCAAGTTCTATTTGGATCAAACACAAGTTTCTTTCTGTATCCATAATCATTACACACATATTTCTGCTCCCAAGCCCTCATTCTGGGAGTTTTCAGCATTCTTCCAGAATGAACAGAAATCAATTGCTAAAAACTAGATCAATATATAAACATTGCAGTATCTCTCCAGAAATAGAATCCTGAGCACAAAGAAAGTCACCTGAAATAAAAATAAATTCACAGACCTGATTTGATTATTTTTTCACTTTGAGTATGTCCAGACCGGGGATTTGGGCCATGCTAAAAAGCTTCTTATCATTCCTGTGATCAGTTTTATCTATGACTGAGAATCACTGGAGCAATTTACTGTTCACACTGCATATGTTTATTTTCCTGTGCCAAAGAGCCCAGACATGTCTTCAGATCACTCTGCCTTGTCCCCCTGGTTTGCTTATTCTCTCTCTCTCTCTCTCTCTCTCTCTCTCTCTCACACACACTCACACACACACACACACACACACACACACACACACACACACACACACACACACACACACACACACACACACACACACACACACACTCTTACCTGCCTTCTTTTGCAGGCATCATTTATCAGCCCACAAACTTTACCTTCCATTTTTTGTTTGTTAAAATAAACAAAACTGCAATGCATTCAACTAGCACAGTGGTGGCGAACCTATGACACACATGCCAGATGTGGCACTCGCAGGCCTTTCTGTTGGCAGCACGACGTCACCCCAGCACAGAGTTTGCCCCACCCCTCTGCCCAATAGCCCAATGGGAGTGCTTCCTCCTTCCGCCAGGTGTGTGTGTGTGTGTGTGTGTGTGTGTGTGTGTGTGTGTGTACACATACATACATACATCATCTCGTATCTAGAATAGTGTTGCATTGTTTGGAGAAATATTTTTTTTAAAGATGAAAGTAGAAGAAGAGAGTTCTCCATTGTCAAATTTAATGTAACAACCCATTAAATACTGGGCAATTCGAAAGCAAGAAATTGCAAGTAGATAAATAGGTACCACTTTGGTGGGAAGGTGTACTCCAGTGTCTAGTCATGCCTGCCACATGACAATGGAAATGTCTGTAGACGCAGACAGTACCTGGCTCTTTGACTATAAACAGAGATGAGCACCAAACCCTAGAATTAGCTACGACTGGCGTTCTGGCCCCGGCCCGTGCCCTGGTGCGATGGATCCGCAGCATCCATGGGTGCCGGTGTGTGGGTGGGGTGGGCAGCCGTTGCCTCGGTTGCAGGAGTCTCTAACAGGGTGAACCAACTATCTCACTGCCAAACCAGAAACTGAGGGAAGGCCATATAATTGCCAAGAAAAAGACTGATGAATTGCACATCCTAAATTCTTAACGCCTGATAAACCTGAAGGCTATGCCAAACTTTAATCTGTTTAAACCATATACTATAGTACTGTCGAGAACTTAATTCATCTTTATCGATGTACAGTACTTTCAGAAGGAGCATCTTTAAAACTGCTATCTAGACAAATGAAAGTAATTTACAGGAAACAGTACAAGTGGCATCAACTGAGCCAACGTGCAGGAGTCAATACCCCGTTCCCACCCCCCACCCCCCAGCCAGGTTTTTAATCTGCCAGCCAGGTTCTTAACCCTTTCCGAAAGGGCAGTAATTCTGACTGAAGTCTTAAGTCTGCTGGCAGGAGGTTCCAAAGAGTTGGGGTGGACACAGAGAAGGCCCTTCTCCTTGTGCTAGAGAAGCGAGCCCCTCTAGCCGATGGGACACTGAGGAACCCTCTCCAGTCCGCCCTGGTAGGATGGGTGGACTCCCTTTGGGAGATGCGGTCTCTTATTCAGTTCATTTACAAATATCATAAATATCCCTTCAGCTGGAGAAATCCTATGGAAGAAATCTATAAGTTTTGACCATACTCTACATCAGGGTTCGCAACCTTTTCGTGCCATGGGATGGACCACCACCACCACCCAAGTCAGCCGAGTGGGCCAGTCACATGGTTCCTCCCACCATAAACACTGCCATAAAACGACAGCTGCAGGTGCATTTACAGCAGCATTTACAGCAGGCGTGTTTACGCATGCGTGTTTACGCATGTGTGTTTTGCAGCTGTCATAAACGCATCCGCTTCCGGTAGCTGCGAGGGCGGCAGCAGACCACATGAAATAGTGCTATGGACCAGATCCAGCCCGCAGGCTGTAAGTTGGCCACCCATGCTCCACATCAATGGTTGGCATGATTTTATTAGCCCATTGTTTTTAATGCTTTAAGAATATATTTTTGTGCTACCGGATCGTACACTACCCCCTTTCCCCTTCGAATATGCCTAACAGTTTGAAAGTAAGAAATTGCAAATAGATAAATAGGTACTGCTTTGGCAGGAAAGATAACAGCGTATAGTCATGACCACAGACGTGTCTGCAGACACAGACAGCCCTGGCAGAGAGGAGCACCACCTCCTATAGCTAGATATGACTGGCTTTCAAGTAAGGAAAGCCTTTATCTATGGCCATGGCAAGGCAAATAGGCCTTTAAATTAACTACAATTTGGGGTATGGTATGACAGAACTATCTGTGATTAATGTTAGCGGCAGTGTACTGAAACAAACTGATTGAACCATGGTCTCTAATCCTTACTAAGCATTTAATCAAGGACCCATTGCACATACTGATGTAAGTATTTAACTGGATTCTTCTCAATTAGAAACTCTGGTTTGTTTAAATGAGTAAGTAAATGCTTCCAGTCATCTTTCTGCAAAAGGAAACAAAATAGAAAAATAAAGCCAACATTCATTGCTAGAGTCTAGCTCAGGGGTTCTCAATCTTTTCAAGCCAAGGGCCAGGTCACGCTCCCTCAGACAGCTTCGGGGGCCAGATGGCCAGACACATGGTACTTCTGGATATGGCAGAAGCAGTAGGGGGCCACATGAAATGGTTGCAGGCCTTAGGTTGGGAACCCCTGGTCTAGCTGCAACTAAGCCTTATGTCTGAACATAGGCATGTATATGGTCATACATCTATAACTGATTAAAATTAACCAACCATTTCCAGTTACAATGGTGATTCTCAACATATATTAGGCCCACTTATTTGATCATAAATACCTCCTGACTAAGAGTTGTTTACCTGGCTCAAGACAAAAATACGATATATCGAATTAGTCAATTTGAATTTCCTTTAAATGCAAAACTCGGTGTCATTACTAAGCACCTTACACAGATAAACCTTGTTCTTTGCCAATACTGAATACTAGTTAATTTTCAAACAAATGAGTAAACACAAAAACTTTCCCTTTGAACTGCTAAATAGCTCAGTGATTTAGGCATCTGGCTATGGAGGTTGGGAGTTTGATTCCCAAATGTGCCTTCTTGACAGGTGCTGAGCTTGATGATTCATTGGTTCTCTTCTAGCTCTGCAATTCTAAGGTTATTTTTGTTGTTCCTATCACTAGAGCCTTGTAACAAAACTTTCTTGGCCTAACTTTACCATTTGTGTGAACCTTTTACATTATGCTGCAGAGCAGAAAGGCCAAGAAACACATGAATGATTGAAATCAAGAGAAAGCACAGGGTAAACTACTGATACTTTAAATACTTCTAACGGTGATGCAGTTTTAAATAGAATTATGCTTCCAACACCTTATGCTGACTAACCCTTCATACCTGGCAATGCTGCAGCACATTAACTCTATCCAAAAATGCCTAGATACTTTTCTGGCAATGGTTGTGTGCTTTTTTTAAATTACACTAAACAGAAGCAGATAAAAAGAAGTACAAAAATTGGCATAGGTGATTGCAAACAAGTAGTTTGACCTTTCTGCAAGACACTTTTGGCATTTATGACTTGGCAATTTTAGCAAAGGCGAGGCCAGGACAAAGAGGAAGACAGGAAGTCAAGAGCTGGCCACGTCTCTTTGGCAAGCAGTTCTCTAACAGGGTGAACCAACTATCTCACTGCCAAACCAGAAACTGAGGGAAGCCCATATAATTGCCAAGAAAAAGACTGATGAATTGCACATCCTAAATTCTTAACGCCTGATAAACCTGAAGGCTATGCCAAACTTTAATCTGTTTAAACCATATACTATAGTACTGTCGAGAACTTAATTCATCTTTATTGATGTGCAGTACTTTCAGAAGGAGCATCTTTAAAACTGCTATCTAGACAAATGAAAGTAATTTACAGGAAACAGTACTATTTTCTTAGAACTTCACTCACATAATTGCAATACCTATTATGTCATTATATAAATGATAATATAATGTGTACACCTCACCTCTACCAACCTAGTCTGATAATCCCCACCCCTAGGCACTTATAAAATTTGTTCGCATATAACAGTGAAGCAAAAACTGTCTTATCAGGAATAAACTTGGTTGTTATGTACATGCTGCTCTATCACTTCCACTTTTGCTTCTCCTCCTATCAACAAATGGCTAAACAAGCAAGAAATATTCCATGGTCTGTTTAGCATTATATCTTGCTCTGGTATATGATTCTGGGTTGCTTAAAGAATAATAAACCATGGTTCCCAGCCTGGATTTAAGAGTAAACAAACCATGGATAACCGGGTTTTAGCATTGTTGAACTTTCCCTAGAAAGTAAGAGAAGTAAGAGAAATTGGGCTGCATGCATTTATATTGTTCATTTTTAAAAAGCCAATCTCTGAAGTATTTAAGGTTTCAGGTATATATAAACTGGCTCACAATGTCTTAACAATGAATGGCTTTGATTGCTATATTCTTATGATACACAGCTCAGACTGTCAAGATCAAAACAGGTACAGAATGATTTGCTGAAAGAAAACTCCAAAGAGTTTTATGAATCCAAAAACTATTAGCACTAGTAGCCAGAATCCTATTAGTTACACCCTCCAGGATAATTCTTATCAACATAAACATCATTGCAGGCGCACCCACCCAAATAAACTCAGACACCGGTATTGGATTAAAGGAATTGGGCCACTTTTATTGAATAATGCCCTAGTCCGAATTATAACTTTCAATTGGTGTATCATCCAATTGTAATTCTTTAAGGCAAGCAGGCCGCAGTAGCACTGGTAAGGTTCCACCCAAAATGCCAATGGCTATTGGCTACATGTATCGATTTGTATCAATTTGTTTGTTGACACAAACAAATTGTTGACCGAAGTCAATATACTATCTACTGACCCCACCCTTTGACGTGTATCCGTCCAAATATCAAGGTGATGCAGGCTGTGAAGCTCCTAGCATCACCCCGTTCATGGTTCACCCTTGACTGGCCAATCCTGTTTCCCCTGTACCTATCTACGTGTTGGCCAGTCAATTGCGAATCTGCCGGATACCTATGGGTCATAAATCTTTACCTTACCAGTGCTACCCGCCACACGGGGAGGCATCCATGATGACTCACCGCCCCGCCCCCCCCCCGACCGACAGCTCGGTCACCAGGCCCGCTTGCACGTCCTCCAGAAAGAGGTGCATACCTCTGGCCGACAGATGGACCCCATCTCCTGCATACAGGCTAAAATCCTGCAACCCTATCCCCAGGTGTCGAATGGCTGTCCCCAAGCCATTCTCAACAAGAAACCGGGCAACAGCCCTGTTCTCTGACCACCGGGCACGGTGCAAACCACCGAGATCAATGCCTCCTCTATAACAGTGTCTCGGCACGATGTCAGACCATAGCAACCGTGTGTACGGCCATAAATGATGTAGAAACACCAGGTCACTGCACACCGACATTTTTAAGGAAAGGCCAGTGATCTGTGCGAGATCATTGCCGCCGAGGTGCAGAATCAGAACATCAGGCGGTCCAGCATCCCTGATGGACATCAGGAATGGCAACTGTTCCCACCATCTCATGCCGCGCACACCATACCACCGCATACGTGCGGATGCAGGCAGCCCGAGATGGGGTCCCCACTCCGATGATGCAGTATACTGTGCCGCCCAGTGCACAAAACTGTGGCCCACCAGCCACACTGCCACCGGTGTGCGTAGACACACAGGGTCTCTTAAAAGAAGGAGAAGGAATTAAGGACATAACTAGGTACTCATACAGCGAGGGGACATACATATAACGAAAAACGCGCCAATCCCCACCTGCCCATCCGACATATATCAGCCTCAGAGTACTCAAACGCAGCCGCAGTTGATGCAGCGCCTATCCTAAATGAATGGGTGCCATAACGAGCCCCAGGGAGGCCCACACTGTGAAGTGCCATCCCGGTCACCCTCCAGAACTGAAATTTGGTAAGGGGAGACCCATCCTGGTGGCAGAACAACGGGCCAGGGCGCGTACCACGCACTGCCAAAAATGCATGTAGAGCACCAACCGGACACATGTCAGCAAATGTACATCGTAGCAGTCTAACACCACTGCCTACTCCATGCTGATCGGCCTTCGAGGAACGAATCCTCAACTGAGCCCACTCCTGGTTGATAGACACATCTTCGAGTTCCAGTGCCCTACGAGACACGTCCCCCTTTGACAATGGGACCAGCTCGCTGATTCTCAGAGCTCCAAAGAAAGCTACGGTGGTAGCTGCATGAAAAAGAGACTCCTCATACCTATCATAACACAGTCAATGCCAACCTCGGGCAAGGTGGGACAGAATACCTGGTGAAACAGGGTGACGTGTGTCCGGGCGGTGTCCACGTTCACGTGTCCACCCTTCCAATACATGGCGTATACGGAAGTCACTCACACAGTCAGTAAAGCCACGTGCCTTGGCCATGAATGCCAAGGCCGAAAGCCTGGTGGCGATGGTGCGTGGGGCCAACCCCTGATCATGAAGGTGCACCATATACTGTAAAACCTGGTTGACTGGTATCGGCCACATTTCAGGCAACTGCCTTTGCCTATAAAAGGTCCTAAATTGAAGGAGTGTATGCTGATACGCCTTACGCGTGCGAGGTGCCAAAGACATTCCGATCGCCCGGTTCCCCTCTCCTCGCCAAATGTCCATATCTCGGCCGGGAATGGAGAGGGAAGTTCCTCTGCATCTGGAGCCAAGGCACGGAACCGGGAGATCTGCAGGCGGGATAAAGCGTCGGCAATATCGTTATTAATGCCTGGCACATGTCTGGCCTTGAAGAGCACATTAAGGCGCAAGGACCTAAAAACAAATTGGCGAACTAAGGCCATGACTCTGGGGGACTTAGACGTTTGGGTGTTGACAATGTGCACCACAGCAGCATTGTCACACCAAAAGTGAACCACAGAATTAGCCCACCTGTCCCCCCAGAGCATAAGGGCACCCAAAATTGGGGAAAAACTCCAGGAACGTAAGATCGCGTAAGCGATCTGTGCCCTGCCATTCCTGGGGCCATTGACCATAGGCCCAATGTCCTTCAAAATAAATCCCATACCCCAGGGAGCTGGAGGCATCCGACTGTACTTGGAACTGGGGACTGACCATAAGCTCAGATCTCCAGAAGGAGACGCCATTAAAGTCCTGTAGGAATGTGAGCCAAACCGACAGGTCTGCTCGTAAACCCCTAGTCAGCCGTACCCTGTGGTGTCGTTTAGAAAGGCCCACCATAGCGTCACACAGACGCCTGGCAAAGGCTCTGCCTGGTGTCACCACCCTGCAGGCGAAGTTGAGGTGGCCGTGAAGCACCTGCAACTCCCGGAGAGACACCTTACGCTTGGCAAGCAATGCTAAAATCGCATCAGAGATCCGAGTCACCTTTTCCATAGGCAACCTGGATGTCTGAGCGACGGTGTCGATGTCAATACCCCAAAAGGTAAGGGTGGTGGCTGGGCCCTCTGTCTTTTCAGGTGCTAGGGCAACACCCAGTTCCCCCATAAGTGCCTGAAACGTGGTGAGCAGGCGTGCACACGTGCCCGCGTCATGTCCACCCCTAACAAAAAATCATCGAGGTAGTGGGCTACAGACCGGTACCCCGACCTACGAACAAAAGCCCAATGGAGGAAGGTGCTAAATCGTTCGAAGGCCGAGCACGAAATGGAACAGCCTTGTCCACATAAAACTTGCCCCGAAAACAAAAACCTAACAACTCAAAGTCGTCCGGGTGCACTGGCAACAATCGGAATGCCGATTTGATATCACACTTCGCCAATAGCGCCCCGGGACCACACGAGCGTACCATCTGAAAGGCCTGGTCAAAGGACGTATACCTGACAGAGCAAAGGTCATCCGGTATAGTGTAATTGACCGAGGAACCCGCAGGGTAAGAAAGGTGGTGAATTAGACGGAATTCACCCGGGGACTTCTTAGGAACTAAACCCAGAGGGGATACCTTTAAGTTAGGATATGGGGGGTCGTTAAATGGCCCCGCCACCCTCTGTTCTCTAACCTCTTTGGCTATCTTCTCCGCAGCAATGTCCTCATTACCCCTGAGAGACAGTAGGTTCGGGGCGTCCTAGGGCCCACGAACACCCTTGAACGGAATGCGAAAGCCAAACTAAAAACCCTCAAGCAGGTAGATTGCATCATCCTGTCTAGGATAAGTGCGCAGCCAGCATTCAAGCACCGGGAAATTAATTGGGGAGGGGGCCTTTTGAATGGGTAGCACCATCAGAGGGAGCTCTGGCCGCCCCCTGAAAACCCCTTCCTCTGCCTCGTGACCCACCGGCCCGTGGTCACGCGGAGGCGGCATGAGGGCCGGAACAAGAAGGGCACTCATGCCAGAATCTACACTGGCGCCTGTTGCATACTCCGTTGGCGGAGAAACTCCAACACAGCAGGCGGGCTGGAACCCCCTGCCCCGCCGGCTGGCGGGGAGTCTGTGTAGTAGCAGCCCGCTGTACGGCATGGCCACAGTGGTACCGGTCACCAGGCACTGGCCGCGTAGGGGTCATATACAGTAGCCACAACTGCTGGCAGGGCTCGTCCCACCACATCTCA
Organism: Bradypodion ventrale; assembly: GCA_035047345.1. Classification (NCBI taxonomy): domain Eukaryota; kingdom Metazoa; phylum Chordata; class Lepidosauria; order Squamata; family Chamaeleonidae; genus Bradypodion; species Bradypodion ventrale. The sequence continues at coordinate 119,145,886 of JAWDJE010000002.1, forward strand.
GGGTGAAGGGCCGCCCTCATCCTAAACTCTTCATCATAGGCCAACCATGACGGGCCAGGGAAATCAACCACGGCCCGGTAAATATTGTCCAGGTACTGGACCATTGGGATGGCCAAATCAGGACGGGCCCTTAGATATACTGCCATGTATATCAAATAGGCCGGTAACCAATTGGCCCAAGTGCGAGGCGGCTTACAACGACGAGACAACTCCTTGTCCCTGTCGTCCTGCCCCTCCCTCTCCTCCTTAGTGGGTTCACGGTTCAGGAGGGTGAAAATGTCAATGTCTTCACGCCATATCTTCTCCCTAGTAGCCTGGGATAAATGGTCGCCCAGGGGTAGGGAGTAACCGGCCGTCGGCAGGGCCGCCGTTGGCACGGATTGAAGTGGGGGAACACATAATGGGCCCTGTCGGAACCCCGAGAAGTTAGGCAGAAGCATAGGGGTGGTCACCCCTGTAAGAACCTAGGGGTAATTGGGAGCCCAGGAGGTAACAGGGTAGTGTGCATTGAAGTTCCCTCCCGCAGTAGCCTGTTGCGGCCAAGCGTTATGAGCTAGTGTCACCGGTGTACTGACTTGACCAAGATACTCACTCGGTGCACCCCCATGGGCTGCCCCCACTGGGGGTTCCGGCCCGCAGTGGGCGTCGGAGCTCGTGATGGCCATCGAGCTCTGTGTCTCCGTGTGTCCCTGCCAAGCAGGACCGGTCCCGGGTGGAATGCCTCGCTGGAATGGCCTGATGGGGAGCTGCGAAGCACCAGCTTGCGCTGGCCTGATGGCCTCCAGCAGCTCAACCCTGTTGACGGCCCGCTGCGCGGCAGTGGCAGGCATGTGGGCCGCAGCCAAGGAGCTGCCAAGCCCACCCTCCGAAGGTGGTGGAGCAATTCCCATGGATGCCTCGAGTGCCGATATGCGGGCAAGGAGAGCATCCACAGTGTCAGACCCACCAGAATAAGGTGGGCCGGGTGGGCCGGACAGCCTGCCAGGCAATTGATGAGCGGGCGGAGGGGGAAAACCGTGTGGCAATCCCTGGCCAGAATAGGGCCAGGCCCAATAATCCGGCCCATTGGGGGCCGGTGGAATGGCGGGGCACGATCCCGCGCTGCGCCCGAATGGGCCGCTATGTCCCATGCCGGGCAAAGGTTCAATAGGGTAGAAGCCCCAGGGGAGCAGGCCGGCGCAGCCCCCGCCTGAGTCCTGCGACTGGGCAGGTAAGCAGAGGCCTGGTCACCCTCATTGGTGGCAGTGGAAAATGTAACCCTGCCACCCCCCGTGGGGTGGCCGCCCGAGCCCTCTGGCCCGGTGGCAGTCCCAAAGAGGAGGTCGAGGGGGTAGGCCGAGCCCTCCCCCTAAGACGCGGCCTCGGGGCCGCCTGAGCCTTTCGCTTGGGTGCCATGGCCACCCAAGCGCTGGAGCACTGATCGGAGAAGAGATATCCTCCAATCAGAATATGAAGGCAAAACCCCAAAGAGAGCAGCATCGGAGCGAACTTCTCCGCTCCGTCGCTGTTCTTTAATGGCAGCGAGGCTGCCTCGTGGCCACCCCTTTTATAGAGGGATGGCCACGCCCCCTGACTAACCCGGATGTATGAGTCCGGGTCGGGGGGGCCCACAAAGAGCGCGGCGGCCATTTTGGCGCTGTGCTTGCATCTGTTTCTTGCCACAAGTTCAGAAGTTGGCATAGGCATTTATGTTTGTACACTAAATATATGACCTGGCAACAGCAAAAGCCTGCACTTACTTGTTGATATGCTGAATTCTGAACAATAATTATTAATAATTATTGTAATAGGACCAGAAAAAGTAACAGTAATATAAATACATTCTCTCGTCAAACTATTTTGGTGCTCAGAAAAATAACCTTTTAAATTTCAATCTATGTTTTCATGCTTATAAGATCATCATGTATTTAGGTATTAATAAACAATGCTGAACCAGTTTATTAAGCTCTTCAGAGCCCAACATAAATCTTTTATCTCAACCTAGCTATAAAGTATTTCTTAGAACTTTTTACAGGTGCATATGCATGCCCATGGACATCCATAATTAGTTCCTGAAGAAGGTAATGGCAAAAGGAGCTTGCAAAACAAATGCATTCTTTTCTGTAATTCTTCGCATTTTTTTTTACAAAATATACGCAATTATGTTTTTAACAGAATTTAATTCTCATGACAGGAAAAAAACCAGAAGAATACTTCACAGAAAAACAGAACAAAGATTTGTATTTCATGGGACTCACTGTCTGACTAAATCTAAAATACCTACATAAAACTTTCCACATCTTTTTATTTTCTAACATTTAATCCCTTTAAGGAACAGACATATCACTGTAAACTTGTCATAAATCAAAACAAGTACAGGCATAATAGTATAAAACACAGATCAGATTTTATTATAGACAATGAAAATTTCTGTATTCAAATACATAAATGAAACCCATCCATGAATTTACAAAAATGTATCTTTTAAGAAGACTGCTTTTACGTCTTGCAGTCTAGTTTGGGTATCTTTACTTGTGCAACTCAAGAGACAAAGAGCCATGTAGTAAGGCAGTTACAGTGCACCAATAGCATGTTTAAGAATTACATCACTGACTAATTAGAACTTCTAAAATTAAGAATCTCTGAATGCTTTTTATTTATATATATATATATATATATATATATATATATATATATATATATATATATATATATATATATATATATATATATATATATATATATATATATATATATATATATATATTAATTGTAGTTGTAAACTATGTAAGCCAAAAACGAGATAGCTAGATGGTATCATAGACGCAATGGGCACAGAGCTGGGTTGTTTGAGGAGGATGGTGTAGGACAGAGGTGCTTGGCGGGCAATGGTCCATGGGGTTGCAAAGGGTTGGAATCGACTGTGCGACTGAACAACAACAAAAGTTGTAAGCTGCTACACAAATGTAGCAGGTACAGTACTGTGTAGAAAACCTATATTATTTTACTCACCAGTGACGTTTGCACAACATTTGCACCTAATAATAGATTTAGCAAACCTAACTTCTGTAATTTTGCTTTATATGTGAAATTAGTTACCTTATGACTTTTAAAGAAATCTCAAACTCGCCTATAGATTTAACATTATACCAAATAATAAGGTCCCCATGAAAGGACAGGAGCAATTGTGGATTGCAAAAGGATTAAAAGGGACATGAAGATAATGCCTTTGTCCAGTTAGGCAAGACTCCAAGAGGAAATAAAGCTTTCTTGACTATTGTGCTGTTTTAGAGATTGTCTTCCGAATAACAAGTGCAGCATAGGATGCATCAGGGATTCCTGGATTGCCCTATTGCTTCCACAAAAATGATGCCAACACTCAAGTATTGGCAGAGTCTGCAAACTTATTTTTAAGAAGAATGAATATAATTAACATACTGAAACTGAGTATAAATGAGCAGAGGTGTCACTCCCACTCTCCAAGAAGTAAACAGTTTTTATAATAATAAATCAGCCAGAGAGGTTTTGAAATGGAAAAAGAGATTTTTATCTAAGTTATTCTGTCAAAGCACAACAAATTACAATTACACATGATCATGGTACATCATAATACTGCATATATGCATGGTCTTGGTTCCATTGGATCCAAGGACCTAGATAAGAGATATAGCTAGCCTTATATACTTTCATGAAGCTCTACACATGTGTTCGTCAGTCCAGATGGTATTCTAAGGGTGTTAGGCGTTTTCACCATTATCTTGATGTTCATGTTTGTCACATACATTCTAACTTACATATGCAATGACGTACTGTACATCCTAACATATAGAGCAGTGGTAAATATGTCTGCTTATTTCAGATAAGACCCTTTAGGGTGTGTTTCTCAGCAGGCTTAGCAGTAAACAACTTTCAACTAAGCTAAGTGGCCCATTCTGAACAGCTCATCAGTAGACTGAGCTCTTTTAAACCGTTGCCAACCTGTACGGTAATTACCGTACGGTACGGTAATTTGGCACGATGTACGGCTACCGTACAGTACGGTAATTTTCAGTAATTTTTGAAAAATAAAATTAAAAAAGATTATTTCCGGTTCCGTCCTGGGTAAAAATGGGAAAAAAAGATTATTTCCAGTTCCGTCCTGGGTAAAAATGAAGAAAAAAAAAGGTTATTTCCATTTTCTTCCCTCATAAATATTCAAAGAAAATGCCCGCCCAGGCTCCACCTATAGCTCTGCCCAGGCTCCGGCCATTATGCACACACAGAAATGGGTCTGTGCATGCGTGAACCCCATACGGTAATGTACGGTAATTTTTGTGCAGCCTGTACAGTGATGTATGGTTTCCGGGTTGGCAATGCTTAATGATTCCTCATTCATCTAGAGCAGGGGTGGCCAAACTATGGGCCGTGGGCTAAATCTGGCCCACACCACCATTCCATCCAGCTCACACTGCCCTTGCCGCTCCCTGAAGCAGAAGTAAAACATGTGTGCATGCACAAAACACTGCCATAAATGCACCTGCAGCTGTTATGAACAAATTTATGACAGCTGCGGGTTCATTTATGGCAGTATTTTATGCACATGTGGGTGTGTTTTACTTCCGCTTCCAGTGGGAGGAACCACATGACTGGCCCACTCAACCATGTAATCGGCCCATGGTCTGAAAAGTTTGACCACTCCGATCTAGAGAGGCATGTCCAGAACATACCTGTCAACCCGCGGCTCCGGAAAAACGGCACCTGCGCACATCGCTTGTGCGCAGGTCGCGTTCCACACATGCGTGGAAAGGTTTTACCCCTTCCACGCATGCGCGGAAGCGCTACGCCGCTTGCACAGCCCTTACGCAAGCGACGTAGCGCTTTCGCGCATGCGTGGAAGGGGTAAAACCCTTCCGCGCATGCGCAGAAAGTGTTTCCCCCGCTGCCAAATTACAGGGTTTTGGCAGCGGGGGCCGAGTTATGACGTCAATCGACGTCAATTTACAGGGTAATCCTGGCCAAATCGGGAAGGTTGACAGGTATGGTCCAGAAGTAGTTTTCAAAATGGTTATAACTCTTACTCGCACTGTACTATATGATGAAAAATTTAAGTTTCATGAAACAGAAAGCTTTTTTACTAGATTATTATTAAAGTCTCCAAACTATGATGAAAAGAAAACATATAATACTGAGAAGACAGTTACTTGAAATGTTCATTAGAACATTTTTGATACCAAAAAATTTGCAAGCTTCTGAATTTAGAAATTTGAAATAAAAGGCCTCACAACTACTCCGTTAGTTCTAAATCGAAAAGGGCTGCACATAAAAGTGATTGTTCCTTTGCTCTATAGTATAAATTATCACAGCTAGGAGAGAATTATTGTAATTATAACCGGGGAAGAACTGTTATTATGAACTTTACACTGTAATGCCATTATGCAACGCAGAGAACTTTTGTCCTCAATGATCCACAACACAAGCACGCCTTTGTAGGACTTAGTGATTTCATATCTTTCTAATATTATCCTCTTATTTTCTTTGGAAGAAACCAAATGGAGATAATTCCCAATACTGTACCTTTACTCAAAGCAATGCCTTTTAGTAATACCAAAACTTATGGCATTTGGAAACAGGAATATATGCTTTCCCTTTATAGCAGGAAAACATGTACAACCTGCTTTGGAAAATGGATAGAACTCCCTCCCCACACATCTCAAATCTGTGTTTCATAAATGGTACTTCAAGAGAAGTAGCAATAAAGTTTATTACAGACCTAAAGTATCTGCATAAACCCAGTTAATTGAAAAGTGGGTGGAGAAGGCTGCCAAATTAAATGTTTACATTAGCACAGCTGTATTGTAAAAACATTCTGCCCCCTGCGCTTTGTAATTATAAGATATTTCTGGACTGTGTATCTCTACATAGTTTATCTCTACTGCCAAGAGTATTTTGGCACACAGTGTTTGCAATTTTTGGCAGCCAGCATGCTCTCAACGCAGGCTGTATCTAAAATGGCTGCCAAACAGTTATCCTGAAATGTCGTCGACCTGGTGTGTTGTCCTGCATGAAGGGCAAAAGCCAAAGTTAAGATCTAAAGCTGTGCAACTGTTTTTCAAGTACTAGATCCTTTTTCTATGGAAAAAAATGAGTGCTAGATTGTGTCATACAATGAAAATATATTAAAAGGTTATACCAAGTGACAAAAGTCAAAGATTTCGCAAACAGAACCTTAAGCTTGTTAAAAATTGAGATGTCTTGTCTTTTTTATTATTTTATTTTTACACAACAGAATTGTTGAGTCCTTTGAACAGGTTTTCCATCCATAGTATCTGAAGTATTTTGACACAAACTCTCTTAATCTCCCTTAAGCGCAAAACTTTTATTCATAATCACTGCCAAAACAGATGAACGTTTCCTCGTAAGCACAGATATCGAAGAATTTAAATAATTAATCATTTCGGGTTTTAAAACCTGCTGTTATTTTTCTTGGGACTCAATTCCTTTCCACATTATACCAAAAGTATTATGCAATCCACGGCATCACACCTTTAGCATACAAACAAACAGAATGTCAAAATGGTGTTTTAAAAAATCAAACTATGTAAAGAAAATGCATATGATACTTCTTTCCCACCACTCGATTACTTCAGTAAACAAGCTTCAATCTATGGATGTGAATTTCAGAAATACCTGCTTGGGGGGCAAATCACTCCAAAATTTGACACCATGCGCCCACCCTGCCTCTAAAAGAAATCTCCCAAGAAACCTTCAAGAGTTTATCAGAATGTTGATATTCCTTTTTAATGGAAGAAATCTTAAGATAAGCAGGAAAACTACAATTCCTATGCAAAATGAGAGCTTTCCAATGCAGGAGTCATGCGTAAAGGGCTGAAGAAACACCAAGCTATGCAGGACTTTCACAAATACTGTACAGATTTTGGGCATTTCCTGCACAGATTAAGGAGAGCCCAGAGACGGGAAAAGGCCACTGTCTTGATTTTGAAGTAGCTAGGTAATGTTACTGATGCTGGCAAAAGACTTCACAAGGAGTCTCAGCAGGGTAAGGATCAGAAAACCATGAAGAAATCTGCAGTTATTCACCACATCCTTAAATTAGAATTCTTTTGCTGAGCAGTACTAATACGTTTCCCTAACATTCAGTTTGTGGAGATTACTCCTATAGCTTACCATCAAGCAAATCAACATGAACAGATGATTAGGATTAGATAGCCCTGTCATATATTGCTAGTTATTGATATAACAAAAATCTTTGTGCGGAAAATAAAGAGCTGCCCCATTAATCCCAGAGATGATGATAACCTGATTTCTAATCCGAATAACTGGATTATAAAGCATCACATCTGCATACATGTCATTAGGAAACATTTCCATATGACAACAGCTTAACTCATGTTTACCAGTTTGCTCTCTGGTGTAACAAAGACTGCGCAAACCACACTTTGGTAGTACCACTCTTCCCTAGCTAGCTCTAGAAGAAAGAACATATAATCCAGTCACAACCACTAGAATAGCAATTATCTATGCTCTACTCTTTAGGAACATTTGTACTGTATTTACATACAAAACCTCTGTACTTCAGATTTAATATATCTTTCTTTATGCCAGGGTGCACCAAACTAACACAGTACATGTTTTGCAGGCAGCAAGTCTCATGTTTGTTCAATCTTGTATCTTTAGACATCTTCAGGGTTGGCAGCCTGAAGCCCCAGGAAAGCATCTCTCATGTAGAAACAGAACTGGTCTAGGAGGACCCATGGTCTAGTTCGTTTTTCTTGTTGCACAATTTTTAAACAAACTATAGCAATTTGACAATCCAGTAGAAACACTGCTTGTCTATTCAAGACAATTCCATGTGCAAGAGGACTTTGACCCTCAGTTTAGTTAATAATCAGGTTCAAAGTCACAGCTTCAGTGTCCTTGTAAATCAAATGACCAGTGACCTGGAGTTAAATGTTCCATAGAATACAGTGTTTGGTTGTTCCTAAATTCCTTCTAGTCTTCTGTCATTAATCTTTAATAAGCACTCCTTTTCCTCCTCTTCCCACCCCTAAAATACAACCAATCAAATGTTTATCTTCACAGGCACCTTATCACTTAGATATGCTGAGTAATTTTACCACTGTCTTTCAGCAAAATTGTTGAAAATTTGTAAATTCTTTTCACCAGTATGCTACCTACAACTCAAACTCTACCGTAATTTAATTTCTATTTTTTTAATCAAGAGAACGCCAATATCTTGCAATTTAGATACAATTACCCAGTTTAATTTTTAAAAGTGCTTTTGTGGGAAGAGCTTAAAGTTACAGTTCCATGTTCACAATTCTGTATTTTATAAGTTGAAATATTATGCATTCTATTTTTTGTAGGAAAAAATCAATTTGGCACCACCTTTCCTAGTGTATATAAGAAGTTATCTAAGCAGGCTCAAATGTTGTTTATTAAAAATGAAATAAAATGACACTCACTGGTTGATAATGTTTATTACAACAGGTATTTACATGAACAAGAAAATATGTGCCCACTGTATTTACAACAGTCATATATCTACCCATTATATTTGCAAGTGTATGTTCCATATTTAATATTATATATTTTCATATATGACTCTTTTAACAATCTTCCTAATGTTTTTAAATAAATATGCTAAAGAATGTTTATATTCAAAATGTTTTAAATAATCTTTTTATTCTACCTCATTCTGCTTACCTATAAGTTAATTTGTCCACTAACTTCTTCCGTGACAATCTGACTGCTATTTAAAACAAAAGGAATTAAGTGCCCACTACTGAAGGATATACAGTATATTGATGGAATTGCAGAATTTGCTTAAAGTGTCCTTCTCAATCTCCTTTATTCTCCTAAGAATTAAAGTGCATACCCCACCAATTCTACACCATATGCAAGAGATGTAGATAAAGATGCTGTGACATTACTTTATTTTACAAGCCCTACATATTTTGACCCAACAATATTCAAAGGAGCTCAAGAAGCTGGAGAAGTATGTAAAAGACAGCACACAGATATACTCATATAATTTTCACAAAGTATAGGAGCATTCAGTTGTCTGAACGTTGCCAGGCCAAACACATGGGGTTTGTAAACAAATAAACATCAACTTGTAGCATCTTGAGATGTGTCTTTTCCCTTTGTGGATTTTGCTTGGATGCTCACCAATTTCTACTACCTCTTTATCTGTTCTTCTAACTGCTCAGCAATGATGTTTTGATACCAAGAAAAAACTTGTCTTGATTGAAGAACAACCATAAAAAGAAATAGCAATATTCAAGAACTAGTGACAGACCACTTCAATATCTCTGAAAGTTCTCTTTTTGACTCAAAGAGGCAATTCTTCAACAAAACAACTTCAATAGCAAAGGCAGATTCTGGTGTGAAACCACAGAACTACAGTTTCTCAAGAGGTTCAGTTCTATCACCAGTGGCTTAAATCAGAATACTGTACCTTGGAGTCATTATTCAGTGAGGAGTCTGCACATTGGTAGACATCTCCGCAAAGACATTCCACGCATGCAAATTGATTTTTAACCTTTTGGATATCACATCACCCACTGGCTAGGCAAACCATGATGTGTTCCCTCCGTTTTCACCTTGCCCAAAGGATCTGATGGAAGACGCTGTGGTTTTAGTCCCAGCCTAACATCATTAGTGAGAGATGGGCATCTCCGCCTAGCCCCCGCACCCTGACAAGACTCTGAGATTAATGAACCAATTCCATTATTTCAGATTATCATCAATAATATTCATTGCAACAACTTTACAATACAAAATTTACAATGTAAGTATTATAACTACAACTGAACTTTTCATTTCATTTCCCTCTGTCCTCATTATTTACAATGCCCCGCTTCGCGAACAAATATTTATCTGCATCTACGTTTAGATAATATAGCCGTATCTTCTAATTCATCTAGTATCTGAAGTGAGCAATAGGTCGTGAAAGTTTATCCCATATAGACTCTGATAGTCTGTAAATGTGTTTTGAGATTATTTCACCTTTGGAACCCAGAATAATTTCTGACACAAAATTATTACTTTCGCTTAGCACCTTATTCCAAACTAAAATATACTGATGATAGTTAGAACATCCTGTGTACCAGCTGCAATGAGGTATATAGTAGCGTGCACTCCTCACTATTCTGCTGTAGAGGAGGGAAAGCTGCAGTTGCAAATTCATCTTATATCTCATCAACCCACATGAAGATTGGCTAAAATCATGTTGCTTAGCACAGTAAAATGCAATTAGAGTAGGCCCACTAAATCAATGGAACTTACAAAGAATTTAACGCACCAAATTTGCATTGATTCAATGAGCCTACTCTATTGCAACGTAATATACTACACAACAGGATTTCAACCTTTATCATGTTCATTTACGACTTTCATGACAGGTTTTCACTATAATTGCTCAGAGACAAATCTGAAATACAAAAGTAGAAAAGTGTCCCAAGTATGTGATGCATTTAGACTGTTTTGAGAGGCAAAAGCAAAACTAACTTGCACATGAAGCATGTCAATGACCAATGTTTACAAAAAAGCAACTACCTGAGAATATGACTTTAATTATACACATATTTTTATTCATTAAAATGAATAATCAAATTAAATCCCACACTATGGTCTCCCAGACTCATAACACATTAATAACGTTTCTTAAAAGCTCTGGCAGGGGGCCAGCACAGTCCATTAACTCCTTGCAAGTTGTAAAAAGAAGTAAAGTCATTTCAGCCTTCTTTGTGGTTATGAATGAAACAGCAGGCAGCCTGTATGGAAACGTCACTTTGGATAGGACATCGGTAATGGATGCTTTGCTTCTCAATCAAAGCAGTATGGGGATAAGCTAACGCACTGAATCACAATCTAAACCCTGTTGCTCTGCAAAACTAATTTAGTTAAGAGTGGGAGGAAAATGGCAAAAGATTTCAAGTAATGAAGACCTGTTTATTTTGCTAATAGGCTGTCACACTGCATATGGGTTAACTTGCCCGCTGTGAAGATCAGAAATTATATAGTAATTTTCTAGTGATCATAAACAGTTTTGCTATAGCCACTTATAAAGATAAATTAAGTCTATTTGAAATGCAAATAATTTTTCTTTATTAAAAATAGGAAATCCTACCTTCCTGCAATTTTTCTATTATCTGAAGACATAAATAATTATTTAAAAATTGGTAACTAAGTGGTTGTTTTTATATTTGCCAAACAATTTGAATCAAAGTGTTATACCTTCCCCTTCAGCTTTATACTACCATCTGTTCAATCTTCTTCTCTTTTTTAAAACATATTACAAACATTTCTCTTTGGAAGGGGGATTTGGTATTGTGCATCCTTTAAATAAAAAAGCAAACCTGAATGGAACTACATGCATAAAGAGACATACCAAGATCCAATAAAAGGGATGAAGACTGGAAGAAGGCATTGAAATGTCTTCCCTAAGGTATAGCTCTCTCATTACAATATTAACAGAAGCTAAAATTCAGTTACAAAAATGTCTTGAGGGAAGGATTATTACATGATAAAACTGTGTACAACTTTCCTGTCTAGCTAAAAAATATAATGCAGTTTAATGCATTCTGTCAACAAAATTCAGATGCTAAGTTTATACTTAGAACTGGGGGGGGGGGGGATTTTTTTTACAGAGTTAATAGAATGCAGGAATGTATCAACTGGCACATCATACAAATCATTCTCTTAGCTTGAATGGAAATATGATTTAATTCACGAATATAAAACAATCACCTAATTCCAAATCTTTTTTCCAACTCCATTGGCCCTTTGAATCAGTACAAACATGTAAGTCAACAATTGCTGACATCGTTGGTTCAAAAGGCCTAGTCTAATTTGTTCTTTGATTTGAACGTACAATTGGATTTAACTGACACTTACTAATGTACATAACAAAATCAATAACCTGAACTGCTATAGTTAATTTATCATGTGCTTGCCTTTGAAAACTGTCCAGAAAGCTCAACTGGTCCAAATAATAATAATTTCACGTCAAAGATTACTCTGGGTTGAAAGGATTTTTGCTGGAGAAACTTTGCTTAGGTTAAACCCAAATGAGGCTCCTTTCATGTCCCCAAGTGCAGCTCTCGGGTATCGAAACCTGACCTTCCAGTCTCCAGTTCAGCATCTTAACCACTAAATCACCAGGGGCGCTGCAACTGGTTCAAAACATAACAAAAAAAAATCCCTTACATTAACTGAATGGTATAACTATATTGTGCTAGTGCTTTGTGATTAACATTACCTTCCAGTCCATTTCTAGGCAAAAATTAAACTGCTGATACTGACTTAAATAGCTTAGGGTCATGCTGCCCTGCTACCTTAGCTAGACCAGGGGTCAGCAAACTTAGCTTTCCGGGTGTTCTTGGACTTCAATTACCAGAAGCCCAAGTCAGGGCTTCTGAGAATTGAAGTTAGATAGGTGTAGAAAACCTTTCAACTGGTAGGACACCATCGGTGGAAGACTGCCTCCATGCTTGCTTGGTGCATATTTTATGCCCTTTCCAACACTAATAATAATAATAGAAATTATTCTGCAATGGAAGAAACTCTGCTCAGAGAGTGCCCAAACGAGGCCCCTTTGATTTTTATTTATTTATTTATTCTAATTTGTATTGCCGCCCAACTCCGAAGATTCTAGGCTGCTCACAGAAAATAAAACCAATGTCAGGTTTTTAAAAAGCAATAAAACCCATTAAAAACTACTGACAAAAAAATTAAAAAGCTAAAAAGCTTAAAAGAGAGAGTGTGTGTGTTCTACTAAATTAGCCAGCAGGCCAGGATTACCATGTCCCTGTTGCCCCACACCTGCCCTGCCAGCCAGGTTTTTAACCCTTTCCTGAAGGGCAGCAACTCTGTCTGGAGACGCAGCTCAATTGGCAGGAGGTTCCATAGGGCCAGAGCAGATACTGAGATAGCCCTCTTTCTGGTGCTAGAGAGATGCGCCCCTCTAGCAGATGGAACAATGAGAGAGCCTCTCGGGTCTGCTCTGGTGGAACAGACAGATGTTCTTGGGGTGACACAGTCTCTTAAGTATCCTGGCCCACTACCATATAGAGCTTTAAAGGTAATTACCAGCACCTTGAATTTTACCCAGAGGCACACTGGAAACCAGTGCAGCTCCCAAAGCAGTGGTGAGGCAAGGGCATAATGCCCGCACCCCATCAACACCTGAGCAGCTGCATTCTGGACCAGTTGCAACCTCTGAATGGTCATCAAGGGCAGCCCCATGGAGAGCGCATTACAATAGTCAAGTCTGGAGGTGACCAGAGCGTGCATGACTATGAGTAAGGAGTCCTAATCTAGGAGCGGGCATAACTGGCGTATAACACGAAGTTGTGCAAAAGCCCTCCTGGCCACGGCTGCCACCTGCTCTTCAAGCAGGAGCCGTGAGTCCAGGAGGACCCCCAAATTACACACCGGGTCTGTTTGGGGTAAAATAGCCCCATCCAGAACCAAAGATGGTAGCTCCCGAGATAACACAGGGCCCCTGACCCACAGCCACTCAGTCTTGCCAGGATTCAGTTGTAGCCCATTGTCTCCCATCCAGACCCTAACAGCCTCCAGACACCTGGATAGGACTTCAACTGCATCGCTTGGATCACCACAGGTGATGTCCCCAAGAGCTGGGACAGAGATTGGCTCTCAATCCATCATGCAGTACCCGGGCCTTGAACTGCTGACTTGCTAGCATTCCAATTAACAAAGTGAGTTTCTTAACCACTGAGCCACCTTGCACCACAGGGTCTGGCATCCCCCAGAGGCAGACAGAAGTATAACACCAGGCGGCTACACAATGATGCAAGTTGATTTCCGCCCAAGCTGGAACCTTTGAGGCAGCAAGGCGCTGTTTCCGTGGGATGGGTATTGCTGTGCACCAACCAGCCCCAGCACCACCATGGGTGGTTGGTACAACCAGACCCGCCCCCGGCAATGCCCTCAGTCATTCTGCACCCAACTCCATAGGCTCCCCCTCCCCCCAGTGTAGCCAGCACACCCCTGTCTTCAATACTTAGTCCTCTGTGTGGTGATGAGGGTTAAAATTGTGCTACTGTATGGCAGCTGTTTTTGGTCTGATTGCATTCTCGTGAAATATTTGTATAACTCCTAAAATAAAAGTTATTACTAAAGAAATCAGGATTAAACTTTTTGTGGCAGTCTTGATGTTGTCCCTGCTTTTAGAATCACCTTTAAGAGGACTATGACTAGCAAGACCTGTTCTATTAAATAGAATGTGATCTATAGGTTCTGTAATCTCATTTATGTTGTTTAGTACAACCAACATGAGTCATAACAACTAAACTAAAGCATTATACACAAGGAAGAATCAAAAAAGATTTCAAGTATAGTGCAAGTTCCAAGTGTTAAGTTCACAAAGTTTTCAATTTATTAACTCAGTTGATTAAAATTACATGCACAACTACATGATAAAAAATTCTAACTTCACTCAATATGTAACCATGTCTCCAGGTAAACATGATTTATCATTTCACCCCACAAAATTCAGAATGGACAATGTTGCAACTACAGAAGCTATACTGTCCCATTAGTTTATATGCAAAAAAAAAATGAAATTCCAAGAGGGTATGAATCAACCTGTAAACAGAGCACTTAACCATCTTAATTATGGTCTCATAGGCCATGTCAGAAAACTAATGGCACAGCCTACTTCTGGGTCTCCAAAGCCAGTTTCACCCTTTCAGTCTCAAATATGTCTATGGGAGCAGCTTAAGAAATGTGGAGTTGATAGGATTAATCTTTGTTTGGTGCTTTAAGAAGTGTTTTCTGCAAAGGAAAGTGTTTCAATGTAAGGAATATACAGTATTGTCACTAGGCCAAATCTAGAACAGGTGTAGTCAACTGGTACTCCTCCTGATGTTACTGCACTTCAGTTCCCATCATTTATGGTTAAGGAGACTCTAAATCAGTGTTTGTATCCAGAGACAGATTAGATGAGGTGAAATAGACTGAATTTAAATTCACACAGGACATAGTGTTGAGAAGGCAACGTACAGGTACAATCAGATGATTCAACAGTTGAATTTCTTTCTAAAAAATCATATGCATAGTTTCAGAGTATTGAATTTAAAATATCAGATGTCCATATGTCAGCTGTGACCATGCTTGTGGTTGTCTAACTAGAACCAGAGCAGCTCAGAGTCAGTCAGACCTCGTCATGGTCTTACACACACTGGTTACATCTCAACTGAAGCGCTAAAGAATGACTGATGATGATTAACTACACTAATTATACATTTTATTGCAAGAAGTGTGTTAGAGCACTATTTGCATAAAAGCAGGGTATAAAACTGACAACTTAATCTGCTGCGCATTAACAAGCCATACCTTGGAAGATGGCAATTTTTCAGTTCTTGTTAAGAAAACCCTATTCTATTTCCACTGGAAATAATGGCAAACTACTGGACTATTTTCTTGTTCTTGCTTACTTAATATAGCTTTAGAGCAATAGTTCACAGCATGGGGCCCATACCCCAAAGAGACTTCAATTCCCAGAAGCCTAAGAAAGTACATTGGCTAATCAGTGCTTTGAGGAATTGACTTAGGCTTCTGGGAATTGAAGTCCCAAAAAAAAAAGGTTGGGAAACACTGCTTTAGAGTAAAACAAGAGCATTTAAAATGTGTTTTTTTTCTTTTCTTTTTTTCTTTCTTTACAAAGCTGTGTTACATAATAAAGCAAGGGACTGCAGTGACTCAGTGGTTAAGAAGCTTCCTTGTTAGCTGGAAGGTCAGCAAGTTGGCAGTTCAAGACCTGAGTACTGCATGATGGAATGAGCACCCATCTCTGTTCCAGCTCCTGCCAACCTAGCAGTTTGAAAGCAAGAAATTGCAAGTAGATCAATAAGGACTGCTTCAGTGGGGGAAAAAATATTGGGAACACGAAAGGAGCCTCATCAGGGCATCTCCTGAGTGGAGTTCCTCCAGCAAAATCCTTTCAACCCAGAAAGCACCAAGTACTTGAGGAGATTCAAACAACTGAAAATTAAATTAAATTAAATTAAATTAAATGCATGTACACACAAAAACACCTCAGGTCTTTGAAGTTAAACTTGTTCTTGTTCAGTCGCACAGTCGATTCTGACCCTTTGCGACCCTATGGACCATTGCCCACCAGGCACCTCTGTCCTCCACCATTCTCCTCAAACCGCCCAGCTCTGTGCCCATTGCATCTACAATAACATCCAGCCATCTCATTCTCTGACGCCCCCTTCTTCTTTTGCCCTCCACCTTTCCCAGCATGAAGGCTTTCTCAAGTGAACCCTCTCTTCTCATTTGATGTCCAAAGTACTTTAGCTTTATCTTTACTATCTGACCTTCTAAGGAGTTGATTTCTTCTAAGATCGACCTATTTGTTCTCCTCGCTATCCAGGGTACTCTCAAAACTCTCCTCCAACACCACATTTCAAAGGCATCTATTCTTCTGCGCTCAGCTTTCCTAATGGTCCAGCTCTCACAACCATACATTACCACCGGAATACCATTGCTTTGACTGTGCAAATTTTTGTTTGCAAAGTGATGTCTCTACTTTTGACTATGTTCTCCAGGTTTCTTGTAGCTTGCCTCCCTTGAATTAGTCACCTTTTTATAACCATCCTTTTCCAACTAACTGAAGATGAAAGTCAGTAGTGTTTGGACTACTTCTGCTTGACTGGATTCTCTCATAAAAAGGTCAGTTTTGAACTATAACACTGCACAACAACAATTTTGCAACTGGGAATAACACATGTGATTTATATGATATCAAGTTTGCTGATTACAAATCTAAACTCAAAATTTGGCTATCATGTACAGATTTTTAAGGCGTACTATAGCTGTTCAAATTGTCGGTAACTGGGTAATGTATTTCTACATGGGAACATTGCAACAGTTGCAGCTACCACTATGCCTGCTGCCGCCTCAGCTGAATCATGTCCCCTGGTGGCATGCATGTTTCAGCAGCAGCCAATGCCTGGCTGCCATCTGGGCAAGACGGTGAACTGACGTCAGAAATAGGTATATAAGGCGAGATGGACCAAGGGCTTGTCTCTAGTGTGAAACCATCTTATTGGATAGTATAGCTAGGCCATAATGAGTCTGTTTTGAGCTAAAGATGAGTAGGTGCAGTTGTGTTAATAAACCAGATAATTTTTGTTACATTTGTGGCAAATATACCCTGCATGATCAACGCAAGAACCTAACCAAGAGGGTGAGATTTGCTAACTTAAGATCCTGACATCCTAGGCAGAATCGGACATCAGATTTGGATTCAGCACACTTCATTTAGTATAGGACCCATGGATTAGACCAAGTAGCAGACAATATTTATTTATTTTGTGATGCAGTGTAATGAGACTGTAGTAAAGCATCTGCTTAGGGATTACAGATCCTGCAACTCTGAATGGCAAAGCAACATAAACCAGTTTCCTGTTTAACTCTAGACTTGCTAAACTGCTCAGCAAACAGCATGCATATCAGTGCCAAGCTGGCTTTTAAAGTAATGGTAGACAACAGTATGTGCTCCTTAAAGTGTGCCTACAAGGAAATTTAGATCAGCAAAAGTTAAATATGTAGAGGTACTCATTATTTGTTGATTTTAAAAATTGTGAATATTTTATAATGAATAGAATTTTGAAAAATTATATAAACTCATATAAACAAGAAACTAAAATGTTTAGTCAGATTGGAAAGTAGGATTAGTTTATTTAAACTATTGTTCACAACAAAATAGTATTTTTTTAAAAAAAAAACTGTATGAACTTTAATAAATGCTTCCTCGGTTAATGTGATACAAATGTGCACCAAGAAATTAGCCAGACCGCATACTGAGATCTCTATCCATATATTTCCACATGTTGAGTGCCAACAAAAATTGCAGGTATCAGCCACAATTTTAACAGAACCATTTTCATCCCTCTCATATAAAAGGAGGCATGACAGGTTACTGCATGCTCTGACTTGTGCACATATAGGGCTAAATCCAACTGCTACTCCCAACTACAGCAAATTTATTGAATCAGTTCCTAAACAGGAAATCATGATTTGTGACAACTGTATTGTTTCAGTAGGTCTACTCTTGCTGGGACTAGCAGTTGGATTAGCTATGTATGTTCACATGTGGGCCATTCCTTTTGTATGAGAAAGGCAAAGTGCTTCTATTAAATCTTATAGCTAATACTTAATAGCTTTTTGCTTCAGAACTATTATTTCACTCATATGGCAAATATATTGATATCTATGGAACAATTCACTACATGCCTATTCAGATACAAGTCTTGTTAATTTATGAGGCACATGTACCTGTGGAAGCAGCCGCAACTAGTTACATTCCATGTATTTAATCAAATTTGTTATAAGTCATATAATAACAATTTGCCATTGGTTATTTTCAAACATATACAACAGATTTGGTTTGTATCTTTCACATGGCTATGCAGAATGGAAGTTGGTCAGATAATAGTTTTGATTAAATTTTTAAAAAGTATGATGTTATAAAAGCCAAACATGAATCAATAATAAACTTTAGCAACTGGAATAGTAGATAGCTTAACTGGCAACAGCTTCAAAAAATCAACAGTATTTATTTCTTTAGAGATAATGGTTGTTTTTGATGGGCTCCTATACCTATTCACTTTCATCGAAAGGACTAATACTTATACAGTGGAACCTCGGTTAACAAACAACACAGTAAACATCTGATATACAGTATACATCCAGATTACGGTACATCTTTTTCAACATCCAAGTGGAAGGCTAGCAATCAGAAACATTTTCAAAGAAGAAACCATAATTCCAATAGACAGTAAAAATATCACACAACCTGAAATTTATCTCAAGAGCTTCTTATACACATTCATACACAGATGCACTAGTTGTTGTTTTTTTAATTCTGGGAAGTGAAGATCCAAGAAAAGTGAAATTTCTACAGAAATGTTGAAGACAGTCAAGGATCCTGCTTTCATCGAGCCCGCAAAGCAGCTAAATTCGAGGCAACTGTGACAAAAGCCAATGCATCTCCTAACACTCTTACAACAACTCACATAGCTTAAAGGCTATGGCATGCAACCTGAGAGTTTACTTAGCAAATAATTAGAAAAGAAAAACAGTATGAGTGGAAAAACAAATCACAATAATTATTGTTTAGCTTCTCTATACTTAAGTTAAAATTACCACTGATTTGCAAGGCCTATGGATGCTTAATTAAAGACAGTAACCATTAGGGACCACTAATGCCATATAACTGATGGCATAGAGTGATGTCATGCAAGATGTCTCTGGAAACAGGTAATCATAGGTATCCACCGCTTTGTTTTGGCAGAGGTGAAGGCATGTTCCTGACTACAGTAACAAATGGGTGTTTACATCTAAGCTGTGCACTTGTGCATTCAAATGAGTTTAAAGGAGCACACACCTTCATCTCTTGTTCCAGTTCTTTTCCCAAGACATTCCTTCCATCTGGCTGCATAACTCTACCTTCTTAAGGCTATACCGATGAGCATGCTTAGGCCATATTGAGATATCTGGGAGTTCCCACCTGTTTTTATTTTGTTTGGGGGAGAGTTATTTTGAGGGATGTTCTTTTTTTTTACTGCTATATTATTTCTTTCCTCAATCATATCAGAACATTACACAATAGATTATTTTTTTCCAGAAGCAGGTTACTTCAGTGGTGTTATCTTGGCCATTTACTAGATCTTCTTTTGTACGTGTGGTGAGGCATACATTTCATGCACATAAATCCTGCATTAATTTAATTTCTCCTCAGTGACAGAAAATTTGGCATGTATCATTTTACTTGATTATTCTTTGTTATCCTGCTATGGTAATACAGTAGTGTAGACCATACTGCCAGCAACTCAATGCCGATCATCAGGTGGTGGTTAAACAGCCTGACAACCCTGAGGACTAACAGTCTTGGGTGGCAAAGCCCACAAGTAAGGGTGATGGTCCCCAAATAGAATGAATCCCACTTGAATCCAAAGTCCAATGAGGATTTTGTGTGCCAAAAGGGCTCAGGACCAGAAAGTGACTCATGGATTTGGATCAGTGTGTATGGGTTTCATGCTGCAATGCGGAAGTCATGGAAGACCACTACATTATATTGCTCCCATGACAATCTGCATGGCTGATTGCCATGTTGATCACCAATATTCAGAATCGAATACAGCAAAAGAAGATGATTCTTTGGTCTTTTAATTCACTTCAACTTCTATTCAGTGACTTCCAGATGGTTCAGTCAGAATCTTGTCAATAGTCATCCTTTCAGCAAGTTGTGTTGCTTTTGCTCTCTATAGGTTCAGCCTAGCCTTTTCTGGTTTAATATATATAACTTAAGAAAGATTTTCCTTGTTTTTGGCCATCATCTTGGCCAGCGTTTACCAAACTATGTTCCATGGAACACTATTATTGTTCAGTCGCACAGTCGATTCCAATCCTTTGCAACCCCATGGACCTTTGCCCGCCAGGCGCCTCAGTCCTTCACTATCCTCCTCAGAACCCTGGTGCACTTCAGTTCCCAGAAGCCTAACACTGCCTAACACAATTCCCAGAAGCCTAACATGGAACACTGGTAGACTTCAATTCCCAGAAGTCTAAGTCAGTACAATGGCTGATCAGTGCTTTGGAGAATTAAATTAGGCTTCTGGGAATTGAAGTCCAAAAACTAAAGATTGGGAAACACTATTCTAGGCAGTTGGTTTCCATGAAGTGGAGGTATTTGATGCTCTATTACCTTAATTTTTTTTCTTTATTTGCTAGCATTTTTCAACAAACCTCTGGAAGGGCAATGCCAGACAAATAATAGCCTTTTTCAATAGGGGTATGCTTCAGGCAGTTCTACTATATCAATGATGGCAAACCTTTTAGAGACCGGGTGCCCAAAATGCAACCCCAAATCCACTTATTTCTTATTTATCACAAAGTGCCAACACAGCAACAGGGGTGGAAGGAAACACTCCTATTGAGCTCTCCCATTGGGCTGCTGGGCAAAGGGGTGGGGTGAACTCTGTGCTGGGGGAGGGAGGAAGCACTCCCATTGGGCTGCTGGGCAGAGGGGTGGGGTGAACTCTGTGCTGAGGGAGGGAGGAAGTGCTCCCATTGGGCTGCTGGGCAGAGGGGCGGGGCAAACTCTGTGCTAGGGTGACTGCACGGGTGCCCACAGAGAGGGCTACAAGTGCCACCTCTGGCACATGTGCCATAGGTTCACCCACTGTACTATATACATGTGCCATAGGTTCACCCACTGTACTATATACTGTATATTTTGCTGCAGATAGCACAGAGACAAACCTGTTGTTCATATTGTTTGTGGATGTGCACCCTAATTTGAACCATTCAGTTTCCTATGTATGTTCTTTCTGGTGGAAAATTTCTGCTTGGTGTTTAGACAACGTTTCTTCTAGGTCAGGGTTCAATCCAGAGTGACACCCAAATACTTTGGATACAGGCAATGTTCCAAAACCTTGCGTTCCCAACTAGGGGTGTGACTACACTGAATTTGCAGTGATTCAGTTGAGTATTCTAGTGCAACCCAAGCATATAGTAACCAAAGAGACAGGAAAGACTAGCCTGACTTAAAGGAAGTTGTTTTGCATTGTTTGCCTGCAATTACAATTATAAAGGTTCTTTACTGCCTCGGTGATCACATGACCCTATTTGCATGTGTTAAGGCCTTTGTTTTGCTTTCTTCTTCTTCTTCTTCTTCTTGTGCTGTATCCATTCCAGATATTGGCTATCATCATGGTGATAGTCTTCCTCTTCTTAACTACTTGGAACAGTTCTTCCAAGGACATGCCACACCAGTCTCTCAGGTTCTTCAGCCATGAAGTCCGTCTACGTCCAGGCCCTCTCTTCCCAGGGATCTTTCCTTGCAACCGAGTTGGAGTATTCTATATTTTATGTTGTTCCTCTTTTCAGATGCTTTAGTCAATGTCCAAACTTTGACTCCATAGAGCAGCACTGGGAAAACGTAACATCTCACTATTCTGATCTTTGTAGCAAGAGTTAGATCTCTACTGCATAACAAATGTCACATTTTTATGAAGGTGGAGCTTGCTTTTTATATTTGTATTTTAATCTCTACCTCGGGATCCCAGTTTTCATTTAACATATTCCCTAAGTAGACCATTTTGTCCACTCTTTCAATTTCTTGTGTTTCTGCCATTAGCTTGCTGTGAGTTGGTGTTTGGCTTATAACCAGATATTTCGTCTTTTTGGTGTTGAGATCCAAACTATATTCTTTGCTTGAAGCTCTAATTCGGACCAGCATCAATTGAAGATCTGCAAGGTTTGTGGCCACCAACACAGAGTCATCAGCATATCAGATGTTATTTAGGTATTCCCCATTAATTTTAATGCCCATGTTTAAATCTGCTAGTGCTTCTGAAAGTGTCAGGGACAACACAGTGTCAGGGACAACACAAATGCTTGTTGCACACCTCTGCAAATTTGAACCTGCTCTGTCAGCTTCTCTTCAACTCTGACTTGAGCTGTCTAATTCCAATAAAGATTGGTGATGATTTTGATATATTTATCATCTACACCTATTTTCGTCAGTGCTATGATCTTCTCACGCTGGCATCTATCAAAAGCTTTTGCATAATATATAAAACATGCATGCCTTGGAAGAGAAAATATGTCTTTTTTCAGCTCATCCATCTTCCAGGCCACATGGTTGGAAGACTTTACTTGTTTCCAAACCAACTTCACCAAGATTCTTGAGCACATGTATCTTCTGACCTCATGTTGTGAGTTAATGATATTTTGCTTTTTGTCAAGTATCTAGCCCAGGGGTTGGCAACCTATGGCCCATGGGCTGAATCCGGCCCATGGTGCCAAATAATCCAGTCCCCACTCTCGCTCCAACCACCACTGCCGCCACCACCAGAAGTGGCTGCAGACGCATTTGCAGCAGCCGTAAATGCATTTACGACAGCTGCAGAAGTGTTTATTGTAGCGTTTATGGTGAGGGGCACCAGTCCGCCCCCCTCAACTGTCTGAGGGAGTGTAACCCAGCCTCCAACTTAAAAAGGTTGGAGACCCCTGATCTAGCCCAAGTGTGTTATTAACTGGGTTAAAAAGGGGTGAACTGGGAGACTTGCATTTGAACATAAAATTGCCTAAAACTTGTCCTGCTTTGCTGTACTGCTGCTACAAATAACTTAAGACTACTGTGGTTTGTTTTGCAACTTTAATAATGGTTGAAATAAATTGGGATAGTGATGATTGTTCACACTGGGCTTGTGGGTTTGACTGGCATTTCACCTACCATATTGGTGATGTGATATAAAGCAATGAGATGCAATTGGAATTTCAATCCACCTCACAACCCTACATCTTCCTTCCTGTGAACTTGCCTCTGCCTCTGTTGTCTTTCAAGTTCTCCAGAACAAAAAAGTATGCCCTATTTGTAACTTCTTAGTCACCCAATAAAGTTATCACCTAACCCAGAACTTTGTTTCAGTGTTCATTTACACCTTCCTTCTAATCTACATATATTGCATTTTGGCTACATCAACATACTGTATCTCAAAACTTTGGAATCACTGGGAAATATCATTTTCCCCATCTGCATCTTCCAATTCAACATCTAACTACTGTCATGGTTAGTAATTTTCAGAAAGAAAGTTTCATAACCTGAGTGTAATTTACCTTTCAAATTGAATGTAAAATATACTTTGTAAAACAGTACAGTCAAGTAGATTGTATATTTAAACTTTACCCACCAAAATAGAATTTTATCTTTACCTTTAATTAAGTCCATTCTCAATGTATATTTTTTATCTCGTACAGTCTACAAGTTCACATGATATTCTGCTTTCACAACCAAATTCCATCAAAACCTTGGGAGAGTGTTTCATGAATGAGGATTTTTTCCCCATGGTGTCATTGTTTTACTGCTTCCCATGTTTATTTAGACAGATACGTTGCACTGGGTAGGAAATGTATTGGTTGGCAACTTCAGTTTTGGAAGAGAAAGTAAACACATGGTGATTAGCAAACAGTAAACTCTACTGTGGTTAATTTTGGCTTAGAAGGAGAAGGCAGACAAAAAGCAAAAGACGTGGGTGGAGAAATGTGTCATTATACATTCAAAACAGCAGCTTTTGCTCCTCTGTAGCTTCCTTACCCTTCACTGGATAACTTCCAGAACTACATTTTTATCCCTTTACTGGTTACTTTTGTTTTCTTTTAGCCTCGTGTATTAAATAATACTTCTTCAAAAATCAAAGTATGTGGGACTTTTAACTTGGGCAATATATAACAACCTAAAAATAAACAATCCAACACCACTGGCTGTCACTTTCAGCCCACAACTGAGACCACTCACATGTATAATAAAGATCCCCAACCCATCCTGGACATGAATACTTCACTTGGTGGCAGACCTCTACTTGCCTGCAGACAACCTCTCAATCTCAAGCAACTGTTGACACTCAACAGACTACACAACAGTGAAAGAGAGATGGGAACTAAACCCTGCTATAAACCCAGATGCCAGCCATGCCTTCACATTTACTCTGGCAACACAATTGCAGGGCCCAATAATGTCAGACACAACATTAAGGGCAACTTTATTTGTTCCTCTGCTAATGTGATTTATGCCATTCCTTCCCAAAAATGTCTTCTGCACAAGACAAACAGGACAATTTCTGCGCAAAAGAGTTCATGGACATAAACCAGACGCCAAGAATGGCAATACACAGACACCTGTTTCAAACCACTTTAATCTACCTGGACACTTGGCACAGAACTTGAAAGTTGCCATTCTAGAGCAGAAGAATTACAAGACTAGAATCCAGAGGTTCATTGCCAAGACCTAGGTATTCAAGGTGAGAAATGAATACAGGTGCACACCCAAACTATGAATCTGAGTTTTCAGGGAAATGGTAACATGTTAAATGTCTATTCACTGATCTCTCTTTTCATAGACCAGGAGCATGTCTGTCATGTATAGAGTAAGCTGCACTTTGACCACACTCTTCTAGACCATTGCATATACTGTACAGTATTAGCCAGTGGTATAGAACTGAAAAGGCTGCTATCAAATTAGACAGAAAAGAAGTACTGTATGTTAAGGATCATCTGGATAGCAGTAGCACCAAACTCCAAAGTTCCAGTTAACAGCTCTTTCAGCAGTTTTATCTATACTGTATATTAAATACAAAGGGGAGGGGGAGTAAACTGAGCGAAAACCATTTCACCAAGTACAGCTCTCTAATCTGACTATGGTGATGCATGTCTTTATCACAACCAATTTGGATATTGTAACGTGCTATATATGGGGCAAGTCAAGGATATTTTTAATAGTCTCTAACTAGAGCTGGTTACACCGTCAACAGAAATTCCTGTTAAAATAGCTTCACTAGTTACTAGTTCACTTTTGGGCACAGTAAAGGTGGTTTTGACCTACAAAGCTCTATATAACATGGGGCCAAGTTATTTGAGGAAATTCCTTGTTTTGAGTCTCCCCACATTTTAAGCTCTTTGTGGGAAGGTCTTTCTCTTGATTCTACTGTCCTTATGGGTGGATATAATGATGATGCCTTTTCGGTGGCAGTTCCTAGTCCAGGAGTGGCCAATCTTGGTGGCACAGGTATTCTTGGACTTCAATTACCAGAAGCCCAAGTAAAGACCTGGTGATCAGGGCTTCAGGGAACTGAAGTCCAAGAATACCTAGGGCACCAAGGTTGGCCACCCTCGACCTAGCCTGTTGAATTCTCTTCCACAGAAGGCCAGGCTGTTCCACCACCAGCCCTTTTGCTGTCAAGTAAAAACATTTATTTTTAATAAATGGCTTTTTATAAGAAAAATACTGTTAAGAAAGGTGTTAAGAAAGGGATTTTAACAAAAGAGTTTTTTTAAAAAAAAATAGGTTTTAAATTGTTTTTAATGGGCGCTATTTAGTAGTTTTAATTATTAATATGTCTGTTTCTAATAATTACATCCATTGTATTTTAATTGTTCTAATACAGTAATACCTCATACAAAGTCCACTTCATACAACAGCAAATTCATACAACATTGCCTAATTCCTTGAAAAAAGTTGCCTCATACAAAGTTGCTGCGACTTTGTATGAGGCATTGGGATTTTCCCCCAGGATGGTTTGTTTGACATGTTTTTGTAATGTATTTAGCCTTTAGACAA
This sequence comes from Bradypodion ventrale, assembly GCA_035047345.1. Taxonomy (NCBI): domain Eukaryota; kingdom Metazoa; phylum Chordata; class Lepidosauria; order Squamata; family Chamaeleonidae; genus Bradypodion; species Bradypodion ventrale. The sequence goes on from JAWDJE010000002.1 coordinate 119,172,023, forward strand.
TGATTTCTTAAAGTTCTGTCTGTTTCCTTGACTTTGCCCTGAAGTCTGTGCTGTTACAGTACAATGTATCTCTATGGAAACGACGTTGTGCGAGGCATCGCAGCAAGGATTTGGACGTTGTATGAGGCATCGCAGCTAGGATTTTGCATGCCTCATACAAAGTCCAAAACTGTATACAGTCCAAACTTGTGGAACCAAGTTTGGACGTTGTATGAGGTATCACTGTACTTATCTTCTAAAATATTTGTAAGCCTCCCTCCACTGGGAAAAAATGTACTAATAAATAGATAAATGAACACTATGTAATGTCTACTTAGTCAAGTGTTCAGTACTGGCATTTTTTCTGCCCTTTGTCTTATTGCTGACACGTTAGTAGTGGCAGTATCTTCCCAGAGACCTGAGGAAAATACCCAAGTTTCTATTTGAAGACCTGTACCAAAAAACTTCTCTTTTTCAAACAAGTTGAAGAACTACACTGAAAAACAGTAAAGTAGGCATTTGGTAGGCAAGCATATAACAGTGCTTGGCAACAGTAGAGAGGAAGAGAGAGACTACTAAATTAGAGGGTATATTTGCAGGAAAATAAAATCCCTTTGCTAGAGAGCACCATGCTAGAGTTCTAAAGAATATGACTAAATTTAGATTTCAAAGCTAACATACTACTCCACTGAATTGTCCAAAGAGACCATATGGAATGATCACAAAGGTTGCTTTCAGGACAATTCTACATATTGGATGTTACAGTGGCTGGCGGGTCAGGTGTGGGGCGTCGGTGGAGGAGTGACCCTCGCCTGCTGGCTGATTAAATGAGAATCATCCTCTCTCTTTTAACATGTGCGGGTGGTTTTTTTAATAGGATTTTAACAGTGTTTTAACAAGGTTTTTAAGGGAGTTATTGTTGAATTGGGGATTTTATCTGTTGGGAGGGGGGGTTGTTTTGTAAGCCGCCCAGAGTCTTTGTGAGTAGGGCGGCTGTATAAATATGAGAAATTAAATTAATCAGGTGGTTAAAAAGACTCAGTATCAAATGTGATGTCATTTGCCAGCCCTACTAACTCCCCTTAAAACCTGCTCCAAAAGGTTTTCAGACTTCCGATGCAAGTTTTCAGTGCCATGGAAGGTGGTAAGGAGAAGATAGATCCTACTTGCGGTGGCCAACCTTGGCACTCCAACTGTTCTTGGATTTCAATTCCCAGAAGCTCTGATCAGCAGGTGTACAGATTCTGGCTTCTGGTAATTGAAGTCCAAGAACAGCTGGAGTGCCAAGGTTCACCACCACTGGTAGGCTATTGCAAGAGTAGCAACAAATGTACTTCCAGCAGAGTCTGAAATTCCTAAGGGGTGGGGAATCTCATTCTTGCTAGAAATGAACAAGTTCATATTCCTAAACTCCTTTAGAAATTACAGTGGTACCACACTTAAAGAGCATAATGCATTCCACGGGATTGCTCTTTAAGCGAGTTTGCTCTTTAAGTGAAACACCATTGTAAGTGACTAATTGTGACTTCGGGGGGAGGATTGTGAAACCCGATTTAGTTGTTAAGTGAGTTTTTGGTTGGTTTTAGTTGTTCAGAGAAAATTCTGCTCTTTAAGTGAGTTAGTCTCTAAGCGAGACACTCTTTATGCGAGGTTTTACTGTACTTCATATTGCTATCATGTCCATAATTGAACACTAAAACCAATGTACCACTTTGTTTACTACCTGTAAGTACAAAACAGTCAGTAAATAGGATTCAGCAATCAATAAAGGAGAAAAGCATTTCCTTCCACACAACCCTGCAGCTGAAAACTTGCATCCGCCAAGCCCAGTTAGTTCATTTTCAAACAAAAGTAGGAAATGGCTGTATCCTAGCACTTCGCTGTAACCACATGAGTCAGTGCTTTGGAACTCCCATATCTATTCTCAACGTTTTAAAAGGTGCTGATAAACACTACCAACTGTTGAGATAAAGCCTCATACCCAAAGATATTTCAACCCCAACTTGTCACTACTGTAATGAACTGAAATGCTACCGCACAGTTAGGACAGTTAAACTCCTAGCTCAAATCCCGGCTCAGCCATGAGCAGTGAAGTTGAATACAGCCATACCAATGTCACTCCCACAAGGATGAACAAGATAGTTAACATGCTATTACAAATTGGGCTTCTTTAAAATGTTAGAGACATCTGATTATCCTAGTGCAAGGTTTCCTTACCCTGCATGTTGCAAATAGGTTTTCTCTGTGTGACAGAGTGAGAAAGCTAGAGAGACTGGTTGTTGAGCTTCATCTGCAAGCTTGCTGGTCTGTTAGGGTAAACTGGGCATTGTTCAGGCTTAACTACCGTTAACTAGCCCATTCCCACTTGCTTCCTTACTAGAAACAGAGTTCCAAGTCTTCAACTGAATTCCCAACCTCACAATTTGCTGTGGGGGGGAGGAAACAGCAGGAGAATTTCTAATTTGGTGGCAAGATGTTCTTTCCTGTTTCTGTGAAGTGAACAAACAGTGGGGAGAGTCTGAGTGATTACAGCCTTTACTCACCTCTCTCTCTGTGTAAGCATGAATGCTTGCTTGTCTGCCTGCCTCTGTGTATGTATATCATGGATTCTCAACCTATAGCCCGTGGGCCGGATGTGGCCCACAGCACCATTTCATGCACTAGAGCAGGGGTAAGCAACCTGTGGTGCCAAATAGTCTGGCCCCTGCCCTCACTCAAGCCACCGCTGGAATTGGCCGCAGACTCATTTATGGCTGTCGTAAATATGTTTATGACAGCCATAAATGGCAGGAGAAACATCAGTCCGGCCCTCTCAACTGTCTGAAGGAGCGTGACCCGGCCCCTGACTTTAAAAGGTTGACAACCCCTGCACTAGAGGGATTGTTTGACTCTTTTGTCATATAATAATGCGCTCCCTCTGTGCTTGTGTATCTGCAACCAGAAGCAAGGATGTACTCTGTTAGTGGATCACACTTAACCTTTCCATATAACTTAACCTTTCTGTAATCCTTCCCCGCCACCCCCACTTTCTTCCAGACAATCCAAACAGGATTGCCTTTAAAAATCTAATCTCTGGCCTCTATTTGTAATAAAACACACTGGAGTGCCAATCTATACAGTGTGGACCAGAAAATTGTTACTCAAGCTTTAGAAGACTCTTATGCTTTAATTCAAAGCTTCTGGAGATCCTGGTCATTTTATCCATGTTCAGTCATCTCATGGTGATCCTGGCATGGTGCCAAACATTCCGTCTGTCCAGTTCTGTTTTGGAAAAAGGCATGCAAAAGTGTTGAATTTATTCTGGTAGGAAAGAGCAGTAGCCAGTTTAACAAACTGCTTTTAGGGTGGTGGCTGCTTGGGTTGAACAACTTGCTTTGGTCTGATCGACAAAGTCATTAGACCAATGTTCCCCAACCTTTGGCCTAAGTCAATTCCCAAAAGCAGTGATCAGCCAATGTACTACTAATAATAATTTCGTGTCAGAAATTATTCTGGATTGAAAGGATTTTTGTTGGAAAAAATCTGCTCAGGGGATGCCCAAATGAGGCTCCTTTCATGTACACAAGAGCTGGGACAGAGACGGGCACTCAATCCATCTTGCAGTGCCCGGGTCTCGAAATGCCAACTTACCGGCCTTCCAGCTAACAAGGCAAGCTTCTTAACCACTGAGCCACCACAGCCCCTAGCCCAGCATTTCTGTTTCTCATGAAAGACAATGAGAGGCATGAACCTTTGGACTTCCAAACCTCTAAGATGAAGTTTGTGACTCAAGTTGAAGCAGACTGGCTTTTACTCAGTAGAAAGAGACGATGATTTTTCAGAAGTGCCATACTAAAGTTAAACTGGATTGCCGGAAGAACAATATTTTCCATAAGATGAGTTCTCCCCCTCCATTTACAAGAACTGAGAATTGACAACGATGTGTATTCCCGTTTTTTTTAAAAAGCAAAGGAATACAGTAGAACCTCGGATAAAGTCCGTTCCACAAGTTTGGACTTTATCCAATTTTGGGCTTTATCTGAATCAAATGGGTGATGCATCAGATAACGTCCAAAAATGGACTTTATCCGAGGTTCCTATACCAAATACCTTGGATAACATCCATTATTATTTTTTAGCGGTTTTGGACTTTATGCGATGCATCACATGAAAACCACGACTTTATCCGAATCAGACTTTATCCGAGGTACCACTTCATATGCAAAAATAATAGTGAATCACATTCACAATTAAGAAAATCAAAAATCATCTTCATGAGTTTTTCATTTTGGTTTATTTAGAATCACACTAGGTCTTAACATATTAAGCCATCTCTCACCACTTACTAGTTGTGAACCCTTGACTATAGTACCAGCATAGGATCCCTGAGTTTGGCAAAATACTGCTAGTACAATAAGATGTGAGGCTTAATAAAATGAATAGCTACCATGAAGGTCTAATTAGTAACACCAAAATTATAAATGTGCATAAAATACAAACTCTTGGACCGTAATAAAGATTGGTTGATATAGTCTTTTCAGGATGATAGACAGTGATGATTAACCTGTAATTTATATGTCACAGAGTAAACCAGTATTTCAAAGGGCTTCTTTAAAATATCCAAAAGAAATAGCTCAAAGAAAATTCAGCTGCACCCTACCATAAAGCCTAGCTTTTTGAAGCTGCCATGATCTTCCTTTCTGTTACATGTTTCAGTGAAAAATTGAAGGAATATAACAGACAAATTTTAATTTAGAATTTAATAAAAACTGATTAAGCAGCACAGAGTGCAAAACAAAGCTGCTCAATAAATCTTTCAGCTCTTTTTTTGCAGGAATAAAAGAAACACTGTCTGCTGAAGCAGATGACAGATGCTGGCTTAGGGATAAGTATTATTTATATTTTTGTACAAGATTTTTAGTTGCACATATCTTTCTCATGCACTGGTATACAATCTGTTTCAAAGCCGAAGAGCCAGCGCTGTCTGCTTCTGCAGATGTTTCCATGGTCATGTGGCAGGCGTGACTAGACACCGGAGCGCACAGAATGCTGTTTACCTTCCCACCGAAGTGGTCCCTATTTATCTACTTGCAATTTCTTGCTTTCAAACTGCTAGGTTGGCAGGAGCTGGGACAGAGGCAGAAGCTCACTCTGTCCTGCAGTATTCGAGTATCAAACTGCTGACCTGCCACCTTCCAGTCAGCACCTTAGCCACCCAGTCACATGGCAATCCCCAGAAAGTAACATGACCACAGAATTGACCACACCCACAAATTTGGCCATGCCCACAAATTTGGCCATGGCCACAGTGTGGTAGTAAAAAGTTTTGATGCCCATCACTGGTTATATCCCACTTGGATTACTCACACATTTTATTTGAAGAAAGTTCACATTAAAAATATAGGAATTAGCCTTTAAAGTGCTATAACATTTTTGTTTTCTTCTTTTCTACTTTGGTCTGGTGTAGTTTATTTGAGGCCAACTTTGTTACATACTATTCAAATGGTACAATTTATGCAAGTACAGTGAAACTGACAGAACTTTAAGAAAACATTGTCTAAAGGCTAAAAACATTACAAAAACATGTCAAACAACCCTGATTGTCCAAGAGTCTGAAAAATGCTGCAAAAATGCCAGGAATGCTTCTAAAAATTCTGGTGAAATTTTTTTAAAAAATCCAAAATCACACTCAAAACCACTCCTAAACACTCTTCACCTTGTGCAAAACCCACAAGAGCAATGCACACATGTGCCCTGTCTTTTATACCGCCCAGGCACAATGCAACCTGGGGAAAACTGAATGCCTCATACAAAGTCGCAGCGACTTTGTATGAGGCAACTTTTTTCAAGAAATTAGGCGATGTTGTATGAATTCGATGTTGTATGAGGCAGACTTTGTATGATGTATTACTGTACAAAGTAACAGTACAGGTTTTTCAGAAGTACTGTACTGGAAATGAAGTCAGAGAATAAAATTATATCAACTTATTTACAATAAGCAGACATCTTCATTCCCACTTTTTAAAATTCATGCAATTTTACTCCCTTAACTTTCAAATCAATTCAAGTCGGGGTTGCTATGAAAAGCTTTCTATCCCATTCTTTTTCTGTATTTGCTCCTATTCAGTTGGATAGTAAAAAAAGCAGAACCAGGTAATGAAGCAATAGCCTGAGATCTGGAAAAAAAAGTATTCAATTGGGAGTGGGTTCAATCAAGTAGGAGCCAAACAGTTGTTAGAAGTTATGGTGGTAAAAAAGATCTATAGCCTGCCAACAGGATTTGCTCCAACCTATCCAGGAATTTCCATTGCTGTCATCCCTAAACAATTTCTGAAACTAATTTGCCTGCAAATATCAAAACATTTTTATGTACATCAAGTAATGAATCACCCACACATGCATGTGTGTACATGCACAGATGTCAAGAAAATGCAGAACAGCTTCCAACATAAGCCCAGAAATAGTGCTGTTTTTGACATTTGACTGAATGAACAGAGGAGTTGATTTGTCAAATCTCCACTGGTTCAATGGGCCTAGTCTAGTCTTACTATGCTAAGCAGCAGGATTCCAGCATTTGTGTTAAAAACACAATAGCAGCTGCCTGCATCTGTACCAGAACAATTGTATATAAACAGAAATCTCTCCCTTTTTAATTGCTATGTAATAGTTATCAGCAGTTGCCTTAGCACCACTTTCCACTACATGGACAACACTATTATCATGTAACAATAATGTGAACAAGCATTATTGCATCATAATCCTTTCTAATCAGTGGCTCTAAAAACAGTTAGTGATGGAGCTGGCTAAATATATATATATACAGTATTACCAGTTCAAATTTTTGAAGTGGTAGCCATGTTAGTCTGTGCAACCAGGGATTTTCCATTATTGTCAGGTGTAAAGAGCTGCAATGTTACTTTTCTGCTAGGCTGGCCAGCCATTGTGTGCCTCCGTACCTGAGGTGTATAAACTGATGCTATGAGGTTTTACTCTTATGTCTGATGAAGTGGACTTGATCCACAAAAGCTCACATTTAAATACAGGAGTTAGTCTTTAAGGTGCCACAACTTTTTTGTTTTGTTTTGATTACTCTCTGATATAGTATTACCAATTATCAGGATGTATTCCTCTCCATGCAGATCTCCTTAACATTCTGAAGAGTAATAAATGCTTAATTTATATGGAGTCAGGTAACCAAGAAGTTAATTTAGCAGCACAGTTTAGATTTACTGACTAATAACGGTGCTGGCATCCCTTAGTCTCAAAGGCAGGTCATGTGAACTGTTTTGAAACACAGCAAAATACCTAAATAATTCCCGCCCTGTATGAGCCCCTACTCTGAGTCCCTGAGTAATTTGAAACAGAATGCAGGGTGCCACTGAAGCTGTGAAGTCCCTCCTGAGAAAGCCATTTTGTACCCTCACGCTTCCTTTCTTCTAATGCCAGGCAAATGTTCTTAGGCGCATTTGGGGCCCTCTGAGTTAGGTGCCCTGTTGGGTCTTTGCTGCTGCTCAGTTCCTTTATTAGTTCTGATTAATTATTTTTCAAAATATTGTGTTTTAGCTGATGCTCTGTTACGTAGCTGGTTTTGGTGCCATTCACAATATACAATTTATGAATCACGCAGTGAGTTTTATTTATTTTTATGAATAGCAATTGCACTTATATACCACCCCACAGCACTTAGTGCACTCTGTTTTAAAATATTTATAGCTCCACTCTTCTCCTCAAAAGGATCCTGTTTTATATCAATAAAAATGAATACTCTGAGACTTCTCAAACAGCTGTTAAATATTTTAATAGTACAGTGATACCTCATACAACGTCCAAACTTGGTTCCACAAGTTTGGACTTTATACGGATTTGGACTTTATATGAGGCATGCAAAAATGCAAAATCCTAGCCGCGATGCCTCATACAACGTCCAAATCCTTGCTGTGATGCCTCGTACAACGTCGTTTCCATAGAGATACATTGTACTGTAACAGCACAGACTTCAGGGCAAAGTCAAGGAAATATTGATATTGATTATTTCTGATGCTTTGTACTTATGTATTATGTGATGTATTGATATTGTGTTTTTCCCCTGAATTTCTCTTGATGTAACTGAACTGTAATATTATGTGTCATTGTATTATTATATTGTATTTATTGTCCGCCATGTAAACCGCCCTGAGTTGGGTTGTACCTGAGTGGGCGGTATATAAGCACGAAAATTAAATTAAAATTAAATTAAATTAAAACAGACAGGAAACTGACAGAACTTTAAGAAATCATTGTCTAAAGGCTAAAAACATTACAAAAACTTGTCAAACAACTGTGATTGTCCAAGAACCTGAAGAATGCTGCAAAAATCCCAGGAATGCTTCTAAAAATTCTGACGAAAAAATTCAAAAAAATCCAAAATCGCACTCAAAACCACTCCTAAACACTCTTTGCCTCATGCAAAACCCACAAGAGCAATGCACGCATGTGTCCTGCCTTTTATACAGCCCAGGCACAATGCAACCTGGGGAAAATCCCAATGCCTCATACAAAGTCACACAACATTGTATGAGACAACTTTTTTCAAGGAATTAGGCGATGTTGGATGAATCCGATGTTGTATGAAGCAGACTTTGTATGAGGTATTACTGTATATTGCTAATTAACACTTTTTAAAAGTATTTAAATATTATTTCAGTAAAAATACAGTAGAAAGTTTTATGCATCTACAGAGAAAGAAGTTAACCAGTATTCTGCCTGTTTTAAATTACAAGATGTTTCAAATATAATGCCATTCAACCAATGAATGAGGGGAAAGGGGCACCCACGCCACAGTATCTCCTCTGTGCAAGGCAAAACAGTCAATCTTCAGCAACTGCTCTAGGAAGAACACTCATGGCTCACTGCCCATCATTCTTTTAGACAGCGTTTGCAAAAAAAAAAAAAAACCAACACACAGACACACACACACACACACACACACACACACACAAGTAGCTTGTCCAGCTCGGCAGACAACTGATTATACTAGAGAGCTCAATGGGGCTCCCAGCCAACCCCTGAGACTGCTGCCAGCCCCCAGAGTATTCAAAGGCCAAGTTCCAGTGTGGTTTTTCTTCTGCCAGAATCACATGATGTCAGTGCTATTTTCTCTGGACCAGAATAACCAGTCATTCAGGTTTCAGCAAATGATATGCAAACAAACTATCAGTTCGACAAGTCTTGCACTCAATTTCAAGAGGTTACACACAGAAAAGGTGCTGCATATTTTTTTTTCATCCTTTATCTGCGGTTGGGCGGGGAGGAAGTCACTTGAAACCACTTACGTACACTAAACAAGCCTGACACTAATATGGCAAAAATGGTGAAGAATTCCAATTATGGGAAACAAATATTCCTAGAATATTTTCGGTATTCACAAAATAAAAGATTATCAGATTTGAGATAATTAAAAAAACCAAAACAGAATTAAAGTTGCAATCCAATGAATACTGGTTTAGAAAGAAAATATGTTGAAGTCAGTAGCATTTCTATTGCAAGCTGCAATACTAAAGTGGGCTATGTTTTTATTTTGTCACTCCTTTTCATGGTCAAACTTTTTCCTCATTTCCAAGGGATTAAACCTTTTTTATAATAAATCAGATTACAAAGACCCTGTAAAATGTCTCCCTCTAAAATTGACAGAAAGACTTGCAGTGAGATAAAGCCATATTTTCGAGCAAAGTAGAAGCAAAAAGATCTACAACATACCAAGCTACTTCAAAATACAGAGTTCTCCAAGTCCCAAAGGATTTTAATTTTAATAAACATATCTTCTCTTGCTAGCCACTCACTATGTATGCTAAAATGCTAAAGGTGTGTGTTGATTTGCCAAAAGTCTTAAACGTGCATCCCCTTTGCCAGGTTCAGAATCAATTCAAATACCGAGGAATACACAATGCACAGCTGGGGTGCCTGTAATCTTGCTGAAACTCATCTTATTTTAAACAACCTGGCAGGGATTGTTTATTCTGTATTGATTCCTAAACTGCTGTATTCTTCTGTGTGCATTCATGTGTTAGTGCATATTGTGCACTGTGCCTCTTGCCCCATGAAGTACTGTTATAGTGCTATGATAGTTCAGCTATCAGCTGTTGTGGCAAAGAACTCCTGCAAATCTATAACAGTAGAATATAATTTTAAAAATATTTGGTACCATGTATTGGGTGTAGAGCAGCAGCAATGGGGGGCTGCGCCCAAATGCCTCTGGGCAGAGGAAGTGTCAAGACATAGCCCTGAGTAAAGGAAGGAAATCTAACCAAGCACCAGTTTCTAAGCTCTAGAATACAAACATGTTCATCTAACCAACAGTACCAAGGACCAGTGGAATGATCTTATTTTAGCTTCCTAATTTTCTGTTTCTCTGGTACTCCTACAAAAGGAATGAAACAATCACAATGCCACTTTCTTATTTTATTATTTATTTTTTTAAAAAAAAAAATTCTACCCTACCTTTTTCATCCGTGGATGATCCAAGGCGGCTTACATGGCAGTTAAAAAACATACAGGTTAAAAACAACAACATCCACCCCTAACCCCTTAAGAAAAAAGGTACACAAACAAATTTAAAAACTGTTTTAAAAAAATTAAACAATGGCAAAAGAAATTTTAAAAAGATAAAAAGCTAAAAAAAAAGGAGGGGCAGGGGGTGAAATAAAAACAGACAGGTGTGATAAAAAGCACACAGGTGTGTTATAACAAGCCATCATACCAGCCAGCTGGACTGGGCCATAGCAGCATATTATAGCTTTCTGAAGCTCTCTCCACCTGATTCTGGTAACTGATTGAGTCTCCAAAAGAGAGAGAGAGAGAGATGGTGTAAAGAGCTACAGTAGGAGAGAAAAGGGGAAAAGCCAATCTTACAGGGGAACAAAGATCTTCTGTTAGTGTAAATTTTCCACCTGATGCTACTCTTGAGATGAAGCAATATTTTTAAAATCCGTGAAATTCAGCTTGGAATTTTTGAGACTATTTCATTTAAAAAATGCTTTTTGCTCTCTCCATTCCCAAAATAATTCTATTATACTGTTTATCACACATTCTGGACCTCAGTAATACAAGAAGTTAACACAAGAAATTCATCTGGATCAGGTGTTATTGTGTTGGAAGCTCGATAATGTGTTCTGAATTTCTGATAGGACTTTTCAAATTCTCGTACAGGTGAAACTCAGAAAATTAGAATATCATGCAAATGTTCATTCATTTCACTTAAAATGTGAATCAAATATATGAGATAGACTCACTACATGCAAACGAGAGATGTCAAGCCTTACCGGTAATTCGTTATAATTGTGATGATCATGGTGTACAGAGTACATGAGATTATGTTATGTTTATGGGGTACATGAGCTTGGGGTGTTGGGGTTTTCATAAGCTGTAAGCCATAAGCATCAATATTATAACAAAGTAAGGCTTGAACTATCTCACTTTGCATGTAATGAGTCTATCTCATATATTTGTTTCACCTTTTAAGTTGGATTACTGAACTGAATGAGCATTTACACGATATTCAAATTTTCCGAGTTTCTCCTGTAGATCCAAAGTGTTTCAAAACAAACAAAAACTGTACTAAAGTAGTCCATCTCTCTTTATTTTTTATACAAGAGTCAATTGATCCTGGTAATTTTACTGATAAAGGGTGTTGTCAAAATTCTCTTTCCCTCTCTCTTGGATAAGGCTACTAATATCAACAAGGCCTAGGAAATCTATGCGGTCTGCCTTTTAAACATTTTACATGTCAACATCTAAGATATGATTAAATATTAAGCCACTCCTGAGGGTTAATTATTAAGTTATAACTTTTGCCACCTACCTATGTGATGACCCATGAAAAACCAAACATTTAAAAAGCATTTAATGATGCAGCCCACTTAGATGAGACAGGCACTGCTTTATATCAATGTTTGTACTATTGTGTTTACTGCTATAAAATGCTGAATAAATTTTAAAATAATGTGTTTTCCTAAAAACAGTATGTTATCAATAACACAAATGGCCACAAAATTGGAGGAAAACATTAGTCACACAAACACCCCAGAAATCAGTCACTTGATCCCAATCCGACCACAATTTTCTACATAGATTTATGTTCCACCTAACTGATTTCTTCCAAATGAGCGAAGGTCATTAAGCACTTTCTTCACCATCTCCCCAAGTCTTCTAAGAAATTACAAAACTGCATGTTTTCAATTAGGCAAAGACAACTGGATGAGATTTCAGTTTGGTCACTCTCTCAGGCCCAGCAAATCAGAGAAAGGAAAACTTAAGTGACCTTTGAATAGTAAAAAAAAAACACTTGTTCTGTGACTTAGTAGTTTACTCTAACATAGCATAAGACTTTTGACTATTTAACTTTTATATACCTCCCACAGATTTATTAAAGTTTCAGGACAATATTGTGTCAAGTAATAGACAAAGTTGTGCAGGGAGGGGGGGGACAGCCTGAATACAGCTATCTATCACGCATCTGGATCCTTGGGAAGAGAGGTCCTGGACATAGACGGATCTCCTGGGTGAAGAACCTGAGACTGGAGTGGAATATCCTTGGAAAAATTATTCTAAGACGTTAAGAACAGGAAGACATTCAGCATTATGATAGCTAATATTCACTTAAAGAAGGAGAATCAAAACTACCATGAAAGGTTATGTCACAAAACATTTGTAAGTAAAGTCTGTCCAAACTGCCCAACAACCTTTTTTTTTATTTATTTATTTTTTGGGGGGAAGATAAATAAAATCAAATACATGTGTAAAGTATTAAGCCTAGGAAAGGGAAAGCCAGTGCATAAATACAGGCCTATAGATAACAAGCTGGTTTCCTGAAGTGCCAGAGAAAGGGAGAAGGGGAATCTGAGAGCTCTAACAATATATTGCAAGCTGAACAGTCATTGGTATTAAAAAGAGAGAGAGAGAAACATTACTTTGACATGCATTTGTAGTGTTCACCCCAGATACTAAGAGCTATTCTACAAATGCAAGCTAGCTACTTTTTTCTACTGTCAGTTTCTCTTTTATTTTCGCACATGGAATTGCACAAAGATAAAGAGCGTAAGAATAATTATGAATTGCAACTCTGTGAGATACGTACTCATACCAATTCTGCTTTTTATGGCAACACAATAGAACATATTTATGCAGTCGGCGCTCATTAACCATTAATAAGTTACACTTCACTGTACTGTAGTGTATCTGAGGATACATGTAAAGCAGGGGTGCCCAAACTATGGCCCGTGGCACCAATTCATCCGGCCCATGGGTCGGATTGCTGCCACCGCCAAAAATGCCCTGCCGCTGCCAGAAGTGCAGAAATCACACAAAAAAACACACCAAAACGCTGCAAAAACACAGTGGAAAATCAAAAATGCAGCAAAAATGTGCTGCCCTCACTCCCACCACCATGGAAAGTGGTGGAAGCAGCAAAAAGCCCCCAAAACATGTGATGAATTCATGTGATGCCATCACCGGGTGGAACCATGTTACCAGCCTGTTCAGCTGTCTAAGGGGGTGTGGTCAGGCCCCTGGCAGGAAAAGTTTGGGCACCCCTGATGTAAAGTGGACTTGATCCAGAAAATCTCACATTAAAATACAGAACAGGCGCATTTTACTTCCACTTCCAATAGCAATGAATACACACACACACACACACACACACACACACACACACACACACACACACACACACACACACACACACACACACACACACACACACACACACACACTGACTTAGGTTTCTGGGAATTGAAGGTTCCAGAAACTCTAATTGGGTTTTTAATGTAAGTGAAATATTTAAATCAGTGGTGCCCAAACTATGGCCTATGGGCTGGATCCAGCCCCCGACACCAATTCATCTGGCCCACGAAGCATTCATTGCTATTGGAAGTGGAAGTAAAATGCGCCTGTTCTGTATTTTAATGTGAGATTTTGTGGATCAAGTCCACTTTGTCATACATAAGAGTAAGACTTCATGGCATCAATTTATACACATCTATAATTTAATTTATATGTATTTATAAAGGAGTTAAGAAGTGTTTGTGGGTGGTGAAAGGGTGGTAGGGCCATGTTCTATAGTTCTGTGAGTGGGGACACAAACTAAAAGCAGTGAACTGTCCTCTCTTTCTCTCTCACACACACACACACACGCACACACACAGACACTAGATGTGGAGGTGGTAATAGAAGAGGCAGTGGAAGAACAAGGTAGGAAGAAATCAGGCTCTCATTACAAGAGCAATACAACATTTCAGAGGACTAGCAGGAATTCTGCTAACCCAGGGAATTATATGAATGAAAAGACCAATGTAAATGTCAGACTGGCTTCCTGCTATGTCAATTTCTACTTCACATTCTTATGAAAATTAAGAGATAACAATGGAAAGAAAGAGCCGGAGGGGCTCTCTAATAGTGCCATCAACTAGGGGTGCACATTTGTCTAGCACCCGAAGGAGGGCCTTCTCCGTGTCCGCACCAGCTCTTTGGAACCTCCTGCCAATAGATCTAAGACTTCAACGCGAATTGCTGCCCTTCAGGAAAGGAGTGAAGACCTGGCTGGCAGGGCAAGTGTGGGGCCCGAATGGGACTACGGCTCCCGCCTGCTGGCTATTGTAAGGATTAAGAACTCTCTCTTTTTCTTTACCGTATTTTTCGCCATATAAGACGCACTTTTTCTTCCCCAAAACTGGGGGGGAAAAGTTGGTGCGTCTTATATGGCAAATACCTCTTCCCGGGGTCCTCGCCATTCGGCCCGGGAATGGGAGGCAGGCGATGGCGGGGCTCCGGCGGCGTCTCCTTTTAAGCCCTCCCGGCAGGCAGGGCTCGGAGGGCGGGGAGACGCGCCTGCCTCCCATTCCCAGGCCCTCGCTGCTTGGCCCGGGAATGGGAGGCAGGCGCGTCTCCCCGCCCACCGAGCCCTGCCTGCCGGGAGGGCTTAAAAGGAGACGCCGCCGGAGCCCCGCCATCGCCTGCCTCCCATTCCCGAGCCGAATGGCGAGGGCCCTGGAAGAGGTAACGCGGCGGCGGTGATGGCGGGGCTCCGGCGGCGTCTCCTTTTAAGCCCTCCCGGCAGGCAGGGCTCGGAGGGCGGGGAGACGCGCCTGCCTCCCATTCCCGGGCCAAGCAGCGAGGGCCCGGGAATGGGAGGCAGGCACGTCTCCCCGCCCTCCGAGCCCTGCCTGCCGGGAGGGCTTAAAAGGAGACGCCGCCGGAGCCCCGCCATCGCCGCCACCGCGTTGCCTCTTCCCGGGGCCCTCGCTGCTTGGCTGAGTGAGGCAGCAAATGGAACAAACGCGCGGGGCGGCCTCCACTCCAGCTGACTCTGCTCGCCGGCGGGCATTCATTTGCCACCTTACCCCGTCCGCACACAGCATTCCCCCCCCCCGTTGGCGCGAGCATACCCGCCCCATAGACTGTCAGAGGAGTGGTTGTTTTAGTCAGAAAATGGTGGGGGAGGAGAGAGAGAAAGGCTTCTCCGTCTTCGTGGCTCCTTGAGGGCTCTCAACATTCCTCCGAAGGAGGTTTAGGAAGATACCGGACCTCCTCTCTCTCACACACACACACCCCTTTCTGCCGTTGTACGCCCCCACACACACGTATTCTCCCTCAAGCCCAGGCGGGTTCGCCCTCCTCCACCAGCTGCCTGGAGGGGTCTTTTTGCCCCCTGCTCGGACTCCCGACCAGCGCCTACTTGTGTGGAGAAAAACAAGAGGTCGGGTTACTGAGGGAGCCAGGCAGGAGGGAAGGAGGGGGCGGCGGCTGGAGGAGCGAGCCGAGCATGCTTCTTTGGCTCGCAACCTCCTCCCCCGCCCAAAAAGAGCGAGCCGAGGCAGGCAAAAGCTACGGGTGATTAAATGCTCCTGACTGAGTCAAGGAGAAAGTGGGGAGGGGGGCGAGGGTCGCGGGGAGAGGCGGGCGCCGAGGGAGGTGGCGTAGCTGGACCATTAGGAAAGCTGAGCACAGGAGAATAGATGCCTTTGAGATGTGGTATTAGAAGAGAGTCCTGAGAGTCCCCTCGACGGCAAAGAGAAGAAATAGGTCGATATTAGAAGAAATCAAGCCTGACTGTCCATTGGAGGGACAAATAGTGAAGATGAAGCTAAAGTACTTTGAACATCAAATGAGAAGAGAGGATTCACTTGAGAAAGCCATGATGCTGGGAAAGGTGGGGGGCAAAAGAAGAAGGGAGCGTCTAAAGATGAGGTTGATAGATGGTATTGTAAACACAATGGGCACAGAGCTTGGTGGGCTGAGGAGAATGGTGGAGGATAGAGGTGCCTGGAGGACAATGGTCCATGGGGTCGCAAAGGGTCGGAATCGACTGTGCCACTGAACAACAACAAATGTACAGAGTTGACAATTGCGCGCTCTTCCCCATGCACAGGCATCCGCGGCTTATTATATTTTTCCCCCCCCGCGCTCCGCGGCTCTTCCTTCCCCCTCTTTCCGTGGGAGGAAAGCGGAGTGATCCATCTTTCCAGGTGATCCATCTTTTAAGCCCTGCCTGCCAGGAGGGCTTAAAAGGAGACGCCGCCGGAGCCCCGCCATCGCCGCCGCATTGCCTCTCCCGGGGCCCTCGCTGCTTGGCCCGGGAATGGGAAGCAGAAAAGGGACGATGATGCCAGCCGCCTCGAGCAGCTCCCTGTCCCACCCCGGCAGCCCATGCCACTGGCCCCATTGGGGAGAGACAGGTACAGTACAGTATTTGGTTCAGAATCTTTTTTTTCTAGATTTTCCTCCTTTAAAATTGGGTGCGTCTTATATGCCGGAGCGTCTTATATGGCGAAAAATACGGTATGTGGTGGGTGGGATGGGTGGGCGGGATATGGGTTTTTTAATGGGGTGGGATGTGGGTTTTTTATAGTGTCTTTTATGTGTTTTTAGAATTGTTGTAATGCCGCCCTGAGTCGGGTTCTGCCTGAGTGGGCGGCATATACAAATGTGACTATAAATAAATAAATAAAATAAAAATAAATACACATGAGGGAGTATTTTTCAAGGCCTGGGCATGCTGGCTAGAAAATTCTGTAAGCATTTCACAAACTATGTTCCGCAAAACACTGGTAGAATTCAATTCTCAGAAGCCTAAGTCAATACTGTACATTGGCTGATCAGTGCTTTGGTGAATTAAGCTTCTGGGAATTGAAGTCCAAAAACCAAAGGTTGGGAAAATACTGGTCCAAAAAAGTAACTTTGTCAAGTACAGTAAAACCCCTACTTACGAAAAAAAGTCTGTTCCATAGGCTTTAGCTTAAGTCAAATTTTTATGTAATTCAAACCAAACTCATAGGAACAATTATTTTTTACGTAACTCAAAGCAAACCTATAGGAAAAATGAAAATTTTATGTAAATTGAAGCAAACCCATAGAGAAATAAATTTTTACGTAACTCAAAGCAAACCCATAGGAAAAAGAATCTTTATGTAACTCAAAGCAAACCCATAGGAAATTGTGTAAACCGGGACATGGTTTTAGCACAAAATCATTATGTAAGTCGAATTTTATGTAACTCGAGGCATTTGTAAGTCAGGGTTTTACTGTACTGTACTGTTTATCCTTACTTTAAGAACACTGCTATGAACATACTAAATGTCAGGCTTAAATGGAATAAATTAGCAACTTAAAAAAAATTCAGTCCTGACTTTTAAAAACTTCAGTTCTGCAAAATACGAAACCTAATTCTGTGTAAACTCTCATCTACCCCATGAAGGGCCACTTCATAGGACTGCCTCACCAACGGACATTTTGTCATACAGATAATCTACATCCAAATTAAGAACATTTACTTTCTTCCTGATGGATTGTTCCCACAGATATTTATACAATACAACCTCTGCAATTAGTTTCCACAGGTGGCTGTTTTGCCTCCAGTAAAACTGCTTTTTTTCTCTTCCTGCAAGTCATAGCAAAGCAAATGTATATTAAAAACATTTCAGATATGAAATAAATACCTTCATAAAAGCAGCTGTGATGCAATGCATCATTTCTGTCTGACCTGAGTTATGGAATGAACTTTAGTTGCCAAGATCAAAACTGATGGGTGAAAGGGTTGGTTCTGCAGGGACTGAAGCTCAGAACAACCCAAAAGGGAAGTTCAAAGTCTCCAGGAAGTCAGAGCAGCTAAATCAGAAATACCCAATTTCCTCTACAATTTGTTGGTCAATTTTAAAAATAATCATTAATTCTAAGCATACCAGGTCTGAAAGAGTCTGATGCCCATCTCACACTTTCAATCCATAACGACGCCCAATAATATCTGGAGGATGTTTAATGTCAGCAGATTAACTAAATAACAGGACTTGTAGACAACTAAATATGTTTTCTTCTCATATTAAACAACTGCATTTTCCAAAGAAAAAATTACCATGTCAATACACATCTCAATGAAACATCTGTTAAAACTGTTTATAAGTCAAGGGTTTCAAACTGTGAAACACTGGAATTCCAGTCACAATTCCCCCCCCCCCCCCAGGTCTTTTAGGAGTGTACATATCTGAATGCTACTACATTGCTAAAACATCTGGCATACCAGTCTCAAAGATAAATTGCTTCTTTTCATCCACCTTACATAAATAATAATTGTGAGCTGTCAAGTCAATTCTGACTTATGATGATTCTTTTCAGGGTTTTCTAGGTAGAGAAAACTCAAAAGTAGTTTACCATTTCTTTTTTTCCACAGGCATCCTGATTGAGACTGTGCAGTTTGCCCATAACTGTACAGGCTGGCTCTTCTCCTGGAGACCCAGTGGAGAAAAAATGTTAGAAATTTTCCAGTTCCAACAAATTCATAAATAATAATGACAGCACTATCAGCCATGGCAGGTTTACTACATTTTCACAAAATGTGATCTTTCTAGAGTATCGATATGGAAAATCTCATTTCCTATAGGGGTGAAACTAGACAGATTGACTCTTCCGCTCTGAAGTATGCTCTTTGTGATGCATATTTGCAGATCATGCCAGTTGTATGATTCACATGTCACAGAAAATCTCCACTGTCATTTATCACTTAAATACAACAAACATGTTTTCATAAAGATTTTTTTTCCTGAGACCTTGCTCCATGCATCTGAAAAGCAAATTAAAAGCCTCTAAAGTTTATGGCAAATAAATCTTTTCAGTCTTTAATGAACGACCAAAATGTTATCTACTTCACTTGTTACTGCTATTCTAATATTCACCAACTGGAGCCAAAATCAAAACAGATTTAGGTAAATAATCAAACTGTTAAGAAACAGGTTTTCTCTAGCCACCTGTTCAGTATGGCCCAAATGGAAGAGAGGTGTGCACCACTTATGGATAAGATTCCCCCCTGCTCAGCTGATGGACTATCAGAACTGCTCAGCCCTGGAATTAGTGATCCATATAAGAACCAGATTAAAACATATTTTCCTTTAAAAACAACATCATTCTTGCCTTTTTTTAATGCTGTTGTTTGAAAGGAAATTAACAGGATGGAGGACATGAGTTTTGATTGTTGCTATTGTCAGCCAAATGGAAGTTAACTGGAAAACTTGCCAATCTACTCCAATGATCCAGAAGCCTATTTGAAGATTCTGATATGCACATTAGGGATAGGGTTTTTTGATTTTCTCAAATTACAAATACAGTATCATAATTCTCCAGTATGGGAATTTTGTCTACCTCGCAATTGCTTTAGGATGGTAAAGGTCTCTTTTGCTCAAAAGCCACTCATGTCTGACTCTAGGGGGTGGTGCTCATTTCTACAAAAGTGAAAAGATAAGCTCTTATCTCAGCAACTTCTAGTTTTTCAAACTAAATGTTTTTTGTACTAAAGTACAAGATTTTTCAAACAAAACAAAAGAATGTATGAAAAAATAGAAGCATTTTTTTTCAGTTGAACAAACAGAGAAAGTAAAATAAGTGAAAACAAAAAAGGGACAGTAGAACCAGCGAGACTAGGCAGTTAGGTGATAGCACTGAAGAAGTTCCTAAACATTGTTGCTTGTACAGAGGACAAAAAGGAATTGAGGTAAAATAGAGAGAAACTGTCTAACATGTGCAATACAGAGATGCCCCCCCCCCCCGAAAAAAACTCAGTTATGAAAGCTTCCAGAATATTCTATGTGAGTTCAGAAGAATTTTCACTAGTGTGAATTCATATAGACTGCAAAAGAGAAGTTTTATTGTTCTCTCAGTCTTTTAAGAAGCTAACTAATCAACTAGTAATGTTTTAATTCTTCTTAATTCTGAATGCAGTAAAGTATTTACGATTTTTATACTTTTCCACTGGGAAAATTCCTGTTCACATAGTTATGCCAGTGCAAAACAGAACCAGATCTTGAAAATAATCAATTTCCCATATACTACCCCCGCTTTTTTCCCTTCAGATTTTGAGATTCCTTAGGGTTTTCTCTTGCCCTGTAGCTTTTCGGAGAAAGGAGTATATAATAACAATAATAATAATAGGTTTGCTGGATCTCCATCAGAGTATTTGAACTGTTAGCAGGGATTTTTAACTATTGAATGGTCCCCTCCAATGTTCCAAAAGGCCTCCCTGCTGGAGGAAGCTTTCAATTCATTTAAATTGATTATTTCCAGCATTCGGATACAAGAATATAAGGTGACATGATATAGACAGACAGACTGACTGACTGATTTTCAGTACAGTATCTGTAGTATTTCTTTTTATAAATAGGTTACAAAGGAGTTCACATTCATTATACAGTGGTACCTCACTTAAAGAGCATAATGCGCTCCACGGGATTGCTCTTTAAGCAAGTTGCTCTTTAAGCGAAGCACTTGGGAAAAGTGCCAATGCTGCCATTGTAAGTGACCGATTGTGACTTCTGGCAGGGTGGGGGGGATTGTGAACCCTGATTTAGTTGTTAAGCGAGTTTTGGGTTGTTGTTAGTTGTTAAGCGAGGCGACCATTCAGAAAAAAATTCTGCTCTTTAAGCGAGCTAGTCTCTAAGCAAGGCACTCTTTATGCGAGGTTTTACTGTACTATAAAACAATATACAAGACAAGTCCCAAAATTATTTATTGATCTTATTATTATTAATCATTTATGGATATAAATCACTATTGGAACTTTGTCTTAAAAGACTTTGTGTTTGTATTTTGTTGCTACATCCAACATAACATGATAAGTAATATCTCCATGTAGAAGAAAAATAAAAACAGAATGAGTTATGGCATCTTATGGACTAATACAGCTACCTTAACAAGAGCTAGTATTTCTATGCCATCTATAATACATAGCCACTATTCTTAAATTGTTCCGCCGACTGAAAGAAATCCAATCTCTGCATACAAAGTTTTAAAAACTGACATTTGAAAATGTCTGGTTTGAAATTTCTAGACCACTGAATTGAGCACCTATACAAAGACAAATGATATACTAAAGAAGGAAGCAGGAAGTGAGGAAAAGAGGAAAAATTATTTTCTGAAACCCTTGACAACAGTTAGAAGGGGAAACATAAAAGTCGGAAAACAGACCAGCTTGTATTTCAGCCCAGTCTACTGGTCTCTTTCACATAAATCCACTGTTACCCCTCCCTCCTCCTCCACTTCAATCATAACAAATTAGTCTAACACTCGCTATTTGTCATATCTTAATAAGGAAGAAAACCCTCAACTGAAAAAAAAATTAAATCAGGAGGTGACAGGAAACAAAATACCATTTTGTCTTGAATGTGCACAACCTAATTTATAGTAATACAACGGAACCTATGGGTTCTGGTAAATGTCAAAGCAGCAGTGTTCATTACATATGTTGATAGGTATGCAGCAAAGTCTCTGTAGGCCTTTCAAAAATTGCACACAGCCAATTAATGCAAACCAGAAGTCTCTGGCTGCTGGACGAACATCCAGAGTCACTCCCATATGGATATTAGGAGGAGGGGTCTTTTTCTTCTCTCCTCGTTTAGTTACAGTTGGGGGGGGGGGCGTTCTTTAAGAGCGAGCATAAAGCCAACTAACTATGGATCTGGTTTGTGGGAAGACACCTCCCCCTTCCACAAAATGCTCCAGCCACTGCAGAGAAAGCATCTTGGCTGCCTGTAACCTCTTCCCCCACCTAAGCATCTGCCTTGCCCAATCTCATCTGGGTCGGCTCCAATAACAACATCTGCTTGGCAGCTTGTCAAACCCATGGATAGTTATCTAACTGAGGCTTTTGTGCTGCACTGTTTATTCTGTGTGAAGAAATGCCTCTCTAGTTGAAAGAGTACTTTAGAAAAGCTGTGCAGCTATTAGCAAGTGAAGCACAAGGCTAATAACCCCCACCTGCTCATCAAATTAATTATGACATCTGAGTCATTATAGCTCGGAAAGAACACACAATTGCAGACTTGTCAAATGCAGAAATAAACATGCTGTACATTAGAAGTTAAAGCCTGGCTCTGAAGCCAGCAGGAGACAATGACCTTAGACATATTTTTTAAAAATCATCTGATTGTTTCTTTCTTTTTCAGTGAAATCATATTAAGGTGGGAAGAAACTGATAATGTTGTACCATACAAGGAAAGAAGGAAACAACTCACAGCTGTTAACCATGATTGCACATGAATTCACAAAAACTGGATGAGAAATAGAAGTTATTGAGCCTCAAAGTAAGCTGAACGGAATGAGCAAACATTTTTCTAAAACAAAAGCATGTTGAGATAAACACATATAAAAATGAAAAACTAAAACACCTTTTTTTTTTACCTTTCCTGGGGTTTCTGAAAAATACCAGATATTAAAACTCGTCTTTATCCATTTGTGTAAGAGTTTGCTCAATCAGGTTCTTTATTTTTCTGCATAGTTGCTGAGAATGTTTATAACTTTTAATCTGCCTTTACTTCATATCTTGATTCATTTCTACCAACTATAAAGGTTCCACCAAATCAAAATAATGATGTTCACTCTAAAAAAAATAGGCTTCAGTAGGGTCAGCAAGCACTGGATAGTCTAAATGTGACACAGATATAAGCATATACAGTATTTAAAAGGCTGATAGATACAGTTTTACATAGCACTAGAAACTAGTGTTATGGCAACCTAGCAGTTCGAAAGCAAGAAATTGCAAATAGATAAATAGGGACTACTTCAGTGGGAAGGTAACAGCGTTCCGTGCGCTCCGGTGTCTAGTCATGCCTACCACCTGATCACAGAAATGTCTGCAGAAGCAGACAGCGCTGGCTCTTTGGCTTTGAAACAGAGATGAGCGCTGAACACTAGAGTCGGATACGACTGGCTTTCGAGCAAGAGAAACCTTTACCTAGAAACTCCAAACAATTCATCTAAACTAGACTTGTTGCTTGAAGCAATAGTAAAATGAAGATATATAGGTGAAGAAATAGAAGTTCTTTTTCAGTATATGATTTTTCCATTATTTCTCTGGCAGAAATGGCTACAGTGACCTCAGCTCCCCCAAGGATGCAAAACAAACAGAAGAAAAATAGACATGGACAATGATCACAGGAAACAGATTGCACATAACAAAGTGAAACAAAATCATTTTGATCCATCTGATTACTAATAAGAGAGAATGTTGCATGTACGTAAATTCTGCAAGTAATTTCATACCTGTGCATTAAAAGAATAACTAAGATGCAGCCAAGTAGCAAATTGCACCCAAGGTAGTACAACACAAATTTACCAAGGGAATCTTCCTCCTCCTCTCTACTGGAGCATTCGAAATCTTGAGGGCCAGAAGATGTCATCAGTGAAGGACAGGGTGAGAGAAGTTGGAGGAAGAATTGCATGGCCCTCAGGAGACGTTTTTCAGAAACCAGATGTTTCACTTGGGAAGTAAAAAAACTGGAATTTCCCTGTGGCAGATCTCTTCTAACTTGCACTGATAGAGAGAATGCTACCTAATCTTTTGATCTCATGGGCACTTAAAATCCCATGCCAGTGCCAGCACATACGGAAGCCAGACTGCTGGCATCGCAAGTATCTTTATGTTCCAAGTACTGTAGTTAAAATTCTTCAAAATATTTATATTTGAAGTACGCAGCAAGGATGCTGATCATGGAGAATAGTTTTACAGTGGCAACTAAATTGCCAAGATAATATTTGGAATCTGTATTTTACACATGCAACTGAGATTAAACATTTTAGTGGTAAAAAGATTACTGTTATAAGATTGTCTTCCACCTCAGGAAACATATACGCTAGAGATCTTAATATGAGCTTCTAATCCCATTACAAAGTGATGGTTTCAGTACACCAAGACATTGAAAGACAGGGAGAAGGACTGAAAGGTAGTAACCCTAGTCTTGGCTTACTAAGTATGTTCATGACAAACACTACTAACGCAAGAAAGAAGCAAATATAAATGACAAAGCATATCTTAGAAATACTGGCTTAAATAATGAAGAAATCAGATTGTTGTTCAGAGCAACCACTATGAATACATTGCAGAATCTTTATACGGTTGAAGTATTTAGCAAACAGAAAATAATGCTCTAACCTGCACAATAAATCTGGAATCTATTTTCAGTGCACAATTTTCCCCTTGTTCTCTCAGTGCTACAATATTCAGAGTGGTAACAGGTCACAAGCAATAGCTAATGTGGTTGTAATATTTTTCTTAAATGTATTCATGAAAGTAATCATGCACATAGAATCTTTGGGTATAGCTATAAAATAGGAGTCCCACTTGTAAACACAGTAGGGGATATGAGAAGAACGAATGGTACAGTGCCTTAAAAAATCTCAAAGTTATTTTAATGGCTAGTTCCCACAAATTATGAAATTCCTCTACCTTCATTTACGACAACCTAATAGGCCACAGGCAAACAAACATGAAGTATTTCAATCCACTCTATTTGCTTCTGCTTCTGCCTTTCAATGGAAGAATATTGTAGATTATTTGGGGGAAACTCTTTCATATATAGAACAATTTCATGTATTTTCAAGTCCAGCTGAAGAGGTGGGAAGGTGGGACAAATGCAATTACATAATAAATTATGTTTATGTTATTATTATTATAATTTATTTGTACCTTGCCTTACTTGCACCAGTGCGACTCAAAGCGGCAAACCACAAGAAATACATACATATTACAAATACAAGATAACAATGTCAGCATAATATAAATTAAAACAATAAAGCGGTTACAGATTAATACAGAAAAACAATACTAAGCAATGAAAAGCCACACAATAACCCCCTCCATCTCTGGGGAGAGGCGGAAAGTCCTCGGCGGCTTCAGTGGCAACGGCAGGGTCAGCGTCCTTTTGAGCCCTCCGGTCTGGGTGGGCTTGGAGGGGCGGGACGGCGACACATCTGCCTCTCATCTCCGGGCTGGTGTTGCTGGCTCTGGGGAGAGGTGGATAGTCCTCGGTGGCTGCAGCGACAATGGCAGGGTCAGCGTCCTTTTGAACCCTCCAGTCTGGGTGGGCTCGGAGGGGCGGGACAGCGACACACCTGCCTCTCATCTCCGGGCTGGTATTGCCGGCTCTGGGGAGAGGCGGAAAGTCCTCGGTGGCTGCAGCGGCAATGGCAGGGTCAGCGTCCTTTTGAGCCCTCCAGTCTGGGTGGGCTCAGAGGGGCAGGACGGTGACACCCCTGCCTCTCATCTTCGGGCTGGTGTTGGTGGCTCTGGGGAGAGGCGGATAGTCCTCAGCGGCTGCAGCGGCAACGGCAGGGTCAGCGTCCTTTTGAGCCCTCCAGTCTGGGTGGGCTCGGAGGGGCAGGACGGTGACACACCTGCCTCCCATCCCCGGGCTGGTGTTGCTGGCTCTGGGGAAAGGCGGAAGGTCCTCGGCGGCTGCAGCAGCAATGGCAGGGTCAGCGGCAACGTCCTGTTTAGCACACACCTCCTATTTACCACTAACTGCAAAACACTACCAGAGATTTCACCTCTGCCACTATCAGCGCATCCACCTTTATTTATTTATTTTTAATTTTTGCTGGTATTAATTTACATTTGAAGACATGTGTCAGGCACTGCTGCAAACAGTTCTGCACTGTATAGGTGTGTGGGGAAAAATCATTTCAACATATATATTCCTTCTCTCCTGACCTCATTTCTAAAACTGCCAGACTCTGGCTCATTGTGGTGGTTGTGGGACATGTGGTTTTAACCCAGCCTTTGCCCAAGAAACCATGAAATGTTTGAAATCTTTGAAGGCTGAACTGCAACATGATTAGGTGGTTCAGTAAAAGTATCTTAACTCAAAATCAATATTCTTTGCTTCCTGTTTTGAGAGAACATAGGCAAAGTTTTTACATGTGTTAGAATCCTGTAGATGTATTTTGATAGGTTGTAGTTTATCTCTCTCTCTCCTTTCCCTTTAAAAAAATTAATTGGTTTGGCACTTTTGTCTGCATATTTTTTAAAGAAACCAAAGTGCATGCCAGAAAGAGTGTGAGATTTTCATAAGGTTCTGCAGATCCTAGATCACACACAGCAAACTTCTTCTCATATCCACTTAATCTCAGTACACATCTCCACCCCTACTTCCTTCCCAATGGTATGCAGTCTTGAAAAACACAAATGTTCCAAGTTTCCTGAAGCTAAGCTGAAGAGGAAACGTCCCACTCCCAAGGGAGGTAGATACATGCTCTTGGCACCCTGAAGCTGTTGACTGTAGTAAAATATAACTAACGTGGCAGTTCACCACAAATAATCATGGGGGGGGGAGCTGTTCATGACATTTAACAGATAAAACCATGAATACCACACGTTGTCTGCAAACAAAGGGTTCTGAACACCAAATGTATGTACTGTACAGTACATGTTTTACACTGGAATGAAATTATAGGTAAAGGTAAAGGTTGCCCTTGCTCGAAAGCCAGTTGTATCTGACTCTAGGGTTCAGCGTTCCTCTCTGTTTATAGCCAAAGAGCTGGCATTGCCTGGGTCTGCAGACATTTAGATGGACATGTGGCAGGCATGCCACAACCCCGGAGTGCACAGAACACTGTTTACCTTCCCACTGAAGTGGTCCCTATTTATCTACTTGCAATTTCTTGCTTTCGAACTGCTAGGTTGGCAGGAGCTGGGACAGAGATGGGAGCTCATTCCATCCTGCAGTACCCAGGAATCCAACTCCAACCTTCCAGTCAGTGAGATCAAAGTCTTAACCACTTGAGCCACCACAGTCCCTTAAATAAAATTATTTTTTGTTGTTCAGTCACACAGTCGATTCTGACCCTTTACGACACCATGGACCATCGCACACCAGGCACCCCCTATCCTCCACCATCCTCCTCAACCCACCTAGCTCTGTGCCAATTGCATTAACAAAACCATATAGCCATCTCATTCTCTGTGGTCCCCTTCTTCTTTTGCCATCAACCTTTCCCAATATCAAGGCTTTCTCAAGTGAATCCTCTCTTCTCATTTGATGTCCAAAGTACTTTAGCTTCATCTTTACTAATTGACCTTCTAATGAGCAGTCAGGGTTGATTTCTTCTAAGATTGACCTATTTGTTTCTCCTCGCTGTCCAGGAGACTCTCAAAACTCTCCTCCAACACCACATTTCAAAGGCATCTATTCTTCTATTATTGCCCTTTCTTGGGATTGGAATGTATACTGATATTTTCCAATCCCGTGGCCATTGTTTTGTTTTTCAAATCTGCTGGCATACAGAATGCAATACTTTGATTTTATCATCTTTTAGGGCTTTGAAAAATTCAGCTGGGATACCATTGTCTCCACTGGCTTTGTTGTTTGCAGTTCTTTTTAGGCACTTCCTGACTTCACTCTCTAGGATGTCCAGCTCAAGTTCAATGTTCTCCTCATTGTGATTATCAGGGTGTTGAGGTCTTTTTTGTAGAGTTCCTTTGTGTACTCTTGCCATCTTTTCTTAATCTATTCTGAATCAGCTAAATCCTTGCCGTTTTTGACTCTTATCATGGTCATTTTCGCTTTAAACTATCATTTCCCCAATTTTTTTGAACAGATCTTTAGTCCTACCCCTTATGTTGTTTCCCTCTATTTCTTTGCACTGTTCATTTAAGAATGTTTCCTTATCTCTCCTTGCTTTTCTCTGAAAGTCTGTATTAATTGATTGAATTTTGTCCTTTCTCCTTTGCCTTTTACGTTCCTTCTATCCTCTGCTATTTTAAGAGCCTCATCAGACAACCACTTTGCCCAAAAAAGACAAACAAAAGTCATACCACAATATATTGCTTATTAATAAACAGATGTCAGACCAGTCATTACACAGGAATTAGCTCACAAAACAAAATAGCTTTTCCAATAAATTATGAAGCCTTCATTAAAATATATAAGAAAATCTATGTGTAATTAAGTATTGCTTTTTAGGAACATGTTAGAAAACTTTGTACTATCATGAATTTTAATACAATGAAATTTAAAGCAAACTTTCGATTCAAAAAAACGAAAGTTAAATTTATACTTTATGTACATTAATAAACTAAAGCTTTTAAAACCTTGAAGTTCACTTTCCTCATTCTATTTTAAATATTTGCTGTCTATTTATCTAATCATGTCATCTTCCAACTTTCCAAATGAATGTGCAGATCAAAGGATTAACAGAAAATGCTGCTAAGAGGAACATTAAATCTCATAAGCCAAATCTAAAAAAAAAACAGCAGCAAAACAAAACAAAATCTGGTACATATATATGGGAAACAAATTTATTAGAATCAACTATAGCTCTACAGAATAAACAAGTGTTGAGTTCTCCACAACTCTTATTTGCACTAGTTGATAAAAGAGATCAAAGAAGGGATGGCATCTCATACTGGGCAATATCCAGTAGGAAGCCACCAAATGTCCATGACAGTCATGAGAAAAGATTTCTATTGAAAAGTTTATTTTAAAGTGCAAAATAAAAAGAGGTGAACAAAATCTCTCTTTGCCAAGTCCGCTTCAAGGGCTGGATGGCCATTCTGCCCTGCCTGCATGAAGGGGGTGGCCATTTTGTCCTAACAGCTTCAAAGGGGGCATTTTGTTTTTCAAATGCCCTTGGAGGGGTGTGGGATCCAGCCCATGGGCTTGTTGTGATCCAGCCCTCCTCCAACTCCAAAGATGAGCTGGATCAGGCGACACTCCCTATGCCTATTCCGGTTCTGCCTGCTCCCGAGCCTGAGGCTTTCCCTGAGCCATGGATCTCAGCCTGCGCCTGGTCCAAGTCTGTTTTCCCCAGCAGGTGACCTGTCAGATCAGGGTGCCGTGGGCTGGACTTCTCCAGCCTCTCCCGGAGCCCATGCCACTGGTGATGTGTTGGGCATCACCCTCCCTGACGAAGTCGGGTTTGAAGTCTTTTTTTTTCCTGTGACTGTATTGATTGTTTGTTTTTGACATGTTGTGCTGACATTATTTGCTGATATACTGTTGTCGATATATTGTCTTGCTGATGCCTTTTTGATATGATATGTTTTCTGATATGTTCTGAGGTAATATTGTTTCTCTGATATATTATTTACTGACATTGTTTCGCTGATATATTGCTGGTACATTTTGATATATATTGTTGATACTGTATTATTATATTGCATTATTTGATATGAATTGTTGATACTGTATTATTTATTAATTTTTATACTTTCGAATTTTTGTACATCAGCCCTCAGCCAGGGAGAGGTCAAGGAAACAGCTACACTTGAGACGCAGGCAGGCTAGGGCAAAGCACCAAAGAAGGCTCCCAGCTGATACTGATTAGCTTGGAGGCTTATAAGCAAGCTTCTTGCAGCCTGCCAGCGTTGGTACAACTCTCGTGTGAAGACTGATGTCCTGTTTGACTCCAGACTGCCTGCCTAGACCCTGACCTGCCTGCTGTGACGCTGACTACTCTGCCAACCCTGATGACACCCTTGGACACCCTTTGGATTATATTACTAACTCAGATTTTGGCTTGCTTCTTGGACTTTGGTATCTGGACTATCCCTGAACAAGACTCTCTGCGTAGTGCCACTGTGTGGTGACCATGCCTGCCTGGGCGGGTCAGCACAGGACCTTAAGTTGGGAACCCCTGTCTTAAACTATTATTCAGACTGCACTCACAGTGTTTTGTTGGCAGGGCGATGTCTCTACTTTTTATTATGCCGCCTAGGTTTGCCATAGCTTGCCTCCCAAGGAGTAAGGATCTTTTTATTTCAAGGCTGCAGTCACCGTCTGCAGTGATCTTAGATCCCAAGAAGGTAAAGTCTGTCACTGATTCCATTTCTTCCCCTTCAATTTGCCAGGGAATGATGAGACCAGATGCCATGATCTTGATTTTTTTTTATGTTGAGTTTCCGGCGTATAAGACGACTGGGCATATTAGACGACCCCCAACTTTTCCAGTTAAAATATAGAGTTTGGAATATACTTGCCGTATAAGACTACCTCTCTTCCAATGCACACCAAATAAAAATTAACCCACACTCAACCCGAAGACGCGCAGCCCTCCGAGTCGAATGGGCAGGTTCTGGTGGAGAGCCAATCCACACTCACGTTCTCCTCCTCGAGGTACAGGAAGATGTGTGCAGCTTGCTTCCCCTTGCTTCATACTCCCCACACAGAGCAGAGACTCAGCCGCGGCACCACCCCCCACCATATGCGCCGGACATATGAAGCAAGGGGAAACAAGCTGCAATTATGTACCTGTCCTATAAGACGACCCCCGACTTTGGCACAGATTTTTCGGGGTTAAAAAGTAGTCTTATACGCCAGAAAATACAGTATATGTACTTTGCATATAAGTTAAATAAGCAGGGTGACAATATACAGCCTTATTGTACTCCTTTTCCTATTCTAAACCAATCAGTTGTTCCATATCCAGCCCTAACTGTTGACCTCCATACAGGTTTCTCAGAAGACAGGTGAGGTGGTCTGGTACTCCCATCTCTTTAAAGACTTGCCATAGTTTGTTGTGATAAACACAATCAAAGACTTCAGTGTAGTCAATGAAACAGAAGCAGACATTTTTCTGGAACTCTCGTTTTCTCCATGATCCAGCAAATGTTGGCAATTTTGTCTCTAGTTCCTCTGCCTCTTCAGAACCCAGCTTGTACTTCTGGAAGTTCTTGATCCACGTACTGTTAAAGCCTAGCTTGTAAGATATTGAGCATGAGTGTGCGGTGAGCACAACTGTACAATAATTTGAACATTCTTTGGCATTGCCTTTCTTTGGAACTGGAATGTAAACTGGCCTTTTCCAATCCTGTGGCCACTGCTGCATTTTCCAAATTTGCTGGCATAATGAGTGCAAAACTTTAATGACATCATCTTTTGGGGCTTTAAATAACTCAATTGGAATACCATCATCTCCACTTACAGGACTTACTCCTGAGTAAAAGTGAATAGAATTACACTCAGCCATTTCTAGAGCTTTACACAGAAAATGTAATTTATGTATTGCTATATCAACTGAAAAATTACAGATCTCTCATTTTAGCCTGGAGATACAAATATACTAATCTAAATACAATTTATAAAATGCCTATGAATCTGAATCCTCTTGCAGTCTACAATTCCGCTCTCTTTATAGACATTAATAATATTAAAGTGACACATGGAAAAGTCTACATGACCTGAGAACTTTTTTGAAATTTAGATCAGGAACAATAATCCATTGTTAACTAACTCTCCTGTGAGAAATCTACAGAAAAAGTTTATACAGCTGCTGGTATTTATCATGGAGCTGTTAACAAAATACATGTGGCAAACCTGGGTTTCTTTTAGAGTACAGAACAAAATGATCATAACTAAATTCTAGAACATAATATTAATAGAAAGTAATTGTCTAAACTAGAAGCCTGAGAGTTCTATTGCACATGATTACTTTGTTATAATGAGCACAATAAGAAGTTCACTTTGTTTGCTTCTATGCAATTTAAGTTACTGGTTCTATCTGATTCAAAGAGCATGTGGAACTCAACCACCTTTTTTCTATGTCAAATTTAAAATTCCAAAATTACTATATGCCATGAATTTACAGTGTCACAACTGAATTCCTGGATTAGCTCCTCCAGAAAGCCAAGACAAATGAATTGAATGAATTGTTTGTTAACCCACAATATTATTACTCCACAGCTACGAAAGTTTTTCCCTCCAGTAAAAATATATCATGAGGTCACAAAACACAGTACAAAGACTGCAGATAATAGACAATGGCCAAAATCATGTTACTCATCATAAAACAAATTGTAAATGTCAGTCCGTTCCTCCCTGGCAAACAAACTGCTCCTGCTGTGCCCTGAGAATCGCAGCAGGTTTACTTTGTTTACCCAAAAGAAATGGACCAGACGTTATGACTTGACTTACACTAAGCAACAAGATTTCAGCCAATGTGTCTACCGATAGGATTCCAATAATGTATATTATCAGAAAACGTCTAAGAACTTGCCTAGGAATGGAGTCATGAACATTTTAATTTAATTTAATAGTCATATTTATATATGCCTTGCAACCTATATAAGCTTTTGGCTCATTCTCCGCAATCAGGGCTTCAAACACCATTTCCGCATTCAGAAAATCTACAAAAACTGCAATTAGTCTATAACAAAAAATGTCCAACATGGTAAGTTTATAAAACTATACAAGATTACAGAACAGAAGAGTCTGCTAGTAAATGAAACACCATTGAGATATTCCTCCATACAAAAATGTAATTAAGAATCTTGAAGCAACAAGTATCCCAACCCCAGTAGCTTTTACTGACTTCTTACATTAAAACATATCTATGTACAGTATATCAAAACCATTGGTCACATCATAAGATTAGAGAAAATGTGTGCATCTGTGAATTGAAATGGTGAGAAGGAAGATTCAGGAACTATGATTAGTGAAGATCAAGACCATACTTCTGTGACTTTGGAAGAGTACTTTATTCAGTCTATGGCATTTTATCTGTACACAAGGAACCTGTAGTGACAGTAGCACTTAAGCAGCCTCTTCAGTCAGTAACATTCCAATAAACTGTACCAGCTTAATCAGCTTCTGGATAAACACAGTGATTCAACACATAAGAATGTCTTTTAAAAACTGGCCTGTTAATTCTTTACTAAGTGGATTAAAAAGTCAGACTGACCTATTCATGGCAAAGAGAAGTATTTCACTGTACACAAAATTTCACAAAACATTTAATCTTTTCCCCCAGAATTTACAATAGAAGTTTAAAGAGGTGAAAAATATTATTTCTTTTCTATTTTAATTGCATCCCTGTCTCACAAAATAATGTGCTGCTATCGTTGTGACAGTACGTGTTTCATATGAATATATTTAAACTTCCCTACTATGAGCTTTTAAACTACTATTACTAGTAGCTCTTTAAACAAAAACCAATGGAATTACAATTATTTTGTGCTTACAAAGGACTCTGTACTCTTGACAAATTCTGGATTCCTGCAATCTGCTCAACAGCCTCCTGAAAGAATAGGAGTCAAGAAAACTATTTTCCTGCTGAGGGAAGAATAGCTTAACATGTAGCTTCCTGCTGTTATTTACCACCCTGCTACTTAAGACTCTAGCTTGTTATTTGCCACCCTACTACTTAAGACTACACTACTTAAGAATGTACCTCTTTCCTTGACAGCATTTCCCACAAAAGGCCTGCAACACAAATAAGCTAGATGCAACAATAGTAGAAATCTCAAAGGTGTTCCAACTGAACATGGACACTATATCTCCTAAAATGTTTCCTCCATAGTGACAGTGAGATCTTTGTTCTCTTCCACCATTGCACCTGCACAGAATCATTGAATAGAATTTTCTTGGTTGGTAAAGGGTCTTCTAAGTTCCATCCATACCTGTCAACCTTCCTGGATTGGCCGGGATTTCACGGTTTTCGGCGCTGATTTGCGCCATGTCCCGCCCCGCACTGCCGAAACCCCAGAATTTGGCAGCGGGGGAAAGGAGGTACTGTGCAGCCCTTCTGTGCAGGTTGCCTTCTACGCATGCATAGAAGGGTTTTACGCTTGCGTAGCCCCATTCTACGCATGCGTAGAAGGCAACATGCGCAAAACCGTTTGCGCAGGTCCTGTATTTTCCGGAGCCACAGTTGACAGGTATGGTTCCATCTCACAAAAGGAAACTGAAAACCATATGAGGGCTCATTTCAAACATTTTGCCCAACATTTTGCAGGAAATAAAATCACTCTGATATGCTCTGTTTTTCCTGTTTGTCATTCTTTTTTGTAAAAATGATTTCCAGGAGGAAAATGTATACTCGGATACGAGTAGCAGCCAACAACATACTATAGCTGATATAGGTCCAATAGATGTAATTTTGATTCCTGCTTGTGCAGTGGAAACAGATACTTTTCAATCTATACAGTCAAAATATGTTGACAAATGAGACCACTAGGTATGTCCACAACATTTCTCCTTCTTGGCTCATAAAAAGAGCCAGTTCAGAGTGAAAGTGCTAGAATACGTGGTGGCTTCTTAACGCAAGGGTTCCTCAATGAGAGAGTGTATCTAGACGAGGGATTCTCAACCTGCAGCCCCCAGGACAGATGTGGCCCCTGGCACCATTTCATGCCCCCCCACTGCCTCCACCATACCAGAAAATGCCATGTGGTGGATGAAGGGCAAAATGGCCATCCGGCTCCAAAAGCTGTCTGAGGGACCGTGACCCGGCCCCCGTCTTAAAAAGGGTGAGAACTCCTGATTTAGACCATTTGTTTAACTTGAGGCTTAGTCATGGGATACAGGCAGCTTTGGAAGAACTATGCCAGGAACTGGACAAGAGAGTGTACACTTTTCTCTGCTTCTTGGAAGCTTCTGATACCACTAATCCAGGTACCTTCCTTGGCTATCACTCTAGAGTGGGACTCTGACACACTGTTATGTAGCAGCTCTAGGCCAGGGGTTCTCAACCGGATCATGCCCCCTGAGACTATTGGTGGGCCAGACTGCCACTGGAACCACCCTGAGCCCACACCATTCCCCACCACCACTGTCACTCCTCGCATGCTGCTGTTGCCACTGCCACTTCCCCCCACGCCAACACCGACACTCCCCCCATGCTGCTGTCACCACCACCACCACACCCCCTATGCTGCCGCCACCAACATTCCCCCATGCCACCACTCCAGCCAACCAACATACACACGCACACGCCACCGCCTCCCTGCTTACCAGCCTGCCGTGGGTGAAGTAGGGCTCCTGATTGTCCTTGCCCGCGTTCAGCCAGAATGGCCCCTGGGAAGGCCACAGGCTTCTGCCGCTTCCACTTCTGCCACTGTCTTGTCCCCTCCACCTGTCTTGGTGTGTCCCTAATGCCGCTCCATAGCAGGGCGGGTGTTATAAGCTTTCTTACAACATCCACCCTGCTATGGAGTGGTGTTAGGGACACGCCAAGCCAAGCAGAGGGGACAAGGGTGGCCATGTCCCTAATGACACTCCATAGCCTAGCCAAGCAGAGGGGACAAGGGCATGGTGATGCATGCCAGATCTGGCCCATGGGCCGTAGGTTGAGAACCCCTGATTTAATGCTCCCTCATACTATACAAAACTCATGTACAATCACAGTGGCTGATGGTACAGACGGGCACATATATGTTATCAGGAACAGTAAGAAAGCAAAGCTATGAAATTCATGTAAGAAGCTTTGCTTAATGTTTAAATCATATAATGCATTGGTTCTCCATACTTCCAGCCATTTGTGGTCTGCATACATGTTTAGATGTATGTAAGGGGAATATCTTTATAATATTTATTTATCACCTGTCTTTTATCCCTGGGGGCCAAGTTACAAGATAAAGGTCTCCTTTTCTTGAAAGCCAGTTGTAGTCAAATCTAGGGGGCAATGCTCATATATGTTTTCAGCCAAAGAGCCAACACTGTCTGCTTCTGCAGACATTTCCATGGTCATGTGGCAGCATGGAATGCTATTACCTTACCCACTGAAGCACTATCTATTTATCTACTTGCAATTTTTTGTTTTTGAATGCTAGGTTGGCAGGAGCTGCGACAGATGACAGGCTCACACTCTGTCGCCCAGAACTCTGGTCTCGAACTGCTCACCTGCTGACCTACTGGTCATCAAGCTCAGTGACTTAATCACTAAGTCATCATGGCTTACAATTTGCTTACAGTATAAGTTAACCTACCCACTAAAAAGCACAATCCTGTTGCTTAATGTACATAGTAAGTCACACAAGAGTAGGCCCACGTGGATCAATGAGGATTTGATTAATTAATTCCTACAAAATTTCCATTGATTCAAATGGCCTACTCTGTTACTTACAATGCTAAAGTAAGTCAGAGAAGGCCCATCCAAATCAATGGAACATATGGAGAAATTGATTCACCAAATCATTGATTCAGTGGGCCCACTCTCATGCTATTTGCTATGCTAAACAACAGAGTTTTGGCCATGTTGTTTGTGTGGCTATGCCTCATAAGTCTGTTGGTGTCATCAGCTGTCACAAGTTTTCAAAATAAAATTTTTAAATTTCTCTTGGGAACATCCTTGACCTTCTATTGAAATTCCTTTCATCATAGGAAGTTGTTAGAAGCTATAGGAGAAGAGAGAGAAATCTTTAATTACTGAATTTTGCTGCTAGTGGGATGATTTTACTAACAGTTATAAATTCAACTATTTCCCAAATCCCCAAAGAACTTTCCCACAATGTAAGGTATGCAACAAAAGTCTGAGATCTTTAGGGAAACAAATGGAAATTGTTTATTTCTGGAAAAATCACCATGGCAGATAATGCAGATTATGCTGCTGAATTTTAGCCATTAAACTGCAATATGAAAACAGTATTATTTAAATACACAGTTAAGCCAAATGCACAATTAATAAAATTCAAAACTTTTAAACAAACCATTTAATACCCTATATACTCAAGTATAAGCTGACCCGAATATAAGCCGAGGTACCTAATTTTGACCTGAAAATCCAGGAAACTAGAGTGACCCAAGTATAAGCCAAGGGTGGGAAATGCAGCTGCTGCTAGTGAGTTTCAATAATCAAAATACATGGAAATATGGTAAAATTAACTAAATTGTTGGCACATCTCAATCCAGCGCCATCTTGAGACCCTCGTGGTCACTGATCCGACTATAAGCCGAGTCCCCTTTTGGGGACTCAGTTTTGGGGCTAAAACACTCGGCTTATACTCAAGTATATACGGTAAATGCTACATACAACAGCAAAATAACTGCTATTAAAAGGTTCTCAAGAGTGACTAAAAGTCTTGCTCATATAAAAAAATTGGTGCCACATACTAAAGAGCAGTCACTGGAAAAACCCTCTCTCTCATCTTAATCAAATATGTTGGTAAGGCTGAAGGTACTGAGAGAATTACCTCCTTGAATATCTTATGTAGGGAGAGGATGGTCTTTCAAATAAATTTCTGGACTCAAGCTGGGTAGGGCTTTGAATTATGCTAGGAATCAGGCCAGAAGGCAGTCCAGCTTCTGCAGCAGACACTTTCTCTTCTCACTTGCTCCAGCCAATAGTTTGACTGCATTTTGAAGATTGTGCATTTTGGAGATTCTGAACACTTTCCTAATGCATCTCTGAACATCTATTTTGTCTGGATTAAGCTTCATTTTGTTAACTTTTATCCAGTCTATTACTGACTTTAGACACTGTAGAACTTTGGTAGCTTCCCCTGCTTTGTTGCTGCCGGGACCACCCTGAGCCCCCCTACTCCACTGCCAACAGTATGAGGGGGCATGATCTGGCCTTCAGCTTAAAAAGGTTGAGGACCCTTGCTCTACAGGGTGTATTTTTACATCCTCTTTACAAATTTAAATAACAAAATTCTAAATGGTTGGTTTGAAGCTTCCATGTGATGTGTAGATTAACTATTAAATTCAGTTTGGGACACTTTGACATCTGTTTTCAGTACATTACAATAAAATCAGGGGACTTTATACATACATTTACATCAATAAAACTGTCATTAAATTGGGGTTTTCCAAAATGTTGCCTATTAGTATTACTATTCTGTAGTCTCATTTGCATGATCCAGCACCATTGCCTCATGCTGTTCCTCTTGCCTGTGCTGATTGGTCCCAGGTACATGGTCTAAAATGGTATCAAAACTATTCAGAACAGGATAGCATTATAATAAATTACAGGAGAGAAACATACAATGGTATTCTTCCTTAGACCATTAACAGACTATCAGGGGAGGTGTTCAATAACTAACTGATATACTGAATATTTCCAACAAAAGCAGTGTTTGACATCTGCAAGACTTCCATATATGCCATTCCCGGGTGCTGGAAACAGCATAGATGGGAGCCACCCGAAAATGTGGAATGCTCTGACAGGCTCAAAAGATGCACCTTGAGGGGAACTGGGACCACTCCAGCATTTAACAAGTGTAGACAATGTGTTTAAAAAGTGGGCCAGGCTGCCCACAGATCACTCCGAAAAGTGTATGTAATGCCTATCTAGACAGCCCTTGGTGCTAGATACTTTACTAGACAATGAACATGAAGGAGATTTTCATCAGGACTACAGTGCAAAAGGAGGAGAGATTACTCTTCCTAGTGACAACTTCATGGAAATTTCTTTGTGTTTTAATAAGGATTAGGAAAAAGGTCCATTTTCAACCTAATTGCTGTAGAAAAGTGTTTCTGTTGGAGTTGTTTGTTGTGGAGGAAAGGGTTAACTCTCCCTTCCCATATGAAACTCCTTTCTTGCACCTAAAATTGGTATTAACAAATCGGAAAGGTTACTATCCAATTCAAGTCCAGCTCTACATTTAGAATCATTTCTAAATAACAACTAGCTCAAATTGTCACTACTGAGGTACACACTAAGTTCTCCATAACTAATCCAATTTATAAACACTGCTTTCCACATAATAATTGAACAGATATCATAAGTGCATTGAATTCCTTGGCCACCAAGAGAAAAGCCTCCCCAAACATCTTAAAATGCAGGCCATCTCCCATGGTCTTTCTGACAGCCTGTATCCAAGCCACACAGGGCTAAACAAGTCATCAACAACACTTTGAATCTTGCCTAAAAATGAACCAGAGCCAGTGAAGTTGTAACAGGGGACTTATGTGCCCCTTTCATTGGGCATTGCAAAAGCATGAATCACTGCAATTTCTGAAGAGTTTTCAAAAGCAGCCCCAAACAGAACATGCTGCAGTAATCCAGATGGGAAACAACTAAGGCATAAATCACTAGAGTCAGAGCATCCATCTGAAAAAAAACGGGTACAGCTGGCACATTAACTCTATGCTAATATACTCCTGACCACCAGTGAAATTTGGATATCAAGTTCAAGGCTGAATTCAAGAGTACACACATGTTGCATATTCAGAGACAGTGTAACTCCATCAAGGACAGGTTGAACTCAATTGTCCTGATATACCAGGAACATTTCTGTCTTTTTAAAATTTAACTTCAATTTGTTCACCTTCTTCCAGTCTATTACTAACATCAGGCATGGGTCTGTAAGTGAAATAATCTTCAAGTCAGATGGAAAGCAGAAACATACTAGTGCCATTAAGCATACTAGTGCCATTAAACTCCAAATCTCCAGATGACATCTCCCAATGATTTCATGAATATGCTGAATAACATGAGAGACAAAACTAAGGTCTGATGGATTCCACAGGCCAATCAAACTCCAAGAACCATTTTCTGAGTTTGACCCTTCTGGAAAGACTGGAGCCACCATAAATCAGTATCTCGAAGTCATATCACGAAGAGACACCTCAGAAGGATAAAACAGTTGATGATACCAAAAACCATTGAGAAGTCCAGCAGAACCTACATGGGTATGCTCCCCTCATTCAACTCATAGTTCAGGTCATCCACCAAAGTAAGCAAAGTTGCTTATGTTTCAAGACTAGCTCTGAAGCCAGCTGGAAATAGATTTAGATCAGTGTTTCCCAAACTTGAGTTTTTTGAGTTCAATTCCCAAAAGCCTACGTCAAATCCCCAAAGCACTGACTTAGTGCTGACTTAGTACAGTGGTACCTCACTTAAAGAGCATAATGTGTTCCATGGGATTGCTCTTTAAGCGAAACACCATTATAAGTGACCGATTGTGACTTCTGGTGGTGGTGGTGGGAGGGATTGTGAACCCCAATTGTTAAACGAGTTTTTGGTTGGTTTTAGTTGTTAAGCAAGGCATTCAGAGAAAATTCTGCTCTTTAAGCGAGTTAGTCTCTAAGCGAGGTGCTCTTTATTGCGAGGTTTTACTGTACATTGTAAATTGTAATCAGCTTGACAGCATATGATGATGGTGATGACATGTACCAGCAGTGTTTGTCAGTGGCTACAACTTTCAGTTGTCAATAGTAGCCAGTTCTTCACTGCTTAGCATCTCCTTGTGCTGCACAGACCTATCTACAATTGCTCTCAAGAACCTTCTACCTGGAAAATGAGAAAGGGTAAGAGATTGGAACTACTTCACTATTCAAACTCTGCTTTTCAAAACTACCACTCCCACCAATCAACAACCTCTTCAGAAGGGAAAGACACAATAGAGTACTCCTCTTAAATATGTATGAAGGCTATCAACTCCTGCCAACCTAGCCGTTAGAAAGCAAGAAATTGCAAGTAGATAAATAGGGACCACTTTGGTGGGAAGGTAACAGGGTTCCGTGCGCTCCGGTGTCTAGTCATGTCTGCCACATGACCACGGAAACGTCTGCAGAAGCAGACAGCGGTGGCTCTTCGGCTTTGAAACAGAGATGAGCACTGAACCCTAGAGTCGGATACGACTGGCTTTCGAGCAAAGGAAACCTTTACCTTTACTATCAACTACATATCTTTGCATTCAACATTAGCACGAAAAGGCACAACTCTTCAGAATCCCTTCTAAAAGCATTTTTAAAATTTTGACATCTCATTAAGAACATTGAAGAAAACAACAGCTCAGAATTTCTTCTAAATGCAACCAGAAAGGGATAAAAACAAGAGGAAACAGGACCACCTATAACCCAAAGCATCCAATGTGCTCCATCTCATTGTAGTTCCCACTGATGGGCATTGCCAATGTAAACCTTTGGGTGCTGTAAGAAAAATGCTTTTTACTTCTCTCTTCC
Source organism: Bradypodion ventrale (assembly GCA_035047345.1). Classification (NCBI taxonomy): domain Eukaryota; kingdom Metazoa; phylum Chordata; class Lepidosauria; order Squamata; family Chamaeleonidae; genus Bradypodion; species Bradypodion ventrale. The sequence continues at coordinate 119,212,888 of JAWDJE010000002.1, forward strand.
TGAAACTGTGAACATAGCCTCCAAATGGACTCTGTGGCCATGAGCATTTATTTCCCTTGACTTTTTACCTCACATATTCCATACAAACAAAAAAGATGCAAAGAAGATAAAATGCTGAGTCCTAGGTAAATGGAATACAGTATGCCTAAAAACACTGAGGCAGATGTCATATGCACTCAGTATTTTGGTCATTTTAAGTTCCAGAACTTTATTCTTGTCTCCTCTGCCTTATTCAAGTTCTGCATATTTGATCGCTGAAAAAAATCATTCAGAAAAGGATATCTATATCATTACAAGTTTAAGAGGGGGGAATGCCATAAACGAATTCATCTTCTCTATAATCATTCTGTCTTCTTATGCTCCCTTACCATCTATTCATCCAATCATCTCCTTCGCCCATTTCTTCATTATTAATATAACAAAGAAATTTTTGTGATAGAAGTGCATCATCCCAATATGCTCCTATCTATCCTTCATGTAGAATTTGTATCCAAGAGTAACTCTATTTAATTAAATTGTTCTATTCTATAGACCTCTATCACATCGACTATACTTGAGATCTGATTCACAACCAAACCCATCAACTTCCCTATCCTGGCTTAGAACAAGACTAGAGAACTTTAGGTCTTGAGTCTCAATCTAGTCCTTCTGAGATCACAATCCAAACGAGTCCTGCCCTCTTCACCGTGACACTCCTATTTTGTGGTTTATCAGATTTAGCCCATTTATCATATTTTAAACAGGTGAGATGCCTCCCCTAATGTTTAATTGGTGTTATTTTGTAAAAAAATATTAAAATACAGAAAAAGACAAAAAAACACAAGAAAACACAAGAAAAACCTAAACAAAAATGCATATACACTGGAACCTTGTATAACGAACACCCCCTATAGCGACTAAATCACACAACGAATAGGTTTTTAAAGAAAATGATGTCCTGCATAACCGCTTAGTAATTTTTTTCCATAGGAAAAATTATACAAGGACAAAAAAGCATAGCGACCAGACCCATGGAATGAATTAAAATCGTTATACAGCGTTTTACTGTAATACACTATAACTTCTCTATGCATCCACCACAAGTGGGACTTATAAACCTTCTCCATTAAATATTTTCGATATCATTAATTTTTTATATTGCCCCCTCATCCGAAAAATATAAAGCTCTGGCTTTACTACTTTCCCTTTCACCAATACATAATCTGAAAAGTCTCCTCGTGGCTCTCTAAAATCAGCTTTGTTTTGTTTTTTGCTAATTCCTTTTTCCTTTAACTCATTTATACCTATGTTCCATATCTCTTTATACCAGTCTTCCAATCTAATCCAATTTTCCAATCTGATTTCCATTTTTAACAATACTGGCAGGGGTGCCCTGCTCCGCACCAGCGTGGTCCGAGGGCCCCTGTCCTACTTCCCGGGGTTTGTGTTCAAGCATGCCGGGTGTCCCAGCCACCCAATGCCTCCCGGAGAAGAGCCTTGCTATCCCCGGCAGGCGTGGTGGGTACGGAGCGCTGCAGGCACTCCAGGCCTCCTGGAGAAGGCAAGGTGGAGGCCTCTCCCAGCCCTCTCCGGGAGGCGGCTGGTATCTGGGAGCCCTGGCCAACCAATGCCTCCCGAAGAAGGGCCTTGCCTTCTATGGCAAGCATGGTCGGTACGGAGCGCTGTGGGTAGCCCAGGCCTCCCAGAGAAGGCAAGGCGGAAGCCTCTCCCGGCCAGCCCTCTCTGGGAGGTGGCCGGCCGAAATGGTTCCAGCAGCCAGCCAGCCAGTGGATCCTCCCACCTGGGGAGGCAGGTAATACGCATGTGCCACAATTCGCGCAGACGCAGTAGCCTGCCTGGAGTTCCCATCGGCGGTGGCACCTGTAACTCCTGGCAGGCTTCTGCGCATGCCTATTACCACCTCCTCAGCCATTTCATGCTGCCGGGGGGGGGGGGCTTTGCGTCCAGTTTTTGGGGTGCAAGACCCCGAAATGGCCTGCCGGTACCCTGCACTGGACTCACCAGAGGTCTGAGGTAGACGGGGCTGGGTTGTCCGGGCGGGTGTAGGACCTTGATTTTAGAGATATAGATTCAATGTCAATGCTGTTATGAATATAACAACCATCTCTTTCTTTTTCCATTCTATCTGATTATTTCCAAAACCCATTAACAATGCTATTTTAGGACAAATCTCCAATTTTATAGATAATATTTCATTAGTTTGAAAGGAGTCTCATTCGGGAATCCCCTGAGCGGAGTTCCTCCAGCAAAAATCCTTTCAACCCAGAAAGCACCTTTGTGTGCTTCTGACACGATTAAAAAACTGTTTCTTTTTGGGAAAAAACATGTTTCATATTTTCTTCACATTCTTACATTCCCACCCTAAATGAAAATATGTTCCAACTTCTTATACTATATAGTTTTCTCACTCTTCCTTCAGAAGAATATTATATAGCATCTAAACTCTGTGTTCCTCTCCAAACATATTGATTATACACATTTGGCTCTTTGTCTTTTTAAACTGCCGTCATGGTATATAATACACAAACTAACAAGTTTTACTGCACCCTTATGAGCTAGATTATTTGAATCTTCCACCTTTGGTGATACTTCATCAGGAATTTGAAGGCAGAAAGAAATATTAGATTTCATCAGAACGAAAATTACATTAGTGTTGGAAAGCAGCAATTAAGGCAGTCTTTGTGTTTGAGACATCAGACATTTGAAAGAATCCTATGCTTACATCCTGAAGACCAATCACCAAACAAAGCCAGCTAATTGGTGAATTCCAGGTGATGAGAGGACCTCCAACTGTAACATTAACACAAAACACCTGAGGAATTTTGCCATTTAATCACAAGCTACTTGTGGCAACTAATGCTCCCTAACCTCTGCATCTTAACCAGTCCCCAGAAGCCTCTTTACACTCTTCTCTGTATTAACAATCCCCACTCTGATTCCAACTGTAGCTCATCTCTTCTGCACTGTACAGAATGTACAGAATGTAAAAAAGACAAAAGAGATCATTGTGGACTTCAGAAAATGCAAATTGAACATCCAGCCACTTATTATTGAAGGGAATTGTGTGGAACAGGTCTGGGTGTTTCGATTTCTGGGAATGGAGCTGAGGGATGATCTAACATGGGGAGCAAACACCAAAGCTCTGATGAAGAGAGCACAGCAGAGGTTATACTTCTTGAGAATCCTCAGGAAGAACAATCTTTCAAAGGACCTGCTGTTGGCATTCTACCACTGTACCATAGAGAGTGTGTTAACCTATGGTCTGTGTGCATGGTTTGGGAGTTGTACAGCTAGGGAAAGAACAAGGCTGTCCAGGGTCATAAAGACTGCGGAGCGGATAATCGGGCGTACTCTTCCCACTCTAGATCAAATCTATGCCACCAGGTGTTATAAGAAAGCTGTTGAGATTGCACAAGATAGTACACACCCTGGAAATGATCTCTTTCAGCTTCTGCCTTCTAGAAGAAGGTATAGGGTCATAAAGACCAGGACCAGCCACTTGAGAAATAGTTTCTACCCAAAAGCGGTTCTGGCTTTGAATACAGTGCAATGCAGTCTATGAGGGAGCTTCTGTATATAGTTTTTAGAGTTTTTGAGTTTTTAGAGTTTTAGAGCTTTTAGGGGTTAAATGTGTATAGTTGTATTTTGTTTAGGTTTTGTTGGGTTGTTAAGTGTTTTTTCCCCCCAATCTCGTTGTTCTGTGCAGGACAATGACAATAAAGATTTATCTATCTATCTATCTACAGTTTCTCCCCAAATGCTCACAATGTTCTGCACACCGGAGCCATTCAACACTGCTGTATCATTCACACACAAAGGTACCTCAGTTCTGCTAGTCTAGGATTTTATTCAATGCATGGCAAATTTAATGCTCATCAGTAACTGGTAGGAGTCAGTAACAATGTCACAAATGCTAATACAAATGTCAGAAATTATTCTGGGTTGAAAGGATTTTTGAAGAAACTCCACTCAGGGGATGCCCAAATTAGGCTCCTTCATGTCCCCAAGAGCTGAGACAAGGATGGGCTCTCAATCTGTCATGCAGTACCCGGCTCTCAAACTGCCGACTTGTCAGCCTTCCAGCTAACAAGGTGAGCTTCTTAACCACTGAGCCATCACAAATGCTGAAGGGTCTGCTCTTATGGGCTGCTGTACTCTGTTGTTGAAAGTGATGTTGTCCTATTGTAGGCTTTTTTGCAAATAGTTTACAGGATAAGTTATACTGATGTTATACCATAGTTATCCACTCTTGTTTAACATTGCCCTGCCAGATCTATTTCTGTAGTCTAGTAGCTCAAATGGCTAAGACGCTGACTGGAAGGTGGCAGGTCAGCAGTTCGATACCTGAATACTGCAGGACAGAATGAGCTCCCGTCTTTGTCCCAGTTCCTGTCAGTCTAGCAGTTCAAAAGAAATTGCAAGTAGATAAATAGGTACCACTTCAGTGAGAAAGTAAACAGCATTCCGTGCACTATGGTGTCTAGTCACGCCTCAACATGACCACAGAAATGTCTGCAGAAGCAGACAGCGCAGGCTCTTCATCTATGAAACATAGATGAGCATTGAACCCTAGAGTCGGATACGACTGGCTTTCAAGCAAGGGTGACCTTTACTTTTACTTTATATAAATATTCCAAATTGATAGATGGGATTTTAGTTTACTGACTGAAACACTTCATTCTTCACTACAGCAGGAACATCCTTCTATCTATTCTACACTGATGACTTACTCATATTATTAAAAGCCCCACACGACAATTTACATTCCTGTCTCTAGAATGGTTCTGATCTTATTGGCAAGTATGGCTTTCTGTGTGCCTGTTTCATATAAAACATAGGAGAGAAAAAGGAGATTAATTGCAGGCCCTAATGCTGTACCTGTTAATGCTAAGAAGTCAATCCAAATGTTCCAAAAGGGATTAATGCTGCATAACATGTCTATTTAATTACGGAGAGTCCAGTGATCCTCATATTACTTTAAGCAGCTTTTTCCCTTATGTGATATCTATAAATAAAACAGAAATTTTAAGAGATAACTCAAAAAACAGTTCAGGTTATACTAGCCCAAATTTCTGTAGCATAGCATAGCAAGTTGCACTAGAGTAAGCCCATTGAATCAATGGAGATTTAGGTCCATGGACTCACATGTGTCTATTCTATGACATGTTAAATCAAGTCACATCTGAATCCACGGAGCCTACAGAGGAGTTGAACAAATTCCCACTGATTAAATTAACCTACTCCAGTCTGATACTACACAACAGAAGTTTTGCCATGGTGTTTTTCAAAAATGTTTCCATTTTATAAACTTTAATCACATAAGCAAAAATGTGCAAGTAGAGGTAAATCTATTGGAGCAGAGATGGGTAAAATATGTCTCTGTGCCCAAAACCATTCTGCGGTCCCTGAATACCCCCTTGAAAAAATGGTCGGGGGAGTCATTTATACTCCAGGAAACTTTAAAGAATATTGGTTTTGCAACAGATAGGGGTACCACCCCTCCAAAACTGAATCACACGAAAATGAAACCATTAAGTAGACTTGAAACAATATTCAGTTTTGGACTTTTCTATTTTTTGTTTCGTTTGGGGATTGGTATGTCTCTTGGTGAACACCAGGGTAGAAAAATTAGCATACAGACTATATAATTTTATCCACCCTTGGATTGCAAAGTTCTGGAAGATTCCAAATTTTACTGTCCACGTGCACAGCTGAACCCATTAGTGTGGATTCATAGGGACCATGAAGAACAAGGCAGCCAAGTCACTTACCGTACAATTCTGTTTTGAAACATTGTCCGGTTACTTGTTTAACCTGGCAGGGCGGGGAAATCACATATTTTTAACATTAACTCTTTAACTGTCTCAAGGAAACAGAATACTGTATACAGCTTTATAATACTACAATAAAAGTAAATACACTCTGTTTATTCACGTTAAAAAGTTATAAGCAACTATTTTTGAGCTTTTGCACATTTATTCATTAACTATCCTTGAACATTATTTTGATGGCGGAAATAAAAAGAAAAGTTAGCAGTTTAAGTTATTAATGTGAAGTTGTGACTTTAATTATAATAAACTGTTTAGATATAGCTTTTTTGTGTGTGCCTTTGTGAGGGGATGTTTTTGCTGGGGGGAAATGAAACCCTGTGTTGGGAGCTTTTAATAACAGTCTTATATTGAGATCTTAAAGCATTATTAAACATTTTCACAGTTGTTCACTTGGAAGGCAAGCAAAGAGCTACCAGATAACTGGGTAGAACCACACAATTCTCTACCGCCTGGTCAAGAACAACTATTGTCTGTGTGGAATGCTTTAAACAGACTGTGTGCCAGGGTAGGAAGATTAAGGGCTAATCTGGGGAAATGTGGTTTCCCTGTAGATGATAGCCTGTGTGAATGCAGAGAAGAACAAACAGTCACCCATATGATACAATGCACCAGATGCCCTTCAACGTGCGCTGAGGAAGACCTTATGTTGGCATGAAGGCAAATGCTGTTGATGTGGCCCGATATTGGGTGGATGTCATCTAGTCCTTTTAATTCCTTTCTGTTTTAGATATGTTAATTTTAGATTTGTATGTTATTATATGCTGGTAGTGCCTCCGACACGAAAGAAAGAAAGAAAGAAGGAAGGAAAGGCACATTACAATCTGTTTTGAAACAACCTTCTGTTTGAAAAAAATGTTCAATGTGGCATGGGATACTGTTTAAGAAACATAAGACCAACTCTCCCTTAGGCATTTAGAAATAGTTAAGCGGTTCTTAAACACCCAAGACCATGTTTCTAAAAACCATTTGTTTGAATCTCTAGTCCCTTTTAACCATCCAAAATAAAACAGGTATGAAATTAACTGCAATCATGGAATCCCCCCACCCCAAGTTCAAATATAGCAAAACCAAAGAATATATAAAATGGGAAGAGGATACAGTATAATAAGGTTAATAGGTCATAATAATCTACTTTTAAAAAGCAAAGCTGTACAGCTTGTTTATATTCTTACTAATGAAAGGTGTGTGTATACTGCAGAATTTGTTCATTGGCTATCTCACAGAATCAAGGACAACCCTGCTATTAAGACAGGGTAAGGAAGTCCACCTAAGGCAATAGGTTTTGAGTATTATTAAAGAGTAATAAATTGCCAGTTATGGTAGTGGGAGCAATCTAGATTTCCTCCCTCAAGCACCAAGTTGTCCAGCCATATATCTACACAGATCTTTCTATTAGGAATACTGCCAGTAATTTTTCCTATCTTCTTCTTTGCTTCCTCTTTTACCCCTTAGGCAAGGGAAATTATTCCTAAAGACATACAAAACACTTTTATTGTTCAGCTATTTTTTCCACAAAGCTGGGGGTAGGGGAAGGATTCCATGTCAAATTGGGAGAGCAGTGACATAGGGAGATGAAGTAGGATTAATCTACCGTCTCACAGAAAGACCAGATCCATTGGTACCTCCTCGCCCTGCACTATTTCTATCATAGCTTGCCAAACTAATTTAACTTTCAGGCCAGAATCATGTTGGAAAAAGCCACTAACACATGGGTAATCACACAGCTAGTTTCACATTGAACAAAAAACTTTGAGAACTTGATTTTACAACAAACACACAACCAGTCAATGTTGGACACTACATCAGTGGAGGAAACAATTGTATGATTGCCCCTGTGTGCATTTTCCCCAACAGGATTCTGGCCTTGAGATTAGCATTTAATCTGTTTTTGCCCTTTCCACCCTACCCCACACCTCTTTATATTTTAGCATTTTTAAAGTACAGTAAAACCTTGGATAACGTCCAAACTCCATTCCACAAGTTTGGACTTTATCCGAATCAAATGAGTGATGCATCAGATAACGTTCCAAAAAATGGACGTTATCTGAGGTTCCTATACCAAATACCTCGGATAATGTTCATTTTTTAGCGGTTTTGGACTTTATGCAATGCATCACGTGTGCATGAAAACCACAACTTTTTCCGAATCGGACTTTATCCGAGGTACCACTGTACCATAGAGATTCCCAGAGTAGCTAATATACAATCAGTAAGATAACCATATGGATAAAGATTATCTTACTGATTGTGTATTAGCTGTGTGGAAGCCTTTTCAGCTGAAGACTGAAATAACTCTTCTTTAAGATTACATAAATACATATTGTACATAAACATGCAGTGTCCTCTCTTTCCTGGCCTCAAAGACTTACTAAAGCAGCAGATGGAAACAATGAATCCTGTTTACATGTAACTCAGTATTGACCTGTATACAGCACAGGAGGAAGCAAAATCCAGCTATGCATGTGGCTCAGGATTTTCCCCTCTGCTGCCTTAAAAGGGGTTACAAAAGAAGTAGTCATGCTGTGCACATAATCTATTCAGATGGGTATCACTGAAATAGTCCTTCTTAGCACATGTAGTCTGAGATAGGTTAGTTCAGTGATGACAAACCTTTTAGAGACTGAGTGCCCAAAGAGGCGGGAGAAGATGGGCGGCAGGCATCACGCATGCCGGTGATGTCACCAGCCTGCTTCAGTCTGCACATGCGCATATGCACTGTCCCCACACCACCCAACTTTGTGCTGCCACCTCCCAGGAAAGCCATCCCCTAGACGAGCTCCCGCCACCACCCCAGGCCCTGCTGTCTGGCCATGTCGGATGCTGTAAAAAGCCTTCTGGGATCCGGAAAAGCCCCACGCGGCCACCGGAAAGAACTCCCAGGCTCTGGAGAAGCCCCATGCAGCCTTCCCACCCAAGCCCCTGATGGGCCTTCCCCCATCATGCCTTCCCCCCCACCCCAACTGGCCTTCCCACCCCCACCCCTGGCAGGCCTTCCTCAATTCTCAGACTCCCTGTCCCTCCCTCTCTCTGTCTTTTCAAACAACTACAGCTAAAAGGCAAAAGAAAAAACAGATTGCATATACATCCAGACTAACTTATTAGCATTGGGGTGACTTTGCCTTCATATAAACAGCAACATTTGGCCGAACATACAAAGAAGAGAACAGATCTACATACAGCAATCTTCACATGGATTCTTTTATAAATGTTATCTAACAACAGATTCTCTATAATTTGGCTCTAAGTTGTAGCCTGATCTTCTGAGTTCTGTGAAGAACACCATGTCATTGGTGTAGTCCCCAAGAATGGCAAAGAAGATCTATGAACTGCGGTTTCACCATGGAAGCCCATTTCATATCAAGGTTTCTTGAAAAAAGGATACATATATTTATATTAATGGTTCCTAAAATGAAATCTCATATAAGAAAATTGAATCCTTGTCCTCCTGTCAAATCTATCAGCAGTGTCCTGTTGCTAAATGTGGAGCACAACTGCTTCGTAGAAGTTCTTGCCCTGTATGGTCCACAGTTGTATGAGTCAAAGACTGGCCATTTGAAATTGAAATCTCTACCTATACAATGGGACAGTCTTGCTCAAATGGCAGAGAAGACATACTGTACCTTTATTTATTTATCCAAATCTGAAGCACTGAAATTTAAAACCAACATATTTCTTTTAAAAAACAGTACTGTACATACATAGATACACGAGAAGAACAAACAAGATACTAAACTACAACTTTGTAACCAGTTAACACCATAACACTTTTTTGTTCTACTTTAAGAACACAAGAAGTAAGACAAGGCTGCATTTTATCACCCTGCTTATTCAATCTATACACAGAGCACATAATGTGCAATGCAGGGATGGAGGAATCACGATATGGGATTAAATTGCTGGGAGAAGCATCAACAATTTGAGATATGCAGACGATACCACCCTAATGGCAGAAAGTGAGGAAGACCTAAAGAACCTCTTGATTGGATTGAAGGAGGAGAGTGCAAAAGCTGGCTTGAGACTTAATATCAAGAAAACCAAGATAATGGCAACAGGTCCGATCAGTCCCTGGAAAATAGATGGGGAAGAAGTAGAAGCAGTGACAGATTTTACTTTCCTAGGATCTAAGATCACTGCAGATGGCGACTGTAGCCATGAAATAAAAAGACAACTGATTATGGAGAGACAAGCTATGAGAAACCTGGGGAATATAGTGAAAAGCAGAGACATCACCTTGAAAACAAAAATTCGCATAGTCAAAGCAATGGTATTCCCAGTGGTAATATATAGGTATGAGAGCTGGACCATTAGGAAGGCTGAGCGCAGAAGAATAGATGCCTTTGAGATGTGGTGTTGGAGGAGAGTCCTGAGAGTCCCTTGGACAGCAAAGAGAACAAATAGGTCAATACTGGAAGAAATCAACCCTGACTGTTCATTGGAGGGACAAATAGTGAAGATGAAGCTAAAGTACTTTGGACATCAAATGAGAAGGAAAGACTCACTTGAGAAAGCCTTGATGCTGTGAAAGGTGGAGGGCAAGAGAAGGGGGCATCCAAAGATGAGATGGATAGATGGTATTGTGGACGCAATGGGCACAGAGCTGGGCGGGCTGAGGAGGATGGTGGAGGACAGAGGTGCCAGGAGGAAAATGGTCCATGGGGTCGCAAAGGGTCGGAATCGACTGTGCGACTGAACAACAAGAACACAACATATTTGCCAAACAAACTCATATCAGATGCACAATTATCAGATGCACAATTATCAGATGCACTTTATCAGATGCACAATTACCTTTTAAACAGTTTATTATCTAATGCCAAATTCATGCACTAACAAAACTAAAGTAAATGCAAATACTTATACGTGAAGTAGGTTTTAAAAACTTAATTTCTCTGGATTTTTATCCCGATAGTTATCATTATAGCAAAAAAATATAAAATCTAAACTATGTAACTGCTTCCCTTGCTAAAACTGTGTTTTAAAAACAGGCCAGATTACACAGGGATGTCTCTCTAAGAGCAAGAATTCCTTTTGCTATCCCTTCTACACAAATACAGACTGCCAATTTGTCCTCATCATTGTTAGCAGACAAAAGCCAACCAGGATTGCAGCGGGACCACATCAAATAGAAGGCAGAGCAATTCCAGAGGCTGCCTAGAAGCCCACTGGGGTGTAAAGTCAGGAGTGAAATTCTCTTGTCTGCTATAACCATAAAAGAATCAAAAGAAATAGTGACACTTCTATACAACAGAAAGGTCAAGGAGTTCATGGCCTTTTCATGACCCAGACAAGTCAAGGTCAAAAGATTCAGGTAGCAGCTTAGCCTGGGCATAAGTTACTTGCTCAAATGAATTGTTTTAACAAATCAGCTTTGGTCAATTAAACGTAACAAGACATGTTGCATCACATAGCAGGGTTCCTGACACTGAGGCCAGGAGCTGAGACTGGCCTCGTAAAACAAGGCTTTTAACATGGCATAACAAATTTAAGGTAATCCATCCAGAAACTGCAGATGTCAGCAAGATAAAATATAAGTTGCCCTGACCAAGAACAGTTTCCATACTTGTCTCAGGGTACCAAGCTGGAGTTATCTTTTCACTTTGAACTGCACTAATAAAAAGAACGTGTGTTGGTTATACTGATTTACCACAGGTTTCTCTGTACACTCATATTTGTATACAAAAAATTGAATTCACGTTTATCTTAAGACGTTTTTCCCCAGGGAACAGAAATATATCTGTTAACAAAATCAGTGCTTTTCATGAACTGAGACTGTTTTTAATAATCTTCATTACACACACTTTTTATGTATGTCAGGATGTTAATTTAGGAAGCAATTCTATGCTCATTTACCTAGAAGTAAATCCCACGGAACACAATTATTACTTACTGGATTGCTATTGTAATATTCTGCATATGATACATTCATTTCAAATACATGAGTAACAATCCTTATTTTGTTAAAGGACAATAGACGAGATTACCTACAAGTCACATTATCAAGTTGCAGACCCCTCATAATCTTCACTCTCAATTAATAACAGATTTTTAAAATGCAAATTCCCAAGCTTGTTAAGGCAGTAATACACTAAAAAATGTTTGTGTTTTAAGCCCCCTGATTATTGTACGAAGGGACACCCAGTGTTGTGAAAGAGACTGCAGTGGCTTAGTGGTTAAGACGTTGAACTTGACAACTGGAAGGTCAGCACTTCAAGACCTGAGTGCTGCACAATGGAATGAGCTCCCATCTCTGTCCTAGCTCCTTCCAACCTAGCAGTTCGCAAGCAAGAAATTGCAAATAGATAAATAGGTACCACTTCATTGGGAAGGGAACAGTGTTCCGTGAGCTCTGGTGTCTAGTCATGCCTGCCACATGACCACGGAAACGTCTGCAGACTCAGACAGCACTGGCACTTTGGCTGCAAATGACGATGAGCACTGAACCCGAGTTGGACACAACTGGTTTTCGAGCAAGGCCAACCTTTACCTTTATCTAGTGTGGTGTAATGAACATAATGAGAGGCTAGGACCCAAGAGGCCCACGTTCAAATCCTCACTCCGTCATGGACACTCACTGATGATGTAGAACTGATAAAACCACTCCTTAAATATCTCTCTTACCATGAAAGCCCTAGCAGGGTTCCTATGAGTTGATTCCAACTTTATAACTTTACAACAGCAATCAAACAAACTTTAAACATTAAAAGGGAATAAATCGTAGCACCTAGAATGTCAATTTACACTGCAACAATTTTTTTAAAATGGGATCAAGTTGTCACTAATTAACAAGTTTCTGCTGTGCATGCCTTTTAATTAAAAGTCACAAGAGAAAATATGATTATCAAAGGATCCAAGCAGAAATGACTTTTTCTGCCATAGTCATGAGGTAAACTCCACTTTGAAATTGGTGCATCTGTTGTGAAGAATCCTCTAGTGACAGCAATACAGGACATCTTCCAAAATCAGTTACCAGGGACTTTCCTCAGGACTGTTGCAAGGAGAACAATTTTTGTATTATTATTATGTTTCCTCTCGCTGCTTACTCTGTTCCTGTTTCAGCATGACACACATACATATGTACACCTTTAACTTACTTGTACAGTACTTTTGACTCTATTTGTCCAGCAGAAGACAAAGACAAGATGTATCTCAACAATGTATTTAATGGGCCCCCATTACACATTCTCCATTATATATTTAAGCTCAATCAAAAAAATAACATGTTATTAATCAGTCTTATTTAACTGTAATCTCATACTTCTTTTCTTTAGAAAACAGATCTGTTCTAAAGAACATCTGTCTCTTTTATCAAATTACACTGAACATTGCATCAGTGGCATTGAGCACATGCTGAACTTTCTGCTGCCAGATTCCATTCTTGGTGGACATTTTCACACATATGAACATGAAACTACAGTATCACAAGATACATTTTTCTTCATAGAACTCTGTCTGAGTATGCTCTAAGGCTCCACTTGTTCAGAGCTATATAATAACTTATATTGGAAATTAAAGATAGATTCTTAAATCAATTTCAATTGGCATTATATGCTGATCCTTTCTCCCCCATACTGGACTTCAGTAGATATTATGACAGAATGCAGGCTTCACATAGTTTCTTTAAACAGAGGTTTTGTGCACAGAATACACTTTTACGTATCAGTTTTAAAAACCACCCGCCTCTGTCTTCACCTGAAAGGCTAATCCCATTTTAGTATCATGTAGAGCAGAACCACAGAAATGAATGGGACTTCTCAGTTAACACTAACATACAACCTTTTGATTGCAAAGGGTCTAGTCTTGCTGTGACTTAAACTGCATTTAGCAACTTTCTGTTGTATTGTATGGGGGCTGCAGTGGCTCAGCGGTTAAGAAGCTCGCCATGTTAGCTGGAAGACCGGCAAGCTGTCAGTTTGAGACCCAGGATGGGTCCTGCATGACGGATTGAGCACCTATCTCCGTCCCAGCTCCTTCAACCTAGCAGATCGAAAGCAAGAATTTGCAAGTAAATAAATAGGGACCACTTTAGTGGGAAAAGATCTTGGGGACGTGAAAGGAGCTCCCTTAGAGCATGCCCTGAGCAGAGTTTCTCCAGCAAAAAATCCTTTCAACCCAGAATAATTCATGAAATTATTATTAGTTGTATTTTAATAGAAAAAACACATTCAAAAATTAAAACATAAAACATTGCTCTAAGTCCGTGATGGTGAACCTTGGCACTCCAGATGGTCTTGGACTTCAATTCCCAGAAGCCCAAGCACCCTGTAAATTCACATGAATGGGTTTACTGTGATTCATCTGGCCCACGCTGCCCTCATTGCTCCCAGAAGTGGAAGTAGAACATGCCCGTACAGTTAAGACTCTTCTGGATTAATTGTTCCTCTGTACAGGCACGTTTTACTTCCACTTCTGGGAGCAATGAGGGCAGCATGGGCCAGATTAATCGCAGTAAACCCATTCATGTGGATTGACAGGGTGCTTGGACTTCTGGGAATTGAAGTCCAAGCCCATCTGGAGTGCCAAGGTTCGCCATCACTGACTTAAGTAATACAAAAAGTGCATATTTGCATACATATTAAAATCTAAAGTAACTGGCAATTGTACATGGATCCAAATGTGTTTTGCATTAGTAGACATGGCCTTATTTTGATTCCCCTATCCTGATGCAGGTTCATATGCCTCAAGTTCAGGCAGAAGAGGTACCTCACCCAACCTCCACATGATCCTCCCTACCCAAAGGAAATGGATTTGGGGGCAGCACAAGGACTGCATTTCTTGCAAGCTAATTTGAGCTTGCTCTTCTCTGGATCCAAAGCATTTATCCTGTTCTTGTATGTTTGCATAACATTTCTATACCACTGGAATACTCTTCGAAATAAATTATTTATATTCATGTTTAACCAAATTAACCTTCAGAAGTTCATGTTTGACATAAAAGCACACAAAGGCTCAAAATAACATGAATACAACAAGCTTTTTAAAATAAATGCTATTGAAGAGCAAACTACTCTGAAAAAAGCAGTACAGTAATAAGATCATATTTTTTTTTATTAAAGAGCTAGCCTTTGTGCAACTACAGTAACATCTCTTAGTTATCTTATGTCAACAAAAACAATGACGTTCTCACTTCACAATATAACCTTGCAATATAACCTCACACTCGTCTAACAAGTACATAGCCATGCAACATTTTAGGATACTATGCAGTACTGCTATACTGCCAGTGTCCCAACGCCAATTGTCAGGCGGCAGTTAACTAACCTGACAACCCTGAGGACTAATGCCATTGGGTGCCAAAGTCCACAGGGAAGGGTGATGGTCCCCAAGTGGATTAAATCCCACGTGAATCCATACTGATAGAGGGCCGCAGCTTCATCAATACTGGCCTGGGACCAATGAGGACTTTGCGTGCCAAAAGGGCTCAGGGCCAGAAAGTTACTTGTGCAACTGGATCAGTGGTATGGGTATCATGCTGCAATGTGGGAGGCAGATGAAAGGCCACTGCATTATATTCTCAGGACAGTCTTCATGGCTCATCGCCATGATGATAGCCAATATTTGGATTCGGATACGGCAAAATAAGAAGAAGAATGCAGGGAGGAAAAGGGGAGAACTAGCTAGCTACCTTGATGAACACCAAATGCCTTTGTTGATACATCCCCTAACAGAAACTATACAATGTTCACTTCAAAAATTGGTAGAAATCATTGTTATACCATACTACATAAAGTGGCCCTTGAAAACCTCTCCATGAGCTACATACCACGTCTGAAGCAAATACATCCACAAGAACCTAGCCAAACATAACACTGATTTAGACATATTATTCCATAATATTCAATTGTTATCCCACACTATAACCTGAGTTTTCAATTCATATCTCTTTCAAATACTGTAACATAATTTCATTCCTGGTAGTTCACTTTGGGCATGATCACCACTTTAGGATCCTCCATTTCTCATCTTAACTATTATGCTATTAAATTTTAAGATTTAGAACAACTCGTTTAAAAGTTAAAATGCTAAGAAAAGTTATACTGCAGTAATCTTGATACATCGATAGTTGGTTTTAGTGAGTAGTAATAGGTGATACTCTAAAAATTGCTACACCTAAATAATACTGTTGTTTTCTTTAAAAATGGATATTGCAAAGCAAGCTTTTATTCTTACCATTTTATTCATGGTTGTACTACATGATTTCCAACAGATTTCTGAAGTCTCTTAGTAAATATCCTCACAAGACAATTAAAACGCAAATATTTTCAATCTAAAAGGCTGTCCTAACAGTTAAACATTCTATTTCACTCCATGCGCAACAACAATAAGACTATCATAATGCGTTGGGAGAAAGTTTTTAAAAAAAACAACCACAGGGCATTGAACTGCTAACTCCTCATATTTTTAAAGATCCCTGAAAATCAAACTTTGTGAATTTTGCTACTTCATTAATAGAGTCAGGAAAGCTATCAATTTACATAGTCATAACCTATGAGTCAGAGTCAAGTGAGAGTTAATATAGAACTGAAATACAACTGAGAGTTGTATGTTCTTAACAAGAGTCTTAAAAATGATCCTTATAATGTAAGATATCACAAGTCCACATGCTAACTAGCATCAGTTTAACTGCAAAATATTGGCATTGTGTAGCTTCTTTATATATTGCCAACATAGAAAGTTGATAGCACTCTCTCTCTAAATCTGTAACATTTTCAGCAAACTGTGATAAACCAGCTTCTTCCATACAGTTTCCCCATATTCTAGGGGGAAACCAGTTCTTCGTCTGTGCCCCCCTCTCCCTCCTTCCTTTTCTTCTATCAGACAGGACACAGTCTGGCGATTCAGGGGCTCACACAGGCCAGACTTCCTTCAGTGCAGCCCTTTGGGCAGAACTGCTAATCCATCTTATTAATTAGCAAGATAATGGTGGTAGCTGGAAAGCAATATTAATGCTATCTATCTAGAAAACATCAATAGAAATGATGTAAGCCTTTTTCACCATTCCCAGGTAGCAAACGTGAGACTGCTTAAACGCAATAAAATTCT
Source organism: Bradypodion ventrale (assembly GCA_035047345.1). Taxonomy (NCBI): domain Eukaryota; kingdom Metazoa; phylum Chordata; class Lepidosauria; order Squamata; family Chamaeleonidae; genus Bradypodion; species Bradypodion ventrale. The sequence goes on from JAWDJE010000002.1 coordinate 119,229,759, forward strand.
AAAATTTTAAAAACCTGGAAATTCAAGTATAAGTAGAGTTGACAGAACTATACCTATCTGCTGAAAATGTAGCACACTTCTGGTGAACTCCTGGTTTATAAAAGGATATAACATCTCAGTTCCCTACCATTGTACTTTTAAACTATGTGCTACAATAGTAACAAAACAGTAACATAATCAAAGTAGGAAACATGTGGCATTTATATGACACATACCATAAATATTATTGTTGCTATTGTTGTTGTTGCTGTTAGCTATTACTCAATGTGCAAAAGAACACACACCATATTTGAAATTCAAAAGAATAACAGACAACATAAGAATTAAATTCTGCAAAACAAAAAGGAAATACACACAAAATTTAAGAAAGCAGTGGAACTTTGCAATCTGCTACTGTATAACTTTAAAAGTTATCTGTGAAAAGAAGGATTTCTATTATCTAAAGTTCTACTGCGTAAAACAAATACAAGAGCTTTCTTTCAGAGATTATTTTTTTAAAAAACTTTCCAATGTGCCCACTGCAATGCAGATGCCAACCAACGAATCAAAGGCATTCAGCAACTAGACAAAGAAGGTTTGATGCCAACCTCGGTGCCACTGGCAACCATTATTGGCATCAAGCACATTGTCTGCTTTTTCCTCCCCCACTCTGCTGGCACTTGACAAACAAAATGGCGGTTCTTGTTGAAACGGAACACAGCACAAGAGCTGCACTGATTGAATCAAATGCTCCAAGCAATTTTATGGACGGAAACACATTATCAAATAAAAGAAAATAGCAAATAAAACCTATTCTTGCTAGGCAAGATAATTGTGTGAAATTTAATTTTAAGATAAATTCAACAGACTCCAAAACAAGAAGGAAATACATTTTTAAAAAAATTATTGAGTGCTTCATGTTTTAAACACCTGTGGACCGTGAATCACTGCAGCCTAATTTTCTATCCTAGAGCAGGGATGAGAATCTTATGAAATATCACGTCATTTCTCTCTGTTCCAAAATTTTAAGAGGATACCTACAACAAGAGAAAATAAAAAAAGATGACAAAGGGGAAACTGGCAGCACTTTGAGGGAAATGGGTGAGGAGAAAAGATAGATAAAGCTAGTCAATGACAAAACATGAAAGACTGGTCTCTATTTCTTCTTTCCGTACAAATATGAAAATATACAGAGAAGAATCCTCTTCGTGAAATCACAAAAAGTACTGACAGTTCTAGATCAGGAAATTCTCAATACTGTATATTGTAACATTGTTCCGTTCTGCAATGCGGATGCCAACCAACAAATCACAGGCATCCTAGGCTAAACAAAGAAGGTCCGATGCCAATCCTGGTGCCACTGGCAACCATTACTGGCACTCAAACTATTCCTCCTCATGCTTCTTGCCAATACTTTAACATACACCTCACTTTAGCTTTTCATTTATTTAAGAACTTTGTCTTTTTTAACTTCACCCCCCACGTGTAAACTATTGCTATACTTTATTAACAAGACATTACCAAATAAATGTTCATAGTCCAAAACAGGAAGCCAACCCTCTAGAAAAAGATCAATATTCGCGTTAACATTCTGCTTATACCTTTTGCAACCCGAGCAACTTTTGATACCATGCCTGGAGAAATGAAAATGAGAGTTGCCTATACTGAGAAAAGGTAAAACCCTCACATTGTTTTTATAAAAGAAAAGTATGGAAATATTATTATTTCAATTATAGCACTTAGCACTTTTTAGCAGAACCCTAGCAAAGCTGTTAGTTTGGTACAAAATGGATCCACGCGCAACAAAGAGATGTAGCAACCTCTCATTTAGAATTGTTTTTGTCAGAAACAATAGAAATATTGAAAAATTAAAACGGTGCAAAATGTTTTGGATAATTCAGGCCTGTTTTAAAAAATCTGGCCTCATATGTTGCATCCAATAAGCAGGATCAGTAAAACTGACTTTCTTACACCAAATCTCCCTCAAGCCACCTACCTGTCAACTTTATAGAACTGTTAAAACACATGGACCTGTGCAAATATATTTAATTTCACGTGAAGGTGATTCTGACGGATGTAATATCTGCAGCTGATTTTCTGAGGCTCTACTGTGTAAACAAATGGACTGCTTCATTCCCAATTACTAGCGATATTTAAAATATATTAATTTAATGAAAACACCTGTTTTAAGCCTTTCTGAATACCCCGTGGGGCAAACTAAATGTATATGTACTTTGAAAACTTTATAGCAATTTTAAGGGTTGGGTTTTTTTTCAAAATTAATTTGCAGCATTCTGATTGACACTTACTGCAAAAGAAAGCTTATCAGACAGTTATCGCACGTCTAATCAGATGTTCAACTGGGTGATTCATAAGATGTTCAACTGAGTTCAACGGGATTCACTGTCTGATAAATGTGAATAAGACTGGGCTGAAATTGCATGTTTAATTTAAGATTAAGTTCTATGTGCCTTGCAGCATATTACTGTACCTAGAATTGAATTTTATTGAATTCAAATGGGCTCCCTCCTAATCAAGGAAGTAGTAGATTACAACACCACTCTCTAGTGTTTGCAAAATTGCACCCTTACATTATCTTTATGAGAATTTTCAGGTAAAATAAACTAGGCTTCAATCCAGAATCTTAGAGCTGCAGACCTATAGAGCTGGAAGGGACCCTATGGATCATTGAGTCCAGCCACTGTCAAAAAGACACAGAGGAGAATCAAACTCCCAGCCTTTAGTTCCACAGCTAAATTAATGAACTGAAATGAGTTAACTATCTCCCTATACACCACTGAAACCAATGGAACTTCAGTTTTTCTTATTTTAGTGAAAGTTAAGCTGAATGAATTTGTCCTGAACTGGGTTTCTTCCTAAACTATGTCATTATTCTCTAGTAATGAAAATGAGAAAAGGGAAGAGTTCTCCAAACAAATACATACACATTGTATATACACAATATATATCAGATAGATACATTCAATACCTAGTTACCATACAGTATTTCATTTCACAGATTGCATAAAAGGTCAAAATGACACAATTGAAGAGAATAATATAATACAAGCACTATTGAAACTGAAAAATATCTTAAGCTCAAAATGTAAATCAACAATCTCTAAAATAATTTAGGTTCAAATTCACATACTGTTCAATTCATTTACATATAAAATGCCTATACCTGTATTTTACATTTGGACAAGAAATAATATCTCATCCACCTTGCTTTAGACCACTAGACCAATTTATTGCAAAAGCCATCAACTGTAAGTATTATATTATTTAAATTTACTCCAAACATAGACGCAATTATATTAGGACTGCTTTTGCAACCTCATATGTTTCTACCTAAAAATGTACGCAAGGAAAATGCACCTAGTTGTATTTCTTATGAAAAATAACGACGCAGAAAAGTAATTGTCTGAAAAATTATATAATTTTGACAGAAATCACAGAGGTGGGAGTTTTTTTGTTACATTTTATCATTATTTCATCCTTCCATGTTTAACAAAACCTTTTTAAAAATGTATGCATGTTTAAATGGAAATTATTATTTGGATGAAAACCTTTAAAATAGACCATGCTATGAATATCAATAAATTCACTGAGTAATGGCAGGTATTTACCTAAGAGACACTCATACTTTCTGCATATTAATATCCAGATGATTTTTAGGCCATTCTTTAATGTGGTGTCCTTGTATAGTACTCTGTCCCTTCTTACTAAAAGCTAACAAATAACAGACATACGGTAATTGGCAATGACTTCAATCAAATCAAAGCAAACATATTTAAATACATCGATACAGTTTATGCATTTTACTCCTACTAGCAATACTAAAATAAATACAGTATTTACATTTCAAACTTTAGTTCTATTATACAATATTAAATGTCCTATTTTAAATTTTCTTTACAAACAAAAATTAGCATGTATTCTCAAATGTACAATTTGCGTGCACCTGTGTGCTTGACTACAATGCCACATACACTACTTATGTAATGTTACGTTGTATGTTTTCCCTAAGGGAAAGATGTAAGAATTCAACATACTCATATCCAAAAAAAACAGCTTACCTTGATCTTGCACGTAATACGCCAGAAACAAATCAAGCTCCTTGACTGATACTGTTATGTGATGTGGCTGAACGCAAAGTGCTGGATTTGTGCAGTGGGGAGATTTCATGAGACGTTCTCCATCTGTACTTTCCAAAGGGATACCTTTGAAGAGGATCACCATAACTAGATCCAGACGCCAGACTTTGTCTGCCTGTCGTAGGCAGTCGATTCTCCTAATCTTACCCTTCTGGTCAGGATTGGACAATACACAGCATGGGTGCTTCTTCCCAGTAACAGTGAGCACAAAATCCTCCCGATACTCTTGGCGGATATCTTTGCGCAGCTTGGCGAGAAGCCTGGATGCCCACTTCTGTTTAATTTCAGGCTTTTCACTAAGTAGCTCATCCTTGACTGCTCTTTCCTCATCCTTTGACATTCGTTTTTCATGTTTTTTAAAGTATTTGCGTTTTCGAGCCTGAAGATTGAACCAAGTGTAGGCGATTGCACGGACATGTGGAAGAAGTGCCTCAATGAATGGGTGAAATTCATCCTATTGGAACATACAGAGAAAGAATTTTTTAAAACCTGAAAAATGAGTTCTAAATGTACAAAAGACAATAATAATATAGCCTTTCCCCTGTTTTTTATAATTTCTGAAGATAAGTCGAAGAAAATATAAGCTTGATAGCATGGGTCTTATCAACCACTATTCGTTTAATTTAACTGGATTAAAAACTCCCAGAAAGATATATGAGTGGCCTAAAAGAAAATCATTTCTGGAAGATACATAAAATTTTAATTAGTTCACATTCCTCTACTGTCACTGTATCCAAAACCATGTTCAACTATACCAGTTCTGACTAAAATAAAGTAAAAGACAGCTTTTAACTTTTTAAACAAAAGACTCATCTACTAATTCACGGAGCAGTGGTATTTCTACAAAGGATCTTCTTCTTCCATGTCTAGGCCAGACATGAAACGCCAAAATGAAGGCACCTTTTGGTGAGTTCATTCTGCAGTTCCTTTTGCCTGACATAGTGACACTGTGCTTTTTAAAGCAGAGCTGAGAAGGCAGCTAGACAGCAGTGAATTATAAAGTTCATTTCTTTTTCTGCAATAAATACTAAGTACATGTTATATGCAATGCTTATTCCTGCTTTTGCAACATGCTCAGCAAAACATTGGTGACAACATAAAAGAGCATGCCCTATTAAACAAGATACATTCTACTGTCATTTGCTTATATTCCAATGATGAAACATTATCATTTCAGTATTGATGACCATAGCGATGATGATACAGTACAGAAAATTAGCAAAAGAAACAGCATATATTGCAAATCTCCAACTCCTTAAATTTTAATTGCCAGAAGATTTTTCTCAATAACCTACATTACATGTCCAACTTTGTGAAATTAATTTATTAAATTAATATCAGAAATTAAATGAGTGTTATCTCCACAACATTCCTCTAAGCCTTCCAATGGGTGTTTCAGAGCCTAAGAGTTAGCTCATTTATTAACAGATCCCGAGCATGTGGCAATTGGTTTTTTTTTTTAAAAAAAAAACACCTTAAAATCTGAGGCATACAACAAACAAAGACAACTTGGCACAAACGTGATATTCTTTGTCATTTCAGCACTATGCAGGGTGATATTAACAGTGCATTACTGCGTCGATTACATCTTCTGAAATGCATGCAATATCCTTATATTTTCAAAAGGCTCTTGCTATGATGGGCTTTAAATAAAGTTTAATACAAATTTGCCTAATGTTACTATTTACTTCAGATTCAGAATACAGCATATTTTTAGCTGAAGACATCAACAATTACATTACCCAGTGGAATGGGAGTTTCTTAACCTATAGTTGTATCAGCGATATGTTCAGATTTCTGTAAGGCTTCTGTCACATTATGTGATTTGTCTGTAACTAAAATAGCATAAATGTGTATAGTAATTCTAATCATAGTATGATTCTAAAAGAGAACATTAGAGAAAAGAATTAGTGTTCTCTTTCTTCCATGCACCTGCGTGAATGATTCAAAACTTAATGTTCTTAAACTGTGTTAAATACGTATTCAATTATAAAATAAGGAACATTCAAATTAAATATTGGCATCCAATGGCAAGGAATATAAGAATAAAGGAAGTCAGATATAGGCTAAATATCAGGGGAAACGGTTAGAGCAGTACAACAGTGGAACCAACTACCTCCAGAGGTAAAAAGCGCTCCAACACTAGAAGTATTCAAGAGAGAATTGGACAATCTGTCAGATTTGCTTTGATTTGAATTCCTGTGTTGAACAGGGGCTTGGACTCCATGGCCTAAAAGACCCCTTCCAACACAATTATTCTATGATTCTATGAATATCAAAATTATTAGATATAAATATGTTGTATTTTTTCAACTTGACAAAACAGTGACATCAATATTAAAACACATTTAATTATTATGAAAGAGCTCATGTAAGCTGATCTGAAGCCAAAAGAACAATAATAACAAGTAAACAAACAAACAACTAAATGTAGTGCTAACTGCTTGGTCATGTTTAATAAGAAGGCATATTTCTTACAAGTTCAAAAACCTTTCTCAAATTGCTGCAAATTTACTGCAGACATAATTGCATATGTCAAAACCTTCCTTTACACAAGCAGAAAAAAATAATAATCAAAATAGATTGATAACACTGGATGAAAAATAATTATGAAATAAAACTGATCCCAGTGTCAAATAATCATTAATTAATTGTGATTAGTATGTTTAATGTGACCAACAAAGATCCAAAAGCTTCTATCACTATGATGGCCCATACACTAGAATTTAGAAGACAGAAAGAGTTAAACCACAATCTGTTCTTTGTGTGGGCAGGCAACACTGCTCAAAGCAACCAAAGCCCAGAACAAAACTTCCCTACCTCAATACACTAGGTGCCAGTTTTTATTTCACTATAACCTCTTTCCCCCCCTTTTCATCATAATTGACCTGCACAACACCCTCATTTGAAAAAACTGAGTTCTATTAACACATATAAAGAGAATGTGACCCTGCAAGTTTGAAAAAACACTATGAAGAGCATAGTACTGTATTGGACTGTATTAGAGGGGACTCATATCTAGAACAGTACAGAAATTTATTTACTAGTAATAATTAAACTATATAAAACTGCTACGGGAAAACACTACTTTATTGGTAGATATCAGGTTCTAGCATTTTAGAGTGTCAAGAAAATTATAGCAACCCAAATTAGTGTTAATATAGTAAATACGTTCTATACATCTTTACTTAGAAGTATATTACACCAAATTCAATGTGACTCCCTTGCAGGACTGCTTATGACTACAGCACGATCACACAGGATATTTATATATCTAGACTACATAATAGCCATGAGAACTTGTTACATATACATGCTCTGAATACACATCATAAAGATGGTATTAGCAATATTTAGTGCAAAAATACAATGCCTTAAAACAAACAAACAAAAAAGGCCAGTCTGCCATAATTTATTATAGAACAGTTTTTAATCATTTACATTCTTCTCAAAACACTCTCCTCCTTAAAATGCCATCAATGAAATCTGGACTTCTGTATCTAAGTACTGATAGATGCAATAAAGGAAAATAAAGTTGCATGGAACACTCGCATGTGGCAAGAATTAACTGAGGAAATCACAACTTCATTCTGCAACAAAAATTCACAAGGATAAAGGTTCTTCCTTGTTTTCAAGAAGTATCACAGTTAGATCTAGGTGCATTGATAACTATTACAAAAAGTAAATAAATTATTAGTAAATATGAATCTATTGTACTCTCTTTGCATGCATTGCTTGTAAATATAACCCACTTTCCTATTACAAGATAGAAAAGGATTTGCACATGTTACTTTCTTAATGACCTGTGAGTTTCTCTGCAAGTAAACCTGAGATACTGTAACTATGCTAAAATGACTCTACAACAATATATTGAAATCCATGCGTGTTGTCATATCAAAATTTTCAAACTTTATCAATTTTATTCAGTTTAAGAAAAAATTGAATAATTCTGGAGAAGAAAAGAAACATGGCAAAGCATAGCTTAATTTTATAAGTTCGTAACTTATAAAGCAAAACTATGAAAAGGATACTCTAAAATCTTTGTACTTAAGCACATAAAATATCCATACTGGTAGCTCAGCAAAGCAGTTTATATTAACCGAACAAAGTAGGGAAAGGCTTTTTCTGTTACTAATCATAATTATACTTAGAAAATATAGATTCCAAGTGTAATCAAATACCTACTAGTACTTTGCTCACTGTATGCAGCTCAATGTATGTACAGTATATGGGATCACAACTATTACAATACAGAAATACCTGGAAATTCCAGTTACTAATTAAATTGATCTCTTTACGGGTAAAAAACAACAACAACAAGCATACTAAATTCTTATTCTGCACAAAGTTCTCCTGAAACTATAACAATTTCTAAGACTTTCAAGCAGGGATATTTTGTAAAGCACCGACAGGCTGTAATTACAATAAACCTCAATCACTGTGTAACTAAGGGAAGGAAAGATTTACCAAAAAATCCAAAACAACCTTTCGCTAAATTTTGTCACCACTGTATATATATCACAGTTATACTAGTCACCATAAAAAGTAAATAATCTACATACAATATTTCATTTCAAAATTATGGGTTATCTATTAGACTGCTGGGCAGCATGAAATTAATATATCATCACATCCACTGTGAAACATATATCCTTTTTACTCCATCATTTCATAGCTGCAGAAGGTGTACAAGCTAAATCTGAGTAAGATACATAAGCCAAAATAATAATGACACCAGGGCTCCAAGTGCTACTTTCCAAGTAAATCTGCAGAAACCAGAAGACCTATTTCTATGCAAATGTCTCAGTATAGTTGTGGAAGTCTCCTTAACTATCAAATTTTGAAAATACCTAGCGAGCGCAAATTTAATAATACATTCAATTTTAGAATACCTGTGTCCATAATAATATATTACATGTGAATTCAAGGATGCTGACTTTAACATTTCTCTAATATCTTACTAACATCTCCTTCCACCTGTTTTGCACCAGTGAAGTTCACATTTACTTGCTGAAAAGATTGCTAAGTTAATCACACTTTGATGCCAAACAAAATATAAACAATAAAAATGTGTCAGCCAAAAAGCTGCAGGACTGTATCCAATCACCGAATAAGCCTTATCTTTGTTTAAATCTTCATTCATAATTCCGTGAATGCCTCAGTCCTTCTGAATCACAATGGTTTCTCATTGTCAAATGAAATCTTAATTATTTTGCCCATATCACAATATCCATTAAAATTTACATAATTGAAAATTCTACTTATTTCCACATTAGTCAAAGTAATGTAATTAATACTGCACTTTTATACACACTTTCTTATGGTAAGTCTCATTTAACATAACAGGACTTAGTTTGGAGTAACATGTGGAGTGTGCAATTCCAATCACATCCTAAGATTTTAAGCAGGGCTGTTCAAAGTGGACTACAGCTTTGTATATTACATGAAATATACCATGCCAAATTAATGAATGACAAATAGTGCCATGATCACAAACATCTCTTGTGATAGTTTCTCTACGTTGGCTCTAAATCTGCCTTTATATACTTCAGCTAAATTTTTTATCCCTCCAATAAACCCAAAAGGCTCGTGGTAACATTAAAACTGCTAATACATTCTTTGCCTGAAAACGATTTTGCACATTACACTTTATCTAAATGTTCTTCACAGTACCGTTTAAATCCAAACCGTCCAATTTTTTTTAAAATCCAAAACTATAGAAATACTTGCAAACTTAAACACTGAAAAAGTTTGGTCGTGTTTTTCACCTTGGGTATTAACTTTAGAAAGTTATACGCGCTTGAATTAATCAAGATAGTCAAGTAAGAAAACAAAAAGGTCCCGCTCATCATCCTCTCTCAAACCAGCCTATATTCTACTTATTTCCACATTAGTCACAGTAATGTAATTAATACTGCACTTTTATACACACTTTCTTATGGTAAGTCTCATTTAACATAACAGGACTTAGTTTGGAGTAACATGTGGCGTGTGCAATTCCAATCACATCCTAAGATTTTAACCAGGGCTGTTCAAAGCAGACCACAGCTTTGTATATTACATGAAATATAGCATGCCAAATTAATGAATGACAACTAGTGCCATGATCACAAACATCTCTTGTGATAGTTTAAATCAGAATGGGACGGTATGTTACCGCAGTCATTATTGCTTAATTTTTAAAAAAATAATAATAAAGGAACTCGTTCCCTATCCGAGGAGACACGAGCACAGAACAGCTGGAAAAAGACGGACAGGATGTTTTCTGGAATCCCCAACGTGATTCCAACCTACTTTCCCCTTCGAGCCAGGAATCCTTTTTTAATCACTGAACTTTTTCCTGCCGCCGCTATTTCACTACTTTGCACATCACTGGCATCTTAATGCCGTACTGTATGTTCTTCCTTCCGCAGCCCTAACCACCACCACCACCACCACCCCAGCCCAGCCGGACGCCCGAAGTGAGATTTATATAACATATACAATCGTTCAAGTTTCCCACGTGAAAAGCGGAACCCTTGCCCGGTCCTCACGGTCTCTGTCCATCCCCGACCCGAAGGCAAGTTCGCTGCGGGTTTCTTTTAAGAAAAAGGCTTCGTTAAGTATACCTGAGTGAGACAGATGGGAGAATACATCATCACTAGTTCGCTGCGAGAGAGTGTGCACTTCTGCGGAGAGGGAAACGGATCAAGAGGGCAACGGTTTCATCTAGTCATTTTTACAGGCTAAAGAAGAGGAGGAGGAGGAGGAGGAGGAATGGAGCGAGCTCTCTCTGCCTCTCTCGGATCGCCTCGCCTCGCCGCAACTTTGCCACCAGTCCCCCTGCCCCCCCCCTCTCCGGTCCTCCTTAAATAGCCCAAAGAGATTCAAGTTCACTCGTCTGAGCGCTAGATTTCCCGGGGTGAAGAAATCCAAGCTCCCACTTTTAACCCTCTTGTTCTCGGCGGCGGCTCAGCTCAGCCTCTCGCTGCGGTGGTGGTGCACAGTTGCTGCTGGTGGATTGGGGCGGGAAAGAGGCGGAATGGAAGAGGAGGAGGAGGAGGAGGAAGAGCAGGAGGAGGAGGGAGGGGGCGCTGAACGGAATGCAGGGAGTTAAGGGGGGGAGGATTTTTTTCCCCTCCCTCGCGTTGCCCTTCCTCCTCCACCCTTCTCTCTCTCTCTCTCTCATTCGCTGTGGCTTTGTAGAAGCTGCAAAGCGGGCTCAGAGAGAGAGAGAGAGAGAGACCACGGGCACTGTCAACCACGTTGCCAAAGTTCAAGGTTGCCGCGGCGGAGCGGATCAGGAAAATCCTGGCGTCGGGTGGCAGGCGAAACTTTGCAAGGAAGAGCCCCGTGTGCGTTGGAGCGCCCGCGAGGGTCTCTCTCTCCCTCCCTCCTTCCCTCTCTGTATATGTGTATGTGTGTGTCGGGGTGTGTGTGCTTGTGTGTGTGCGCGCGCGCCTCCCCCAAGGCTGCAAAACACTTCGCAGCAGCGGCGCGCGCCACCGCCGGGCTCTGCTCCCCTCCCTCCCTCCCTCCTCCCCTCCACCCCCTTTTTTCTCTCTCTCTCTCTCTTCCGTGGATAATGTTCAGAGCCTGCTTTCCAAAACGCCCACTTTAATAAAAAAAAAAATGATCTCTCGAACATTCAAAACGATCAATCTCTTTTTCCCCCCTCCTCTCCTCCTTTACTCCTTTCTGCGAAACCTGAAAGTTCAACGGGGGGGGGGGGAGGGGAAAAGAGAGGGCGGTCATATTTTGCCGACCGCATTTCTCTGGGGGCCCCTTTAAGCTGTTTTTCCCCCCGAAATCCCAACTTCCAAGATTTTCAATTTATTATTTAATTACACCATCGATGCTTGCGCTGCTCCTCCTCACCCCCCCCCCACTGCCGCCGCTGCTGCAAACACATTCCTTTCCCTCTCGCAGAGCCCCCTGCCCTCCCCTCCCTCTCCGTGTCCTCCTCCACCTCCCTCTTTATTAATCTCCCCTCTCGTACTGTATGTAGTAGGGGAGGGCCTCCGCTTGCACATTTAGCAAACATGCCTCTCTCTTTTTTTCTTGCACTCTCTCCCCAGCTCCCCGCTCAAGAAGGGGCCGGGCCAAGATTTCACTGTACTGTACTTTTCTCCTGCGGGAGAAGGGGGGATCTCAAAAAAAAAAAAAAAACCCCAAGAGGGGCAGGGACACCCCCCCTTTTTTTTTCTTTTTTTTTGCTCTTGAGAAGCACCTAGTGGTCAGATTCCCTAACAGAAGCCGGGGGTGGAGGGGGGAGAGTGAGTGTGAGAAAGGAAAGAAGGGAGAGCGCGCGCCCCCCAGCTGGTAGCTACTCTGCACCCCAAGATCTCGCAGAAACTTTTCTCAGTCGCCTGCTAATCAATCAAACCAAACCACACACACACACACACACACACACACACACACACACACACACGCACACACGCACACACGCACACACGCACACAAACAAAATCAGCAGTGGAAAAGGAAATGTGCGGCTGGGGGTCTCTTTGCGTAGGTTCTCTGCCAGGGAGGGAAGCGACTTCATACTCCACTCCCTGGCTGCAAGGTCATTGCATTGTACGCGCTGTAGTAGTTAATGCTCTGGCTCAAGACGAAAAGGGGTGGGTGGGTGAGATACCTCGGTTTGTGTCCCTTTCCTGTTCTTTCTCTCGCCTCCCCGCCCCCTTGCCAGTGGGCCCAGATTGCTCTGGTCGGACCCCTTCGGGCGAGTTCTGGCCTGGGGGGGTGAACCAGGGCTGTAGCCAGGGGGTGGCCAGGGTGGACACCAGGTCCGTAAGGGGTGTGTGTGTGCAAGAGAGGCGAAAACCCTCCTGAGCTAACAGCCCCCTACCCACCACCCACCCACCCTGCGATGCCAATGTTATATATGTGAGTGTGACATTGTTGCCCCTCCTGAGGGAAAAAAATTCGCACACATATACACACACACCAATCTAGAATCCTGGCTACGGCCCTGGTGGAGACGAACCGAAGTAACAATTTGCCCACGCTGGCAAAGTGTGGGGGGGTTTTTTTCCCCATAGGAATGCATTGAAAAGAGGCTTTGTTGCCCATCCTGAAGAAAAATATTCGCCCACCCACATCTTGGATCCTGGCTATGGCCCTGGAGGGAACCCTCTTATTTTCATGTACCCCCCTCCCTTGCGTGTTGGGTCTTCAGAGAAACCGTCTCTTCCTTTCAGGCTGGCTGGCTGGCTCTCTCTCTCTCTCGGCGAGAAATTGGGAGGCGTCTTCTCTCCCCTCCCCCCCCCCGCCCTGCGCGGGCGCGGGAGGCGAAAAAACAACCCACCCCACCCACCCTCCGCGGTAGCAGCAACGCACTCGTCTGCTTTCAACCCCAACACCCGCTCGTGCCAGGAAGGAGTTTTCCCGCGCTCGCGGGTGGTGTGTGTTTTTTTTTTTACTCTTCCACCCCTCCCCTCCCCTTTCAGGAATGCAGCGAATGTAAAACGCACACCAGCCACGTTCTCACACGATAAAAGGCGGGAAAGTCACTTTGGGGTGGGGGCGTATATTCCAATATTCCATCCACCCCCCCCCACCCCGTTTTGCATTCGAGGGGGGGAGGGCAGGCAGGGGGTGGTGGGGCTCCCGCGCGCTAGCGAGCTCTCTGACTCTCCCCTGCCAAGTGAGAATAAGTGCACGAACTGGAGGAAGCGGAGACTAATCCAGGAAAACCTAGCCCTATTATACCTGGTTTATTCTTTTAATACTGTACTCTTTAAGATGTCTCAGGACTGGTGTTTTGGCTTCAGCGAGCAACGAGCCTCCCTCACTTACAAAAATGTGCACACATGCGCACACACACAGGGCCGCCATCAGGGCCTTACTACCAGTACTGCCGTATAGGGCCTGGAGTTGACAGGGGCCCTGCAGCCACCAGCCATAACTGTGACATTACTATGAGACATTACTGTGTGACTGTGTGTGGGGCCCCCAATAGGATTGCTCAGTATGGGGCCCAGAAATTTCTGATGGTGACCCTGCATGCACACACACACACACGTACACACACACAGGGCCGCCATCAGGGCAGTACTACCAGTATTGCCGTATAGGGCTCGGAGCTGACAGGGGCGCTGCCAGCCATTGCTGTGAGACATTACTGTGTGACTGTGTGTGTGGGGGCCCCCAATAGGATTGCTTAGTATGGGGCCCAGAAATTTCTGATGGTGGCCCTGCACACACACACACACACACACACACACACACACACACACACACACACACACACACACACAGAGTTTTGGCACAAAGAACAGGGCAGGTTTCAAGAGGGAAAGTCCAAGGGCAAACTGTGAAACTGCCAGTAGGCCTTTTATTTTCAAACTAATTACACCAGAACTTGACTGTAGTGTAAGGTAAGGTCCACTTCCTTGTTAAAGACACCCTGAGGGAGAAAGCAAGGAGCTCACGGCTGGGCCCTGCCTCCAGGCCTTCCGATGGTGACCTCGTGAACCTGGGCAAGGCCAACTGAGGCGCCGCTTCCACAGGCTCCTCAGCGGTTGCCTAAGGTGAAATCGCCTCATGGGCATACACACACACACCCGCCCAGGCTCCAAGCCTGGGTAAACTGTGGTGGAAGGACTGGTGACTTTTCCTTTTGCAAAGGGTTGGATTCATTCACACCGCCAGGCGTTCCGCCAGGACTCATTTTTTAAAAAAAACCAACCAGGCAGGTTCAACTCAACCATGAAATGGTCACTTTTTAACCCCGTCCTGTCCTCATTAGGAAAATACTCAAACACGGTCTGTTCTCAAAGGGGGCTCTTAATGAGGGGAGCTTGCCAAGTCGACCAGCTGCAATTCCCATAAATTTACCAACCAGAGGAAGGGGGAGTGAGAGGGACTGATAATGTCAACTTTTCAGGCTGTGGGCCAGTCACGTGGTTCAGGGGGGGTCACTATGACCCGTGGGCTGGATCTGGCCCCTGACACCAATTCATCTGGCCTGCAAAAGCCCTTGTTGCTCCTGGAAGCGGAAGTAAAACACACCCTCCTTGCTTCCGCTTATGGGAGCAATGATGGCTTCGTGGGCCGGATGAATTGGCGTCAGGGGTTGGATCCGGCCGTAGTTTAGGCACCCATGCTTCAAAGGCAGCCAACCTGAAATTTAGGTTGTTTCCAAGCTGTGTCAAGCAATTAACCCCCCCCCCCACACACACACACACACACACACACACACCTTATTCAGGAGGAGTGTGAAATGTCAAAAGGATATTGTATTCCTTCTCTTTTTTTCCTGAAGAGAAGTTTAGAATAAAACAATATGTGTTAAAGTTAATGCAAGATTTATCCCACACAACTTTTTAAACAATGTATGGAATGTGATCTATGGCTGCAGTCCCTCTTCACGAAGAAACTGAACTCAAGTGCACTCCCTTCTGAGTAGGAGGGCACTGTCAATACAGGTTATAGCACAAGAGCAGGGACATATATTCCCAGTTTTGGAATGTTGCTATGAAAAAGTATCCACAGTACATATCTTCCACTGTTGCCATACAAGACATTTCATCTCTTCAGCTGTAAAATACATTTGCATGAGGCATTATTTTATTTCTTCCACATTAATTTAACCACCCCTCCTATCGTGTTATAAAAATGTTTTGTCAGTTACTCAGTTTTTAAGATAGTTCCTTCTCTCTATGGCAAAATTTTCACAGCCATTGCTCCTACTCTGCAAGATGGCTCTTTTCACCATTTACACTAGTAATCAAGTGTAACATGCTAAGCAGCAATAAAACCAGAAGCAGAGCAAAAGAAGGAAATGAAGAGAAACATGGAAGTTAGTTTTACCTGAGGTCACTAAAGAAAAACATTATAATCCAAGAAGCCATTGTTTTCTAAAAATGATGCAAACATAGTGAAAATTGTTATCTACCTGCGGTAAATTTGATGTAACAAAAAGCCAAGAGAATTCTAGGTGTAATAATACTATTTTAAAACCCCATTATTTCTATGCACTGGTCAAAAAATAAGCACACAGAAACACTGGATAAAGTTGGTTATAGAGATCCCTAGTTAAAACATGCCCAATAATTATTATTTTTTGTTTTCCTTTCTCACATTTTTCTTTTAGTTATCTTGAAACAAGCAATAATATTTCAGTCTTTACACTCTCCCATCCTTGCTAGAACTACTGTAAGTGATGATTAGTGAGACAATGCAATTTATAACCTTTCAACATTCTGAAGAGCTCTATAAAAGCTTAAGAAAAGGGCCACCATGTGACCATACGAGAAGGGGACTTGCTACTAGCCTTAATTATACCTCATACAATCATTACAGTCTGGCCAGGTTATCCTGCTATGGTAATAGAGTAGACAGTAAATGAGTAAATCAATGCCAAGTGGCAGGTAGTGGCTAACTAACCTGACCACCCTCAGGACTAGTGGCCTTGGGCAGCAAAGTCCACAGGGAAGGGTGATGGTCCCCAAGTGAATTAAATCCCACTTGAATACATTTTGATAGAGGGCAGCAGCTTCATCAATACTGGCCTGGGGCTGATGTGGACTTTGCTTGCCAAAAGGGACCAGGACCAGAACTGGATGAGTGGTACAGGGGTCACGTTGTGATGCAGAAGGCTGGAAGGCCACTGCATTATATTGTCAGGACAGTCTTCATGGCTGATCACCATCATGATCACCTATATTCAGATTCAGATACAGCAGCAGCAGACTAGAATCCCATAGAGTTGGAATGGGCTTTTAAAGCCATTGAGTCCAACCCCCTACTCAATGCAGGAATCCAAATCTCTCTTGAATGTTTCCAGTGTTGGAGCACTCATCACCTCTCAAGGCAGTTGGTTCCACTGTCATACTGCTCTACCGGTTAAGAAGTTTTTCCTAATATTCAGCCTATATCTGGCTTCTTGTAGTTTGAGCCTGATATTACACATCCTGCAATTTGGGGTGATTGAAAACAGGCCCTGCCCTTCCTCTTTATGAAAGAGGCTTCAACTGGTTCAGGTATTTCAAGAGTCCTATCATATCCCCTTCTTAGTCTCCATTTCTCAAGGCTAAACATGCCCAGTTCCTTCAGTCTTTCCTCATATGGATTGGTTTCCAGTCCTCTGACCAACCTTGTTGCCATTC
Organism: Bradypodion ventrale; assembly: GCA_035047345.1. NCBI lineage: Eukaryota > Metazoa > Chordata > Lepidosauria > Squamata > Chamaeleonidae > Bradypodion > Bradypodion ventrale. Next base: position 119,246,992 of record JAWDJE010000002.1, read on the forward strand.
TCTGTATCCTGCTCTGGTTTGTTTGCATCTTTCTTAATGAGCAGTGCCCAGAATTGGTCAAAGCACTCTAGGCATGATCTAACTAGTGTTGAAGAGGGAGACCAGTACCTCACGGCTTTTGGAGACTGTACTTCTGTTAATGCAGTCTAAAACAGTGTGGCCTTTTTAAAAACCACATCATGGCCTTAATGTTATGAAGCTTCTCCTGCTGCCCCTAATGTTCACACATTGTCATTCACCAGTTATGCCTGCTCCTGGACCAGGACTGGTTACTTATGGTCAATCATGCACTGGTCACCTCCAGACTGGGTTATTCTAATGCGCACTACATGGGGCTGCCCTTTATGGCCATTCGGAGGCTTCAGCTGGTTCAAAATGTGGCTGCCCAAGTGGTAATGGGGTGTAGGTGTTATGCCCATGCCTCACCCCTGCTGCGGGAGCTGCATTGGCTACTGGTGTGCCTCTGGGTGCAATTCAAGGTGCTGGTGATGACCTTTAAATCCCTATATGGTAGTGGGCCAGGGTACCTAAGAGACCCCAAGGATATCTGCCCATCCCACTAGAGCGGACCAGAGGGGCTCTCTAATTATGCCATCAGCATTACAAGGAGGGCCTTCTCTGTGTCTGCTCCGACCCTGTGGAACTTCCTGCCATCTGAGCTTCATCTCCAGGCGGAGCTTTTATCCTTTCATAAAAACCTCAAAACCTGGCTGGCGTAATGGGTGTGATGGGTGGCTGGGGAGATAGCCACTCCAGGCTGGCTCATATGAGTGCCATCTGGGCTCCCAGCTTTCAGTGTTTTAGCGTTAGTTTTAGAAATTTGAGGATGTGGCACTGGAGAGGGTATTTTAAATTTTTAAATTTTAACAATTTAATATTTAACGTCTTTTATCCTATTGTTCTGTAGAGTTTGTAACTGTGGTGTTTATATATGTGTAAGCCACCCTGAGTGATCTCAGCAAGAGGGCAGCAGTAAAAATTTGATTAAATAAATAAATAAACAAACATCTGAAGAGAAAAAGCCTGCATACATAAATATCTGTAGACATAGGAAGCTGGGTTGCCCATCCTCTTTATATGTGTAGGTTTGACTTTCCCCTATGCAGAAATCAAGACTATATGCATGAATTCTTAGAGGCAGCATAAGTGACAAGTCTGTGGAGGCAGGGCCTGCAGTCTGGACACTTGCTTTTCAACACATGGCTATCCTTTCACAAATCAAGTAAAGGAGTGTTATGGTAAGGTAAAGGTCCACCTTGCTCAAAAGCCAGTCATATCTGACTCTAGGTTTCAGTGCTCATCTCTGTTTATAGCCAAAGAGCCAGCACTGTCTGCATCTGCAGGCATTTCCGTGGGCACGTGGCAGGCATGACTAGACACCTGAGTGCACAGAACACTGTTTTCTAACCTGCTATTGTTGACTCTGTTCTTCAGGATTTCAGGTAGGGTTCTTTGCACCACCACCAACAGATTCCAGTTATACCAAGGCAATCTCCCTTTCAAGTGCTAACCATGACCATTCCTGCTTAGCTTCAAAATCAAACAAATATATATGTTTAGGATGGTATGTTTTTTTAACCTGCCATTGTCTTTCAGCCACATCACCAACATACACAAACACCTCAACTTCAAAATTCTACTTCAGAATATAAGTGGTCTTGTAATCATTCACTTCACACAGAAGCTTTTGTTTAATCATAATGAATAAATTTTAAATTTACTTAACCTTCAGAAGGAGATAGTATATCAAGGTAGACATCAAGCTTAGTGTCACTTTAATTTCTGAATAAATGTTCCAATTGATTTGGATCAGCTACACTCAGCAAGCTTGACCATTGCCCAGAATTTGAACACAAGTGTTCAGCAGGGTCCATTGCTGAATTTCACTTGCAGAAGAGCAGGTTCCTATGGACTCAGGAGAGAACCAGCTCTTCTCCCCAAGTCAGCACTTGTGCACCTCCCAAACCATTTCTGGGTGACCAGCAACCTCTCTTGAGCTGGTATCCATGTGACAGAAAGGGCTGCAAAGAAGGAGAAAGAAGAAAGCTCCATTTTCAGGCAGAATGTTGCACTTCCTTCATTGTGGATATGAGGATAATGCTGGAAATGGCAAACTTGATCTATCAGTTTGTAGCATATAGAAGTATGTATTCAGGGTGACTGACATACATCATAATGTGATTGTTCATGTCCTGTTCCACCTTCCTAATGGTCAATAAGAGAAAATAAAAAGCCACATAATACAAAGAAGCCACGAACCTTATGCTTTTTTAATGTCACAGGCCATGAACACAGGCAACATAACAGTATGTTCTAAACTAGCAATGCCAGGGGTAAATGCAAAGTTCCAGTACTGACTTTTCAGTACTTTAATGGCTTGAAAGACTGTGTACTATATCTCATGTGTGCTTGGTTGAACCCTAACTGCTTCAAGTGCCCATATAAAGTAGAGTACTACAGCCAGTTACAGAGGAAGGCCCTTCTAATTTAGAGGAACTTGATTGCAAAATACTATCTCTAGAAAGGTCTACCCAGATACTATCCCAATATCTTTTAATTGCCAACAAATTTTGTCAATTGTCTTAACTTTTCAAATAATCTGTAGTTGTCAACTGTACTCTTTGGTGGTGGTGGTGGTGGTGGTTTAAAAAAACATTTATTTTATCTGCTGTTGCTCTAATTCTGTATATTATTTAATATTGTTGTATTTTTGTATTTGAACAAGTACTTAATTCCCCTTCTGAATCACACCATTTTGTTAAATTAATGAAAAAAACATAAAGAGAAGTGAAAGTAAAAAGTTATAACATTATCTGACATTGTACCTGAATGGCAAAAAACAAAAGCAATAATGCTTATACCATTGATGGTATATTGATGGCTGCATATAGGAGGCACATGTTATGTGCCGTATAACTTGACTTAAGGGGACTCTAACAGGGTTTCCAAGGTGTGAGAGATATTTAAGAAGTGGTGTGGTGTTTGTTTTTGCACCATCCTGTAATTAGTTTCCAAGGCCAAGATGATTTAACTCAGGTTATCTGAATCCCAGTTTGTTACTCTGTCTATATACCCATGATAGCTAACCTTGGCACTCCAGGAGTTCTTGAACTTCAATTCCCAGAAGCCCTGATCAGCAGGCGTGCTGACTTGGGCTTTGGGTAATTGAAGTCCAAAAACATCTGGAGTGTCAAGGTTTGCCATCACTGCTATACACTACACCACACTGTCTCTCTTTGTATACAGTAAAACCCTGACTTACATATTCCTTGAGTTACATAAAATTTGACTTACATAATGATTTTGTACTAAAACCATGTCCCGATTTACACAATTTCCTATGGGTTTGCTTCGAGTTGCATAAAGATTATTTTTCCTATGGGTTTGCTTCAAGTTACGTAAAAAAATCATTCCCTTATGGGTTTGCTTTGATTTATATAAAATTTTCATTTTTCCTATGAGTTTTCTTCGAGTTACATAAAAAACAATTTAAGCAAAAGCCTACGGAATGGAATTTTTTCGTAAGTAGGGGTTTTACTGTATATGGTACCATCAACTTATCATAAGTACAGTTGCTACATGAGCTCATTTGCTTTCTAAAGCGCTAACAACATTGACAAAATATTCTTGGTTTCACCATACTTTAAAAAGTACCAGAATCACAGAGGGTGCTGGCCTTCTTATGCATAATTAAATTGTACACATATTCAGAGTGAAAGGAAGCTGAGAAAAAACAGACAATGTATCTTCATTTCCAGTAAGAAGAAACAAAGACAGTGACAGATCTGTGCCTGAATGGTGCCTACAGAAGAGATGAGAAACTTCCTGTAAACTATAGTGTGATTGTGTGTTCCAGCGTGTCCTCATGTGCCCCACAGACATAAGTCCAGCCCAGCTTGGCCTGGCTTTTCACTCACTGACACACCAAAAAATCAGCACTACTAGCATCACAACCATTACTAACTGCAGGCATTTCTAGGAACAAGACTGAAAGCCAACAGTAACCAAGCCCATTCCTTCAAAGGGGAGTGGAAATTGTTTTGTGATTCATCTAAATAAATACCCATCTTTAGTAATCCAAGTATAATAACCACATACTAACAACATCCAACAGCTCTGAGAAGCTTCTCCTGAGGACATAAAATACAGGAATTACTAAAGAGTATAAACAGAAGTGTAAACAGATAACACACATGCCAAAGCTGCAAGACTGCAGTTTGTGTGTTGCGTAATTAATCTGATAAATTTTGTGTCAGAAGTAGCTTATCCACAAAGGGAAAAAATCAGAAGAAAACCTTCAGTGTGTACACTTCAGCGTATAAAGTAAAGATAGAAATTAAATAAATACACTTCCATAAAATACAAAATGTCCTTGCTCTTCTTTTAATTAGAGCCTGTTAGTATAGCTTCTGAGTTAAAACAAACCCACTAAAAACTTTCTGTACATTTTGTTCTCTTATACCCATATCTTTTTCTGAGCATAAGTAATATTGTCATTGCCCATTGTACAATTGTACTAAGTCCTTCAACAATTTATTCACCTTGCTGAATCAACAGTAACTCCAATACTGAATTGTATTTCATTTCAAAAGTTATTTCCCTTCAACAGGGGAAATAACTTTTGAAATGAAATACAATTCACTATTAGAGTTACTGCTGATTCAACAAGGTGAATATTTTTCAAGACAATAGTCAATAATTTTCTCTTTTTTTCTAAAAAAACTTTACATTTTACAGATGCAATACTACCAATCAGCTGATTATGTTAGATACTGCAATATATAAAGATTATTCAAACAAATACTAATTTAGAAATGGTATTTACATTGAAAAATTGGATGATACCAAATACCACAACTGATGTAGGCCAACAAAAGGCCTATATTGACAGCATTACAAATGGGGCCCCTCCAAACATCCAGAGTCTACTGCTAAGGATTAGGCATTTTATATTTAAAACCAAAAAGTTAGTTCATTATACACACACAGTTACTAAAGGCATAATTATTTCTCTGTCTAGATTCCATGCATATGTATAGTCTAGAACTCACCAAGCATGCAGCACTGGTTTCAGTGCAACACAGGAGGTTAGCTGGCTTAACTGTATGCTTAATCAAAAACTAGAAACTCAGAAAGGTCTGACTAGCTCTCCTCTTCTGCCTTCCCAATGCCCCACCACCACCATTCACCACAGACGACTCGGTGTTTCACTCTATTGGAGTCAGAAACAAATGCTCTTATTCTTTCTGCCTTAATATACGATACTGCAAAACTTGCATTCCAAAGTGCTTCGGCAACTATATTTCTTAACACGGCAGTGAAAGTTGAAAGGAAAAGATCCCTGATAATACGGCATTCTAGATATTGTCCACTGTGTTACAACCCTATTTTAGTAATAGCAACATTCCAAAACCAAGACATTATATCTAATGTTAATCTATTATCTCAACAAATCCTATTTGAAAACAAAGGGATTTTTTTCTTCTACATTTTGAAGCATATTTGAGAACACTTTAAATTGATATCACTCCAAACCTTTATTCTATTCTAAAGCTTTTGGTGCTCAAGAATCAGCTTCATAGAATAAGGTAAATATATATATACAAACATAATCTACATTGTGCAGATTAATAAATGGGCAATGCATTTTTTAAAAGCATTCATTGGAAAATTCTGTTCTTCAACAGGACAAATATACAATACACAAAAAATCTTGCAAGGAGTTTTTCTCTGTGATTGTGTGCATGTGTGTAAGTTGAACCCAAAAGAATATTATGTGAAATTTAAGAAATTAATACAATTTGGAAAATAAAAGAAACTGCCAAGATTTCAATGTGTAGATCAGATTTCATATATTTAAATTTCAACATACATGTTGTAGCTATTTATTTATAACTTATTCATGCTGCTAATTCCATCATTTTGTCCTCATCTAGTAAATATTTTTCTAGCCAAAGAATGAGGAAACATATGCATACAATGTGTGCATATTTCTTAGTGTTACACTATTTAAATGTCTGTGGTGTGCAGATACATATCTTTCTCAGTGTGTGTGCTTGACCTCTGTGCACATATGGTTTGATGGTGTCTCTAATAGCCATGCTTTCTCCATTTCTCAGACCAAAAAATGCAAACATCAGGCCTCAATATAAAACTGTAAACCACAACGCTTTATGTTATGCAACACAGAAGTTTTTACTCTTAGTGCATAAAGGTCAGATTCACTCAGCTCTCACTTTTTAGCAGTACAGCTCTCTCAAAACAAAACAGCATTAATCTGAACTGCATCAATTCAAGAATCAGTTTAGTCACTGTGGTATGAAGTATACTAACACTTTGTAACATTTTCTTAAACAAAAAAACTGTTTCCAATTTTTGTTCAAAGTTGCATTCTTAGTCCTGTGATTCAGAGTTAAATCTACATGGGTAGACACTTGGGATCACTTCAAAGAAAGTTAAAATTAATCTTGTGTATTTTGGCGCCTTTTCTCTGCCAGCTACTGTAGGAGAGGAGAAGCGGGGGGGGGGGGGAGGTTGAAGATCTTGTCTGCCCCTTCTCAAGTTCAATGGCAGGGCTCAGGCAGCAGGAGCAGGAAAAGATGGCCATGTTCGCAGCTCTAATAATAATTCAGATCACGCCACATCGGCATCTTGTGTCAAAGTCGAACTGGCTTCCCCACCCCCTTCAACTCCAAAGCTGCCAAGTCTTCACACACTTCGCATTCAACCACAACTTAATGGATGGGATATTTGTGCATTAAAATGTGGCACAGACACAGGCGAAGAGAGGACAAGAGGGTAGAGCAGAAGACACATGCCCGCGGAATAGGGGGAAAGCAAAAATAACATGAAAATTGCCTATCTTCCAACAAAAGAGTAAGCAAGAGTAAGCAACTCGGCACTGGCAGAGGGAAAACAATAAGCAAGCCTCCCAAAAGCAAGCGCAATATTACAGAATCAGCATTTCAGAGGTGCAAAATAAAAGCCACATACTATGTACTGTGACCAGGCAGTTCTTAAGACCTACTAACTAGGGAGCAAGCAACGCAAAAGCATTTCCTCAAAATTATTATACTTACGTTAATCAGAAAACATAGCAGAATGCCAAAACCAAACAAACTAGAAAATGTAATTGCATATCTTTGATAGAATCAAAGCGAAAGGAAATCAACTACAAAGCCGCAAATTAGCTACATTTCATATTATTATTTTTCTAATGTTTAACAAGTAAGCGAAGGGAGGAGGAGGGGAAAAGTTTGGAAGCAGCAAATGTACCAAGTTCAGCGCTTTTGGACACGAACTCCCCCGTCAACTATTTCCTGGCATAAAAGGGTGACCACATTTTTAAAAAAAACTGCCAAAAGAGTGGCGACGAGCAAAATATAAACAACCACTACTACTTATAGTTCATTTTGTAAACTACAAATGACATCACTGACAAAAGAGGGGGGAAATCATATTTGGCCTCCACTTTTTAAATCAAAGTCACAGTCGGGGGGGAGGGGGAATGGGGGGGAGAGAAGGGCCAACAAGCAAAAAAAATTTGATTTTTTTTAAAGAAAAGAAAACACCGTATCGTTTTCAATGCCACATACCATTGTACTGTATTGCATTAAACGTATGGGATCCTGAAATGCTGTAACACAACACGGGACCGTTGGCTTCACATTTCTCAGTGAACAAATGTGCGCGTTTCTCAAGGACGCGGTGGTGTGGTTTTGGTTTGTTTGGATTTCCAAGAGTAACCTTCCTTTTTTTTTTTTTTTTTGTTTAAACGTATGGATAGATAAGAGATTTTTTTAAAAAAAACAACCGAAGAAATATATTTTCTTTCCCACCCACCCCCCAGTTGTTTTAAGGCAATGAGAAAGACAATTCTTGGTTAGAGGAGCCTTAGAAGGGGGGAAGAAAGCGGCAAAGGCAAAAAAAAAAAAAATAGTCTACAGGCAGTCCTCGGCCCCTTCCTCCTCCTCCTCCTCCTCCTTTTTTCCCCAGTCTTCCTTCCTCTTTGAGTTGCAGCCGCGCTGAAGAGTGGGTTGTGGTTGCGGACTTGAACGCGATCCAGGAAAGGCAGAGCCCTTCTCTCTCTTTTTTTTTCCCACCCGAGTGGGGCCGGTCTCTATGGAGGGATGTGTGTGTGAGAGTGAGTGTGTGTGTGTGTCGCCGCCTCCTCCTCCTCCTCCTCCTGCGCCCTGGCGTTCCCCCCCTCGCGCGTCTGGCTGTGCAGAATGAGGCTGCCTGGCGAGGCAAGCGCGGAGTTGCGTACTTGGCCTCCTTCCACCGCGTCCCGATTGGACGGGACCTCGGCGGCGGCTTCCCTCCGCCACCAGCCCCTCCAATGGCCCTTGGCCTCCGGCTCCCGCCCGCCTTCCCTCCCTCCCTGGGAACCCGTGGGAAGCGCGGCTCTTTGTTTCCCCCTGGCGGCGGCATGAAGAACACTCACCCACCTCTCTTTCTCCCCAAAGGAAAGAAAGGAAGGGAGAAAAAGTGGAGGAGCGATTTGCATATTCATTTCCAAGGAGCCAATGAGCGAGAGAGAAGCCGGAGGCGGGAGTGGGGGGGTGGGTGGTGGGTGGGGGGCTCCCGCAATGCAAGTATGCCGTTCCGTTCCAGACAGGTCAAAGACCCTGAAATCAGCGCATGTCAAAGTAGTCTGTGGAGTTTCTCAAACAAAAGTGTGTGCGTGCGTGTGACACATACACAGGGAGAGAGAGAAGAGGAGAGCAAAAGGGAGGAGGTGGACGGAGAAGACGTATGGCTTCCTTTGTGGAGGGTGGGTGGGGGGAGAAATAAAATAAAGCAGAATCCCAAAATTGCTTGGGAAAGGGGGGGGGGGAACAACTCAACAATGTTAACTGACAGAAACTCCTCTTTATAGGAGAATCCTATACATGGTAGGACTGCAGTGGCTCAAGTGGCTAAGACGCTGACTGGGAGGCAGAAGGTCAGCAGTTCGATTCCCTAGTACTGCAGGACGGAACGAGCTCCCGTCTTTCTCCCAGCTCCTGCCAACCTAGCAGTTCGAAAGCAAGACATTGCAAGTAGATAAACAGGGACCACTTCGGTGGGAAGGTAACAGCGTTCCGTGCACTCCGGTGTCTAGTCATGCCTGCCACATGACCATGGAAACGTCTGCAGAAGCAGACAACGCTGGCTCTTCGGCTTTGAAACAAAGATGAGCACTGAACCCTAGAGTCGGATACGACTGGCTTTCAAGCAAGGGAAACCTATACATGGTATCAAGTAGTAAGTTCTACCCAGCAGTGAACCTTAAGTAAAGGTCTCCCTTGCTCGAAAGCTGGTCGTGTCTGACTCTAGGGTTCAGTGCTCATCTCTGTTTATAGCTAAAGAGCCAGTGCTGACTGCATCAGCAGATGTTTCCATGGACATGTGGCAGGCAGGACTAGACAGCATGGAATGCTGTTACCTTTCCTGCTGAAGTGGCACCTATTTATCTATTGCAATGTCTTGCTTTTTCAAACTGCTAGGTTGGCAGGAGCTGGGACAGACGACAGGCGCTCACACAACACTCAGGTCTCGAATTGCTGACCTGCTGACCTTCCAGTTGTCAAGTTCAGCGTCTTAGCCATGGCAGTGAACCTTACTGCTGGCCAAACATAGATATCACTGCCGCCACAAATTAGTGATGAATTATGAAGATGCACTCAGCAGAGGAGAATTATTAGAAAATAGCCAAAACCCAAGCAAATATTTGCATAAATATAACATGTGTGTTTTGTTTTTAAAATGATACATACATACTACCTAGTTAGTGTTCACTGAATTAGTTAGTACCTGTCCATAAGAGCATAGGCCATCAGTTTTTCCAGTTGAATTAATGAGAGTGTCATATTTGTAATGAATACAGTTCTAGAGTTTTTGCAGAAATACCTTGATAGCAATATGAGCTGTTGGATGGTTAGAGCTTTTTAGGCCTGCCACTTCATTTATGTAGTTAAATTTGGAACTCAAAATAGGCCTTAAAAGCTTCTTATTTTAAAATGTAAATCAGCAATTATACTTTGTTTCATGATCTCCAAGAGTCAGATATATTTTAATCATTTTATTGAAACCCTGGTGCACCCATTTTTTTAAAGTAGGTTGTACAAATGTTATTTCCATTTTAAAAAATCAGTTAGGAGTAACCCAGAAGAGGGGCAGGAAAGAAGTCTAAATTAAATACAATAAATAACATAAATAAATGGGGAAAAAACATAATCATCACAGGGTCATGTTGTATGAATTGTAATAGTTTTAGAAAAATCAAAACAATATATTTACTTACATATATTTCATCATATTAATTACTGAAATATAATATTAATTAATATCTGAAAAATAAATTTCCTCTCACACAGTTCTAAAGGGCATTTAGACAATACAATTCTGCAACATACATCAGTAGCTTCAAATGCTCCTTTTCAAAGAGGCAAATGAATTTGCAAGCAAGAATTTGAAATATCAGGCAGTCAGACTTCAGCTCAATCAGACTCTAGAAACTTTCCTCTTTGTATACTAAATAGCTTAGTATACCTTGAAAAAATATTTCTAAAGCATGGACAGCAGAATGAGTGCCATACAAAACCTCAGAATCTGATTCTCCCTCTGTTGTTAATTAACGTTAAATGTCTACAAATGTACAGTATAATTCTTTAAAAAGACAATAAGCTGGCAAAACCAAAGGGGAAGAACAGCTTGAAATTCTGACTACACTGCTTGGATTTGATCTTCCACTTCTCCAATTCATAAAACAAAACTTTTGCAGTAGGGGAAAATATTTAAATCACACCAATGTTTCTTTCTCTTTGTTCAGTGAATGTGATTGCTCAAAGCAGTCTGCTACTGGCTTTGCAAATCAGGCTGCATCCAGTTAATTATCTGATTAGCAGGCCTTTTTCTGTGCTAGGTGAACCAGTAATTCTGTTTAGTGTTAAGTATAGACCAAGATTGCTTTACTGTATGTTGGATAATTTATTTTAAAAATAACTCCAAGGAATTCTAGAATTTTGTAAAACAAAGTTTGAAACCTCTCCAGTGGTGAGAACTCTCCATGCCATTGGGGAAGAAGCAATGAGCATGCAGTAAGCTTTTGCTACTACAGTACAAACGGCCTATACAGTAGGTACTACCTTAGCCTAAACTAAAAAGGTGCAGGCACTTGAAAAACTATCCTACTATCTTTAAGTCAGACTGTTCTACTATAAGCCTTTAGTAACTACACAAGATTATAACCCTGATTTAAAATATCATGTAGTATTGTACTACCAGCCTGTTTTTTTAAACAAATATAATATCTAACTGGAAACCAGAACTCAACTACAGCATCTGAATGCATAGCTTGCATAGCTTTCTTGTACAAGAAAGCCAGACACTCTGTTAAGTTAAACAAAAATGGTGTAGAGTAAAAAGAAATATTAACATGAATTATATGATCATCAAATTTCCCTTGTAATACTCAACTTGCCATCCAGGCAAACCTGAGCAAAGGGATAGTGCCAAAATTTATAAGAAATTTATTTTGCAAGGAAAGATTTTCCCAGAATGGACTTTCTATTCATTCTTAACAATTTAGGAATTTAAGAATGAGTTCAAATCTTCTCATTCTTGCCAGTTTCTGTTGTAGTATAATATTCAGTTTAATGGTGATAGGCTAAATGAGATACTATATTAATATGTTGCAAAAGAACATGGCAAACTCCCCAAAATCAAAAGAAACCCCCTTTCAGAATGTGCATCTTTTGTTATAAAATCTACATCGAATGGGAATGGTAGCTATCAATGCAAATCTTATTGCACTGTAGCAAACTTTTTTAAATCACTAGACTAAATTTAATTTCTAGTTCTAACTAAAGTACACTCATCAAATCAGAGGGGTGTATGCACGCACGCACACATGCACGCACACACGCAACTGTACAACCTTCTAGGACAACATACCTATTTCATGTTCAGTTTGCATGTCCCTATTAAAAGTCTCTGCACTTTTGCAAATGTGTCACCTATGCAGCCTACAATCTGATTCCCTAAGCAGTGAAAAAATTATTCATCTGACAGAAGCTATATCAGACTTAGCAACAAAGGGCAAATTTTAAGGAGGGGAGAACTGGTGAAAATAAGATGATGCAAAATTAATTTTCCACCCTTATTGGTAAATTCACTACCAGTTGCTGTCTGTTAACAAACTCTCATATAGTAAACTGTAATGAGCTCACATATCTGCACAGTGAAAGTCAATGTGAAGAAGAGGCCAGACCCACTAGACAGAGGTCAATCCTAGCTAAGCTAACGAATTCTGTGCAAGTCTCAATTCACAACTGCAATGGAAGAAAATAATTTATGAACTTCAAAAGATACGAAATTCTGATTTTAAAAAGAAAAATACACAGCAGTGAAAGTAAAGGACAAAAATAATTTGGGTCAGAAAGGATACAAGAGTCCAACAGAGTTAGATACTTGCCTCAAAATGTCTTTTAAAAATATATAACACATAAAATAATCTTAGAGGGAGAACAGTACATACCATTTCCTAAATTAATGAAATATAAATTGTTCATATTCTGCAGTGCAACTAAATCCTGCTTTTCTGTGTTCACTCAATCAAGGATAATTGAAAATAACAAAAACCTCTTAAATTCTGGATATATTTTTGGCACATCCATAAAACTTTATTTTAAAAAAAATAGTAAAATTCCTGCAGTAATAGTGATATATCCACCTAAGCAACAACATTGTGAGGGTTGTTTTATCAATTTTGTGTTTATGAGGTATTGTCCTTTAATAACCACCACAAGCTTCTCTTTGTCAGTGCTAAAACTGTGATTTAAAGAAAATGAAAGAAGAAATGTCCAGAAACCCTTTATTTCATTATGTAATCACTGTGAGAGGCAATGATATATAGACAATGTTGATGTAGGCAGCACTAAAAAACACACACAAAATATTAGATTACATGCCAGTCTAAAAGCACTGTATTTAGCCATGGACACCTGCATAAGATCCATTGTACTTTCATTTTATATAACCCAAGATAACACATCTATAGTCAGCCAGACCATTCAAATACTGAAACTTGACCTAATGATGTATTGTTTCCTGCTACAAAATTCTCACTGGCTGTAGAGACCAGGAACTCCAGGAAGGCTGCCCATCCAGGGAAAGGTGAATGCCAAAGATGACAATGGAAAGAACACTTTGCCAGCAACACTAGATACTATGGCAGTGGTGGCGAACCTATGGTATGTGTGCCAGAGGGGACACTCAGAGCCCTCTCAGTGGGCACTTGTGCCATTGCCCCAGCACAGAGTTCACCCTGCCCCTCTGCCCAGCAGCTCAATGGGAACGCTTCCTTCCTCCTCCAGCACAGAGTTCACCCCTCAGTATTCAGGTTAAATTGCCATGTTAGCACTTTGCGATAAATAAGTGGGTTTTGGGTTGTAGTTTGGGCACTTGGTCTCTAAAAGGTTCACCATCACTGTACTATGGAGAGTCAGTGTCTTGCACTGGGATGCAGGAACATGTGGGGTCTTACGTCCAGAGGCCTTAATGCCCATGCCCTTGGCCTTCTCAGTGTGCCACTGAACTGTGGGAGTGACCGCATAGCTTCCACAACAGACTGCCATCTCCCACTCTTTCTATGTTTGAAAAGTCAAACATCTCCAACTCCAGGATGAAGACTCTCTCCTCCTGGCCTGCACTCCAAAGGCAGGCAGTTGCTGGAGCTCTCATGGAAGGCCTACCTGCTTTCTGTGCTCTGGAATACAGGTTGGTCAGTCAGCCAATTTTACTGTGCTCTGGACGTTTCTCTGTCTTCCTGCCTGACCATCTGCTGCCCAAGCCTGCCAAACATACCAGTATGTGATGGCAAACCTTGGCACTCCAGATGTTCTTGGACTTCAATTCCCAGAAGTCCAAGCCCCCGTGAATCCACATGAATGGGTTTGCTGTGATTCATCTGGCCTGCGCCGCCCTTGTCGCTCCCGGAAATGGAAGTAAAACGCACCTGTACAGGTGTGTTTTACTTCCGCTTCCAGGAGCGATGAGGGTGGTGCAGGCCAGATGAATTGCAGCAAACCCATTCATGTGGATTCACGTGGGCTTGGGCATCTGGGAATTGAAGTCCAAGAACATCTGGAGTGCCAAGGTTTGCCATCACAGATACCAGTGTTTCAGGAGCAGAGTTAGCTGTGAGGAGAGAAGCGGCCACAGAAGAGTTTGTTCTTCCAGAAAAGGGGAAGGAATGGGCTGCTCACACAATGGCATTTGTTGCCATGCATGCATCTCAGCCATTTGTGTTTACCTCTTTCCTTCAGCCCCTAACTCTCCCTGCCTCTTTTTCTTCTGCGCAGAGAGGCTATAGGGTGAGAAACAGGGGTTCCTGCTTCTGGATTCTAATTGTTGCTATTGTTGGGGTACACAGAAAGAGCCTCCTCGAGGATTGTGGTATTCTTCAACCACAATTGGGCATACCCTGGTAACCGGCCACCTTCTGTTGCCAGCTAATCTTTCTCACACTAGATCAGGCAAAGGGAACTGCAGAATGTACTCAAAAGGTGCCTTCATTTTTGGCAGTTTCATGTCTGGCCTAGACATGGAAGAAGAAGAAGTTGCTGTTGTTGTTTCACCAGAACCCCCAGCCTCACCAAGAGAAACCGGATGGCAAAGACATACACTCCCCAAGAATTCCAAAAGCCATTCCTAGGAACCCCCAAACTGTTTCCACTGCAGCAATATAATAGAAATAACGTTGTTCCTGCTGCTATTAAACAACTAGACCCGTGATGGCAAACCTTGGCACTCCAGATGTTCTTGTACTTCAATTCCCAGAAGCCCAAGCCCCCGTGAATCCACACAAATGGGTTTGCTGCGATTCATCCGGCCCACGCTGCCCTCGTTGCTCCTGGAAGAGGAAGTAAAATGCGCCTGTACGGGTTAAGACTCTTCTGGGTTAAGGGGGGGTTACTTCCACTTCCACTTCCGGGATAGATGAGGGCAGTGCAGGCCAGATGAATCGCAGCAAACCCTTTCGTATGGATTCATGGGGGCTTGGGCTTCTGGGAATTGAAGTCCAAGAACATCTGGAGTGCCAAGGTTCGCCATCACAGAACTAGACAATGTTTGTCTCCTCTGTTGTGGAAGACTCTCTCTTATCCGTTCCCTCCCTGTGCTGCATAGGCTGCAGAACATAGTCCTGAATGGGCAGCTTCTGGAAGCCTGCACTGCCCTGAAAAGGCTGCAAGCTGCCGGCAGATGCTTGCCTTGTTGCGAGAAAGCTCGCTCTCCCTAAAAGCTGGGCATCTCCCCACAGGGAATGTTCTAGGGTGCTGCCTTTCCACGATGGCTGGAAAGCAGTGCTCCTGCTTCTCTGAGTCTACTACAGTATTTCCTTCGAATATCTGTCCTCTCCTGTTTAGAGTTTACAGAGCGAAATGCTCCAAAGAGAGTAGAGAACATAAGAACAGCCTTGGTGGAACAGGCCACAGCCCATCCAGTCCAGCATTCTGTCTCACACAGTGGCTCACCATTTCCTTCAGGGTATTATTCCCAAGCAGATGCCTTCACCTGCTTAGGATTCCCTGGAAAGGGCACTGAGAGAGTAGAGGAGATCCTACTTCTTCCTCGGATTCTTCTATGGGTCGAAACGCCTCCTCAACCAGGTAGGCTTTCAGCCACAGGCTTTGTAGACGGGAAATGCAGCTCCGCAGCTGCTACTCAAACATTCCCCTCCCAAAGGGGGGCATGACTGTCGTCCCCCCCTTCCTCATCTCCCCCCCCCTCGGATCACGTAGGCACCCAATGCAGACCAGAGCTCGGGTTGCCAGTCCTTTGTTATTTGATCCACCTGCTGGAACTCGCCGGTCAGTTGCCAGAAACCTGTCAAGGGGGGTGGGGGGTGGCCTTCGGGGCGTACCAGGAGAGGACGGGGAGGGAAAAAGGCTGCCCCGTCGGAGGTGAACCCCCCAGACCCCCCACCCCTCGCCAGAAGGGGATGCGGTTCCGTGATGGGAGGGGATCGCCCTGTTCGGGAAGGCAGGGCTGCGAGCGCTCCGGTCTAACGGCGATCAGATGGGAAGGAAGGAAGGAGGAGAAGAAAGGACGCAAGGCGGCAGCACTCACCTGTCCCCTGTGTGGCCCAAGCAGAGAGCCCGATCCCGCCCCAAAGAACACGGGAGCCGCCCCGAAAGGCATCAGGCTGGGGGAGGGAGAGCCGCCTGCTTGCGGGTAGACCGGAGCCCGGTAGGCAGAGGGCTCCATGGAGGGAGCTGCCCTGCAGGGGGCGAGGGGGGGCTCCACGTGAGTCAGAGAGGGGCCTCAGCAGGCGGGCCGGAGGGGGGTCGGGAGAGAGTCCTCCGAGCCCCGCACGACGCACCCGGGAAACCCTCCTGGGCAGCCTTTCGGGAGGGGGGCCTCCCCCCCTCCCCCGTGGGGGCACAAGGAGGGCGAGAGGCTGGAACAGGTGCGCGGGAGGAAGCAGAGGCGCAAGGAGCGGCCCTTGGGTTCTCCTCTTCCTCCTCCTCCTGCTCCTCTGGACGCCCTTGAACTCTCAGTCCCATCGTCCACTCATCCTTCGCTCGACCACGCTTGGCAAGGGCAGTTCCTGCCCTTCCCCCCAGGACAGGGGTAGCCCCTGATCTGCCCCCCCTTCGAATAGCGAACCCGCCTAATGTGGGGCTCTGCCGAGGTTGGCTTTGAACTGCACCAGATTCGTGTGTGTGTGTCGTCGAGAGGAAACCCCTCCCTTCTGTAGCCTCCCCGTGGGGTGGGGGAGTGGGAGTGTGAATGCCTTTGGGGGGCCACCGACCCCAGGCTCAGCTTTTCTCCCTCCGCCCCCGTTTTTGGGTTTCCACGGGAGCGGCTGCGATGCTTTCCTACTCCGTCCTGCGCCCTCGAAACACAAAACTACCGGCTCTCTGCCTCGCGAAGGACGAGCGCGGTCCAGCCGGAGGAAGCCTCGCCGTCGAGCGAAAAGGGAGGCGCTGCGAGATCCCCTGCGCCGGCCAAGTTCAGAGGGATGAACAGGGGGAAGAGGAGGCATCTCGGGGTGTCCCACGTGGGGTGGGCGAGTGGCATCGCTGGGGGGCCCCCAAGCCGGGTTCGCACCCTCCCCCTCCTGTCGTCCCGTTTGCTCTGATTTCAGAGAACAGCTCGGATCCGAGAGTCGCTCTCGTGGAGGAGGCAGTTAAGTCCCATGCAGAGAGAGAAAGAGAGAGAGAGAGAGAGAGAGAGATTGGACTGACTCCCAAGCAAACGCGCCGGGGATCGGGGCCACCCAGAGTAGACGTGCATGTTTTCGGGGGTCCCTGGGGCGAGCGGAGGGGCCCGTGGCCAGACCCGGGCAGTTAGCGGCCGGGAGAGCTGGGGGGGGGGCAAGCTTGCTCCAGAGGGAGACCTTGAGAAGAGACCGGGGCGGGCGCGAAGAGACCCGGGCGTGGGCCTCGGAGGGCCCCGTGTCCCTAACCGGGAAGGGGGAGGGGGAGGCCTTCGAGGTCACCTCCGAGGCAAGCGTGCGGGGAACGGGCGAGGTCAAGGCCGGGCTGCGGAGGAAGCCGCCGAGCAGGACGCCGGATCTCCTCTGAAGGCTGTGCCGTCACCGCCGCTCCCCCGACCGCGCCGTCCTTAGGCTACTCGCCGTCCGCAGGCAGGCAGAAGGCGGTGGTAGCCCCAGGGCAGCCTCCCGGTTGCTCCGATGGACGGGAGCGAAAGGCTGAGGTGGGTGTGGGGGTCTTTACGGGAAGGGCTGAAGGGAGGGGGGGAATCCAGACGTCGCCTAGCCAGAGAGAGAGGGGGGAGAGCGTGGCGCCGCCGGAGTGGCTTCGAGAGGCTGGTCTCGCCAGTGTCTTGCTGCCTCCCCCTCCATCACCAGTCCCCACCTTCCTAGACAGTCACGTTTCCCCAACAGCCCGAGCGAGACACGGCGCCCCCCCCCCCAGCATCCCCGCCCCCCGGACTTGGGGCGGCCCAGGAGAGGAGCCCGTCCCCTTCTCCCCTCCCCCCCCCCATCGTGGCCCGAGCAGCACAGAAGGCGAAGAGCGGAGGGGCAGCTCTTCTGGAGAGCGGAGGGGCGGGGCTGCGAAACTCGGGGAACCGGAGAGGGGGATCGATGGGCTGCCCCCGCCCCAAGAGAGAGTTCCTCGGGAACCGTCACTAGTGCGCCTCCCCGGGCAAGGCCCCCGCTCCTCCCTACACGTTACGCTGAAGATGCTCTTGAGGAGGTGGCGGCGGATGATGATGATGATAGGGGGTGACCGAGGTAAAGGTTTCCCTTGCTCGAAAGCCAGTCGTACCCGACTCTAGGGTTCAGTGCTCATCTCTGTTTCAAAGCTGAAGAGCCAGCGCTGTCTGCTTCTGCAGACGTTTCCCGCGGTCATGTGGCAGGCATGACTCGACACTGGAGCGCACGGAATGCTGGTCCCTATTCATCTACTTGTAATTTCTTGCTTTCGAACTCCTAGGTTGGCAGGAGCTGGGACAAAGACGGGAGCTCATTCCGTCCTGCAGTACTCGGGAATCGAACTGCTGACCTTCCGCCTCCCAGTCAGCGAAGCCACCCAAAAATGTTGCAAAAAAACCCAGCCCTTTCTTCCTGGAGGGGAATTAACTCCGCACGACATCGCTTCCCCCACCTGAGCTCTGCTGGGGGGTGGGTACTCCGTAGTAGCTGCCGGGAAAATGCCACAGTCTCGGGTGGCAAACAGGGCATTTCAGGGTGCCCAAAAGGCATTACTTCCAAGCAAGGCTTAAGAGCAGCGGGACTTGAGCTTCACAACAATTCGCGATCTCAACATAGGAAATGCCTTCGATTTCAACGGAATTTAGAACGGGATGTAGGTATTTTAAAGTGCATCCCCAAACCGGATTATCATTTTTTTTTACAAAAAAATGAGACGGACTTCCCGGCAAGTGTGTATTCTTCCAGAGAGCCAAAATCCGGGGTATCTTTAAGTAAAGGATCCGTCGCCGCTTTCCACGTTTTCTCGCCACTGCTCTGTTCAGTCTGGCCAGGTTATCCTGTTACGGTAATAAAGAGTAGACCCTGCTGTCAGCGTCTCAGCGCCAAATGTTATGCGGCGGTTAACTAACCTGACAACCCTGAGAAGTGAACTAATGGCCTTGGGTGCCGAGGTCCACAGTGAAGGAAGGGTGATGGTTCCCCAAGTGGATTAAATCCCACTTGAATCCATCTTGATGGAGTGCAGCAGCTTCGTCAATAATGGCCTGGGCAGAGGAGGACTTTGTGTGCCAAAAGGGACCAGGACCAGAAAGTGACTTGCAGAAATGGATCAGTGGTACGGGTGTCACATTGAGATGCGGAAGGCAAATAGAGTATCACCGCATTATGTTGACCCCAGGACTGATCGCCATGAGGATCACCAATATTCGGAATCGGATACGGCACAAGAAGAAAAAGAAGCTCTGTTCAAACAATGAAGATTCACACACACAGGAGTGACCTGGGGGGGGGAGGGGAATTCCAGTTTAGTCCCCTTCGACCTCCCCTTTTCCTTTAGGATCCCCCTGAAGAGGGCAGCCCTGCCTCCTCCCACTCGCGTCGAGTCCACGCGTGGGAGGCCATTGAGCTGTTCTTTACACGAGTCACGGGTTCCAGACAGGCTACATCGGACCTGCCTTCTCTAATGCCCTGCCCTGCTTCTAATTCGATATCTAACAGCGGCAGGTTTGACCTGTCAAACGGCTTAACAAACCCAAGTGCTGGCGAGGGAGGGGTCGGCAGGGGACCCGCAGAAGTGTGGCGGGGGACACGGAGTTTTATTCAGCAGACCTGAACATCCCAGATCGAGGATCCTCTCCCAGCGTGCTCCCAATGCAGTGGCTCTAGAAGCACACGACGGGGTGGTGGTGGTGGTGCTGGGCGTTCTTGCGCTAAGGTTTTGTCTTGGGTTTAGCCGAGCCGGTTGTCTCTCTAGGGCTATTCCCGCTGCCAAGCCGAACAGCTCGTAAGGAACAGGCTTAGCCTCGTGGGCTTTTCTCTCCTTCCTCTTAAACCAGCCAGTGTGTGCCAATTAAAAAATAATAATCCCCCAGTAAATTAGGTTTAATCTTCGAACACCAACGAATGAATTCCCCACAGACCAAGTTTGGAGCAAGCTGAAATGTACAGCATTCCCGTTTAAAATGCATCCCACTTTTGATTATGGTATAATTCATATATTAAATTTAAACCTTCACAGATGATAGATAGATAGATAGATAGATAGATAGATAGATAGATAGATAGATAGATAGATAGATAGATAGACACTGTAGATAGATAGATAGATAGATAGATAGACACTGTAGATAGATAGATACTAGATAGATAGATAGATAGATAGATACTGTAGATAGACACTGTAGATAGATACTGTAGACAGATAGATACTGTAGATAGATAGATACTGTAGATAGATAGATAATCGCAATTGCGACTATTCCACAAAAACAATGTTGATGGGCCATTAGTCTTGTTTAGGAAGAACTCACCGAAAGAAAGTACTGTACATACTCTAGTCTAGCCGGATCTGAAAACCCTGTTAGAAATGAGCAGACAAACACAATCGCAAAAATATTTCGTTCTGAAGACAGTCTGTTGGTTTTTGAGGAATTTGCCTTCGTAGCTCATAAGTCATAACCCTAAATATGCTTTACGGAGGTAACTTACATTCAAGTACTGTACAGTAAATCCATTCCAAATCAGGATCGGACCAGAGCTGGCACACCCCTTCTGTACCCACCTATTTGAGGAGAAGGCCCGGTGGCCTTTGTATAATTATGCTGCCAAGGCTGTTCTCCCGAACATACATCACTGAAAGTAAATCTCACTCAAACGAACGGAATGGTTTTGGGGAAAGTGGGGAATCGCCAGTCATTAAGATGTTGGTCATGTATTCTAGCCTTAAATGTGTTCACACGGAAATTAAAAAATAAAATAAAGACCTACAGTCTAGTTAATTCACATGGCTTGGATATTATTGCGTTTACCCGATCACTTGGACCCGTTAAGTCGGACCACACAGCAAAATGTATACTTCTGTCGTGTGTTTAAATCCTGGTATTTCGTTTGGATTTTGTCTGCGGGTAGGGAAGCACAGCAGTAGCAGCATCCATCCTTCAGAAATAAGGACTTTTTAGTCAAGACTTTAAGGTCTAAAACCACTTTTTTTCTATTTTAGGTTATCGACATTTGAATAGAGCTTCCTATTCCAAAAAGGATCCCTTTTAGGAAGCCCATAGTAAAGGTAAAGGATTCCCTTGCTCGAAAGCCATTCGTATTCGACTCTAAGGTGCAGTGTTCATCTCTGTTTCAATCAAAGCCGAAGAGGCAGCGCTGTCTGCTTCTGCGGACGTTTCCGTGGTCATGTGGCAGGCATGACTAGACAGCGGAGCCCACGGAACGCTGTTTATCTTCCCACCGAAGTGGTCCCTATTTATCAACTTGCAATGTCTTGCTTTCGAACTGCTAGGTTGGCAGGGGCTGGGAGAAAGACGGGAGCTCACTCCGTCCTGCAGTGCTCGGGAATCGAACTGCTGACTTCCAGTCAGCGTCTTAGCCACTTGAGCCACTGTAATGAGGCTCCACCTGCTTCTGTACAACTTTTATTTATTCTAGTCGGTCATTGCCACACACAGAGAACGAGAGAGAGAAAGCATCGTGGCTGGGGGGCGCCCCCAATCTCAGCGTGGTCTGAGCGGAATCTTGGCCGAATCCAGAACAGGGACAAGAAGCGACCCGCCTTGCCCCTGTGTCGGGGCGAAAGTGGTTGCGGTCTCAGGCTCCCGTTCGCGGACGTTCAGCCTCTGGGAGCAGGGCGATGGGTTGTTGTTGTTCAGTCGCACAGTCGGCTCCGACTCTTTGCGACCCCCATGGACCATTGCTCTCCAGGCACCCCTGTCCTCCACCATCCTCCTCAGTCTACACAGCCCCGTGCCCATTGTGCCTACAATACCATCCAGCCATCTCATCTTCGGCCGTCCCCTTCTTCTTTTGCCCTCCACCTTCCCCAGCATCAAGGCTTTCTCAAATGAATCCTCTCTTCTCATTTGATGTCCAAAATACTTCATCTTTATTATTTGTCCCAATGAGCAGTCAGGGCTAATCTCTTCTAATATTGACCTATTTGTTCTCCTCGCTGTCCAAGGGACTCTCAAAACTTTCCTCCAGCACCACATCTCAAAGGCGTCTATTCTGCGCTCAGCCTTTCTAATGGTGCAGCTCTCACAACGGTACATTACCACCGGGAATACCATTGCTTTGACTATGCGGACCTTTGTTTGCAGTGAGATCTCTCTACTTTTGACTATGTTCCCCAGGTTTCTCATCGCCTGCCTCCCAAGAATCAGTCGCCTTTTTATTTCATGGCTGCAGTCCCCATCTGCAGTGATCTTTGATCCTAAGACAGTAAAATCTGTCACTGCTTCTACTTCTTCCCCATCTATTTCCTAGGGACAGATATGGCCTGTTGCCACTATCTTGGTTTTCTTGATATTGAGTCTCAGGCCAGCTTTTGCACTCTCCTCTTTCAGCCCAATCAAGAGGTTCTTTAGGTCTTCCTCACTTTCTGCCATTAGGGTGGTATCGTCTGCATATCTCAGATTGTTGATGTTTCTCCCAGCAATTTTGATCTCATATTGTGATTCCTCCATCCCTGCATTGTGCAAGCATCCCAAACCCAAGCGCTTGCAGAATCCGAACTAACTGCCCTCGGGGCTTTCGGATCCAGCGATCCACCCGGGCTCGCTCCTCCTCCTCCTCCCCCCAGGCCAGTGACTCGTTACCCCCCCCCCCCCCCCCCTTCCTTCTGCAGAGGAAGAAGATTTCGGAAAGGAATCCGATGCAGGTTTGGAGTGGGGCAGCTTTTCAGCTCCTTTCCTTGGGAGCCCCCAGCCCGTTATTATTATTTTGGGATAGTAGCCGTGTTAGTCTGTGTTTCAGGCATATCCGAGAATAAGCAAAACAAAAACGCTGTAGCACTTTAAAGGCTGTTATATTTTAATGTGAGCTTTTGTGGATCAAGTCCATTTCGTCGGAAGGATTTTCAGCGATTCCCAGGCCACTTTACAGAGCAAAATAGGTAATTGGCCTCTGGCTAGGACACTCACGCCATCCTCAATTAACTCATTAAAAAGATAAATGCTTCCCTTGCTCGAAAGCCAGTCGTATCCGACTCTAGGGTTCAGTGCTCATCTCTGTTTCAAAGCCGAAGAGACAGCGCTGCCTGCTTCTGCAGACGTTTCCGTGGTCATGTGGCAGGCATGACTAGATAGATACCGGGAGCGCACGGAATGCTGTTACCTTCCCATCGAAGTGGTCCCTATTTATCTACTTGCAATGTCTTGCTTTCAAACTGCTAGGTTGGCAGGAGCTGGGACAGAGACGGGAGCTCATTCCGTCCTGCAGTACTCGGGAATCGAACTGTAAAGTCACAATTGGGGCCGTGATGGCTTTAGTGGTTAATACAGAAGGTCGGTAAGTTGGAGACCCAAGTGCTGCGCGATGGAGTGATATCCCAGCCGCTGGCAACCTAGCAGTTTGAAAGCAAGAAATTGCAAGTAGATAAAGAGGTACGGGGGAAGGTAACAGCGTTCCGTGCACTCCGGTGTCTAGTTATGCCTGCCACATGACCACGGAAACGTCTGCAGATGCAGACAGCGCTAGCTATGTAGCTGTAAACGGACATGAGCACCGACCCCTAGAGTTGGATACAACCGATTTTCGAGCATGGGCGACCTTCACCTAATGCCACGATGTTTATTTTGCATCCATCTGCAACCAACTCAACGGAACCAAACTTCATCGTAATACATATGAAGATCAATCAGGGATCTTCTGTTATCAGTAAAGGTAAAGGTCGCCCTAGCTGGAAAGCCAGTTGTATCCGACTCTCGGGTTCAGTGCTCATCTCTGTTTTAAGAGCCAAAAAGCCAGCGTTGTCTGCGTTTGCTGCAGACCGGTTGTAAAAAGCCACAGTTATCTGCTCCGCTAGCTTAATCCTGGCATGCCTCAGTGCCTGATGTGTACAAACTGTTGCCACGAAGTCTCACTCTTATGTCTGACGAAGTGGACTTGATCCACGAAAGCTCACATTAAAACACAGCAGTTAGACTTTAAAGCGCCACAACGATTTTTTCTCTCGTTTTGTTTTGTTTACTCTCTGATATGCTCGCACAGACGAAACACAACTGACACTTCAAGTGTGTGTGTGTGTGTCCTTATCCCAGGGGTGCCCAAACTACGGCTCGTCCCCTGGATCCAGCCTGGGATGCCAATTCATCAGGCCCACAAAGCCCTCGTTGCTCCAGGAAGCGGAAGCAAAACGCGTATGGGCACGTTTTACTTCCACTTCCTGGAGCAACGAGGGTTTTGCGGGCGGATGAATTGGCATCCGGGGCTGGATCCAGGGCAAGGACCGTAGTCTGGGCACACTTGGGATAAGGACACACACACTCCCGCACCCCTACTCTGAAAGCTCTTTGAAGTGTCAGTTGTGTTAGTCTGTGCAAATTGGCATCCTGGGCCAGATCCGGCCGTAGTTTGGGCACCCCTGAACCGTGACCGCCGCCCCCCGCCTGTTTGGGCACCCCTGCCTTATCTTGGGGGTGGGGTGGGGGTGGGGGTTGAGGTTCCTTTGCAGAGCTGCCCCGCTGCCACGAAGGCAACGTCAGGATGGCTTGGCAGACGCGGATCCAACCCGCGCGCCCGGCGGCGCTGTGGGCGGGAGGCCAAGGCTGGCGCGGGTGGCGCATTAGCGACCCAGGGAGGCGAGGCTGGCACTTAAGCTGCCCGTTATTCCGCCGCCTTAACTGGTTTTAGCAGGGGGATAAGCAGGTGCTGCGTGGTGGAAACGGAGACGCGCTCTCGAAAACAACGGAGCGGAGGGAGGGAGGGATGAGGACACGATCCTCTTTTTATGCCCAGAGCATGACTAGTGCACATAACGCTGTTTACCCTCCCACCAAAGTGGTTCCTATTTATCTACAGTACTTGCAATGTCTTGCATTCAAACTGCTAGGTTGGCAGGAGCAGGGACAGAGACGGGAACTCACTCGGTGGTGCAGTACTTGGGTCTCGAACTGCTAACCTGACAACCTTCCAGTCATTAAATTCAGCTTTTTAACCACTAGGCTACAAACCTACAAATTTACTCAGTTTGTTTATATTCTCTATATTTAATTTGTTTTAAAGATGTTTTTAATGTGGCTCAAGTAGCTAAGACGCCTACTGGGAGGCGTCGATTCCCAGTACTGCTGGATGGAATGAGCTCCCGTCTTTGTTCCAGCCCCTGCCAACCTAGCAGTTCGAAAGCAAGAAATTGCAAGTAGATAAATAGGGACCACTTCGGTGGGAAGGTAACAGCATTCCGGTAACAGCATTCCGTGTGCTCCTGTGTCTAGTCATGCCCACCACATGACCATGGAAACATTTGCAGAAGCAGACAGCGCTGGCTCTTTGGCTTTGAAACAGAGATGAGCACTGAACCCTAGAGTCAGATACGACTGGCTTTCGAGCAAGGGAAACCTTTACCTTTAAGCTTCTTAGAGTAGGAAAAAAATCCCAGCTGGGCAGGATAGAAATGCAATATACAACTCGATAGACAGACAACTAGATAAATAAAATAAAATAAAATAAAATAAAATAAAATAAAATAAAATAAAATAAAATAAAATAAAATAAAATAAAAAAAAATACATGAGGAACCTCACGAACATCTACCCAACCCTGAAGGAGAGAGCAGGTCTTACCATTAAGGAAGTAAACCCAGGATGCTACCTTTGCTTTGAGAAACAAAATCATCTGGTGATGATTCCAAGATTAGGATTCGTTCTAAGAGATATTTGGGATTTAGGGTTGATTCCAATTAATTCCTCAAGCACTGATGTTCAGTTTCTCTTCAGGCCCTCTACCTCCTTTCACCCTGCCTACCCAGGTCTTGTCTTCCTCCCTGACAATCTTCTAAAAATTGGGGGAGGGGGAGAGTGGTTTATTAAATAGCAATATGAGTCCCTGGTACAGTAGAACCTCGGATAAAGTCCAAAGTCCATTCCACAAGTTTGGACTTTATCTGATTTTGGACTTTATCCGAATCAAATGGGCAATACATTGGATAACGTCAAAAAATGGACTTTATCCGAGGTTCCTATACCAAATACCTCAGATAACTGTCGGAGTTCGATTCATGTAAAGATCTCTTCAATCAGTCTCATGAAGCAGCAGTTTATTGCCCCAGATCTTTTAAGAGTTAAAGTTAAAAGGTCTGATGAAGTCCAGCTTCATTAGACGGAGTAAGAAGGGAAAAGAGATAGAGAGAAGAACACACACACACTGCCCTTTTGGCTGAACAAAGGATAATAATGGCTTCTCTTTATTCAAGCAGAGTATAACAGAAACGAAACTTAAGCTATATAGCCAATCAGAAAGTCAGACCCCAAATAAGGAGAATACTTTTTCACTATTCTACGCATGCCCAAAAACCAGCATTGTCTCTCATGCAAGCAAAGAGGCCTTTGTTTACACAATGTGAAGGCAGACAGGAGACAGAAACCAGATGCCTTCCCACATGTCCTCCTTTTTCATTTAAATTTGAGAGAGGGACAGCTAATCATACCCCTGCATGTCATCATACTCCATAACTACTCCTCCATATACATCATCACTGTCCTCCTGGACATCGTACCCCTCCTGACTCCTGGTACCTTGTTCCGGAGGATGATACCTCATTGAGTACAATTGCCGTCGTGCAAAACTCGATGTCTCCCTTCTACGCAGTGGACATGCGTTACACATAGAAATAAGATTAGGAATACAATAAATGCAAAAACACAAAGGTATAAGGCAGATAATAATAATGAACCCATAAAAGAAAACGTGTCTAAGGACAGACAAATCAGGCAACCAAGAAGTCACCCAATCAAAGAGATTAACATCAGTGCGTACATTGTTAGTAATGCTTTCCTGTAAATTCTGAAGTTCTTTCTCAATAGTATTATTCAGATCCTGGAATTTTACCCGACATCCCTGGTTCCCGACCAGTTTACAAAATCCTCCGGATTTTGCTAACAGGTAATCTATGACCCATCGGGCCGGCAGCAGCCCTCCGGCGCCGTGCATCTGCCTGAAGCGGCATTTGCACTTGTACGGGTAAGGTAAAATAACCCAATGCTGCACATTGATATTGTCCTGGATGGAAATTCGTGGCAACTCCATTAAAAAAGAACCACATGTTAGGATCCTTGATTTGCCATCCATTGCAAATTGAACCACTATCTATAGCAGAATAATCAGGAGTAAACATAGGAAACACATCATATATATCTTCAATAGTAGTGTTAAACAAGGTATAATTAAGCTTATAAGTACTGTTATAGCTACCCCATAACCAAAAATAATCATCACAACCCGTATAATTGCCTACATTCTGCAAAACCCTTTGTGCTTAAGTCCAGTGCTTCCATTTACTATTCCAGACTCCAGAACTATGACAGCAGAAACAAAGTCCTTTAGTGTATTTCTTGAATGTCATGCTTTGCCAGCGGGTGTTGTTAAATTGTTCTGGAGGATTAGAGAAGAGTGTAGATCCATCAATATGTTGCAAATGTCCAATAACCAACTCTGGCGTGTTGAACAATGCCAGAAGAAAGGCCATTTGAGACACTGCCAGTGGATGCTCATAGTATAACGTTGCATTCTTACCATGAACCTCAAACATATAGTTAGTATGACGAATCCAAAAGTTGGGGTTGCCCCCATGAGGTATTGTTCTTACAGCTGGAAGCACAGTAAGAAAGAAAAGAACAAATGTCAGCACATTTAGTTTACTGGTGAACCACCATCCTGGAGCTGAGTAACCTTCTTCTCTCTCCATGGGCGGATCGCTCGAGCAGAAATCCTTCCACTCAGGATCCCCTTGTTGCCAATAAACGACCAATGGCTTAGGCAGACACTCCCCTAAGAAACAGGAGCATGCCCTGTTATTACTAGTACCATGTAACTAAACGTGAAACATGCCTGATGTATAACACAAATGCAATATCACAAACCCATTTACATGTGTAGGGTACTGAAAACTCTTCCATGTGCTTCTGGAGGTACCTTGAGATATGCAGTTTCATAAGGCAAAACATAAGCAAACATTTAAGCATGAACAAAACATGAACATTTCTCTTCTTCCTTACATGAAGTAGGTCTCCATTGCATTCAATAACTTAAAACCAGCATAGCATGGCAAATCAATACAGTACAAATATCATTAGAGCATTTCACACTCATAGCATGAGCAGGTTGCTTAAAAAAGGTTTTCAGGTTTTAAAATGCAAACAAAGCCAATTCTTTGCTTAGAGTCCACACAAACTTTTTAGTCCAATTAAAATGTCCAAATTAAAAGTCCAAATGTTTCTTCTTAAACACTATCTTCTCTCCAGCACAGTTCTTGGCATGGCAAGCTGAAACTAAGCCATAAATTAACTCTCACTGAATTCACAAGACACCCAGACCCCCCTTTTCAGCTTTTCAGGCAAACACACATTCCTTCATGCTCCAGCCACACCCATCTGCATTAAGGCAGGCACAAAGAACTTCTCCAGAATTTGCAAGCAGCTTTCACACAGAAGAAGAGTACAGGGAATTTCCCGTTGCTTTCCCTGCCATCCTGATGCTGGAAACTTGAGACAGCCCACTCTGATCTCTTTGTTTGAGGGTTGGGCAGTTCAAAATCTTCTCCCTCCTTGTATTTTTGCAACAGCCTGCTGTCCATCGAGGAAGGATCCACCCCCCTTGTCCTCTGGATTTCTTTCATCTGCAGCATCTCAACTTTATGACAAACTGCATCTGTTAGTTTGTACTTGCAAGAAGACCCCTTTTGCTTGGGTTTTCTGCATTCCTCCTCTGGGCCATCCTCCCACTTCTTGGCCACACGTGAGGTATCAAGTTTACCCCTCAGCTTCTCCGGCTTTTGTGAAGAGGGTTGCTTCACGGGGGGGGGGGGTGCTGAGATCTCCTATGCTGCTCTTTGAAACACACTCCTTGCTTCCTGCCACTCTGCATGCATTAACAGCTTCAATCTGTGATGAGGTCCCCACCATTTGTTCCCCATCAGCTGGCACTAGTTGTTTTTTAGACTCGGCAGGCAGTATTGCAGCAGTGAACAGGTCTTTTGTAGGGCTAAAAGTGCTTGATTGCTGCAAGGCAGGATATAATGTCCCATCTTCTTTTCCACCCCCATCCTCATCAGGGGGCTGTTGTTTCTCATATGATGGAGGGGCAGTTGGACTCCCTCCCTTGGCTGGAGGCAAAAGCTGTGGGAGGGGGCCATCAAGCCTCTGAGAGAATAACATATTTCTTGGAGTAAGTCTTTGAAGGCAGTTTCTAACTTCCTCCCACGTAAATTGAACTGATACAAAAATTCTCTCATGCTTTTGCAATGCTTTCCCCACCTGATTCCACTGTTTTAAGTCCAAACATTCATTATATTTAACTCAAGGACAGATTTTTTCTATAGCTTTGACTAGCTTTTGTATCTCCTTCTCATCAGCTCGTTTCCCATTGTTATTCAAAAGATCTGAGATATCTTTACAAAGTTGCAGCATTTGCGACGCCAGCACACATCCCATAATAAAAAAAAATTTTTTCTTTTTTCACTCACCCTGTGGGACCCAATGTAGAATTGGATGAATTTCGAGCGCTCGACTGACCTTTCCTCTGGTCGTGAGTGAGTGACAATAGACCTCCCCGGTCGCCAATTATGAGGTGTTAATTGCTGAAGCAGAGTTCAAAGAAGGCTCCCACAGAGCACCACTTGTCGGAGTTCGATTCATGTAAAGATCTCTTCAATCAGTCTCATGAAGCAGCAGTTTATTGCCCCAGATCTTTTAAGAGTTAAAGTTAAAAGGTCTGATGAAGTCCAGCTTCATTAGACGGAGTAAGAAGGGAAAAGAGATAGAGAGAAGAACACACACACACTGCCCTTTTGGCTGAACAAAGGATAATAATGGCTTCTCTTTATTCAAGCAGAGTATAACAGAAACGAAACTTAAGCTATATAGCCAATCAGAAAGTCAGACCCCAAATAAGGAGAATACTTTTTCACTATTCTACGCATGCCCAAAAACCAGCGTTGTCTCTCATGCAAGCAAAGAGGCCTTTGTTTACACAATGTGAAGGCAGACAGGAGACAGAAACCAGATGCCTTCCCACAGATAACGTCCATTTTTAAAGCGGTTTTGGACTTTATGCGATGCATTACGTGTGCATGAAAACCGCGACTTTATCCAAATTGGACTTTGTCCGAGGTACCACTGTATATAGTGGACTAACAGTTGACCTCTACAAATAACACTTTTCCTTCCATCCATCCTTCCTTCCAATAGCCCAGAGTCACCTTGCCGCAGCCTGCAGAGAAAGTGAGCAGGCAACAGGCATTTCTAACAGTGACTGCCATTGGTTGAGGGTGAGATGACCTAAGGAAGCCCTGCCATTACAAAGATCGGAAAGTGATACTAATTATTCCCTCTGTAGAAGAAAACTGCTTTTCTCTGGAATGCTCCACTTCTTTACCCCTCCCTTCCCTTTGGGGATGATGCTACAGTGGTGGGGTGGAAAGTGTAAGACTTTGGCCAATGGAGAGGTGAGCAAACAATAGGTGACTATACCTTGGGTGAAAAATAGGTGCCATACATGCCTGCTTCCCCATTTCTCTCTAGCTGGCATGGCAATAGCAATACCAATACCAATGACACTTCTATCCCGCCCCATTATAGCACACTGGACAGTTCATAAGGTAATTAGCATTTTGCTCCCAAAACGTGCTGGGTATTCGTTTTACCCATCTCAGAAGGATGGAAAGCTGAGTCAACCTTGATCCACCCCACCAAAATTAAACTCACAACCTTCTGGCTGCAGTACAGCAGTTTCACCATTGCGCCACCATGGCCCGATCCTCACCACCCAAACCACAGGGGCCAGAGTGCAGGTGTGTGAAGGAGAGAAAAATCTCCACCACACTCTGTTGCACACCCCAGAGAGAGAGATGGCAAGCTGGGCCTAGAGACTGCCCTGACCTCCACACTGCCCATCCTCCTGCCCTGATGGCAAAAACAGGTGAACTAAGGAAAAAAGGGAAACCGGGGAGGCAAAACTCTGAAAAGGTGCCCGAAGGGTGGAATTAGGGAGTACTGTAACTTGTTTCTGCAGTAATGAAATGGTTGTGTGTCAGGACCATTGCTGTGTAATGTATTACAGTACTTTTGAAAATAGAATAGCAAGAAGCATTCCAAGCATCCCCATGCTGGGAGATGCTGGCCTAAGTAGATGTCCCATGCCTGATTCATTTTGTATTTCTACCTCTCACTGCCTTCCTTGTGGGAAAAGATGCATTGGGGGAAGCTTGCAACTAAAGGAGAAACAGTGGTACGAGAGGGCAAGGAGACAAGAGAGTGGCCGCAAGTGTGCACCAGAGAGCCTTGAGAAAAGAGAGTGAACATGTGAAAGGTTTAGAGCATGAAAGACACCTGGGTGGAGAAGAGATCAAGAGTAGATATGCATACTTTATATCAGTGATGGCGAACCTTTTACTCGGGAATCGAACTGCTGACCTTCCGCCTCCCAGTCAGCGTCTTAGCCACTTGAGCCAATGCAGTATTGTCAATGTACTGTATAACAAAATAAATCCAAGAGCTGCGGCACTTTATTCTTCAATGTGCAATAAACACAACTGGCCGCTTGAGGGAATCATCGAGCATTTTTATGTACTGTATATGCTGTATTCCAAAAACTTCTCCAGTGATGGGAGGTTGGTACTAAGTAACTGAACGAGTGACTGTTGCATACAACATACCTGTCAAGTATCCCGTTTTGGCGTCATACCAAATTTGGACTGGCCAGAGGGGTGGGTGGGGTACTGCAATGCATGCCCATCAGAGTTGGCAGAGTGCATGAACGGGTTACTGCACATGTGCGCCCATCGGAGGAGGCAGTGCGCATGTGCAAAGGGGTTACTGCACATGCATGAAGGTGTTACTGCGCATGCGCGCCCATCAGAAAATTTTCTTTACTTTTGCAGCCGGAACTTGACAGGTATGGCATATAAGTTAACTACAAAAGTAATTATCTGGTACCCATCCAAGGTGGAGAGTGAACTCCTTTTCAACAGCATCGTTACCCGTTCGATCCTAGGAAGCGGCAACTGAAATCTCCCGGTTGGGAAGTCCTTTCTCCCTACCCAAACAGGCTGGAGGAGAAGGAGGAGGAAGAGAAGAAAGGAGAGAGAGAGAGAGAGAGGAGGAGGAGGAACTCTTTTCTTATTTGCAGGGACTACCTTGTTTACTTATTTACTTAGTAGTTAAGCCACTGAATCTGATGACCGGGAGGTCAGCAGGTCACCAGTTCGAGACATGAGTGCTGCATGATGGAGTGAGCTCCCATCTCTGGCCCAGCTCCTGCCAACCTAGCAGTTCGAAAGCAAGACATTGCAAGTAGATATATAGGGACCACTTTAGCGGGAAAGGTAACAGCATTCCGTGTGCTCTGCTGTCTAATCATGCCTCCCACATGAGCACGGAAAAGTCTACAGTTGCAGAAACAGCGCTGGCTCTTTGGCTGTAAATGGAGCTGAGAACCACATCCTAGTGTGGACATGACTGGCTTTCAAGCTAGGGAAACCTTTACTGGGTACTGGGGGTCCCAAGGAGGGCATCTAAGCCCATGATGGTGAACCTTGGCACTCCAGATGTTCTTAGACTTCAATTCCCAGAAGCCCCCATGAATCCACACGAATGGGTTTACTGTGATTCATCCGGCCCACACTGCCCTCATCGCTCCTGGAAGCAGAAGAAAAATGCGCCCGTACAATAGCCACTAGAAAGCAAATGACTGTTCTATGTATCTAGAATGCAAGTCATATCTACGTGTGCAGAGATAAAACTGGTTTGCTTTGTTGGAGTCCAGTGGTTATGTACAAGGAAAGCTAAATAGCCACACACTAAAATTGTCCGAAGGTAAGTGCGGTGGCTTAGTGGTTAAGACACTGAACTTGACAACTGGAAGGTCAGCACTTCGAGACCCAAATGCTGCACAACAGAGTGAGCTCCCATCTCTGTCTGAGCTCCTGCCAACCTAGCAGTTCAAAAACAAGAAATTGCAAGTAGATAAATAGGTACCACTTCAGTGGGAAGGTAAACAGCATTCCGTGCACTAGTCGTGCCTGTCTTCGGCTATAAACAGATATGAGCATCAAACCCTAGAACTGGATACAACTGGCTTTCAAGCAAGGGTGACCTTTATCTTTGTATAGTGATTTTAATCCGTTCCACGGAGCTGATCACTATGCAATTTTTGTCATTGTACAATCTTATCTATAGGAAAATCCGTACAACTATTTTCCCTATGGGAAAAACCATACAGTGATATTTAGCGCTAAGCAATTTTTCCCATTGGAAAATCATTGTATGGATTTTCCCATAGGAACGATCGCTATGCAGAATGCCTCCCCCCCCCCCCCAAACCTCATCGCTATGCGATTTCATCGCTTTCATGTTCAGGGAATGAAGAAGCAGACGAGTGAAGTAGTGAAATTCAGCTCTTTATTAGTAGGGTTTGAACACATGTTGGATGGGGCAAAACTCTGACTTATATACACTATAAACAGTAATAGTAACAATAATACAACAAGCCCATTGGCTAACAGAGTGTGCACATTTTCGATCAACTTATTTGCATAAGAATAGATACATGAGAAAAGATACATTCTGCTCCTGTCAGAAAACACAGTTAACATACATAACAATCACTGTATGGGGTGATCGCTATACGGAGCTCTACTGTACATTGGAAATTTGATTTGCAGACTGAATTACAGGTGAAACTCGAAAAATTAGAATATCGTGCAAATGTTCATTCATTTCAGTAATGCAACTTTAAAGGAGAAACAAATATTATAAGATAGACTCATTACATGCAAAGCAAGATATATCAAGCCTTACTTCATTATAATTGTGATGATTATGGGGGACAGTTTATGAAAACCCCAAATCCACAATCTCAGAAAATTAGAATATTACATGAAATCATTAACACAAGGATTGGAAACAGAACAATATCAGACCTCTGAAAAGTATAAGCATGCATATGTACTCAGTACTTGAAGAACTCACACTGAATTGTGCATCAAGTAGTCAGCGAAAAACAAATCTGACCATCCCAAACCTGAAGCAATTCCTGTATTATTTTCTAGTGTAGCTGTTTTCTCAGTCAAGTCAGTTCCCTTCAGGACATAAGAAAATTGCAAGTAGTGAGTAAAAGGTTTTCAATTGCAAGAAAACCTATGGTTGTTTTTAAACTTAAAATAACTGCTGTATGTTTTTGTGTTTATCTCTGATTTTAAAGTAGAGATTTAAAAGATATAGATTGGTATTGATGGTGTTGAACACGACAATTTCTCAAAAACCAAATAGAGGGTTTGACGCCAAAATATAAATGAACCAATGGATTAGTAAAAGAGGAAGGAGGTGATTCTACTTCAACACCACCCACTTCCGGTGTGCCCTAGAAATCTTGTCATAGAGTTGGGGTACCTTTTGGAGCACTGGGATTGCAAAGAAGGGAATAAAAGCCCCACCAGATCAGTAAAATTCAGCTTGTACAACACTGAATTTCACCCAAAATGACTAGTAAAGGTAAAGGTAAAGGTTTCCCTTGCTCGAAAGCCAGTCGTATCCGACTCTAGGGTGCAGTGCTCATCTCTGTTTCTAAGCCGAAGAGCCAGCGCTGTCTGCTTCTGCAGACGTTTCCATGGTCATGTGGCAGGCATGACTAGACACCGGAGCGCACGGAACGCTGTTACCTTCCCACCGAAGTGGTCTCTATTTATCTACTTGCAATTTCTTGCTTTCGAACTGGTAGGTTACTGTGACACTATAAATGTTCTGCCATATTCTCAGTGGTGGGCTCCAAACATTTTTACTACCACACTGTGGGTGTGGTATGGTGGGCGTGGTCAGGGGGAAAGCCCTGTGTCGCACCCGAATTAGGACTACTTTACTTCAAAACGTGGATGGCCGAGGCCAGCCAGAATTTCTGCTACTGGTTCTGGCAAACTGTTGTGAACCTGCTCATGTCCACCACTGCATATTCTGTACCAAAAACATCTTAGGATTCAGTAAGAAATTGACTATGGGTAAGAGAGAAATTCATCATCCTCATACCCGTGAAGGAAAATGAAGAGATAATACATTAAATACTGTACTTAACTTTTTTTAAAAAAACCCTATAGGTTCAGAGTAGTGGGAAGGGTTCACTGAAACATCTCCTTTTGGAGGTTTATGATCAAAGCGTAGTCTTGACATTAGATAATCAATCTGCCCTTGCATACTATTTAAAACCTGAACAGCATGCAGTCTCCATTGCTTTCAACAGAGGCTTTTGACATTGAAAACTGGGCACTCGCCCAAAATTTAGATCCAGTTGCATATTACATATCAAAATAAAATAAAATAAAGCACTAAATCTGAGGGCCCCTCTCAACTATTTTACTGTCAAAGGGGGGAGGGGGGAACTATACATAAAAGGCAGTCAAGCTCAGAACCTTTTCACAGTGGTTCCAAATAAACTGGCAAAATGCTACAACACTGTTTCTTTCATTTTAAAAAGACTTGGAAATTACTGTATTTGCTGGCTTATAAGACCCAATTTCTCCCATAAAAACACACTGGAAAAATGGAGTGTGTCTTGTACTGTATATAGTGGCCTATAGTGGGCAATTTTGGTAATAACGTGGTGTGTCTTATACTCCGATGCGTCTTATACTCTGGCAAATATGGTATATGAATTTCCCTGACTCCTCGTGTGAATACATAACTGTAATACACGACTGGATACTGTTCCTAATCTTAGCTTGCAGATTTTTGTGTGTGAAAAAGTCTATTCATAAATATCAAGAGATGGGAGAGTTAGTACATAAGATGCACACCCCGATGTGCAACATGTAAATGAAAAAGTACTCTGGCTGCAGAGAACAGCTTTGAAGGGGATATATAGTCCCCAGGCACATTACATGCATGTTCTCATCAATATACGAACCCACTCTTTCCTAAACTGTTGCACTCCAGATGCTGTCTGGGAGATGGCAGATATTTCGGTCTCACAAAGTTTGTTGTTGTTGTTCAGTCACATAGTTGAGTCCGACCCTTTGCGACCCCCTGGACCATCGCACAACAGGCACCCCTGTCCTCCACCATCCTCCTCAACCCATTTAGCTCTGTGCCCATTGCGTCAACAATACCATCTAGCCATCTCATTCTCTGCCGCCCCCTTCTTCTTTTGCCCTAAACCTTTCCCAGCATCAAGGCTTTCTCAAGTGAATCCTCTCTTCTCATTTGATGTCCAAAGTACTTTAGCTTCATCTTCAATATTTCACATACGTGGAGAGTATCATATTGGGGAAAGCTGTGCCGGCATAATCAATACTACTTTCTCATCTCACTTTTCATGAAGGGAATCAAATTGCAGCACCATGTATTCCATAATGTCTTAGTTCTCACCAAAAATAGGGGGAAACACGTGCTTCTATTCCTCACAGAGGGCAATAAGATAGGCATATAGCTTGCTTTTTGCATTTGCTTTTGGTGTGGTTCATCCTATTTTCCAGCAACCACGTATGTTTTCAGCAATCTCAATCCATCTCACCCCTTTTGCAAGCTATCCATTGCTTTCTGGAACAAAACTAGGCCTGCAGTTTATTTGGTGTGATCCAGGGGCTCTAGGAGTACACAGAAAGAGCCTCCTCAAAGATTGTGGTATTTTTGAACCATATGTGGGCGTACACTGGTCACAGAAACTTTGTGTTGCTGGCTAATCTTTCTCACACTAGGTCAGACAAAACAAACTGCAGAATGAACTCACCAAAGGGTGCCTTCATTTTGAAAGTTTCACATCTGGCATAGACACAGAAGAAGAAGTAATGTCAACCCACCTCACCCCTTTTGCAAGCTATCCCATTATTTTCTGGGGCAAAACTAGGCCTGCAGTTTATTTGGTGCGATTCAAGGCATTCTTGGGGTGTGCAAGAAGAAGGGTGCTCTTGATTATCCTTTTCCACAGTCCGTATGGGTTGGTTAACCTGCTCCCAATTGCAGCTCTCAGTGGTGTTCTCTGCAGCGACAAATCTCTGACATATGCAATGGGTTGCAACATTTTCATCTTCTCTAACCTTTTAAAAATATTCCCCTAAACGACACAGTACAATTCTAGATATATTGGAATTTTTTGAGATAGCCGTGTTAGTCTGTTTCAAGCATATCAGAAAGTAAACAAAATAAAAAGACAAAAAATGTTATGGCACTTTAAAGACCAACTGCTGTATTTTAATGTTAGCTTTCGTGGATGAAGTCTACTTTGTCAGACATGGGAGTGAGATATATTGAAAGTGCCCTTCAGTACTTGTATTATATCTGATACACCACTGACTTGTTGAGAGGGAATTTTTTTTAAAGGAAGTAAATCACTACAGCCAGCAAGTGACAAAAGATGGGGGGGGGGGGTTTGAAAGGGGAAGAAATTGGACTGCTTTAGAGTACTGTCTTGATCCTTCTCATGGGAGAAAAAAAAGACTCCTTTAAATGAAAAAAAAATCATTTAAATGTGGGGTAAAATGATTGTACCAATGATAAGAGCATTTTAAGCACAAACTGGATGACTCCAACTTCCCCGATCTAGATGGACTCAAAGTTTCAGAGATTATGGTAAAATAGGGGAACTTCAGCATTTCTCAACGTTTTCAGGTTGTGGGTGTAACAGAATGAAGTATACCTTGTGCTTTAGCCTCTTTCAAAATGGCGATTTCAAATCGGGGGAAGAGAGAAAATATGTAAACATCCTTGCCTCATGAGTTGCCTCGAATTTTTAGTGAAATGAAACCTAATGTGTGATTGACATGTCTAGCTGTAAGATCATTGGTTGGAATCCCTAAGGGGAAGGGCTAAAGGTGGACCCAGTGGGAGAAGATAACCAGAGACTCACGCACACATGCAGGCAGACACAGAGACGCTCTCTGGAATGCTGTGCTTTTAAGCTGCAAAAATGTAGAAGCTTGAGAGAAAGGGGGCCCCATGGGCTATCCCTTAGAGAACCAGTTTGCTTCATTTCCTTGCTTTGAAATGCTTCCTGATCTTTTGATGGACTATATCCTGTATCTTGCTCTGCTTTCAATATATTTTCAAAATACCTGAAGGACTGGAGTGGTTATTTGGCTCGACATTAC
Source organism: Bradypodion ventrale (assembly GCA_035047345.1). Classification (NCBI taxonomy): domain Eukaryota; kingdom Metazoa; phylum Chordata; class Lepidosauria; order Squamata; family Chamaeleonidae; genus Bradypodion; species Bradypodion ventrale. The sequence goes on from JAWDJE010000002.1 coordinate 119,285,229, forward strand.
CTTATCTACACATATCTAGATGACTGGGTTGTCCAGCCAGGGAGCTGCAATTCAGAAGAACAATAGGGCCTACTCGAGAGTAAGGCACTGCATTGTAACAGCGGGCCTGACCACACCTCCTGGACAGCTGATTTGGCCAGTCACATGGTTCCTCCCCATACCTGTCAACCTTCCCGGATTGGCCAGGATTTCCCGATTTTCGGCGCTGATTTGCGCCATTTCCCGCCCACAGCTGCCAAAACCCCGGAATTGGAAGAGGGGAAAAAAGAGGTACTGCACATCCCTTCTGCACAGATCGCCTTCTACGCATGCGTAGATGGCTTTTACGCTTGCGTAGAACCCTTCTACGCTTGCGTAGAACCCTTCTATGCATGCGTAGAAGGCGATCTGTGCAGAAGGGGATCATAGAAGCTTTCTATGCATGCGTAGAAGGCGATCTGTGCAGAACCATTCTGCGCAGGTCGCGTAGAAGGTGACCTGCGCAGAACCGTATTGTGCAGGTCCCGTATTTTCCGGAGCCGCGGTTGACAGGTATGTTCCTCCCACCTGGAAGCAGAAGTAAAATGAACCCCACGTATGCACAGAATGCATTTAGCAGCATTCTGCACATGTGTGGGGTGCATTTTACTTCCACTTCAGGGATAGGTGAGGGTGTTGGGGGCTGGATGAATTGACATCAGGGGTTGGGGCTGGCCATTCTAACAAAAGTCAAGAGAGTTTTAAAATTATTTCAATTTTACACATATTTTTCATGCTTCGTAATTGCTTAAATTCATTTGAAGCTAATTTTTTAAAAAAATCATGGTTAATCTAATCCCACAGATTAAGTACAACATTATCATCATTGGCTTTGCATATACTGTACTATGTTCATCTAAATTATTAAATACTTTCCCAAGCCCTGATAAATTATTCTATTATATGCAATACGTCCAGAAATCATTATTATCAGCATTATCAACTCCCCTTTAAGCGCCTTGTACTGTTAATTGTGCTCCTCAATGCTGTTTTGCTACTTTTTCATTAAAAAGGAGAGTAAAATTTGCAGGAAAAGTCCTGTGAAACTGCCCCAAAGAAAATATTTTGGTTCCCAAAAGTAACAAGAAAAGTATCAACCAGATGTTACTTCTTATGCAGAAAAAAGTGACAATGTTACCAGCTGTAATGTTATTTCCAAAATTACTGCCTAATGTATTACTGTACTTCAACAGCAATTAGAAATCACACTTATATACCATCCCATATAAGAGCTTAGTACACTCACTGGCCATTTCACAAGTTAATTAGTATTTTGCCCCAACATGGTGGGTACTCATTTTACCAACTTCAGAAGGATGGGAGGCTGAGACAACCTTGAGTCCCACCAGGATTGAACTCACATTTGGGCTATAGGACAGCTGTTTAACCATTGTGCCACCAGGTCTCTTTAAAACTATGAATTCTATAAAGATCACATGCAGCTAGTACTGTACGTGAGTTAGCTACAGCATTCAGATTTTTATTTTCCCAGTTTTGCACTGCAAATCATAAGTACTTCTGGCCCAGAAATTAAAGCTTTTTTGAAGGCACCCATGATACTACAGCAAGTATTTTATATGCTCTAGGTGTTACCCAAGGTTCAAGCTGTGTCTGTGTGTGTCTGGTCTACCACCAATTAGACATTTCTTTAATACTGGGTTTGAGCTGTTCTCCATCCATAGATGGCCTTTGTATCAAGGCATCAACAGCACACACTATTTAAGTATACATCTGCATTTCCTGTGTTTTAATAACACTGCAGAAAGTGATCAGAAAAAAATGGAACCATGTTGTCCAAGGCTTTGCAAATATCCCTTTTGTGAACAATGGCATTGTTTTGTCATTCAATTTGTCTCATGCATTCAAGCAATAAGAAATAACCTATGTTCCTGAACCAGACATAGACCATCATTCTATTGATAATCTCTGCTAGACTGCAGAGGCATTGAATCAACTGCTGATGTCAACACTTAAGTAAATCCACAGTATCAATGGGCCTACTTTAGTTTGAGCTGGCAACAGAAAAGTGTTCCTGATTTATTTATTTTCATGCCAAAGTACAGATCTTAAAGACATTTACTTCCCAAAACAATTTTGGTTTAAATTTTTCAAAATGATTAATAACTGAAGTTACAGAAAGTGAGTGAAAGCCTTTCTGAAGGAAGCAGAAAGAAACAAAAGAAACACAAAAAGATGGAGAAAAGTTCAAAACCTGAGGGGAATGAATATGAAACATACTCAAGCCTTTCTTGGTTTTTCCACTTAATTTTTCCCTTTTGCTTCTGCTAAAACAGAAAAAGGAATATGTGTCCAAGAGTCATAAGTAATAATAATACACCTAGCATCCAGTACTCTTTATTAACTGATTAGTCATCTGACTATATCAGGTTAAAATGTGATAAAATACATTAGATAAAATCTGATTACACCAACAGAATAAAACATATCAAAAGTAAAATGAGACAATCACAATAAAATGAGATCTAAAATTTACTTAATAAAATTCATCACTTTTGCATGCAACCCTTATCAGATCAATAAGACATAAACCTAACATATGTCCCTGGCAAGTTGCCATGGATAGCCTTAAAGGATGGCCAATTGTAACTACGAAACTGCCATTCACTATTCTTTCTGTGATAAATCTGTTGAATACATGGCAATTCAGCATGCAAAGGCTTAACTTATCATCCTTGGGAGGAGAGAGCCTCTGTTTCTGGGACTAACTTGCTTATTTGCCCACCAACCAATTAGAGAAGCCCATTTCCCCACAGTTTCCTTCCAGTTTATTGGGAGTATTTGCCCCTTTGTCCCTTTAGGGCTCTATCTATCCTTTTGGCCATTTGGCCATTAAACCATCTTCCCTTTTTTGTAACTGACCTCAATCTTCATCCTTTTCTAACAAACATGTTGCCACCATATCAAGACATCTGAGCATGTAAGTGAGCATTTTTTCCTCGATTTACCTTAATTTTTTCTGAGCAAATATTTGGCTAGAAAGCATACCTATCAAATATCCCGTATTGGCCGGGATTTCCTGAATTTTGGCGCTTGATCCTCCCCTTTCCTGCAGCCATCCTGTATATTGAATGGCAGGGAAAGGGGTTACTGTGCACGTGTGCATGCGCAGAACCTGTTTGTGCATGCACAAATGGGTTCCGTGCATGCCCAGAAATTTCCCATATTTTTGGGAGCCGTGCTTGATGGGTATGCTAGAAAGCTACTGAGCATTTGGAGAAACTTGCAAACAATGCAAACCTTAATAAATGCTCCACTTTCATTATGCAATTGGAAATCTCAACCAAAAGTGGACTGTATGTTTTCAACAACAGCTATGCAATAATCTCATAGATTTAGTTATAATTCTGTAGGACAGCCCTTGATCAAAATCCAGAGCAATATGCACTACCTGTCAGTTAATCATACATTTTATCATCTTTCTTTGCATCTTTCCCCATAAGAAACATGTCTGGGCATAGCAACTGCCATGACAATATAAGCAGGTTTTATTGGTTTTAATAAAAACCAGAAAGGAGCAGGTCTTTAATCAACAAGAACTATCACTGAATATAGTGAAAGAAGTTGAAAAGTTGACCCCAAGAGAATCCTGTCACTGCCAAGACTTAATTGCAACCTGTAGCTGAACTGTGTAACTACTTCCTCCATCTCCAAACAGATGTCCACACTTGCTAGGAAATAAACTGTACAAAGGAGATCCACATTGAGTCATGGCAACGTAATGCATACAAGCAAACAGGGTGCTCTACATACTGTTGTCCTTGTTGTCTACAAGTTAAGCTTGTGATGATGGACCGATAGAAGGCATGTGGCACCCAATTAGCTATAAGTGCAGACAGTCTGGATGTATACTTCAGGTTGGTTACTTCAATCATTTTGCTCAGTTGCCATTAAAAACAATATTTATTTTTCTGTTGCTTGAAGTATCAGTTCTCAGTCTCAAAGTAGATTAAAAAATATGAACCATTGTCTTCAATTTATGCATTCAGCAAATTTGTCTTTCTGAATCCATTTCTCTTTTAGAAAGCTCAACTCGAACATAAGAACATTTCAGCCCACTGTTGTTTGCCCAGTGTAAACAGAAAAGACCCACTGGTTTACCTTATGCTCAGCTACATACCTGAAGTGCATCTGTTGCAATGCATCAAAACTCAGAATATATTTTCCATTTAGAAAATCTAATAACAGGAAGGGCTACCGCCATTCCTATGATTTCCATAAGGGTCATAATGTTCATAATATGGCTTCCTCCTGATGAATCCAAACCTCCACTGCATGAGGAGAAGAAGTCCTACTCAGAGTCACAAGGTGTGAGGAACCACAGAAATAGTCATGAGATGTAGTGAGTTATTTCCCTGTGGGCATATTTCTTAGAAAAGACTTTAATTTCTTGCTCATTGTCATCATTGGAATTGCTAAGTACATTAAGAGGCACAGACCAACAGGACACAAAAATGGAGGTGGGGTGGGGACCAATCCTGCATACATCAAGATTTACCTATATTATACACAGAAGCAGGGGTTAAAATAGTTCACTATAAATTTGATTTATATTTCAATTGTTACATGTTCCAAGACTGATTATTGATTCATTCATTCGTTTAATAAATGTGCTGCCTTTCTCACAAACAGGGGACCAAGGCGGCTTACGCTATAGCTTAGCAATGCCCTGAAACCTTGTCATCATATCTTTAGCAAGCCTTTTGGATAATTTTACAGTGCAGCATTTGTTGCATGTTTTGGACTGGCAATTATTTTATTGCTATTTGTTGGTTTGGATTTGATTATAATTGAAATTGTTGCAGATTTAAAAGAACAGTAAAGTAATACAACAAATACAAACTTTTTAATATAAAAAACTGGTTTCAAAGAATGACTGAAAACACCCACCCATACCCACACACCCAAACAGAAATATTGGTTCAACACAGAAATATTGGGCTCAGTATGGGCCCCAGAAATTTCTGATGGTGGCCCTGCACACACACACACACACACACACACACACACACACACACACACACACACACACACACACACACACAGAGAGAGCTGAACTGTAGTAATTTGATGCCTCTTAAGCCTTCAGGGCTGAATGCAACATTTCATGCTGTAACACTGGCCGGAGAAAGCAGTGTCACAAACCATGCAGCACAATTATGAAAGGAGGTGGCACAGACATCTCTTCAGCAGGTGGTGGTATACACACAATGTATCCTGAGAAGCATATACAACAAGCAATTCCAGCAGCATTCAGAACAGCCTCATTTCTCATAGGTTAAAGCAGGAGTTCTCTACCTTTTAAAGCCGGGGGCTGGGTCACACTCCCTCAGACAGCTTCGGTGGCTGGATGGCCATTTTGCCCTTCCTTGATGTTGTGTATGTAACATTGTACCTTTAAGAATGTAACCTTGTAAAGGAGTCTCCGTGTAACAATGTAACTCAATGTAAATCAGCTTCGATTACAAGCGATTCAGCTGCTGGTAGATTGCAGCTGCAATAGCTCAGCTCACATGGTCCAAATCACCCAATCACAGTGTACCGCAGGAAACATTCCCACCACAGGTAAACCTTATAAGGTGTGCAGTACGTCCCAATGACATCACTGACACCACAGCCAATGGGCGCTCTTGGAGTGGGATTCAAATTTACTGTACAGTATAAAAGGAGCTGTGCCTCCGCCATTACCGCATGTTCAGATTGCATACTTTGCAATAAAGATGTGTTTGGCTCTGTGATGCTGCCTGTTGTGTATCAATCTGCATACATCAAACTTGACCACATGGCACTTCCTGGTGTGGTGGAGGTGGGGGGGGGGCACATGAAATGGCACCATTGGCTGAATGTGGCCCACAGGCCACAGGTTGACAATCCCTGGGTTAAAGTTGAAAAGGGAAAGGGGAAACTATGTGTGTTGATGAGCCTAAGAAACCACTATTGAGTCTTTTTGCACACTTGTTTGATGGAGCTTCTGTTAGGTAGCCAGGTAGCCTTCTGGGCATATTCATGTGAGATAGAATTTAGGAAGTATAACCACAGTGTCCATGTTCAAGACAGACTGTCCCCTTAGTTATACTGAACCAATAGGCTGTAGCAATGATGGAAAGAAGACAGGGGACAGGACCTGCCTTATTTTTTCATGCCTGTTACATTCTATTTGTTCTGCCTAAGAAGTCTAGCTAATTGTTGACTCATCCATATTTTCAGTACATTTTATGTCTCTGAAGAAAAGTATTTCCTCTTTAGTAATCATCTGTAACACCAGCCTCATACATCATCTTCTATTTCAGTGACAGAAGGGAGACCATTGATGTTGGAGGTCATTATGATTACCTTTCATGTTCTAAGCATGTTATAATAACTTCCAGACCACAGCATTTATATCTTCACCATATTTGAGGAAATAAGACAATCCTTCTTGACCAAATGCCAGAGGTAGGGTATGGGAGAGTGAAAATCTATTTGAAGTACATTTTAATGGATAATTTGTTCAGTAAGAACATACACAGGCATACTCACACATGTGCTTCAGAAAAAAAACAGCTTGCTGGCAAACTAATGGGAAGTCCATAAATCTGTATCCAGAAGTTTACAACAAGGTAAAGGACATGGTAAGGCATTTGTTCCAAACCAACTGATAACTGCATGCCAAATGTTTATATCTGTTTTCCGACAGACAAAAAACTACTGTAGTTAAATTCTAGTACTGGTTTTAAACAAATCTCTGACCAGCAAGCATTCTGGAACATTTTTAAACAATAAAGCTGACCTGCATTTTTGAAAACTATACTGAATGAGACAACAGATTCCAGGTATTGATATGTCGTTGTTGTTTTTTGCATTCTGCTGTGCTCAATTATTTGGACTTTTCAGCCTTTACAATCCTCCCCATTTCACTTCACCCTGACCAATCTGGGTAGCAATGTTAATTAAACATTGTTTCAAAATAGATGTCAGTTATAATTTGAAATAAAATATATTATCCAATTGTCTAAAAAAACTCCAACTTTTTTGCTCTTTCTACAGCATAATGCAAGAACATCTGGGACAAGTCTGGCAGGACAAGGCAGGTCTGAAATATCCTGTCACCTATATATAAAAAGCAATTGAAATCCTTTCTCTTTAAAGAGGCTTTTAAAGAGATCTTAACAATTGCTGAACAATAGGATTAGCTCATTTATATTTTACCTTCACCAATGAGTGTTGTCTTTGAGGCATCATTATTGTTTTTGCCCATAATTTACTCTGCTTGGTTCAATTTTATGCTGTTACTTCTAAAAATATGTTGATACATCACCCAGAGTGGGAGAATATCCCAGATGGGCAGGATATATAAATGAAATATGCAAAATAAAAATTTCCAAGCAAACAGGAAGGCCAGCAGAGGCCTCTACTAGTGAATATTATCCCCCCCAACCCCCCCCCCCCTTCTTGTTACCTTGTACAACCAGCAAAGGAGGGAGACTTTCTATTAGGGCCTGCTTAGATGTGCATTTATCCCGCTGTTTGGTTCATTGATGGGGTAGGCTGGTTTGTTCTTTTTTCCAGCATCCACTCATGGCAATTGGTAAATTAGACCAGGAGTTCTCACCCTTTTAAAGCCAGGGGCTGGGTCATGCTCCCTGTTATGTATGTACAATGTTGCTTTAAGAAATGTATGAATGCAACCTGACCACAATTACAATGTAGCACAGCTGTTAAAGGAATGCGAGTAAGCTGCCCATAGAGGGCAGCTGCGAGCATTCAACTCACATGGTTCTCATTCCTCAAATCACCGGCAGCCGCGGGAACTCTCCCGCACTATCAAACAACTACAGAAGAGGGGCGTGACCTGGGTCGACGTCACGCCGGTAGCAACCAATGAGCTACCGTGCAGCAAGATTCAAATGTATTGTACTACTGTATATAATGTGAGGTACCTCCGCCATTACCACATGTTCATCCTGATCATCAACCAATAAACCTGTGTTAGTCCTTACTGCGACTCCTTCTTTGTCTTCCATGCAAGACACCAAACTCCCTCAGACAGCTTCGGGGGCCGGACAGCCACTTTGCCCTTCCTCCACCACACGGCACTTTCTGGTGTGGTGTAGGGCCACATGAAATAGTGCCGCAGGCCGTATTTAGCCCACGGGCCACAGATTGAGAATCCCTGAATTAAACCAATCTACCCCAATCCATAGGGACTGCAATGGCTCAAGATGCTGACTGGAAGGGGGCAGGTCAGCAGTTCGATTCCCAAGTACTGCAGGATGGAATGAGCTCCAGTCTTTGTCCCAGCAACTGCCAACCTAGCAGTTCGAAATCAGGAAATTGCAAGTAGATAAATAGGGACCACTTTGGTGGGAAGGTAAACAGTGTTCCGTGCACTCCGGTGTCTAGTCATACCTGCCACATGACCACGGAAACATCTGCAGAAGCAGACAGCACTGGCTCTTCGGCTTTGAAACAGAGATGAGCACTGAACCCTAGAGTTGGATACGACTGGCTTTCGAGCAAGGGAAACCTTTACCTTTAACCTTACCCCAATTTTTGAGCCCCTATCAAGGTTCTACTATTTTGGTACAGGGTTCTACTATCAGGGTTCTACTATCACAGTTGTACTATTTTGGTTGGTGGGCTCTCATATAGTTCGTTCCCAGCACATGTGGTCACTGGGAACAGACTAAACTCGAGGCTTCTTCCAATGTCAATTTCAAGTCACTTCAGGATATTGGCAAATTGAAATACTGTACTTCCCCATATCATCTGCAGAAGAAGAGGGGAAGTGAAATTCTTTTATTGCATATGATAAGATTATTGCTGAATCATTTAGATTAAACAAAAAGATTTTTTTTCTGTATACTGCTGATTGAGAAGCTGCCCAAAGCCACAGTTTTGATTGGCATTAAACAGGAAGGCAATTTTTAAAAAAAATCTGAGTGATTCTATAAATCAGAACAATCTAGCAGATATACTCTGTTTTACACTACACCAGTCCACATTAAAACTGCCAGCATTCAAACTGGGCTTCATAGGCAGGTAATTTGAATACAAAACCTCAATCAGTTACAATATACATACCATTTACATTGAACTGTCTTTCAATTTTCTAGTTTTAAAATGGTGATTTAGGCAGTGCACTGCTTTAAATATCATTATGGCATAAAATGACATCTATCTATTTGAAATAAAAATAAATAAAACTTGGGCTTTTTAACATTATGTGAGAAATAAGACATGCTTTACAAGTATTGTGTCATCTGTTTCAATTAAGAATGTGTTTATATACAAAAGTGTGTTCTTTCTAAGAATTAGTGCTTCAGACGTACTGTACCATTAAACAGAGAAGCAAACAGCTCTGTACTGCCTAAAAAGCAATTTGGGAGTCTTCGTTTCTTTTTAATTTACAAACATGGAAGAAACAATTTCCAGCAATGAAGTGTATAGCCAAACTGACATGGCAATCATGTTAGAAGAAGGTTATTATTCAGAATCCAGATGTTCATGCTGAAGGATTCCTAAACAAGGAGACACAGCATGCCCTGCTGACATGAGTTTGCCTAATGGAGTTTCCTCATCTTAAAAGATGATGATACAACTGCACCATTTCCACAAAAGAACAGGAGTTGACAGGGTCTTTTGAGTTCACAGATGACAGAGAACTACAGTAACAGGTATGCAAGCTGTTCTTTTTGTTTGTGGTCTCTATGAACCCATGTTAATGGAGAATCGTGAATTCACATGAGGATGGTGGACTGATAGCTCTGTACCAATGAAGACATCACCTGAAGCTAAACATGTTTTTAAGAATTCATGACTGGCCTGCAGTGCCTTATGAACATAGATGTGTAGAAGAAGTCTGGGGCTGAGGAAGTCTGTGGTTTGTTTTCTTCCTACATTATAAATCTAGACCAGTATTTCCCAACCTTTGGTTTTTGGACTTCAATTCCCAGAAGTCTAAGTCAATTCCCCAAAGCACTGAACAGCCAATGTACTGGCTTAGGCTTCTGGGAATTGAAGTCTCCCTGTGGGGTGTGTGCCCTAAATTGGGAACCACTGGTCTAGAAGGTACAGTACTATGGGCCAAACCTCCTGTGTAGACACCAGCTCCAAAGATTGGAGGATCATTAGAGACATATACACTCCCCATTCCTTGGTAGAAGTGTTTGTCATTACAGTTATGGATTGTTTTGAAGGTCTGAAGTCCATTCTCTTCTGCAGATCATGAAATGATGTCCATCATCAAAGAGACATGTGAACCTGAGAAGGAGCTTCCTGGTTCTCTCTGACACATTTAAAGATGCTGAGTAATGGCCTCAACACAGCCTGGCATATAGGTGAATAGTCACCATGGATGCCATATGCCCTCATTATATGAGTAGAGTTAATCTATGAATGTAGAGTTAATGTTCTTTGAATAGGTATAGCAACAAGTGTGTTTTGAGAGTCTACTGTAGGCCAGTGATGGCAAACCGTGGCACTCCAGGTGTTCTTGGACTTCAGTTATCAGAAGCCCAAGTCAGCACTCCTGAATCCTAGGTTTGCCATGACTGGTCTAGGCTGACCTCAATGAAATCAGAAATGGTGTGTCAAATTAGACATCTTTCTCTTGTTGAGTTTTATCTCATCAAGCAAATTCAGAGCAGAACAAGTGCATTGGAGAGGGCAGACTTTTCACCATCAATCAATGTTGATATAAAATTTATCATTATCTTCTTTATTCTAAGATGGGCTGGCATTTTGTAACTATGCAACTATCAATAGTGAAGCTGAGAAATCTCCTGTAAAAAAGATGTTTAGCTGGTTGGAAAGCTTAACTAGTTTGGTAGCTGGCTGCAGAGCCAGAGGTTAGGAGTTAAATTACCAACTGCATATCCTAGGAGCTGTCTGTGTAGACTTGGACTCATCAGTCAGATATAACAGCTACCTCATCATGGAAATGGGACTGAAACTGATTGTTGGAAGGAAAGGTTTGGTAATGAAAGAAGAAAATAATCAATGAAGTCTTGAAATGTTGATTTTCCTTATATGAATATAGGAAAATGGGCGCAAATGGTATAGGACTCAACAGATAGAAAAAACCGTTTGAGACGAAAAATGATGAATGACGACTATGTATTTTCTCAAAGAATATGATTTATGTAGTAATAAAAATTGAACAAAATGTATCCAACTTGGTAGAAAACTAAATATATATAGTATTTCTTATCACAGACAAAAGGCTGAATTTTCAAAGTTCTTAATAACGGAAAAAATTCCTCTATGGGTGTTTTTTCAAAGTTCTTAATAATGAAAAGGATTCCTCTATGGGTGTTTTGTAAATGAAAGATTCACTGATACAGCTATTGTTTCCAAAGTCGATACCAGTTATTTCGACTTTTCGAACTACTTTTTCTTCCTCAGGAAATCAATTTATAAGTTATTTCTTTACTTCGCGTCCTTGCCTCCGCTCAATCTATTAGGTGCGTATGGACATTCCTTATATGGCCAACTTGTACTTATTCTGTAGCAGAATCTTCTTGCTGGTGATATTGCTTACAAAGAAACTCATGATGACTTATAGGCTGAGGATCTGGATGTTCTGATTACAACATCTGTTTTGTGATTTATTTATTTATTTATTCGATTTATATGCCGCCCCACAACCTCAACAATAGACAACACAACAAAATACCGCGAGATATTGAAATACCGTGACATTGTGATGACTGTGAAAATTTTGGTTGAGGATGATGTTATGATGTAGTACAGGAGTTCTCAACCTTTTAAAGCTGGGGGCCGGGGTCACGCTTCCTCAGACACCTTCCTCCACCACATGGCGCTTCCTGGTGTGGTGGAGGTGGTCCACACAAAATGTTGCTGTGGGCCGCATCTGGCCCATGGGCTGAAGGTTGAGAATCCCTGATGTAGTAGAACGGTGAATGCACCTTTTCTCTTCTCCTCACGATCCAATTTATCAGTATTCTTCTCATTGAAAATATCATGTTTATCAAATAGAGAATTCTCAATGGTAAATCAGACACCAAGTATCAATCCACAATACTGCAACTACATTATGTCTTCAAAAAGCTACTGCCGCAGTCAGTGTGCTAACACTGAAATCTGCAGAACTACTGGCACTGATGATTTGCTGCATGGCTAATCTATATGTCAAGTCAAAGGTATGACACTCAAACAATTACCTCAGGGCACTATGAAACTTTACAGCATCCACTGGTAGTGTGCATAAAAAATGAATCCCAAAGTGTTAACAACCTCTAAATTTTGAGAAGACACAGGCATGCTTAATTATTCTTAATAGCTATGAAAAGAAGTTGCAGGCACAAATGTTTAAAAATACATGAAAGTAAAACACATTTCCTAGCATTAAGCATATTAATACATATGAGAAAATTAGCCTAAATACCAAGCCAGCCATGTATGTATGCATGTATTTATTTATTCATTATTTATTTAATTGGATTTCTATTGCCGTCCTGTCACCAAAGCGACTCTGGGTGGCTCACAATCACCATAAATCATTTAAATATAAAACACCCCACAACAATAAAATCACAAAAACATTTAACGTTTAAAAACCATTTAAATACCCTCCCAGCCATAATAAGTTAAAAAACTGAAGCTAAAAACCCGAACGGCCTTCATATAAGCCAGGGGGGGTCCCCCACCGGCAGCACCCCACACCTGCTGTGCTAGCCAGGTTTTTATACCTTTTCAGAAGGTCAGAAGCTCTGCCTGGAGGCACAACTCAGTCGGCAGGAGGTTCCACAGGGCCAGAGCAGATGCTGAAAAGGCCCTCCTTCTAGTGCTAGAGAGGCGAGCCTCTCTAGCCAATGGAACCATTAGGGAGCCCCTCGGGTCTGATCTGGTGAGATGGGCAGATGTCCTTGGGGTAATGCGGTCTCTTAAGTAACCTGGTCCACTTACCATATAGGGCTTTAAAGGTTGAATTGCACCTGGAGGCACACCGGCAACCAATGCAGCTCCTGTAACAGGGATGAGGCATGGGCATAACACCCACACCCCATCACCACGTGGGCAGCTATTTGCATCTATGGAGCTAAATCCATGCTGTTTGTGTGCAGCTACATTTCTTGTCTGCTTCTTAGTATCTCATGCCTGGTATCTGTGTAGTTTCCATTCAGTGTGTATGTGGTGAGTTTCAATGTCTCATTGCCTTGAATTTATATTTCTCTTATTTGTCTACAGTACATTACCATCAACTATCAACAACTGAGACTTGTTGATGGAGCAAACAGCTACCACATACAACACATCATATAAAGTTTATATGATAGTTTACATGCCATCCCAGCAGTAAGCCATGGCAACAAGACATTATTGATTTTTTTTACTTGTTCCTTTGAACATCTGTGGCATCAGCAAAGCATCAGAAGGGCAAACCACTGGTGACTGAATTTGTATAATACATACATACATACATACATACATACATACATACATACATACATACATACATACATACATACTCTACTTGATAACCCTGCTCCTGGACAGAATTTGTAGCTACCACTTTGCAGTGTAATACATTGCCCATATTTTGTTCCGTTTTGTTCCAAAGGAGTTATTTTCTAATTGAAGGAAATGAGAGTGAAGAATGTATCTCACCCACCCACCCACCCACCCCCAATACCAAGAGTTCCCCTGCTGCTTGTCTGGGGGGCATGGCCTGAGAGTATCCCCATATGTCTTCTAGAAGCAACAACAGTAAAATATCTGAAGTGCCAGGCATTCTACAGGCACAGAATTAACTCTTGGGCACCCACTGCTTTGAAACTTCTACCCTTAGTGCTTCTGGGAGGGGATTTTAGAGTTTTAGACAGAAGCTATGCTTGTTCCATGCAGCTTTGATTGGGAGGGAAGGAAGGAAAGTCCTGTATGTATGAAACAAAGGCTCATGTTTGGGCGCACAGATAGGTGACAGATGGGTGCAGTGTGACGTTTCCTACAGTCATGTTAGTAACTTATAACTCAATGCATCAAAACCATGGAAAACTACTCTACTGGGGAGGTCAGGTTTAAACTAAGGTAAAATGTTCCTTCTTAAAACAGCATCCCAAGCTTTGCCCCAGGCCACCAAAGAAGAAGACTGCAGTCTTTAAAATCAAATCCCACCATGTGGATTGATACCCCCACCATATAAATTCTACACAACCTATAAACTCTACATACAGCCTATAAATTCTATACAAAGAAATTCTGTCTAGTGTTTGTGACTGTTTTATCTGTTGTTTTTTGTGAGCTGTTTTGAAGGGACTTTTTTCATGTGAAAAGCAGCACAAAACATTGCAATAAATAAAAACTATAAAACAACATAAGAAGCTAGAAACCTACAACATAAGTCACTTGGTATAAATTGCAGCAATGAATTTCTATAAGTTAAGACGTCAGAGCTTGCATTCCTCATCACATGCTTGTTGCGTGTCTTGGCATGTAATAAGGTATATGAGCATTGATTTCTTAATAAGCAAAAACATACCTCTGCAATTTACACCAGTGGACTTATATAAGTGTGAGAATGTTGGGCACAGTGTTAATGTGATATGTTTGTGGCTAATGTAAGAGCCATTATTTATTCTTTGCAGAAGACAGTGCAAGGATGGCAGAGAGTAATATTTTTTATTGGCAGGATTTCCCCTCTGTCGTATATGAAGTAATAATTGTGTTATGGCTGGTGAGCAGCACGTTCCTGCTGATAATACAAGTGTATAGAAGATCCGGGAACATAAGAACATAAGAACAGCTTTGCTGGAACAGGCCACAGCCCATCCAGTCCAGCATTCTCTCACACAGTGGCTCACCATTTGCTTCAGGGTATTATTCCCAAGCAGATGCCTTCACCTGCTTAGGATTCCCTGGAAATGGCATTGAGAGATATCCTGCCTATCTCTCCAACCTGGAGTTTGTCTTTAGGTATCCATAATTATAGCCATTGATGCCCTTGTCCTCCATGAACTTGTCTAATCCTTTCTTGAAGCTATCAAGACTGACAGCTGTCACACTTCTTCTAGCAGGGAGTTCCATAGACCAGTGATCCTCTGGGCAAAAAAAAGTACTTTCTCTTATTTGTTTGAGAACTAGTACCCCAAACGTTTCATGGAGTGCCCCCTAGTTCTAGTGTTATGCGATAGGGAAAATAGTTTTTCCTTATCTACTTTGTCCACACCGTGCATGATTTTATAAACTTCAATCAGGTCACCTCTTAGACGCTGTCGTTCAAGAGTGAAAAGGCCCAACTGTTGCAGCCTCAGATGGTAAGGAAGGTGTTCCAGTCCCCTAATCATTTTGGTTGCCCTCCTCTGCACTTTTTCCAGCTCCATAATATCCTACTGGAGGTATGGTGACCAGAACTGTACACAGTATTCCAGATGGAGCCTCACCATAGATTTATAAAGAGGCAAAATGACACTTGCTGACTTATTTTCTATACCCTTCCTAATGATCCCTAGCATTGAGTTTGCTTTTTTCACTGCTGAGGCACACTGGGTTGACACCTTCATTGAGTTGTCCACCAGGACACCAAGGTCCCTTTCCAGGTTTGTCGCAGAGAGTTCAGACCCCATCAGTTTATAAATGTAATTGGGTTTTTTTGCCCCAATGTGCATCACTCTGCACTTACTAATGTTGAAGCTCATTTGCCACTGTTTTGCCCACTCCCCCAGTGTCAAGAGATCCCTCTGGAGCTCCTCACAATCTCTCACAGTTTTCACTACCCTGTATAATTTAGTGTCGTCAGCAAATTTGGCTACCTTGCTATTTACTCCTACTTCTAGATCATTTATGAAGAGGTTGAAAAGCAGTGACCCAGTACTGAACCTTGGGGGACCCCACTCTTTACTTCCCTCCACTTGGAGAAGTGTCCATTTAGTGCTACCCTCTGTTTCCTGTCCCTTAGCCAGTTGCTGATCCAGGACAAGACCTGTCCCTTTATTCCATGACTGTTAAGTTTATTCAAGAGCCTTTGGTGTGGGACCTTGTCAAAAGCCTTCTGAAAGTCCAGATAAACAATGTCAACTGGATCCCCCTTATCCACATGCCTGTTGACACTCTTAAAAAATTCCAACAGGTTAGTGAGGCATGATTTGCCCTTGCAAAAATGTTGGCTCTCCTTTAGCACCGCCTTCTCTTCTATGTGCCTATTAATTCTATCTTTTAGGATGGTTTCCATCACTTTACCTGGGACACATGTCAAACTGACAGGTCAGTAATTTCCTGGATCACCCCTGGATCCTTTTTGGAAAATTGGTGTTACATTCGCTACCTTCCAGTCATCAGGCACAAACCCTGATTTGAGGGAAAGATTATATATTTTGGCTAGGAGATCAGCAATTTCACCTTTAAGTTCCCTGAGAACTTGTGGATGGATGCCATCTGGTCCTGGTGGAAAGGGCTTCATTTCTCAAATGTCCAGCATAGTTGGCTAGACTTTAATAATGTTATCAAAAATATATATGTTTTCCTTCAGAGATGTGTCTTCAGAAAACCAAGTTAACAGAACCCTGAACCACTGATAAAATGCAGAAACCTTTGTATTAGATCAGTGGCTCCCAACATGGGGCCAATGCCCCACAGGGAGACTTCAATTCCCAAAAATCTAAGTCAGTACATTTCTTTGGGGAATTGAAGTCCAAAAACCATTTGGGAAACACTGCATTAGATAAATGTATTGTTGAAAAATTGACTGTTGGGTATTTTGGGTTGGCCTGTCTCTGCCATTTTGCACAAGTTGGATAAACCAAGAGCTAAAACAAGTGTTCAGAAAAATAAGTCTTTTTTATTTTGGAGCGCCCGTCTTTGTCCCAGCTCCTGCTAACCTAGCAGTTCGAAAGCAAGAAATTGCAAGTAGATAAATAGGGGCCACTTTGGTGGCAAGGTAACAGTGTTCCGTGTGCTCCAGTGACTAGTCATCCCTGCCACATGACCATGGAAACATCTGCAGAAGCAGACAGCGCTGGCTCTTCGGCTTTGAAACTGAGATGAGCACTGAACCCTAGAGTCGGATACGACTGGCTTTTGAGCAAGGGAAACCTTTACCTTTGTTGAATGGTAATCTCCATTTTTTAAAAAAATTGCCTCTACAATTAGACATGCAAAGAAAATCTTTGTTTACATTTCAGCTCCAATCCCAATAATAATTATGCTCCTGCCTTTAATAAGTTTTCACAATCATACATTTTTTTGCCACCTGAGTAAGAAACAGAATCAATGGCCAAAAATCTATTAGCGCCCATATAAAGTCTGCACAACATGCTGGAACAAACTGCAGCTAATTGACAAAGTATCAGCCTACATTTCAGTTGCACAATCAGGTATATGAGCAGGAAAAAGAACAAGGCACACTCTGGCACCTCCTCAATTAGTTGTAATAAGCTGCATCAAATGTTATTAGTTGTAATAAGCTGCATCTTATACAAACACCTGTAGCCAGTCTCTCATCTACTGAAGTGCTAAAACAGCAATCCTCAGCACATTCACCCAGAAATAACTTACTTTGAATCAAGCACACATTACAGAATAGGGCAGCCTTAAGGGTACAGGTTGATGTACCCTTGGCATTGAGAGATATCCTGCCTACATGTGAGCAGTATTGTGTAAGATACATGAAACTATATCTTTAAGGGTTTCAACAGAGCAGCACCCAGCTGAATTCACTGAGTGGGTGACTGAACAGAATATCATGTATAAATTAGGGCTTCTCAAAAGACACATTGCTTCATGCCAAAAACTGCTGTATGCTTAAACTACTGGATGCATGCTAGCCGGACTGCTTGCCACCTTTACTGCCTTATGGACATCACTGTTTTGCCTGGAGGAAAAGGCTGCTGGCTTTGCTGAGACTCCTTGGAGGAGAGAAAGAGCCAGAGCAGTCTTCAGAGGTCTGGAACTCAACTGAAGGAACAAGCTTGGACAAACAGGGTTTTGCCCAACCTACAGCCAGCCAGAAGAAGGCTGGAGTTGCTGTGAGTACTTTTACTGTGCGTCAGGACTTAAAGTAGTGCTCACAAGGACTTACACACTGTTTATCTGCCAGAAAGGAATCTGTTGTTTATGTTATCTTTATGAACTATTCTGCTGAGTAAAAGCTGTTTCTGTTGTACTGTTACTCTGCATCTCTGCTTGTTATTGTCTGGGAAAGAGAGATAAAACCACACGGGCACCGCTGCTGCTGCCAAAAGCTAACTGCTTAACTCTGCACAATTCGAACTCAGACCACAACACCTAACACAGGTCTAGATCAAGAAGAACCCTATCTGATCTGACCAAATCCTTCATATATCTCCATCAACTGTGCAAAAATCAATCATCTTTATCACTATCCAAGACCAGTATAGTACAACAAAAAGAACAGAAGTTAAAATGAGGGTACATAAAATATGTTTTAAAAAGGACTTAGCCAAGGCCCAAACCTTTCTGGCCCCCGAGTCTTGGAGACACATTGTTGGCCCAGCCTGGTACCTGCTCCAACTTAAGACACCAAGTCATTGGAGGGCATTTACGTTAGCCCACTGCCAGGCCCTCCCTTCTGCAGTTCTTGAGGGAATGAGAGAGAATGCCTCTGTGACACTGTAGATATTGAAACCATAGAACACATTCTCTGCATCTGCCCTTTTTATAGAGACATTAGCATATTTTGGCCGGCCCTGCCAGGCATTTTTAATGTGTGTGTTGGTGGTTTGGGGTGGTTTTGGTTTTGCACAACCACCACTCCTATGTAAAAAATCACTCCAACCACCAACTCACACATTAAATTTTTTTATTATGGCAGGAGTGTTGTGTGTGTATGTCTGTGTCTGTATGTAGTCCACCAGAGGGTGCTATTTTTAGTTGTTGTTTTTTTAGTTAACTAAAAAAAAGCACCCTCTGGTGGACTACATTCACTAACGTTCAGTGCGAGGAGGCGTTCGAGGAGGTAGGACGTCTGTGTCGGTTGTTCCCTGTAGGTGAGTTCTAGGGGTTTTTTTTGTTGTTGTGGGTGGGAGGGTTTTATGTTTGTGTGTGTGAGTGTGTGTGTGTGGGGTGGGGTGGGGTTTAGGAGGGTTTAACATGGCCTTGCCTTGCTGGCCAGGCCGCGTTAAATCCTGGAGTTGGGGGGAGATTTATTTTTATTTATTTATTTATGGTTTTTTTTACTGGGAGGCCAGCCAGTGCCTTGCCATAGCCTGGGTTGCGGGGGGAAGAGGGATGTATCCCCTCCCCCCAAGTTATAGGCTGGCTCGTGCCGGCCTCCAAGGCTGTGGGGGAAAACATAGTTTTTCCCCACTGTCTCGCTGAAGCATGGGTCGGGGGGAAAGAGAGGGCTATCTTCTTTCTCCACCCCCCATGCTACGGTGGCGGCTTATGCCGGCCTCCGAGGCTGTGGGGGAATTTTTTTCCCC
Source organism: Bradypodion ventrale (assembly GCA_035047345.1). Classification (NCBI taxonomy): domain Eukaryota; kingdom Metazoa; phylum Chordata; class Lepidosauria; order Squamata; family Chamaeleonidae; genus Bradypodion; species Bradypodion ventrale. The sequence continues at coordinate 119,304,644 of JAWDJE010000002.1, forward strand.
TGCTGTCTTTGAGAAGCCTGGGGGGGTGGGGCGGTTGTGGTAGACAGAGGCTGTGAAGGTTGCTCCATGCTTGGCTTTCATCTCCCATTTGTAAGGTATCCATCTTCCTTGGGCCGAATATTTTTGGCCTCTGTCCTCCTAGGAAGACGAACCGCTTCCCTCAGGGAGAAGCACCAGCCTGTCCTTCGTCCATGTGGGCATCGAGGCCACGTCGCCCGCAGAGTCGAAGGAGAGGCCGGTGCTTTTCCCTACGTAGAAGGCCGTGCCGTGAGGGAAACTTTGAAAGACCCAGCCGGAGCCGGCAAAAGGTACGTGTGGTTGGTGGGGGTTAGGGAGGGGGGCTAGGCGGTGGGGCAGGGGGGGCGGTGTGGTTACCAGGGCTGTGCCTTCCCCCCACAATCCCTTCCCCCCACTTACCTTTTCTTGGTTCCGGCTGGGTCTTTCAAGTCTCCCTCCCGGCGTGGTTTGTCTTTTAAAACTGCCACGCTATGCTTTCCCAGCCTCCTCTGTGCTTGCGTACCTCAGCCTGAGTGGCTGAGGGATTGCACAGTGCAGAGGACTCTGGGACTCATAGTTTTAATTTTTTGGTCACGGTTGTGGGGTGACTGCCCCACTGGCGACCTCCGGACCCCCACGGCATTGGTGAGGCGGGGGATAAGGTAAGTGCAGAGGTCTCGGTCAGGGATGGTTGGGCTGGGTGTGGGAGCCTTTGAACGAACCCAATGGTTAAGGGGCCTTTTTATAGGTATAGATCCAAAAGAAGTTCATATCTCGGCTGCTCTGCAAGTATCCTGGGTGGCCAAACAGCACATACACCCACTGGCTGCTATTTGATGAAAGACCCACCTTCACCCACACAGTGGTGGGCTCCAAAAAAATAATAATAATTACCACGCTGTGGGTATGGTATGGTGGGCATGGCCAGGAGGAAAGCACTGCATTAGGACTACTATTTCAAAACTTGGATGGGCACGGCCAGCCAGAATTTCTGCTACTGATTCTGGCGAACTGGTGCGAACCTGCTGATGCCCATCACTGTACCCACAACACTGCCAGGTTCTGTAAGATCAGAAGAACAATCCTGGCAGGTCCTTCAGCTAAATAAACTACTAGCACTGCATCATAGGCTTAGTAATAGTTGTAACACTATTGAACTAAAGTACAGTACTAATTTTACTACTCCTTAACTCTGAGCAGAAATGCTCCTTTTAAAAAAATGTACTTATCTTGTGGCAGAAAACAAGAATGTACCTGTAATGTTTTTTAAATGGCTGGAAATGTCACATCTATCAGAATTTAAGAGGAGGACCAAAGACACAGATTAAAGCAGTTTAAATTCATAGAGAGAGAGAGAGGTGGCAACTGAGGCACAGTTGAGGTCCAGACAGGGAGAACTTGTAACCGTTGCTTCTTGGAAATCTGATGCGGGATGCAAGTAAACTGCTTGTATTATCTGCTTTCTTCCACTATGTTTTCCTTTCTATTGGTAAATACACATACAAACAATCAAGAATTATCCTGTATAGCTTTATCTTATCACACGAAAACAGATAATTTAAGGAACCTGTTTTCAGAATTTCCCAACCAATCCCCACATGTTTGGAATAAAGAGGATGAATGAGGCATGATGTAGAAGTTTCAAGCAACATTGTATATGGGGCATACACAATTATGCCTGAATGAATCTGGCAGCATGGGGAGACAAAGAAAGGATTCTACCAACACACCGCTGCTATGGTAAGTAAAGGTCACCTTTGCTCGAAAACCAGTTGTATCCGACTCTAGGGTTTAGTGCTCATTTCCCTTTATAGCCAAAGAACCAGCACTGTGTCTGCAGACATTTCCATGGACATGTGGCAGGCATGACTAGACACTGCAGTGCATGGAACACTGTTTATCTTCCCACCAAAGTGTTCCCTATTTATCTACTTGCAATGTCTTGCTTTCGAACTGCTAGGTTGGCCAGAGCTGGGACAGAGATGGGACCTCACTCTATCAAGCAGTACTTGAGTCTTGGACTGCTGACCTTCTGGTTGTCAAGTTCAGTGTCTTAACCACTTGAGCCACTGCAGTCCCTTTACTGCTATGATACCCAATCAAAATAACTGCATATAAACTATCCAAGTTATAAGAGATCAAGTGAACATCTCTCCAGTACCAATGTAGAAGTCATACCAGATTCCCGGAGCTGAGTCAAAAAGGATACTTTTTCTTACCTTCTTTCTTGGACATTAAACAAACTTTTATTATATAGAATGCAATCTAACAATTTGAGATTATTGTTCACAAACTTTATCCCACTGAAAAACAATCTATTTCACTTACTGACTTTGTGCAGACCAATGACAACAATCCAATTTGTTTCGGCCTGATTTGAAATTTGTGTGGGAAATGTATGATGCTGTAGCGGGAGCTGCCAAATGAAGCCTAGGCTTATTTGAGTCACTTATCCAATAATGTTTCAAGGTAGGATTGACTGAGATGCAAGATGATCTAACTGTTACTAATTTAAAACAGATGGCTTTGATTATAGCCCACTATGGTTATGAATCAGATCTATGTATAAAGAACAGGATTTCCCACCAGGATAAAACAACTGTCTGCTTTGATCCTAGATGTCTGTTATTGAGGCATGTGCCATTGCTAATCCAGCTTTGTGCTAGATTAATTTTAAAAAATAAAAATGCAACTTCCAGCTCAAGAACAATCCTTGATACTTATTTTTATAATTTTTACACACCTAGCAGACAGTTGTACAAAGAAGTGAGCTGGATGAGAACTTGCATTCAGAACAAATCTATGTTCCCAGTTGTACCCGCTACAAATGGCTGGAAATAAAATTTACATCTTGGATGAGTATGAGCAGAAATGTCTTTGGAATAAAGATATAAAAATCTGATCTCATCGATTTTCACAGGTTTACATGCATTTCAGATGCAACTTCATTTGGATTTTATGTGGCTATACCTTTAAGAGCAGTAGCCTATTTATACAGTTTTATGTTCGTAATGCCATCTTCATCGAGATCATTCTTTAAACTGCCTTCTAAATCAAACAGAAAAGTCACATTATCATATTGCATGGCTAGTATGCTTGATATTAGGGAGAATAAAAAGCCACCTCCAGTAGCATCCAGAAACCTTACTTTTAAAAAACGCACCTGTAAAATTAAAACTATAAGCTCCAAGACAAAGAACTATGTGATTGTTCCAAATCAACAGCAAAAATCCTATTGTCTAGCTATACTTGTGTAACTTGAAGGGTTTTTTTATTTTTACATACAAAAATAAAATAAAATTACCACAGGTAAAGGTTGTCCTTGCTTGAAAGCCAGTCATATCTGACTCTAGGGTTCAGTTCTCATATCATTTTATAGCCAAAGAGCCAGTGCTGCCTGCATCTGCAGACTTTCCAAGGACATGTGGCAGGCATGACTAAGCACCGGAGTGCACGGAATGCTGTTTATCTTCCCACCAAAGTGATTCCTATTTATCTACTTGCAGTTTCTTGCTTTCAAATTACAGTGATACCTCATACCACTTGGTTCCACAAGTTTGGACTTTATATGGATTTGGACTTTGTATGAGGCATGCAAAATCCTAGCCGCGATGCCTCATACAACATCCAAATCCCTGCTGTGATGCCTCGTACAACGTTGTTTCCATAGAGATACATTGTAATGTAACAGCACAGACTTCAGGGCAAAGTCAAGGAAACAGACAGGAAACTGACAGAACTTTACAAAATCATTGTCTAAAGGCTAAATACATTACAAAAACATGTCAAACAACATGTCAAAAAAATATATCAAAAATCACGCTCAAAACCACTCCTAAACACTCTTTGCCTCGTGCAAAATCCACAAGAGCAATGCATGCATGTGGTCTGCCTTTTATACTGCCCAGGCACAATGCAACCTGGGAAAAACCCCAATGCCTCATACAGAGTTGCAGCGACTTTGTATGAGGCAACTTTTTTCAAGGAATTAGGCGATGTTATATGTTGTACAAAGTGGACTTTGTATGAGGTATTACTGTACTAGGTTGGCAGGAGCTGGGACAGAGACAAGTGCTCACTCCATCGTCTAGCACCTTCCAGTCATCAAGTTCAGCATCTTAACCACTAAGCCACCACAGTCCCTTTAAATAACCACACCATACATACAAATACAATATAAAAGAAATACACAAAATCTTTTAAAAATTATATAAACTACTATGTGTACCCAACACCAGTGGGACATTATATGTTTCATTTAACTATTCTTCATATAATATCTTATTTATCTATTTCCCTCCTTGATCCAAAAAGATACAGGATACTGCATTTCCCTTTCACTAAAACTTACTCAATAAATTCTCCCTTAAAGTCGTTTTTTTACTAATCCTTTTTCAATTTTGTAACTTGAAGTTGTAAAATTTCCACCAAAGTGCAAGTCTTGCCCAAGAAGCAATTCCACAGGCATAGTTACACAGTCAGTAGCGCATCTTTTTTCTCAGCCCTCACTGCATTCTGAGGGCAAGATCACAATGTGAATTTGACAGAAGCCCTATTCGCTTTCCTGTGAGACTCCTGCTTCTAGGTGTAGCTGCGTGCCTTTAGCCCCTGTCTGCCCACTTCCTTTCTCCTAAGGCTCCTAATTCTAAATCTCCAGTTCTATGGATGGATGTCGCAGAAACTCCTCTGCACAGAGGAGGAAAGGGATTTTTGAGCCATATGTCCTCCCCACCTGTGGAACTGGATCAGACCACCTGCTTCGTAAACTCAATGGACATTCAACAGGTCCGTAGGAGGTTCACACACTCCATTCTACCCTCTCAGAATTTTAGTGTGCTATACCTAGCAGTTCGAAAGCAAGAAATTGCAAGTAGATAAATAGGGACCACTTCGGTGGGAAGGTAAACAGCGTTCCGTGCGCTCCGGTGTCTAGTCATGCCTGCCACATGACCACGGAAACGTCTGCAGAAGCAGACAGCGCTGGCTCTTCGGCTTAGAAACAGAGAGGAGCACTGTACCCTAGAGTCGGATACGACTGGCTTTTGAGCAAGGGAAACCTTTACCTTTGCTATTAGGAAAAAATTCCAGCCCTTATCAGAACCCTGAAAAAGGTGACACACTCTCTCTTATTTTGTGTCTCCAAAGTCTTGGCGGGGAATGGATCACTAAACATGAGTGCATGTGCAAGTTCTTAATGTTATGGCATAAAACAAATCTCAATAGTTAATCTAAGAAATGAGGGGGAGGACAGAAATTGTATCAGGATCAGTAATACAAATTTCTCACTTGTTACAGCTATAAGAAATAAGGTGAAACTCTATAATAAACTCTGGTTTTTAGAAAATACTCGATATAGAATGTTTACCTCCACAACAAAAAAGAAGCACTGTTACAATGAAAAGGATGATGAAGCAATGAAGAAAAAAAATATTCTCTTACAGTATAGTTATCAAAAGCTTTTTTTTATTCCTGCTTTGTTTCCTGTTTTTCACAAGTACTGTTGGCTCTATATAAGTCATCATAACTAAGGAACGCTAGGTGGCAATAGTCTCACAGCTCTGGTAAAGGAGGTCACCGTTGACGATGTTTGCAACGTATTCTCCAGTAGCTTGCCGTGATCGTATAGTGGTTAGTACTCTGCGTTGTGGCCGCAGCAACCTCGGTTCGAATCCGAGTCACGGCAGAAAAAGAGAGATGTTCCTTATTTTTCTTTCTTTTAAAAAAATCCCTTTTTTTTAAACCACCTTCCATAATTATTCTGCCTGGGGAATTCTGGGGGCGTTGTAGCCAAAAAAATGCAAATTTGCATGCATCTATCTTTAAACTATTCAGCATTCATTCTAAAATGGGCATTTCCTCCAAATTAGCATACCACACTATCAAAAGCGTTTAACTTTCTCCTAGCAGCATTGTATTCTAGGTGTAACACGGAATTAGTATCTTACACATGTTCTGTATTCCACATTGGGAGCATTAAACACAAAGAAAACTAACCATTTTGTGTGGAAGGCAAGCCACTCTAGGTAACTTCAAATATCGTATAATTTACCACAGTGAAACATATAAACAGTACATACGTTGTATTTAAATATGTAATAAATTCTTATTTCATCTTTCGTAAGACAAGTGCTTCACCCACCTGATATAAATGGTGTATGGGATTTAAAGTAAACATTACTTTATTTAGTTAATAACAGTTATACCCTAGTTGTCCAAAATAGATTAGAGGGGAATAAAATGTATGGTAGTATAATAGGGGGGAAATAAAGCATAGCAGAATAAACAGAATAGTGCATGATTATTTAGCATGATTTCATTAGCTTGTTAAAAATATTTTTAGCCACTGTTTTAAAACGTCAAATCCTTACACAAGTCACTATATCGGAAAGAGCTCAAGGTTTAAAATAGCAAACTATTCCATACCTATTCACCTCTTTATTCAAGTTTTTAATTTTTTAAAATACACAGACTTTCTTTGCCGTGACTCGGATTCGAACCGAGGTTGCTGCGGCCACAACGCAGAGTACTAACCACTATACGATCACGGCAAGCTACTTGGGAACTTAAGGCGGTGTTCTTTTTCCCCCCTTGTAGACGAGGGCGATAGACTAAATGATGAAACATGTGCAACGAGCGCCACCTATTGGCCAACATTCTTTTGTCATAGCTGGCAAGAGAATTTTCCACTCCACTAAAACCCATTCCAACTTTCTGTCAAATTTCTTCATACATGAACCAAAGTACTCCAAGCACAGAAGCAACATTTTTGTTGCTGTATAGGACAGACAGCACTACTAAATTACTTTTCTGAGACAAAAAGGGAAGTCTGAAGTTGAAACATAAAAGGCCCCCTTCCACTGAAAGAATGGTTTGTACAAGAAACAGAAATATCATCATAATAAAAATTGTGCATACCAAATCTGAAATGAATTCTAGTAGAGTTTCTTTCCAAATAACTAGCAATATGGATACAAAACAGAGATAAAATAGTTCCACCCTCATGGTTTTAAAATGGCTAGTACACTAAAATGATGGCAAAGAAAGAGGCTATCAGCTGTCTAATTTTATAATGATCCCAAAATGAAAAGTTTAGTTGAGGCATGTTGTTCCTTTGTAAAAAAAATAAATAAATGTGTATAAAGATGTTAAGCTGAAAACCTGTTGCTTTGTTAGGCATGTGAAGGCAAAAAGCATAACATTCTGTAGCTTCTAGCTAACAATGAGCCACTGCTGAGATTCTTTGGGTTGTGTAGTGTTGTGTGTGCCCACAAGCTTGGCCTACAATCAAGAATCCCACTGGGGACACATTAATTGCCAGCTAGAAGCACATGAATGTATACTGTTTTCCTTCTACATGTGTAGCAAAGCAACAGAATATCAGCCATTTTGGTAGTTTCAGGTCTGGCCTAGACACAGAAGAAGATTGATTTACTGGCTACATTTATACCCCCATTTTGTTCCAACAAGTTCACCCTTCTTCTCACCTGATTGTCAGAACAAACTTGTGAAGCAGGCAAGCTGAGACAGTCACTGGCCCAAGGGCACCTCTTGAGTTGTATGGTTCTTCTTTTTCTTATTTGCTTCCTCTTTTATCCCATCAGGTGTTGAGGGAAATGCAAGGTTCTTGCTCTGACACTTCTAGCAGCCTCCACCAATGCTATTTGGTGTTCTTGTAATATTTCTTTGTTGTTATCTCTCCACCTTCCTCTGGGTCTGCCTCGTGGTCTTTTTCCTTCTCCTCTTTCCACATATACAATGTAAGGCATGGAATCCCAAAACATCTCTCCAAGTGGGAAAAGCACTTTATATATTGCCCCTGTATGCAGTGCAAGATTGGTTCTGTTCCAATTCTTTCCCTTATACCCCCATTCCTGATTTTATCCCTTCTAGTCACTCTGGCAGCATTCCTCAGACATCTCATTTCCATGGTGACCAACTTTTGCTTATTCTTTATTGTAAGTGTCCATTTTGCCATTGGTAACATAAGGTGGCTCTGTCAATATAATTGTATCCTTTTTCTAGATGTTCTCCCAGTGCCCCATGACAAATGAGATAGTAAATAACAGATGCACGCAGCTTGAACAACAATGTCTGGGTATTCATCATGATGAAAAATGTTATAACACACTGCCCTTTCTTCCAACAATGACATGTTTCAGAGACAACATTACAAGATTTTGTTTCATTTGCTGGGCCAGTGCTTTAGAGACATGGTTTCTCTGTTATATTTTTTAAAAAATGACTTTATAGTACTGCAGTGGCTCAAGTCGCTAAGACGCTGACTGGGAAGCGGAAGGTCAGCAGTTCGATTCCCGAGTACTGCAGGACGGAAATGAGCTCCCGTCTTCATCCTAGCTCCTGCCAACCTAGCAGTTCGAAAGCAAGAAATTGCAAGTAGATAAATAGGGACCACTTCGGTGGGAAGGTAACAGCGTTCCGTGCGCTCCGGTGTCTAGTCATGCCTGCCACATGACCACGGAAATGTCTGCAGAAGCAGACAGCGCTGGCTCTTCGGCTTAGAAACAGAGATGAGCACTGCACCCTAGAGTCGGATACGACTGGCTTTCGAGCAAGGGAAACCTTTACCTTTACCTTTAGGTAGCCTGTTTTAGAAGCCCACCTACCACTTACCTTGCATCAGAATCCCACAGATAACCTTTGAGCCCTCACAATGTTTCTATCAACTCAGAAGTACATTTGGATTCATAAAGGTCAGTCTCAGCTATCAGGAGAATATTCTGGGTTAGTGATATCTTTGGAGAAGCCCAGCTGTGCTTATAACTCTAACTTCCCGTACTTTTGAAAGTTCCTGGAAAGATTGTCATTTTCTTTGGATAAGGGACTCATGTAGGCACTAAGCCCATCTTTATTATCTGCTGGCTAAGATTCTCAAAGTCAGAGCTGAAGCCCTTCTAATTACTACAACCACTTTAAGCTTCAAAGGGCAACAAGAACATCCCTGTCTCATTTGTAAGTTTCACCTTACATGGCCACAGGCTGTGGAATCACAATGTCTACTTAGGCTGAGTCTGGCTAATTTAATTTATCTTGGGCTGAGGAATAAAAATTGGGCCATCATTCTTATCTTTTGTCTCACTGGTCTCACACCTCTTAATCTTCCTCATGCTGTTTTGCTATGTTATTCTGACCTTTGAGCCTGTTCTGAACAAGACCCATACCTGATTATACATAAAAGAAGAATGTTATTCTCTTATTTACAAAGAATGTATTTGGGCACAGCATGAAGAAATTCATCAAGAGGGCTTTAAAATGGAACGGAAAGAGATACAAAATCAGAGGTAAAGAAAGACAAAGGCTTACGTAAAATAAGGGAAACGGAATGAGTACCTTTAATGGAGATCAATAATAATAATTTTTGCAAAAATGTAGAAAAGAAAGCAGGCCACAAATCAAACAACCTTCAGTGTCTGTGATATGAATATTGTACAAGGACTGTAGTGGCACAAGTGGCTAAGATGTTGACTGGGAGGCGGTAGGTCAGCAGTTCGATTCCCGAGTACTGCAGGACGGAATGAGCTGCCGTCTTTGTCCCCCCAGCTCCTGCCCACCTAGCAACTTGAAAGCAAGAAATTGCAAGTAGATAAATAGGGACCACATCGGTGGGAAAGTAATAGTGTTCCATGCACTCCGGTGTCTAGTCATGCCTGCCACATGACCACGGAAACGTCTGCAGAAGCAGATAGCGCTGGCTCTTCGGTTTTGAAACAGAGATGAGCACTGAAACCTAGAGTCAGATACAACTGGCTTTCAAGCAAGGGAAACCTTTACCGTTACTAGTTCAGGAGGGGGAAATGATTTGGTAGGGATAACAGAAACTTGGTGGGATGACTCCAATTCAAGGAAGCATACTGGTCAAAAAGAACTGAAAAGGCTATAAAGGGAGGTGAAGTCACAGTATACAGGTGAAAATCGGAAAATTAGAATATCGTGCAAATGTTCATTCAGTTCAGTAAAGCAACTTAAAAGGTGAAACAAATATATGAGATAGACTCATTACATTCAAAGCGAGATAGTTCAAGACTTACTTTGTTATAATATTGATGTTTATGGCTTACAGCTTATGAAAACTCCAACCTCACAATCTCATGTACCCCATAATCATAACATACTCTCATGTACGCTGTGCGCCATGATCATCACAATTATAACGAATTCAGGCATGACATCTCTCGCTTTGCATGTAGTGAGTCTATCTCATATATTTGTTTAATCGTGATATCTGTTGGGAGACAAATTCTGCCAAATATGGCCCTTCAAAGAACTTCCTGGTTTGTGTGGATGACAATTTTCTCCTACAAAAAGTGGAGGAAGAAGCTAAAGGAGTAGCTCTCCTTGATTTGATTCTAACCAACAGCGATGACTTGGTAGAAGAAGTGACAAGAAAAGGAATTCTGGGGGGGGGGGGGGGGAGTGGACATGTTCTTCTTGAGTTCTTAATCCTTTTGGCTCACTGCTGCTGAGTAGGTTTTGCCTAAATCACTAAAACTATTCTCCCTTGCTTTACTTCATTCAATATTTACAACTGGAAATATGTCTAATACATTTCCCTGTTAATCCTAGGTAAGAATGAAACACCATTTACATACCTGTCAACCTTCCCAGATTGGCCGGGATTTCCCGTTTTTCGGCGCCGATTTTCGCAATTTCCCGCCCGGAGCTACCGAAACCCCGGAATTTGGCAGTGGGGGGAAAGGCGTTACTGCACATCCCTTCTGTGCAGCTCACTTCTATGCATGTGTAGAAGGCTTTTACGCATGTGTAGTACCCTTCCACGCTTGCGTAGAACCCTTCTACGCTTGCGTAGAAGGCTTCTGTGCAGAAGGGGATCATAGAAGCCTTCTACGCATGCATAAAAGCCTTCTATGCATGCATAGAAGCGAGCTGTACAGAACAGTTCTGCGCAAGTTGCTTTTACGCATGCGTAGAAGGCTTTTCTGCATGCGTAAAAAGCGACCTGTGCAGAACCGTTCTGCGCAGGTCCCAGATTGTCCGGAGCCATGGTTGACAGGTATGCATTTATGTTACAGAAATCTCTGGAAATTTACAATAACAGCAAAGAGTGTTTCTTTCTTAAAAGATTCTGATTGTACTGTGTCAGTTTTCCTGATGAGAATTCTATGTAAGTTTCAAAGGAGAAAATGTCTCTTTGTAAAATAAAGAATTGTGCAAAACAAATGTGAAATTGTACCAGGAAATGTGCTAAATACCTCAGAAAGCTTCCAGCAGAGATGGTTCTTGATAAAACAAAATGGATTTGCACTCACTAGCCAACCACAATGAAATGAAAGTATACCATTTTATTAAAATAAACTATAACCTTCAATTTTCTGTAGTGCAACATCAATCATTCAACAGTATCAAACAATGATGCAGCAATTAAAAGTATTTTGATAACTGCTATATCCTGAGATCACAGCTGAAGGTATACACTTCTCAGCTGGACTTTCAGTGCAGTTAAGACACATTTCACTCAAGCCAATTACAGTCTACAGTTATGGTACATAAGTATGTTATTAGTCATAACATATCATAAAGACAATAACAAAACGATCATACCATAGGAGTTATAGGAGTGTATGTAAAACCAGTGTCAGTACACCTCATTCTAAAGGTTGGGTTTAAGATGTATATAAGCTATATGAAAAAAGTGGCCATATCACCTAGCTATGTGACCTAAAAAGAAAAACAGAAGGGTCAGCCAAAAAAGTTTGCCATTGACCCATAATTTGACTACAATTTCTAAAAAAATAAAAAAGCAAATTAAATCCAAATTCTTTGATTTGAATTGCTTTCCAAAGAAGCAGCCATGTTAGTCTGCCTTAGCATGCTGGCAAAATTTTCAGTATCCCATCCACCTCCATACTTCTCCCAACATAAAATGGATGCCTTCATTCCTCCCACTAGTAATTCTGAGGCTTTGGCATTTATCCTTTGCTTCATCTACTGCCTCTGCTGCTTCATCACCTTTGTGCACTCTCTGGATGACTCACAAGCTAATTAGCATTTTGCCCCCAACATGCTGGGTACTCATTTTACCAACCCCATCAGTTAGAATCAAATGAATCAACAGTTAGAATCAAGCTGTCTCAAGCTGTATTTAACAAATTAGTTTGTCCTTGTTTTGTAACTGGTTTCAATGGCTAGTACAAGCACTTCTGAATTCCCAATGCCTGTCTCATCAGACTCCCAGATCAGCTGAGAAAAGGCACCTCAATCTCATTGTCTAGCCCAGGAGGCAGCCACATCTTTTGCTAAGTCCTCTTTTTTGCTGGCCCTGCGGTGGCACCTTATCACTAACTCAAGAGCACGTCTAAGTAAGTGCTTTGTGCACTCTTTCCAGCTCTTGGAATTTGGTCTGAGCATGCAACATCCACATTCTTGTGGACACTGGAGTTTCCCAACTTTCCTCTGAGCAATATTTTTAGAAACCCATTAGGGGGGGTTCAATATTTTAACATTGCCGAGAAACAGTGTCCCAAGTGCCTCTGGATGCTGGTGATGCCATTGAACAGAGGCAGCAGCCTTCAAAAACTGCTTCCTCTGTCGATATCCAGTTTGCTGGCAGGGCTAACAGATGTTTCCTTTAAACACTTTACAGGAGGCAGGGAAAGTATAATTGCCCCCCCCCCCCCCCCGCTTGCCAATGGTTGTAATGCTACATCAGCAAAGAAGATGGAAAATATTTTTCCTTTCCTCTTTGATTGTCAGTTAAGGCCATGAGATAAGAATGATTCTAACTATCTGAAAAAGAGCAGAGAAACTGCATCATTTTCCAGCATGGTGGGCAAGGGTTTCTCAACCTTGGTGCTCCAGCTGTTCTTGGGCTTCAATTCCCAGAAGTCCTGATCAGCAGATGTGCTGACTTGGACTTCTGGGAATTGAAGTCTCAGAACAACTGGGGCACCAATGTTGAGAAACCCTGATATTAGGGTGTTTGAGTGGAGAGAGCCCCTCCTTTGGTGTATGAGAACCAAGACACAGGAATACAGCCAAGGGCTGGTTTAACACAGGTTTATTGCATAGTGGTCAGAGGGAACATGAGGTAATGGCGGATGTGCAGCTCTATATATATGGTAGTAAAACATTTGAACGTGGCTCCACGATAGCCCATTGGCTATTGTCCGCGTGACGTCATAGCTGGTCACGCCCTTCTTGTCCAGGTGTAGGTAGTGGCGGGAAACTTCCCGCGCTGTGGCACTTTGATGAGTTTGGACCAAGAGAGCTTGGACGCTCGCTGCTGCCAGCTGGTGGTCATTAGCTCGCGTCCTATTACAGGGTTTATAGTGATACAGCTGAAGGTTACATTGTTACCCGTAGGAAAGGTTACATTGGTTGAGATACATTGTTATCACATGAAGACGGTTACACTATTAGAACACAACACTCCTCCCCCCTAGGATGAGACGAAGTCTCTCAGCCAAGATGGCTTATTTCGAACACGCTGGGGTCTCGGCACGGGCTGCCCTGCCCCGGCTTTGCTCCCTCCTCCTTGCTCCCCGGCTTCCTGTCCTGTAATTGGAGAGGATGACTTGTTAGTGACTCGCCGCGATTGTGCAGCTTTGGGATGGGCAGGAGAGGGAAGAGGACAGGTTTCTGATGTGGATGTGGGCAAACCGGGGGCACTAGGGGCTAACGAAAAACCCCGCTTCTCGCTTGGACGGGGGGGGGAACACTCCAAAAAACCCCCCCGGTTTGGTAACACAAGATTTAATTCGGGGGCAACAGTTGCAAACTCATTTCCCTCTTCCGAGGGACTGGGTGAAATTGGAGGGGCAAACTCGTTTCTCCCTTTCAAAGAATTGGATAGAACCGGTGTATCAAAAGGATGTGAGTTTGGACCTCTGCTTCCCCCCCTTGTTTGGGACTGTTGCCCTTCGCTGTCTCCCCCTTGGGATAAGCAGGTGGAGGAGAACCCTAACGCTGAATCCTGTTCCTGAGCCCCACTGATCGGCCCCTCAAGCACTCGGTGCCTAAGTTGGTCAGCGTGCCTCCTCCAGAGGAGACCGGTGTTAGTTTCCACCCGATACGACACTGGCCCCGTCTGTTCCACAACCGTCCCTGGTACCCAGGCTGAGCCTGCGTTGGCGTAGTTCCTGCAGTGTACAGGATCGCCGACGGCGAAACCTTTCGAGACCGCTAACCCTATGTTCTTCCCTTTGTCCTCAACCCTCGTCGGATCTAACCTGGTCAGTATCGTGGTCAGCTTTCTCCGCATCAGCAGCTCCGCCGGCGAGAACCCTGATGCTAGGGGAGTTACTCTATATCCCAATAAGAATTGACACACTTGGTGGTTCAGGTCCCCTGGGCCCATGCGTCTCAATGCATCTTTTGTTGTGCGCACAAGGCGCTCCACTTGGCCGTTCGTGGCCGGGTGGAACGGCGCGGAGGTAACGTGCCGAATGGCATTTATGTCTGTGAACGCCCTGAACTCTGCGGACGTGAAACAACTAGCGTTATCGCTGATTAGAGTGTCGGGTAAACCGAACGTAGAAAAAATCCTCCGTAAGTGCTTAATTGTAGTGGTGGAGGACGTGCTCGTGACCGGAATCACCTCCAGCCACTTGGAGTAGGCATCCACTACCAGGAGAAAAAGGGTCCCTCGGAATGGGCTGGCGAAATCTATGTGCACTCTGGACCACGGGCCCCTCGCCGCGTCCCATTCCCTATGTGGGAGTCGAGCCTCCTCCGGCCGGGAGCCCTGACAAGCCTCGCAAGTGCCGATCATTTGTTCTATGTCTGCGTCTAATTGGGGCCACCAGAAATAGCTCCGAGCCAGTGCCTTGGAGCGAACAATTCCCGGGTGGCTGACGTGCAGCAATTTAAGCACCCTCGGTCTCAGGGATGTAGGGACCACCACCCGTTGGCCCCACAAAAGGCACCCCCTCTCTAGGGACAATTCTAGCTTTTTCCGAAAAAATGGGTCGAATTCCACAGCCGGGGAGGACGCTGGCCACCCCTTTTGCACCCAAGAGCTGACTTTCTCCAATGTCCTATCTTTGCCCGTCGCTTTGGCGATGTCGGCAGGTACTATGGGGGGTGAATCTAAAACCTCTATCAACAACACCTGATGGTCTTTTTCTACTCCACTCTTGTGGCCGCCCGCCAAGGGCAGGGGGGACCGTGACAGTGCGTCCGCATGGCTAATCTCCTTGCCGGGTCGGTACTCCAACTCATGTTGGTATGCGTTAAGAAAAATAGCCCACCTCAGCATCCTCGGTGACAGGATCTGTGGCGTAGGCTTATTCGCAGTAAATATTCCCAACAGGGGCTTGTGGTCAGTCACTATGGTGAAAGGGCGACCATACAGAAAATCGTGAAACTTCTTGGTCCCTGCTACTATCGCTAACGCCTCCCTGTCGGTCTGTGCGTAATTCCTCTCCGCTTGGGACAGGGACCTAGAGTAAAACGCTACTGGCGCCTCCCTTCCGTTTTCCAACACGTGGCAAAGCACCGCCCCCACCCCCACTGGGGATGCATCACAGACTAGGACCACTGGCCGTTTGGGATCGAAATGGGTCAAAATTGCGTCGGAGGTCAGGAGCTGCTTCAGCTCCTTAAAAGCCCTCTCCTGTTCGTCGCCCCACATCCATACCACTTCCTTTTTAAGCAACCTATGGAGCGGTTCGGCCACAGCCGCTTTCCGTGGAAGGAAGGTATGATAAAAATTTAGGAGTCCTAGGAACAACTGCAGTTCGGTCTTAGATGTGGGGCGAGGAGCTTTCTTTATGGCGGTTACTTAGGATTTGGAAGGCCTAATTCCCTCGGGTGTAACCCGGAATCCTAAGAACTCAACCTCTGTTGCAAAAAAACCGCACTTGTCTTTCCGCAGTCGCAACCCCGCTCTCTCAAACACCGTCAGTACATTGTCCAATCGTTTGGCTAGTTCGGTCTCACTCCCCCCTGTTATCAATACGTCATCAAAATAAGGCAAAACCCCCTCCAAACCTTTCAGGAGACGTTCCACGAGCGACTGGAAAAGGCCGGGTGCCGAGTTCACGCCGAACTGCAAACGCGACACCTGGAACGCCCCTTTATGAGTGACTATGGTTTGTGCCGCTGCCGTGGCAGGGGTCACTGGGAGTTGTTGGTAGGCTTGCGCTAGGTCGAGCTTAGCGAAACACTTTCCCCCATTCAGTCTGGCCAGAAGGTGGCTGACCACCGGCACCGGATAGGCATTAGGGCGGATAGCCTTGTTAATTGTACACTTATAATCAGCGCAAATGCGCACCTCCCCGTTTGCCTTTAGTGCTGTTACAATTGGAGTCTCCCACTCCGCGGAATCAACAGGAATGAGAATCCCCTGGCCCACCAGTTTGTCCAGTTCCGCCTCTATTTTGTCCTTGAGTGCGAACGGCACTCTGCGTGGTTTGAGTCTTATCGGGCGGACCTCCGGGTCCAGGTCGAAAGCTACAGGGGGTCCCTTGAACTTTCCCAGTCCTTTTTTAAAAACGGCGGGGTGCGCGTCACACACCGCTTGCATTGGATCTGCTCCCACGGCATGCACCCCCCCTATGAACAACCCCAAAGGCTGAAACCACTGAGTTCCGAGGAGACTACAATTTCCCCCCTTGAGAACGACTAGGGGGAGTTCTGCAGAGTGTCTCTTAAATTTCACTTGGAATTTTCCGACCCCCAACACTGGAATGCTGTTCCCTTGAACATCTCGTAGTGTGGACCTCAGCGCTCTAAGTTTGGGTCGCACAAGGGGGTCAATTTTCAAGAACTCCCTCTGAGAAATGATAGAATAGGAGGACCCCGAGTCGACTTCCATCCTAATAGGGGCCCCTTGTACTAGTACCTCAACGAAATAACGGGGTTGTCCCGCGGACACGCTGAACACGGGTGCGTCGTCCTCGCTGTCGTCTGAGACGCGGCCCACGCCGTCCTGCTTCCTCGTGGCTCGGGCGCCATCTTTGGACCTCGTCGGACGGTCCGGTCTGGACGAACGGTCTGGTGAATGCTTCCGGGCCTCTTGCCGTTTTCTGCACACTTTAGCGATGTGCCCACGGCGGCCACAGTTGTGGCACTCGGCTTTCCGGAACGGGCACTTAGCGCGGTCATGAGCCGCCCCACAACCATCACAGCGGCGCCCCCCTTTTCGGACTCTCCGGACATCCTCGTCGTCGCTGCCTTCCGCAGACGATTTCGAGGTTCGCCGAGTCGCGTGCACCGAGTTCCCCGGTTTGCCGTGCACCGAATTTTCTGCCCTGCCGGCCTTCGGACGCCATTCGTGCATCTCTTGTACCCCTGCATTCGTAGTCTCCGCGGATTCCGCGGCCTCCACGACCTCTTGTAACGTGGGGGGTGGCTCCTTATTCATCAGGGCGCGCTGCACCTCCCTGTCCTTCAGGCCGCACAGCACGCCATCCCTGAGGGCTAGCTCTAAGTTTTCCCACTTGCAGGGGCTGGCAGCTAACCTCATGGCCGCTACGAAGGCTTCAACTGACTCGTCCAGC
Organism: Bradypodion ventrale; assembly: GCA_035047345.1. Lineage (NCBI taxonomy): Eukaryota > Metazoa > Chordata > Lepidosauria > Squamata > Chamaeleonidae > Bradypodion > Bradypodion ventrale. The sequence goes on from JAWDJE010000002.1 coordinate 119,322,118, forward strand.
GCTTGGACTCGCCTCCAAAACGCGCTCCGAGCGGGAAACATCGCCTTCGACGGTCGAAACCGCTCACGCAGCAGTTTCATGATGTCATCGGCTTTGAAATCGCTCACCTTCTTCGGTGCAATGATGCTCACCAGCGTTCGCTCGGTTTCTTGCCCCAGCATTCGGGTGAGGATGGCCCTCTTCTTTGCCTCGTCCTTTACGTCGAGTTCTACCAGTGCTCCCTGGAAGTCCATCTCGAAGAGCTCCCAGTCTTGCGGTTTGTTAATGTTGAAACCGCTCTGTGTCCTGGCTCCTTGGGGATCCATATCCCACCTTCGTCGCCAATTTGGTGTATGAGAACCAAGACACAGGAATACAGCCAAGGGCTGGTTTAACACAGGTTTATTGCATAGTGGTCAGAGGGAACATGAGGTAATGGCGGATGTGCAGCTCTATATATATGGTAGTAAAACATTTGAACGTGGCTCCACGATAGCCCATTGGCTATTGTCCGCGTGACGTCATAGCTGGTCACGCCCTTCTTGTCCAGGTGTAGGTAGTGGCGGAAAACTTCCCGCGCTGTGGCACTTTGATGAGTTTGGACCAAGAGAGCTTGGACGCTCGCTGCTGCCAGCTGGTGGTCATTAGCTCGCGTCCTATTACAGGGTTTATAGTGATACAGCTGAAGGTTACATTGTTACCCGTAGGAAAGGTTACATTGGTTGAGATACATTGTTATCACATGAAGACGGTTACACTATTAGAACACAACACCTCCCTACACCATCTAGCCCCTCCCCACTCCTCTGGCAAAAAATGAGATGCTCTAAGTCACCAACCTGAACATCCAGCCCCACCAATATTATGGAAACAATATTATGGAAACAATATTTACTGTATGGGACCAAAGACAACAGAACAGCCGAAGGGTTGGCTTAACACAGGTTTATTGCATGATGATCCGGTGGAGCATGGGGGTAATGGTGGTGGTACATCTCATTATATACTGAGGACTATACATTTGAATCTTGCAGCACGGTAGCTCATTGGCTACTGTCGGCGTGGCCTCGCCCAGGCACGCCTTACTCTCGCAGTTGTATCTTCTTCCTGCTGAATGCGAGTATCTTCATTCTGCTGAATGCGAGTATCTTCATTCTGCTGAATGCGGAGGCATTTCCCGCGGCTGTCCGTGATTGAGCAATGTGAACCATGTGAGGCTGAACGCTCGCAGCTGCCCCAAGGGGTTGCTTGCTCGCGTTCCTTTCAGCTGAGATACATTGTAATTGTGATGGATACATTTTTATCTTGATAGCTTTACAGTACATTGATATGCATACATAACACCCCTCCCCCCTAGGATGGGACGAAGTCCCGCAACCATTGTGGCTTGCTGCACGTACGCTTGGGGCGTGCGGGCGCCTGACCTAGTACGGGGGAGCCTGTGATCCCTGATTCCGTGGAGGCTTGTCCTGCAACGGGGAATGGGGATTCGTTAGCGGCTCTGTGGGGTGTCTGTGCCTGCTTTGCGCTGGGGGACGGAAATGGAATGAACAGTTGGGAGGTGAACCCCTGCCTGTTGCCCTCGGACCCCGGGGACCCTCTTATCGTGAACCGCGGAACCGATGAGGATGCCCTCGTGGTTCTGCCGCCTTCTGTTATCCGCTCGGGTGACCTTACGACTGTGGTGGGCGGACTCGCCGTCGCCTCCTGTCTTGGGGGTGTCGGTCTCCGGGAAATTGGTGCTATGTCGCATTCTAACTCGCAGGGGCTACTGGGACTGGAAGTACCAGGGGCTGAACTGAAACCCCTCTTTTCGCTAGGACGGGTGGGGGACCACTCCGCTAACTCCCCCTGGTACTGTAAATCAAGGTCTAAACTTCTTGGGGAATCTGTGTTTTGGGGACGCTTCCGGGGGCTGTGTGTGAGCTCGGGGCTCTTCCTTTCCGCCGCAAACTCCCGCAAAAGATCTCTGAGGATCGATTCCCTTTCCTCCCCCCTTGGTGGGGACCCATGTCCCCCTTTTTCTCCCCCTTGGGCTAAGCGGGTGGAGGAGTACCCTAACGCTGATTCATGGCTATTTTCGTCCTCGTCCTGCTCTCCGGGGATCCTGCGCCTGAGTTGATCCGCGTGCCGCCTCCACAGGAGGCCTGTATTGGTCTCCACGCGGTATGAGACGGGGCCGGTTTGTTCTATTACAGTGCCCGGCACCCAGGCTGGCCCCGCGTTGGCGTAGTTCCTGCAATGCACCGGGGCGCCTACGCTGAAACTCTTTGCGGGTTCCACCCCTACGTTCCGCCCTTTGTCCTCTACTCTCGTGGGGTCTAGCTTGGAGATTACCGTGGCCAGCTTCCTGCGCATTAACAGCTCCGCGGGGGAGTACCCTGACGCCAATGGGGTGACCCTGTACCTTAGCAGGAATTGGCACAGTTGTAAGTCAAGATCTCCGGGGCCCATGCGCCGCAGCGCGTCCTTAGTGGTGCGCACGAGGCGCTCTACTTGGCCGTTGGTGGCCGGGTGGAAAGGGGCGGAGGTGATGTGCCGAATGGCGTTGAGATCCATGAATGCCCTGAACTCGGCGGACGTGAAACAGCTAGCGTTATCGCTAACGAGGGTGTCGGGTAAACCGAACGTGGAAAAGACCCTCCGTAACTGTTTAATTGTTGTGGCCGAGGAGGTGCTCGAGACTGGAATGACCTCCAACCACTTGGAGAACGCGTCCACCACAAGGAGGAAAAGTGTTTCCCTGAACGGGCCAGCAAAGTCTACGTGTACCCGGGACCAGGGCCCCCTTGCTGCGTCCCACTCCCTATGTGGCAAGCGAGCCTCTTCTGGCCTGGAGCTTTGGCACGCTTCGCAAGTGCCGACCATGTGCTCGATGTCGGCGTCTAGCTGGGGCCACCAAAAGTAACTGCGGGCTAGTGCCTTAGAGCGGACGATCCCGGGGTGGCTGACGTGCAGCAGTTTAAGCACCCTCGGCCGGAGGGACGTGGGGATCACTACCCGCTGTCCCCATAAAAGGCAACCCCTCTCTAGGGACAATTCTAATTTCTTTTTGAAAAATGTGTCGAATTCCGCTGCTGGGGAAGACACGGGCCACCCTTTCTGTACCCAGGAGCAAAGTGTAGCTAACGTTTTGTCCTTACCGGTCGCTTTGGCGATGTCGGCCGGTACTACTGGAGGGGAGTCTAGGACCTCTATCATTAAGACCTGGTGGTCCCTCTCTTCCTCGCCCACGTGGCAGCAATCCCGGGGAATGGGGGACCTCGACAGGGCATCCGCATGGCTGATCTCCTTCCCGGGCCGGTACACCAACGCGTGCTGATACGCGTTGAGAAAAATGGCCCACCTGAGCATTCTCGGGGACAGGATTTGGGGTGTGGGCTTATCTGCGGTGAAGATGCCTAGCAAGGGCTTATGGTCGGTCACTATGGTGAAGGGGCGGCCATACACAAAATCATGAAATTTCTTGGTCCCCGCAATTATCGCTAGTGCTTCCCTGTCTGTCTGGGCGTAGTTTCTCTCCGCTTGGGACAAGGACCTAGAGTAGAACGCTATTGGGGCCTCCCTCCCGTTCTCCAGCACGTGGCATAACACCGCCCCCACCCCCACCGGGGATGCATCGCATATCAGGACCACTGGGCGTTTGGGATTGAAGTGGGTCAGTACAGCATCTGATGCCAGGAGTCGCTTCAGGTCATTGAAAGCCTTCTCATGGTCGTCGCCCCACTTCCATGCCTCGTCCTTTTTTAGCAATTTGTGTAGCTGTTCCACCACGGCTGCCTTCCGAGGAAGGAAGGAGTGGTAGAAGTTGAGCAGCCCAAGGAACGACTGCAGCTCGGGCTTGGAGGTGGGGCAAGGGGCCTTCTTGATGGCGGCCACCTTGGATTGGGATGGCCTTATTCCCTCGGGAGTAACACGGAACCCTAGGAACTCAACCTCAGTTGCGAAGAAAACGCATTTGTCTTTCCGCAACCGCAACCCCGCCTTTTCGAATTTTGCCAGGACCTTTCCCAACCTTTCTGCTAATTCGGCCCGGCTCCCCCCTGTAATCAATACGTCATCAAAGTAGGGTAACACCCCCTCTAACCCCTTCAGGAGGCGTTCCACGAGTGACTGGAAGATCCCGGGCGCCGAATTCACGCCGAACTGGAGGCGCGTCACCTGGAACGCCCCTTTGTGGGTGACTATGGTCTGCGCAGCAGCTGCGGCGGGGGTCACCGGGAGTTGCTGGTAGGCTTGGGCCAGGTCGAGTTTAGCGAAACACCTCCCCCCGTGTAACCTGGCCAACAAGTGGCTGACTACCGGCACCGGATACGCATTAGGGCGGATCGCCTTATTGATGGTGCACTTGTAATCAGCGCATATGCGGACCTCCCCATTGGCCTTGAGTGCTGTTACAATTGGAGTTTCCCACTCCGCAGAATCAACAGGAACAAGAATCCCCTGGCCCACCAATTTGTCCAACTCCGCCTCTATTTTGTCCTTTAGTGCGAAAGGCACTCTGCGCGGTTTAAGTCTGATTGGACGTACTCCAGGGTCCAGGTCGAAAGTCACTGGGGGGCCCTTGAATTTTCCGAGTCCCTTTTTGAAAACCTTGGGGTGCGCATCGCACACGCTCTGTATTGGATCAGTCCCGGCGGCGTGTACTCCCACAGCGTGCACCCCCCCAATGAACAACCCCAGGGGCTGGAACCATTGAGTCCCGAGGAGGCTGCATTTACCTCCCTTGAGGACGACTAGGGGAAGCGTTGCGGCGTGTTTTTTGAACTGGACCTGGAACTTCCCAACCCCCAGCACCGGGATGCGGTTCCCTTGCACGTCCTTCAGCGTGGACCTCAACGCTTTGAGCTTGGGCCGCACGTGGGGGGCTATCTTTAGGAACTCTCCCTGGGAAATGATAGAGTAGGAAGAACCCGAGTCCACCTCCATCCTAACAGGGGCCCCTTGTATTACTACCTCAACGAAGTATCGGGGGTGCTCCGTGGATACGCTGAAGACCGGAGCGTCGTCCTCGCTGTCGTCGGAGATGCGCCCTACTCCGTCCCGCTTCCTCGTGGTCCGGGTGCCGTCCTTGGGCCTCGTGGAGCGGTCCTGCCTCGCTGAGCGGTCTGGGGAACTCCTCTTGGCCTCGCGCCGTTTTCGGCAGACCTTGGCGATGTGCCCGCGCTGACCGCAGTTGTGGCACTCGGCCTTGCGGAACGGGCATTTGGCGCGGGCGTGGGCGCCGCCGCAGCCATTGCAGCGCCGGCCTTCCTTCTGTACCTTCCGGACGTCCTCGTCGTCGTCGCTTTCCGCGGACGAGTTCGAAACTCGCCGGGCCGCGCGCACCGAGCTCTCTGCCTTGGCGGGTTTCGGGCGCCAGTCCTGGAGCTCTTGCACCCCGGCCGTCGTGGCTTCCGCGGCCTGTGCCGTGTCGAGGACCTGCTGCCACGTGGGAGGCGGCTCCTGTTTCATCAGCGCGCGCTGAGTCTCGGTGTCCCTCAGGCCGCAGAGCAGGCAGTCTCGGAGGGTGACTTCTGGGGTCTCCCACTTGCATGGGCCAGCGGCCAGCCGCAGGGCCGCGGCGAACTCAGCGACCGATTCCCCGGGCGCCTGGACTCGCCTCCAGAACGCGCTCCGAGCGGGGAACATCGCTATCGCGGGCTGGAGGTGGGTGCGCAACACCGCCAGGAGCTCTTTGGCTTTGAAGTCGCTCACCCTCCTCGGCGCGATCAGGTCCACCAAGGTCCTCTTGGTCTCATGCCCGAGCATGCGGACGAAGATGGCCCTCTTCTTGTCCTCATCTGAGACTTCGAGCTCCACCAGCGCTCCGTTGAAGTCTATCTCGAACAGCTCCAAGTCTCCCGGCTTCCTGATCTCGTAGCCGGCGCATGTCTTGGTCCAGTGGGCAGCCATATCCCACCTTCGTCGCCAATTTACTGTATGGGACCAAAGACAACAGAACAGCCGAAGGGTTGGCTTAACACAGGTTTATTGCATGATGATCCGGTGGAGCATGGGGGTAATGGTGGTGGTACATCTCATTATATACTGAGGACTATACATTTGAATCTTGCAGCACGGTAGCTCATTGGCTACTGTCGGCGTGGCCTCGCCCAGGCACGCCTTACTCTCGCATTTGTATCTTCTTCCTGCTGAATGCGAGTATCTTCATTCTGCTGAATGCGAGTATCTTCATTCTGCTGAATGCGGAGGCATTTCCCGCGGCTGTCCGTGATTGAGCAATGTGAACCATGTGAGGCTGAACGCTCGCAGCTGCCCCAAGGGGTTGCTTGCTCGCGTTCCTTTCAGCTGAGATACATTGTAATTGTGATGGATACATTTTTATCTTGATAGCTTTACAGTACATTGATATGCATACATAACACAACCAAAGATCAGTAAGGAGGCTATAAACATGAGCCTATCAATTAGTGAAACACTAAATTTCATCGATTGGTCTCTTGAAGACTTGCAGAGTATACAAATATATTAGATAAATATATAAATAAGAATAACTAAGTGGTCATCATTTCACAAAAGGAAGAAGAGAGCAGACTGTTAACACGGGAAAGTGGGAACTAGGAAGTCTCTTTCACACTGCAAATCTGAAAGAGCAACCTCCAAAACGTTCTGTCCTCAACACTCCTGCCCTGCATTTGTAACCTCAAGGTTGTGCTTTCCTTTAGGGAGTTAATCCATCTCATATCTGGTCCTCCTCCTTCATTGCTGCGTTCAACTTTCCCCAGGATAATTGTCTTTCTCATAGAATTTTCTCTTCTCATTGTGTGCCTGAAGCAAAAAGCAAAGCAATCACACTCATACACCACCCATAGCACTTAGTGCACTCTCTGTTCACAAGTTAATTAGCATTTTGCCCCAAACATGCTGGGAACTCATTTTATAGATCTCAGAAGGATGGAAGGCTGAAACTCACAACCGTTTGGTTGCAGTATAGTAGGTTAACCACTGCACCACCAGAGATAGTTCAGGCTTCATTTGCTCCAGGATCCATTGGTCTGTCTTTCTGGAAGTCCAAGATATCTTCAAAGCTCAACTCCAGCACCATGTTTCAAATGTATCAGTCCCCCCCCCTGTCAGCTTTCTTTACAGAGAGACCCTATCCATACCTTTCTGAATTCCTGTCTAGGGATTCTACTTTTTTGGTGCGGGTAGAAGCACTTCAGTTTAGTCCATTCCCAGCCTGTGCAATTGCTGCGAATAGACAAAATCAAGCATTGCATCTTTCCAAGGTTGGTGTCAATTTCCAATAAAATGAAGTGGCTTAAAAAGTGAACCACTTCAGGGTAATTGGCAAACTGAACATTTCCTCTGCTCTTTTGAGGAGGGGCAGGGGAAGTAAAATTATTATTATTACTACTCTGTAGGACTATCTCTGATGTGTTGGATACTTAGATTAGATTTTTTATTTTTTTATTTTTTTAAAAGCTTTCATTCCCTTTGTGAGAAATGCTGATCAAAACTGCATCAGCAGTGAGTGTCTCAATCAGTGATACACACAAGGCAAAGAAAACAGTTTTAAAGTTTATTCTATCTGATTCAGAGCATCAGCAATTGTCTAACAGAATCAAAACATATTAATTTATTTTCCCCTGCTCCTCCACAGAGGAACAGGGGAAGTGTTCTATTTGCTGATATCCTCAAATGTTTCATTTCACACTTCACAACAGTCACTTAAGCCATTTGGACATGAGGAATGCACCAAATAGCATATCATTCATCCCCTGACCTCAAGCGACTCTATTCAGACTGCACCAGACCACAGCAAAGGGGCCAATGCAGTTGCAGCTCCAGTCAACTCTTGCCTAAAGTACAGTACAGAAATTTTCCTTTCAGTCTCCTGAGCCTTGCTCAAATCTTTGCTTTGCACGTCCAGTTCTGCGCTGTGTATCCACAGTCTGCTTGCATGATCAGGAATGCCTAGCCAAAACTGATACCATCTACATAGGTTAGGAAAGACCTGCAATGAAAGAAACTCTATAGCAGTGGTTCCTACCCGCCTAAGCATCTCTAAAACCCTGACCACCCCCTCCAACTCGTGACATATAATTCTTGTTATTTAAAAAGTGAATTCCTATTCATGTGGAGGAAGCCTAAAAGGGCATTCACTTTTAATAACTCTTTCTCAAATTGCCCCATTAAAATGAAATTGCCCCCCTGTGGGGCATGTGCCCCCTGTTGGGAACTACTGCTCTATAGCCTTTATCAATGCTTCTCTAGACCTTTTTTTCTTTCCAACTCCTCCCACATGCATCAACGCTTGAATAGAGCTACTTCCTATCCTATCTCTGTATTGGATACTGTTTCTCCAAATACACATATCTTTACTTCATTTTACAGTTACATACATTTCTGACTGTAATAAGTTGCAAAGACTATTTGATATACAGATCCCAAATATACCTTATACTCCCCCATTTTGTATTGTAGTCATAAGGCATAAATGCGTGAAAGAGTGACACTGATGTTTAAGAAGCAAACACATGCATACACCAAACATTAATTGTGGAGACTATAGTATTAAGGCACTGCAATCAACAAATCTACAATATGGATTGAGTCTGAAGCAGGGCAAAAAGCATGTTAAACCCACCACCACCACCACCACAATCGCCCACCCCAGAGTCTTGTTCTGAATGTCTGATTAGAAATACTGGCCCTGACATTTGCTTTTTCTTTAAAAAAACAAAACTATTTCAGTTACTAACTGTAATATTAAAAAAATTACGAGGAGCTATTCAGCCAAAGGTTAACCTACCTTCCTTCTGACTTCATCATTTCCATGCAAAATTTAGATGTACAGTATAGTAAATTCCTGTCCCTGTCTCTATGCCTCTGAAAGGATGCCCACAATTTTTGAAGCATATCATATCCATTTCCCAGTTTATATGTACATCCTTCACCATTCGAAATGTAAACATTAAATAAGAACTGCAAAATTACTTTGTGAGATGGTGGCAGTCTCTTACTGGTGCCCCCCCCCCCACTTGCTAACAGCTTCTGTTATATACATGAGAATGGACATTAGAACAGAATAAGTCTGAATCCCTTTCAGCCTGCTTTATCACTTTATGAAGGCTGTGTTTCTCCTCACCCTCAAGCACTCAGGCAGGGAAGATCCCACACAGATGTCCTCTAAGGCTAGAATCCCATGTACATTGACCTGGAGTTAAGTCTCATTAGAAGATGATACTTCTAAGCAAACAAGTTTAGGCTAGCACTGCGCAACAGCTTGGAGAGGTATGGCTGACTTGTAAGCCTGGAGAATGAACTACTGCCAGGCAGCTGTCATTAAGCATGAAGAAAACAAATAGTCAGGGGTTTTTCAACACTTCCTTTGTGATTCCAGACCTGGTGTGCCCTGGTAGCACTTTCCAATAAACTGGTAATCAATAATGTAGATGCTACATCAAGTTGCACTTAAGGAGAGTGTCTCTGCAGCACATCTGATACACTGGCCTTGTTTCACTTTTACTAGCACAGTAGAACTGTACGTATTTTCAAAGTCAATGCATCAAGATAATCTATCTTGAAAAAGATTGGAACCATATTTGTCCTGCTTTCTCTGTGTAGGATGAACTCTGTTTTTATAGTAATGTTACAAAAATAGTGATATTTTTTTTTACAACCACTTACTCTGGCTTTGAATACAGTACTGTATAAAATCAAATGACACTTAACATGCCACTATTACATACACAGGATTTATCTGCAACTACACTATAATGTTCCTTTAATACCTTGCTGCAACATAAGTGCTTACCTCCTAATAGGTTTTTAGCTTAAGATCTAATCATCCACTCTTGAATTAAGATGCTTGAATGAAGCCAACTCATTTGGAACTAAGCACTTTAATGTCAACAGGGACATATGGTACTGAGACTGAATTACCAAAGATCTCTTGTGAGCCTTTATGATGTGGAAGCAGGACTAAGGCCGCAGCATTATTAGTAGTATACTCATTTATTCACTGGCAAATAATTAAGAGCAAGACCTTCTTAAGAAAGTGGAAATAGTCTAATAATTGAAATTGGGACACTAACACATTCCCTGTTATTATCATTTGATTTTATCCTCCATTGTAATTTATGCCTCAGTTTTCATCCATAAATGCCCCTCTAAAAATGGAAAGTATTTTTTTTAAAATAGTTCTGTCTCAGTTACTTTCAGTTCAGTATTAACAGAAAACAGCATTAATGTTTCTTGGCTCTTGGTAACTGCTGAGGAAATCCACAAATTTTCATGTTATCTGTATTCAGCAGAAGATGTACAAAATGGTCTTTCTTTCAGATGGAATGATAGAAAATGCATGACCCCAAATGACAGCCACTGTGGCACGAACTTAATATGAGCTCCTTTTACCACAGACAGAAATCAATCTGAGCCAGTTTACAGGTACCCAGATCCTATATAGGACATATTTGCCAACATTTTAAGGACAACTATTGTGCATCTGACAAAATTTAACCAACAGAAACAAACTCAGGGATGTGATGAGCTTATCTTAAATTAATCATTTTGATATTTGTGTATGGATATTTTTAGAGTTCAGCATTATTTTAAACCAAGATCCGCCTAATTCTATTTCCTTCCCCCAACAAAACCAAATTCAGGATGAAAGAAACATACATTAATTTAAAACTACCTTCAAAATTATTTCATGACTATGAATAAGTTAGGACTTTCTATCCAAAGTTTTTTTAATCTTTGAGGTTTGTACAGTACTTGCGTATTATGTAATTATATTGTTAAACTCACATTTTCTCCACTTATGTGTATTGCTGCCTAACAAGAATCCACCCACAAAGTCATATACAGTACCAAGGCTATGATTGTTATTTAAACCTGGACTATTATGATTACTGTTGGCTGGATAGATCAGTGAGTTCGGCATCTAGTTGGTGGTTCAATTCCCCATGGTACCTTCTAGGACAGTGACGGCTAACCTTGGCACCCCGGATGTTCTTGGACTTCAATTACCAGAAGCCCAAGTCAGCAATCCTGCTGATCAGGGCTTCTGGGAATTGTAGTCCAAGAACACCTGGAGTGCCAAGGTTAGCCATCACAGTTCTAGGAGAGGAGCCAGTCAGTTGTGTGGCCTTGGGCAAGCAGCACAACCCCAGGATGCCTCCAGGAAAAGGGAATGGTACATACTTTTGTGTACTCTATACCCAAAAAAACCCTGAAAATGGTTGCTGTAAGGCAGAATTGACTTGATGTCAGATGATTATGATTATTATCCCCATCACTAATCAATGCAAACAGCTATAACTTTGCCAAAGCTAAGAGACCACTTGACACTACCCTTTTAGAAGTAGAACATTTTTTCATGAAACGCAGTCTTGCTTTTAATTTTCTGACTCTACACAAATATTATGTCATAGTACTGACCTGCACTATACATGTGTGTTATACCTTGTAATTGCTATTGATAAAGTAATGGACAAAATTTATGAACATAGAAGATTTATTTTAGAAAGCCACAAAAGAAAAGAAAGTTTCAGAGAAGAGCAAACAAAAACAAGGTTTCAAATTGTTAGCACATACCCATAAAAAAGCTTTTACAACCGCCTCGGTTTAAATTTGCTGCTGTTTACAATGGCAAATCTTATGGAAATGCCGTCCCAGCCTACAAATTTTTAATGGTTTTTTTCCCAGTTTACAATGATCAATTCAGGACAAATTGTTTTATTTTTCAATTCATCCCTATGGATGTTTTGCTTTACAATTTTTTCGGGTTACAATGGAGGCTGTTGGAACAGACCTCCGTTGTAACCCGGGATTTTACTGTACCTTTAACTTTGCAGTTTAAACACTTTACTGCATTTTTTATCCAATTTCTCACAGTACACAGCTGCCGCAGAAACACATACCATAATCCAATACACACATTTTAGTAATAGCTTATTCTCTCTCACTTTCCCTAGTACTTTTTCTCTGTGCTGTTCTTTATATGCAAGTGGTATCTCTCTTGCCAGGACCCACACAAACCAATCAATTTGGAGTTACATTCATAAAAAATTTTTTAACCTTTCTCAGCTGGTATCAGTCACTCATGGCATACATCCCGCACATAATTGTCAACCAACCTAAACATTTAGCATACAAGCAAATACAAACCTGGAAACAAAACACATATGCAATATAAAATCACTACCAACATGACATAAGTCCCAAATTTGAACCATTGCATTCTAATTTGAACAAAATAATTTGATTCAGTATTTTTAAAATTTACACCTATTATTATATGAATGAATCATTCTATAATTTACCATTCTGATGCACAAAACATGGACCCACAGCCCAGATGGCCAGGTTCTTCAAACTCAGACTCAAGGAGCCAATCTGTTTTGTAGGAAATAGAAATCACTTTGGCTTCACCGGAAGACAGCAGTTATGGAATTCATACATTCAAATCTTTGGTAAAGAGTGCAGCTCCTTTTTATTTTGGTTTAGCTTTAGATCACCCCCAGCTTGGTGAACAGTAAGCTGTGTTTTGTTATGTTTGCTAAATATTTTATGTTATTTTATATAAATATTATAAAAATCAGATTTTATTTGTTAGCTGCCTTGAACACCTGGAAAAACAACACAGACATGTTTCTAAATAAATCAGGCCACATAAAAGTGTTGCATACACAATTCAAATAGGAGAGTGGTTCCCAACCTTGAGGCGCCAGATTTTTTTGGACTACAGATCCCAGAAATCTTGGCCAGCTAGCCAGTGCTGAAGGCGTCTGGGAGCTGTAGTGGCTCAGTGGATAAGAAGTTCACTTTGTTAGCTGGAAGGCCAGCAATTCGGCAGTTTGAAACCTGGGTACTACATGATGGATTGAGTGCCCATCTCTGTCCCAGTTCTTGGGGACATGAAAGGCAGTGCTGGCCTGAGGCAAGTTTTAGGATGGAGCGAGATCCAACTATGGCGCCCCCTTGGTCAACAAATAAGATCATTAACATACATGCCATACGCTCGCAATCAAAATATAAAAAAACCCCATTTTTTTTTCCTTTACCACTGCGGCGCCCCATGGGAGTTAGCGCCTGGAGCGACCGCTCCATTCGCCTTATGGTAGGGCCGGCCCTGATGAAAAGAGCCTCATTTAGATGTTCCCTGAGCGGAGTTTCTCCCACAAAAATTCTTTCAACCCAGAATAATTTCTGACATGAAATTATTATTAATATCTGGGGTACCAAGGTTAGAAACCTCTGCAGTGAGGAAACATATTAATTTAGGGTAGCATCCTTCCCAACAGAGTGCCTTCCAAGTGATCCAGATTGTAACTCCCATCACTGCCAGTCAGAGTAGCCAATGGTTATCTTAGACAGAAGGTAGGAGATGTAGTTCTGGATGCTAACTCAGAATCACAAAGCTGAATGATATTGTCCATGTTTGACCTGTAGACTATTGGCTATCATTTTTGTTGCAGAATACAACTTTGCCTTATAAATTCCTGCCATCTTCAGTGCTCACATTGGTTTTTTTTTTCAGTGGGCACCAAAATGTCTTTGCTCATGTTCATGATCGATATTAAAAGCTCATTTGAGATTCCCTAAGTGCATCTGGTTTAATTATTGTCTATATTGTATATTGTACTCTGTATTGTTGTATACATATCTTGCATTATTGTTGTAAGCCGCCCTGAGTCAGGGCCCCCTGAGTGGGTGGCATATAAATGTGTAAATTAAATCAAATCTGTGTATCAGGTATAAATATATTTCAAATGAGATAAAAAATGAAGAAACCTATTTGAAAAATACAAATGGAATAAATGCTTACATTACATTTTAGTTCTAAGAAATGGAAAATGCAATGTTACTATTATCTGAGAATTACAGGCTTCCCAATCTCCCCCATTTCCAGAGGCTTTTTGTATAACAAGTAGCAAATAATGTTTTGTTTGTTTCTTTAGCATTCAAAATATAATAATGAGAAAAGATTTATCTTCTTAAGCTCCAATCATACTCTTTAAATATGTACATTTCCTATGACAGCAATTTCACTTCAGACATGCAATTCCTTTACAGCTCAGTATCTGAACAATAAATTTGCGAATTAATTCCATGTTTACCTCCCAACCGCAACTGTGGTAGCAAGAATGATGACAACAATGTTGGTGATAGTAGTCTTCACATGCCCCCAAAAGAAAAGGAGGAGGAATTCCTGCATCAAGCAGGCTCTTGCTCCTCAGTTCTAGCCTTCTAACCACTCTAGATGCTGGTCAGCCCTTGCACAGGAGGTTTTTAAAAAAAAACAAAACAAAACGATTTCTTCTATGGTAGTTTGCTAGACATTTCTGAAAGGGGAAATGGCTAGAAAATCCAGAAAAGAATGTGGAAGTAGTAAACATTATTTGGTGGATTCATAGTGGCTTTGCTACCCCAATACTTCACCATTTGAGGAAAATGCTTCAGTCTGGCTAACTGTAGTGTCAAGTTGTAATTACAAACTACCAACATTTTACAAGACAGAAAGCAACTTTTATATTCTTCAAAAGTATTAATTAATTGTAAAGCTTGATTTTTTTTAAAAAAATTGATGTGCCCTCAGATGCTATTATAGTCAATGTAAAAGTAAAAAAAAAGGTGATAAAAAGCAGCAAACCTTACCCTATTTATTAAGATGTTCATCCAACGTAATATGGTTGGTTTTATTTTCAAGTAGAAGTATCTAGAATAAGATGATAGCTTTTTTTCCCTTGGGAGTTAAACTGATTAATCTACTATTACCATTTATATAACACAAAAAAGATGAAACCCCTTCCCAAAAGTTATCAAAAGAGAAGAAATTTGTATAAAATGTGTATGCACTAATTTATAAGTGCATATGCAAATATGGAAGCAATTTGTTGTTACTATGTGCTGTCAAATCAGAAGCAACTTACAGCCTCCCTAATAGGCTTTAGTAAAGGTAAAGGTCACCCTTGCTCAAAAGCCAGTTGTATCCGACTCTAGGGTTCAGTGCTCATCTCTGTTTCATACGGCAAAATGAGCAGAGGAGGAACTCTGATTCCCAACGGTCATGGAGGTGGAAGAAGCTATGCCAGATGGACTGGCTGTGAAGGCACACCTTGTCCATATCCTCAAGGCTGCGGCAGTCCATTGCAGTCCTGGTGTTAAATCCTGCATGTCGCGCTTCATGTGTGCCGTGGGAGATGGCTTCAAGATCATAGTGTATGGGGTCACTTCATGGCATGATGGGATCCACTTTAAACAAATTCACACCAGTGACATTTTTCCTGATTCAGGGGTGAAATGCATTCTTGGATATGAGTTGCAGTCGAGTAGTAGAAGACCCTTGCTCTTCTTCAGGTGTTTTTCATTTTAAATGGACTTGGACTGGTTAGAGAGTATCCGTTTAATATAGACATGTTAGAGAGTATCTGTTTAATATAGAAGTACCATGTGTGATATCCAGTGCCGTGTAGTTGACATTGACAGAGTGGAACCCGGGAGACTTGGGTTCAAAATCCCAGTTTGGCCACAGAAATTCACTGAGAGGAAAGATGGAACTTGTAAAACCACTTCTTAAATATCTCACTTACCTTGAATGTCCTATTAGAGGGGTTATAAGTCAGTTCCAACTTGCTGGCACACCTAACACAAATACTCTTTGCGAAACAATTGAAAATGCTACACAAAGAGCCATGATTATAAATTCTATTCACTAACACACGATGATGTAGAATACAAGAACTAAGCTGTTCTATTATGCTAATAGAATCTATTTTTTTAAAAATGAACATTCATTTTATGCGGTGAATAATTTGCAACGAGAACAGATAATAGAAAGAGTGAATGTAATTATAAGATCATAATGTCTTTTATCCTCACTGTAAAATCATCTAAATAACACTTTGCTTGATCTTGTGTTTTTTATAAATGATGAGAATTCTCCCTTTGCAGTGTTAAAAACCCACCACACGAGGGCATCTAAGCTTCTCTTGTCTACTGTGCCTTGCAGAAATGGGAGAGGGACAGTTTTTCTCATGTAAAACCACTAGCTCCAGTCCACATCTAGCTCCAGTCCGTATTTCCAAGGGTAAACATTCACTTGGAACAGTGCGTAGTAACCAGTAACTGTAGGGTGTGGTTTGGAGTGCGCAAACATCCAGTGGGGAACTTTTCAAGTGCCCATTCTCTTCCATACAGCATCAGAATATCACAAATCTACTTTTCCTAAGACTGGTTTCGAGCTGATTCTTGCACTCATTTATATGTACTGTATCATATGTAATTTGTGATTGAAATAGAATCCTGAACCTCAAAGAAATCTGTCTCTCTAACTCATGATCACTTAAAGAACTCACCTAGAATTGTTAAATGACTATATGTGAGATGATCTGCAAAAATGCTTTATATAAAAAATTGTAAACAAGGGAATGAGCAATTCATTTACAAGAAAACCATGATTTGCCTTGCAGAAAATACTTGGATTTCAAAATTGTATATTATTTCACTCATATAGAAGTTTTCACTACAAATTTACTAGAAAGCCATTACTTTGTTTACTACACATTTGTACTTTTAGCAGAATAGTTAGTTCAAAAACAACTCTATTCATTACATGAGCACTTTAATTATCAAGATAGCAAAAACACCTTTTAGAAGTTCAGATTGTGCAAACCATAAAAGAAAACCTTAGAATAAAATTGTATTGATAAGACAAAATAACAAGCTTCAGGATCCAAAGGGAGCAATACTTTTATTAGAGTCAACTATAATTCCACAATAATTTTTAAGCTTTCAAATTCTCCAGAGTTGTATAGCAAGCTAGATTTTTTTAAAAATAGGGATAGGAAAAGGTAGCATAAAAACCCAAAAATTTCTCTACATGTTTTAAACCAGTGATCCTCAACTTACGACCCACAGGCTGGATCTGGCCCACGGCACCAAATCATCCAGCCTGCGCCCTCACTCCAGCCACCACCGCCTCAATCCTTGTCTCCTCCACTTGGCTTGGCATATTTCTAATGGCGCTCCGTAGAAGGGAGGATGTTGTAAGGCTTATGCAGGTCAGAATTGTCCAGGTAGTATATCTATAACCATGCACGGCCAGGGTATAGAGCAAGATAGATTTACCTATCTTGACAGTATTAACTTTACTGATGGAGGCATAGACAAAGACATCAACTGCTGAATTGGAATGGTGCCAGCCATGTTTAAATGCATGCACTCAATTTGGTCTACAGCAGCCATAAGGATTGCCACACAAATAAAATTCTTCAAAAGTACTGTCATATCAACTGCAATATATTAGTTTATTTTGTCTTGACATTTCAATACTTAACATGAATTCTAGCCTACCCTCTTCCCCTGGAGAGAAAGAACAAGAACTCGAACTCTCTGGAATCCAAGCCAAAGTGAACATTGCTACTATTTGTTATTCCATATAACAAAAATCATAGGAAAAACCCAAAGTGAATTTATGTTTATCTTTTTAAAAACTTAGTTCTGCTTACAGAAGGTTGAGAAAACTTACACCTAAAGAGATGTTAATTGTTTATTGCATTCTGTTTAAATTTTACATTATATATTGAGTGTTGATTGAATTAGGGCTTTTGATTTATGATCACTATATTTAATTTTAACTGTTCTACTCTGCCCAGAGTGGAAGAACATCCCAGATGGGCAAGAGAATGAATGAATGAATGAATGAATGAATGAATGAATGAATGAATGAATGAATGAATGAGTTCTGTGGATACCTGTCTGCTGCCTCCACCTGTATTTGTATCTGCTAAATTGTAGTGACAATAGCACTTAAAGTCTTTCTATGCAGGTAGACTTTATTTATACTCTTTTCTTCTTCTTCTGTTTCTAAATGCTGAAATAAATTGTAAGTAAAAATGTCTTATCTTTAACCTTTCCTGCTTTTAGAGTGATTTTGCTGTATAAAGCGCTAGTTACTATGAAAGAGGATGAGTAGTATCGAGCATTTACACTAGTCTTCTTATGATTTTCTCTCCACAAGCGTTCTTTCAGTCTTATACTCTGCTAACCAAATGAGAATAACCATATTCCAAATGATATACCCCAACAGCCTACAGGACTTTAAAAGAGTAATATGAACCTGCATTCTATGACTGTGAGGACATTCTTCTTGAAAAAGGCTTCAAAACTGAGGGTGGGCTATGCCTTTATTAATAACAATTATGTGCTAAGTCAATTTCCAGCATTTTCTAGGTATAAACTACTCATTCTCTTCCTCTGGGGCTCTATACAGCTGTGCACATTACCATATGAACAGGCTGGTTCTCCTCCCAGGAGACATGGTGAGGAACTGAACTCTCAACCTCTGGCTCTTCATTCAGATATCTAACTCACTGAGCTATCCAGTCAGGTGATACCTTTATTTAAAATATAAAATATTTTGTTGTTGTTTAAAAAAAACAATGTGTAATATTTATATACATACCTATGGAAGTAGTTGAAGGCAATTCAATAACCACAAATTACAGAGGCATGGTAATATATATACACTAGCATAGGTTGTCCAGCGTTGCCAGGCTGTTATAAACTGTGTTTAGATGTTTTGGGTTTTTTTAAGTTAAAAATCAACAGAGGATGCTATAAATCTTTTTATTTTATTTATTTAACATATGTTTGTTATTTGTGTAAACTTTTGATTTATTGTTATTTTTTGACTTGTTTTTACTCTTGTGGCCTCTAGGTGGGGCTGTTTTGTTTTTGACTTGTTTTTAATATTCCAGCCTGCAGGTGGGGCTGTTAGTAATAGTGTTGGTTTTGTTTTTGTTTCACTTGTTTTTTCTCTCCTGGCCTCTAGGTGGGGCATCTTCTGGTAAGTAGTCTTTGTTTCTTCATTTCTGTTCTGGTCTTGTGGAGGGAGGACGTGCTGGTGAGTTCTCTGGTTTTATTTATTCTGGGATTTTTCTTTGTTTTGATTTTGTGGTGGTGGGGTGGGAGGTGTTTCTGTTTGTTCTTTTGTGGTTTTGTTGGGCTTTAGATGTGTGTAATTAGTTTGTTTATTTCTGGTTTTGTTTATTTTTGTGATTTTGTTGATGTTTATTTGTGTAATTTGTGGTAGAAATGTTGTTAGAGTTAGGTATTTCCGTGTTGTAGTTAGGTGTTTTTTCTGTGCTTTTCAGGTATTGTGGATGTTTTTGTTTGTGGATTTTGTTGTTTACTTTTTTGTTTATTAATGGGTTTTTTAATTCTTTATTTATTTGTGTTCTATTAATTTTTATTAATTTTGGTGTTGGTGTGCACTTTTGCGTGAAGAATGGGCAGCCTGTCGGTTCCTCGTTTCCCCATTGCTTTTGGTTGAATTTTGGTTTCAATGCAGCAATGGGGAAAAGGAGGAGGTGGCAGTCAGCCCGTTCTTCCCCTGGTAAGGTTCGTTAGGTAGGTCGGGGGAGAAGGAGGCAGAGAAGAGCTATCTGCCTGACGATGGTTCTCTCCTCCCTGTCTCCTTTTTCTCCTGGCTTACCTAACCAGAGATTGGCAGGCAATGATCCGTAAGGGGTGGTGCTCTTCCTTGCAGATTGCTGGCTGCTGCTTTTGTATTACCTCCACCACTGTTTCGTGTTAGTTCTTGAAACAGTGGTGTTGGAAGTACAAAGGCAGCAGCCATTCATTCGCCAGGGAGTGTGCTTCCCCTGACGAACTGCTGCCTGCTGTTGGTTTTTTTTCCACCCCGGCTCAAGGTACCTTGAGGCCGGCGGTGGCCTTGCCGTGTCTTCGGCGGGGTAGCGTGGAGGAGAGGGAGTCCCTCTTCTCCCTGTTGCTCTGGGAAAGAAGGCCAGCAGTGGTCACGCCGTGGTTTTTTGTGGGTGTTTGTTTTGTGAGGCTGTGAGGTGCTGCATTCGCCTGTGGCGGACTTGCTCTCCCATTGTGGGATGCCAGCATTTTTTAATTTTATTTTTCATGCGCCAGCTTTTTCAGCGTTCTGCGCACTCACAGCGCGTAGGATGCTGGGACTTGGAGTTTTGTGTTTTTTGTTTGCGTTTGTGCTGCGATTTTTTTCCTGCAGCTCGATTTCAATTGGCCATGCCGCATTTCCCAACATTCCTTTTGCTCACGCCTCTCAGCCTCATTGGCTGAGGCGCGGCGCAGAGGACGTTGGGAATTGAACTTGTTTTCCTTTGTTCACGCTCTTGCCCCACTGGCAGCTTCTGCAACCCTGCAGTACTCTGCGGGCCGGGTTTGGGCGAGTGCAGGAGGCTCGGTACAGGATAGTATGGACGGGTGCAGAAACGTATAGCAAATTCCAACGGTTAACCCTTGGATTTATAGGTATCGAGTGTGTGTGTGTGTGTGTGTGTGTGTGTGTGTGTGTGTGTGTGTGTGTGTGTGTGTGTGTGTGTGTGTGTGTGTGTACACAACACTAGATATTGAAAGAATCAATGAGATTATGAACAAGGGTTCTTTTGGATGAATATCCAAGAGACTAAACCCACTAAACGTTCAGTCAACACTGAGGTCCATTCTACTTGAAAATACAGGCAAGCATGTGTATTTCAACAGGAATGATCATATTCAGTTAAAAGTGCACGAGTTTACTTGACTAGCATCATTTTAAAAAAGTAAAACTGTAACCTCCTAAGTTGGACAATATGTTTTACTGAAAATGATTTCTGAGGCTAAGAAGAATATTGAGCATTAGTTCTGTCACAAAATCCACAGAACAGGCATGCAGGAACAAACAAAAGTAACCAAATATATACTACAGCTTTGAGGGACTGAATATTATGACTAAACAAGACCTACTCTGAGATTTTTGTATCTTATAATAGACAAGGCCCAAAAACAACTACTGTATTTTCTGGCGTATAAGACTACTTTTTAACCCTGAAAAATCTGTGCCAAAGTCGGGGGTCGTCTTATAGGACAGGTACTTAACTGCAGCTTGTTCCCCCTTGCTTCATATGTTCGGCACATATAGTGGGGGGTGCCGCGGCCGAGTCCCTGCTCTGTGCAGGGAGTATGAAGCAAGGGGAAGCAAGCTGCACACATCTTCCTGTACCTCGAGGAGGAGAACATGAGCATGGATTGGCTCTCCACCAGAACCTGCCCATTCAACTCGGAGGGCTGCGCGTCTCGGTTGAGTGTGGGTTAATTTTTATTTGGTGTGCATTGGAAGAGGGGTAGTCTTATACGGCAAGTATATTGCGAACTCTATATTTTAACTGGAAAAGTTGGGGGTCGTCTTATATGCCCAGTCGTCTTATATGCCGGAAAATACGGTAGCTCCTTTTTAGTGTAACAAATAAATAACACAGATCAGAAATCTCATTCAAGAATATTAAAGAATGAAGTAAAATAACCATGTCACCCTTACGTGTGGTAGGCCCAAATTGCATGTTTGCGAAGCTGCTAGTCTTCTCTTAATAACACTTCAATGGAAGTTGCTTTTTTCAGTACTAGCAGTCTGACAAACTCAATTAATTATTAGCTCCACATTGCATATTTTTTAATGATTTATCATTGTCAGTTGAGACTTCATCATGGTACACTGAATTTACTGATGGGCAGGATATGAATATCTAAAATAACAGAGATATGGAGATAGATAAGTAAATAGATAAAAGAATGGGAACTTCTGCTTTGTTGTATATATTCTCATTGTATCTCATTTGTTACTTTGTTTCCAAATATTAGTTATTATTTGACTTGATATTACAACTCTTATTTTGGCAAATTATGGACAAAGCAGGATTCCAGGGCAGAAGTGATGTAACACAAGAAAAGAAATCAGGTTTGATGATTTATGTTAATTACTTAATTACTTATTAAAAATGCTAATTACTCTGTGAACCACCTAGAGAGTGCACTAAGCACTATGGGGTGGTATATAAGTGTAATTGCTATTGTTATTGCTAGGTTTATCGCAACCTGCTGTATCAAAGGCCATTTTGTAGTGCCCAGATGCCACTTGCTGTGTCTCCCCCAGAAAAATCAACTCCTAAAATATTTTTTAATGTTTTTATAATGAAACAGGGTGGAAAGCCTTCCAATGCCTCTCCAAATCCAAAGCCTTTATATTGGACTTTAAAAAACAAGGGGTTTTTGTGTTTGTGTGTGTTTGTGTGTGTGTGTGTGCAAATTCTGCTCCTATTTCAAGACATACATAGCCCCCCAGGGACTGCTGAGGGCAGCCAAATTGCCCCAAGACCTTGCCAGAGTTGCCCACCCAAGCCTAGTGGTACTTTCCCCCTATATCTTCCAACATACAAAGAAACATCCCTAGCAACAACTAATGAACACAACAAATAATGAAGCAGATGGTGGGAGGTTCTTGGCTAACTTCCTTTCCAATATGCCTTTGATCCACAAAGCACAACATGAACATGACAGCTCTGGAAAGTTAGTGCTTCTTGATTACTCCATCTTCCAAAAAGAAAACAGGTTATGCTTGAAACAAAGTAATTCCAAAGCCAAAATTCACTGCTGGGGCACAATTTGTTGCACACTGTTGACGTATTTAATCTATGTGCTGTTGTTTTTTCTCTCTGAAATATTCTGATCTACAATGTCTAAAACTTGATAAATGTTAAGTTGTTGGTTAAAAGTGTATCTGAGAATGCAGTTGTCCTACAGTTTGTTGCCAACAGTTCAAAACTTATTTTGTGAACATGTAAAATTAAAAGCTGTGTATAGTCACATATTTACATAAGGAAAGGTGAGTGAAGAAGAACAGATCCCTTTAAAATGTGGTGTTGGAGGAGAGTTTTGAGAGTACCCTGGACAGCGAGGAGAACAAATCAACCCTGACTGCTCTTTGGAAGGTCAAATAGTGAAGATGAAGCTAAAGTACTTTGGTCATCAAATGCGAAGAGAGGATTCACTTGAGAAAGCCTTGATGCTGGGAAAGGTGGAGGGCAAAAGAAGGGGGCAGCAGAAAATGAGATGAATAGATGGTATTGTAGACACAATGGGCACAGATAGAATTTTCAAGAATGAAAGACTTTCATCTCATCCAGCAGATCCAACAACTCCCAAACATTGAGAGTGATTATTTCCAAGTCAAAATTGCCACTGGAGAGAAAGAAGAGTGCCTTCATTACTGAAAATCTGCCTCTGCTGTTAATGTCATCACCATTCCACAGGAGTAACAAAAACAACAAGATTTCAACCATTGTTTCAAGAACTCCATTTAAGATAGCAAAGGTGAAAAATGGAGGGGGATCTAGACTTGGGTTCAGAGGATCCTAAAGTTGGCTTTTTATGCATGGTGGTATGCTGGGAGCCATTATAAAGAAAATACCTTCATGTGTGACTATTAATCTTTCATAAAGATGAATATTACCTAGGTTCTGTAAAGGAGAAATTAAACCAGAGAGTAGTGATCTATATATCAAGTGAGTAACTACTTAGAAAGTTAAAGAGCAGAAAATATACTCAAGACGTCAGGACTATATATCCATCTGTTAATCCCCATTTGTAATTTATTGTTACTGCACTATTTTTATTTTAATCTCCAACACAAAAGGCAGGAATAACTCCCAGTGCCATCACTTCCTGGAGTGCAAAACCAATTCAGTTCTACACAGCAGTTTTTCAAGTTGTGCACCAGCATTCAAATCTATGGAATAAATTTCTGGACTCTAAATAACCTCTTATATCTGATAAGGAATAACAGCAGAAAGCATCTGTAGATGGACAGACAGCCTTCACGCTTAACCTTGCACAAAAATTGCTTTTCAATTTTATTAAGACAGGAAGGTATATCTAGCAGTGTTAAGCAACTGTTAGCTACTCTCCAAGTATCAGGTCATCTTTGGTTTAATCAGGAATAAACAGAAAAGGTTCCCCCCACCCATCCCACACACAATTATTGCTTGAATCTCAAGAGAGCATCCAATATATAAATGAAGTAGTTGGCATGCTTTGAAGGAGAGTACAAAAATGCACTATTTCAAAAACATGGGAACCAGCACATGGAATCCCCACACACAGGGCAAATTTCTAATAGAATAAGGATCAGAAATGGAAGACTTTAGAAAAGCAACTACTTCAACAAGTGTAGCTAGTTTATGCCTTTAGGCCTATTGATCGATTTCTCTTTTAAATGGAAAGGTCACAGGACCAATTCATAGCAGTGTTTTTTGTGGTGAAACGGGATTTGTGCACATGTATGCACACAAAGACTGTACACTTGTGCTCTTGTAGTATGAAAAAAGAGACAAGATAATTACATCCTGTCTAGTATGTTGATAAGAAAGCTTTAGCACAAATAATAAGAAACCCTTCTGATTTTATCTTAGAATAGCTTAGTCACATAATCAACTGATACTTGAACTAAGGATATGTGACACAAGAGCAAGAGTGAATAATACCGTTGTTTCTTGCCATTTCCCCCCTGCTACTTGTATGAATAGCATTCTCTCTAGGGGAGTGGCTGTGATTGTACTAGAAGGCTTTGAAATCTCTTTCTTTTTACTTAACAAGGAGTGAGGCTTTTTCATTGACAAAAACAAAAAATTTGGCTTACAATCTTTCCTGAACATTATTATTTATCTAAAAATATTTTAATGAGAAATATAAAGTGATATACATGTATCGTGTACAAAGTATTTTTAAATTTTTTTAAAATCACTGACCACCCAGTGATTAAAAAGTGATCCTCCCTGGCTTCAGGTTGACAACTGAATAGCACAAATGGTACAAAAAGAAGAGAAGAAATAAAGAATGAAGAAATAAGCATATACATTCAAGTACCAGCTCATAAAGTTATACAATATGAGTTATATTATCTGATATAGATGGGTGAATTCCCTTCCCTTTATGCCAGGTGTAGGCATCATTAGATATTTTCGAACCACAAGTCCCATAAGCCTTCATAATTATGCTTGCTGTTTTATTTTACTTTATTTACCTTATTACATTTATAACCCACTTTGCCATTTAAAATGTGCTCAAGGCAGCTTATAATATTTAAAAGAACAAAATATAAAATTACATTTAGCTTAAAAATCAAATAAACTGTATAACCTCATCCCACAGTAAAATAACATTAACGCAATGCAAATACACCTTTAAAATGTACACAAATAAAAACAAAAAACACAGCAGAACCTGCTAGCTATCATACAAAAGTGTTTTTTTAAAAAAACTTTCCTTTTAAAATCAGTTAAAGTGGAAAGAGGTTGCAACTCAGAAAGGAGTTCATGACCCAAACAGGAGGGTCTCGCTGGTGTGACTTTTAGGCAGGCTTCAAAATCTGTTATTTTAAAGAGGACCTCTCCTAATGATCTTAATATCCAGACAGGCTCATAGCGAGACTGTTGGTCCCTTAAATAGCCTGGTCCCAAGCTGTTTAGAGCTTTAAAGATTAAAACCAACACTCTGAATTGGGGCCTATAAGTGTAGACCTTTCAGTATCAGGGTCATATAATCACCATACTGTGCATCATTTAGCAACCTAGCTGCTCCATGGTGTACAACTAGAAGAATCTGAATCCTTTTTGAAGGGTAACCCCACATAGAGTGCATTGCAGTAGTCAAGGCATGCTATAACTAAGACATGAATGACTGTTGCTAAGTCAGGACAACTCAAGTCAGTTTGTAGCTGGTGTATTAAACAGAATTGTATAGGGGCCCTTCTCATCACTGCTGTTACCTGAGAGTCCAATGACAGTAAAGAATCAAGAAGCATTCTCAGACTTCAAACCTGACCTAACAGGTAGAATGCAACCCATTCTAGGTTCAATCCCAATCCCCAAATCTGTCTTTCTATGGACCAGCAGCACCTCCATCAAGTTAGGATTTAGTTCCAGCTTGTTCACTTTCATCCACTCTAATCTAGCTCAGACAATGTTTAGTGGTCCTGACGGCTTCCTCAATGTTGAAAGACAAAAACACTGGAGCTGTATGTCCCTGGTGTCCCACTCCAAAACTCCAAATAATATCTCCCAGTAACTTATTTATTTATTCATTTATTCATTAAATTTATATAACTGCCTTTTTTGCCTAAGCAA
The DNA here is from genome assembly GCA_035047345.1 of Bradypodion ventrale. Taxonomy (NCBI): domain Eukaryota; kingdom Metazoa; phylum Chordata; class Lepidosauria; order Squamata; family Chamaeleonidae; genus Bradypodion; species Bradypodion ventrale. The sequence continues at coordinate 119,348,037 of JAWDJE010000002.1, forward strand.
CCCAAGGCGGCTCACAACATTAATTAAAACCCATGCCCGACACCGGTTAAAACCAAATACTATAAAACTCTAAAACATCCATAAAACCACCCCAATCCCCTTAAAAGAAGGACACCTGGGCAGGAGTAAATAAAAATAAAAAACTCCGGACAGGGCTAAATAAGCCAGCAGGGTGGGGTTGTGGTACCACCCAGCCTCACACCTGCTGTACCCCACACCTGTTGGCATAGCTACATTTTAAGGCCTTCCTGAAGGGGGGCAACTCCACCTGGAGGCGCAGTTCAAGTGGCAGGAGGTTCCATAGGGCTGGAGCAGATACTGAGAAGGCTCTCCTGGTCCCAAGAGATGTGCCTCCCTGGCTGATGGGACCACTAGGGAGCCCCAACAGTCCACTCTCATAGGACGGGTGATGTGGTCTCTTAAGTATCCTAGTCCACTACCATGAAGGGCTTTAAAGATCAAAACCAGCAGCTTGAATTGCACCCGGAAGCACACTGGCAACCAATGCAGATCCCGTAGCAGCAGCGAGGCACAGGAATAATGCCCGCACCCCATCACCGTATTCTGAACCAGTTGTAGCTTCCGGATGGTCATCAAGGGCAGCCCCATGTAGAGTGTATTACAATAATCCAGTCTGGATTATAGAGATGTCTTTCAACACGATCTTTCATGTATGTCCTGACAGGAAGGATCAGAAGCACTCCCCACACACACCCGGCATCCAGACATGTTGGATACCAGAGCAGTCATTGTCATTCTCAAAGCCACTCAACACCAACTCATGGCTAGCTTATGGCAGGAACACAAGAAATCGAAAGAGAGGATACAACTGTCTATTTGGGGAGTATGTTAAATTAAAATTGGGATCCCGAGGTAGAGATTAAAATATGAATAACAAAAGCAAGATCCACCTTCATAAAGATGTGACATTTGTTATGCAGTAGAGATCCAACTCTCACTACAAAGATCCAAATAGTGAGATGTTACATATCCCCAGTGTTGCTGTATGGAGTCAAAGCTTAGATATTGGCAAAAGCATCTGAAAAGAGGATCGAAGCTTTTGAAATATGGATCTGCAGACAGCTGCTAAGGATATCATGGGTTGACCATGTGACTGATCTAGAAGTGTTGTGCCAGATGGATAAAGAACAAGAACTCTTTAAGACCACTAAGCATAGAAAGCTCCAATAACTTGGGTATATAGTTCAACTTGGTCTGCAAGGAAAGATTCCTGGGAAGAGAGGCCCTGGACGTAGATGGACTTCATGGCTGAAGAACCTGTCTGGTGTGCCATGACCTCAGAAGAACTGTTCCGAGGAACACTAATTAATCCCAGGAGAAATTATTTTGGGTAGTTAAAGACCTATTCCTTCCATTCCACAGCCACCCCCCTAGGTTCTCAACAATGAAAAAGATTACTTGGGACCCACATGGACTGCAAGACAAAAAGAAGATTTTTTTTAAAAACTTAAAAACAAACCTGGTTAATTACATCTTCAGGTTTATGATGCAGAACATACACAAACAGGATTTCGACAGATAAGACTCTATAATCTTCAAAGGTAATTCTTTCAGTTGACTATTCTACACTGGAGAATTCATGGGCCAAGTGATAGGCTCAGCAAAACAATAAACTGGTGTGGCCCCTCCTACCCACTGATCAGTGGTCCAAAATGAAGAGCTCCTCTTTGTATCATACCTCCAACATCCATTAAATTGTACACTGAGAAAGTTTAAAAATGATCTCCAAAAGTTATTCTGTAACCATATACAGTACTGTACCTATAATTGCATATACTGTATGTCTGCCTGAGAATAAATCCCATTGATGTCAATGTTCATCCTACTAACATCAACAGGGTTTACTAGGTTGTTATGTTTTGAAATATGCTCTTATTTTTTATTTCATTGACTATGCAATCCTATAAATAATTCAGAAGTCTCAGTGGAACTTACTTCCCTGCAAAAATGTTTATCATAACAGCCTTACATGCTATATTGGTGTACAGCAGTGGTTCTCAACAAGGGGCCCACACCCCACAGGGGGACTTTATTTCCCAGAAGCCTAAGTCAGTACATTGGCTGATCAGTGCTTTTGGGAATTGACTTAGGCTTCTGGGAATTGAAGTCCAGAAACCAAAGGTTGGGAAACACTGGTGGAGAGAGAGAGAGAGAGAGAGCTAGTTTCTAATATGGATTCTGAATATTCACTATTTAGTGGAATATGCAAGTACAAATTTGAATGTATCAACATGAGAAAAAAAATGTAAACCGAAGGTTAAAAATCACAAATTTGTGGAGTTTACAATATAATTAGTTTAGCTGTACAGATTCTTCTTCTGCTGCTGCTGTATCTGAATCTAAATATTGGTGATCCTCATGCTGATCAGCCATGAAGACTGTCCTGAGAATATAATGCCGCGGCCTTTCATCTGCTTTCCGCATTGCAGATTGACCCCTGTACCATTGATCCAGTTCTGCAAGTCACTTTCTAGTCCTGAGCCCTTTTGGCACGCAAAGTCCTCATCGGCCCCAGGCCAGTATTGATAAAGCTGCCGCCCTCCATCAAGATGGATTTAAGTGAGATTTAATCCACTTGGGGACCATCACCCTTCCCTGTGAATTTAAGCACCCAAGCCATTAGTCCTCAGGGCTGTCATGTTAATTAACTGCCACCTGACATTCGGCATTGAGTCACTGGCAGTATGGCCTACTCTATTACCATAGCAGGATAACTTAGCCAGACTCCTGGATTATACAACTTTATTCAAGTCAAAATTACAATAATTTATCTGGAGACTTTCATGTCTGAGAAATCATACTTGCAATTCTATCCCATATTTACACACATATTTAAAATAAAAACCACCAAAGAATTCCCTCTTCTAATGACATGCTCTCCCTAGTGAACAGTTTGTTCCTCAAAATGAGCAATACAGGTAATCTGTAATGCCTGAGAAACCTTTAGAAATCCCGCATAGTTCTGGAAAAGGCAGAAAACCCAAGACATAAAAAAGCATTTTAAAAAACCTAAATTGGGTCGTGTACAACTCCAGGTTAAAACTGGAAAGTAAGACTGATCATAAGAATGATCATAGAGGATCAGACCAATGATAGGCTCAGCTAATGTTTTAGAGTATTATCCTGTCTCTGACATTTCCCACTGCTTTGTAGACATAATTCCACTGCATTACAGCATACCTAAGCTGTGTAGCATTATGACAAGAGGCTAGTGAGATTTAAAAGCTGAACTTCTTTGTATTTTCCCATAATGCATCATCAGAGCATGTTGTTAACCTAAAAGTGCATGCCATGGGCACAACCAACTCAAAACTAAGCATCATAAAACCCCACAGATTTCTACAGGAGACAGTTAAGTACATGCAAAATTAAGAAAAGTTCCTGCACTACATTAAAAGCTAGTAGGATTATTGTGGCAAAGTGACTTCAGATATGCATAGAACCAGGTCAGTTGACAGGCCTTATGTTGATCCCTTAGAAGTAATCAAAGGAATGAGAGCTGCTAATCCTTTTCCAAGGTGGAGATAAGTACTGTAAGGCTTTATTACCAGGTTTTAAAGGCAGTGATGGTATACAGTGTCTTGGAAAACCAAAAATGACAATTCTTCAGGTCATGCCTACAAATTGTTTGTGTTTTTAATACTTAGACATTTATCCAGATACAGAAGTTTCTTAGAAAACATTGCCACTGAAATGTTGAGAGATATTGAGAAATACTTTTTTTTTTGGGGGGGGGGGGTTGTCCACAAATTATATATAGAAGTTTGTTTGTTTGTTTAGTTACAATAAAATTAGTGTCATCATCTCCCCCCTGTGCAACTTTGATCCAGGGTCAGCCTTATAAAAGTATGGTCCACGCACACACCCAATGATCTTTCTAATGAAAATGAAATCAGAAGATTGTTTTGAAAGCTTCTGCATTTGGTGCATTCTACTGAGATGGCTCAAGTGGTTAAGATGCTGAACTCACTGACTGGAAGGTCAGAGCTTGATTCCCGGGTAGTGCATGATGGAGTGAGCTCCCGTCTATATCCCAGCTCCTGCCAACCTAGCAGTTCGAAAGCAAAAAATTGCAAGTAGATTAAATAGGTACCACTTCAGTGGGAAGGTAAACAGTGTTCCGTGCACTCTGGTGTGGAGGCATGCCTGCCACATGTCCATGGAAATATCTGCTACAGAAAGCGCTGGCTCTTTAGCTATAAAGAGAGATGAGCACTGAACCCTAGAGTCAGATATGACTGGCTTTCGAGCAAGGGCGACCTTTACCTTTACCTACAGACATTGAAGGGAAGGACTCACATTTTTAGGATAAATGTTTAGGATAAACAGCAGGAAAAGGGTGGGAAAAATACTGATTTAATTTGTATTTTACACACATCTCCAGATAATTAGACACTGGAGTGCACAAATGTGTATGACGTGAGCATCTGTTCAAGATATGGTCCTACCAACACACCACATGACCCTATGGGTCTTTACATCTGCAAAGAAACCCAGAATTGCAAAGGAAGAAACTAACCAAACTCCCCTACATATGTAAGACTCTACAGCAGGGGTGGCCAACCTGCAGCCCGCAGGACCATTTCATGTGGCCCGCTGCTGCCCTTGCCACTACTGGAAGCAGAAGCGGATGCATTTTTGATAGCCATAAAATGCACCTGCACATGCATAAATGCACCCACACCTACCGTAAACACTTCCATAAATGCAATGACGACTGTCGTAAACGCATTTATGACAGCCGTGGACGTGTTTTATGGCAGCATTTTACAGTGGGAGGAACCACATGACCGGCCCACTCAGCTGTCCGGAGGGCGTGGCCTGCCCCGTGGTGTGAAAAGGTTGAGAATCCCTGCTCTAGAGGAAATCCAGAGAATAGCTTCATCCCTATATTTGAAAAGCAACCTCCAACAAACACATCTAAGTGAAGGAGGATTTTAACAGACAATTGCTGTGGAAGAAGTTAGCGAAAGCTTCCATTGATCCCCGTCTTTTGTTTTTGATACAATCGCTGCATGGTAATACTATCATTAGAGTAAAATGCAGTGTGCAAGGCCATCTGTCAAAACCTATCAAAACAAGAAGGGGAGTAAGGCAGGGCTGTGTCCTCGCCCCAACATTGTTTAATATTTACATCAATGACATTGTTGAACATCTTCACCATAGGGATTTTCATTTGACAAAACTGGACCGCAAGCATATTCCAATCCTGCTTTATGCGGATGATGTGGTGATGCTTACTAAAGCACAAATTGGGATGAGCAGGGCATTGCGAGCGCTATCTACCTATTGCCTCCAAAATCAGCTGGAAGTCAACTTTTCCAAGACAAAAATTATGGTGTTCACCAACAAACCTAAAATGCATGCTTGGCATCTAAACTAACAGGAAATCGAGCAGATACATCATTACAGATACCTGGGGGTAATTTTTCAACCAAATGGTTGTAGAAACCTCCACACTATGCACCTTGCCACAAAGGCAAAAAAAAAAAAAGTGTTGGTGCAATACAGAATATTTTTTTTGGAAGAAGGGTGGTGGGAATATAATTACTGCCCTCAAGTTATTTATGGCCAAACCTCTCTCTCAAATGATTTGTGGGGCACCTTTTAGTGTTGACACAAGTATTAACCCCTTAGAGATTATTTATTTTATTTAATTTATTAGTCATATTTATATATGCCGCCCACTCAGGTAGAACCCGACTCAGGGCGGCATTACAACAAGTTCTAAAACAGATAAAAACACTTTAAAAAAACCATATCCCACCCACTTTAAAAGACTCACCCATCCCACCCACTTTAAAAAGAAGAGAGAGTTCTTAGTTGTTTACATAAGCCAGCAGGCAGGGCCCGTTATTGAAGCAAAATTCTTAAGGTCAATCCTTCAGATCCCAACTAGTATTTCTAATGCAGCTGTGAGGTTAGAAACTGGTGTATACACTGTGCAGGTGAGGTTATTGATAGGTGCTTCAATGTATTGGTTAAAACTTTTATTCTCCCCTTCTGGACTACTTAACTTAATATGGTCTGAACCCACAGTAGCTACATGGATTTCTACTTTGGAAAGGATACTGGCATCATATGGCCTCTCTAAGCATTATGTTATTCCCCCTGGGCTCATTCGCGCTAGAGAAATAATCAAACAAAGTATTTTTGATATTCATTAACAAATGGATCTAAGTAAAGTTACTTCCCCTTTGTTCGATTGGTTGATTTCTAACGAGGCCAGGCCCTCAACTACACTGAGCAATCCAGATCATAGCCGATCTTTTATTCTCCTTCACTATAACATGCTCCCTTCGGCTTTTAGGGAGGGACTCTTCAAGAAAATCCCTGTACAAGAGCGCATTTGTCTATGTCAATTCAATAGGGTTGAGACAACTGAACATGTGCTTTTGAAGTGTCCTTTATAGGACAACCTTAGAAGAGAGCTTTTTGCCGCATTCCCACAGCTGGTGGCTAGTAACAATAGAGTGTCTAGAGTCCTATTGTCAGATAGGTTTAATGATCTGATGGCCTCTGTGGTCAGATTTGCCTGGAGGTCAACTTGTATACATAGAAATAAGGTGAAGCTGCTCCTGTGCGAGGCTAATAGTTTATAGAAAGGTAGAGAGTCTACCCTAGTGATTTCATGTTACTGTATCTTGATCTAAGTGTACATAGATTAACAGTGCCTGTTAATCAAGTCATATAGCTGATTTTAAGTACTGACTTGTTTTATATAAGATTGTTTTATTATATCCAAGATTATATCTAAGTTGTTTGACATTTTAAAGTTTTAACTTAGCTGAAATGGTTAACTCGAAAGTGGTATGCAACCCCAGTTTGAGAAATGTATATTTTTCAACCGGACCACGAAGGAAATGAGATATTGTGGTTGCCCTATTAGATGGTATCTGTTTGACTTTTTGTATTATAACTGGCCTTTGGCCATAACAATAAAGAAATTTGAATTTGAACATAAAATAAAGTTAATTATTGCCCAATGGGGCATAACTTAGTCCTCTAATTTAACTAAAACCTACTGTAAAATATCCTTTGCATATACTGTATAGCTAGCTTGATTTTAAACTGGTTTTCTGTTGAGGGTAACTTCAACATTCATGAAACAGCAAAAGCATCCAGGGAACATTGTAATATGCTACTTTGTGGTTTCAATGTACTGGCAACTAAAAGCTTTTAAAATTATGAAAGAAATTATTAAAAGAATTACCTTACAGTATTAATAAAAAAATATTTAAATATGAAGGGCTGCGCTGGGAAAACCTGCTCATTGTAACAAGTAACAAGACTTGCAAATTAAGTGTTCCATGTTAACATCCACAAATCCAATATTAAACTCACCAATGTGCTAAGAACAATTACATTTGCCTGCCTTATCCTGAAGAATGGTACTGTACTGTAAATTATATTCATATTACTTCTTCTTCATAAACTAGTTATATATGCATCCCAGAAGGGAGAGAGGGAATTAAAACTTTTAGGAGTATCCAGTATACTCTCTTAGAGTTAACATTTGAGATGATAGCTGTGATAGTCTGTGTTTCAAGCATATCAGAGAGTAAACAAAACAAAAAGAAAAAAGTTGTGGCAGTTTTGAAGAATGTTAGAGCTATGTTTTTGCAGAGAATCCAGATGTCTTCATTCAGGGGACTACTAATGTTCCAAAGAAACCTCACTATGATATATACCAATCTCTTGTACTAGAACAATATAATAATGTCCACAGCTAGTATGCCCTACTTTTAATAGTCACACAAATGCATTTCGTAAGGAGTAATGGTATAATATCAGACTTTCAGCAATAACCATGGTTGGTATTAACTTAATGCCATGGTTAATGTGAAACAGGAAAGAGAAGGAAAAATATACATGAACAAAGAGAAAACATAGGAAGAGGATATGAATCTGCAGCTCACTACCAGTCATTAGAAGATCACCAATTGTCTGCATAAGTAATTATGAACGGATTTATTGGATTTATAGTGAATCCATATGTCATTCTTAAAGTATCTCAAATAATATTTAAAAACATTGCCTTCAGTAGTTCAGGAGGCATGTGATTGCTTTTCAAGGCAGGATGATCCTTTTCCTTTTCTAGAAAGTATGCAACAGCCTACAAACTCAAGGACCATCTTAGATCCTAGTCCAGGGCTACCACTAGAATTTTACTTTCCATTTCCTTGACTTTCCCCATCTAAGGTTTTTCAATTCCCTGACCACTATTCAAATATAATCTTTACATATAAAATGGTGGATGGGCCGTGCGTGTCCGGCATGTGTGGCCAAACCCAGCCCAACCATCCTGTACCGAGCAGGCCACACTTACCTTATGTCCCTGTTAGCATCGCCGCAAGGATCCGGACACCAAGAGTGGGGCAACTGCCCCATGAAAACGAACAAAAAAAACTACGAGGACCAGTGTCCTCCATGCCGCACCACCCCTCAGCCAATCAGGTTGAAGGATGCGAATGTGGAGGAGGCCAGGAAAGCCGGCGCGTGCATAAAAAAACCGGCCAATGCATGAACCACTTCCCTCCAGGAGATGAAGGCCGAGAATGGTACTCCGTTCTTGGCCTTTGTCTCCCGGAGGGAAGCCATCACCTTCCACAGAGGGCAGGGGCCAAAAACTTCGGCACCCACCCACCGAAGAAAACGAACCGCTTTCCTCCAGGAGAAGGCGCAAGGCAGGGATCCGCCAGGGTAGGCTCCTCCCCTGATGGATTGCTGTCTCTCGCCCTAGAGAATGGCAAGGGCGAAAGGCAGAAATCCATATGGGGAGAAGCCTACCCTGGCGGATCCCTGCCTGTCACCCTTACCATGTCTTTGCCCGAAAAAATACCCCGAAACATAAACCCCCCCAAACCAGCCCAGCAAGGCAGGGCAAAAAATGCTAGTCCCAAGATAAAAAATTAAAGGTTATACTACATTAATTAAAGGCTCAGAAGGTCTTCAACAACTGCAATTTGAAGGAAAAAAATAGTATAGCATGTAGAAACCTTATGACAGTATTTTTCTTGAAAACTATGCTCACCTTGTAGAGTGAAGCCCAATCTTGCTCTTGTCATGTCCACTACCATATCAGGTGGTAGTTAATGCTTTTGGTGATGGTGTTAAGGAGAGGTACTATCATGACAGTAGGGGTACCAGTCCGAATTTGCCTTAGACCAAGTGTGGTACCAAGGATAATTAGTTACACATACTTAGTGCAACACTACTAATATTGAGATGATAATCAACAATCTCATATGTAGGAAGGGAAATATGAATCACATTGGTTGTATTTCCAATGTGAATTAACAGAGAAATGGGAACCAAAGGAGACCAGTGAATACTCTACTGATTGTGGTAAAGATCTCAAATGGTATCTGCAGAAATGTGGATCAAACAGGACAGATGGACTATGCAATCTGGGTACGACAGCAGTGCACTGGTGGAAAGGCGAATGCAAATGCATTGATTGGTCTATAGATACAGATTTCTCCATGAATCCTCTCTTGTAGCAAGATGGTCGAAGCAGTCTAAAAGTCCCCAGTTGTATCTTGGCGCATGTGTACAGGAAGGCTTGAGAAGTTCATTAGGATTATCTCTGAGGAAGGTGATGATGAAGACCATTTAGGAATTTGTGGTCTTGATGGCGAAATCTGTATGCTAGAAAAATTTGGTTTATGGGATCACAAAGAAGAATCAACATCTTTAAGTTTATGGCCCTTCTTTCTTTTCTTCTCCTCAGGTTCAGTTGTCAGGGCATCCTGAGATATATTTCCTAAGCTTCCACTCCAGTACTAATAATAAACCAGTCATGTACACAGATGGAACTGCCAATGCTGAAAATGGTGTGGATGGAAATCAAGTTGAAAGTGTTGAAGGAAGGGATATGGCTAATGTGGAGGGCTCAAACTGGAGGTCATTTAGCCTTCAACAGGAAAACTAAATTTTTCTAGAGCTCTCAGTCTGATCTTTCTGTACTTCTGAACTTTGTGTGTAAAAAGAAAGCAGATATTATAAGATTGGTGTTGTGGATCTTCCCACAAGAACATGCCCTTAAACGTCCTCAGGTAACGGGATCTTAGTTAGAGCACATATATAATTATAAACTTCCAGGGCAAAATTAGAAGCCTGAGTAATCACAGCTTCATACAATTTATCAATCATGTCAGTATATGTTTGGGTAGCAAAGCAAAGCAATTAAACTTGTATTTTGCCTCATAATGCTTAGTTCACAGAGCAATTAGCATTTTGCCCCCCAGCATGCTGAGTACTCATTTTACTGACTTCTGAAGGATGGAAGGCTGAGTCAACCTTGATCCCTGGTCAGGATGGAACTCACAGTGTTCAAGATAAAAGCCTTACCAATGTTGTAATAATTCTAGGCAACATCAACTTGTATATTTCTACAAGCTTTGTTAATAAACAATGCTTCTATAAGCACAGAATTACTGCAAAGTAAATATCCAAAAGTCATAGCATAAAGAACTGTAGGCAGAAAAACTTTAAAAATATGAAAACAGATGTTACTTTACAAACTGAGGGAGACTGCTAGATGATCAGATGTGCACAGTAGGGAGGTATCACTCATGATCCCCCCCCCCGGTGGTCTAGAATGTTCTAACGGGTTTTGCACAGGCACAAAAACACCCATCTGTGTGTATTAATGAATGACCACTTGAAGAACCACACTTACAACAGGCAAGTATTCTGTTCTTGTCTTTCATCATCTGGATCAACATCTCTACATCTATTCCAAAGTCTTTTAGCAGCTTCTCTACCCATTACAGATCTTTGCTTGCTTCTGCTGGGATAATGAATTCAGATTCATTGGAAGACAAAGCTTCAATATCTTGTTCATTACTTGCCCAAGAAATAGGCCCATCACCATACACAAACAGGAACCCATTAGTGGACTTATACTCTATGCCATTCTCTGCCCAATCTGCATCTGTGAACCCTGCAAGCTTTGAGTTTAATTTTTTAATTTAATTTAATTTTAATTTAATAGCCATATTTATATATGCCGCCCACTCAGGCAGAACCTGACTCAGGGCAGCATTACAACAAGTTCTAAAAACACATAAAAACACTTTAAAAGACCCATATCCCACCCACTTTAAAACACCCATATCCCACCCACCCATCCCACCCACTATAAAAAAGAAGAGAGAGTTCTTAATTGTTTACATAAGCCCGCAGGCAGGGACCGTGTTTTTGCTGGCCGGCAATTTTAACTTCATAGTTTTAACTTTAAGTTCATAGTGGGACTTTAAAATATCTAGCTACTCTTTTAATACCTTTTCAATCATTCTGCGCTGGTAAACTAACTTTTCTATTCAGTATTCCTATAACAGTAGCTATGTCTGGTCCACTAGTGATTGTTAGGTACAAGTTTTCCTATAGCTGTTCAATACAGAGGTTGGTAGAGGTTCACTTTCCTCTCTACCTTCCAAAAAGCTGGTTGATATCAGTGTAGCAACAGTGTGGCCCTCTTGAAATCCTAGTATCTCTTCAAGCTCATTTATCTTTTGTTTTTAGTTCAGCAAATATGAGCCATTTACCTGCCTTTCAATTTGAATGTCAAAATAGTATGTTGCATCCCCTAATGCTTTTATTTCTACCATTTGTTAAGATGGTGTACAAGGTCTTTATAATCTTGTTCCCACATTTTGTTGTTGTTCAGTCGTACAGTCGATTCTGACCCTTTGCGACCCTATGGACCATTGCCCGCCAGGCACCTCTGTCTTCCACCATCTTCCTCAGCCCACCCAGCTCTGTGCCCATTGCATCTACAATACCATCCAGCCATCTCATTTTTGGCTGCCCCCTTCTTCTTCTGCCCTTGACCTTTCCTAGCATCAAGGCTTTCTCAAGTGAATCCTCTCTTCCCATTTGATGTCCAAAGTAGTTTAGCTTCATCTTTACTATTTGACCTTCTAATGAGCAGTCAGGGTTGATTTCTTCTAGGATCGATCTAGGATTGATCTATTTGTTCTCCTCACTGTCCAGGGTACTCTCAAAACCAGAGGGTCCTCTCCTCCGACACCACTTCTGCGCTCAGCTTTCCTAATGGTCCAGCTCTCACAACCATACTTTACCACCGGGAAGAATAAAACTAAACTGCGCATTTCTGCTTCCACAAACATTGAACTGCATCACCTTGCTTGAAACCTTCTTGCAGCAGCATCTTCTTCCAAACAGGCCTTTTTTTACTTTGATGACAAAATAATATACTGTATAAATGCAGTCTTCCCATCTAGGTGTTTGATTTGCATTTTTGGAAGCTGTTAAAACTTGGAAGCATTCTTATAGTTTGCTTCAGAGCATCATTTTCATCTAAGTCTTCTCCACACTTAAGCAGAACCTCTTTGACAACCAGTCCTGCCTTGTAGCACTCTACCTCACCTTGAAGACCATTTACACTCAATGGCTTTCTTGTTTGGTAGTAGCTTGATTAGTGCTCACATCTCATTTTTGTATAGAGATTCTATTTCTTCTCTTGAAACTTGCCTCCATCTGGTTGCTTCAGCTGCTGGCATGTGTTCAAATTCTTCTCATTCATTAATGATAACCTTATGAAGTTGATCAGTTGGGGAAGTGAGGCAGCTTGATGGGTTGTGATGAACATTGGATGGATGGCTCTGGAGCATCTTCTGGCACAAGTGCCTCTTCAACAAATTGGACATCTCCATCCCCTTCTCTTGGTGTACTGCTCTCATCTGGTGTGTCCTCACCTTCCTGCTATATATTTAACTGAGGCTGGAAAGGCTTTGACTGTGCTATACCTAGTAGAGGGGTGGTATATAAGTGTGATTGCTTTGCTGTACTAAAATGGCTATTTGATTTGCAGTGCCCTTTCACTCATTTACCAACATTGTGAAGTGGCTAAATAAGACAGCCATTTTAGGATATTGGCAAATTAATCACTCCATGAAGGCACTGTAGTGAAAAAAATCCTCTACTTCATGAAGGGCCTGAAGAAATGGGGGGAGGAATAATTTTCATACTGGGCAGCAAATATCACTTCATCATTTTTTTAAAAAAAGATAAATGAAAAGTTTCATACTGGAAGCTTGCCAATTTGGCTACTGGTATGCCTCTGTGTGTGTACATGTGTGCATATACACAAAGATATTAATATTTGAATATACTAGGATCTGTCAGAGTTCCATTCAAAAACAAAATTCTCCTCTGTGGAGCAGAATGTCTGCTGTGGAAAAATGAGCTTTCTTCTGATCCCTCAAGTCACATGCCAGCAATATAAGAGAGGAAGCATAAACTGAGACCCTACAACCTGATACTATGGTCTTTTATTGAGGATGAAACTTTCTGTATATTCATCTTGACTCAACTCTTTTGTAAACCATGCCAAACCAGATATCATTCTTAATTTCATTTTAGTTGCTTCAAACACTCATTACCCTCAGAAGGCTTGATCCAAAAGTTTGGCATTAGAAGTACAAACTGACTCATAAATGAATGAACAAAATTAATGACTTACAGAAAGATGTGTGATTTACCATACATGCAATCTCATTCTGTGGTATTTCATCATAACTAATTATTTAAAATAATAATAATAAACCAGATTAGGTTTTTGGTTTATATGCCATTTAAAAAAGTTTAATTATAAAGTTTTTAGGTGGTTTCAGAATAAGGAGATTGAGTGGTTAATGGAAAATATTTATTAAACACATTTTTAAAAGCTTGATAGGAGTTAAAATCTTGGTTGTAGCTTGTTTACTCATGCATAGCAAGTTTTTATTGAGAAAACACTATGCTTGCAAAAACCTTTATATTTTCTAAACTTCTTAGTGTATTATTCACCCTATCTTTTACACATTTTAAGCTCTTCGGCATTATAGGAGAAATCATCTGCTACACACTTGCCTTAAGCAAAAGCAGTTCATAAGCTTTGCCCTTAATCTCTCTTCCAATTTCCTTCCAATTAGAAACAATCTTTCCCCAATACTTTAATTAATACTTAAACATTAAAATATTAGGTATTATGGCAGAAATCATCTGTTATATACTTGTATCCAGAAGACCCGGTTTATAAGCTCTTGCCCTTAATCTTTCTTCCAGTTTTCTTCTATTTAAAAAACAATCTTGTCCCAATACTCTAATTAATGCAAATGATATTCGTGATTAGTTGGTATTATGCTAATCTGGATCCAGAATTTACCTAAATCTGCATGGTGTTGTCTGAGTACCAGATTGCTTTGGGTTTCTTAGTAAAATTACATTAGCCTGCCAGCTGTACAAAACAACATGATAGAATAGAAATCCGAGCAAATAATCAAGATTACATTAGTTTTGTTTCTTAATGAACAACTGTTTGCATTAGGGATTACAGATAAATTATGGTTTTCCTCTCTGTTCTGAAGAAGCCAGGCATCTGTTAAGAGACTTCTTTTTTCCTGACTTGCCGAAATAGATTGGAGAAGACTAACAGAATAAGAGAAGAGTCTAATATTTCATGTCATTGAATTTGTTCCATTCCAAAGCAATCATCACTCTGAGGACCTCTGCTCAATCCTGAATTTATCCTTCAACTCTTCCGTGGAATTCAAAGGATATAGTAGTGAATATTTCAGGGAAGGAACTAGTCACTCTTCTCCTTTTATTACATGGGGATATATTGCACAACTGTTGGCTCTTACACCTGTGTTCTTCCAAATTCCTGGCATTTGATAGAGATGGAATATGACCAGTGAAGATTACACATGGTACATATGATTTACACCTAAAACCCTTTTTAATAAGGAGCCAGCACAAAGCAGCATGGGTTAAACTAACTCAGGGGTGCCCAAACGTTTTGGGCTGCGGGCCAATCACATGATTTAGGAAGCCGGTCGCTAAGGCCAGAGGGGCGGATGTGGCCCCTGATGTCAATTCATCTGGCCCATGAAGCCCTCTTCCCTCCTGGGAGCAGAAATAAAACACACCCAGACAGGCACATTTTACTTCCAATTACAGGAGCGACGAGGGCTTCGCGGGCTGGATGAATTGGCATCAGAGGCTGCATCCGGCCCCCGGGCCATAGTTTGGGCACCCCTGCTCTAACTCTTCTTCCATATAATTCAAAGTATATGCTGTTTATAATTTTAAAATGTCTAGAGATTTCAATGAATACTGATTTAAGAACTCTAACACCATTTTCAATAGAACACATCTGTATTTCTGCACATTCAATCCTGTTCAGGCTTAATACTAATTATTTATTATTCTGTTTGATATTATTTTTCTACTTGATTCTTCCTGTATACAGGTTTACTTATTCTTCCATTCACTAATCTCATCTCCAGAACTCACAATGAGATAGCTCATTATTGCTAGTCAAATGTAGGACGCTGATAGGAAAGGAAATCCCTTCCCTCCTCCCTGATACATTTGTCATTGTAAATCTATACTCTCTACCTATTAGGTACAAGTGAAAAGTTAATTGCAAATGAATCTATATAGTGTACAGAAGAGGAAAAGCCTTCTAAAGCACAAAGTACATGTTGAATATGAGCAACAAAATACAGATGGAAAAGATGTTGCATACTTATTTGCATTTCAGCTGCTAACTGAAATTTATCACATTTTTCTGAAACAAGTTCTGCATTCAAAGCAATGCAAAGGAATAGGAGTCCCACCTGCTGAGGAATTCAGCACTCAATTAGATACACTTTAGCACCAAGTAGCAGACTATAGATCAAATTAAATATATAATATCTTAAATGACAAATTTAGGGATACCATAACAGATTCAAATGGCACAACAAACAAATTTGTTTTAGAGTAAGTAAATTACATGCACATAGAGAAAGATGATACATGAGAAAATCTCTGGAACTATTATTAACATGTGCAATTTAAAAGAATCTGGTAATTTTTCTTTTCCATTACAGGGGAAGATAGACATTTGCTCACTATTAGTTGAACTCAAGCTACATTCTTATTTTTGAATCCTTGGTCTTTTCCAGTAATGTTCTAATATCTATGTTGCTGTATTCTGAGTCCTAGTTTCTTGTAAGGAAAAAGAAAAACTATACCCACCATACTGGCATGCCTTTTTTTCATTCTGCAGAAATGTATATTCATACACTTTCAAATGTGTGCTAAATAAAAAACCAAGATCCCATTGAAGCTCCCAAACAGACAGTACTTGAAGTTGCTGAAAACTTTGCACGCCAAGTTCAAGAAATCCAGCCACCAAACTCAGCCATCCTAGTTGTTATTTAGCAGCAGCTTCAATATAACTGAAGAGCAGATTAATCTCCCTTTATTGGATATTGTCATTTCTGTTCAGTGCTCTTTTCTAACACTGCTAATTCAAAGGTAGAGTTTTAAAATGTTCTTCACTAGATTTATTTAAACCTTTTTTGTTTGTAATTCCAAAATCAGTACTGATCTCCCAACAGCTGTAATTCATAAAAGATTATTGAAGGATAAGGAGACTGAAAAAGGAAGTGAGAAATTCAATGTGTCTGTGTCATTATATTAAAACAGACATTTCACAAAAAGCAAAAGAAAATCCTTTAGTTGTATGGTTAGTATTTAAGATGGTATATCTACTTAAATCAGGGGTGCCCAAACTATGGCCCAGGGGCCGGATGTAGCCCCTGGGCCATAGTGAGACCCCAAACCATGTGACCTGCCCGCAGCCCAAAAAGTTTGGGCACCCCTGACTTAAATGATCTAATAACTTAAAAGATGAAAGCACTGTGGAACTGAAAGATGACAGCAATGTTTTGTGCATAAATCAGCTAATAAATCATATGCATAAAACATCCAACTAGATATTTTTATAATTTACTTCCATATTGTTCATTATACGTTATTTCCGATTTTATTTTTATTATTGTGATGTTTAGTACCTGCACCAAAAGTGTGGGGTATAAATGTAGTCAGTCAATCTTTCATCTGGGATTGGTATGCTGGTAAGTGACAGGTCAATAAACCTATAACCCAAATCCTTAGAACTTTTTGGAATGTGAAACAGTACCATGACTGAAGAGTAGGGATGACCGAACAGCATGGAGAGGTCAGGGTTTAGATACAAAGGATGCATTGTTTGAAGAAGATCTCCCGTGCAATGTACACTCACTCTATACTGGTAACTTCATACCTATCCAGGTCACAAAGAAGTAGTAAATGAAGACAATACTATTTGGTAGTTTACCTAGCAACAGACCTCAAATTGAATGTGAAAAATAAAAGTTTCATTCCACTATTACATTTTGGCAAATTCACTAAAGAAGTCAAAGTAGTTTAGTACTATGAGATTCAACAGTTCTTAACCATATTACTTCACATTATCTAACACTGTAAACTGGCTCTAGGGCTGCAGATACATCTGCCACTATACAAGACTTGTAGAGTCCCATTTAAAGGAAGATAACATTTTGATTTATTTATTTATTTAATAAATTTGCATTGCTGCCCCCTCGCCGAAGTGACTCCAGGCGGCTCACAAGATGACATAAAAACATCCTCAATAAAAAATCATCTAAAACCAATCCATTAAAAACCCACCCACCCCAAACCACAGAAGAGGAAACAATTTATACGAGCCAGTAGGCAGGGGTCACCTCCCCATTGGTGCCCCACACCTGCCTTGCCAGACAGGTTTTAAAATCTTTCCTAAAGGGCAGCAATTCCGTCTGGAGCTCTATCGGCAGGAGGTTCCATAGGGCTGGAGCGGACACGTCGAAGTCCCTCCTCCTTGGGCTAGAGACGAACCACTCTAGCCAATGGTACAGTTAGAGAGCCCCACCGGTCCACTCTGGTTGGACGGACAGACATTCTTGGGGAGACACGGTCTGTTTGATGCACAAGAGGAAGGAGAACCATCACCTCAATATCATATATGTCTCAGGAAGAGAAACGTTTCTTCAGGAATTATTAAACTGGCAGAGAAAAAGGGCATGAAAGCATCAATGGTGGACATGAAACATACAGAGCACATATGAAGAGTACTCTCGCAGCCCATTCCTATGTTCTGAGGAATAAGAAACAATACAATTCTAGTTCAGCCATATATTCCCAACCCTGTTACCAGTGTAGATTCCATTCTTGTGCTGACACTACAGAACATCCATTAACACTTTTGGTTTTTTAGCATAACTAAAACAGTGTTATGCTCAAAGATCAATGGAACATAGTAATCCAGCTTGTCCCACTTAGTATTAAACCTAACTGTAAAAGTATTACCCACACTTGGTATTTTCCAGATCTATATTATTGTACCACTAGGTTATTGCCATTATATGAAAGGTTTTCTAAGGCTAGCAGCATTGCTGTGTAATTGCTACCTTTTAGAAACATATAATAGGATAATACAGTTAGGTTTAATACTAAGTGGGACAAGCTGGATTACTATGTTCCATTGATCTTTGAGCATAACACTGTTTTAGTTGTGGTACAAGCTTACAAAGCAAGGAGTAAGATCTAGTTGCAAAAGTGAAACCATTTTTAAAGATATTCCAGTAGAATAAACAAAACAAAACAAAAACAAAGACATTTAGCACTTTGAAGACTGTTATATTTTAATGTTAGCTTTCGTAGATCAAGTTCACTCCGTCAAACTTGATCCATGAAAACCAACATTAAAATATAATAGTTAGTCTTCAAAGTGCTACATCTGTTTTTGCTTTGTTTTGTTTATTCTCTGATGTGCTTGAAACACAGACTAACATGGCTACTATTTAAAAAAAAATCATTTTAAAAGAGTTAAGACTGTTTTCAATTGCAAAGATAAAATTGTAAATTGAGTTATGATCTGGAAGTTTGTACTTCATGTGCATGATTCCACAATGGAAGAATACTTCACTGCTGGTTAGAAGAAGCCTTGATTTAGAATTATTAATACACAACTCTATCCTAGGATTGGCACTCAGAGGTGTTTACCTGTGAAATCAAGGCCAGATTGGTGAGATCAAGACTGTAAAAATGTTGTCACTTCTTCTTCCATGTCTAGGTCAGATGTCAAACTGAATTCATCCCGTCATTCCTTCAGCCTGAACTAGTGTGAGAAAGATTAGCCATCTCAACAAGGTTACCATTGCATGGGGTATGCCCGATTGTGGCTCAAAAAATACCACAATCTTCAACTAGGCTCTTTCTGTGTACCCTGATGAAGTGTAAGAATCATTTCATTTATCTACAAAATGTCAGTTGAACAACATAGAAGGAATGCGTGGCGAAGCATCATGGCCGCCGTGCGCTTTGCTGGCCCCGGCCCCTAGAGCCAGGCACTTTGGCCACACGAGGGGGTGGAGTGGAGCTCCCCTTTAAAAGGGGAGGCTTCGCACGCCCTCGCCAGCTTCAAATTTTATAGGCTGGGCCAAGGGTGCGTTTGCCCTCCACCCCCTCCCTAAATGACAGTATGACTACTTTTGGTCGCTTCGGGGCCGGATGGGAATTTTTGCTTGAACCTGCATTGGCCCCTTGGTTCTTGTCGTTTTTGCCCATCCCACACTGTTGCTGATGGTTGAGTTATGGGGTAATAATTTTGTTGTTATTGATTGGTCACTTTGGCGGCTAGCACTGGTAAGGAGAAAGTGGATGACCCCTAGGATCCGGCAGGTACGCAGTTGGTTGGCCACCTGAAGGACAAGGTAGAGGGAATGTTGGGTGGGCCAACCAAAGGCGGACCATGAACAAGGTGATGCTATGCTCAAGACAGCCTGCAAAACCTTGAGAGTTCACCGGATGCATGTCAGAAGCTGGAGTCAACAAGTGGCATTCTCACTTGGGTCAACAATTTGTTTAATTAAGTAAACAAATTGATACAATGTGGCTAATTTAAGAGCTGTAGTAGCAGCTAGTCCTTACCAGTGCTATTTCGGCCCATTTGCCTTAACAAAGTTAAGAAAAGTTACAAGTTAATAAAGTGGCCCAATTTTAAATCCATCATAAGTGTCCGTCTCGTTATTGGGGAGTGGGTCCGGCAAAGATCATGGCTTGGTTTCCAACCTTGCTTTTGTGGACAGGATCATTTCTTGGGGAAATAAGGAAGTGTTTTTTGTTTTTTTGTCAATACTCCCCTCCCCTAAAACATGTTGGGGAGAGAAGAGGAAAGGAAAGGGGAGAATAATCAACAGACTTTGAATTTAGGTAGAATGCTGAGGTTATTTTTTGCCACAGGACACAATATAAAAAAACTATCTGTGTGCTTATTTGTATGTATTATGTGCTTTCAAGTTGCAGCTGGCTTGCAATGATCCCGACAGAGCTTTCAAGGTAAATGAGATAGTTAAGAAGTAGTTTACCAGTGCTATCCTACCAGTGAGTTTGCATGGCCAAGTAAGGATTCAAACTCAGGGCATTTGAGTTCTAGTATATCATTCTACCCATAGCAACACACTAGTAAATTAAAAATAAGTGGATGGAGAAACAGCTAAATTACCCACCCATCCACCACACACACATAAAAATCAAATTCCCCAGAGTCTTATACGCTATTGAAGTTCACTGAGCTTTTCATTTCAGTTTCTCCCCTTAATCTCGCCCAACTGATTGAACTCCTATTGCCCAGCATAGTAAGTCATACCAGAGGCATAATAAATCAGTGAGGATCATAGCTGTCAAGTATCCCTTATTGGCCAGGAAACCCCCTTATTTTACCCTCTTTCCCGCCATCATCCCTTATTAATTAGACTGCAATGCCCTATTGCCGCCATTGGAGGGCAGCACAGGATATACATAGATGTCAAGTATCCCTTATTTGCTGGGAAATTTCCCTTATTTCCAAATCCAAAACTTGATAGGTATGTGATGAGTTAACTCCTCCTTAAATTCCATTGATTTAGATACACCTACTCTAGTTGCACCTATTCTAAAGTTCTGTTAATTCAAATGAGCATACTCTAATTGCAACTTACTTTAGCATCGTAAATCACAACTAGAGTAGATGTATTTTATAGAATTTTTGAGAAGCTAGTTCATCTCAATTCTGCTTAGTCAATGGACCTACTCTAATGTGACTTGCTGTGCTAAGTAGTAGGATTTCAGCCATTGTGCCTCACCAGTCTTTTCTAGAAGAGTTTAGTTTGTCAAAACAGGGAATGAGGATAGAACTGGAAAGTCAAGGAACTATGGAACAAAGGCTGAAATCTAATTGCCTAGGCATATGGGTGTAACTCAAAGCAAAAAAAAAAAGGGGGGGCAGGATCACTGAAAAATACTTTGAATCCACTTGTGCTATTTGTGGTGCAAATCCTGAAGTATTTTTTCAATATAGTTGCAGCCAAAATTATATCTGTATAACTTTCCATAATGCAGCAGCAAATTGAATTCCATCCCAAAAGAGAGACTTGCTGTGACTTTTTCTTTAACAAAATCAGGAAAGAAGTTGCATCAGGGTAAAATATATATTTACAGGAATCCCTTGTGGTCTTTCCTGAAGACAATATTGGCTATAGGGAAATTCCTCCAGCTACTCTGGAATGAAGAGTCTCCAAAATGTGGGGTTTCAAATTACTCCTTTGATGAAACACAGATAAAACAGCCAAAGTAAGGTAAAACTAACAAGGCTAGTTGATGGCAAAATTACAGGTGAAACTTGGAAAATTAGAATATCATGCAAATGTCCATTCATTTCACTTAAAAGGTGAAACAAATATATGAGATATACTCACTACATGCAAAGCGAGAGATGTCATGCCTTAATTCGTTATAATTGTGATGATCATGGCGTACAGCGTACATGAGATTATGTGATAATTATGGGGTATATGAGATTGGGGGTTGGGGTTTTCATAAGCTGTAAGCCATAAGCAACAATATTATAACAAAGTAAGGCTTGAACTATCTCGCTTTGCATGCAATGAGTCTATCTCATATATTTGTTTCACCTTTTAAGTTGCATTACTGAATTGAATGAACATTTGCACGATATTCTAATTATCTGAGTTTCACCTGTACTTCAACAAGAGATTTCACTGAAACATCAGTGATCGACACTCTTGAATGGTGGCGGCAAGAAGAAAGTGTTGACCCAAAAATGTGACAACCACAAGAACACTAAAGGTTTCAAAACAATGTTTGACCAAAGCAGAGGCAAAAGAAACATGCCTGGTCCAGAGGGGATCTTATTCTGAAGGGGAAGGAAGCATACATATTTAGCCAAGGTATGTGCTATTGTTAAGTTGCACAAAAAAGAAAAAAAAGTGGGGTGAGAGTGAAAAGATGACTAACTACTGTATATCAATAAGGCATGTCCTTCAACCTAAATCTATTCTACTCTATTTCGTATTGTCACACAAGTAGAGATTACTCAGCCAAAATCCAGTCCACTTAAGATCATCCAGTCACACAGGTAGAGAGGGTATGCAACTGTGGAACACTTTGCAATGCTTGGACTGAAGTGTATTCATTTTTTGTGTGGACCCTCTGATGTAGGCATGGTTCCACACAATATTAGAGCAGAGTGTCTCACAGTTTTTTTAAGCAGTGTAGCTTACTGCCTGCCAAAAGACCACAAGGGGAAAAGAAACTGAGGGGGGAAATCCTCCCACTTCCATCTTTTGCAAGAAGGACCTTCTAATGCAGGGGTTCACAACCTACAGCCCATGGGACGGATCCGGCCTGTGGCACCAAATAATCTGGCCCCCGACCTCACTCCAGCCACCGCCGCTGGAATCAGCCATTTGCTGCAGCCTTAAATGAGTATGTGGCTGTTGTAAATGCATTTACGGCAGCCATGGACACGTTTTACGGCACCAGTCTGGCCCACTCAGCTGTCTGAGTGGGTGTGGTCCCCATGGCTGGAAAACATAGATAACTCCTGTTCTAGTGGATCACAAGTGGAAGGTTTTTAAGATTAAGTCTATATAGAAATCATTCAAAATCTAATCCAATGTTATTCAGTAAAACACCTGTCTGAATATGCTTTAAATAAACAGATTAAATAGATGAAAGTGATGTTAACAGTACTCACATTAATCTCACATTGAATTACCATTAATCAAGTCATCTGAAAAAATGCAGAGTGAAGTTTAATCAATGCAGCTAGCATAAAGAAAGACTGAATAGTTCAGCTCATCTTCCTGTTGAAACTACTATGAACTAAAGTGTTTACCTTGGCAAGGTTATTGCATACACATTAATACTGAAACTGTTACCATAACCTTGATGTTTGACAAATATACCAATAAATGTAAATTTTACATTCAATTTTCTTAGGGAAGCAAGAACTGTCCTAGAACAAGTATATTTATAACTGCAGTTTATAAGGCACCTCTCGTGAGAGCAAGAAGTAGTTCTGCAGAATTAAAGTGAATTTTAAATGCTCCCCGAGACCATGAGAATGATTTCTCCTACACAGTATGCGCTAAAAGAAACTTAATGGCACACACACACACACACACACACACACACACACACACACACACACACACACACACACACACACACACACACACACACACACACACACACACACACACACACACATACATGGAAGTATGCCCTCCTTTGTGGTTTATGTGCAAAGGATTGCAATCCTTATCTGATTACCCAACCAGACAAAACTGTTAACAATCCAGAATCTCAAAGCACATGAGATTAAAATATTTAGAAGTCATGGGGTCTAAGTTGTCTCATCTAATTTATTTATAATTGTTAAGTGTTAGTTGAAACAAATATTCTGATTGAAACAAAAACCAAATGTTAATATCTGAAAAATGCATATTCGGGAGATTCTGACAGCAGCCAACAGATACAAGAGTGGTTTACGCAGGAAGCCTTCTAAATTCATTCAATAAATACAGCACACAAAACATAGTCACAATGTGGTTTACTTCTAAATCATTGTGTAGTAAAGAATTACTGACAGTAAATTTTTAAATTATATGTTAAGTCATTAGCGAGAATAAAAGTTTCACTGGCACACTATTTGTCAGAATTGTTGTAATCAGAAAATAAACCAAAATGCTCACCTCTGTACATTTATGCCTCTAAACAGAAATGACATACTAAAATTCTTCTGAACTGTTACTGATATTTCTCTAAAAGCAAAAGTCCTGTAGAATCTGGGCAAAATATTTATACCCTCTCATTGATTTCATTGAATCTAAAGTAGAATTTGACTTGCTACTTTTAAAAAGAACACTCAACAGTTTAATATATTTTCATGTGTTTATTGCTATAAGATAACAGAATAATACTGAGAGGACTTCAAAATATTTCTTTATAGGGTAAAATGTAGCCTAGAAAACCTCATAGCTAAATGCACAAACTTTACTGAAAACCCCAATGTTTCAAATCTCTGATGTTAACTAAAGCCTTTTTCAAGTGATTGAAAAAAAAGTGCATTTTATAGCATGCAACACAGTACAAAATAATTTCTCTAATTGAAGCACAGTCCTTAAGAAGTTAATGAGTACAAATAATAAATATAAGATTTGTGTAACAAGATTGGTAACCTCTATTTGACAACTATAATACACGCAGTTTTAACAGATGATTTCACCAACATCCACTTAATTATGAAGACATTTCCTTGAACTTCAATTGTATATTCATCTCTTATCTCTCACCTTCATGTTTCTTCAAAAATTTTATATTTTGCATATAAGTCTAAAAACCTTTTAGAATAAAAATTACACCTACCGCTATTTTGTGACCTCTTCTTTTGTCTGTCAACAAAGCTGAATAAACTATTCAAATAAATGCTAATAAGGAGGGACCAGAACTCTGCAACACAGAAATAACTGACAAGGAGAGACAAGGCAGAAAACCTTTTTATTTAATAATAGTAATCTCTAATCTTTTTAAAATAGTCCATTGTCTTCTAACCATAATCTTTAAAGTAACTGAAATCAGCAGAAAGAAGAGACTGAAATAAATGACTTTAAACATCCTAAGTGGCCAATTATATGAATGTTGATCATTTGATGTCTTTATCATCAACATAAATGTATACTGGCAGACCTGCCAAGATTTAAGTACTTTTTTGCGGATGGTTAAATTTTAGTGGCATTCTAGTGAATAGGATTACACCAAAACAAGTGAACAGGAAATCCCTCTGACATCCCATTCTAAAAACATTATTACAAATTGCAGATATGCTTTCAAACACAGTATTCTAAGAGTGCTCTTATGTAAGTCTCATTTATTTTAGTGGGATTTGCTTCCAAAAAAATATGTTTAACATTTCAATTTACACATAATTGTTCAATACTCACATGTTGATAATCTGAGTCACAGACACAAACAAGAGCACCACATTGTACGTTTTCCCTAGAAATACAATGTTGTTTATTTACATTCCTACAAACTTACTGAATAAATATTTCATATCTAAAATTGTGTACACTACAAATTATTACAAAATGAAAGAAGATATCTGTATTCGCACAAGTATTATGATTCGTCACTTAACACAGAACATCTAAAATAACTGATAAATTTCCTTACTTCAATATACATACCCATAAGAAATGCATACTTAGCTACCAGTAACTCTTTTATACAATAAAATGTGCATAATAAACTATCAGTTATATGTTATATTAATTACCTGCCTTGTAAAGATAATACTTCCTAATAAAATACTCATGAGTGAAAGTATTGATTTTCTTTCAGCAATGCCAGATTATTGGAAAGCTGTCCTTAAAGAAACCTTTAGTAAAACAGAAGCATATTAACTTTTCAAAAAGATCTGTGAACATGCAGTAATTTAATTAAATCTGTCACAACATACATTTAATATCATTCTCTGCACATTGTTGCATTACTTTAATAGCTTACTTAAATAACAAGCACACATGCACACAGAGACAGCAAGCACCAAATTCTGAATAAAGCGTTAAACAGCAATCTGTTCTCACCAAGTCCTAATGCCAAATTAAAAACACAGACTCAACTAAACCACTTTTTAATCACTGGCTACTTTTCTTTGTGCAACTACATTAATTTGATCACTCAGCACACAAGAGCTCAACAAGTAGAAATAGTTTTCTTCCTTCTATGAGAAATTAACAAGGGGAAAAAAGCATCCTTTCAATGAAAATACTCCTTTAGTCCACCATATGAGGAAGGGAAATAAATAAAGAAGAATAAATCCTTGCAAAGTAGTCGGGTATAGGAACGAAAGCACTAAGAATCACGGAGCTGCCTTCTGTCCAAGAGCTGGGACATGCTGTCCACCAGTGCTTCTCATACCCACTGGCCATGAATAAAGTGTCTATTGTCTATGCACTGTATTAATTGTGAAAAAACAGCCCATCCATTAAGCATAATAATTATCCAGACAAACAGGGAAAGGCAATCAAGGAGGGAATGAATGGAATAAAAAAAAAATTACATGAACAGACAAAGCAAGCCAGGAATGAAATTAATATTCATAATGGAAAGTTTGCCAGCAAAAGGAACTCATTCATAGCATGGCTA
Organism: Bradypodion ventrale; assembly: GCA_035047345.1. Classification (NCBI taxonomy): domain Eukaryota; kingdom Metazoa; phylum Chordata; class Lepidosauria; order Squamata; family Chamaeleonidae; genus Bradypodion; species Bradypodion ventrale. The sequence continues at coordinate 119,374,434 of JAWDJE010000002.1, forward strand.
TTTTGTACAAGGGGCTATTGTCCAGACAACAAATTGACCATGCAAATAAAATTTCATGAAAACACCAGCGAAGAGACAAGCTTTTCTTTCCCAAACCGCTCATTCCTGATCCCGGGATTTTGTTCAAAGAAACTTTTCAACTCCTTCTCTCCGTAATATTATAAAAAGTTCTCTCTTCCTGGGTTCACCCCTGTCTTCCTGCTTTGCTTTCTTCTTCAGTTGCAGCTGTGCAAATATGAAACTCCTCTTCCCAAAAGAAACCCTCTCTTCCTTGTCCAGACAAAGAATGGACTTAATATGCATAGCTTCATTAAGTAAATTTAATTATGCCAAGCAGCATATTAATCAGTAGTTGCTCCACTTACTGTATTCATTGAAAGGGAGGAGGATTCCAAATTAAGCGAAGTGTGGGGGACAATCGCATACTGATTAGGAGGTTGCTTGCAACGTGATACAATGCATTTTCTAAATAATTATTCAGAAGAAACGGAATAAACAGGCAGATTGCTCTGTTTTAGGAACAACTCAAGAACAATTAGCAAAGAACCTGATGACATTGCTGCTTTCTATTTTCTAGGTCTTCATTCTCACACCCAGCTAGCTTGGGCACAAAGTAAAACTGACATTTGCGAAGGTTTTTTTGGTCTGTTTGCTTGTTTCCTTGTTTAAATAAGAGAGGATAAACCCTTCATACTGCTTCGCTGTCTTTCAAAAAAACACTGCCTGTGGCCCTGGTACAATAGAAACAGAAACTTTATTTAATAAACTATGAGGCTTCTAAGTCCTGCAGAGGAACTGAACTTGCCTTTGAAAGTTTGTACTCAGTTGTGAACTTTATAACATGTGCATTACACCAATGAAGGAGGAGTTTGGGGGGAAAACTTCAGGAAGGAAAAAAAAGAGGCTATTGCGCCAACTTACCATCCACCAAGTCCTGGCTGACATGTCATAACATAGCTGCCATTTTATGGAGCTGTCCGATGCTTTCCCTGCCATTACGCTGTCAGCAACCTTCATCAGATGCAGCTCAATGGAAGATAAGACACCTAATCAAGGAAACATCAGCAGTGGCTTGCTGCTGGGCTACATGTAGGCCAATCCTTATCACGCTGCATCATGGGAAAAGCTCCTTTATTAGCAAGAACTCCAACCTCACAGATATAAAGACAAGGATCAGGTTTTGTGTTTGTGTGCTAGAGTGCATGTGTGCCTGGAAGGACTGATGAAACTAGCTCGCATTCTTTGTGTACAAAAATTTAGTATTTTTCAAGTGGGTGGTCAAATGCTTTGCTGGGCTGTGTAGGCTAAATTTTATTTGCATTCTTCTCTGTTGTATATTGTTTAATATGTTCCACTATTAGTTTTGAAGAGTAGAAGAAATGTGGGGAGCATGACTGTTCAGAATTAATACTTCCCCCCAAAGACAGTTCCATTTTATACAACCAGCATGCAGTTGTAATGTCATTTAGTATGTGTTCACACGCACGCACTCTCTCACACACACAGGTAGCAGCTCTAGTTGATGATACCAGAAGCTAGCAATCTTACTAATATATGTGGACTTATGGAAAGAGTTTCTCTTTGCAAATGCTTTTAAATTTTAAAAACAGGCTGGAATGAAACAAAACCATATAAAGATTAGAAGTGAGGAAAATATCAAATTAGGAAAGGGGCAGGGCAAAGGCAAGCTAAGAAGAGCTGACATACATTCCCGTCTAAGAGCTAATGAAACCCAATCACTTTTATTCTAAGTTGATGCTATCAAAGGAAAGATATACTTGACAAGAATATTTTTTATGTACATAAACATGCTACCCAAAGAATTTGCAGAATGTAATCTAAGTAGACCATCAGGAATACAATTTTGATTATTAGGAAGTGAAATCAAGAGAGAAAGTGAGTAATACTGAAGTAAAAATGCTTAATAAAGAATAACTCATTATGGCTGAGAAACAGTATAACTTACAATTTGAGCTGTCTCACTAAATGAGTACATATTTGGTAAGTCAACACTTGGGCAAGTCTTGTGGATTACATAGGCCCATGTTAGCTGAAACCTACTACTGGATTTCAGCCTTTGACTGATATTTGGAGGGAAATGGTTAACATGGACTAAAATTGAAAAAGATCAGCCAGGTATTGCTGTGGAGATTTCTCAGCTTTAGTTCACTTCATAGGAATACAGCCAAAGCTACTCCTGCTCTGTTCAAATGTATGCAGTACTTCCTGAGCAAAATACAACAAAGCTAATAAACGACTCAAGAAATTTTCACTAAGCACATAGCTTGCATGTGGACCACCTGTAGCATACTGCAGTGTGAGCTAGTTTCTGGCAATCACTACATACAGGCAATATAGCTCCAGTTCAACTCTGATTTATGCTCAAATTGGACCTTTTTGGCAAAGCAGTAGAACTACCACTACTACATTTTTGGACAAGGCTTGAGCTATTTTCTCACAGATGGAAGGGCCATTTTAATGGAGATCACTTCTGACCAAGTGATTCCTGCTGGTGTAATCAAACACGCACCTTTCTTGCCATCTAGTCACACCTGTAGTTACTTCAGGCTGTGGATGGCCCATCAACCATGGGAGGCACAGGGGCTTTTGCCTCTTCATAGGACAGTCCCTGTCAGACAAAGTTCTGCTTAGATGCCACTTTTTTCTTGTCTTTTCTTCTTTTTCTGTGTCTAGCTCAGAATTTAAACTGCCAAAATGAAGCCACCTTCAATGTTGCCGTTGCCTGGGGTACACCTGATTGTGGTTCAAATATACGACAATCTTTGTGGAGGCTCTTTCTGTGTACCCCTAGAAGCAACTATTACTGTGTGATAATCCAGCCGTTTTTGTGTGATAACAATTAAGCATGTTATGCTAAGAGCCATTATGTTGCCTTATGCCACCCTGATAAGGCTTTCAATGTTAGTGAGATATTTCAGGAGCGATTTTACCAGTTCCACAGGCCCAGTGAGTTTTCATGGTTGAGTAGGGATTTGAACCTAAGTCCCCTGAATCCTAGCCCATCATTCTATCCACCATACCACACTGGGCATCAACAATTGTGAGGGGTGTCTTTTAAAAATATTGAGGAAATATCAGAGTATATAAAATTGCACATCTTCATTTATTCATTCATTTTTTTAAAAAAAATCACATTAATGTTTTAAGAATGAATGTATTCTACCCAAAGCAGCTTACAATACAAAGCAACAAAATGAGCCATGCTGGGCTGGAAGGAGTGAAAAGCTGCCGCCGCCACACTGAAACCCCAAGCTCTCCCCGTAGCCACTCCATCGCTACGGGGATGGGAGCCACCTGGGCGTGCTGCTTGCCAAAGCTCCTGAGGACTTTGCTTGTCCGGTTTCAGTCTTGGCTCGAGCGCAGGCTTGTATTTGTGGCTTGGACTTTTTGAACTTTTTGATGGACTTCATTGTCTTCTTTCGCTGTACTGATTGCTACTGTAAATTCTCTATTATGTACTTGTTTTCTTTCTTTATTCTTTCATTATTGTATTTTGCTGTACTGTATTTTGATGTATTTCCGCCTTGAGTCAGTTTCTGCAGAGAAAGTGCGGGATATAAACTATTATTATTATTATTATTATTATTATTATTATTATTATTATTATTATTATTATTATTATTATTATTATTATTATTATTATTATTATTATTATTACTACTACTACTACTACTACTACTACTACTACTACTACAAAACCACCTTAAATTTAATTAATGTTAAAACAAGCCAGTTAAATTATAAGCAGAGAGATGTTACCCAGAACCTTATTACCAATTTACACTTGTACAAGGGAAATTTCAGAAGTTTTTGAAACAAATTGCCATTCATTAACAACTTGCTATTTGCTTCCAAGACTTACATGATTTCCTTAAGGAAAAGTTGATTCAGTAATAGGATGCTGGCCAAAACAAGTCAAAGCTTCTGCAATAGCAACATCTTGTCACAAAAGGGCCAAAATGAGCCAGCCATATATCTTTTAGGAAGAAACACTACAGAGCAATGGTGTTCAGTGATAAAGCTTTCTTTTCTTGTTTCCCACCCACTTTAACTATTCTAGGGAAAGCCAGTAAATAGTGCCTACAAAAATTAATATAAAGTTTGTAAAGGTCACCCTTGCTCGAAAGTCAATCGTATCCAACTCTAGGGTTCAGTGCTCATCTCTGTTTATAGCCAAAGAGCCAAGTTTGTACAGGTCCTTAAAATGACCTGGATCAAGCCCACTTAAGACTTTAAGGGTTAACGCCACAACTTTGAAATGGGTCTAGAAGCATAAGAACAGCCGAGGAAGTGAATTGCTTTCATAGGGACACAAGTGATCATCTTTTGTAGCAAATGACATTTCTGAACTATCTTTAAAGGCAGCTTCATACAGATCTCATTAACATAAGAACAGCCTTGCTGGAACAGGCCACAGCCCATCCAGTCCAGCATTCTGTCTCACACAGTGGCTCACCATTTGCTTCAGGGTATTCCCAAGCACATGCCTTCACCTGCTTAGGATTCCCTAGAAATGGCATTGAGAGATATCCTGCCTATCTCTCCAACCCGGAGGTTGCCCTTAGGTAACCATAATGATAGTCATTGATACCCTTGTCCTCCATGAACTTGTCTAATCCTTTTTTAAAGCTGTCAAGACTGACAGCTGTTACCACTTCTTCTGGCAGGGAGTTCCATAGACCAGTGATCCTCTGGGTGAAAAAGTACTTTCTCTTATTTGTTTGAGAACTAGTACCCAAAAGTTTCATGGAGTGCCCCCTAGTTCTAGTGTTATGCGATAGGGAAAACAGTTTTTCATTATCTACTTTGTCCACACCGTGCATGATTTTATAAACTTCAATCAGGTCACCTTTTAGACACTGTTGTTCAAGAGTGAAGAGGCCCAACCATTGCAGCCTCAAATGGTAAGGAAGGTGTTCCAGTCCCCTAATCATTCTGGTTGCCCTCCTCTGCACTTTTTCCAGCTCCATAATATCCTTCTGGAGGTATGGCGACCAGAACTGTACACAGTATTCCAGATGGGTACAGTCCAGATGTTCGTGAGACATGCATAACTGAACCTATGTTTGCTTAGCCTATATAGGATCACTGATGACATACCAACTGAAGATACCAACTGAAGATAGTAAGATACACTCTCGGTTACTGCCACCACTTCTGCTTCCAGTCAGCAACAATTCACCCTTGGAATTGTACTTTGAGTCAAATGAGAAGTTGCACAATTAGAACCTGGGGTTTGACTCCCCCTGAAAATATAGGTTTGCAGCTCATGTGCAAGCAAGCAATTTTTTAAACATTGCATGTTTTAGTGTTGTAAGCTATCTTGGGTCTTCTTGAAGTAAAAGATGGGGTAAAATATTTTGAATACATGATACCTACATATGTTCAGAAGTACTAAGTACTTCTCCATCAAGGAAAATACCATCACACTATTAAAACAGCCTATTCCTCTGTGTCATTAGAAAGCAACTCAAGGCAAAGCCCTGGTGTGCATATTATAGATTTGAAACATGTACATCTTGAAAGGTTGGAAACAATTAATACCCAAAGGTAGCTATGGTGTCAGTGGCAACTCATAGGTGTCAGTCATTCAGGCTGACTGAGGGTTTTTAAAATTATCAGCAAAGCTTTCTTCCACTCTCTTGATGCTGGGAGCAAAATAAGGGCAGTAATGAGTAAATCACACCAGGGATTATAATGGTCATGCTAAGTATGTCATCCAAATATGGGTAATACTACAGCCCAAACCTCTCAACAGTTCTTAGCAGAAGTTTTATACAGATGTTAAAATAACAAAGATGACCTCCAGGATCTGTTCTTGTGCTTACTCCCATTCATAAACAGACTTCAAGCAAGAGAAATAACGAGCAAGGACAGAAGCCAATGCCTGATCAGCTAAAATTTTGGAAACGAGTTTAGTAAAAATGAGGTAAATCCGTCTTTATGGCAATGTAAATAACACGTGGTGAATGTTTCATTTTATGTTGCTGTGTTATTTAATTTTTAATGTATTGTAATGTGATGTATTATGTACAAGATTTGTGAAATAAAATAATTTTAAAATAAAAATTAAAAAAAGAGAGCAATTCCCAGAAACTGACCATGTTTTCATCAATTAATTACTTCTCACGCAAACCACAAAGGAAATGTCACAACTGTTTTTCAACAAATTCCCTAGACATTTCTTGCTTGGAGTTTTGAGTCATTTCCTAGCATTTTGAATTGTGGATTTTGGCGGCAATGAACCTTCCCTGACTATCATTCCATCCTTCCTCACTACAGCTCATCCTGTTATTCTAATACTATCCACAATATACAATGAACCATCTGCAAACCTGACCTCTCCTTCTGCCTCCCAACATCTTCTGCACCAGGACAGCCTTAGCTACTCTTTTCCTTTCATTCAAATAGAGGATAAATGGTCTGTCCAGGTCAGGCATCCTCAGGGCTAGGGATGAAGTCAGTCTGTCTTTCAGAATAATCACAGCCCTTTTTTTACTTCATTTTGCTAGGGGAGGACTTTTGCCTGTGTCTCCTCAGCCTCTGCCAGTACCCCTTTCCCCTTAATCAGGTCATTCTCCAGGAATCTCACTTTCTGCTGAATCAACTGGGATTTGGCCTTGGACATCCAGTACCCATGCTGTGTCAGAATGTTCAACAGTTCAATGGTCAGAGCCTCACACTCCTGCCTGGTGTCAGTGAGCGCTCCCATTGACAAGAAGGCTGTCCCTTGGGACATAGCCATGAGCTCCCAGGTAGCATGAGAAGAAGGGACATTGGGAACCCAACCCAGGATAGGTAAATATGAAAAAGGCTTCCTTGCATTTTGATTTTGCCTTGTATCACTTGCTCTCTCTGCCTCTAAGATGTTTAGCTTAGAAATGGTCTGGAATAAAACTTTGCTGATTACCCATTGAATGCTTATTTTGTCTCTGAGCTCCTAAAATGAACCTAAAGCCAGTTCAGACCTAGCCATAGGTCTGGTTGGCAACACACTGTGATCCCATTGTACGATTCTCAGTCCCTAGACTTGCTTGCCTACTGACAGGACAGTGTAGTCCAATACATGTGCTAAGAGATTGGGAAAAACCAATGTACTTGACTTTTGTTGTGCCTGTATCTACCAAACCTGCTCCAGTGGGTCAGCATCCTAAATTATGTCTACTGCTGGACAGATGTCACAGAATGGTACATTCTCAATAAAAAACCTTTCCCCCAAAAAAACTCCAGAGCAGTTCAGACCTATACTCACTCAGTGTTGCTGCAATCAGCTGAGGTATTTGAGTTGGTCCCTCCAGGAGCCAATATTCACCTTGGAGGTGAAAAAGAGGAAGACAAAGTGTTCATCCAGGAAGGCATTAGGCCTGCTCTCTGGAATGATCTGGGGGCAGACTGGTCAACTTAATTCACTTTTGCCCTAGCCCCCACCCCACCCTTTTCAGCCCATTTCAGGGGGTTCAACTTCTTCAGCATGCCCCCATATATGCCACCCCAGAACCTGTGGATGCTGGAAACGGCATATATGGGAGCTCTGCAGTTGTCAAAAGGTACTTCCAATGTAAACCTCTCAAAAGATGCCTCAAGTTCTTTTTCAAAGACCCAAAAGCTGAGATCTCCTTCACTGTCCCCATTCAATCAATGACATGCTGGAAGTATTAAGGGCCAAGGAATACTTAATACTAATTTTCTCTGCAGCTCCTCACTTTCTTTTTCCTACTTTCTCTTTCTGTCTGTGGTACTTCTCTTTTTGCCTTTCTGTGGCTTCTCTCTGATTCTCCTTTTTCTCTTTCCAAGCCATCTTTTTCTGTGAGCCTGTCTACACTGCTCACTAAATGGGCACTTGGTTCAGTTGGAAAATAATTTCTTTTTTGGGTACAGTGTCCAGGTAGATTAAAGTCGTTTGAAATAGGTTTCTGTACATTGCTATTCTTGATGTCTGATTAATGTCCATTAACTCTTTACATAAAGATTGTTCTATTTGTCCCATGTAGGGCACCTGGTGGGGTGGGGTGGTATTTTTGGCAAGAGATGGCATTAATCTACCCTGACACTTTAATCTACCTGGACACTGGACACAAGACTTGAAAGTTGCCATTCTGGGACAGAAATATTACAAGACTAGGATCCAGAAAGAGACAGCATAGATTAAGTACATGCATATGATGGACACCAATCTCAGGGGATGTTATATAAGTCAAGGGTTTCCAGTACATAATCAGTTTTGATGCACCACAACTAACAGCTTGTTATATACTACAATTTTGCCTGAGTCACTCAAACCTTTGTCAATAAATGCTAACTCATTGGCAAATGTGTAATGCCACAATGTTTGTTTTATATCCATCCTTTGGATGTGATGAATCAGCTTGCAAGAGAAGTTTTATTTGCAAACTTTTGCAACTCAACAGGGGCAAGCTTCACAGCAAGTCTAAATAACAACAGGGGATTTTCTATTATTGCCAGTTATAAAAAGCTACAATGCTACTTTTCTGTTAGCCTGGCCAACCACTGTGTGCCTCTGCACCTGATGTGTATAAGTTGATGTCATGAGGTCTCTCTCTTATGTCTGACGAGGTGGACTTGATCCATGAAAGCTAACATTAAAATACAGCAGTTAGTCTTTAAGGTGCCACAATGTTTTTGTCTGTTTGTTGTTGTTTTGTTTACTCACTAATGTGCTTGCACAGACTAACAAGGCTACCATTTCAAATATGTTAATATTTTAATTTGTTTTGAATTTTAGCTTTATTCTATATACATCCATAAGAATGCTCTGATAGGAAGGAAGGTAGGTAGGAAGGAAGGAAAACTTTCATGGACCAAATAAAAGATTTGACAATAGTTAAAGAACAAGAGAAGAATATATTATCTGTGAACACTAATTTTCTTCCAGAATAGGCTTGCTTTCTATTGAATCTAAAAAGGATGAGCGAGCTAAATTAATCCATGCTGCTTTGTTCTACCTTTTATTGTAAGTGTTCTAACATAAAACGGCAATTATATAGTTTTTCAGAGTTTCTGTAAATTTACACAGAAAGACCTTTTCTTCATCTAAGCAACAGGGTAGCATTCCAACTGTCTTCCTCCATCTCAGATACGCCGACACAGCAACACAGGCCATCATAACATGGGGTAGGAATGCCAAACCATCCTACTAACTGAAATGTTATTTTCATAAGTACAGTGAAATCTCGAGGCATAGAAATCCATATATTGTTTTTCTAGCAAGGTCTGCAATTAGGCTTGAACTTTTGCTTGATAAGAAGCAGACATTCGTAACTGTCCTGTCAAATAAAGACTGAAGTACGACTTTATCTTAACCTATAAAACCAAGTGTTAACCGTTGGAACTGGCTATAGGTTGCTATGCCTCGCCCTACTTGCCTGCACTCACCCTTCATGCAAACGGCCGATCTGGGTCCGCAGGTCAATAAAGGATTGAGAAAACAGCCAGTGGGGCAACAGCCCCACAAACGCGAAAAAAGGGAAACAACTTCCTTTCCCAACATTCCTTGCGCCGTGCTGCGCCAGAGCCAATCAGGCTGAGAGGCTCTCGCATGGCACGGCGCAAGGAATGTTCAGAAACGCGCCGCAGCCAATCAAAGGAAAACCATTTAAAAAAAACGCAGCACAAACACAAAGCAGAAACCCATAACTACAAGCCCCAGCGTCCTGCGCGCCATGAGCAAAAAATAAAACAAAAACACCGGGAGAGCAAGTCCGACAAGCCGCAGGAACCAAAGCCCCCCTCCCCATCGGCGCCTGAAGCTCCTAATCGGAGTTTCCCCTTTAATATCACTGGGTGGGGGTGGGGGTGTTGTGCTTCCCCTCTCTACTGGCTTCCCTGGGGTTGAGAGGGTTGGGGGGACCAAAGGAGTCTGTCTCCCCAACCCTCCTGACCCCAGGGGACCTGGCAGAGAGGGGATTCCCCTTCCACACACACACACACACACACGCCCCATTTTAAAGAGAAGAAACCAAGCGGTTACTTCTCTTTAAAAATGGAGTTGGGGGTGGAATCCCCCTCTCCGATGGCTCTCCTGGGTCCGGAAGGGTGGGGGAGACAGACACCTTTTGTCCACCCAACCCTCCCAAACCCAAGGAAGCCAGCGGAGGGGGGATCACAACCCCCCCTGATATTAAAGGGGAATCCCCAATTGAGATTTCCCTTTTAATATCAGAGGGTAGCCTGGATTCGATCCCCTCTCCTGGGTCCCATGAGTCTGGAAGGTTTGGGGGGACCAAAGGAGCCTGTCTCCCCAATCCTCCTGACCCCAGGGGACCTGGCAGAGAGGGGATTCCCCTCCCCACACACACACACGCCCCATATTAAAGAGAAGAAACCAAGCGGTTACTTCTCTTTAAAAACGGAGTTTGGGGGGGGGGAAATCCCCCTCTCCGATGACTCTCCTGGGTCCGGAAGGGTGGGGGAGACAGACCCATTTTCTCAACCCAACCCTCCCAAACCCAAGGAAGCCAGCGGAGAGGGGGATCACAACCCCCCCACTGATATTAAAGGGGAATCCCCAATTGAGATTTCCCTTTTAATATCAGAGGGTAGCCTGGATTCGATTCCCTCTCCTGGGTCCCATGAGTCTGCAAGGTTTGGGAGACAAAAGGGGTCTGTCCCTTAAAGCCTTCCAGAGCCAGGGGAGACAGCAGAGAGGGGATCCCCCCCGTAGGACACCAAAAAACACAAAAACAAACAATCAAAAACATTCGAAAATACACAAAAACAAACAAAAATAACACCAAAAAAGTTAACAACAACAAACATTTCCAAACACACCCAGCACCCAGCCAAACACCACAAAATCCAAACACCACCACCACCCCAAATAAAGAAAAACAGCCAACTCACCACCAGATGACCTCACACAACAACTACTGGAAAAGAAATGAATAAAGAAAGAGACTACTTACTGGAAGAAGCTCCACCCAGAGGCCATGAGAGAAAAAACAGTCAAAATACAAGATAACCCCTACCAGCAGCACTTGCTGCCCACAATAATAATAAAAATTCAAAAAGACACAATAGCCCCACACAAAAGGCCCCAAGAGTTTTTCGAAAAAGTATATCATCCTTTATTCTTTTTTTCATCCACAAAACCGAAACACCAAACAAAACTCATCACAGTTTATAACAGGCCATCAAAAAAAAATTGTATAAATAACAATTTTAAAAATTTCAATTATAGACTAACCTCTTCTTTACAAACATTAACAACAACAACAACTTTCCAACACCATTTAAAACAGCCCGGCAACGCCGGGCAACCTTTGCTAGTTTAAACTATAATAAAGGTAGAATCTCAAATATTATAAATAATATTATCAAAATCAATCTATTAAAACCATTTGTGTGAACACAAGGAATTACCAGCTCTTTGACCTTTGTAAGTAAAAATACCCAGAGGCCAGAAGTCTAAATGGAAACCGCATTATAGTCACAAAATCAGGATGTCAATAAAACTGCAATGCGGGAAAGAGAGTCTGTATTCCATAGTTAAAATTGGTGTCAAGAAATTCTGTTCCTTTTCCAATCACCTTCCAGTCTGGAAATACTGCAAATCAGCATGAGAGCCGGTCCAGTCGTGTTGTTTCTCTCTTTTTCCCTGCCCATGAACAAAGCTGTTTCTTACATACAATTTTCTTTACCTTTCAACTTTTAGTTTGGACCCAAAATTCTATGGCTCAGATTTTTATTGATGCTGTTTTGCTACAATTTGGGATAATGGGTTCATATTTGTCTTTTTGTTTCTATGTTTCTACATTTGTTTTATCTACAGTATGTAAACAGTACAGAATGGTGAACCTCTCACTAGATGGGTATATACAAATAAAAATATTTTTTTAAAAATACAGAAGTGGCTGAAATCCTACGCCAACGGTGGAAAGCAGCAATATCTCTTTAACAAAATCAATGTATAATGTAAGGAATAACATAACAAGTAATACAAAATAATTTCATAAATAGCTTATGAGATAATAAATTACTTGAGGTTGTAATATAAGAAATGCACCAAGTTATGTAACAAATTGCTTTAAAACAACCACCAAGTTCTACACTCTAAGATAATTTGTATAAATGTAGTTTCTAAAGTAAATGAAAGGATAATTATGCTGTTCTTTCTAGGCCTGAATTTTAGGGTAAAGGTTTGAATATGTGTAAATGAGTACCTGGATCAGTCTTTCTCAGCATTCCACTGATGCTGGAGCACCCCAATTTCCCTCTCAATGTTTTTTTTTTTTAAAAAAAAACTGCCATCAGGGTGTTCTACTTTTTAAGATTGCAGAGAAAAAATGTGTCTTTTGGGCACTTGTGACACTGTTTAATAGAGCCAACAAAGGCACCTTCCTCTGTCAACATCTGGTTTGCTGACAGATAGCCTGTCAGCTTATTGGATGTTTTTAATTTACCATTTCTCTGCTTCTTTACATAGGGAAGGAAAGTGAAAATGTTTTTCCCTGTTGTCAACTTGTCCTAGTACTGGATTGACAAGGAGTGAGGAAATATTTATTTGCCTTTTCTCTTTGATTGACAATCGAAGCCACAGCTGATTGCAAATAGATGTACAGTAGTGCTGTGAGGGATCTGAAAGTGGGAAAAATGGCTTAGTGGTTAAGACGCTGAACTTGACAACTGGAAGATTGGCAGTTCAAGGCCTGAGTACTGTATGACGGAGTGAGCTCCCATCTCTGTCCCAGCTCCTGTCAACCTAGCAGTTCGAAAGCAAGAAATTGCAAGTAGATAAATAGATACCGTCGTCGTCGGCTGCTACTCGTATCCAAGTACACATTTTTCTCCTAAAAATCATTTTCAGGAAAAATGCCATTGGCGTGAATTTGTTTAAGTTGAGTCCCAGCTTGCCATGAAGTGACCCACACACTGTGATCACGGAGCCATCTCCTGTGGCACGTATGAAATGAGACGCGTAGGATTTAACACCAGGACTGCAATGGACTGCCACAGCCTTGAGGATATTAACAAGGTACGTCTTCATAGTCTGTCCATCTGGCATGGCCTCTTCCGCCTCCATGACCATTGGGAATCAGAATAGTGAAGTGGTTCCTCCTCTGCTCATTTTGCCGTTGGGCCCAATGTGATTGTTTCCAGTGGTATTTCTCCACAGAGGGGGCAGGCATCACCCCACCTAAAGGGGCTTATCCGCCCATAGCTGTTGACCATTGCCGAGCCCACTCCCCAATAAAGAGACGGACACAGTGCTGAGATTGTAACTGGGCCACTTTATTAGAATAGTTCATCAAATGCAAGCGGGCCGACATAGCACTGGTAAGGAGCGATGGTAATAACCAACTGTAAAGACCCCAGGAGAAGCGCAAATAAACAAACCTCTGCTTCTATCGAGTATCCGGTGGACTAGCAGGCTTTGCACACTGTGTCTAGCATGGCAACGCCGACTGGCCACATGATTATCCCTCTATCTAGACCTGCCAGAGGCCAGCAGAGTGTGGTGCTGCCGGACTCGTAGGGGTCGCCCAGAGGCTCCTTACCAGTGCTAGCCGCCGAACAACAAAAGGTGGCAAAACTACCCCGAAGTGCCACCAAACGGCAACAGTGTGGGATGGGCAAAAATGCCAAGAACCAACAGGCCAATCAAGGTTCAAGCAAAAATTCCCATCCGGCCCTGAAGTAACCAAAACAATCACACTGTGACCGAGGGCGGAGGTGGAGGGCAAACGCTTCCCGGTCCAGTCAGCGGCGAAGAAGGAAGGGCAGTCTGGGCCCCTCCCTTAAGGAAGGCCCAGACCCCACCCCTTCTGGCCTGGTCCCGTCTCTGATGGGGCGGGGCCGGCAAAGCGTGCGGCAGCGTATCAGTGCTGCCGCGTGTTCCTTGCCGAGCCCACTCCCCAATAAAGAGATGGACACAGTGCTGAGATTGTAACTGGGCCACTTTATTAGAATAGTTCATCAAATGCAAGCGGGCCGACATAGCACTGGTAAGGAGCGATGGTAATAACCAACTGTAAAGACCCCAGGAGAAGCGCAAATAAACAAACCTCTGCTTCTATCGAGTATCCGGTGGACTAGCAGGCTTTGCACACTGTGTCTAGCATGGCAACGCCGACTGGCCACATGATTATCCCTCTATCTAGACCTGCCAGAGGCCAGCAGAGTGTGGTGCTGCCGGACTCGTAGGGGTCGCCCAGAGGCTCCTTACCAGTGCTAGCCGCCGAACAACAAAAGGTGGCAAAACTACCCCGAAGTGCCACCAAACGGCAACAGTGTGGGATGGGCAAAAACGCCAAGAACCAACAGGCCAATCAAGGTTCAAGCAAAAATTCCCATCCGGCCCTGAAGTAACCAAAACAATCACAATGTGACCGAGGGCGGGGGTGGAGGGCAAACGCTTCCCGGTCCAGTCAGCAGTGAAGAAGGAAGGGCAGTCTGGGCCCCTCCCTTAAGGAAGGCCCATACCCCACTCCTTCTGGCCTGGTCCCGTCTCTGATGGGGCGGGGCCGGCAAAGCGTGCGGCAGCGTATCAGCGCTGCCGCGTGTTCCTTGCCGAGCCCACTCCCCAATAAAGAGATGGACACAGTGCTGGGATTGTAACTGGGCCATTTTATTAGAATAGTTCATCAAATGCAAGTGGGCCGACATAGCACTGGTAAGGAGCGATGGTAATAACCAACTATAAAGATCCCAGGAGAAGCGCAAATGAACAACCCTCTGCTTCTATCGAGTATCCGGTGGACTAGCAGGCTTTGCACGCTGTGTCTAGCATGGCAACGCCTAGTTCCTGAGCACACCCGACTGGCCATGCGATTATCCCTCTATCTAGACCTGTCAGAGGTCAGCGGAGTGTGCTGCTGCCGGACTCGTAGGGGTCACCCAGAGGCACCTTACCAGTGCTAGCCGCCACACGGGGAGGCACCTACCATGACTCCCCACCCCCCAACCGCCAACTCGTTCGCCAGGCCCGCCTGCAAGGAAGCCAAGAACCGATCCATCCCCCTCGGAGAGAGGTGGACTCCGTCCCTATGGTACAGGCCAGCATCGTGAACACTGATGGCTGGATGCTCCACGACGGTACCCAAGGCATGGTCACCCAAGAAACGGGCAACGGCCCAGTTAACCGACCGCCGGGCCCGGCCAATACGGCGAGGGTCACCGCCCCCCCCCCAGAAAAAGGATTGTGGGACAATACAGGACCAGATGAAACGGGTATGCGGCCAGCGGCGCCTCAAGAGGCAGAGGTCCCTGCGTATGGCAATAATCAAACCCAGGCCCGTAACCTGGCCCAAGTCATTGCCACCCAAATGGATCAGAAGAACATCGGGAGGGGAAGGAGCCTGCAGGGAAAAAAGGAAAGGGAGAAATTGGTGTCAACGCATCCCTCGAAGGCCATGCCAACTGAGGCGGGCCAGAACCTGAAAGCCGAGATGAGGACCCCAACGGGACGCCGCTGCGTGACGAGCCGCCCAGAATACGTAACTGTGCCCCACAATCTACATGGTAGCCAGCCGACGACGGAGGACAGGAGCTGCAAGAAAAAACAAGAGGAACAAGGGCCAGCGGGTGTTCAACAAAACATGGGGCGAACATATAGATGGAAATGCGAGGAACCTCACCTGCCCATCCTACGGATGTCATCATCCGAGTAACCAAAAAGGGCGGCCGTTGAAGTGGCGCCTATATGGAAGGAGTGCGTACCATAACGAGCACCGGGGAGGCCAAGGTTAGCCAGGGCCCGCGACCCGGCCGAGGCGCACCTCCTTAAAGATCGCCTCACAAGCCAGATCCTCCCTGCCCCGGAGGGAGAGCAAATTTGGCGCATCCTGCGGAGCGTGCGGGCCAACAAAAGGGATGCGGAAGCCCTCGGAAAAACCAGCCAACAAATAATCAGCATCGGCCCGCCTGGAGTAAGCCCAGAGCCAGCAAGCAAGGGCCGGGAGACTAATTGGGGAGGGGCCCTTTTGAAGGTGGAGGTTGGTCACCAGAGGCGCGGGCCGTGGCCTGGCCGTGGCCCCTGCCCTGAGAGCCTGAGGGCCGAGTGTAGGCAGAGGTGGAATGAGGTCTGCCGCAGGTGGAGCACTCGTGCCGGTATTTACAGTGCTGGCGAGTGCACCTGCCTGGCGCCGAGAAGCTCTAGCACAGCAGGCGGGCTGGAACCCCCTGCCAGAGCTGGGCCAGGGCCCTGGACCATGTGACCGCTATGAAAACGGTCACCAGACACAGGGCGGGAGGGCGTCATGTGGAGGAGCCACAGCAATTGATCAGGCTGATCCCAGGGCATCTCAAGATGCAGGGCCGCGCGCATACAGAATTCCTCATCGTAGGCCAGCCAAGACTGGCCCGGGAAATCAACGTACTCCCTATAGATGAGATCCAAATACTGCAACATGGGAACGGCAAGATCAGGGCGGGCCTGAATGGAGACGGCAGCATAGATCAAATACGCCGGCAACCAGTTGGCCCACGTACGGGCAGGCTTGCGACGGCGAGCCATCTCCTTGTCCCGCTCATCCTCCTGCTCCTTCTCCTCCTTAGTGGTCTCCTGGTTCAGGAGACTAAAGATATCAACGTACTCCCTACGCCAAATCTTATTGCGGGTGGCAGGCAACAAATGATCACCCAAAGGAAGGGAGCAACCAGTCATCAGGAAAGCAGAGAGAGGAACCGTATGGTAGGCCGCATTGGACGGCGGGCTGTACGGCCAAGCTGGGTAAGGCACAGAAGGGCCCACCGGGGGAGCCTCAGGCAGCAGAGGGGGATAAGGCATGCACCAGGGAATGGGAGGCGCAGCAAGGGACGAAGGGAAGACCGAAGAAGGCCACTGCTGGCCAAGAGGGCCAGAGGCTGACTGCTGGGGCCAAGGCCAACAACCAGCAGGTGCAGCAGGAAACAACCTGGGGGCAGGTGTACTAACTTGACTCGAGTACTCACCAGCTGCACCCGCGGCAGCCGCCCCCACCGGGGGCTCTGGCTGCCAACGGGCGTCGGGGCTCCCGTCCAAGTCGGAGCCCTCCCTGTCGGCCATCGATGGGTCGGCTGGGTGATTCCCAGCCTCAACCAAGCCCCCAGCAAGGGAGGCATCGAGCCGGTCCAGGCGGGCCAAAAGGGGGGCTGAGCGGTGAGAAACCCCGGAGCCGGACCGGGAAGAGCGGCCCAGGGCACGGCCCTTGGGTGGGCCCCCAGCGGGGAACGCGGGACCCAAGCCCGCAGCTCGCTCCAAGGCCTCAATGCGGGCCAACAGTCCAGGCTCCGGCCCCTCGCCGTGGGCCACGGGCCGGGCCAATGGTGATGACGGCAGCCCGACGGGCGGAAGCGCATGGCCATGGGCCGTGGCTGGAGGCCCTCTGCCTGGGGGGCATGGGGCCGCAGCGGAGGGTGAAGAAAAACAAGGCGACCGAGCGGAAAGCGGAGGAGTGAGAAGCCCGCGCCGCGGCCGAGAAGAAAGCACCACGCGGCAAGGGAGAAGCCTGGGCCGCGTGGTAATACCGCTGACGGGAGGGGAGCAAACGCTTCCCGGCCCAGTCAGTGGCGAAGAAGGAAGGGCGGTCCGGGCCCCTCCCTTAAGGAAGGCCCAGCCCCCGCCCCTTCCGGCCTGGTCCCGTCTCTGATGGGCCGGGGCCGGCAAAGCGCACAGCAGCGTATAAGTGCTGCCACGCGTTCCTTTTAGGGAGTCAGGTTATTTGCCACCCCCCAACACTCGCCGTTGAGTCACTGGCTGTACGGTCTACTCCATTACCATAGCAGGATGTCCAGCCAGAGAATTGGCATGGAGGTAAACCCAAATAGGTGCCACTTCAGTGGGAAAGTAAACATCATTCCATGCACTCCAATTTTTAAATGACAGAACCTCATCCTGGCTCTAGTGAAAAGTAGTAAATCACAGCCATGACCACTGCAGGCAAAAAGTAACTTCATTCTAATTCACTGTTATTTCCCTCCCCCCCCCAAATATAACTCATTGCAAAAGTAATTTGTTGCAGAAATTATTTGCCTCCAAGCTCTGAGACTAACACTGTATGTGAATTTGTATGGTAAAGGTAAAGGTTTCCCTTGCTCGAAAGCCAGTCGTATCCGACTCTAGGGTTCAGTGCTCATCTGTTTCAAAGCCAAAGAGCCAGCGGTGTCTAGTCATATGGCAGGCATGACTAGACACCGGAGCGCACAGAATGCTGTTTCCTTCCCACCGAAGTGGTCCCTATTTATCTACTTGCAATTTCTTGCTTTTGAACTGCTAGGTTGGCAGGAGCTGGGACAAAGACGGGAGCTCATTCCACCCTGCAGTACTCGGGAATCGAACTGCAGACCTTCCATCTTCCAGTCAGCGTCTTAGCCACTTGAGCCACTGCAGGTAATTCCTCCTTATATACAGGATAGCCTGTAAGACCATTTTGAATATTTCTCTAAATTTGGCATTTATTGTATCCAGGGTGTCACCAGTATTTCCTCACTCATGTACCCACAATACGCTCTTCAAGTGTAAACGGGCTTAAATTGGCCATCTGGAAAAAAGGAGGGAAATACTATAATACATATGGATGGGTAGGGACTTATGGGCCACCCTGTAGGTTGATAAAGCATACTATGTATGAAATTAAATTATTGCAAATTATCTTTAATTCCCACAAACCCCATTAGCAGGTGGAGAGGGTTGCTATATTAGAATATGGGTTGGGATAGCACCAAATCATGTCTAGTCTAACACTCTAATTTTCTTATCTTCCAGCCAATTAGGAAATGAAAGAAAGCAGTAAACAGCTAAAGCTGACAGTAAATAATACTGAACTACTATTTTATTGTCCCCTTTTCACTTTCAGCCTTTTCATTGTAGTTGCACAAGGCCAGGACAACCAGATTTATCACCACTGCTAGTACTAAATTGAAATAATCAGCAGTATACAGGTACCGCTGTGAGGGGCCCCGCCCTTCCCTCCCCCGTTTTTGCTGGGAGGGATAAAGGGCTGCGGGCCGCTGGGGCTGAGCCGAAGACCGCCGCCCGGGACTGCTACCACAGCTGTGAGGGGTCCCACCCTTCCCTCCCCCACAGGCCTCAGGCTTTCCAGTTTCTTTCTTCCTTGTCTGTTCTGTGGCGTTGTCCATGTTATAGCCGTCGGGCCCTAATATTTTACTCTTTCCAAAACTAGGAGACTAAACAGCTTCCAGGTGCTTTTAGGAAGCCTCTTCTTCTCTCTGATGAAGTGGACTTGGTCCACGGAAGCTCACATTTAAATATAGGAGTTAGTCTTTAAGATGTCACAACAATGTTTGTCTTTTTTCTTTTTCTTTCTTTCTTTTTTCTGTTCTGTTTTGTTTACTCTCAGATCTTCTCTCTTTCTGTCCCTTTCTTTACCAAAAACCTCCTTCTAGAAAGATCTGGTTTCACTTCTTCTTTTCCTCAATACGCAGCCTGAAAAACACAGACCCATCACCAAGACAGCAGACTTGCAAGGTTGTCTCTTTCTCTTTTTAAAATGGGACCCACTTGTACTTCTTCACTTAGCTGTTACATGTCACTAGGGAGTGAGGGAATCCACCTCTTTTTGAAGGGTCAAGTATTAACGCTACAGACTTCACGGTCTCCCTTCTGTAGACACTTTGGGGGGTTGCAGTTTGTTGAGGAGTTGGGTTAGGCCAGTGATGGCGAACCTTTTAGAGACCGAGTGCCCAGTGGTGGGCTCAAAAAAAATATTACTACCACACTGTGGGCATGGTATGGTGGGTGTGGCCAGGGGAAAGCCCTACATTGCACCCGAATTAGGACTACTTTATTTCAAAACTTGGATGGGTGAGGACAGCCAGAAATTCTGCTTCTGGTTCTGGTAAACTGGTGTGAACCTGATGATGCCCACCACTGTGAGTGCCCATACTGCAGCCCCAAACCCACTTATTTATCACAAAGTGCCAACACAGCAACAGGGGAGGGAGGAAATGCTCCCATTGGACTGCTGGGCAGAGGGGCGGGGTGAACTCTGTGCTGGGGGGAAGGAGGAAGCGCTCCCATTGGGTTGCTGGGCATAAGGGCGGGATACACTTTGTGCTGGAGTGCCTATAGAGAGGGCTCTGAGTGCCACCTCTGGCAAGCGTGCCATGGGTTCGCCACCCATTAGGGATTATTAACCAAAAGTCTGAGGACTTGATCAACTCCTCTTTCTAAGGCTTCTTTGGAAAGAAAAGGGGAGAAATAGCAGAGAAAGTTATGTTTTAAAATGTTGCAACTATCCGATTATTCGAACCACAATCAAATAATCAGGCCGGCAGGATTCTTTCAGCAACTTTATTTGATCAAGGAAAGCAGACGGGATTCTCTCACTCATTATTTATACATTTTATAGGTACATTAGATAACTTTATAGAAATACAAAATGGCTGAAATACAAAATGGAGTCAATTTGGTCCCAGCAAAACTTTCCCTGCCACTTCCAAGTCCATTTTTAGGTTTTGAACTCTTTTGGGACAGGAGTCTCTACCTCTATTTCCTGCAAAGTGCCTTGTTCACTAATGGCTCTCAGTAAATATGCTACAGCCATTAATAAGGTGGAGGACAAGGAAATGAAGTAAAATGGGGGGATAGAACCAGCTGCTCACCTCTGAATGTTCTGAATGCTCTGGTGTTTTGCCAAGCAGCCCTAAATGCAGCAGGATTTAATCTTGTTTCTATGTTCTGCACTCGCCCAGGGGCCATACACAATGGAAAATGGAGACTGAAGAGCCAGGGTGCCATATGAAGTGTTATTTCATGCGTCACATATTTATCTAATGTGCACTACAAATGTACGTGCTTTGTATGTTTTCTTTCTGTCAAATTTGGAATGCGTTGCTAGAGGTATTATTGTTCAAGGGTTAATTCTCCACACACAGACACACACTCAAATTATTTTGAAGTTACATCTGAGGAATGGATGCATTCTGCCTGTCTTCATTATATAGCCACATAAATGCATAAGGTGCCATTCTGTGCCATGGTACAGGCAGTCTACAATTGCTGGGGTGTATTCTGTATAGAGGATAATGCACTGATGTGATAAAAACAGTGAAAGCAGTTATATTTTCTGAAACACAAATTCCCGCTTCACTTCCAAATTAACATCCGATAAGTAGTTGCATACTTAAGTCAACAAGCATATGGAGTAGTCCCTTCATCTATTTGTAAAAATATGAGTGGCTTTTTTCAGCAGTTTTTGTTGACACAGTGACTTGGAAATTATAGGCACGGTGTTGCCTGTGAATTACTTCCTACTGAGATTATGCCAAGGCCTTATTTGGCACATGCTACCTCAACATGCAAAGTCTGACGCTTCCAAGGTAGATTTTTGATTCCACTCTTATATTGCATAGCAGCAGCTATCCAATTTGTATATTTATAATTATCATACCAAATCTTTTGGTGAATATTTTTTTTTATAACATTAAAGCACTTGTTTATTACCCTGACAATATTTTACACTATTTGGACACAGTCTGATAAGTAACAGCTAAAAGACAGAGTCTGGAATCTGGTCGCACAACTGTAATGGTGCGGTCACATTTGCATGCATAGAGTGAAGTTGTGTCAGGATTCTGGTCAGAAGTTCCTACCTATTAAAAACTCTGTCCCACTGACAAAATGTTGCCTGATTTTGGACTATTAATGAGTGATTATACTCTGAAGCATTATTATACAAAATAAAATAAAAGTACTAGTTTGCCCATCATTATACCAGCCTGATAGCCTTGGGAGGTAAGCTCTAGTTCCTGCTCTCTTAGCACTGACATACCTAGCTTCTGATCAACAGATAAAATTCTTCAGGAGACATCAGCATGCAAAGAATAACATAGGGAATCAAGGGAATATGAGTGCCGCAGGAAATGTGCTTTCTCTCTCTCAAAAAGCTATATTAATTGTTCACCCTGCAGCAATCTTCTTGTTTTTCATGTATTTTTCCAGAAGCTTGCTAGTTAAACTATGGAACATGATCTGTGGTATAAACATGAACATTTCCCAGTAAGATGTATACTGGGGCACACCTGTCTAATATTTTCAAGTTATATGCACAGAGTTCTCTACAATATCTTGGGTAATCCACATCAAATGTAAACCTTAATCTCTGTGAGGTCCTCCTTTCCAACAGGTTGCCTTTCCTTTAATGAAATGCAAATACCTGTCAACCAGCAATCTTCCCACTGCCTGCATGTATGAATTGTTCTTTATTTTCTCATGTACAAATGCTTCCTCCCTCCTCCCCATTCCTCCTATCAAACTTTTAGCATTAGAACTGCCAGTGGAATTAGGTGCATAAGGCTTCCATTGTTTCCATGTCTGAAGGAGCACAATGCTCCTTCTTTGATCTAAAGTCTTGCCTTTCTTTTCATCAAAGTAACCTTTATCTTCCTCTTTCCCCCTACTTTCCTTTGCAGTCAGTATATGCTACACAGACAAAACTCTTGATCATATCTGGTTAATGTCATTAAAATGGTAGCAAAAAACCCTTATATGAACAATACTTTAACACATTAAATTAATGGTTTGTCAGAATGTTTGAAGAACTAATGAAATACATATGTAAATGCATATCTAAGTAAAGCTAGGCACTGTTGCCATAATTTTCATTATATTTTAAGTTAAGGTTGACTAGCAAATCATTTTCTTAGCTGAATAGTACTTACATAATAGCAAAAGGGCATAGTTGTGATGGGCAAGAACAGCAGATAAGAAAGGCTGTGTAAGATCCTTGCAGTATAGGTCCCACAATATAGTGAAAACAAGAAGAGGATTTAGTTTTCATTGCACCAATGTCTTGCAGAGCAGCACTTGATTTTTCTTGCAGGAATGAATAGCAACTACTCACTGCAAATGATTTGAACTGAGTCTCAGCTTTTACCAGTGGCTATGCTGGTTGAAACTTACAGAAGTCCAAAACATATGGGCCAATATTCTATTGCTAGACCTAACTAAGAATAGACCCATTAAATCTACTGCTGAAAAGCAAATAAATATTTATGTAAATCTCACTAAATGAAGGGTTCTAATCTAGTAGCAATAGGATATTGGCTATAGAGTGATCTGCTTAGGGAAATCTGACCCAGTGAGAGCAGGGGAATACATGTAAGAAGCATTAATATTGTTGTATGCTTGTGTTTAGTGTCAGAATTTATCATAGTTTTATATATACACTATATAACACTAAAACATTTACATACACATATACATTTTTAGACAACTACTGAGGCTGTTGGAGTCATAGCAGAATATCTTTTAAATAACCCTAGCAATACTAGAAGAAAGATACAGTATATAGTATTTTTATGCTCCCTCTGAATTTCAGAGAGTCAAGGATATATTACTTCTGAGGCTGGATTTCCTTTGGAAGAGAATCACTAAAGTTTTCTATTTTAAAAATATGTGGATTTACAAATACAGTTTAAAAATAGGACAGACATATCTTAAACACTCCAGCAGAAAGCGGAATCTATAGCTTCCCATCCAATCTCCAGAGTATGGCACCCTTGAATTCGTTGCTGTAGTTAGCATTAAAAACTCTCCCCAACTTAGTTTCTAGTGGAATCCAGAAGATAGATCTTAGTAAGACCCAACAATTGTTCACTATAAACTACAAATGGAGTTGCAATTGAGAATGTATGCTTTCTTACCTTATGCGGACATCTCAATGTGCTATGTCAACACTATTGGTTGTAACCTAGCTGTTGTGCATAGGCAAATTTGAAACCCAACTCATATTAAAACTAGAGACATGCATTGGCTTCAGAGAAGAGTGTCCAAACACAGTGGAGCGATTTGTGCTTTTTTTGATCATCTTCAGAGTGGTTTAAGGAATCCACAGTTGTCCTGGGGTTGGTTTGTGTGCTGTGGGATTTGAGGTGTTAGAAATGCTGGAATTTGGGAGGGGGAACAACCTTGGCACAAGTTGCTGCAGCAAAAGAAAGTGCCAAAGTAGAAAATTGCTAGCTAAAGCCCAAAAAGTATAGCAAAATGGAAATGACTCTGTTCATTCTGATCCTTCTGACAAAGCAACTATTTTATATCTAGACATGACAAAAGAGAGAATGCTACAACCTTTACTAAATTAGCTACATTCTAGAATGTTCTTCCTATTTTAAAAGTAGGTGCACATAGAATTGAGTGTATGTGAATATGGATAACTGACGCAATTGTGCAGGCTTTGAGTAGATAGATCAAAGGAGCACAGGCAGTAGGCACACTTGGACAGTGGCCACATGTCCCCTGGCAAAACCATTTTTTATTATATATATTTATTTGTATTACTTGCTGCTGGCATTTTCTTTTTTCCCCCTTGTGAATGCATTTTGTATGTTCCAGAGTTCCCAATGTACAGCACTGATTTGGACTATACCAGTGGTTGTGATCCTATGGCACACATGCCAGAGGTGACACTCGGGAGCCCTCTGTGGGCACCCATGCAGTCACCCCAGCAGTTTGCCCCACCCCTCTGCCCAGCAGCCCAATGAGAGTGCTTCCTCCCTCCCCCAGCACAGAGTTCACCCCGCCCCTCTGCCCAGTGGGAGCATTTCCTTCCTCCCCTGTTGCTGTGTTGGCATTTTGCAATAAATAAGTGGGTTTGGGGTTGCACTTTGGGCACCTGGTCTCTAAAAGGTTCATCATCACTGGACTAGGTTGTAGGCACAGTTCTCCAAATGAGGATACTGAGTGAGAAAACTTTTATTACGAGGTGATTTTTAAGGGCTGTGTATAAATGTAAGTAAGTAAATAAATAAAACTAGGGGGGAAATCTTCACCAACCCAACATACAATTTCTCCCATCTTCGTTACTTGTCTTTTACTGTTTCTACTTTTACTGTCTGTTGCTAGTGTGACTTATCCAACCGAAACCTGCAGGAGAGTCAACCATCTATCTCACATTCACATTCTAAGCATAATGAAGAGTCAGGCTATCGACCTAAAATAAGGTGGTGAAGAAATACCTCCTTCTTTTTCTCTGTGGAAGAGATAAACCGGTCTCATGTCACTGACACATTTGCATCAGCAGCTTTTCTTTCAAAGTATCAGTGATGAGTATCAACTGGGTAACAGAGTTCAATTAAAACAGAGATTCTGTGGAAGGATAGGACCAGGACAAGGAGTAAGAGTGCACAGCTTCTGGTAAGGGAAGTAAGAGAAGAATTTGGTAGTTTTGCCTACTCACTGAAGTGTCACCTCATTCCCAAAACTGATAGCACTGTATATCATTCTTCAGCAGTTCGATTCCCGAGAACTGCAGGACGCAGTGAGCTCCCGTCTTTGTCCCAGCTCCTGTCAACTTAGCAGTTCGAAAGCAAGAAATTGTTGTTGTTCAGTCGCACAGTCGGTTCCGACCCTTTGCGACCCCATGGACCATTGCTCTCCAGGCGCCTCTGTCCTCCACCATCCCCCTCAGCCCTCCCAGCTCTGTGCCCATTGTGTCCACAATGCCATCTAGCCATCTCATCCTTGGCCTCCCCCTTCTTCTTTTGCCTTCCACCTTTCCCAACATCAGTGCCTTCTCAAGTTAATCCTCCCTTCTCATTTGATGTCCAAAGTATTTTAGCTTCATCTTTACTATTTGACCTTCCAGTGAGCAATCCGGGTTAATTTCTTCTAGGATTGACCTATTTGTTCTCCTCGCTGTCCAGGGCACTCTCAAAACCCTCCTCCAACACCACATTTCAAAGGCATCTATTCTTCTGCGTTCAGCCTTCCTAATTGTCCAGCTCTCACATCCATACATTACTACTGGGAAAACCATTGCTTTGACTATTCTAATTTTTGTTTTCAGTGTGATGTCTCTGCTTTTCACTATGTTCCCCAGGTTTCTCATTGCTTGTCTCCCAAGAATCAGTCTCCTTTTTATTTCATGGCTGCAATCCCCATCTGCAGTGATCTTGGATCCTAAGAAAGTAAAATCTGTCACTGCTTCTACTTCTTCCCCATCTATCTTCCAGGAACTGATTGGGCCTGTTGCCATTATCTTGGTTTTCTTGATATTGAGTCTCAAGCCAGCTTTTGCACTCTCCTCCTTCAGCCCAATCAAGAGATTCTTTAGGTCTTCCTCACTTTCTGCCATTAGGGTGGTATCGTCTGCATATCTCAGATTGTTGATGTTTCTCCCAGCGATTTTAATCCCATATTGTGATTCCTCCATCCCTGCACTGCGCATTATGTGCTCTGTGTATAGGTTGAATAAGCATGGTGACAAAATGCAGCCTTGTCTTACTCCTTTTCCTATTCCAAACCACTCTGTCACTCCATGTTCTGTCCTAACTGTTGCTTCTTGGTTCATGTACAGATTTCTCAGGAGGCATATGAGGTGCTCTGGTATTCCCATCTCTTTAATTACTTGCCACATCTTGTTGTGGTCCACACAGTCAAATGCCTTAGTGTAGTCAATAAAACAAAAGTATACTTGTTTCTGGTATTCCTTTGTTTTCTCCATGATCCAGCGTATGTTGGCGATGTGGTCTCTAGTCCCCCTGCCTCTTCTGAAACCTGCCTGCACCTCTGGTAATTCTCTTTCCACATGCTGCTGAAGTCTATCCTGTATTATCTTGAGCATCACTTTACTGGCGTGTGGGATGAGTGCGATTGTTCGATAATTTGAACATTCTTTGGCATTGCCCTTTTTTGGGATTGGAATTGCAAGTAGATAAATAGGGACCACTTCAGTAGGAAAGTAACAGCGTTCCATGCGCTCCGGTGTCTAGTCATGCCTGTCACATGACCACGGAAATGTCTGCAGAAGCAGGCAGCGCTGGCTCTTCAGCTTTGAAACAGAGATGAGCACTGACCCCTAGAGTCGGATACAACTGGCTTTTGAGCAAGGGAAACCTTAATGATGCACCATGTCATTTTCTTGGTATGTCCTTGTCGCTGTAGTGTTATACATTTACACATCTTTAAGAAACATTTTAAGAAACTGCTAGTTTTCCCATTCTTTTACTGTAGGAGGCAAAACAGCTATTCCATTTCAGGCAGGTGCAGACTTAAGAGGGAAAAGAGCTAAAATTATGAACTAGCAGCTTTTTTCATTTACATAGCACTTATCTGATTAACTAATTGGATAAAACAAATGTACTATGGCTGGAACTTAGTAAATCTTTAACCACTAGAGTTACAAGACTGTCAAACAATCTCTTACTGACATCCAACTTCAAATAATGTGAGCCTATTTTATACAACATAGGTCACTTTTTAATGAATGGTACAAAGAAAAGGTTAGGACATAAAAATCTCACTGCTTCATTTCTGTAACTAATTGTATGCAAAGCCTGATACCTCCAATTTCCTCAGACACAGATGATTTTTTAAAATAATGAAATGATTCTTTTTCTTTTTGAAAAAAACCACTGGGAAAGGATCGATTATCTTTCTTTGATAACTTAACTTCAGAGATTAATCTTCCTTTCCTCATGTACAATGTTGCACAATACAGTGTAACAGTTCTGGATCAGAAGGATTGGCCAGCTCTACACAGTTGTCCAGGGAATGCCCAACTGTACAGTACTTGCAATGCTTTCCACTCCTTGGGTAGGCTCTGTCTGTGTTTCCTAGAAATATCAGTACTGGACCAACACTAAACAATTCGTAAATTGGTGCATACTGTTGTCATAAGAAAACCAGCCAGTGACACAAGCTGATTGCAGCTGAGTAATATATTGCATTTCAGCTTTTGAAACCTATTTTCTTCCTATTAAAAAAAAAACTTTTAAAACAAACTTTTATTCCATGCTAGAATTGTATAAATCAATCTATCCAATGTAAAAATGAATTCACCCTTGTTCGCTTAAGACAGGGATCCTCCTCAACCTACAGCCTGCCGAGGCACCAAATCATCCGGCCTGCGCCGTTGCTCCAGCCGCCGCTTCTGCCTCAATCCTTGTCTCCCCTACTTGGCTTGGGATGTCCCTAATGGCACTCTGTAGCAGGGCAGATGTTTTAAGGCTTACAACATCCGCCCTGCTACAGAGCACTGTTAGGGACACGCCAAGCCAAGTGGAAGAAACAAGGATTGAGGCAGCAGTGGCCGAAGCGGCTGCGTTTTCAGTGGCTATGGGGGCATTTCCGGTGGCCACAGTCACGTTTAATTCACCCACACAATGTAGCTCCTCCAGGCTGGTAAGCAGGGGAGCGGTGTGGGCGGAAATAGGAGGGTTGGGATGTAGTGGGCTCGGGGTGGTCACTGCTGCTATCTTTGGTGGCAACGGTAGTGGGGGGGACCACCAGTCCAGGCACTCAACAGCCTGAGGGAGCATGACCCAGCCCCAGCTTTAAAAAGGCTGAGGACCCCTGACTTAAGCCATCAGTTATATTAATTTCACACCTGCAGTCTAATAATTAGCCCTACTTTAATCAGTTATTCAGAAGTAAATTTCACTGAATTATGTCAGCTTTACTCCCATGTAAAAGTCCATCAAACTCTCATTTAAAAATACAGCAATCAATAAGCAAACAATAAAATATAGCCTGTTTGGATGTGTTTTAATACATACAGTGCACCAACATGTGCCACAGAGCCCTGGTGATGCAGTGGTTAAACTGATGTAATGCAGCCAGAAGGTTGTGAGTTCGATCCTGACCAGGGATCAAGGTTGACTCAGCCTTCCATTCTTCCAAAGCCGGTAAAACAAGTACCCAGCATGTTGGGGGCAAAATGCTAATTAACTTGTGTACCACCCAGAGTGTATGGGGCGGTATATAAATGTAATTGCTATTATGGAAAATGGGCTATATGTGAAAGAGGAATCAGATATAAATAAATAAAAGGGCAGTCAGAAAATATGTCCCAAATAAGTATGCATGTCCCCAATACTGCAGCACACTTGAGAAATTAATCACAGACAGTCTTGATGGGCTCAAGGTTGACTCCATCCTTCCAAAAATCAGGAAAATGAGTACCCAGCATGTTGGAGGGGGAAGTGCTAATTACATTGTGAACCACCCCAGACAGTGCTTTGTGTAAGTATATAATTGCTATTGCTTGCTATTGTTACTGGGAATACTGAAATGTACAGGAGCACTGTTCCAATCAAAGTGGTACGATCCTCAATATTAGCCATGCTACATCAACTGGCCAAGTGCTTCAGAACCCATTCTCCCTTCAGAACAAAACTATTCCCTCTGGGTAAGACTGCACATATAGTTGGAGACAGTGTTTCTTTATTTTTAAGAAATGTTTCGGAAGGTCACACTTACTGGATTGCAGGTTTACCAACCTAATACGAGGATCAAGATGCTGCATATTTACTTACCACTGGGATTCTTTATAACAGAGTGGGCAAAACCCTCCAGACATTGTTGGACTGAAATTCTCAGCAACTGTAGTTAGAATAGGAAAGATAGGGGATGATGGTAGTTGCCCAACAAAAGGTGGAGAGCTATAGATTTCCCAGGCTTACTCTACATCAGGGGTTCTCTACCTTTTTAAGCCAGGGGCCGGTGACGCTCCCTCAGACAGCTTTGGGGCCCGGATGGCAATTTTGCCCTTCCTCCACTACATGGCACTTCCATGTGTGGTGGAGGCAGTGGGGGCCCACATGAAATGGTGCTGCGGGCTGCAGGTTTAGAATCCCTGCTCTACATTCTCCAAATAGATCCTTGGAGATCTGTATAGATGACTCATAATCAGATCCATGTCCAATCACAAATCAATACTTTAATGTGAAGCTCTGGGCAAAGACTAAATATTGTGAAATGAAGGACCAGAGAATTTATTGTCTCATACACATTTAAGTCTGTTTTATCTTTAATCTACCTTAGCATAGCCATATTTTATTCAGAACAACATATCCTCTATCATTCTCCCAGCTTGTTTACTCAGTTGAATGTCCAGAGGGGCCAATTTTCCTTCCAATTGCCCTTGCACGCTAACATAATTGCTGCTCATATGGGTTATAGGTCAGCCTACAGCAGTGTTAGCATGCATTTGCTCATCTGTACTACCTGGCAGCTTCTCAAAATGAATTTTCAACCTCCATAGAAAGAAGGACAAGTTCACAAAGAATGTTTGCAAAAGCTGTATTATAGTTAGACAAATGTAAATTCAGAGGAAGCTATGATCTAGGATTTTGACATTCCAAAGGACCAAAAGTAACTATGCATTAGTAAAAAAATTAATGACTAACTCTGTTATTTGGTCTTAAAAGTAATCAGCCATATGTCTTTGGGAAACAATGGCCATTTACAACATTCATATTCTTGACACCTAGCTACAGTTGAGCCTACTGAAACTCTGGTACAGACACAGAAAACAACAGTGACAAATATCCTGTGATATCATTTATTTCATCTTGATAAAATTTTATAGATATAACCACAGCTATATTGAGGCATCATTAATAGCATTTATTCCAGTTTTAACTGATCAAGAAATGCAGGATTACAAAAGGTTCATAAATTACAATATATCAAAGTAGTCCAAAATCGTAGATTTTTTACAGGAAGTATATATTTAAAATAAAAGGATGAACATTAAATCATTTATATTTATTTAAAAATAATTTTCAAAAAATTAAATTCAAAGAGCCATTCAATAAAGGCAAACAAAATCCCTGAAATTTAACAGAAAAATAAGAATAATATATTAAGAAAAACATGAAAACACATAAAATTACAGTCTATAAAGTACACCCATGTATTATTTTATGGACATTACAATAATGTGTTCTCTAATTTGGTGCTAACCACACATTTACATGTCCCAATCTTAGAATCATTCTATATTCATGTTCTATTAATTAAATACAAGCACTAAGTAGATGCTATATGTAAACAACTTTGAAGTAATCTTAAATACAAGTGCTAAAAAAAAATAGTGAGGATAACATTCAGTTCAAGTGTGTTATAGCATGTTGAACTGTATGTGCCCACTAACAAAAACATTTTACGATGGCACTTAAGCTAAAAAAAACTGTTCAGAAGAGCCTATATAATTTTTAGAACAGAGAAAAAGCTACTTCAAGTATATCAAGAATGTATTGTGTATTTGCATCCCCACCCCTAAAAACATGCAGCTACCAGAACACCTGAACACAGTATCTGAATACCTTTAGGATAAGATTTTCATTATTATAACATGATAATGATTATGCAATTAAACATGGGTTACTGAATGGAAGTCAGTGTAATTGTGCCTAGATTTTAGAGGGAAGTGAACTGGGTCTTACCAACCAGGCTTGTAGGTAAAATTCAGATAGATTTCTGTGATGCTCTGTGTTTCAGTAGAAAGAAAGTGTTGTTATAGAACCCCCTGATTCATCCCTTGACACCCAAAATAGTAAAAGAGGAAGTAAAGAAGATTAACTACTCTGTCATATGTAACAAGTTGTTGAAGACAAGAAATGATTTACAGTATTAGATTTGGATAAGTATGATAAAGCAATCAATGACTTATTTAGTTTAGGATTACCACAAACCTGCAGAGATAATAAAAGAAAAATGTTTTCTGAAATATATGCAAAGCCTAGGAGTTCCTTATATGTTATTTTTTTGAGTATCATTTTTTTAAAGAAATCAAACTACGATTGCTGTCATGCTAGAATCTTATAGCCATGGTGAGTAGATGTATGCTTCCTCCACAGATTCAAAATGTTTTCACACTATTCCCTGAAAGCAGTAATATTTAAATACATAACTGATGCTTCCATATACACCACATGTATGTACATAATTTTCATATTTTTCCAATTTTTATGTCTTAGACGTAATCAATAGTCATCTAACTATTAAAACACATGGCTTGGCAATTCCCATGTACTCTTGCTAAGTGTTAGGTTAGCCAGATCACAGAACGCTATTTTTGCACACACACTGGTCCCATTTCCATGGTTTCAGTTTTCCACAGGTCCAAATGTAATCACTAAATCTCTAAACTAATAAAGATATCCATGGAACATTATCAGGGCAGGCCACTAGAGGCTGCGGTCTACAATGTACAATGGATTTACAGCAACCATTTTGTTAGCACACATGTAGAGCAATGGACGCATTTGTGCATGCGTGCACACACACCACTTCTAATACTCAGGTATGTGTACTTAAAAATGGGTTTCAGATATCTGCAAAAAAAATTGTGGCGCATATCCCCACAGATATGGGTGGCAATCTATATATCAGGATCAAACTACATGAACCACATAGCACATTTTTTTTTAAAAAAAGTACTTTGTGTGGTGGAAAATATGTTTACTATCAGAGTACAAATTTTTTTTGGCCACCTATGTATACATCACCAATCACTGCAGGATGGTCTTAACTGCAAGGCTGAATGTCAGAGTACATATATTTGAGGAAATCCCACTGTGGAAACGAAACCTTTGAAGACTGAGATGTTGTTTTGAGATGCCAAGACACAAGAAGGCATTGCTCATTTTGAAGATAGAATGGGTTCCCCACTTCTTCACTAAATAGCAAACTTTTTTTAAAAAAAGCCAGTCATTTGTACATGAATTTTAATTCTGTGCAATCTTGCAATTCCATTCATACCAACTTCTTCATTTTGCATTTATAAGTTTGATTATGATCCAGTGTATTTTGGAGAATATTTTCCACCAAAATTGCTGGAAAATATAAAGTTAAGATCCATTTGTATTTGCTCACCCTGATATGATGATGCTAGCACAAGGTTACAAAAGAATGGTTGATCCTGAGAAAATTGTGCAGAACACATGGTATGGAGTCTCCATTTGCACTCCACCCCTCTGAAATACAGATAGGAGTAGCTAATACACATGTACAGTGCAAACATGGAGCTTTAGCCATCTTATCTCACTCAGATCTCCACCAATCTTGGGCTGTAGTCCACAAGAATGGACTGACTGCCATCATAAATTAGTATTACAGGCCATTTGCTTAAGGCAGGGGTGCCCAAACTTTTCGGGCTGCAGGCCGGTCACATGGTTCAGCAGGCCAGTCACATGGTTCCTTCCACCGGAAGCAAAAGTAAAACACGCCTTGCAATCTGTTTTGCAACAGGATGACATAGATTTTAAGCTGCCATTTTCTCTGCTTAAACCAGGGGTGCCCAAACTAGGGTCTGTGGGCAAGATCTGGCCCCTGACACCAATTCACCTGGCCCACACTGCCCTTGTTGCTTCTGCTTCCGGGAGCAACAAGGGCGGCATGGGCCAGATGAATTGGTGTCAGGGACCAGATCCGATCCACAGGCCATAGCATGGACACCCCTGGCTTAAAGGTTATACTATGGAATGTATACACAGGCCATGTCGGCAATAGCCTGGCCTGCCCAGTATGCAAAGGACAGAATTGTGTCCATTGTAACTAATGCAAATCAGTGAATCCAGATGTAAAAAGTGAAAATCTTTGCATACATGGATATTGGGTGTTATTTATTATTTTGTAAGCACACTGCCTAAAGGGAGAACAGAACAATTAAAATTATAGAATGTATTGGCATGAAAGCAGTATTGCTGGCAATTAATGTAACCCTTTAAGATAAAATGACAAGCAAAGACACTAAGAGTTTCTTAATTAATAAAAAAATAAAAATCCTATCTAGAATACATACAGTATTAACAATTTAAGTGCTGTATCTCAAATACTTCAAAAAAAAAACCCTGCCTAATTGACAACAGAAAATTACATGAACCTCCTGAAATTGTAAACCAGACTGTAGATCAGACATCAAAAAATTAAAAGATTATAAAATAAAAGGCACAGATGTAAAATAGGGTAGAAAATTAAGCAGCTGCCCTAGTCATATTAAAACATATTTAGTTCCAACTAATCTCTCAATTTATTATCCTAATATCATTCTGTTTAAGCAACAACAACACTTCCTGGGATTTAAATCTAGCTTTTAATGATTATGAAGTGAATCCACAGTAACCATCAACATGATAATAAGGTAAATGGACAAGCCCAATGCATCTCAATAAACAATCAAAACAAACATTTTACTATTGTATCAAAAAGGAAAGATATTTTAAAGCTTAGGATGTCCAGAACCCTATTGATGTTCACCTAAGGGAGGTGTAACTTGTCGCAGATAATTGTGGATAATAGGTCCCAGCACCCCATGAATTAGCCACAATTAACAGAGTAGGTTACACCATGCTTATATGAACATCGATAAGATTTTGGACAATATATTACTAAACATTTGCCATTTGCACTGAAACTATTTAACAGGCTTGCTAAGAAAAAGTAACAGAATCAACAGTGCACTCCTTTGAAAGTTTTCAAAAATCTTGCTTTACTAGACATTTACTGTGGGACTTTTGTCCTGCACGTGAAGGCTGTAGCACTTCAGTGCACATATGACCAATATAGCTAATACATCTTACTTTTTCAGGCAGAAATATTAACAGTCTTATCAGAACGAAAGAAAAAACATCTGGATACCAGGTATCTGTTTGTTTCTGAAGAAAATGGAATAGATTTTTCATTTCAGGTTAAACCATAATCTAAGCATTTCTTCTGACATTTGTTCCTAAAAAGATCATGCATAAAAATACCCTGATTCCGCTTTTCTCAAATTAGACTAACACTTTCATTTGAAGGTATAATACTAATGTAATTGCAGAAGTCAACCAATAGAGGGCACTTTGAGAACAAGACAAAGGCAGATCCCTAAAGCTATCTAGCATGTGGCAACTTCTAGAAAAACTACACTCATTTCAGTAATGCACTCAAAATGACATTAGATTTACACTTTGGAAAAGAAAGGAAAAACACATATTAATAAGATTTGTTCACCTCACTTCAAGTAATAGGATTCAATAGGCAATTAAAGAGAAAGCAATAAGAGTCTGCATGAGATCAAGTTGTTGTTTTTTTGTTTTCTCACTAATTTGATTTTCAAAATAAATTCCAGCAATTAAAATACAGCAGCTGTTCTGACTGATTGGCAAATATCTTAAATAAAGTTGCAAGAGCTAGTTCACAAGCCATCCTAGTGGGAAAGTTATCATAAGCACAGTTTGTTAAATGAAAATGAATAGTAACTGCATCCAAAAATTCTGATTGCTTTTGTAAGATATGCATCCTCACCTCTCTTCTTAACTCAACTTGGGGAACAAGTTTAAGGTTTCCTCACATATTCCATCAATGCATTGTGTACAGAATTTCTCAGAATAAAAACGACTGAGCCAGAGTAACTGTAATTTTTTTCCTACACAGTCATTACTATTTACTCCAGAGTAAGTGAAATGATTTTACACTGGTACCCCGCATAACAAAAAAGCTCCGTTCCACGGAGCTCTTTGTTATGCGTTTTTTCTGTTATACAGATCAAATGGGCAATACCCCGCATAACAGAAAAAAGGTTTGTTAACAAAAAAAATCATTATGTGGGGTATTGCACAGAGCACACGGATGCTTCGTTGTACAGATTTTTTGTTATACGAAGTGTTTGTTATGCGGAGTACCACTGTACTCTTGGTAGCAAATTGAAGCAATTAACAATCTGCCAATTATGTGGCTAGCCTTGCGCCAGCCATGCAACCAGAATCCTGATGGCATTATTAAGTTGCAAACTGAGCTGGATGGAACAATATAAGTAGATTTTCTGTAGAAACATGATAATTAACTTGATAATTGTTACAATTATAATTGATAATTAACTAAATGTAGAACTAGTACAGTGATGGTGAACCTTTTAGATACCAAGTGCCCAAGCTACAACCTGAATCCCATTTATTTATTACAAAGTGGCAACACAGCAACAGGGGAGGAAGGAAATGCTCCCATTGGGCTGCAGGGCAGAGGGGTGGGGTGAACTCTGTGCTGAGGGGAGGAAGGAAGTGCTCCTAATGGACTGCTGGGCAGAGGGGTGGGGCAAACTCTGTGCTGGGATGACTGCTCAGGTGTCCACAGAGAGGGCTCCGAGTGCCACCTCTGGCACATGTGCCGTTGGTTCGCCATCACTGAGCTAGTATGTTTTAGTGGACTAAGATCCAGGAGTTCATAACCATTAGTTGACCAAGAAAACTCACAGAGGACAGGCAATGGTATACTATCTTTCTGCTGCCGCTGCGCTCCTAGCCCCGGTGGGGGCGAAGAGGCCCTCCCAGCCACACCATCAGCTGGTGTTCCTGGGCCCTGCCCTCCCCCTGAACTTAAAAGGTGAGGGGGTGCCGGGCAAGCTGCCACCACTGTGCTCCTGGCCCCAATGGGGGCGAAGAGGCCCTCCCGGCCACACCATCAGTGTTCCTGGCCCCCTCCCTCGCCCTCAAAAGACTCTAAAGGCAGGGGATTTTGTGGGTGGTCTTGGCTGATTTGTATCTATTGCATTTTTGCATTATAATTGGTGTAATACTATGTAATGTTATGTAATTTAGCATTATTATTATTTTACTTGTAAAACTGTATTTTGCCTTGTACTATTGTTATATTGTATTTCTGTATGTTTCTACGTATTGTAACTGCTTTGGGTCATCTGCTAGACGAGGAAAGCGATATATAAAAATAAATTCAATTTGAATCAAATCAAATCTTACATACCTTCAAAACCCTACTAGGGCCATCAAAAGCAACACAACAGCACACATCAACAACAGTAGCTGCTTATGTAATTCACCGCCAAGTTTGAAAGAATCAGTTGTTTTTGACATATACTGATCAGGACCCACCCATCCTTAGCAGTTAAATATGTTTGGATGCACAGTTCTTCTATCCACAAAGGATACATCAAAAAAGGCAGGGGCTGAAGAAATTCTGCAGTTCCTCACTAGTGTTTGATATAACACATGCAAAGAATATGTCAACCTTATCCAGTCTGGGGCTTCCAAATGGCTTTGACCATAGCTGGTTGCTTTTAAGAGACAGCTTTTAACAGTTTGGTGACACACACTGCTACTAATGTGTCTTTTAGATACTTTTTTTAAAAAAATTCAATTGCGTTTTCATATTATAATTTGCTTAAACTTCCCATCTTTTCCCACCTATTTTTAATCTTGTGAGCCATGACATTGCCAAGACAGGACAAGCACCAGGTATTTATCTAATCTAAATAGATGTTTCAGTGCCAGCAGTAAAACTGGGTTTTTACCACAGCTGTGATACTTCATTTGATTCTATAAACTGTTCTCACACAAACAAGTTACATCATGCAGATTGTCTTCTGTGTAAATCTTTTAAACAGCAAGTGTTCCTTAAACACAAGGTTGCCTTGTTAATAGTTGGAAGAATTCGTGCTACTGAATATTAATTTATCTACTACAGTATAACCACTACAGAGCACCTTTAATCCTGTCATATGAGCATTTTACTTCATTTCACTTTTTAAAGCCCAATGAACTTAGAACATTATACACAGTAGGTAATGCTTATCTTTAACATGTATACTATTTAATATTTTAAAAATAACTCCGTGTATTATCCAGTCTATGAACACGTTAAATTTAAATTCTGAATGGTTCTAGCAATGGCTATACAAAACAGGAAGCATCACTTTAGAAACACGGTATTCAGATGTTTATACCAGATATATTCTAGTGGCGATTTAAAATAAATATGAGTTCTGCAAAACTAAGCACTTAGAATTATCCTGTGCATGTCTAGTCAAAGGCCTTTTAAATATAACGTGTACTCATAAATAAGTGTCGATCTGTTTAAGTCCACGAAAGTGTCTGCCATAACTATTTGATTTTGCTGTTACAATGGTACAATTCCCTTTGTTGTTTTTGCTGTAACAGACTAACATAGTTCCACTTTGGAACTGGTTGAGCAATTAAATCTCCAATTGAAATCAATAAAGGAGCTTTACTTTGGTTGAATCTTAGTCTGATGCGTCTCTTCCCACCCCAGACTCTATGCATTTCTAATACATATGTACAACTTGGGGATAATTAATGCATTGACAAAGAAGATAATTTGAACTTTTTGTAACACTACATCTTCCTCTTTTTGGTTTTAACTTTGAACAATGTGTTTACAAAGCTGAAAACTGTGAGCAGAAATTTAGCTTTTTTAATTTAAAAAATCCTGCTAAATGCCATTTTTAGAAGATGAGCTACTCAATATCATATATTATTAATAAAAGAAAGCGATTTGAACTTCAAAGCAGATTAGCAAGATAAAGATCTTTCCACATGATCCAGTATTACTGATAGCATCAATTAAAAATCAAGGTAGGTAAGACACTTTTTAAATCTACTCATCTGACAAAACAACAGTTTCTATCAAAACATATGATTGTGCAGTTAGGTATCAAAACAAAAAAACTGTAACATTTCTATATCAATCATTACGTTAAATATTATCATCAAATACGAAAAGTATTTCCTCTAAAAAGCCAATCTGAAAGTAAGTACACTTTAAAAGTAAACAGGGGGATGTGGATTAATCCCAAAACAGAATCATGATCATTATTATTAAAATAAAGCCTAGGGCATAATATGACATCGAAGATTGGTGGGTAGATTTTAATTGACTTGAGGACTGTCATAGTTCTATTATTGCAAAACCTGCAACACACTTCCAGCATGGAGGACCCATCTGTGCCCACCATCCATCTGTTTAGACATGATTGGCAAAGTGGTAGGGAATTCGCAGTGGTTGTCTTTGCCTGAAAGGAATAAACCACAGGATCTTCCAGCGAGTGCCAAAAACTTCTGAGAAGGTCTGCTGCCACGGCTTACGGGGTCTCGATCTACAGACAACAGCATTATTAGTGAAATACAGCACTCCCATGGTGCACTTCAGTCAACTAGAACAATACAGATTGGCTGGGCATCTATTAGTTGACTCTGATGAATTGCGTCCCAACCACCAGATGCACTGTTTTTCTTTCACTACAGCATACAGCTGAGACTTAACTATAAGAAGTACAAACTGACTCTACATCAGCAAAAGAGAGTGTTAGAACTGAGATGATCCTTGTGGTCAACATAGAGCTGTGATGGTGAACCTTGGCACTCCAGATGTTCTTGGACTTCAATTCCCAGAAGCCCAAGCCCCCAAGAATCCGCACGAATGGGTTTACTGCAATTCATCCGGCCTACACTGCTGTCGTCACTCCTGGAAGCGATAAACCCATTGGTGCGGATTCATGGGGGCTTGGGCTTCTGGGAATTGAAGTCCCAGAAAATCTGGAGTGCCAAGGTTCGCCATCACAGACATAGTTTAGCAACAAAGCAAAGCAAAACTCTTGCTGCAGTCAGTCTTTGAAACATAGTTTTGAGGGCTTTAGATGAGAAATAATAATCTTGTGTTAAAAGGCTACTAAACAAGTTATGTAAAGCTATTGTTAGCATCTTAATGTCTCTCACATATTCAGCTCTTAATTACACATACAGCCATTAAAATATCAAAATGAAGATACTTACACTTCTTCATAACAGTTTGCCAATTTTTCTATACTTGTAGTATCCTGTTAGAAAAAAATTAATACTTCAATGTTGCTTCTTGTGATACAGATGCAAAATAAGATTTCCTGCAAAAGTACAAGTGTTGATACTCAAAGTGCATACTTCTGAATAAAATGTACACAACTTAATAAACTCAAATTGTAAGAAAAGAGTTAACAGACATATCTATGTTATTATGACAGTTGTAGCAAAAAAGATTTTCACTGCTGTTCTCCTAGACATTCTGAAAGTGTACTGCAGCCAGCAAAAACGAACAACATGTTTTTGCATATACAATTTTTTTAACACCATGTACTTTTATTTGTGTTCTATAATTCTATGCCTATTCTA
The DNA here is from genome assembly GCA_035047345.1 of Bradypodion ventrale. Classification (NCBI taxonomy): domain Eukaryota; kingdom Metazoa; phylum Chordata; class Lepidosauria; order Squamata; family Chamaeleonidae; genus Bradypodion; species Bradypodion ventrale. The sequence goes on from JAWDJE010000002.1 coordinate 119,414,073, forward strand.
TCATTATGTCCACCACCCTGAGTAGCCTATAGACCGAAAGGGCAGTATAAAAGAAATAATAATAATAATAATAATAATAATAATAATAATAATAATAATAATAATAATAATAATAATAATAATAATAATAATAATAATAATAATAATAATTTTGCATTTAAACATGAGCTGCCTGCTCAGCCAGGTAACTGCAATTGCCTTTTAAAAAGAAGGCTGGATGGGATGATGTACTTCTGCCTGTTATTCAACACAGTAGTATCAAGAAGTACAGAAATATTGTTAACAGGCAGTTTCCACACACTTTCTAGAAGCTATTTTACACTATTTTCCCTGAGACCCAGAAGCAGACAGTATAGATATTCCAGTAAACAAACATATATTACTGCAACATGATTTCAAAATAATATTTTTTGGTTACTGTTGGAGATAAATTAAAGATTTATTAAATGAAGAAAACCTGACAATACTACTTAAAACTTTAAAAGCAAATTAATAACTTTGTTATAATTAAATTTCATTGGGTTTGATAAAACTAGTCTTTTTAAAAGTAATCCTGGTAAAACTGATCAGGTTAAAGATAAGAGAAAGTTATTGATCCCACTAATTTCAATTGCTCGATTGTTAATTATTAATTAACCTTGTTGGATAAGGGAATGGTAAACTATAGCTAAATACTCTTTACCTACAAAACCCTGAAAAGAGTTGCCATAAGTTGGAACTGACTTGATTATTGTTAATTATGTAATGCTCATCTGCAAATTACTCATAATAAGGTGCCAGTTGCATTACTGCACTGCTACTGGTGTCTTCTTAGTGGCACTTAACTACAGTCAGTTATATATTTTAGCTCAGGGGTGCCCAAACTTTTCGGGCTGCATAAGGTTGCCATAATTCTCTCCCGCCAAACCAGGACAGCCGTGTGACATCATTGCATTCTTCCATCTGTGCATGTGTCAGATGGGGCTGTCAGAGAGACCATGGGTCTAAGAGACCCTGTGGAATCCCCGTCCAGGATGGACTGCCTCCATCAGTTTAAAATAAACTGTAGTCAAGAGTTTTTCCCCTGTGTGATTCTTCTTGCAAAAGACTATTCTTAATGGTTCTATTTTTATTTTTTAAAATAAAATTTCTTCGGCCACTCTTGAAACCACCCTTCCTCCCCCTTAGGTCACCCCACCCTCCACTTCACATACACCCCATTGAAGTAGACTCACCCTCAAACCCCACGAGGATCCCTGTCTGAGGGAGTATGACCTGGCCCCCGGGTTAAAAACGTTGAGAACTCCTGCTTTATATATTGAAGAACATCTATTTATATTGACCCCAAAATTCAAGATGAGCCAAGGGATTTTAGCAAAGAGTTAATTCACTGCCTCCCTACCTTTATTTCAATTATCTCGCTTGCAAGCATCTCCCCTACCTGGTGGGCTTCTCAGGGTGCTGTTTTGCCTTCGCCGCTTTCAAGCAGGATAATTGAAAGAAAGGCAGGGAGGCAGTGAATTAACTCTTTGCAAAAATCCCTTGGTGGGGGGTGATCTTGCTTCCTTTGTTCAAATTTAAAAATCCGGGACTTTTACATGTTTTTCCTTGAACCGGCCGGAACAGCTTGAATCCAGGAAAATCCCGGAAAACATATGGCAACCCTAGCAACTGCTGGTCATGCAGTTCCTCCCACCCAGAAACAGAAGTAAAACACGCATGCACGTGCATAGAACACACCTACACATGCAGAACACAGCCATAATGACCTGTGGCTGCCGTAAACACATTTACGACAGCTGCAGGTCATTTACAGCAGCGTTCTGTGTTTGCGCAGGCATGTTCTGAACACATATATGCATGTTTTATTTCCGCTTCTAGGACCAGATTAATTGACGCCTTGGGCTGGATCCGACACGCAGACTGTAGTTTGGGCACCCCTGCTTTAGCTTTTGCATGTGTAAATCAACCAACAGAACTTTTGGCAATGTATGTTTCAATCACGGATAAATCCAAATTCAATGTAATACTGTGCAATATGATCTCTTCTGTTAATTCAGATCTTTGAAATTCCAGAAAAAAATTGAATAAGCATACCATTTCGTTATTCTGGTAATATCTGTCTTTTAATAACCTGAACTTGGACTAAACAGTTCAACTGATAGTCAGAAGAGCAGCTCAACAATTTCAGCTAAATAAAGTAGCAAAACTGTCAGAATGGAAGAAAATAGGGCATTACTATTTAAAGATTCAACCGTGGAATAATACTACTGACAGCTAAACTCATGAAGCAAGCCTGTGCTCCACTCCCTGTCTCCTTAATATATAATGTATATTGAATTGAAAGTGAACTTGTTTACATGTATAAAGTGAAAAAGAACTTCAGAGACACCTAATTATCTTACAAAAGGTTTACAACAATGAAATAAATGTTGTAATTTTCTTCAGGAGGACTGAGCTTCTATGTCAGGGGTTCTCAACCATTTTGAGCCATGGGCTGGTCATCTCCCCCTCAGACAGGTGAGCGGGCCGGACACGTGGTTTCCCCTTGCTGCAAACATTACCCTAAACTGTGGGTGTGTGTGCATTTGCCCGGGCCTGGGCGTATTTGCACATGCTCAGGCATGTTTACAGGTGTCGTAAATGCTTCTGGTGTCGTCGCCATGGACTGGATGGAATGGCGTCAGAGGCTGGGGCCGGCCCGTGGGCCATAAGTTGTGAATACCTGTTCTATGTAAAGGTGAAAGGATTAAAAGTTTCACACACATCCCCTATTATACGTGCCTTGTATGTGTCTGCCTGCATTACAAATGATAGATGGCAGATTTTAATCTCTTCCTTACCAATTCTTAACCACAGAGGTTCCCAGTCATTTGGAATTATGAATCATTTGGCACTTAGACATTAGAAAGGACATTTTTTTCCTAAAGACCAGGAATGAGAGAATTGAAATGGAGTTGTTCAGATTTCTAATATAGGAGAAATCTTAGCACAGCCAAAATGTTGCCCTTCATCTTTTCTTTTAATATTCATGTGAGTGTATTTGGCCAGGCAGGGGAAAATAAGCAACCACTGCAGATATACTTGAAGTGGTAGCCATGTTAGTCTGTGCAAGCATATCTGAGAGTAAATAAAACAGAAGGACAAAATAATGTTGTGGCACCTTAAAGACTTAACCCCTGTATTTAACTGTGAGCTTTCATGGACCAAGTCCACTTCACCAGACATATTTGCTACTATTTTAGTAGCCATTTATATGAAGCATAAAAGTTATGTGATCTTTGCTTATGACTTTCATAAGAGCCCTCAAGGTATTTGATAAAAAACTTATGTAACAGTGAGAAGATTTATTTATATTTAAGCCATTAGGAGACTATCACATTTTCCTATTACAATATTTTAATACATATACATACTTAATTTGGAAAATAAACTCTTTAAATCTAAGGGGTTAAATTAAAAAAAAATCCCTGTACCATTTTAGTTTTTCACCCACCCAACTACAGCTACTCTTTTTAGCAGGGTAATACTGCAGAGTGTGCATGATTATAGCATCAAGGGAGGAGGAAGACATGGGTGCCTTCTCTTCACGTGAGGAACATTTGATGCTCCATGAAAAATATTTATGTTCCATCCCATATATAGAAGCCACAGCACATAAGTTCATCTCCAGAACAAAAAATAAAAATGATTACGTAAGTGGGTTACAAGGAAAAGAGAATGTGTAGGACAAAGAACACAGAGTGGAGCCCATCATCTAAATTCTTAGCCCTACGGGTCTTTTAAGGTACATAGGAATAAAGCCTGTATTACATCCTTCTTAACCAGCAACATAGCAGCCCTGAACACAGTATTGATTGATTCATTACCAACTCAGAAGGAAATGTTTCACTTTTTGAATCACTAAGATTTCCTGTGTTATTTAAGCTTTCTGTATACATGTATCTAAATACCAACCCAGAATGACCCTGCTTAATTCAGTACATTTGAGGAGATCACAGCTTGAGAGGGCAAGATTGTAAAATCTCTTCTATAAGTAAAAAAATAGCTAGAATGATAACAAAACAATTATTTACATCCTGTTTAAATATATTTGGAGTACTGTATGTGAAAAAGGAAGAATAAAGTTTTAACAAGGGATTTTCTTTGTAATTGATCCAGTAAAGGTAAAAATCACCCTTTTAGGATGCAGTTAATAACCACAGAAATATTTTCCTATGTGACTGACTCATAAACATGTATGTAAATGACAAAAAGAATCCATAACTGGTTCAATAGCTACACTCTGAAAGGGATAATAATTTAATTTTGAGAATGTAAGGACCAAATTGTCACCTTTTTTAAAGGATCAGTATAGGACCCAGTGCTGTTAAATTATTTTTGTTAACAGTTTCTCTGAAGGACCTGAAATAAACTCAGATAAATGTAAGACAAGAACAGAAGAGACTATAAATACGCTAGAAGATATGCTAGATGTTGAAAATGAACACAAATGAAAAAGTTTGACATTCAGAATGTAGAATAATTTGCTTTACTATCAAATTATACAAGGATGAATCAGAAAATGTTTCACATGGGGGAAAGGGCATTAACAGCAAAACTGAGAAATAACTGGGATTCAAATGTTATAACTGGCTGAATATCTATCCTTCCCTTGCACTCTGAAAAGTGGCATGCATGCTGCTGATGTTTGATGAAATAACAGAACAATAAACATAACGAATCAGGTCATTTAATGTTATGTTAATGAAGACTCCATTCTTAACGTTCTAGATTAAGTAGCAAGTAGATTTTTTTTAAAAAAAATTGCATTCTGCTTTGACCAACATCATTCAACAAAGATGTTGACCATTTGAAAAGATCTAGAAACACACAGTTTTGAAGACAAATTCTAAAAGAATAAACTTTTATGGAATTTGCCAAATAACTACTAGATTTTGAAATTTTATTCCAGCTAGAAGCCACATTATATTAATATCATATTAGCATTACTAGCCATGCGTGTCAATAAATTTATTTAGGAAACAAGTTCTTTATTTCTACTACAATTTGATTTATAATTGTAAATCTCTACATTCAAAATTGTTTATATTCTGAAATAGCAGAGATATTTTATTTGTTTTTTTCCCCACTTCTCTTTTCCACAGAATTAAAAATATAAACGAAGTAAGATATATTGGACCTTTGGGAAGTTCTTAATTCATAGGACTGCCATAAATTGGAAATGACATGGTGGAACTTAACACACATACTGTAGAAATAATCTCTACTTTGCTAATTTGTGCTATGCTTATATATCTTATTATAGCATCTATGACTTTGATCATTCTTACCATATTTAGTTTATTTCATGAATGGCATTTAAAAAACGAATTCAGCTCTTAGAAGGAATTGTAGCACTGCATCTGATTACTGTTTCGTACACAGTAATCAATGGAAGGGACCCTTAAGTTCCTCAAATCCAACTGTTGCTTAATGCAAGAGCAGCAAATTGGGACATTGATAACAGCATTCTGACAAACTGCCATCTCTTGCCTCTTCTTAACTAATTACAGTGGACCCTCGTTTAACGACACGTTCGAATAGCGTTATTTCCGCTTAACGATGCGTTGTCACTCGCTACATGACTATCCGCACAACGACGAAAAACCGTCATTGTGCGGCTTAACATTTTTTAACGTTGTTGTGCGGATAATGACAGTTTTTTTGCCGCTAGATGGCGCAGCTGCCATTGAAAACCGCACAATGACGTTTCCCCTATAGTGACGCTACTTGGGGAACCAAGCAACATCATTATGTGAGGGTCTACTGTATATCGAAAGAAAACCAGTCTGTTTAGCTAGTGTGAATCTTTTAAGAGGTTTCTCCTAATATGTAATCAATTGTGTTTCCCTGTCATTTCCAGGCATTGGTTCTAGTCCAGCTCAACAGGTCCATTTCCCATACTAATGCCTCCCAGAGAATTGTAGATTATTAAAATGTCTCTCCTTTATCTTCTGTTCTTCAATTAAGCAAACTCAATGCTTCAACTGCTACTTACACAGCTTTGTTTTCAGATCCTGCAACATTCTATTTGTAATTCTCTAGATATGCTTCAGACTGTCTGCCAAACATTTCTTAAAATGTGACATCCAGAACTATACCTCAGAAATGCCCTGACTAGTGCAGAACTATTGTATGTCATGATTTGGATCCTATGCTTCTATATTTACATAAACATGATCCCAAGAGAAATAGTCTTCATCTTATCCATAAAATCTGAGCAGTTTTTATGTGATTGGGCTTTGTGGGAAACTTATTAATAAATCTGCTTCTCAATATTACAAAACAACAACAACAACAACAACCCAACAACAACAGAGGTGCAATTGTTTCCCTGAGAGTTCTACATGTGTAACATAGTTCCCATATATACAAGAAAACTAGAGTTAGGGATGACATCACAGGCCACACAAGACTGAAATAATATATGTGAATACATTTCCTGAACTGCCATGGTATGTAAAACCACTGTAACTTTCTTAAATAGCTGCCATTTAAACTCAAATGCCATTTCCCCACTTTGGAACAGATATGTTCTTCATCTAAAAAGTGATTGAATAATCTTGGGGTCAATTCAATGTATTAGCTGAACTTGTCTTCATAGTATACACTGCTATAATGATTTAACCCAAAAGGTGAGAAAGGGATAGGCTAAAAATTCAATTAGGAGTAAAGATACACAGCCAATCTGATATCAAACTACCAAATTTAACCATAAATGAGAGAATTATTCTGAATGTATGTATGTACAGACAATGATTGTCTAAGACCACTAACATCCCACCATGATCTTGACTGTTCCTCTACTAAAACTTAATTATTAGGATTAATATTGCCTTTGATTACATTTCCAGCATGTTTGAAAAAAGTAAAGCCCTAGTTATTAAATTAATCTGAATGGTATTTAATAGATTATCTGATTAAACATGATTAAAATATTTTGCTTAATTATAATAAGATACTTACTTGCTGAGATGAAAGGTGCTTCACATTATAGCAGGTTGTGAGATGTTATTTTTATGTGAAAATGTTTGTATATATTACACAGCAAGGAATCAACACTGCCTAGTATTCGTATCTACAACATTGGTCTTATGTAAAAACATAACAGTATTCTGTGAAGTAATATGTAAGCAGAAATTAACAAGCTCATCCTCTAAGTAGTCAGGTAGTTTAAATGTGGTTAAAGAAAATGAAGACTAAAGCAGAAGAGCTTTCAGAGGCTCTGGCCTAGAGTTCTGAACCATTGTGTAGTAAATTAAAATTTACTACAACTTCTTTTGCACATAATTGGACATAAATTGTATGCACATAAATGCTACATTAGTTGCATTTCTCCATGTTCACAGAAAATTTGTTCTGTACCTCACTGGTCCTATTTTGCTCAATTATTCTTTTATCACAGTCCCTAGTCTGTTTCCAGAAGGAAATGTTAATCCACAATGAAACTTGGTAAAAACAAAAATTTCAAGTAATAACATACATACTATAGGCTAGATCCATGCAATGGAAGAGACTGACTTTCCTATTCCCTCCAGAACTCCCCTAATATTCTCCAGGGTTTGGTGAGTCCTGTTGAAAGGGTCAAATATGCACAAGGCAACTGAGAGGGAAGGAGGACTTTACATAACATTGGAATGAAGATGTCTTCTTTCACTCACAGCAATAAATTTTTTTCCCCAAATCAGGTACTGCACAATTCTCTTCTCTCTCAGCTCATTGTGATGGGGCAAACTCCATCCAGCAAAGTCCCCTGGTCCAGGCAGAGCATTCTCAGGGATCCCAGGAATTTTGTAGTGATAGGAATGGGTGGAAATGTCAGATTTAACCCACCTTCATTCATAGAGATAAATTTGGTTCTAACCTATTATTTCACACATTTTGTACCCAAAGTTTATAGTTTTATATTTCCCTTCTCTAGCTAGTCTAAAACAACCAAATTATCCTGTCATCTCGTTCGAGTGTTCAACAGTGCCTTCATAACATCAAGTGCTGATTAAATATTTAATTAACAGTGAACCCTGGCAGCATTAATCAAATTACTAATGTCAATGCACACTCAGCTGATGATACTCTAAAACACCTAATAAAACAATATGAATGTACATGGAAATATTTCAACAGATGGAGGAGCTCATTTTACATTATAGCAGGACAAACAGCAAGATTTGTCACCTAAAATTACATTTATGTTTGTTTCTTTCACTAAATTATATATTGTGGCCATGGATAAAAAGATTTTTTAAAAATCCTTTAACTCTGTTAATCATTTGCTAGAACATATGGAAAAATGAAAATGCATCCTGTGTAGAATTTTAAATAAAAAACAATCAAAGGTAATCCTTAAAATTAGGCTTTAGATTAGTCTCTTCAAAGGATGCAGTTCAACTAAAACATCTGGTAGTGTTATGTCCAGAGACAGACTTTTTTAACTTTGGAAATGAGATTAGTAGATCAGTTATTTGTAAGTGTCCAAGTAATTTCTAATTATTTTATCTGGGTCACAGATAATCCGCTTTTACTGGCCTCCCACAATGACATCAGAGCATCACTGCTTAAGTGATTATCCTGTTACCTTCCAATAGCCAATGGAAAGCTGGATTTTCCGGTTGCACCAAGGGAGAAACGATCAAATGCTCCAGACAAGTGGCTCGTCAAATAAAGACCAGACACGGTCTAATAATAAAACATTCTATCAAAATAATTTTAGTCTCCAACAATACTTCCTAATTAAATAAAAAGAATGACCCTAAATGACATATTACCTTTAAACAACTAAAGTAATAACATTGTACAAAAATAATTGATTACTAAATGCCTGCTCTGGTATGCTTTTTCCTGGTATGCGACAAACCCCAAAATCAATAATTTAAATACATGTTTACAAGTCTTGCTTGGATAATTAAATCTGCTAGACTGTATTGAGAAAGATGTACCAATAACAAATGACATGCTGAATCTACAGAGTTACATTCACAAGGGGGGGGGGTGTCAACACAGAAGATTGAAAACATAGTACAGGCCTTAAAAATTAACACATTGAAAAATTAGTATCTTCGTAGTTCTTTAAGGGATAGCTGCTAAAAATGAGAATCTAATGCACCACATTTCATGGGTTTTTTTTATTGCTGTGAGATGACAGTTGGAGAGTATTCCAGCTTGTCCCCACAGCATGAGATTTGGCACATGCAGGTCAAAAGATCTTAACAACAGAAAAGCAAATGAAAATACAAGCAGCCACTGGTTGTCGTGGAGGGTAGCCAGAACCAACTTCAGATTACGAAACAGAGTACTTTCTTGAGGTGAAAATAGTTTTTACATGGTTTTCTAAATGCCTTACCTAAATGTGGTGTTCAACCAAATGGTATTTTAGGAATAAATGGAATTTAAAAGTAGTGGTGTGTGCGTGTGAAATTGTCTTTTTTGTTTTCTCTCTGCTATGCTTGCACATGGCTACCACTTCAAAAATTTCAACAGTGAAAATTAGAATTCTTTCCTGTATAAACATTAGTGTTATTTCCAGCTCCTTCCACATTGGGTTTTTAAAGTTGCTATTCTACTATCAGCTAGAAATGGAAACTAATTATTGTTCTTAGTGTTTTTAGAAAGGTGTTTTAAAAGACTACAAAATATATATCATCTCTAACCCTGATTAATAACATGATCTCAAAAACACAATATTTATCAGAAGATACAGAAATGATGAATTAAGTATCAACATTCGTGTAATTACCTATTTTTTAAGTGAATGTGGAATCTTCTTTCCCTGCATAACTGATTTGAGTATGGAACGGTGTCCATGCATAGTTAAGCTAACAAATGTAATTAGATTAAAAGAAGACAGCAAAATGGAATGTTTATCACATGTTGAACAGAATTCAAGATGTATTGTTTTATGCTCTGCGTTATCTTCTGAAGAAATGTAAGAAAGTAATTATTAGATGGGTAAGAATTTTTTGTTAGGACAATTATGCTAGTTTCGAAAGCTGTGAAGTTCAGATTATATATTGTTTATTCCGTTTGTAGAGATGGAACAAAAGGACAGATGTTTTTCAAAGCTGTCTAGTGGGAATCCTAAATATATCTCAAGGAAATTCCATAAGAAAATAAGCTTGGGCTACCAATGGTCATACAGATCACAGAAGGCATACCTCTACAGTGCAGATTTGGTTTACCAATCCAGTTTTCTGAGATGAAAATCAAGAACTTCCGCCACCCGGGAAAAAGAAGAAATTATGTCAACAGATGGTGGGGGTACACAGAAAGAGCCTCCAACGAAGATTGTGGTATTTATGAACCACAATTGGGTGTACCCTGGTAAAGGCAACCTTGTGTTGCCGGCTAATCTTTCTCACACTAGGTCAGCAAAAGGAACTGCAGAATGAACTCACCAAAAGGTGGCTTCATTTTGGCAGTTTCACATCTAGCCTAGACATGGAAGCAGCAGCAGCAGCAGGTGCCAAATGTACACTGAGTCTAACATATGGCAGTCATGGTGGAGCTTTGGGAAAGCACTATAATCTCACTGAAACGACAGTGGACCCTCGATTAACGACGTGTTCGAATAGCGTCATTTCCGCTTAACGACACATCGTCACTCACCACGTGACTATCCGCACGACAAAAAATGGTTGTTGTACGGATTAACGACATTTTTTTAATGTTGTTGTGTGGATAATGAGTTTTTTGCCGCTAGATGGTACAGCTGCCATTGAAAACCGCACAATGATGTTTCCCCTATAGCTTCGCTACTTGGGGAACCAAGCAACGTCGTTATGTGAGGCTCTACTGTATAGTGTAAGACTTCCTGCCCTGTTTCTTATTCCTGTGGACTGTTGTTGTGCCTTGCCTGGATCCTAGTTTCTTGCCCAGCTCCAGCCCCAAAAGGTTTTCCATATTACCAGCTCTCTTAGTCACCTGACTTCCAGCTTGCTTGGACTATGCCTTGTTAATCCTGTCTACCTCAGGTTTGATTTTGGACTTTGACTCTGGACTGTGATATTATTACTATTTGGCCTATCGCCTGGTTGCCCTGGGTCCTGGTGCTTGTGATACTTTGCCAGCTACCCACACCCCAAAGGCTGGCAGCAAAGCTGTAACAGGAGCACAATGGAAAAAATACATGAAGATAAACCATGTAGATAAAACATGAAGAGGTTAAAGTGTATTTAATAATGTAAGGATTTGGGAGATGGTGCCAGGGTAAAAAACAACGGGACAAGATTTGGGATGAGAAGACCATTTGCTAAATTCCTACAGATTTAGACTACCATATATACTTGAGTATAAGCTGAGTTTTTTAGCCCCAAAAATGAGCCCCCAAAAGGGGACCCGACTTATATTCGGGTCAACAACCACGGGGGTCCCAAGACGCGCCGGATTGAGATGCACCAACAATTTAATTAATTTTACCATATTTTCAGGTATTTTGATTATTGAAACTCTCTTAACAGCTGCTGCACTTCCCATCCTCGGCTTATACTCGGGTCAATCTATTTTCCTGGGTTTTCAGGTCAAAATTAGGTACCTTGGCTTATATTCGGGTTGGCTTATACTCGAGTATGTACAGCACTTTGCCACAATGAAAGACATAGATGAGATACATTCAAGCCCATGGGAAAGGCGTTGGCAATTGTGTAAAATGTAACTGAAGAAGCAAAGCAAGAGGGGTTTGTTAAGTTGCATGAAATCCAGGCAGCACTTCAGATTTTTTTTAAAAGTCCATGAAACAAAAGGGGCAGGTATCATAATTTTACATAACATGAACATCTTGTTGTGTGCTGTATATGCTAGCCATTCTAAGGTGTAAAAGTAAGAATTATGCCTGTGCACTGACTTTAGAAAACAGTCAAAATGGAAAGAAGTAGGGGTATTTGTACATTACCAGAGAAGGCATAAGGTAGTTCAAGAAGCCTCTACTCATACTACGGTCAGTTAGAGCACATGCAAAAATCACTGAGGGTTTTTTATATATCTAGGAGGTTAAAAATCTTCAAATTGCAGCAAAAGGAAGCGCCAAAGCAGAAGAGAACTGACAGCTGAAGCTCTAATCTTTACCTATAAAATGGTAGATGGGTCGTGCGTGTCTGGCATACACGGCTACACCCAGCTCAACCATCCTGTACCGAACCGCCTACACTTACCTTAACACCCTGTGAGGGTCGCCACAAGGGTTTGGTCGCCGAGAGTGGGGCAACCGTCTCACAAACGCGACCAGAAAAAAGAACTACCCTTCCCAGCATCCTCGGCGCCGCGTCACCCCTCAGCCAATCAGGCTGAAGGGCGTGAGTGCTGAGAAAAGCAGTAAAAAAACTGCCAAAGCGCCACAAACCCCTCCAGGAGACACTTTGTCTCCTGGAGGGAAGCCATCCCCGCCATCCCGGTGAGTGAAGCCGACACCAACCTCACCGCAGCTTCGGGGGGGTTGCGGTGAAGAGGGTGAACCCTTCATCTTCCCACGCCTCTGGCGAGCGAGGCAACCTTCCCCGCCGAGGGTGGGGAAGAGAGAGAAAGGGGAAGAAAGAAAGGGGGAAGAGAGAGGAAAGGGAAGAAAGAGAGAGGGGGAAAGAGATATAGGAGGGGTGGAATAGAGAGAGAAATAGAGGGGGAAGAGAGACGGGGAGAGGGACGGGAAAAGTGCATGAGAGAGGGGGGAAGAGAGGGGAGAAGAGAGAAAGAAGGGGGTAAAAGAGACGGGGAGAGAGGGGGGAAGAGAGACAGAGAAAGCGTGCGCCTTCCCCACCAGTGTGTGGTTGTGTTGTGCATGTGTGTTGTGTTGTGTGTGTGTTGTGTGTGTAGTTGTATTGTGTGTGTGTATTGCGTGGTTGTGGTTGTGTGTGGTGGGGGTTTGTGTTGTGTGTGTGTTCATTGTGTGTGTGTGGTTGCATTGTGTGTGTGTGTGTACCCCCCCAAAATCACCCCAAACAGCCGACATTGCCCCCAAAATCACCCTAAACATAAAAACACAATTTATACCTGCCCGGCAGGGCCAGGCAAAAAAACCTAGTCTATGTATATAGCCTTGTATGTGCTGAATACAAATCTACACCCCTGCACCTATCAGGCTGTAACTTGGCACACAGGTACCTTGTGCATGCTGGATTGGCACTTCAGGGGTCCAGCGTCCCATTTCAGGGTTTGTGCCCCAAAAACAGGGGAAAGGAGTGGAAACTACACCTCCCATGATGCCCTGGGTGCAGGAAAAAAGCCCATGGTGCCTTGGGTGGAAGAAAACAACAAATGACCATACCGTGCATGTGCAGAGGTGCAGGGGCTGTGGCAATAGCCGTCCACAGTGCAGCAGCGGGGAAGGAACCGTGGTCGCTGAGGGCAATGGTGGAGCCACCGCTGCCGCCACAGCTGACCACTGGGTTGTGGCCACAGTAGTGGCCACAGCTTCCCTTGGCGCTGGCCTCCATCGCCGCCTCCATCAGTGAGCCCGGCGGGCAGAGGTGGCGGAGAAGGGAGACCACCTGTAGTCTGGCCTCCGTGCAAGGCCTCAACTTCCGCAGGCCACCCATGATGGGCTATATGGAGCGGCCGACACAGCCCAGGACAGCCCAGTCAGCAGCCGGCAGAGAACATGGAATAGCCCCGACCACCCGGACAGAGGCAACAGCAAGGAAGAGGGCACTGGCCTGGCGGCAGGATGCGACAGTGGAGGCGACATGGTGAAAAGCATGACCGATGATGGGCTGGACGGGCATACCCGGTGGGAGAGCAAGGTAGCGGCCAGGCAGCCGACCGGCAGAGGCCTCACTCCTCCTCTTCCTCCTCCTGGACGGGGCAGGTGGGAGGGATGCCAAGCCCCTGCAGCACCCACAATACCTTGAGCCGGGGGGGGGGGTCCCAGGGGCCAGACAAGGAGAAATGGCGCCAAAGGGCCTGCATAGAAAAATAGGAGGACGGCAGGGGGAGGGGATGCAGGGGTGGACCCCGCAGAGGGGAGCCACCACCGTGGCCACGCTGTGAACGAGTGCAAGTGTGTTAGAGAGAAGGAGTGTGAGAGAGAAAGTGTGTGAGTTTGTGTGTATGAGAGGGTGAATGTGAAACCGAGTTCATGTGAGTATGTGAGAGAGTGTGTGTGTCTGAGAGAGAGAGATTGAGAGAAACCACATAATTGGCCGGCCGGCCGGCTGATTTCCTTCACGGAGGAAAGGCGGGTAACTGCAGACAACGTTTTGTGTTTAAAAACCCGGGCGAAGCTGTGTACCCAGCAAGTGAAAAATAAATCCTCTCCTGGAGACTCCAATCACTGAATCCTCCTATCAACCTTACCAGAAGTTTTAGTATGTTTATTTCTCAGCTGTCAAACAGTAACCAGTATACACTCAAGCATGGCAAATGAAGGATGACTCACGCATTCCTAAACAGGCTACAGCAGGAGTTCTCAAACTTTTAAAGCCAAGGGCCTGGGCATGCTCCCTCAGAAAATTTAGGGGGGCAGATGGCCATTTTGCCCTTCCTCCACCACATGACACTTACTGGTGTGGTGGAGGTAGTGGTGGGCCATATGAAATGGTGTCACAGGCCGCATCCAGCCCGTGGGCCACAGGTTGAAAATCCATGGGCTACAGTCTAGTATTGTCTTACTTTCTCTTTCAGGCAGCTACACTGACTCTTCCTTACACTTAGGACCGAGTATATGTGTGAACGTTGGATGGATGACACACTCTCTCTTGTACAGACTTTGAATGAGTAAGTCTTTTCTCCCTCCCAATCACTGCAATTTTCTATTTTGTATTTTTTTTAAATGCCTGGGCATATTAATGGTGGACACTAAGTTGACATTTTACCCATCCCCACCACTTATTTTCCCAGTGCTCCCTCCTAGGAGAAATGCAAGTACGCAAAAACCATCACATCCCCCAAGTTGACAGTGCTGTGTAACATCCCAATCCAGGAATATAGAAATAGTTTCAGAAACTTTGGGCCCAAATTACATATATGGCAAATTTCTGGATAGAAATCCAATTCCAATTGTCCAGAGAGATACTCCAGGCTCCTTCTCTCATGTTTAGAAAGCTCATGAAGACAGAATTTTTTATTCAGTTATTAAATAACTGAACCTTCAGAATGCTACCATTTTTAAAAAAGTTAATGCTAGATTTTATAGGGTTATGTATTTTTATGATTTAACTACTGCATATTATTGTGCTGATTTTGAATGTATTTTTATTTGTGAAGTACTGTGGGCTTTTGTGCATTTTAAACTTTAATTTTGTAAACTACCCAGAGTAATGCTTTAACTAATGTGGCAGTATATAAATATAAATAAATAAATATGATATATGGATGATCTTGGTCTTTCTAGATCTGGGACTCTCAACCTTTATGCGCCACAGGCCGGACCACTCCCCCTCAGACAGCTGAGCAGGCCTGACACGTGGTTCCCCCATCATAAATGCTGCCATAAACGATGGCTGGCACATGGGCCGGATGATTTGCTGTCATGGGCTGGGTCTGGCCCACAGGCTGTAGATTGCAAACCCCTGTTCTAGATGATCTTCCTCTCGGCCTCTGGTGACACAACCTTTTTAAGTATTAGTTTTAGTTCCATCGTAGCCAACCCTGCAAGCCATTATTTTCTTGTTTAAAGTCTCAGGTTGATGGATAAACCAAATTGCAAAGTCTTTATTTTGCAAAATCTTGACCATCTGTTTCTTGTACAGGAATCAATGCAATAGTCCTATAGTCATGGATTCTTTAGTTTCTGCTTTCTTTGAGATTGGAATGTACATTTAACATTTCTTGTCTACATGTGAATGTTTTAGTTTCCAATTTTTTTGGCACATTCTTGTTAGGATTGATAGAACCCCCAATTACTTATACAGTGCCATGCCCCATTATTACAGCCTGTTTTTATGAGTTTGTCGTTTTCAGAGCAAAAACACTGCTTGACAGAACATGCCCTATTCCAGTTCACTTACGTTTGCTCAGACTAACTACCGCAACTTAAAGTACTCCTTTTTCTTGCTACACTATTTTCACTGTTTTCTCACATTCTGTGTTCAAATTTATGTCATGCAGCATCAGACTTTCCTTCTGACTCTGTGCACAGTGGCAATTAGAGAGCCTGTCAGCTTTAATCCTCCTGGTTCATTAGTAGCAGCACTATTAGCTCTTCTTTGCTTTTTCTTAACAGCAGATCAGCTGCCTTCTCAATTGGAAGTCTCATATTTCAGCGCTATCTCTTGGTTCATTTTGGATTGTTTCATGACTCCCTGCTAAGAATCTAGACCTGTGACAGAATCTAGTCTTGTGATGGCATTGCTCTTGGCTTTCATGACATACTCTCCTCTCCATGTTAAGATGTGTAGAACGCATAACTATTAGGATACAAAATCTCTTTGGGGTGCCCAATGGTGGTAGCTCCACTGCCATATGAGGAAGCAATTGTGATAGCAAATTTCTCAAATAGACTGTGCCCAGCTAAATCCATTGGAGGCAGGACATATCAACACACGGAAAGAAATGTATGTTTCCTTTTGCTATATTGTACCATGTTACATCAGTGTCAACCCCCATACCCATGATGGCGAACCTTGGCACTCCAGATGTTCTTGGGCTTCAATTCCCAGATGCCCAAGAACCCTGTGAATCTACACGAATGGGTTTACTGCGATTCATCCTGCGCTGCCCTCGTCACTCCCGGAAACGGAAGTAAAATGCGCTTGTATGGGGGCATATTACTTCCGCTTCTGGGAGCGATGAAGGCAGGGTGCTTGGGCTTCTGGGAATTGAAATCCAAGAACAACTGGAGTGCCAAGGTTTGCCATCACAGCCCTATACAATAAACCTACTAAAGCACAGTAGATTTCTGTCACCATCATGAGACAGTGGTTCCTCCATATTGCCCGATCTGTATAACTGATATCTCTTAATATATAGAAATTAATTCATCTTCCTTTCCCATTTTCTCCTTCAATTTCTCTTCAAAGTACAACCACCTTTAAATTTTAACACTCTTGCCACTATATTGTTTGCTAATTATAAGGCTTTCAAATTGCTTTCAGATTAAATTTTGCATCCTTTAATGCTTAAAATAACTTGTTTCATTTATATCTTCCTTTTTTCATCTCAAACTATTTTTGCTCGTACTCTTTTCCAATTCCATTCTTCATTTTAAAAAAAATTCTCAATGTTTCCTCACTTCAACAATGAAAATGCCACAAAATATTGAAAATTACCATTCTCCGCTACTATGAAAATGTGTGCAACCAAATGAGATGGAGAGAGATCTACATTTCAATTGCCTCAAGTATGTTTCTTTGTTTCTGTAAATGGTAAATAAAACTGATCTAAATAGCCTCATCTATGCCACCCTCTGACTCTGTCATTTTACAGGTATATGCAGGAAATAGCCTCATAAATCTTCTGCCATCCTGTCTTATTGTGCCCTGAATGTGTTATTATATTTGCTTGTTTCTTCTTTTCCATTAATAGTCAGTATTTCTCTGAAAATGCTCAGCAGATATCAATCTGCTTTGATATAATGGCTGATATATTTTAAACAATTAAATAACATGCAGAAAAATGTATGTCAGAGGAAAGAGCAGGATACTTACATTACATATGCCAGTTAACTGAGTATAAAAGAGTCCACTAATTCCAAGCAGCATTATTAAACCCATGAAGGTAGATATTCTTGTCAGTGCAAGTTCATGCCTAAATACAAATAGATCCTATAAATAAAGGAAAATATGTGGTTTTAGCCACAACAAGAACAATTAAAACAAAACTAATATTTTGGTAGATACCCTTTCTACCTTGACAAAAAACCTTTCTGAATATGTGTAACTAATAAATGATTTGATAAACAAGAGCATTATTTTGCCTCAGATATACCATGGATGTGAATTGAGAACTCCCTTACCGTGGGACAGCTGAGGAAGTCTAATACTGATGGTGGTAAACTAGTGCCAGTGTCAAGCCATTTCACCCCACAGGCCATGTTACTAAATACTTCTCCACACTGGTGCCTTGTCTGAATGTCTGGGCAGCATTCAGTAATAATTGCTCGTCCCTAGTCTTCAGATCATATAAGACTTTAAGAACATCTCCATTTCTGAACCATTCACCACTTATCTATACTACTTGTCGATTTGTAATGGTTGTAAGCAAATAGAGCTGCCTAAAATATGCATACCAAAAGCACAAATCCTTTTGTGGTTACTGTTGTTTTAAGACCTTTCATCCTATGCAATAAATATATATTCACAATATAGATTTATAAATAATTTATCTACCACGTGCTGTTTTTTCAATTTAATCTTTGTAACATTCAAGAGAAAGCCTTTAAATCTATTCCATCTCACTGAAAATTTAGAAATGGCAGGCCCCACAGTCCTTTCACAAATGTAACAGAAAAAGACAAAGAAATCCCAAAGCATCAGCAAGTTAGAAATGGATGAGGGAGGAAAAGGTTCTATCCTTTCCATGCTTTTCTGTTGCAGGATGATATTTCTACCTGGTACTGATCTCTGCATCAAAAGGAGAATTTAAATTCAGAGAAGTCGCTACACATAGTGCTGAAGCAAAGATCGTGTCAAGTCTTCAACCACAACAACAGAAGATTTTTCTCACTTTGTTCGCACATGGTTTATGATTCTACATGGAATGTGGATGCTAGATAAGACATACACCAAAAAGTCCAAGGGGGAATTTGTTAATTGCCAGTGAGAAGCTGATGCAAATTACATAATTTGCTTTCTTCTGTCATAACCCTGTAACAAGATTTTGGCCTTAAAACAGTAGCTACAACTCAATTACCATAGTTGCCGACATATAAGATGCATTTTCCTCCCTTAAAATACACCAGGAAAACAGTGTGCATTTTATATGCCGGTAACAGCCCCCTGCCCCCACGATGGTGCAGCTCAGCGGCTGGAAAGGGCTATTTTTAAAGCCATCCTCACCCCACACACACACACTGGTGCGGTTCAGCCGCCACCACTTACCACTAGGAGCCAAGCAAAGGGCGGTTTCCAACGGAGCTCTCTTGGCTGGCTGATCCCACCCTCCCCAGCTCCTGATGGTCAGCGATGGTGGGATGGGGTGGAGACAGGCTATAGAGGAGCATTCCCCCCCCCCCATCCCACTCTCCTCAGGTCCTAGTGGCCAGCAGTGGTGGGATGGGGTGGAAAAGGCTTGAAAGGATCCTTCTTTCTCCCCCATCCCACTCTCCTCAACTCCTGGAGGCCAGTAATGGTGGGATGGGGTGGAGATGGGCTTCAAAGGAGCCCTCTCCCATCCCATCCCATCCTCCCTGGTTTCTGGAGTTAAATTTGGAAATTCATGAAAAAATGTAGAAAATTATTTTTTTCCCCTTTAAAATATGTATAAGAAACAATGTGCATCTTGTACTCCGATGCATTTTATACACTGGCAAATACAGTATATCTTTTCAGATGATATCATAAAATGCTCATCTTGTACCTCTAGTCCTATGTAACTCCTGACATAAAACATAACACAGTTGGGCTCAAGTATCTTGTCCTGGTTTCTGAAGTGTCAGTTAAAGATTAGATTTCCCTCCTTCAAATCAAAGTCACCATATTTTTCAGCATTTTAAAGGTCGCACTTGCTGGAAAGCCAGTTGTATCCGACTCTAGGTTTCAGCGTTCATCTCTGTTTATAGCCAAAGACCAAGTGCTGTCTGTGACTGCAGACATTTACATGGGCATGCGGCAGGCATGCCTCAACACCAGAGTGCACGGAACGCTGTTTACCTTCCCACCAAAGTGGTCCCTATTTATCTACTTGCAATTTCTTTCGAACTGCTAGGTTGGCAGGAGCTGGGACAAAGACGGGAGCTCATTCTGTCCTGCAGTACTCGGGAATCGAACTGCTGACCTCCTAGTCACCAAAGATGGGAGCTCATTCCATTGTGCAGTATCCAGGTGTTGAACTGCTGCCTTGTCAACCTATCCAGCTAACAAGGTGAGCTTCTTAACCACTGAACCACCACAGCCACTAAGCTGAAACAAATTTCACAGCCAACCATCCTAATAATTGTTAAAAGACAGAAACACAAGCACAATATGTTTTTTGCCACTTTAAAGCTGTATGATCTGGACAGCAGTATACCACATTTCTGGGTAAGGGAACTAAGGTATCAGATACTAAGGGGGAAACCTCTCCACTGCAGGTCCAGGCCAAAATATTTTGCTGTTTGAGACAGAGAAGGAAATGGTGCATACTGTAATAACCAAGGTCAGTCACTGAACAACTTGAGGTCAGGAGTAATCCAGTAGAATCTGTTTATTTAGGCTTCCCAAAACCTCAGTAAACTTGGCAACCTTGGAATAAGATAAGAAGTTCACTTGCAGAGTTTATACTGTAGGTAGAGACATTGCTGAACTATAATATGGTGAAATAACTGGAGAATTCAGGGTCATCCACTGAAACCAAATTATTTTCACATGCCACATAGTTAAAACTGTGAAATACACTGCAACAAGATGTAGCTAGAGCAACTTGGGCAGCTTTAAAAGAGCATGTGGGGGGGTGGCTAGGATGAGCTCGGAGTGACACGCAGCTTCCTCAGCTCGCGCTGAAATGTGAAAATAAAGTGGAATTTTATTGAAAAATTGATGGACTTGCTGTCCCAAAAGAACTCTTTCAGATCCTAGATATATTAGTGCTTAACCTGATTGCGGTACGGGCTCAGAGTTCAGAAGTTGAACGGTGTGCGAGGCGCGGTGCAAGTCGTGCTGAGCAAACCGCTCCGATCACAGACGGGGCCCCAAGATTTGGGAAGCAGTGGATCCGGAGCATCGAGGCTTACTATCACAAAGAAATTAAATTTTTAAAACGCCAGAACGACAGAGGTGGAGGTGAAAGACTTCAATTCTGTCTGTCAATCACGTCAAGAAAGCGCAAGTAAGTGGTGAAAGTGCGTGGAGGTGGGGGTGAAAAAGAAGGAAGTAATGGCGGCGGGTTGTCTTTAAAACGAAACTTAAAAGAGGGTGAAGGAAAGTCGAGCTGCGAGATAAAGAAGTGGAGAACAACGGAGCCGCTTTGTTGAAAATTTACTGGGAAGCAAAACTATTGGAAAGTAAATTTATTGGAAAGGGGCTGAACAGTTATAGAAGGCTATAGAAGAGGTGGTAAATTGGATTTGGACTTGGCGAGACGTGAGAAGGGAAGTGTTCTTTCGTGTGCCCCCACCCCAGTTTTGGAGTCAAAAGCAGAAAATATATCTGTTGACTGGGAACAGCATAGCCCAAAGTGAAGTTTTCCTCCGGACTGTCGATAAATTGTGGGGATATTTTCTTTTTCCACTCTTTTGCTGGAAATGGATTTACAATTATTTGGAAGTGGAGTTACCTCCCTGTTTGGTTATTGTTACATCTCCTTTCTGCTACATTCTTGCCTGGGGAAGAGGAGTTACAATTTTACTGTGGTTCTGCTTACACTACATGATTTTTTCCCTATTTGGAGCCCAATTGGATTAAAGTGGAATTACAAATATTTTTTCTTCTTCTTTTCTTCTTCCTTTCTGGATTACAACAAGAGATACTGTTGTGTTAGAGTTTGACAATTTAATTGGAAGGCAAAACCTTTTGGATTACAAATAAAATAAAATAAAGAAGAATTGGGAGAGGAGTAAGAAGAGAGGAAGAAGGATTGATTTGGGGGGATATCTCTATTTGGATTATACAATTATATTGTCTTCATTTAAAAATTGTGGTGGATTAATTATGGATAAGAAGAAGGATGACCAATTACAGAAGGATGATGAAAAAAAGGTGGGAGAGACTGATCCTGTGGTTAAACCGAAAAAAATAGAAGGGAAAAAAGATAAGGAAAAGAAAGACACCAGAGAAAGGGCAAATAGCTCACCAATGCAGCTTGATGAGGTGGTGATGATGACCAAATTTGGAAAATTGGGTACCAAGTTGGAGAGGATGGAGGTGCATTTGCAAAAAAGTGAAGAAACAAGAGCTGAATCTCATAGAAAGCTTGTAAAGATGTTTAATGACTTTGTTCAAAAAGCTAATGTTAATTTTGATAATTTGGAAAAAGCTATTGTATCCACTCAAGAAGAGGTGAAATTTGTTGAAACAGAGGTGAAGGAAACTAAAAAAACAACATGAGTTTAATGTTAAGATGGAAGTACAGGAGAGGAGAGTGGATATGATGGAAGAGGCTATGAGAAAGCAAAATTTGGTCATTAGAAAATTGTCGGAGAAAAAACCGGATCAGTTGAGGATTCGAATTTTAGATTGGTTGAATAATCTCAATATGGGTAAAAATTTTGTGGCTGAGGATATAATCAGTATATTTCGATTGGGATCAAGGAGAACGGGTAAAGTTCGGAATGTATTGATTAAATTTTCAAATGTTGGTGACAAGCTGAAGGTGATGGCTCATATAAAACAAATGGGAAATGGTGTTCTAAAAATTGATGGAGATGACGTTGAGGTTTATAATGATATTTCTATTGAGGAACGAAATTGGAGATATAAAATGAAACCTGCAACGAAAATTCTATGAGATCAAGGAATTAATTATTACTGGAGGTTTCCGTTGCAGGTGAGGTTTTTTTATGCAAAAAAATGCACACAATAGATTCAGGAATGGACCCATTGGAATATTTTTGAATGATTGGTTTCATTAGAGGTGGTACACAGGAATGGTCATCCTTGAAGCAAGCATTGATGGAGACAGGAGCTACTGAGAAGGTTGAAACAGAAGGTGCAACGGGAGGGAGAAGTCTTGGGAAACTGAGTGTGGTTGAAGTGACAGAGTCCGATGAGGGATGAATATTAATGATTTACTTAAAGATAAATTTTGTTAGATGGGTTTAACATAGATGCGCTTGAGCATGTAGTGATTACCTAGGTACATCCTCCATGTCCCCCCCCCCCTCTCTTTGGAAAATTCTGCAGAGGCGGCTTTTTTTTTTTTGAAAGAAGGCAGAGGGGTGTTGAAGATTAGATTTTATTCTTATTTTTTGTTGTTGTTGAAATTTTGTTGTTTTATAAATGATTGGGGTTGTTGATTTAGTTGGTTTAGCTAAATGCACTATCCATGAGGATCATGTTAAAAATGATAGATATGATGTAAAAAATCTCCCATGAAGTTTATTAAGATTTTGACATGGAATGTGAAAGGTACTGGCTCTCAAGTTAAATGTAAAAGATTACAATCCGCTCTTAGGAAAGATCGTCCAGATATAATTTTTTTACAAGAAACACATCAAAAATCGGAAGATACAAATAAACTATTCCTGGGATGGACACAGATATATGAAAAGGCATATGGAACTTCTAAAGCAAGAGGGGTTGCAACATTAATTTCAACTAGATTGGGTTTTGTTATGACCAAAAGTATCTCTGATCCAGTGGGTAGGTTTTTGATTGTAAAAGGTACAATAGATGATGAGGAAATAACTTTGGTGAACATATATGCTCCAAATGAACAGCAGGATAAATTTTTAGATAAAGTATATCCAATTTTGGAAAAAGAAAAGACGGTAAAAATGGTAGTTGCAGGTGACTTTAATTTAATTAGGTCTAGTATGGACTGTACCAATGTGGTTAGAGATAGAACAGGATCAAAAATGAAGATTTTAGATAATTGGATTAAGCTACTTGGATTAAAAGATGCGTGGAGAGAAAAAAAAAGACAAGGTTGTCCATTGTCTCCCATACTTTTTGTGATGGCTATGGAACTATTAGCAACACTTATAAGAGAAGATAAAAAGATTGAGGGAATAGAAGGAGTAAAAATTAGTTTATATGCAGATGATACAATGGTCATAATGAAAAATCCCGTGATAACTATGGAATGTATTCAGGTACATTTGAGGGATTTTGAGAATATGACGGGTTTAAAGGTAAATTGGGATAAATCAGAGTTGATTATTTGTAATGGAAATGAAGAGGATCAAAGAAAAAGGAGAGATATAAAAATTAAGAATAGTGTGAAGTATTTGGGAATAAATATTGCAAATAAAGTTGAAGAACTCAAGAGACTGAATTATGACAAACAAAGAATGAAAATTAAGGAAAAAAATAAAGCAATATAGTAAATTGAATTTGTCTTGGTTTGGTAGGATTGCCTTATGTAAGATGAAATTATTGCCAAAAATTAATTTTTTGTTTGATGCTTTACCAATTCAGTTAAGGGAGAAAGGTATATAAGATTTTCAGAATATGATAAATAATTTTTGTAATGGAGAGAAAAGATCGAGAATCACAAAAAGTTTATGGTATATATCACAAAAGGAAGGTGGCTTGGGTATTCCAAATATTAAACATTATTATAGAGCATTTCAGTTAAAAATATTGTAAAAATTATAACAAAAATTGAAGTCATCTGGGATGAGATAGAGATAAAAGAGTTACAACGAATTGGCAATGCAATTTTTTTGGATAAGGAGATGAAAATAAAGACTAATGATCCATTGATGAAAGCAATGTTAGATATTTGGAAAAATATTAAAGGGAAATTGGTACCGGGAATCTCCCCAATAATGGATATGGAAGATGTAAAGACCTTTCCTGTAAAAGTAGATGAAAGAATAAAGGATATACTTCTGAGATATGGTGTGTTTCTATTAAAGGATTGGATAAAAATGCTGGACAATTGGGAACTAAGAGCTGAAGTGTTTAAGCAGATGAAATTAAATTGGTTACAAGTAATTTTAGTAAATAAATGGGGAAAAGGATATAAAGATGAATTTAGTATACCGAGGGGAAAAACAGAATTTGAAGTGATGATTTGTAAAATAAGAAAGGGAGAAATGGAGATAAAAGGTTTAGTAAGTAAGATATATAGAATTTTAAATAAGGATGTGGATTCACAGAATATGTTGAGAAGTTTATGGGAGGAGGATTTATATATAAAAATCCCCAAGTCACACTGGAAAAATAAATGGAAACGAAGAATTATGAAAAACCTTTCTATTAGATTAAAAGAACATAATTATAAAATGTTATGGAGGTGGTACCTGACTCCAGTTAAATTGTATCGTATTGACAATACTAAATCGAGAGATTGCTGGAGATGTAAGAGTAAACTTTGAACATACGAACATATGTGGTGGAGCTGTAAAGTGACAGAGGTATTTTGGAAGCAAATAGAGAAAGAAATATTAGCAATTATTAAAATTGATTTAAAAATGGAGCCAGGTATCGCCTTGCTGATGGAATTGGAAGATATAAATATGAATATGAATAAAAAAGAATTGGTGTCAATAATGTTAACGGCTGCAAGATTATGTATAGCGAGGAAATGGAAAAGTGATTCAGTATTGAAAATTGAGGAATAGTACAAAGAAATGTGGGAAATTGCTTTAAATGATAAATTGACATGTGAATTGAATGTGAAGAAAGGTATTTTGAAGGAGAATAAATTTTTGGGACATATGGAAACCTTTTGTGGAATATGTTTTAATATGTGACAAAGGGGACAAACCAGTACCTCAACATGTGAGTTTTTGGGAAGATTAAATTGGAAGCTTGACCCTCATGGTTTGTAAATATCACTGGGTGTTATTATTTGCAACTTGATAGTATGAACCTTATGCAATTTTTGAATTTATAATAAAATAAAATAAACATGTGTATGTATATATATATGTAAGATTTAAGGGATTGTAGCAAGAATGTTGATATATATAAGGTTCTAGAATCAGCATTGTGTATAATGCTAGAATAATGAAAAGTAATGTAATGTGGTTGCTTTATTGTTATGTGTTTTTTTTAAAAAATTTGTTCTTGATTCTGTTTATGTATTGTTTTAAAAATAAAAACTTAATAATTTTTTTTAAAAAAGAGCATGTGACACAGTTATACAGATTAAGACTATAAGTGAATACTGGTCATTCTAGTTACAATTTATCTCTAGCATCAGAACATCTAAACCAGGGATTCCCAACCTCCGCCCCGCAGTGCCATTCCATCTGGCCTGCCGCTGCCACTGCTGCTACTGCTGCCACTGCCACTGCCACCACACCCAGAAGTGGAAGCAGGCGCGTTTACATCAGATGTAAAATGCACCCACGCATGCATACACACATACGGCTGTCATAAACACAGAAGCAGGTGCATTTACAACAGCTGTAAATGTGCCTGTTTCTGCTTCTAGGGGGCGTGGTCAGGCCCACTCAGCTCTCCAGGGGCGTGGTCAGGGCCACAGCAAAAAAGGTTTCCACCCCTGATCTAAATGCTCATAGGCAGGCAAGTTGGACACTGAACTCACATCCTGGTTCTAGACTTCTCATTAGTCATTGTGTGGCCAGAATGTAGGACTAAACATGCCTTCAACTTGATGCAATATTAATCTTTTCATGTTACTTTGACACTTGAGGTAGAAAGTCCCAATGCCTACTAGAAGTACTGGAAATACAAATAATCATAAATTCAATGCCTTTTGAAGACACTCCAAATCAGCTGCTTGAAACAGCAACTTCATTCTTCTGATCCAAACCTGAAAATCTGATGCCAGCTCATACAATTTATGGACTAAAAGAGCCAGTCGTCTCTTTACAAGACAGCTTCATGTGTTCATATTTTATTTTTAATGTTACAAGTAAATTTCACAAGAGACAACATTCAGCCAATCTGGCTGTAGACTATCTGTCTGCATAAACGTGTGATGTTTTCATACTTTCCAGAAAGTTCACTACTCCCTCTACAAATTTATAGCTGCCATAAAAAATAAGCAATGCTTTCAGATAGGGATCAATGTACAGAACGAACAATCTTCATAGCTTTACAGTTTCTTGTTTATAAGCTCTTGCAGTAATACTACTCCTCCTGGTGGACAAAAAACCCTACAGTATCACTTGAGTCACCTCGTAAGCAAATAATAAAATACATTTTATGTTATATAGATTACAGTTTTCAATACTTAACTTCTACCTACATCCGCTGGTTTAAGTAAATCACATAACTATTTACCCATTTATTTAAAATATTTTTTATTTCTCAGCTTGTAAAAATAACAGTAACAATGTATCAATAGTCATACTGATTCAGGCATTTAATTTTAAAATGTGTTCAGTGATGTCTTTAAAACTACATTCTTATATAGATCCATTGTATGTTCATAGTTTTAATCTATCCTGAATGTTCTGATGAAGTTTGTTTTAAACCAACATTTCAAATCGAGGTATTGAACTTTAAGCTAATCTCCAGGAAAGTTTGTTGGCTCTCAAATCACATGAAACAAATCATTTGCAAAATGTAAACAAAACAAAATGCCAAAATCATCACTTTTTCAAGCAAATTACCAAAACATCTCAATCTGACATTTGGGCTCATTAATAATGGTGAAGCAAATAAAACAGCCTTCAAATACTTCTGTATTTCAATAATCACTGAAATGGATGGTGCAGATGACTTAGGAAGGCATTGTATTCAAACTATTCCACAATAACTGCTTCTTGTTATTGGGTAAAACATTGTACATAACGTATATACTCAACTTTAAGTTGCCCTGAATATAAGTCAAGGTACCTAATTTGGACCTCTAAAACTAGGAAAATAGATTAACCCGAGTATAAATCAGAGATGGAAAATGCAGCAGCTACTAGTGAGTTTCAATAATTGAAATACATGAAAATATGGCAAAATTAATTTAGATATTTGTGTGGGTGTTTTTGAGCGTTTACACTGACCCGAGTATACGTCATTTTGGGGGCTAAAGACCCGACTTATACTCGAGTATATACAGTACATATATTTTAATCCTTCATTATGTGGTTCTTTTTCTAAAATGCAATTTTTAAGAGAAATGTGCCCTGTTCTTTTTTAAAAGTTGGTATCCCACTTTAAGGGGAAAAAAATGTAAATACATGATTCTTTTTATTAAAGCCACTTGAAACAATTTAGCATAAAACAGTTCTTTCAATACAAAAATAGTGGGACATAATAATTGTGCTTGGACAATCATACTTCAGCTAAATTAAATTTAAATTAAGTAAAATACAGTTTGGGTCTCTAGATCTCTGAGAAGTGTTTCTGCTGAGAGTTTAAGATGTAGTCTGTCTCTAGCCCATTGTCACTGTTATTAAAATGGAAAAAAGGCAAATGCAGCTGTTTAGGTACTGCCCCATAGTGCTAAAGCACTCGCTGGGTGGTTTACAAGGTAATTAATCAAACTACAATTTGCTCCCAACAAACTGGGTTCTGTTTTTCCTGACCTAGGAAGAATGGAAGGCTAGGTCAACCTTGAGTCTACTGGGATCAAACTCATAGATTGTGAGCAGTTTGATTTCAGTACTAGTTTAACTACTATAATGTGATTGTTATTACATGGATCACTCTGATTATTCACAGCTGTACTTTAGCATTCAAAGTAAAAACAAATAAAACAGAAAGAAGTTTTAATGATTAGAATAAATTTTCAAAGAGTTAACATTTATCCATTTATCCATCTTACCCAATTAACTTTTTTCAATGGTTCGAAGTAGTAACAGTGGCAAAAATCAAGAAGCAGCGTGTAAGAACTGAGCAGTTCTGTGTAGAAACATAGCTGCAAAAACAGCCAGTGGTTATCTTCACCAACACAGTTATTAATCCTGCAGTAAAAAACAGTATAAACACAATCAACTACCAGTACTTTCTACGTGTTAATTGTAAAATAGGAGCTCCAAGCTAAACCAACAACTTGCAAGTGGAAACACACTAACTCATGCTAGGCAGAAGAATTAAGGCAGAAGGAAAAAATATTCACCATTACTCACATTATACGTCTAAGAGCTATGCTGCTGACACCAGTCTGTAGTGTTGTCTGAACAAGAATTTGGTTTTAGCTGTTGATAAATTGAACAATTGAGTTCAAGGCCAAATTTTGATTTGATGAATGGATTGGGTCATAAAATAAAAAAGCTTAGCATAAGATCTGCACTCCTGATTCCTCACTTTTCACTAGCTGTTTAGTTTAACTAGTCATCTTGGGAAACTGAGGGAATGACATTCTACTGCTCTTTGTCTAGCATTATTTCTACAGAAAGCATGGGAAGACTGGAAGATCGGGTTTTGATACCTGAGGGCTGCACTTGGGGACATGAAAGGAGCTTCATTAGGGCATCCCTTGAGTGGAGTTTCTCCAGCAAAAATCCTTTCAACCCAGAGTAATCTCTGACACAAAATATTAACAAATCAAGCAATGATAGAGATAAAAGAAAATACTGATTATAGTAAAAAAACCTACTTACGAAAAAAGTATGTTCCATAGGCTTTTGCTTAAATCGTTTTTTATGCAACTCGAAGCAAATCCATAGGAAAATGAAATTTTTATTTAAATCGAAGCAAACCCATAGGGAAATGAATTTTTACATAACTCAAAACAAACCCATAGGAAAAAGAATCTATATGTAACTCGAAGCAAACCCATAGGAAATTGTGTAAATTGGGACATGGTTTTAGCACAAAATCATTGTGTCAAATTTTATGTAACTCGGGGCATTTGTAAGTCGGGGTTTTACTGTATATTCATTTATTGTGGGTGAAAAACACATTATTATGAAAAACACATTCACCTTAATTTTTATTTAAAAAGCTATATTCTACTTTTTTAGTTAAATTCCTTTTTCCTATTTAGATTATAGTCCTCTACAAAGGTTACAAAATAGAATAATTTTATCTAAGCATTAGCAAAGTCTTGCTGTGTGATCTGGGATCGGTTTGATCCGGTTGGCCCTGATGAAGTGGACAAGCTCCTTGCAGCAGTGCGGGCTACTACATGTCCTTTAGACCCGTCCCACCTGGTTGGTGAAAGCCTCCAAGGTGGTGACAGGAGGCTGGGTCGGGGCAATAATAAATGCGTTTTGTTGTTGGTGGTGTTTCCTGCACCACTAAAACATGCTTTGGTGCGCCCCCTCCTGCAGAAACCATCCCTTGACCCAGCTGTCCTAACCAACTATAGGCCGGTCTCCAACCTCCCCTTTTAGGGGAAGGTATTGGAGAAGGCGATGGTGTGCCAGCTGCAGGGGGCTCTGGAGGAAGTGGATTATCTGGACCCTTTTCAATCAGGATTCAGGCCCGGATATGGTACGGAGACGGATTGGTCGCGCTGATGGATTATCTCTGGCGGGAGCGGGATGGCGGTCATCCGACCGTCCTTGCTCTCCTTGACCTCTCAGCGGCCTTCGATACTGTCGACCACGGTATCCTTCTGGAACGGCTCAAAGGAATGGGGATCCAGGGCACTGTGTTGTCCTGGTTTTCCTCTTTTCTGGAGGGCCATACCCAGTCGATGTGGTTGGAGAGTGAGAGATCCAGCCCTAGGCCCCTCAAATGTGGGGTACCGCAGGGCTCAGGGCTCTCTCCTCTCCTATATAACATCTACATGAAGCCGTTGGATGAGATCGTCCATTCTCACGGGGTGCGGTATCATCAGTATGCGGATGACATTCAGTTGTACATCTCAGCCCGTTGTGATCCCAGTGATGTGGTCAAAGTCCTGTCTGGATGCCTGGAGGCCATCAGGATCTGGATGGGGGACAACGGGCTTCAGCTGAATCCCGGCAAGACCAAGTCGCTATGGGTCAGGGGCCCTGGGTTATCCGGGGAGTTACCACCTCTGGTCTTGGATGGGGCAGTTTTGCCCCAGACAGACCCGGTGTGCAACCTGGTGGTCCTCCTGGACTCGCGACTGCTGCTTGAAGAGCAGGTGGCAGCCATGGCCAGGAGGGCTTTTGCTCATCTTCGAGTAATCCGCCAGTTGGGCCCGCTCCTGGACCGGGACTCCTTACTCATGGTCACTCATGCTCTGGTCACCTCCAGACTAGATTACTGTAATGCGCTCTACATGGAGCTGCCCTTGACGACTATTAGGAGGCTACAACTGGTCCAGAATGCAGCTGCCCGGGTGGTGATTGGGTGTGAACGTTATGCCCGCACCTCCCCACTACTTCAGGAGCCCTATATGGCAGTGGGCCAGGATACCTGAGAGACCACATTGCCCCAAGAGTGTCTGCCCATCCAATCAGAGCAGACCTGAGGGGCTCCCTAGTTGTGCCTTCAGCTAGAGGGGCCCACCTCTCTAGCACACAAAGAAGGGCCTTCTCAGTGTCTGCACCAGCCCTCTGGAACCTCCTGCCAACAGAACCGAGGTAACAGACAGAATTGCTGCCCTTCAGGAAAGGTTTGAATACCTGGCTGGCGGGGCAGGTGTGGGGCCTTAATGGGAATACAGCCCCAGCCTGTTGGCTCATTTCAAGTTAGTGTCCCTCCGTGTTGCTGTATCCCTTTTATTCTTTTATGAATAGGGTGAGGGTAGGAGGGTGGGTAGGTGGGTGGGTGACTTGGGGTTTTTAATATGTTTTTATATGTTTTTAATCTGCTGTAAGACGCCCTGAGTCGGGTTCACCTGAGTGGGCAGCATAAAAAAAAATTTAATTTAATTAATTAAAATTAAAACGACTCAGAAAAATTAAAACATAAGATATTCTGATTTTTCTACTGCTAAACCTTAGGGAGATGTTATCCTCTTTATACAATTATATGATTAAGTCTATATCTTTGAAATAAAATATCAATGCCATTCAATTATTTAGTCTAGCATTAACACTCATTTGCCATGATTAGAAAATATCTACTTAGGTTTTTCTCTCTGAGTTAACAGTTAATGGGGTTTAATGTACATGCTTTGTTTCTAATGTGAACCGCCCAGAAAGTGCATAATTGCTTTGCTTTTGCTTCCTGTACACCCTGATGTTAATAAAGTCCTACTTTCAGGGTAAAGGAGTACACTGGGCAGAAGACTTGTGGACATATGGACTGGCCTGGACTTCAGATGTGAGGCCTGTGGACTGGATTACCATGCCTGAGAAATGGCATGCCTATGGAATGGCATGGAATAAATCTTTGGTTTGTTTCATAAACAGCATGAATGACTGCTTCCTGTTGGCAAATAAGGGCTGAGGATTTCTCCTACTCTGAACTTTTGCACAATGGAATGAGCAGAGATACAGGATTGCTGTGGCAACAAGGCTCTTGTACAGGTGAAGACAAAGGAACATTACAGACAGGCTAAAAGTTGGATGCTTTCAGTGGTGGTAGGCTCAGAATGTACCCTGATAAGATGCCATGATCATGTCATATGCTGTAGGACACACAGATGATCCAGCCTCTGGGAATAAAACGAATGCAGTGCATCTTTCTCACTCAGGGTTTTGGCAGCTCCCCCAGTGGCTTAGTGGTTAAGGCGCTGAGCTGGAGATTGGAAGGTCGGATTTCGATACCCGAGAGCTGCACTTGGCTTCATGAAAGGAGCCTTATTCAGGCGTCACCTAAAAATCCTTTCAACCCAGAGTAATCTCTGACACGAAATTATTATTTTGCCATCTACCAATACAGACCTGAAGGTTAGAGGTACTACCTGAATGCTGCTTGAGAGAAGAGACTTAGATACACACTCAGGCACACTCACATGTTTTTCAGCTCACTTTTTCTCATGTAATTTTATACTTTCAGATTTTGACTGTTCTGAGGCCCTGAGCCTTAGTTTGCTGTGAGATTGGGGTAGAATACTCCTTCTGGGAGACTTTACATCCATCTTATTGTATTATTTTATTTATTACTTACACTTACTCTCTCTCACACACACACATCCATCTTACTGTCTTCTTTTATTTATTACTTACACTTAGACAGACAGACAGACAGACAGACCAGTGAGTTTACTATTTCATTTTACTTTTTCCTTCTGATTTTCCCATCTGGATTACCCTCAATCAATTTTCCTTCACATTTCCCTGAGTCTTCTGGAATCTGTTCCTTGGAATAGGTATCTATACAATTTTCTTTCTCAATCTTTAAGCCAAAGTCTGCTTCAACTAGAGGGCTGGTGGAAGTTTAGGGGCAAATAGTAACAAATATCCCAGAATTACTGACTTTTCCAGAGAACCTGGAATTATTTGTATGAACTAATTATTATTATTATGATTCTGTATATTACTGTTTGGTTTATGCAATGCTGTGAGCTGCCCAGAGTAGTGTGTTTGCACTAATTGGGGTGGGATATAAATCCAAGAAATAGAATAAATGAGAATAAATAAATTTTGCTTCCAGAGAAAGTTCAGGTTTGATTTGCTCTAAGACTCACTTGTTCATCTTTCTGGCAGTCCATGGTATCTGCAAAGATCTCCAGCACCATATTTCAAACAAATCAATTAATTTCCTGTCAGCTTTCTTTTCAGACCCACACACAAGTGTTATACATCAAAGCTAATATTCCATTTCTAAAATTTCACTTTTAAGTTTCAAAATGAAAATTTACGTCTTCTATCTGGACATCAATTTTTTGGGGTTCCTGATCTTGTGGTCATATAGTTAAGATGAAGTATGTAAGTGATAGGAAAGCATAAACGAGTTCTGGTTATTAAATTAGAAATCAGTGTACCAGAAGAAAATGTGATGAGGGGATAAACTGAACTCATCTTACCATGGACAATGATGATCCATTCTCCTAACACAGTGTCCGCATCGGCTACAATGGTGGGAACGCTTTGGTCTCATCATATTACATTTATTACATAATTCCCAAAAGTCTCTTTCTAAAAAAGAGAAAATGAATACAAAGGTAATAAAAATTATCTTTTTGAATTGCCATTTTGTTTGTTAGGAACAGAAAATAAACTTCCTGGGATAACAAATTTACTGCTGCTGAAGATTTTGCAGGAAAAGTGATCCATCCAAATCACTCAAAATATGTTACATATTATAATAGACTATTGTGTTGATCCCAGAAAAAAGACAGTGTACACTCACAAAATGAGATACAGTACATCTAGTTCATAATGCAATGATAACTTGATAACAACATGACAGTTGTAGTGAAGTTAGAAAAGGCAAAATCTTTTTGTGCTCACACTATTGGCCTTGGTCAGCAGAAACTTCATTTGCTGGCTGATTTTAAAACATCTGTTGGCAGAAAGGTCGGATGGCACAAATACTAGGTAGGCTAAACTAAGATAACAGAAGAGTTCAAAAAGGGAGCAGAAAATTGTTTGAGGCAAGGAAGGCCAGTCGTATCCGACTCTAGGGTTCGATGCTCATCTCTATTTATAGCCAAAGAGCCAGCACTGTCTGCATCTGCAGACGTTTCTGTGGACATGTGGCAGGCATGCCTTGATACTGGAGTGCACAGAACACTGTTTACCTTCCCACCAAAGTGGTACCTATTTAGCTACAGTAAAAACCCGACTTACAAGCGCCTCGAGACATGAATTTTTGGACTTACGAAATGATTTTTTTCATAACCCAGGGTCACAACTTACGAAAAAACCCGAGTTACGAAATACCTCGGGTTACGAAAATTGTTTTTTAGTGGCCAAAATGGCGCCGGCGCCATTTTGTGCACTAAAAAACACTCCCAGCCACTCCCCCACACATCTGGAAGTTTAAGAAAAGAAATCAGCAGCAGCCAGAAGGTAGGAAATCTCTCAGGAGTTTTTAATGAATGCCTCAAGTTACAAAATAGGCCAGGGAACCGGGCCTATGGGAAACCACGCCTTGCCAGTGGTGGGCAAAGTGCTAGCTCAGGGTTGGCCAAGTTCACCCTGCCCCCCGCTCTGGCTATGGCCCTGTGTATTTCCAGGGACGTAGCCAGGGTGGGGTCAGGGTAGGCTTGGCCCACCCTGGGTTAGCTGTTTGCCCATCCTGGCAAAGCGTGGTTTCAAATAGGAACGTATTGGAAAGAGGCTTTCTTGCCCATCCTGAAAAAATATTCGTTCACCCACATCTAGAATCCTGGCTATGGCCCTGTGTATTTCAGCCTACTGTTAATCACTATGTTCAAGACTAAACTATTAGGACATGTTCTATATCTATAGTTATCTGTCCCTTATGACTACTACTAGGCTCTAGGTTGCCAACTAGCCAAAACAAATCTACACATCTTCTTGCAGTTCTTCATACCAATTCCACCAAAGTTATTTTCAAGGGACTATTCAACATTCAGGATAGTGCTTTTATAAAACTTACACATCAAATAAAAGTACCATGTACAACATTAGGGGTTAAGGGAATACTAATCATTTAAGACCCAATGATTTAAATCCTGTTGTGCGGTTACACAAACAACTTAATCTCTGGAAGCAAACCGCCGTAAATTGAGAAATCTCAATTGATATTTTCAGTTACATAGCGAGTTGCACAACTCAGTGTGCAGCAGAAAATGCCTAAGAAACAATTCTTAACTTAAAATTACTTGTGATATTGTTCAACAGGATCTCAACCAATGAATTTCAAATAAACTATGATTCATCTAACTCCCCAATGCCTTTTCAGCTACAGAAAAGCTTAACTACTGTAAAATTAAAATGTAATAATGCAAAGTGACATTTAAATGGCCAAGTGCTTATCACTAGAAACAAGTCCTATATAGAATACAATTAATTATACAAATTTATTAAGTCTATAATAGCTAATTCATCACTGAATTTGCCCACATATACCCAGATTTAAGTCTTCTACTGAGAGCTGCCATATTTCTCATCTTGTAGAAAAATAACATAATTTGCACACAGGCAATATGGAAACCCAATATTCAAGATCATTAAATTAGTAATAATGCCAGATGGGAAACTGATTTTCAATCTGTTCCCATAAAGCCAATGTCACAAAGGTGTTACTCTTTAATAAGAGACTTACCACCAACAGAAGGCAAATTTTCCAACGTGATTTAATGCAGGCAACAAATGCATCTGACTGTAGCAATACTACAGAAGTGAAAAGACTAAAGCGCTTTGAAAATAATATGTAGAGATTAATATGATGAAACAAAATAAAATCCATGATCTTAAGTCCTTTAGTTTTACGCTGGTAACGGTAACCTTGTGTTGCCAACTAATCTTTCTCACCCAAGGTCAGGTGAAAGGAACTGCAGAATGAACTCACCAAAAGGTCCTTCATTTTGGCAGTTTTACGCCTGGCCTAGGCAGGAAAGAAGAAGACACTGTAACATAGTTTATGGAAGAAGATACCTGAAGCTCAACTGAGTCCTTTGCTCAAAAGCCAGTCGTTTCTGACTCTAGGGGGTGCTTTTCCTCTCTATTTACAGCCAAAAAGCCAGCAGTTGTCTGCAGACATTTCCATGGTCATGTGGCAGGAATGACAAAACACTGGAGCTAGAAAGGTTGGGGCTCTGGATAGGTTGGTCTGTCTTTCCATGTCTAGAGCTCGCTTTTTAAAGGCCAGCTTCACCTCGTTGTGACTCATGGCCTATACTGCAGTCTGGATTGAATTTTTTCCATGTTGTTTGGAAGCTATCCTGGAGTTAGAGGAGCCAGGCCACAGGGATAAAATACAGTCTTGAGCCAAATGTTGAGAGTGGCTAACCACAATCTCGCCTCAACCTTCATCATGCCTTTCTGCAGATACAATTTATTAGAAGATCTAATAATGTTTTCTCTTGTTATATTGTATTTAATTTACTTGTTGTAAGCCGCCCTGAGTTGGCCCTGGCTAAGTAGGGCGGGATATAAATCGAATAAATGAATGAATGAATGAATGAATGAATGAATGAATGAATGGCCAAGATAATGCTATTGAAGTAGCTTGCTTGTGTTAGTCTACTTATTTTAACATCTTAATTTGTTTTTAATTTTACTTATATTTCATATACATCCATAATTTTTAATTGCACAACATTTTAACACAAAGAAAGAATTGTGGAATTCTAATCAAAATGGATCAGCTATTTTGAAATCACATTTATATAAAAGCTGGTGTTGTGGGGGCAGGGGAGAGCAAAAACAAACATTTCAACGAAAGCTGTACCTGCAATTGGTATCTTTGGGCTTTCAGGCAGCCTCCCCGGATCCGTTATTGAGGCTCTCAAAAGGGAGACAATGCAGAACAAGGCAAATATATAGAAACCTGTAAAACAGATAACGTCGATTAATAGGATTTTCTTGGGAAATGAATTGCCTACACATCTTTAAAAGTTAAGAGTCAGATATTCTTGATGTTTGGAAGTAATAGAAAAAAGAATACAGAGCAAGCCTAGTTACATAATTCAGAAACATAAGCTATGGATAGTAAACCTGAACACAAATATTATAGACCAGGGGTCCCTAACCACTGGGCTGTGGACCGGTCTGAGCATGGGCTTCAGACACAGTGGATAGGCAGGTGGCTGGGCCCCTCCTTCATGTTGCTTAACTACGGCAGGGCTCTGCCCTCCCCATCTGTGTGTGCCATCCAATCCCACCACCTCCACTTACCTGTGGGAAAAATTGTTTAGCATGAAACTGGTCTGTGGTGGGGAAAAGGTTGGGGTCCCTGCTATAGACCAAGAAGTTCAGAAGCAGTGAAACCAGCAGAATATCTATGATGGATTGTGGGAAATGGGCAAAGGAGCACAAAGGATCCTGTCAAGTACATCAGAAAAAAATAGTTGCAGGTAGAGAGTCCACAATGTACTCTTCACTTCCCTTTCCTCTTAATTCATCACATTAGCTGTCTTTAATAAGCTGTGTCAACTATAGTTCTATTTTTTACTTTTAAAGATGTCCATCTTTCAATCCTAATAATTCCTCTTGTCTCACCTGTCTTTATTTATTCAACACAGATTCACCTACTGCCTCCTCCCTTACTACTCTTTTCCCTATTTATTCTTCCCCTACCCCAAGGCTGCCTCTTGAAAATATCTTTGGGGGAGAACACACACAAGATATACAACTTTTTGGGGAAAGTGCTATGGAAATATCCATCCCCCTCAAATTACTTTACCTGAACAGAAATATAATTACCAGGGTCAGTATTGTATGCAGTCAACCACTCGTGCAATGTCCATAATTGGAACAGCCCTGTTTTTGAAGAGTTTCTGATTCTATAAGGGCAACACTTCTTCTAGGAAGAGAACTCGCATAACTGCGCCAGTGGGGTGTTATGCCCTGCTGGTGCCAAACAGCATTCTATCCCTAAGGTAGGTTTATCAACGTTGGAAAAAAAATCAAGTTGCATTTAGCAGGGTTCCTTTGGCAGAACTATGTGGTGGAGCAATTTTCTCCAACTACTCCTTCTCCAAAGAATCCTCTAGAAGAGCATGGTAGGTGATGCTGGGAGTTACAAGAAAAATCAGAGAACATATATGCCCTGCTCTTGGCCCTGCCCTGTGGGAAGTTCCACCACACCTTAGTTTCCTCTCTGCACAGAGTAGCCTTACCATCAGTGGTGGGCTTCAAAAAAAATTACTACCACACTGTGGGTGTGGCCAACTCTGTGGGTGTGACCAACTCTGTGGGCGTGGCCAGGTGACTGGGTGGGCCTGGTTAAACTAGTGTATTTTAATGTGAGCTTTTGTGGATCGAATCCACTTCATCAGACCATTAGTTAGCAATTACACTTCGATGCTCTAATTTTCCTTTAAAGAGTAACTGCAGCAGAGTAACTGCTGGCTCAGCCTCACCCCACTCCAGGCGTCTGGACCCAGAAGCAAGGATATTGGAGTCATGTCCAGAGTGGGGTGAGAGGAGGAGAAGGAGGAGGTGGGTGGGGCAGGGAAGTGGGTGGGGCCAGCCAGTTTTACTACCGGTTCTCCCGAACGTGTCCGAACCTGCTGGATCCCACCTGGGGGAGACTGGGGGAGAGGGAGTTGCTTTTTTGGGGGGGGGGTTACCTGCA
The DNA here is from genome assembly GCA_035047345.1 of Bradypodion ventrale. Taxonomy (NCBI): domain Eukaryota; kingdom Metazoa; phylum Chordata; class Lepidosauria; order Squamata; family Chamaeleonidae; genus Bradypodion; species Bradypodion ventrale. Next base: position 119,452,688 of record JAWDJE010000002.1, read on the forward strand.
ACCCTTTTCACCACAAACACAGCCATATGCAATCAACTGGTTTGCTATTTAGTTACAAGCCAAACTGAGAATCACTAGACAGTCCCAACATAAAACCTAGATGGAACAAAGATGATAGTAATAAAAATGACTTACACCATATTGGAACCATTGATATATGCCCCTCTTCATAGTGTGGAAAGAGGATGGCTTTGGGAATGAAGACAGTGTTGAAAAGCCAGACAAAGATAATTAGGCCCATACAGAACCAGCCTTGAGGGTCAACAACAAAGTGAATTCGTAGGCCCATGGTACATAATCAGAAGACAGTTTGCCCCACAAAGAAAGGGGGAAATCAGCCTAAAGAAGAAAAGAACTTTAATTAGAATCCATTTAGCATTATTATGAATGTTTCTAAGCTAGGTTACTAAAATGTTAGTTCTTGCCATACCACGTGTGAAAGAGAAATCATATATAAAGCAAACCTAGGTCACATTTAACAAAAGTTATCATAAATAAAGTGACCTATTCTTCCACAGAAGAACTATTACTGAGATATTTATATTAGTACATTAAGAATGGTTACACTACTTTCTGCTTTGAGCATAGTATTTTTTATGCTTCGAGGGTATATATATATATATATATATATATATATATATATATATATATATATATATATATATATATATATATATATATATATATATATATATATATATATATATATATATATATATATATATATATATATATATATATATATTTTTTAGGGAAATCCCCTTCAGAACTAGCTTTTTAAGCCATGCATAACAGCTTCCCTCTGCAAAGAGGCACAAACTACCTCCAGGCCCCAATGAAAAATCCCCTTTTCTTAAATTAAATGATCCAGATACGTTTTATACCACTTTCATTCTTGCTGCATTACCAAAGGATGAGATGCACTGCATTGTGTGACAAAGTGCTTAGGAGCAATGATGCAGTTCCCACGGAGCAGGCTTCCAGAGAATGCTAATAGAAACTTTGCAATGGGCTTCAGATTCCAATAGTTCTTAGTGAATCTTAAAAGGTCCATCACGCCATGGGGAATGACCACTGACAAAACCTCACCAGAAAGTGATTTAATGATGAAAACTGTATCAAAAGGAACCCCACATTAGAAAATCGCACTGCAGATCAAGCAGTAATAAATGTTTATAAGCAGATTGAAGATGCACTTTACACAGGCACTTTAGCACACCTGCAATTTCACACTTTTAGCTCTAAAACAGAAATAGCAGGCTGGAATGTTTCTATCTTCTTCCCCTTCTCCACTGGTCCAAAATCCCCCTCATTCTGTTGAGCATGTACATCTGATTAAAGGTTCAGGTAGTTACAAAATACACATGACGACACCTTCTACATTTCTCCTGCTACACCTACATTTCGTCACTGAACTCCATCTAAATTCCTTTCTTCCTAAAGATTGCACAGTATCTACTTTCAACTCTTTCAACAGGTAGCTTTTATTTCTTCAAACTCCACCAAGCAGAAGCGTGCTGAAATAAAGAGACTAAATTGCTCAATACTCTTTGCTAAGCTTTCCCAAAAGCACTGAAAAGTTCAATACAACTGTTCATTTATGATTTCCTATTTGCAATAGCAAACAGTTAATTTGTTATACAGTAAAACCCCTACTTACGAAAAAAGTCTGTTCCATAGGCTTTTGCTTAAATCGGTTTTTATGTAAGTTGAAGCAAGCCCATAGGAAAAATTATTTTTTACATAACTCGAAGCAAACCTATAGGAAAAATGAAATTTTTATGTAACTCGAAGCAAACCCATAGGGAAATGAATTTTTACGTAACTTGAAGAAAACCCAAAGGAAATTGTGTAAATCAGGACATGGTTTTAGCACAAAATCATTAAGTAAGTCGAATTTTATGTTACTCGAGGCATATGTAAGTCGTGGTTTTACTGTATAAATATCTGCCCTATAAGAAAACTGATGAACATTTTATTTCTTCCAAAGTTGTACATCTCACGTTATCACTGGCAAGCTGGAAATGTTACTTAAGATGGTAATGCTGGATGAGAAGCAATGGCAGCAATACAGTTTTATGGAAGCGAAGATGATTAGTATTATCTATATTATATTATATTTAATGCATTTATATCCCACCCATCTGGGATATTGTCCCACTCTAGTAGTAGATCGATTGTGTTCTATTCTTGCACTTTTACCATTGCTCTTGGGAAAGCACAGGATACCATTAGATACACTAATACAAACTAGTAAAGGAAAGGTTTCCCTTGCTCAAAAGCCAGTCGTATCCGACTCTAGGGTTCATTGCTCATCTCTGTTTCAAAGCCGAAGAGCCAGCACTGTCTGCTTCTGCAGACGTTTCCGTGGTCATGTGGCAGGCATGACTAGACACCGGAGCGCACGGAACGCTGTTACCTTCCTGAAGGGCAGCAATTCTCTTTGAAGTCTTAGATCTGTTGGCAGGAGGTTCCAGAGAGTTGGTGCGGACACGGAGAAGGCCCTCCTTCGGGTGCTGGATAGATGTGCACCCCTAGCTGATGGCACTATTAGAGAGCCCCTCCGGTCCGCTCTGGCTGGACGGGCAGACACTCTTGGGACGATGCGGTCTCTAAGGTATCCTGGCCGACTGCCATATAGGGCTTTAAAGGTCAAAACCAGCACCTTGAATTGCACCCGGAGACAAACTGGTAACCAGTACAGCTCCCGAAGTAGCGGTGAGGCCTGGGCATATCGCCCACATCCCATCACCACCTGGGCTGCCGCATTCTGGACCAGCTGCAGCCTCCGAATGGTCGTCAAGGGCAGCCCCATGTAGAGCGCATTACAATAATCTAGTCGGGAAGTGACCAGAGCATGGGTGACCATAAGCAAGGAGCCCCGGTCCAGGAGCGTGCGCAACTGGCGAATCACCCGAAGTTGGGCAAAAGCCCTCCTGGCCACAGCCGCTACCTGTTCTTCTAGCAGCAGCCGCGAGTCCAGAAGGACCCCCAAGTTGCGCACTGGGTCTGTCTGGGGCAAAACAGCCCCATCCAGTACCAAAGATGGTAACTCCCTGGATAACACGGGGCCACTTATCCACAGCCACTCTGTCTTGCTGGGATTCAGCCGAAGCCCATTGGCCCCCATCAGACCCTAATGGCCTCCAGGCATCCGGATAGGATTTCAACAGCATCACTGGGGTCCCCATGGGCCGAGATGTACAACTGAGTGTCATCCGCATACTGATGGTACCGCACCCCATGGGAACGAATGATCTCACCCAGTGGCTTCATGTAGATGTTAAATAGGAGAGGCGAGAGCACCGAACCCTGAGGCACCCCATACTTGAGAAGCCTAGGGCTGGACCTCTCACTCTCTAACCACACCGACTGGGTACGGCCCTCCAGAAAAGAGGAAAACCAGGACAACACGGTGCCCTGGATCCCCAGTCCTTTGAGCCGTTCCAGAAGGATACCGTGGTCGATGGTATCGAAGGCCGCTGAGAGGTCAAGAAGAGCAAGGACGGATGGATAACCCCCGTCCCGCTCCCGCCAGAGATCATCCATCAGTGCGACCAATGCCGTCTCCGTACCATACCCGGGCCTGAATCCTGATTGAAAGGGGTCTAGATAATCCGCTTCCTCCAGGACACTCTGCAGCTGGCGCGCCACCGCCTTCTCCAAAACCTTACCCAGAAAGGGCAGGTTGGAAACCGGCCTGTAGTTGTTAAGGACAGCTGGGTCAAGGGATATTTTCTTCAGGAGGGGGCGCACCAAAGCATGTTTTAGCGGTGCAGGAAATACCCCCTCCTGCAATGATGCATTTATTATCGCCCCGACCCAGCCACCTGTCACCACCTTGGAGGCTTTCACCAACCAGGTGGGACAGGGGTCCAAAGGACATGTAGTGGCACGCACAGCTGCAAGGAGCCTGTCCACTTCATCAGGGACAACAGGATCAAACCGATCCCAGATCGTACAGCAAGACTGTACTCCGGTGCCCCCCCCCGACCCTCCCCATCCACGCCGGGATTCAGCCCTGAACGAATCCGATCGATTTTCTCCACCAGATGGTCAGCAAAGTCCTCAGCCGAACCCTGCCAACCGGGCACCGATCTCCCCCTACCGAGGAGGGACCTGGTTACCCGGAACAGGGCGGCTGTGTAAAGTGCATCTTCGATCTGCTTATAGAAGAACTTTCCCTAAAATCCACTACCAACTCCATAGTTTTAAGTATATTCAGTTACAAGTTGTTACAACACCACCATAGGACTAGCTGTTCAAACTCCCATTAATATGCAGGCTCATCATTGTATCGACTGAGACAAACGGCCGTTGTATCATCTACAAACTTCAAAAATTTGACAAGAGGGATCTCTGGAGGTGCTGTCATTAATATAAAGGGAGTGAAGTGGAGGTGAAAGCACACAACACTGAGTGCCTGTACTAATTGTCTGAAAATGAGATGAGAAATCCCCCACCCTCACCTGCTGCCTCCTATTTGTCAAAAAACTAATTATCCACTTCCAGATATGGGCAGGCACAGTGAGCTCTGTCAGTTTAGCATAAAGAATATCTGGAATAATGGTTTGAAATGTTGAGCTTAAATCCCCAAAAAGAACACGTGCGTAAGTCCTCGGAGTATCAAAATGTTGTAAAATATAATTCAATGTCACATTAGCGGCATCATCCGCAGGCCTGTTTGCCCAATAGGAAAACTGCAAAGGGCCCAACAATGGATCCGTAGTATCTTTCAAATGAGCCAAGACTAAAATTTCAAAGATCCAATGATTTATTATAAATCTATGTAAAATGGGGGCTAAATGTACAGCACAGGTTTTCAAGCACAAAGGAGTCACGCCATCTGTACTTTTCTGATCTTTTGTCTTTGAAGGAGACTTCATACATCTTGTTCCATGATCACCAATCGTGGAGGCCCAAAAGGAGTAGGGGTAGTTCTGGAGGAAACAACTGTTGTTGAGGTGTTGATAACTGCATCTCAAACCTACAATAAAACCTATACAGATCACCTGCCAATTGACAGTTTTCCTCAACAGGAGATGGTCTTCCATAGCCATTGGTGTTTTGTAGATGTCTCTACATCAGAATAGAGTCATTGGCTTAAAAACTGGCTTTTCAGAGTACAGTAATACCTCATACAAAGTCCGCTTCGTACAACATTGAATTCATACATCACCTAATTCCTTGAAAAAAGTTGCCTCATACAAAGTCGCTGCGACTTTGTATGAGGCATTGGGGGTTTCCCCAGGTTGCATTGTGCCTGGGCAGGATAAAAGGCAGGACACATGCCTGCATTGCTCTTGTGGGTTTTGCACAAGGCGAAGAGTGTTTAGGAGTGGTTTTGAGTGCGATTTTTTGAATTTTTTCGTCATAATTTTTAGAAGCATTCCTGGGATTTTTGCAGCATTCTTCAGGTTCTTGGAAAATCACGGTTGTTTGACAAGTTTTTGTAATGTTTTTAGCCTTTAGACAATGATTTTGTAAAGTTCTGTCAGTTTCCTGTCTGTTTCCTTGACTTTGCCCTGAAGTCTGTGCTGTTACAGTACAATGTATCTCTATGGAAATGACGTTGTATGAGGCATCGCAGCAATGATTTGGACATTGTATGAGGCATCGCAGCTAGGATTTTGCAAATCCGTATAAAGTCCAAACTTGTGGAACCAAGTTTGGATGTTGTATGAGGTATCACTGTAACTCTTCTTTGCTATCTTGATCTCTCTCATCAAGCCTGACTATACATTATCTTTCCTTCCCTATACTGTACTGTATGCCTCTTTTTTGCAAATTGGCCTCCAGGTGGTAGCAGGGGTCAGCCCACAAAGTAATTGTCACAATATAAATAACACAAGTCCTGGAACAAACTGCCACATTAAGAAGATGGAGGCAAGGCCTAATGGCTACTGTATGTAGGAGTATCCAGTCTGGGGGAAAGGGAAAACCTTTTGATTTCAAACTTCTGTATGTAATCTGGATAAAATAACTTTTTCAAAGTATTGATCATTGCCCCTTCTTGGTGAGTGGGGGTGGGGTGTTAAGTGGCGCAAGTACAAAGCACTTTCCCCAAAGTTTCTCATCCATACATGTCTTTGTAAACAAACTGATTTATATATGATCCCCAAACAAAGCAGTTGTGTAGATAGTCTCTTTCTTATATTCCCAGGACTAAACATTGCAGGTCTCAACCACTTAGTTTCAAAACCGAATGAAGCCCATACTCCCATAACCAGCAATGACTATTCTCATTTTAAAAAAACAACAAATAAATTTGTGAACACTGTATACAAATAATACTAAAACAATAATTTAGAAATCACCCAGAAAAAAGAATATATTACTATTAAAGATATATAACATTATCATTATTATATACCATCTAGTCAATTTAGACTTATGATGGCCTTCTCAAGAGTGTCCTAATCAACTGGTATAGCTCTGTGGGTTCAAATCGTAGGCTGCTGAGTTCATATCGCTACTATGTCTTCCTAGAGTGAGACCAACCAATCAGCTGGAGCTTGTGTGGTTGATGGAGTAATGTGTTCTGCCACCTGTGCTGCTAAATTTGAACATAAGAGAAGTCTGGAAAGTTTTCAGAAAATACATGCAACAGAAACAAATTCATAGTACTATACAATGAAGAGAACTATGCATGCCTTCAAAAAAAAGTCTTAAAGCACTCTTACTATGAAGTTAGCTTACTCTCATATATTCAAATTGTTGTCGGTTGATATAATTTTTTTTTTTTAATGGTGCTCTATCCACTAAATCATGGGTGGCCAAACTACAGCCCATGTGCCAGATCCGGCCTGTGGCACCAAATTATCTGGCCCTCATAGCTCCGAAAGCGGAAGTAAAACATGCCCGTGCATGTGCAAAACGTTGCCGTAAATGTACCCACAGCTGTTGTAAATGCGTTCACGACAGCCGTGGATGCATTTATGGCAGTGTTTTGCACATACACAGTTGTTTTACTTCCACTTCCGGTGGGAGGAACCACGTGACCGGCACACTCAACCACATGACCAGCCCATGGCACAATAAGTTTGGGGAACCCTGCACTAAATCAAGTGCTTCAGAAAGGGGGGAAATGAGAACATACAAAACAGTAACTTCTGAACAGAGATGTAAAATCTCTGAAAGCCAGATTTTTTCCTATTGTTATTTTTATTGTTGTTGTTGTTGGAAGGGGTAATTATTTTGGAACAAATTGAAAAATGTGACACTAGCACTTTTTTCACAAATTGAAATTCACTGTTCCTTTAGGAACATAAAATGACTGTACAATATGACTGTAGAATTTGATTTGGCATAAAACTATCACAATTGGTATATTAAAAATACAGAGTATTCAAACAATTATTTCAAATAGAATTTATTTTTCATTTTTATTTGTAATTGTAACAAATGAAGCAACAATCTCCTGAACTGTAAGGATGGAACCTCTTTGGTTTTTCTAGTTTATGTGTAGCAAGCCCCCCCAAAAAAAATAAAATAAAAATAAATACTTTTTTAAAAAAACAGAAGAAATCATCAACATTAATAACAAAAAAATAATTTCTATTTCGTCACTACAATATCAAAAATAGACATAAAGCACCCATTCCCATAAAAAGAATTAGGGTGGAGGGAAGTGTGTGGAAGGAACTAAGATTCAATAAATAGGCATGAAATTTAATCAGACTCATTTCCTGAGCTATAGAAATGCATCTTGCTCTTGCATTGGGAGAGTTCAGTTTGTAACCTAGACTTGTTTGTCCTCAGTGCACAGAAATTAGAAAAATCTGATAACGTACAGTTTTTAAAAATGGTTTGGAGAATATATGAACACCTTGTCTTATATATTTTATTCGTCATGCTAAAATGAAACATTCCATTTTCTTCTTTCCCACTGAAGTGGTCCCTATTTATCTACTTGCAATTTCTTGCTTTCGAACTGCTAGGTTGGCAGGAGCTGGGACAAAGGCGGGAGCTCATTCCATCCTACAGCATTTGGGTATTGAACTGCTGACCGGCCGCCTTCCAGTCAGTGTCTTAGCCACTGCAGTCCCTGGACTCAAGTTACTGGAAGCCATATTTGGATTAAATATCAGGAAAACGTCCTAAATCTTAATGCTGTACAATGGCATCAATTTCCCACAGAGGTGGTGAGTTTTCCAGTACTCGAGAAGTCAGCCAGCAATTTGTCAGATATACTTCAACTTAGATTCCTGCATTGAGCAGAGGGGCGATTTCGATGACCAAACATAAGGACCTCTTCCAATTCCACTATACTATGATTCTAAAGACAAAAGAGGTATTTATTCAGAAAGCCACCTTTCATGTTGAGATGACCAGTCAAAAGAATTTATGCAGCCATTTCTATTTCATCCACAGCTAAAGGTACGGAAGGAAGACTGAGGACCCTACAGGCAGGATCGTCACTCATCTCTTTTTGCTGCAGAAATAGGTGGGACGTGGAGCCTCCCAAGAAGCCCCAAGCCCTCCAGCCATGCGGGAACCAGGCGAACACACTCCCTCTGACAGCAAAGGAGGAACCCAGCAGCGGTGTCTCAAGCAACCTGGTTGAACCTCAGCCCCAAATTCATCTTTCCCAGCTCCAGCCTTGAGCGGTAGGCTGGCGTGTTTTGCATGTCCCATGGAGCAAGGCTCACCTCCTTCTATTTCATTCTGAAGTCTACTCAGTGAGGTCTATTCCAGAAGGTCTAAAAGGAAATCTTTTTTCCTGGTGGGAGATACTCTTTAGCAAGGTGTGTTGCTTTTGCTCTCCAGAAATTTAGCCTAGTCTCTTCTGATTATGCAAGACTGCGGTGGCTTAGTGGTTAGGATACTGAACGTGAAGACCAGAAGGTTGGCAGGTCAGCAGTTCAAGACCCGAGTGCTGCACAATGGAGTGAGCTCCCGTCTCTGTTCCATCTCCTGCCAACCTATCAGTTCAAAAGCAAGAAATTGCAAGTAGATAAATAGGTACCACTTCGGTGAGAAAGGTAAAGTGTTCTGTGCAAAAGCAAAGCGATCACAGTTATATACCGCCCCATAAAGCTTAGTGCACTCTCTGCACAGTTCACAAGTTAATTAGCATTTTGCCCCCAGCATGTTGGGTACTCATTTTACAGACCCTGGAAGGATGGAAGGCTGAGTCAACCTTGAGTCCTGGTCAGGATCAAACTCACAATCTTTTCGTCACAGTAGAGTTGTTTAACTACTGTGTGCACTCCAGCATCTAGTCATGCCTGCTACATGACCAAAGCACTGGCACTTTGGCTATAAAAAGAGATGAGCACCACACCCTAGAGTCAGATACGACTGGCTTTCAAGCAAGGGTGACCTTTAACTTCTGATTACCTTCCGCTGAGGCCACCATCTTAGCCCCAACATGTGGAGAAGACCTCTACACCAGGGGTACCCAAACTTTTCAGGCCAATCACATGGATCAGGAGTGCCCAAACTATGGCCCAGGGGGCCGGATGTGGCCCCGACACCAATCCATCCAGCCCGCACCACCCTCGCCGCTCCCAGAAGCGGAAGTAAAACGCGCCACATTTACTACCGCTTCTGGGAGCGACGAGGGTGGTGCAGGCTGGATGGATTGGTGTCGGGGGCCACATCCGGCCCCAGGCCGTAGTTTGAGCACCGCTGCTCTACACTAACAGCCCACCCACAGATGGCACTCTACAGACTGTTAGGAATGTCATCCAAAATTACGACTCCCGATGGGGATTCAGAGTTGGGGTGGGGGCTTATAATAAATTACGCACTTCTTCCTCCCCCCCCCTTCTCCCCCCAAGCACTGGAGAACCGGGGAGGAGGCTGGCAGAGCTGACATGCTTTGAATTTCCCATGGAGGAAGGGGTCACCTCCGGTGATTGGGGCTGCAGAGTTGTGGGGTGGGGGGTCTCACCCCGCCCTCCTTCCCCCCCATGCCTTGGAGGAGGACTGGAGGCGTTTGGTTGGCCACCACCGCGCCCTGGTGGGGGCCCTGGGCTATGGGCTTGCACAAGAGAACCAAAGGAGTCCCGAAGACGAATGAATGGCTCCCACCCATCCACCCACCCAACGGAGAGGCAGGAGAGGACAACCTCCCTTTCCCCCGCCGTGTGGCCCACACAAGCGCAAGAGAGGAGGGGCCGCCGCCTCCGAGCGCCCCCTGGCGTCACCACTCTCCTCCTCCTGCTGCTGCTGCTTCACTCACCGTCACCGGTGGGTGGTGGGAGGCTCCGCGCCGACCCTCATGGAGCTCCCCCAGCCCCGCGCCACGCTCGGGCTTCTTCCGCGCTCCTCCTTGCGCACGCGTGCGCCGTCAAGGCCGGGCCGGCAGGAAGCGGGCGCTCCCTGGCGCCGGGAGGGCTCCAGGCAGTGGCTTCCCCTTTTTATTGCACGGGCCCAGCGCTTTTCTTCTGCTGGCCACAAACAGCCCTTCTTCTGTCCAGCCTCCAGGGGGAGACAGAGAGAGACACACAAGGCAGCGGGGTCTACCGTGCTTTGGTTCCTCTGCAAGGTCGGAAAAGCCAGTCCCGTCCGACTCTGATGGCTCATCTCTTGCACACTGTTTGCCTCTGCAATCTCTGTTTACAGACATGGCAGGCACGCGAGCGAAGCAGTACCTATTTATCTACTTGCAATTTCTTGCTTTCAAACTGCTAGGTTGGCAGGACTACAGACTGTTAGGAATGCCATTTGAAATGAGCACACGCCCCCCCCCCCCAAAAAAAAAAGATCAATCGAGCTTGGACTCTGAAAATTTGCAATCATCATCCATTTCTAAACAGGTGCTGTAATGCCGATAAAGCAGGGGGATTATCAACCTGTGGGCCACATGTGGCCCGTGGCACCATTTCATGTGGGGCCCCCACCGCCTCCACCACACACACAAGTGCGGTGTGGTGGAGGAAAGACAAAATGGCTGTCCAGCCTCCGAAGTTGTCTGACCTGGCCCCCAGCTTTAAAAGGTTGAGAACCCCTGCGAAAGAGTGTCATATTTGTCTATTATCACAGAGCATAAAGGTTTGTTTGACATCACACAAGGTAAAATGTCACCTTGTATGTTGGCAGTTGTTAACCCAGGAAGATGGATTTCACCTGGTTTTATACTCAGCGCCACAAATATGAATGGGAATTCTGGCATTATTTGTGTACTTACTTATTTGTTCAAATTTATATTGCCACCCACTCGCCATAGCGACTCAGGACGGCTTACAATAAATTACAATACAATATGTTGATGGGGGCACCGCTGCTCTACACTAACATCCCACCCAGAGATGGACTACAGACTGTTAGGAATTCCATTCAAAACCACGTCTCCCAATGGGGATGCAGAGTTGGGGGCAGGGGTGTCACCCCTAGTAGTACTCACTTTTTCCTTCCCCCACCCAAGCACTGGAGGAGGACCTGGGGGGGGGGGCTGTCAGGAACCCTCGTTCTTCAAGTGCTGTATCCATTCCGGATATAGGCTATAATCATGGCGATAGTCTTCCTGTTTTTAACTCCTCGGAAGAGTTCTTCCACGGACATGCCATACCAGTCTCTCAGGTTCTTTAGCCATGAAGTCCGTCTATGTCCAGGGCCTCTCTTTCCAGGGATATTTCCTTGCAGCATGAGTTGGAGTATTCTATACTATTAAACGTAATCAGACTCAATATTACATAAAGATGATTAGGGTTGCACCATCACAATATTGAATAATACATTTGAAGCATGAGATAAACATATTTTTTATTATGGGCCCAGCATGATGTGAGGAGATACTGAAGTACTATATCTGAAGATCATATTAATATGGAATAAAATGTTTTCACTAACACCAATTTCAATTTGCCTTCTCGAAGATTGTATTTTTGAACCACAATCGGCCACAACGGCAGCATAGTTGTGCTGGCTTATTTTTCTCACACTAGGTCAGGCGAAAGGAACTACAAAATGAATTTACTAAAAAGGTAGCTTCATTTTAGCAGTTTAAAGTCTGATCTAGACATGAAAGAAGAAGTTGGCTCATATAAATAGGTCCTTCAAAAGTGGGGAAATACCTAACCCTGGGTATTTGGTAGTGCAATGGTAAACTGAGGTTAAGGAGTAACTAGTCTGTGATAGATCCATTGATACCAATGGGCTGCTAACTCAAGACTATTAAACTAATGGTAATCATGAAGTATCCACAGTTCCTCATAAGGAAATCGCTGTCAGTTCGTCTTCATAAAGCTTCGTCCTTGAGAAAAACATTGGAGATAATATTGAACACAATTTGCCAGCCTATTGTCTAAGTCCAGTGAATTCACAAATATAGCTATTTTTACAAAATCACTATTTTAAGGGAATTCTGGCCAGGGATGGCTAATTGCCATAGGCAGCTCAGAATGGACAGCAGCTTCACTGCTCCCAGCTGGGAATTATGCCTTGAGCACCCATAATCGATGCACAAACACAATCTCTTGGCTTTGAAAGTCACCCCATCTGTCTCAGTGGCATGATGCCCACGCTAAATTAGTCAGATTTCTGCCCTGCAGCAGAAGTCCAAATGGATCCTAAACAGTGATGGATGAAATGGATGGTTTAAAGATTATCATCATGCATGTTAATATGTATTTGATAAAAGTATGCTTACTGGATACGTTATGAGCACTGTAATCATATTCAATACCTACTTTGGTACCATTAAGGTTTAGATTTGTAATAAACTAAAACTTTTTGTTTATTACATACACACAGAATGGCTGGAATCCAGTAGTATGTCTCTACTGAATCACTGGAACCTATGGAGGACTTTACACACCCAGTTCCCACTGATTCAATGGGCCTACTCTGGTTGTAATTTACTACTTAGCCATTATGTAAGATAACACAAGCAATAAACAATTAATTGAGTATTAAAGAGTGATTTCAGATGCAGTAGTTATACCTACTATGATAGTCATTGGTGTTTGCAGTAGCTTACAGACCAGTAGCCAATTCAACCTGCCTTTAGAAAAACAATAAGGTGTCTTATAGCCTCTTCTGGATTGAAGTGTAACATCTTAAAGATAAATGAATTTATTGTGACGAAAAATTCTTGTGACTACAGTATATGCATAGCACATCTGGTGCTCAACTTTATTGCATTTGTTTTCATTTAAGCACCGTCAAAATGTCAAGAAATGCAGCAACATAACCTGTACTCCAACTGACTTCACCTGGTGCCTATTCATCCTTAGGTTGGTCCACCCAAGGCTGTGAAACAGATATTAAGGTTCACCCAATCTCCTTTTTTACCTCTTAAGCCAGGGGTTCCCAATCTGTTCGGGCAGCAGGCCAGTCACATGGTTGAGTAGGCTGGTCATGTGGCTCTTCCCACCCGGAAGCAGAAGTAAAATGCACCTGCACATGCACAGAATGCAGCATGGGTAATTATGACAGCATTTTGTACATTTGCGGGCACACTTTACTTCTGCTTTGGGAGCAGCGAGGGTGGCATGGGCCTCATGAATTGGCATCAGGGGGCCGGATCCAACCTGTGGGCCATAGTTTGGGAGCCCTTGTCTTAAGCTATAGTCTAGTCTTCCCCTTCAACCACCATAATGCAGCATATGAGGGTAGTTTAAAACCTTTCCTAACCCAGGTCTAGCATTTGTGCAAATGTTTTCTGTATATATCTTCAGTCTGTCCATGGACACTGGAAGCAGCCCTCATGACTGAAAACACTGGTCCACAACTTTAAGCCAGGTACACCAAGTTGTGTGCTCTCTACTGGCTGGGCTGCTGCATTACAATTCATCTGTGTCTCCTTATGAAGATCTCCTGTGTAGCCACCATGTTGACAGAGTGGCTGGCTGTACCAGACGAAAACAGTGGGCATCTGGACAGCACTCTCTAGGAGTCTTTGGGGAAAGGATTAAGTAGCTGACACAACAGAAGAAGGATAGGTATCATAGTCCACAAGGGAGTTTGGACCAGCCAGTAGGCAAAGTCTGTCTTCTCTAATGGCACCTCAGCACAGGAAAAATATAAGGCACTAAAGCAGGGATTCTCAACCTGTGGCCCATGGGCCAGATGTGGCCCATGGCACCATTTCATGTGGCCCCCCACTGCCTCCACCACACCAGGAAGTGCCATGTGGTGGAGGAAGGGTAAATGGCCATCCAGTCACCAAAGCTGTCTAAGGGAACGTGACACGGCCCCCTGGCTTAAAAAGGGTGAGAACTCCTGCACTAAAGCATGTGGGATGTCTAGTTTTCCACAACTCATCAGATGACTCATGATGTTCGGTACCCTGGGCCATTTCTTCTCCTATTCTGAACCATATCCTTTCCCCTTCATTTCTTACGTGCTGCCTTCCTCTCCTCTTCTGAGCACCAGGCGATAGCAGTAATACAGTGCCTCATTATAGTCCGGACCATTACCAGTCTGGAGTGAAGCAAATTATATGTGCTCATTGGTATAGAATCTTCCCCATATAACTTCACTTGTAATATAATTCCCATAGACGGATAAGGATTAGTGAATGAACATGTTAGGTTTGTTATAGACTGTTCTTGAAAGCCAACTCGCAGTACCAATTTTCAAAATTCCTTACTACATGGAAACCAATGATCGCATTCATCATCTTTGTACTATGTTGCAAAGAGCTCAGATGCTGATGGCCCAGCACAGGGCAATGAAAAGTCAGTATGGCTGCCAAAGAATACCGCTTCCTACAGAGAATAATTTCCCATCCCAAAAGTAATTCCTAAAGCTTGGCTTTGGAAGTACTCCTTTGAGATGCATAATTTATAGACTAGCAATATGAGTAATAGTTCCAGCAATGTGCTTTGGGGAAAGTTCCACTGATATCTGCCATTTTCTGTTTTTTGGGAATGATTCAGTACAACTTTAAAGTTAATTGGTTGTATAATGAATGAAGACAATATAGATTAAAGTAAACTACTGAAAACTGATACAATGCTAGTCAAATTTAAAATAAAATATACAAGTAATTTTCCCCAAATGCTTATCCCTAGGAGCTAGGGATTTGTATATTTATTTAATTCAGGGAAATTCATGCTGTTATAAATCTGTTAACCTAAAAAGCCACAGGACTATCTGATATTTTATTTTAACAGATTATCCTGGTTACGTCTTTGAAAATATATGCACACAGTTCTTCAGGCATGTTAGTCTGTTAACCGTTTCCAAAACTATAAACCGTTTTCTTTCCTAATTTAAGAAAAATGTGTGCTATTGAGTTGTCTTAAAATAATTTCAAAGGAAAACCTTTAATTTGTTTCAGTATCATCTCTTAATTATGTTGAATATTTTAATGCAACCCCACAATGCTATGGGTTGATCTAAATTATGTACATAACCAGCCAATCAGAAGAGTTCTCCAGTTTCCCGTCTGTAGGGTCACCTGACCTGTATTAGATTGCTTGCTATTCGGGTTTTTAGTATAGGTGTCAACATCTCTGGGTTTTTTCATCGCAGTGTTGTTCTCTTTTCTCTACACACTCCAATTTGCCTTACAAGGAGAGGGTGTTTGTTTTTTTAAAAAAATGAAACTATTGTACAGAACTGTTTATTGAACCAAAGCAACTGTTTACCTCTTCTATCTAAAGCTAAGCAACTGTAAGTAAAATAACATTTTCTTATATTTCAAAACGTGTGGAGAGTTTTATTTGCTGGGCTAGAACGAGAGTCTAATGCATGGAGAACTTGATTACTATAACTATTTGTTTAACTTGCCTCGCCTATTGCTCTGTATCTGTACATGCATATAAAAACCTTAACGAATAAGACTAAGAGCACTTCACTTATTTCCCCAGCCCCCGGTGAAATATTTTAGTTTAACTACTTTTGGCTATTAGAACAGATTTTCAAATATTTATGTAATGTGCATTGTTAACATAACATATTTTTAAAGTTTTGTTCATTAAACATAATAATTCAGTCTCTGTTTGGCAACATGATTTTATCTGATACAATATTTTCCAGAAAACCCACATTACTAAAATAAATTTGGCACTTTAACAGCTGAGAGTACTAGTGTGCTCTCTAAAGTAGAAATCATGAATCATGTGCAGTGATGTGTCGTTTTCAGTTATTTTCCCCAAAAATAATGACAAATGCTTCTATATGGCAGAGCATGAACATAGTTCTCTCTAAGGTTACTTGTCTTAGTAAAAAGGCTGTAATGAAGTCAAATCCTAGAAATAATGTTAACTAGAAGCAAGGCTTGGGGAAGAGAATACTGTATAACAAATAACAGTAACTGAAGATATCTTTAAGAGGAATTACATCTTGAATGGAATTTTTCAGGTTTTATTTCATTCTCTTACTAATCCTACATGTTACTTTTATCCTTAAACAGCAGGAGTTACTTTTTTCCTTACACAGCAGCAAGTAACAGCAAATGATTACTTTTTAAAAATACTGTTAAGCATAATGGAAGTAAACTGGTTTTAAAAAGCAACTGTCTAACATCTGCATCTTCATCTTGATTTGTTGGTGCTCACAGCAATGCACCAATAACAGATGTTACTCACCCATGCTGTTTATAACATAGCTGGGAGTGTTACCACATAGTGATAAAAATATAAGTTCATTCACTGTGAAGTTGCACCTGGCAAGTTAGGATTTCCCAGATAAATTCATGTTAACTGGCCACACAGGGAAAGAGGAGGAAATTGACAATCTTGTTTGCAACTTGTTAATGTAGCTCTCCTGATTCGGAGGAGGCATAGCTACAGGAAAACTATCTTAATAAGCTGTAAACAAAGGCCAAGTGGCAATTTCCTTCTCTCATTCTCTCTCTTTCTTTAGTGTCTAGGTCTTTTTAAAAATTGCATTACTGTATTTGCAAAGTGCCCTCTCAAGCCACCAAAAGGTGCCTTCGTTTTGACAGTTTCATGTCTGGCCTAGACACAGAAGAAGATCATGTCAGTCATCTGCACCCCTGCACACATTTTTCTGCATTGTTTCAAGTGATCACACCAACAGCTCCCCCAGTGGCTTAGTGGTTAAGACGCTGAGCTTGGAGACTGGAAGGTCGGGTTTCAATACCTGAAGGCTGCACTTGGGGACATGAAAGGAGCCTCATTCGGGCATCCCCTGAGTGGAGTTTCTCCAGCAAAAATCCTTTCAACCCAGAGTAATCTCTGACACAAAATTATTATTATCACACCAGCTGAATCAATGTGAATAGATCTAATGCCCCCCAAAGTAGAAGTCTCAGCAGCAGTGGAGGAAACATCAATCAATTGAGGAAGAAAGTCTAGTTTGATTTGCAATGACTTTTGCATCTTGGTCAATAGGGGGAAATGCAAACCAAACCTAGCATTTCCCACATATGTAACTGTAGGCACACTCTGAGTTTGGTACTCTTTAGTATAAGCAATGATTATAGACTATGAGCTTTTCCTAGACAATTAATTGTGGGTTTTTTTTCTTAACTGTTTACTGACACTGGCCACAGATATAATGAAAACTGTGTCCTGTATACAGTAATAGAAACAGAAGCAGTGGTAGCCCTACTGCTGAGAAGTAGCATAGTGAAATTAAAGGGTGTTAACAAATATAATACCGTATTTATTCGTGTATAACGCGCAAAATTTTATACCCAAAAAAAGGCTCAAAGTTTGGGTGCGCGTTATACACGAGGACTGGGCCGCGCGACTCAAGAAGCCGGCGCCGGGTAGGCGCGGAGCACGCCGCGGCCCTCCCCGGAGGGTTCCCTTCTCGACCCAGCGGGTGCGTGCAGGTGAGCGGCGGCGGCAGCGGGACCTGGGCAGGCGCCCAGGTCCCGCTGCCGCCGCCGCTCACCTGTACGCACCCGCCGAGAAGGGAACCCTACGGGAGAGGGCCGCGGCGTGCTCCACGCCTACCCGGGCCGCGCGACTCAAGGAGCCGGCGCCGGGTAGGCGCGGAGCACGCCGCGGCCCTCCTCCCAGGCGCCCAGGTCCCGCTGCCGCCGCCGCTCACCTGTACGCACCCGCCGAGAAGGGAACCCTACGGGAGAGGGCCGCGGCGTGCTCCACGCCTACCCGGGCCGCGCGACTCAAGGAGCCGGCGCCGGGTAGGCGCGGAGCACGCCGCGGCCCTCCTCCCAGGCGCCCAGGTCCCGCTGCCGCCGCCGCTCACCTGCACGCACCCGCCGAGAAGGGAACCCTACGGGAGAGGGCCGCGGCGTGCTCCACGCCTACCCGGGCCGCGCGACTCAAGGAGCCGGCGCCGGGTAGGCGCGGAGCACGCCGCGGCCCTCCTCCCAGGCGCCCAGGTCCCGCTGCCGCCGCCGCTCACCTGCACGCACCCGCCGAGAAGGGAACCCTACGGGAGAGGGCCGCGGCGTGCTCCACGCCTACCCGGGCCGTGCGACTCAAGGAGCCGGCGCCGGGTAGGCGCGGAGCACGCCGCGGCCCTCCTCCCAGGCGCCCAGGTCCCGCTGCCGCCGCCGCTCACCTGCACGCACCCGCCGAGAAGGGAACCCTACGGGAGAGGGCCGCGGCGTGCTCCACGCCTACCCGGGCCGCGCGACTCAAGGAGCCGGCGCCGGGTAGGCGCGGAGCACGCCGCGGCCCTCCTCCCAGGCGCCCAGGTCCCGCTGCCGCCGCCGCTCACCTGCACGCACCCGCCGAGAAGGGAACCCTACGGGAGAGGGCCGCGGTGTGCTCCACGCCTACCCGGGCCGCGCGACTCAAGGAGCCGGCGCCGAGTACGGTAGGCACTGCTGAGATGCACCGTCTGCCCCACCCACGGGCCCAGGGGCGCGCGGCTGGCGGGATCTGATTGGGTGGCGCGGGAGACGAGGCGTGTGAAAAAAAATTTTATACCAATATTTCATGGAAAATTAGGGGTGCGCGTTATACACGAGTGCGCGTTATACTCGAATAAATACGGTAAATGGGACACCCAAAGGGAAAAAATGATGAAAGCAGGGTAAAATTTTACTGAATGTGTATGAGTGGGGAAAACATGTGGAGCAGTGAGATTACAGTGATAAATTAAGTTTTGCAACAGTTCCTACCTACTATATAAGATGCCGTTGACCATTTGAGCTTTGAGGATTAGAGAATGTCACTTATACAAGCTCTACAGAGAGCATTTCCATGCAAGACTGTCCAATCCATTAAGTAAAGTGATACAACCATTTCAGGCAGTAGATACTGAAGGGCACTTGTTCTGTGCCCTCTAACCTGCTCTGTTGGCTTCCAATGTGATGGTGGACCTCCCCCCTTGCTGTGCTGAAGTAATGTTGAACTGCCAATCTGCCCGACTTCCCTATGTGTCCAGGTAGGTGGGAGGCATCTTGTGCTTGACCTCATAGGTGGGACAGTATCTTGGGATGGCCCTGTCAATGTAAATTAATTTCTACAGGTTTAATTTGGATTCTGTGTCTCCACCTTCATTTTGCACAAATCATTCAAAACCTGCAAAGCAAACAACAAAAACCAAAAGCCTTTCATGTCCAGAAAAAGACCAGGTTGTATTTGAGATTCCCTAAATATTGTACAGCCATGCAGAACTCTTTTCTCTCTGCTTTCCGGTGCCCACGTTATGTTGTTGTTTATAAATTACCACAGGAACCACCAGCTGTCGTCATAAAAATTTTATTGGCACTCTGTAAATATTAAATCAGCATGCTAAAATCATGCCATGTGCGACAGCAGCTGATGCTCTCTTATGGAGGCAGCCCACCAGAGAAAGAATAGTACTGTGTTCTCAATAAGCCTCCTACTTCATAGGGATATTTTGCAATGCTAATAAAGTTCCCATCATTCCAATGCATTTAGCCATCCTCTGTAATCTACAATCTCCACACACATTTCATCTTTACATGAGTCATCCATGTTTTAAAACGCATGCCAGTATCACTTGCTTCCATCTTTGAGTTCTACACTTGAAAGAGAAACATTCAACAAAAGTCTTTATGCTGATTGGATTTTTTAAAAAAAAAAACATTTTCCCCTTTGAAAGATATGTATAGAACACATTGATGTGTTGCTGCTTGCCTGGGGTACAAAGCTAAAAATATTTTTTGAAAAAACCTGAAGGATATCCTAAACTACATTTAAATTATATGCTTGTGGAATAAATTTTGGACTAACTTGTATTTAGTTCCTATCCAAGAGGGTAGAAAACATTTCCTTATCTGTTTATAGGATTGTCATATTTTTCCAAAGTATTAAAAATAGAATGCCATGTATTATGTTATTATTCATTTAAAAGTCCACTAAATTATTATAATCAAGTTCACTTTGGTTATCATTGAAGTACAGTATTTTAATGTGCAATATGCTTTAACATATTTGTCTTCACAACAGTTCTGTAAGATTATAGTGTTTTTATTTCATCTGTATCAAAATGAAGGTGAGGGATAATTCTATCTCCAAGGATATCAACCTTGAGAAATGTGTTACGATTTTCATATGTGAAATAATTAGTTCAGCTCAAACACCTGGCTAGATATTTTACACAACCCAATTTTGTCTCAATAGTTCCCTTCCATGAACATCTGGAAAATAAGATGTTAAAAAATTGTAAACTCAAGATTCCTCTCCCTTTTTAGGGAAGGTCCAGGAGAAGACAGTGGTGCTACAGTTGCAGGGTGTTCTGGATGAAGCGGATTGTCTGGACCCCTTTCAGTCAGGATTCAGGCCTGGATATAGTACCGAGCCTGCATTGGTCGCACTGCTGAACGATCTCTGGCGGGAGCGGTACAGAAGTCATCCATCCATCCTTGTTCTTCTTGACCTCTCAGCGGCTTTCAATACCGTTGACCATGGCATCATTCTGGGACGGCTCCAAGGATTGGGGATCCAGGGTACTGTTTTGTCCTGGTTTGCCTCATTTCTGAGGGGCCGGGCCCAGTGTGTAGAGGATGAGATGTCCAGCCCTAAGCCTCTCCAGTATGGGGTGCCTCAGTTCTCTCCCCTCTTCTATTTAACATTTACATGAAACTGCTGGGGGAGATCATCCATTCCCACGGGGTGAGGTATCATCAGTATGCTGATGATACTCAACTATACATCTCAGCCCGTGGTGATCCTAGTGATGCACTTAGAGTCCTTTCCTGGTGCCTGGAGACTGTTGGGGCCTGGATGGGGGACAACAGGCTACAACTGAATCCTGGCAAGACTGAGTGGCTATGGGTTAGGGCCCCTGCGTTATCTCGGGAGCTACCATCTTTGGTTCTGGATGGGGCTACTTTGCCCCATACAGACCCGGTATGTAATCTGGGGTTTCTTCTGGACTCACGTCTACTGCTTGAAGAACAGGTGGCAGCCGTGGCCAGGAGGGCTTTTGCACAACTTCGTGTCATACGTCAGCTACGCCCGCTCCTAGATCGGAACCCCTTGCTTATGGTCATACATGCTCTAGTCGCCTCCAGACTTGACTACTGCAATGCGCTCTACATGGGGCTGCCCCTGATGACCATTTGGAGGCTGCAACTGGTCCATAATGCGGCTGCTAGGGTGGTGATGGGGTGCAGATGGTATGCCCATGCCTCGCCACTGTTTCTGGAGCTGCACTGGTTGCCGGTATGCCTCCAGGTGTAATTCAATGTGCTGGTTATTACCTTTAAAGCCATACATGGTGGTGGGCCATGATACTTAAGAGACCGCATCACCCCAAGAATATCTGTCCGTCCCACCAGAGTGGACCAGAGAGGCTCTCTAATTGTTCCATCTGCTAGAGAGGTGCGACTCTCTAGCACTAGAAGGAGGGCCTTCTCAGTGTCCGCTCCGGCCCTATGGAAACTCTTGCCAACCGAGTTGAATCTCCAATTAGAGTTGCTGCCCTTCAGGAAAGGTTTAAAAAACATGGCTGGCAAAGCAGGTGTGGGGCACGGCAGTGCTGTGGCCCCAGCCTGCTGGCTGATTTAAGAACATTCTCTCCCTCTTTTTAAACTGGTGGGAGGGTAGGGAATGTTTTGTGGTTTTTTTAAATGGGGTTTTAATTGTGATTTTCGGATTGTGATGGTTTTAATATCTGTACGTCGCCCAGAGTCTTTGGAATTGGTTGGCAATACAAAATCTATTAATAAATCTATTAATAAATAAATAAAGCTTGTATCCCTTCAAACTGTAGGTATGAGGGTTGCATAATTGAACACTCCTTGATACAAATTGAACATTCCTTAAACATAAAAAAAACTAGAAATTATAAAGTAACATTCTATAGATCAGCATTTCCAAAACTTTGTTCTGTGAAACACTGGTGGACTTAAATTTCCAGAAGCCTAAGTCAGTATATTGGTTGATTAGTGCTTTGAGGAATTGACATAGGCTTCTGGGAATTAAAGTCCAAAAACCAAAGATTGGGAAACACTGCTCTAGATTAACCTTCTCCCTGCAGGGACTTTTCTATTTATATCTGTGTGGAGAAATACTCTGTTACGCAAGTCCCTTCTCTCCCTCAGGCAATGTGAAACAATACAAATCAGAGACAGATTTACTGCTTTAGAATGAGTTAGGTTTAAATCATCAAATAATAAGCTATGGAACAGTTCATAAGCATATACAGTGCTTTCCTGAACATGGATGAAATAATCTGTGTGTGATTTGCCCCGCAGATTTAATTAAAATCAGTCCTTCATATTGCTAGAAGTACATGTAGAGAATATGAGTATATTTATATAAACAAATGTAACACTTGTAATTGGAAGTGCAATTAGGGTGGTGAGAGGGGAAAGAATACTGGGTTCCTGACTCCTCAATAGTATTTCAGAAGAGGGTGTGTCAGCATTGTAGCTTTTAATCGAAGTCAACCTTATTGAAATTTTCGCAGTGGCTCAAGAGCCTAAGATGCTGACTGGGAGGCGGAAGGTCAGCAGTTCGATTCCCGAGTACTGCAGGACGGAATGAGCTCCCATCGTTGTCCCAGCTCCTGCCAACCTAACAGTTGGAAAGCAAGAAATTGCAAGTAGATAAATAGGGACCACTTCGGTGGGAAGGAAACAGCGTTCCTTGCGCTCCGGTGTCTAGTCATGCCTGCCACATGACCACGGGGATGTCTGCAGCAGCAGACAGCGGTGGCTCTTTGTCTTTGAAACAGAGATGAGCACTGCACCCTAGAGTCGGATACGACTGACTTTCGAGCAAGGGAAACCTTTACAATTGTTTAAAATATAGGAATCCTGTTGTCCTTTTTTGTTTGGTCATAAATGCAACACTATACTGTGTGGGGAGTTTCACAGTGCGATCGCTGTGACTCATTGGCCATAAATCGTGGATGATAGTTCTCCTTACCTCATCTGTTTTTAACACAGCAACCTAGAGGCCCACGTTGGGGCCTCTAACTCGCTCTTGCCCTCCCCACTCCCTTTAATTAGCAAAAGTGTGCACGAGGCAGACATGCCGATAGTTAACCAATTAAGCAGCCCTCTGTTATCGCAGGTAACCAATGAGAATATATTGCATACCCTCTCTGGAATTTCTTTTGTCCTGTGTATTCTTAATAAACACCAACTGGGTTGGTTGCTTCTGCCTGGCGCTGCTGCCTGGCCCGGTTGCTCTTTGCTTCAAGATGAATCAAGCCTCTCCGCTGTCTCCTTGATCCCACAAACACAACATCTGGTGACCCGCGACGTGATTACTGGATCCCAACTCCCCTACTCACCGGCTGGAATAGCCCCCTGGCATGCTACAGCCTTTCTAGGCTCCCTCAGCTTTCTCGAGCTCCCGATTGTGAGTATGGGGGGGGGAAGTTTCTTCAGGGCAAAAGGCCCATGCAAACGAATTGCAGAGATCCATCAAGGAGAGCGGATGTCCAGACATCACGCTTGATAGTACAGAAGGCTTCACTAAGGGAGTCAAATGCCAATGTCCCTGGCACCCAGAAATTGGATCACTCAAATGGGATGATGGGCAAAGAGCAGAAACAAAAGAAGGGCAAGACTTTACTCCAAAGAATCTTTTGTTCTCCCAGAAGTTTACTTTACAATTGCCACAGATTTTGTCCCCAGCCAAGGGATGGAGTCTGATTGTCCCTCCATCATATGGGACACAACAGCAGGAGCCCTCATATGGAGATGGGGGTGGAAATGGAGATGGGACATTAAATCCTGCCTTGCAGCAATCAAGTGCTTTTAGCCCTACAAAAGACCTGTTCTCTGCTGAAATATTGCCAGCCGAGCCTAAAAAATCACAGATTGAAGCTGTTGATGCATGCAGAGTGGCAGGAAGCAAGGAGTGTGTTTCAAAGAGCAGCTTAGGGGATCTCAGCCCCCCCTGAAGCAACCCTCTTCACAAAAGCCGGAGAA
Source organism: Bradypodion ventrale (assembly GCA_035047345.1). Taxonomy (NCBI): domain Eukaryota; kingdom Metazoa; phylum Chordata; class Lepidosauria; order Squamata; family Chamaeleonidae; genus Bradypodion; species Bradypodion ventrale. The sequence continues at coordinate 119,476,890 of JAWDJE010000002.1, forward strand.
GCTGGGTAGTAAACTTGATACCTCACGTGTGGCCAAGAAGTGGGAGGATGGCCCAGAGGAGGAAGGCAGGAAACACAAGCCCAAAAAGGGGTCTTCTTGCAAGTACCAACTAACAGATGCAGCTTGTCATAAAGTTGAGAATCAGATACTAAAGATGAGGAGAAGGGGGGTGAATCCTGCCGCGATGGACAGCAGGCTGCTGCAAAAATACAAGGAGTTTTTGGCTGATTTTGAATTGCCCAACCTTCAAACAAAGAGATCCGAATGGGCTATTCCAAACTTCAAGCGTCAGGATGGCCGGAGCATGAAGGAATGTGTGTTTGCCTGAAAAGCTGAGAGAAGAGGGGTCTGGTTGTCTTGTGAATTCAGTGAGAAGTAATTTATGGCTTACTTTCAACTTGCCATTCCAAGAACTGAGAACTGGAGAGAAGATAGTGTTTTGTGTTTAAATTGTCTTCAATCAACGTTTGGTCTTTTAATTTGGACATTTTAATTGGACTAAAAGTTTGTGTGACTCTAAGAAGAATTGGCTTTGTTTGCATTATAAAATCAGAAAACCCTTTTTAAATTGGATAAATAGTTCAACTGTATGATCATGCTATTTTCTGTTTTATATTCAAATGCCTTTAAATAATCTGCTGATATTAGTAATGATATTTGTGCTGATTTACCATGCTATGCTAGTAAAAGTTATTAATGCCTCTCTCACTTTTACACCAGTGAGAGAAGAGAAATTTAATGCCTTACTCATGTATTTGGGGAGTGAGAATTGCTTTCTAGAATGCTATAGAGACCTCCGTCATGTAAGAAGAGAAATGTTCATATTTTGTTGATGCTTAAATATTCTGCTTATTCTCTTGCTTAGGGAAAGACCTATTTTTGCTTATGTAACTGCATATCTTAAGATATCTTTAGAAGTACATGGGAAAGTTTTCAGTACCCTACACATGTAAATGGGTTTTTGATGCCCTGTTTCCCTATGCTCCTATTGTAGCTGTTAGCAATGCCTTAAATGTGACAGGGTTGTGAACTGTAAGTCAGAGCCTCACTGTTTCCCTCCCGGGGTCGACACCGGGAGAGAAACGGAGGACCTTCATTTTAACTTTCAGCACATTCTGTTGCCTTCTGGGTGGTTGCCTTAAAGCTTGTTTGTGCATTTGTAAATTCTGATAACTGCCTGTTGCCTTATTCAATGCATACCTTCGTTGCTAGCCTGCACTTCCGGCTCGCAAACGCAAGGACCACATTTATTACGTTTATAAGCTTCTTAAAACAGAAGGGGGAAGTTGTGGGGAGTTTCACAGTGCGATCGCTGTGACTCATTGGCCATAAATCGTGGATGATAGTTCTCCTTACCTCATCTGTTTTTAACATAGCAACCTAGAGGCCCACGTTGGGGCCTCTAACTCGCTCTTGCCCTCCCCACTCCCTTTAATTAGCAAAAGTGTGCACGAGGCAGACATGCCGATAGTTAACCAATTAAGCAGCCCTCTGTTATCGCAGGTAACCAATGAGAATATATTGCATACTCTTCTCTGGAATTTCTTTTGTCCTGTGTATTCTTAATAAACACCAACTGGGTTGGTTGCTTCTGCCTGGCGCTGCTGCCTGGCCCGGTTGCTCTTTGCTTCAAGATGAATCAAGCCTCTCCGCTGTCTCCTTGATCCCACAAACACAACAATACTGTATATATATCTGCACAGAAATAAGCTCTATGTAATTCAAAAGGAATAGTAAGTACCCTAGCTAAGCAGGTGTAGTAAGTAACCTCTCCTGAATATAATAGGAACAATTTCTAATCAGATCACTTTTCTTAACTTATACGTCATAGATCTTTTAGCATCATTTGATGAAATCCAGATGTACATATCACTCAATGGGGGTTATATTCATAGGAAGGACACCAGATTTTTAAGATATTGTTACAACAGGCTCCCTCCTGCTGTGGCTAAAAGCTTTGTGAAACATGTAGCACTTTGTTTACTGGTAAAAACTTCACTGATATTACAAAGATGTACAGCTATTTGTGGCAAGTAAATAATTTGATATTTTTTTTAAACAGAGGAAAATGCACTCTAGGGACTGACAGTTAACAATGTTTAAAATCATTTTAAAAGTTAACAGTCTCTGCATAAAATGAAGCACAGACATATGTTGAAATTGTTAATTCTCTGTCTCCTCCCCAGCCAATTAGAGATACTTTTGAAAACCTTGTAAATTAAAGAAAAGCAAAAACTATCACAAATCGGGATAAATAAGAAACTTTCTAGCAATAGCTCTCTTTCTTTCTCCTTACTTCAAATGTGACTTTTAAATTCCTTGGGGTCTAGGCAAGTCCAATATCTTCTGGCTCTATTTTTTTTCTTCCTTGTTTTTTGGACCAATATTCAGTTAGCACCTGGGCCTAACTTGCTCTGAATATAGACATTGACTCTCAAAATCAGATCCAATTAACACATCCTTGATATAACAGAATACAGTGTTAATTACATGCAGCTGATCATTGCTGGGTTAATTAAACACTCACCCCCCAAAAGCTAAGGCACTAATCTAATTAACAATTACTACAGCTGCTGTTTTCTCTTTACAAGTCCTTTCTAAATGGTGGGTATTCCCACTTAGGGTCCAATCCTGAAATTTGCCCAGATCTGCCTAGTATTTCTTGGTAATAAAAGGTTAGAAACTAGGTCCTTTTTGATTTACTCAGATACGTGGATGAGAAATAGTTTGACAAGCTCCCCCTTCCAACTCCCTGAGTTGGATGATGTTTAGAAGAAATTTTTCTTTAACTTTCTTTTTAAACATCTATTTATTTATTCTTCAAATTTATATTGCCACCTAACTCGGCAATGACTCTGGGTGGCTAACAACAATTAAAAGCAACATCAAACTAATTAAAAGCCCTTAAAAACCCCATTAAAAATTCTAAATAATTTACCCACTTACCCCATCCATTAAAAGAGAGGGGAAAAAAATCTTAATTATATAAGCCAGCAGGCATGGGTCACCCTTCCATCAGTGCCCCACACCTGCCCTGCCAGCCATATTTTCAGTTCTTTCCTAAAGGGCAGCAATTCCATCTGCAGCCATAACACTGTTGGCAGGAGGTTCCAAAGGGCCGGTGCGGACACAGAGAAGGCCCTCCTTCTTGTGCTAGATAGACGAGCCCCTCTAGCAGATGGTACAATTAGAGAGCCCCTCCAGTCCACTTTGGTTGGACGGACAGATTTTCTTGGGGTGATGCGGTCTCTTAGATATAGTAATAATAATAAATATTTTTATTTATACCCCGCTTTCCTCGACCCAATGGGCGACCCAAAGCGGCTTCCAGATAATAAAAAGGCAAAGCATTAAAAATACTATACAGATATCCTGGCCCACTATCATGTAGGGCTTTAAAGGTCATTACCAGCACCTTGAATTGCACCCAGAGACATACCGGTAACCAGTGCAGCTCCCAGAGCAGTGGCGAGGCACAGGCCTAGCGCCTGCACTCCATCACCACCCGGCCAGCTGCATTCTGGACCAATTGCAGCCTCTGAATGGTCAGCAAGGGCAGCCCCATATAAAGTGCATTACAGTAATCTGTTGTAGAGGTGACCAGAGCATGCATGACCATGAACAAGGAGTCCCAGGAGTCCCAGTCCAGGAGCAGGCGCAACTGGCGGATCACATGAAGTTGTTCAAAAGCCCTCCTGGCCATTGCTAATATGATGAATTACAATAGTTTTAAAAACTCTTACATAAAAAACATTGGCTGCAATTTAAAATTTGCTTAGGACTGGTTGATGATGGGCTATGGTTTTATGTACATAATAACTTGGGGCAGAATTTCTTTATATACCACAATTAAGCACATCAAGGCTTAATATGATGGAAAGCAACCTAAGTTGTGTGCGTAAATAAATGCTTGATTCTATGTACATTAAATATAATGGCCTAAATTTCAGATAAAGTATACTGTTGAATCAATGGGGAAATAGTAGATATGCAAGAGAATAGTAGATATGCAAGAGAATGCACTAGTCATAGCAAACACCCTTTTTCAACAACACAAGAGGCGACTTTACACATGGACATCACCAGATGGCCAACACCGAAACCAGATTGATTACATAATCTGCAACCAAAGATGGAGAAGTTCCATACAGTCAGCAAAAACAAGACCTGGAGCAGACTGTGACTCAGATCATAATCTATTGATTGCCAAATTCACTCTTAGATTAAAGAAAACAGGGAGAACAACTAAGACACACAGGTATGACCTAGACAACATTCCTAAGGAATACACGGTGGAGGTGTGGAACAGATTTAATGGTTTAGACTTGATAGACAGAGGTTCGGGACATCATACAGGAGACAGTAAATAAAACTATACCAAAAGAAAAAAGGGTAAGAAAGCAAAGTGGCTGTCTGATGAGGCTCTTAAAATAGTGGAGGAAAGAAGGATTGCAAAAGGAAAAGGTGAAAGAGAAAAAGTCAATCAATTAACACAGATTTTCAAAGAAAACCAAGGAGAGATGAGGAAACTTTCTTAAATGAATAGTGCAAAGAAATAGAAGAAAACAACAGAAGGGGAAGGACTAGAGATCTTTTCAAACAAATTGGGGGAAATCAAGGGAACATTTAAAGCAAAAATGACCATGATAAGGGACAAAAATGGCAGGGACCTAGCTGATGCAGAAGAGATTAAGAAAAGATTGAAAGAGTACACAGAGGAACTTTACAAAAAGGACCTTAACACCCCTGACAATCACAGTGATGAGAGCTTTTAACTGGAGCCAGACATTCTGGAGAGCAAAATCAGAAAAGCCCTAAAAAGGTACTGCTAATAACAAATGTAGTGGAGATGATGGTATTCCAGTTGAATTATACAAAGCCCTAAAAGATGATGGAATTAAAGCATTGCATTTTATATGCCAGCAGATTTGGAAAACACAACAATGGCTATAGGACCCAAAAAAGGGCAATGCCAAAGAATGCTCAAATTATCGAACCATTGCGCTCATCCCACATGCTAGCAAAGTCATACTCAAGATAATACAGGATAGGCTTCAGCAGCACATGGAGAGAGAACTACCAGAAGTGCAGGTTGGGTTCCGAAGAGGCAGGGGAACTAGAGACCAAACTGCCAACATACATTGGGTCATGGAGAAAACAAAGGAATACCAGAAACAAGTCTACTTCTGTTTCATTGACTACACCAAAGCCTTTGACTGTGTTGACCACAATAAAATGTGGCAAGTAATTAAAGAGATGAGAATACCAGAACACCTTATATGTCTCATGAGAAATCTGTACATGAGTCAAGAAGCAACAGTTAGGACAGGATACTGAATGATGGAGTGGTTTGGAATAGGTAAAGGAGTAAGACAAGGCTGCATTTTGTCACCCTGCTTATTTAACTTAGAGCACATAATGCGCAATGCAGGGATGGATGAATCAAAAGTTGGAATTAAAATTGCTGGGAGAAACATCAACAATTTGAGATATGCAGATTATACTACCCTAATAGCAGAAAGTGAAGAAGACCTAAAGAAGCTCTTGCTTAGGTTGAAGGAGGAGAGTGCAAAAGCTGGTTTGAGACTCAACATCAAGAAAACCAAGATAATGGCAACAGGCCCTATTACTCCCTGGAAAATAGGTGAGGAAGAAGTAGGCAAAGTGACAGAATTTACATTCTTAGGATCCAAGACCAAGATTAAGCAACTAATTCTTGGGAAGCAAGGTATGAGAAATTTGGGCAACATAGTTAAAAGTAGAGACATGACCTTGCAAACAAAAGTCTGCATAGTCAAAGCAATAGTATTTCCGGTAGTGATGTATGGTTGTGAGAGGAGGACCATAAGGAAGGCTGAGTGCAATAGAATAGACGCCTTTGAGATGTGGTGTTGGAGGAGAATTTTGAGAGTACCCTGGACAGCAAAGAGAACAAATAGGTCGATCTTAAAAGAACTCAACCCCGACTGCTCCTTGGAAGGTCAAATATTGAAGATGAAGCTAAAGTACTTTGGATATTAAATGAGAAGAAAGGATTCACTTGAGAAAGCCTTGATGATGGGAAAGGTGGAGGGCAAAAGAAGGGGGCAGCAGAAAATGAGATGGTTAGATGGCATTGTTGACACAATGGTCAAAAAGCTGGGTGGGCTGAGGAGGATGATGGAGGATAGGGGTGCCTGGCGTGCAATGGTCCATGGGGTCGCGAAGGGCCAGAATCGACTGTGCGACTGAACAACAACAGCAACAATAAATTGTAGCATTCTTGCTCAGGATGTACTTTTTATAAAAGTGGTGGCAATGGTTATTCAGTCAACATTACATTTTTGATGTTATTCAGTTATTTTTTTCTCTTGACATCTAAATAGGTGCCAGCAATCAGAAACTGAATGATTATTCTTCTGTTAAAAGCAGAAATGTCCATAGATGAGTCAGGGAAGAATTCTTAGGGCAGTGATGGTGAACCTTGGCATGCCAGCTGTTCTTGGACTTCAATTCCCAGAAGTCCTGATCAGCAGGTGTGCTGACTTGGGCTTCTGGTAATTGAAGTCCAAAAACAGCTGCAGTATTAAGGTTGGCCACCAGGGGCTTAGGGTATATGTTGTATATACTGTATGTTTGTGCCACCAAGTCAATGATGACTTATGGCAACACTCTTCAGGATTTTCTAGGTAGAGAATCACAGAAATGGTTTACTGCTCTCTTCTTCTAGGGCAGTGATGGTGAACCTTGGCACTCTAGGTGTTCTTGGACTTCAATTACCAGAAGCCCAGCTCCTGACAATCACTGGTGTGAGTAATGTTCATGTGGTTTGGGGCAAGATGTTCAAAGCCATGGGTTAAAGGCATTAAACTGCTATTTTTCATATACTCAACTAGCTGAATCATTAATAACTTTAATAGCTATTAAATGTATTCTCTTTTTATTTGAGGAGTTACAAGAAAATAATGCACAGGCCAACAGTTGCTTTGGTGCTGGGGGTTTTTTGAGCTGATTTCATATGAATTTGATCCCCTGAATTCAAATATGGCATTAGTTTTTGTCTAGGAGCTCAAATTTCTAACATATAACATTTTAGTGAAATATAAGTTACACTATCTTAAGTTAAATCCATGGAACAAATAAAAAAACTAAACATGAAATTTTTATTATTATAGTATACAAATATTATTATATACAAAGATAGAGGAAAAAGTAATTGATGAAACCAACTAGTCACTGAACACTTTGGAAGCTTCTTTTCCATTACATTCTTGAATGTATTTTGGAACAGTCCCTTTTTAAACTCCAGCAGTAATCTGCCATCATGTGTGTAACCCATCTTCCTTGGTAGCGGTCCTCCATAGTTTTAATATCCTGGTGAAATCTTTCACTTTGTTCCTCACTGGTGTCTTCTAAATTTTCAGGAAAATGGTCTAAGTGGCTGTGTAAATAGTGCACTTTAATACTCATGTTACACCCAAGGGATTTGAAACTGTTAAGCATCTCGTTTACCAGTTCAACATAGTTTTCAGCTTTGTGTTTGCCTAGAAAATTTCTGGCAACTGCAACAAATGAAGTCCAGGCTTTTCACTCAGCCTCATTCATCGAATGGCAATAGGGCTAATATTCAGGAACCAATCCTTGTATATGAGATTTAGAACTGCACAAAATGCACATTTTGCGTAGAACTGCACATTAAAAAAACACTGATCTAAAAAAGTAAAGCAGGTAGAGAAGAATTGATTTCATATTTGGATTCAGTGACCCAAATATAGCTAAAATCGGTTCTAAAATCCTAGGCACCAACAAAAAAAAATTCTTGTAAGATGGAGTTAGAACTGCACATTTCGCATAGAACTGCACGTTAAAAAAACACTGAACTAAAAAAGTAGAGCCTAGTCTTGTAGGCCTGTGTATTAGTGCTAGATAGAAATTGCTGTTAACTCTGATCTTTCCTGCACTATGAAGTTCATACATTTAATGTAATTGTTTTAGAAAGAGTCTGGTTTGTGACCATGCATGCACTGCAACAGGGAACTGCAACCAATCCTACCTCTCGCAGTCTATTTGTATACTGTACATCAGCGTTTCCCAAACTATGTTCCACGAAACACAGGTGGACTCAATTCCCAGAAGCCTAAGTCAGAGCAATTTGACTTTGGCCTCTGGGAATTGAAGTCCAAAAACCAAAAGCCAAAAATGGGGAAACAGTGCTGTGCACATGTTTTAAAGTTTGCCATAGTAATACAAAGTGAAAACAGTGGCTTCATTTTGACAGTCCAGGGTTTGGCCGGACACAAAAGAAGAAAAAATAGTAATACTTGTTAGGTGTACATAGACAAACACAAAGCTGGAGTTTAAAGTGTGAAGGGCCCTTTGAACAATGGTGACTGAGTGATGTGCTCTCTGGTGCGCACACACTCTCTCACCCTCACAGACAGACAGACAGACAGACAGACAGACAGACAGACACACACACACACACACACACACACACACACGCAGACAGCATCACATGTTTGAAAAAGAGAGCATCAAGCTGTTGTGGGGGCACTTTTACCAAGGATAAATACAATTTTGCAAGGCTCAGCTATGTTCATGCACATTTGCATATTGATCTAAGTGTAGAAATCCTATTTCCGGAGCTTTTGCTTTCTGAACTTCACATTTGCATTCTTCTACAATCATAACCACTTTGGTTACAGGAGCAGTCTGAGTACAATTCATATCTAAACGTTTCATGAAAAACTTGCTAGGCAAGCAGTGGGAACAGAAGGTGTAAAGGCGATCTTCCAGTCCAGGAATGTAGAAAGAACTGCATTTCCCAAAGCACAGGTTGTTCTGTAACAGCACTTTCTCACAATTCTCGTGCACAATGCTCTAAAAGAAAATATACACACAACTCTTTTAGTACTTGCTATGGTATACTTAATTAAAAGACATAATGGAGCTTGAGATAATCCAATTGATAATCCTAAATGGAGTAGACCTATTGCAGGAACAGGACTTGCTTAGTTAAATCTCAAGACCCATTAATTCCATGTGGGCCTACTCTCATTGTTACTTTTTGCAAAATGCATCCAAAATGTAGTCATTAAATATATTTATTATTATTTATTAATATTGTTGATATTTCCTCCAATACATAGTCTTAAGCAAGCTTACAAAATGGTTGAAAAACAAACAAGCTTTAAAAAAGCAGATGTGATATTAAAATGCAAATGATTATACTATATGAAAACAATAACTAAAATAAAACAATTTAAAAGTGCATAAGAAGCAAGAAAAGTAGAAAACTACTCAAAAGCAGAATTGAATGCATAAATGCTGAATGGTTATTATTTTTAAAGCATCTCAGTACTTCCTAGAACAACTTTAAAGTGAGCTAACTGTGTTATTTTAAAAACAGGGGGATGAAAAACATCTCCTTATCTCAAGCTGCAAGTAAGTTCATAGCTAAAAAGATATTGAATCAGTAATTCTTAGCTTGTATATCATCTGTTTATTCAATGTGCCGTGTCGGCTCCATCCAAAACTATTAGTCCATGTACAGAGTGGCAAACAGGGGAGGTCTTTTATTTCTGCTGTCATGTTTGAATAAATAGGATTGTACTAATCTTAGAATTTTGTCTAATTAAAAAAATATGTTCTGATGTCAGAACAACCATATATTTACTAGGTCAAACAGTCTTTTCAATAGAATATGAATTTTCCAAACCCCATCACCTTACATGTATCAAAGTTTCAGCAATGTAAAAGGGTAATCGTTCACTTTAACTTTATGCATTCTGCTAAGTTTTTTTGTGATTTTTTTCTAAAACAAAGATAGAGGCTACATCATTAAACTTTACACATCCCACAGTTACAACCTTTCTGGTGTTTACACATCTAACATTTATTATTTTTGCATTGAAATTTCATATGATGGTGAATAAATAACTCAGTTAAGGCTAGTTTCTCTCTTTTAAAATGGGGAAAATGCCGACCTATCTTGGAGGGTTAATAAGAGAGTGAGCCTTTTTTACAGTCTAAACACTAGCAGTGCGTTTGGCTAGCCAAACTGCATCAGAAGCCTCTAGGGAGGAAGGGTGATTTGTGATCTAAGAGGAAAATGCCTCACTCCAGATTTCAGAGTGAGGCATTGCTCTCCATTCATGTAGTTGCCCACCTATACAGAGAGGAGCTGAATTTGATATTTACCTGTGAGAAAGGTAGAGTGCTGCAAACGTCCTGGTACATTTCATTGGTCTTGATTGGAAGGACAATCTCTTCAGACCTTGATTTGGTTTTCAACATGAACAGATCCCAGAACTTCTTGGCATCTTTTCGGAAGAACAGGTCTGCCTTCCTCTTGGTGTGCACATGCGGAGGATGATTTGAGGGGGCTTCTGGGTATGAAGGTGGATCTGTGGGAATCCAGCTTTCCAAATCCTGAGCCATATGGCCAGCAACATGTGGGGAAATAGTCCTGGACACTTCAGGTTCATCTTGTGTCTTGCTCTCTGTTTCTGCCAAGGCATTTGCCACAAACAGATCAGGCTGTGCCAAATATCTCATTAACAAATCCTGAGGCAACTCCCTACTTTGTTCTGCTCTTTCAGGCCATGAAATCAGCAGCAACAAATACACGATGCAGGCCTTGTTTTCCATTTCTCAGTCTTGAAGGCAGCACAGGGCTCCTCCGTCTTGGTTTCTTTCAGTTCTAGAAAACAGAAAGCGAAGGGCTGTTTTTATAAAGCAGGCCTTGAATGTCAAATTCTAGCTACTGGTTGTGGGAGGGAGGGGGACCAATAGCTGATACCATTAACACTCATTATCTGTAGACTCTAATTATGATAAAGCTATTTTGTCCCCGCTTTTACTCTTGGATGTGTATTCAGAGTTCTCATTGATTATCAGGCTTAGACAATTTTAAATGTTTGGATAAATTGTTTAGCAAATTGTGTAGGAATGGTGGGAAGACCCTAGATGTGTATTTGCTTCCCTAATACATTCTGTCACACTGTCTCCAAATACAGCATAACAAAGTACAGTGAAACCTTGCATAAACAGCACCTTGCTTAGAGACTAATTTGCTTAAAGAGCAGAATTTTCTCTGAGTGGTCGCCTCGCTTAACAACTAAAACCAACCCAAAACTTGCTTAACAACTAAATTGGGGTTTGCAATCCCCCCCCCCCAGAAGTCACAATTGGTCACTTACAATGGTGTTTCACTTACAGAGCAAACTCACTTAATGAGCAATCCCGTGGAACGCATTATGCTCTTTAAGCGAGGTACCACTGTAATGTAATAATTCAGCACAGCAAAAGAGAACATGTCATAACTACAGGAACAGTTCAGGAAAAAGTGGAGTTGTCTTTCTCAGTGAAGTGCATTTGTGTGGAGGCATTTGAAAATAACCAGAGCCTTGTAATATTAAACTTAAAAGAACCATACAAAATCTAATAGTAATTGTGTGCCCTCAAATCATTCTGACTTATCACAACTCTTTCCAGGGTTTTCTAGGGAGAAAACACACAGAAGTGGTTTATCATTCCCTTCCTCTTTGCAGCTTTCCCATGAATAAATAGGCTGGCCCTTTCCCCCAGAGGTAGGACTATGGTGGCTTAGTGGTTAAGATGCTGAAGACTGGATGGTCGGAGTTTGAGACCCAAGTACACAAGGGAGTTAGCTCCCATCTCTGTCCCAGCTTGTGCCAACCTAGCAGTCTGAAAGCAAGAAATTGTAAGAAGATAAATAGGTACCACTTCAGTGGGAAGGTAAATAGCGTTCCGTGTACTACGGTGTCCAGGCATGTCTGCCACATGTCCACAGAAAGGTCTACAAATACAGACAGTGCTGGCTCTTCAGCTATAAACAGAGATGAGCACTGAACTCTAAAGTCAGATATGACTGGCTTTTGAGCAAGGGGAACCTTTACCTTACCCCAGAGGTACAGTGAGGAATCAAATTCTGGGCCTCTGGCTCCATAGCTAGATACTTAAACCAGTGAGCTATACAACCAGCTTATAAAGCCTACTGTTTCATAAACACCTATCCTGAGCAGCTCAGTTATGCAGCTGAAACACACACAAACAACCCCCAAACACAATCCATTTCTCCAGTTTCCTCTTCTACTTTGTTTTATTACATGTACAAATGATGCATCACTTCCCAATCACTTTCTAAAAGCAGGTAGATGTTAAGAAAATGAGCTGGCACAGTCAATGGGTTTAACCTGAGGCAGACTGTCAAAGTTCAATGTTCAAAGAAGAAAGTGGCAAACCAGGACTGCAGTTGAACTTTAGGAAGGCAAAAGTGGCTATTGCAGAACTACACAACTTTAACTTCTACAATGAAGGAATTGAAATAGTGAAAGATTTTGTACTCCTTAATTCTAAGATCAATCCAAATGGAAAATGCAACCAAGAAATCAGAAGAAGGGCAGCAAAGGAATTACGAAAGATCATCAAGTGTAAGAATGTGTCACAGGAGATCAAGTTCAAGATTATCCACACTCTTGTATTCACGATTGCTGTATACTGGGTACCCTGGACAGCGAGGAGAACAAATAGGTCAATCTTAGAAAAAAAATCAACTCTGACTGCTTCTTAGAAGGTCAAATAGTAAAGATGAAGCTAAAGTACTTTGGACATCAAATGAGAAGAGAGGACTCACTTGAGAAAGCCTTGATGCTGGGAAAGGTAGAGGGCAAAAGAATAAGAGGTCGTCAGAAAATGAGATGGCTCGATAGTATTGTAGACACAATGGGCACAGAGCTGGGTGGGTTGAGGAGGATGGTGGAAGACAGAGGTGCCTGGCGGGCAATGGTCCATTGGGTCACAAAGTGTTAGAATCGACTGTGCGACTGAACAACAACAACCATATACTGATGTGAAAGCTGGGCAGTAAAAAAACTGAGAAGGTAAAAAATGTTTTGTTTAAAATATGGTGCTGAAGGAGAGCTTTGTACATACCCTGGGCTGCCAGAAAGATGCACAAGTGGGTACTAGAGTAAATCCATCTTCAACTATCTCTTGAGGCTCACACACACAAATGGAACTGAGGATAGCCTTCTTCAGGCACATCATGAGAAGGCAAGATTTTCTGGAAAAGACAGTGATGCTAGGAAAGGTTGAAGGCAGCAGGGAAAGAGGAAGATGAAACATTAGATGAATTGACTCCATGAGGGAAGCACTGAGCAGGGTTGTTGAGTATAGGACATTTTGCAGATTGCTTATACTGTACTGCTTATACTGTACTGTATTTTCCTCGACCTGAAGACTATTTAAATTTAATGTACATTTTCAAATAAAGTTTTCAAATGGGTTTATAAGCCCTGGTGGTACAGTGGTTAAACTGCTGTACTGCAACCAAAAGGTCCATCTTGAGTCTTGACCAAGGTTGATTCAACCTTCCATCCTTCCAAGGTTGGTAAAATGAGTACACCCAGCATCTTGGGGGCAAAATGCTAATTAACATGTGAACCACCCAGAGAGTGCACTAAGCACTATGGGGTGGTATGTACGCGTAATTGCCATTGTTATTGCTAAAGGAAACCACAGCTTGAGCTTACAAGAGCTGAGTAGGGCTGTTGAAGACAGAATATTTTAGAGATCACTCCCCCAAGTTGCTATAAGTCCTTTGAAGAATTTTGAAGGAGTCACAAACTCCCCTTTCCACTGAATTTTAGTGGTCCAGTAGAATTAATCTTTTTTTTAGGGACTGCAGTGGCTCAAGTGGCTAAGTTCAATACCCAAATACTGCAGGACGGAGTGAGCTCCTGTCTCTGTCTCAGCTCCTGCCAACCTAGCAGTTCGAAAGCAAGTAATTGCAAGTAGATAAACAGGGACCACTTCAGTGGGAAGGTAAACAGCGTTCCGTGTGCTCCAGTGTATAGACAAGCCTGCCACATGGCCACGGAAACATCTGCAAACGCACTGGCTCTTCTGCTATGAAACAGAGATGAACACTGAACCCTAGAGTCGGATACGACTGGCTTTCGAGCAAGGGTGAGATTTACCTTTACCATTCTTTAATTTTTGAATACACACATGCTTCCACATTTCTCAAATCAAAGCTGCTGCCATGGCCCCCTGTTCCAAAGCACACAGAGCATTCAATATGTTCAATATACCTTACACCCAGGGTTCTCAACCTGTGGCCCATGGGCCAGATGCGGCCTGCAACACCATTTCATGTGGCCCCTCACTGCCTCCACCACACCAGGAAGTGCCATGTGGTGTAGGAAGGGCAAAATGGCCGTCCGGCCCCCGAAGCTGTCTGAAGGAGCGTGACCCGGCCCCCGGATTTAAAAGGTTGAGAACTCCTACCTTAAACATTTAAAGCTAAATAGCTCCTACTCCATCTTCTGGTTTAAACACCAGGCTACATGATACTGGAGATGGAAAACATGTTTGGACAAGGACTGCCAGAATCTCCAGCCATACTGGCTTCTAAATGCAGCCCATAGAAATAAAGCTTCCAAACTCTGCACAGGTCCAGCCTTAGGAATTCAGTGGAAGCCTGGTGGCAAAATCTTAATCGGGCATCTTGAGGCATCTGGACCTGCCGTTGAATATCAGTGCCCTAAATGGTGTCCAGAATAAGGATGGGATACCCTGAAGATATTGTTAGAACAGGGGTGCCCAAACGTTTTGGGTTGCAGATGGGTCATGTGATTCAGAGGGCCGGTCATGTGGTTCAGCGGGCCAGTCATGTGGTTCCTCCCACCAGAAGCAGGAGTAAAATGCACCTTGCAATCTGATTTTAAGCTGCCATTTTCTCTGCTTAAACCAGGGATGCCCAAATTATGGACCGAGGGCCATATACGGCCCCTTACATCAATTCATCCTGCCCACGCCACCCTCGTTGCTCCCAGAAGTGGAAGTACTTCCACTTCTGGGAGCAACAACGGTGGTGCGGGCCAGATGAATTGGTGTCAGGGGCCAGATTTGGCCCTCGGGCCATAGTTTGGGCATCCTACAAAGCCTAGCTAGCCTAGCCCCTGGGTGTTGAAGTCTGATGATATCTAAAGCAAAGCAATCACACTTATATATCACCCCATAGTGCTTAGTGCACTCTCTGGGTGGTTCACAACTTAATTAGCATTTTGCCCCCAACATGTTGGGTACTCATTTTACCATCCTCGGAGAGATGGAAGGCTATGGTAAGGAGTAGACCGTACAGCCAGTGACTCAACACCGGGTGGTGGGCAGCGGTAAATAACCTGACTCCCTATAGGGGCAAATGGCTAGGGGTGGATGAGCTCCTTTAAGTGGGGTAATGATACTCCTCAATGGAGGAAATGCCACTGGAAACCCTCATATTGAGCCCAAAGGCAAATTGAGCAGAGGAGGAACCACTTCACTGTTTTAATGCAGATTCCCAACAAGTCCTGGAGGCGGAAGAGGCCATGCGAGATGGACTGGCTGTGAAGGCGCACCTTGTTATTATCCTCAAGGCTGCGGCAGTCCATTGCAGTCCTGGTGTTAAACCCTGGCTGTCTCATTTATTTATTTATTTATTTTATATCCCGCCCTCCTGGTGGGAAACACCACTCAGGGCAGCTAACAACAACAGAGGAAAGAGGGAAAAGGGGAAACAAAAATAAAAATAGAATACAATATAAAACAATTTTTAAAAATTCACAGCTAAAAACCCCAGCTAAAATCCACATAAAATCTATGTAAACATTCAAAAAAACAACCCTCACCACCCACCACCCACAATTAAAACTGAGATCCAAGACAGGACAGGTCCGTCTCCCCGGCTAGACAAGCCAGAGGGCCTGAGAGGTGGGGGCACTCATGCCCCACCCATGCTGAAACAACCATGTCTTCAGCATCTTCCTAAAGGGGAGCAGTTCTTTCTGGAGGCGCACCTCAGGTGGAACTGGGGCAGAAGATGGCTCTGCGATCACAGAGTGTGGCTCACTTCATGGCAAACTGGGACCCCCCTTAAACAAATTCACACCAGTGGCATGCGAGTAGCAGCCAACTATATCTGTCTGTCTGTGTCTCTCTCTCTCTGGGGTGCCCAAACTACAAGTCGTGGGACATTATCATCCATGGGCTAGATTGCCACTGTTGGCTGGAAGTGCCAAAACCACACAAAAAAATGCCAAAATGTAGTGAAACTACAAAAATTTCAAAAAATGGCCACCCTTGGTCCCTCCTCCAAGAGAAGCATCGGAGGTGGGGGAAATGCCTGAAAATGCACATTGAATTCTCCTGCTGCTGCCAGGAGGAACCATGTGACCGGCCCATTAGAGCTGTTTGAGGGCCATGGTCAGGCCCCTGGTAGGAAAGTTTTGGGCACCCCTGATCTATCTGATAGACAGACAGAGATAGATATCTCGCTTCATCTAGTGAGTTTATATTTGTGTATTCCTCACTTAAACAAGCTGTAGCTGATGTAGACTATTTTAAATATGTAGAATAGGAAATATAGAAATAGCTTTAATATTTAAAGCTGAGGCTGTATGTGCACTTATGGAATCCTAGAGCTGATGTCATGTATTGCGTATTGTCAAAAGAGAACCACAAAACTACCTCTAGAGTTTCCCAGTCCAGAAATCTTGGCGAGCAGAACTGATGGGGAAGACTTATAGGAGTTTTAGCCCATGAACATCTGTCACCCCAAGATTGGGTATCACTCCTCTAAATTTTTCCATCTGTATTATATTTGATGGCTGCAATCAGGGGAAAGATTTCAGGCCCAGCTGGCATAAACTCCAAGGAGTGACATATAATATGGAGCACGTGATCAGGCTTGTCAACATCCTGCCACTTCTATCATATATTGATAATAGTACCTGTGCCATGGTCAGATCACTACCTGGTGACTCTGGACTTTCTGGGGGCGACGCTTCACCTTGGGAGGCAGGGTCTATTAAATTGGCCCACCCCCGGCAACTAATGGATCCGGTCGGATCCGAGCAGGAACTGGGGGATTTTCCTCTGGATCTGTCGCACGATTCATCTGAGGCGCTTGTCAACCTGTGGAAAAGGATGACGACAGCAGCCTTGGATGAAATCTGGCCATTGCAGCCTCTCCAAGCCCGAGGGGCCAGTTCATCCCTGTGGTTCACGGCTGAACTGTGGGAGCTCAAATGGGCTAAGAGATGCCTAGAGCGCCACTGGGTGAAAACCCAGAGTGATTCCGATTGGACACTAGCTAGAGCCACTATTAGGGCCTACCTAGTGCTAATGGGGGTGGTGAGACGACAATATTTCACCACCCTTATTGCCTCCGCTAATAATCCCCCAGCCACCCTGTTTCAGGTAACCAGGTCCCTCCTTGGCAGGGGGGGGCGTGTCCGGTTGGCAGGGTTCAGCTGAGGACTTTGCTGACCATCTGGTGGAGAAAATCAATCGGATCCGCTCGGGGCTTGACCCCGGCGTGGGCAGTGAGGGTCCAGGGGGCCCCGGAGCACAATCTTGCTGTGTGATCTGGGATCAGTTTGACCCGGTTGTCCCTGATGAAGTGGACAGGCTCCTTGCAGCAGTGCGGGCCACCACATGTCCTTTGGACTCCTGTCCCACCTGGCTGGTAAAAGCCGCCAAGGCAGTGACAGGAGGCTGGGTTGGGGCAATAATAAATGCATCTTTGTGGGAGGGGGTGTTTCCTGCACCGCTCAAACATGCCTTGGTGTGCCCCCTCCTGAAGAAACCATCCCTTGACCCAGCTGTCCTAAACAACTACAGGCCAGTCTCCAATCTCCCCTTTTTGGGGAAGGTTTTGGAGAAGGTGGTGGCATGCCAGCTGCAGGGGACTCTGGAGGAAGCGGATTATCTGGACCCCTTTTAATCAGGATTCAGGCCCGGACATGGTACGGAGATGGCATTGGTCACACTGATGGATGATCTCTGGCGGGAGCAGGATGGTGGTCATCCGACCATCCTTGCTCTCCTTGACCTCTCAGCGGCTTTCGATACTGTCGACGACGGTATCCTTCTGGAACAGCTCAAAGGATTGGGGATCCAGGGCACTGTGTTATCCTGGTTTTCCTCTTTTCTGGAGGGTCGTACCCAGTCAGTGAGGTTGGAGAGTGAGAGATCCAGCCCTAGGCTCCTCAAATATGGGATGCCACAGGGCTCGGTGCTCTCTCCTCTCCTATTTAACATCTACATGAAGCCGCTGGGTGAGATCATCCGTTCTCACCGGGTGCGGTACCATCAGTACGCGGATGACACTCAGTTGTACATCTTGGCCCGTGGGGACCCCAGTGATGTGGTAAAAGTCTTGTCGGGTTGCCTGGAGGCCATTGGGGTCTGGATGTGGGACAATGGGCTTCAGCTGAACCCTGGCAAGACCGAGTGGCTTTGGGTTGGGGGTCCGGGGTTATCCAGTGAGCTACCACTTCTAGTCTTGGATGGGGCAGTTTTGCCCCAGACAGACCCAGTGCGCAACTTGGGAGTCCTCCTGGACTCGCAACTGCTGCTAGAAGAGCAGGTGGTGGTCGTGGCCAGGAGGGCTTTTACTCAACTTCAAGTAATTCACCAGTTGTGCTCGCTCCTGGACCGGGACTCCATACTCATGGTCACTCATGCTCTGGTCTCTTCCTGTTATGTATCTTAACTGTGTTTTCTGACTGGAGAAGAATGTATCTTTTCTCATGTATCTATTCTTATGCAAATAAGTGGATCGAAAATGTGCGCACTCTGTTAGCCAATGGGCTTGCTGTATTATTGTTACTGTTACTGTTTATAGTGTATATAAGTCAGCGTTTTGCCCCATCCAAAGTGTGTTCAAACCCCACTAATAAAGAGCTGAATTTCACTACTTCACTCGTCTGCTTCTTCATTCCCTGAACACGAAACCTCCAGACTAGATTACTGTAATGCGCTCTACATGGGGCTGTCCTTGATGACCATTTGGAGGCTACATCTGGTTCAGAATGCAGCTGCCCGGGTGGTGATGGGATGTGGACATTATGCCCATGCCTCCCCACTACTCCAGGAGCTGCACTGGCTACCAGTTTGCCTCTAGGTACAATTCAAGGTGCATTAACTGCAGAAGTAACAAACAATTTAACATATAATTGCAAATCCAGCCCTTTAATAGCATTCCTAACTCCTGCCAACCTAGCAGTTCGAAAGCAAAAAATTGTAAGTAGATAAATAGGAACCACTTCGGTGGGAAGGTAACAGCGTTCCGTGCGCTCCGGTGTCTAGTCATGCCTGCCACATGACCATGGAAACATCTGCAGAAGCAGACAGCGCTGGCTCTTCGGCTTAGAAACAGAGATGAGCACTGAACCCTAGAGTCGGATACGACTGGCTTTCGAGCAAGGGAAACCTTTACCTTTACCTTTACCTTCTCAAAACCTCACTACTCAAAACCCCAGCAGATAGCCTGTTTCCTGAGATTTCAAGGCTAACTGTCTTTGTTAAATCAGACTTGAGTCAAACAAGACTTGGGAGCTGGGTGGAATAAGTGGGCCGGCTAATTGCAGAATTAATCAAGGTCAAGTTGGACAAAACTTGGATAACCAAGGAATGTGCAAAGCAGCTGCAGCACTGTTTTATTTTCTAAAACAAGCACTCAATGCAGCAGTAACAAACAGTCCAACAAATGTAACTGCAAAGACATTGTAATGTAATAATCAGTATTCCCACCCATTCAGACGTGCATCGTGGATTATAAATAGCAGGATTATGTACATAACATATCTGTCAAGTTGCGGCGGCTCCTTTGCACATACGCACCGTGACAGTAACCCCTTCGTATATGCGCACCGCTTCCTCTGATGGGCCCGCATGCGCAGTAACCCCCTTTCTGGCTGTTCAAATACAGGATGGCCGTGGGAAGGACCAGAAAAGAGGGGTGAAATACGGGATTTCCTGGCCAATGCGGGATACTTGACTGGTATGGTACATAATCCTATTTTACATACATCATTCTGTGGGAACATGGTCCCTTCACATTCCTCTACATTCTCTTTAAATGGTGCAGTACTGGAAATTGCTTTGAACGTGTCTTTTTTAGTGTTTAAAGGTAAAAGCAAAATTAGCACCATCTTTTGTTTTTATTTAGAAAGGCAACCTAGGGGTCGGGGTCCTGATATTTGTTTTTATTATTGTTATAAATGTAATTAAATAGCAAAATTCTTAATCAAATATAGTAATTAAAATGTATTCAACATAGATGTGTTAAGTCTTTAAAATCTCATGGGGCAGCTGTTTTTGCTAGGACAGATGAGGATGTCTACACTTTTAGAAATCCCCGTGTTTAAATTACACACAGTCTTGGGTGGGTGGGTGGGGACTATGGTGCAGTGTTAATGTACCAGACAGTCCTGCGTTATCTCAAGGGGACCCAAGGATTATCATTCAGAACAGCAGATCCAGTGTAGAGAAGCCATAGTACAGTTTGAGTAGCCTCTCCCCATGCTGTCTGGCACAGGCTCTACGCCTGCTGGCTGGTAGCTGGTTTGTTTTAATGTCTGAAAGCATTCTTTTAGAAGGATCAGACTGTGGATTGACATGTTGGAACAAGAGGCAGTGTGGAGGCTTTGGGTATGGGGTCTCTTAAAGAGAAAGGACAAACAAAAATAAATAGAACGCCTGGGAACAACAAATGGTGTCATGAATACACAAGCAGCTGTTTACAGGAAAACTGCAGATTGAGTGCATAAAGGTAATGACTTGCCACAGATTTACTGGGGTGGGTGGGATAACCTAGGTCCATTGTTTAGTTTGCAGTATGTTACTGGTGATAGTATTAAACTAAGTATATTCTTCAAAAGTATCATCACTCCCATCTTCTCTTTCAGTACATTACTTGAATGGCTCAGTGATTAAGAAGCTCACCTTGTTAGCTGGAAGGCTGGCAAGTCGGCAGTTCAAAACTCGGGTACTGCATGATGGTTTGAGCGCCCGTCTGTCCCAACTCCTGCCAACCTAGCAGTTCGAAAGCAAGAAATTGCAAACAGATCAATAGGGAACACTTTGATGGGAAAAGATCTTGGGGACATGAAAGGAGCCTCATTCAGGTGTCCACTGAGCAGAGTTTCTCCAGCAAAAATCCTTTCAACCCAGAATATCAGAAATGAAATTGTTATTATTATTACTTGAAATTCTACTGTTTCAATTTTGTTGTTCAAACCACACAACAATGTAAAATAAACAACACAAAGTGTACCAATAGGCAACTTAGTCTTTAAGGTATTGTGTTTTTATCTTCTTAATTTTCTTTATTTATTGTTTGTTTCTTGTATGATAGGCTCCCACAGATTAACATAACAACCACTTTGAATGATTCAATTGTGTACAATAAAGGGAAGGAAATAACTGTATCTCATATTTTAAAAAAATATGAATCATAAAAAAAATTACTGGAAAGAAACTGAGGGTTAAGCTGAACATGATGCTTGCTCACATAGTTTGTGCAATTGATTTTTATTAAATTGGTAGCTGATTCAGGGTGCATGTTGGGAATGGGACCACACTAAAATGTGACCACAGCACTAAGGAGATCTTTAACTAACACATATACGCACATGCGCACCTCCTGTCCACAAGAGGAAAATACTGCCACCCATGGGAGCTTTCTTCCTCCTGCAAATGGTAGGTATTGTAGAGGGTAGTTGCAGGTTCAAACACTTACGCACAGAGACAAACCACTTTTAAATTTTGCTATTGTTTATTAATATATTTAAGTCAATATCCGCAAATACATTTGATGACAAAGTCAAAGGTAGCCATGTTGGCCTCTATGGGAACAAAACATGACCAAAATCTCTTTTACAGTGTGTGGGCTTTCACACTCCCCAGATTATCTCATCAGGCTACTAGGTGGTAGAAAAGAACAGGTGAGTGTTCAGGTGACTGTGTAAGGGAAGAAAGAGCAAAGTAAAAAAAAATCATCTAATTCAAAAGATTGTGGGATTCTAATGGGTCTAACCTATAGATTTTGGTTATTTGTGAGTTTCTAGTGTCCAAACATCATCATATCTATGGAGCAGCAATGCAGAAGACACTTGTGTTTTGTTGAAGGGAAACATTTAGTGTCCCTAAATGTTGGCAACAAACTTAGGGCTGAAAACCCACTTTTGTTTCTCAATTACACAGCAAAAAGGAGGAAAGGCAACATATGATGGAAAGTGGTGAGTCCTGATGTGTTCAACCCTCTGTGTTTATACCCAGCCCTTCTGCACAGCCGCTTTGCCCTCTTAGCATGCCAATCATGCATCTGACAAACCCAACTGGAAAAAAAACTGGTGGGTAGACGGACTGTGGGCCAGAGGGATGATTCATCACTTTCTTCTTTTTGTAAAATATTTCTCTCTCACTTCCCCGTGGAGAAGCTGAGGTCTCAAGCACCCTGTATGCCTAACCTGTGTACTTTAGTTAGATCCAGCACACTCTGTTCAAACAGCATTTATAATGAAACTTTGGAGGATAATAACCATAAAGAATGGTTTTTTCCAAGTATAATGCTATTTTATCAACTTGTTCGGCCTTCACACTAGAGAACAGCACACGTAGTGTGCTGTTTAGCATACATATGTAAGACACGCACAAAAAGTTATTAATTCACTGGTTCCCAACCTTTTTTGGGCCATGCCCCACCTAAGCATCTCTAAAATCCCGATACCCCACCCACCGTGACATAATTCTTATTATTCAAAAAGTGAATTCCTATTCACATAGGGGAAGCCTAAAAGGCCATTCACTGTTAATAACTCATTTTAACATTGCCCCCCCCCCCCCAAAAAAAAAATCAAATTGTTTCCCTGTGGGGTGTGTACCCACATTGGGAACCACAGGTCTAATTTAAATATATGTGAGAGGGGAAAAGAACAGCATTCAGTGAATAAGAGCCCACAATTGTGGAGCATTTATGATATATTTATTTAATGTAAATGAAGTTTTTACATGTTTTTTTCAATAGTCAGCTTCCTGCCAAATTTGAGACTTAAATAAAAGGACAGGTATGAAAAGCTCTGTGCTTTGGAATTCAGTTCTTCTTCTTCTTCCATGTCTAGGACAGATGTGAAACTGCCAAAATGAAGGCACCTTTTGGTGAGTTCATTCTGCAGTTCCTTTCACCTGACTTAGTGTGAGAAAGATTAGCCGGTTATCATCATCATCCTTGATAATGATGGGGAATATGTGGGCTACATGTGGTACCCACTGGTTTTGCATGAGGTTACTAGAAACAACTTCTGGGCTTAATTTCAAAAATGTTGTTTTGATGTATGTCCATCATATCTCCCCAATTATCAAGAGCCTATCTGGCCTTTTCCAGCTTTGACTACATCCTTCATTTTCTTGCTTCTCTCTTTAGTGAGATTACAAAGATGTGATGGGAAGGGGCACAATTTTAACCTTTTCTTGCCTCAAATTTAGAAACATCTATAGGCAGCTTTAAGCATCATTTAAAACTTTAAAATCAGGACATTCTTTCAAAATCCAAGAGTTAAAGGACTGCTCTGTCCAAGAAAGATAAGGGAAATCACATATATAATTATCACCCCATAGTTCTTCCCCAGTTATCTCTCTCTCACTTCCTTCATACTTTGGGTTTTTTGAAAGATGTGTGATTTGAAGAAACTTTTGAGCAAACAGAATTGGTTCTTTATAGATACCCTACATACTACATGCAGTAGAAGGAGGGAGAGAGTGAGGATATTGAGTGGCTGATATAAAAATTCCACATTTGAACCTGCTTTCCATATGAATCCTACTACAACCAACCAACTCTCTCTCTTTTTTTTAGCAACACCCTGGCAGCAAATAAATATATATTATACACAAATAAAGCCAGGCATATATCCATATGATAGGCTTCCTTATAGTTTCCTAGAACAAATATAGTTGTGTCTTTTCCCCTTCCTGCAGTCCTTTCGTTGCCACTGTCCTTGCTGTTGCACTAAAATGCAATTCCTTCGTTTTTTGGAAAGCTGAGCAGAGTCTTTTCTCCAGTTCATGAAAGTAACCTGTTCTCCATCATTCCATTCTAACAGGCCAGGTTTTCTGTGGTCACTCAAGCCTGTAATAAATGAAAATGTACACCATGATGGCTGTAGAACAAGTGACAAAGCCGTCAAATCAAATTGAACTCAAATACAATAACACCCTGACTTACATATGCCTTGAGTTACATAACATTTGACTTACATAATGATTGTGTGCTAAAACCATGTCCCAATTTACACGATTTCCTATGGGTTTGCTTCGAGTTACGTAAAAATTCATTTCCCTATGGGTTTGCTTTGATTTACATAAAAAACCGATTTATGCAAAAGCCTATGGAATTGACTTTTTTCCCGTAAGTATGAGTTTTACTGTATTATTTGCTTCTATATGTATCTTGCAACTGTTTAACTGATATATGAATATATGTATTTCTATTAAGAGTAGGGTTGCCATATGTCACGGAAAACCGGGAATTTAACAGGTTGCAACTGTCCCACCCGTTTCCATAAAGAACATTGTAAATTCACGTTTTTCAAACCACTTGATGTGTGTGTGTGTGTGTGGGGGGGGGGATTGCACTTTTCTTGCACTTCTATTGAACCACCAGCAGGTGGCAGCAGCAGCAGCTTGGTGGTCAGGGAAGAAAGGGGGGGAGAAATCGCGCCTTTTTCTTGTGGCATCTGTAGCAACAGCAGCAGTCACACAAATGCTGCAGGACGGAATGAGTTCTCGTCTTTGTCCCAGCTCCTGCAAACCTAGCAGTTCAAAAGCAAAAAATGGCAAGTAGATGAATAGGGACCACTTTGGGGGGAAGGTAAACAGCGTTCGGTGTCTAGTCATGGCTACCACATGACCACGGAAACATCTGCAAAAGCAGACACCGCTGGCTCTTTGGCTTTGAAACAGAGATGAGCACTGAACCCTAGAGTCAGATACGACTGGCTTTTAAGCAAGGGCAACCTTTACTTCTGTCCCATTTTTGTGGGAGGGAATTATGGTAACCCTAATTAAGAGGTATCTTGATTTTTGTAAACCAGTGGTCTGCAAACTTTGGTTTTTGGACTTCAATTCCCAGAAGCCTAAGTCAATTCCCCAAAGCACTGATTGGCCAATGTACTGACTTAGGCTTCTGGGAATTGAAGTCCAAAAACAAAAGGTTGGATGATCACTGTTGTAAACTACATTTACCAAAACAAAAACAACAACAACAACAAGTTCACAGAACAGGATTGGGTTTAGATCAGGGAAGATGCTGGTAAGAATGGATTCATTAACTGCAGGATGAAAAATGCAGTAAATGGCTCCAACTCATGACCCTTGGCCAGTTCCTTGACACCATCTGGTTACGGCTGTTCTTCATAGGGTTCCAATATGGAGCTAAGCCATGAGCTCTTAAGGGCAAAAGCGAGAAGCTCCAGAAGAATGGTATCCACTGGGAGAGAGGCCAAACCAACAAAGAGTTCCAAGGAATAGAGCTGGTAAGCCTGGAAACTCTATGCCAGCAACCTGAGATACTGGGAGTTTGCCTCTGGTAGAAGATTGAAAAAGAAGAGCTTGACTATGAGAAGAAGTGATGGAAAGAGACCATCTTAAAGAGCATGGGTAGAAATTGCATTATCCTTGCTGTAATTTCTAGATTAAAGAACAACAATCTGTATCATTACGTACCTATCCAGAAAGGCCTACTTCCACTGAAGTTCCACAGCCATTTCATTTGTGGAGTTGAAGTCACACTTACTAAATTGCCATGATACCTAAGCAATAAGAGATTACTTTTAGAGTCAGAAGTAGTATCTGTCCTCTTGATCAAGGTACAGTGGTACCTCATACCAAGATTTTAATCCGTTCTACAATTACTATACATCGTATAGCGATTTCCCCTATGGGATGCATCATACAACGATTTTTTTGTAAGTGGTTTTTTCCATTGAAAAATTGTTGTATGATTTTTTTCCATAGGAAAAATTGTTATGCAGGACGCCATTTCCCCTCAAAACCTAATTGTTATGCAATTTCGTTGCTATACAGGGCGATTATTGTATGAGGTTCCACTGTATATTGTATACACTCCCAAAGTACAAATAGGTTATGATATGAATCACACACATCAACTCTGAAGCCATAACAATGTATTTTATAAAGGGCATTTTGTAATGAATCTCCATACCCCACTTTATTTACTGTGGCAGTATTCAATATTCTAAACTGAGAGCTAAAGGGTAATAACCTAAGTATTTCCCCCATCACCTCCAGCAGGCTCCCTGTTGCTTAGCCATTTTCATACTGTTTTGAAGGCAAGTCGAGTGTTAGACTGAGTAGATGATTATGTAATTGACTTTGTACTTCATATTTACAGGGTGTTGGCCTGTGTATATCTGATATTTCTTTAACATCAAGTGCTTTAGTCCAGCAAACTCTAATCAGTGATTTGCTCTTGGAACAGGGATTTTCATAACTTCTCTCCACTGAAGTCTCATGTGTCTCCCACAATCTTGAGGGCCAGAATTCCCTGGACAAGCAATTGGAATGTAACTTGAAAAGGTAACAGAGAAGAAGAAATAGAGAAATTTCAAGTATTTGTAGCACCACGTGAGATGATGAGGCTTCTCTTTTAATTAAAGTCCCTTTGGATCCTATTTATATTTCTTATATTTAATATTTTTGCTACTGAGCATACTACACTAAAATAGTTACTTGAAAAAATAGTTACTTGAAAATCAGTCTTAGGAATTTTCAGTGTTTAGGACCATGATGGTGAACCTTGGCACTCCAGATGTCCTTGGACTTCAATTCCCAGAAGCCCAAGCCCCCATGAATCCACACGAATGGGTTTACTGCGAGTCATCAGGCCGGCACCACCCTCGTCAGACCTGGAACCAGAAGTAAAATGCGCCCATAATGGTGCGTTTTACTTCTGCTTCCAGGAGCGACGAGGGCAGCGTAGGCTGGATGAACCACAGTAAACCCATTTGTGCAGATTCATGGGGGCTAGGGCTTCTGGGAATTGAAATCCAAGAACATCTGGAGTGCCAAGGTTCGCCATCACAGGTCTACCCTTTTTAAGAGTTCTATAGAGCTCAGAAGAGTGCACATTTTGTACATTTACAATTGGTCTTAATCAGGAAATAGGATTTTATTTGATATTCACATGGGGTCAAACAAAATCCTTGCAGAAGCAATAAGCCACATATACATTTGGCTAATATGATCCAAGACCTAATTTATAAAATCTAAACCTTTAAAACCGGGGTTCTAAACCTTTTTACACTGCTGTCCTGACCATGCCCCTTGGACAGCTGAGCGGGCCGAACCACACATCCCAGAAGCAGAAGTAAATGCACCTACTTCTGTGTTTACAACAGCAACAGGTGCATTTATGGCTGTTGTAATCATATTTATACACGCACGGGAGCATTTTAGAGCTGTCGTAAATGTGCCTGCTTCCACTTCTGGGTGCAGCAGCAGACCGCAGGAAATGATGCTATGGGAATCCCTGCTTTAAAAATTGACTGTTGGCTTTAATTTTTACCAGCAAAAGTAAAACTCTGCAGGGATAAACAAACATAAACCCTCTTACTCTCTCTTGCAGCTCCGAGCAGCAACAGTCCACTTGGCTTTTGGATCAGTGATTAGGATATAGCAATTTCCATCATGTTTACGCCATCCAGGAGGACAGGCTTTTATAGAAGCATCCTAGGATTAAATAATTTCACTTTAGAATGATCTCCTAAATTGTGTCCACTTTCTAGAGAGGAGCAATTGTCTCAGTTCAAGATTAGCTTGAGTAAATGAGCTCTTTTCCCAAATATCAGAAAATACTGGTTTGCTGTAATGATATCATGGCTATGAGAAAACCCAGTTCTCTAACAGGCACAGCTGGGCTACATGCACAACTACTTTGCCCATGACTTCTGTTATGTTGGAGGAATCTATCCTATTGTCAGAACTGAAGAAAAGTCCAGTGGTCCGTCCAGTCAACTTCTTTATCTGGAATACAGAAAGGTGCCAGCTTCTTCATCAACTCAGGCACCAAACCCCTAGAGCAGGGGTTGGCAACCTATGCCTCATTGGCTGAATCCAGCCTATGGCACCAAATCATCCAGCTCGTGCCCTTGCTTCAGCCGCCACTGCCGCCAGAATTGACCGCGGACTCATTTATGACAGCCATGTATTCACAATAGCTGCGGACACGTTTACAGCAACCGTAAATGGTGGGGGGATCACCAACCCGGCCACCTCAACTGTCTGAGGGAGTGTGACCCGGCACCTGATTTTAAAAAGTTGGTGACACCTGCCCTAGAGCCATTTTTGGCTGGGAGTATCAATCCAGTTGCTTAGACTCAAGAAACTGACCATTTCTGTCATAGATCAGGATTATTTTACCTCTTTACCATTCTGAACAAATCAAACTATTTGATAGCACACCATGTTTTCTGGGTCAGAAGTTATCCTGAAAAGTTATCCTGCCTTGAATAGTCTATGCCAGAACAGCAGAGTGAGACAGATGGGCAATCAAACCCAAGACAACTGAGCCATGACCAAACAGAGCCAATAAGTGAGTTTATACACCCCAGCAACCATTCTACCTGCCTCTACAATCCAGATATGCCTTTTTAAAAAGCTATCAGGCACCTTTTTCAAATATTTCCAGTTTAAAAAGGTTTGAACAGAGAAGCAGATTGCTACCTTGTTTGTGAAATTCCATAATGTCCAAGAAATACCATCACATTGATACATTTCATCAGTGCTTTCTTCAAAACGCAAGAGACCCTTCAAATCTGGTGTGCACCTTTTTGGGAAAGAAAGGCTCTGGGCCTGAAACAGAAATAGATGTTTACAAAAAGAGACGACATCATCATCAGCAGCACTAGCAGTAGTATACTCCCTCTCCAGTGCTTATAAACCACCCAGTCTTTGAAATTTATAATGCTATTTTTTATAAAAAATGTAAACTTCTTTTATTATTATGGCAGTGAATTTTTGCTCAGTCATGCAGACAGACTTTTTCTTCCTCATACTTAAAAATGGCATTGCTGAATAAACACATGAGATTTTTTTGTAAATCTCTCGTGTGAGATCATACAATGGGGGTGGCCAAAGACTGTTCTTGTGGCCCCATGGAGTCATCCATTCTCAAAACAGAAACAAAATGAGAGCTCCATTCCTGAAGAGATAGAAGTCGCAATTACACTTCATAGAAGTTGGTACACTCTCTGGTCAGTTCACAAAGTAATTAGCATTTTGCCCCAACATGCTGGACACACATTTTACTGACCTTGGAAGGAGGGAAGGCTGAGTCAACCTTGTTCCCCGTCAGGATCAAACTCATAATGTCAGCAGTTTTGGCTGCAGTACATCAGTTTAACCACTGTGCCATCAGATCCAGCTGTGGAGGGTTTAACACTGAGTGGGAAACTCCCAAGCCCAGTCTCACCAAGTGCATGAGCACATACATACACCTGGCAAAGGACATTCAGTCACTTCTGGTTTGGGTTTTGTTTTTGTTTTTACCTTTTTGTGGGGGAGCTTTCCAGGCTTGATGGTAGTTTGGTCCATGGTGGTTTGTTGGTTTGGTCCACCAAACTAGTTCAACTAAAGTTGTCTGTCCCTTCCTTGCAACATTCCCAGAGATTGGGAGTTCAGTTTCCCACTATGCATCCCAAAAGAGCAAGCCTACATGACTTGGGCAAGCTGCATTCAGAGAACTACTTCATTGAACTATCCAGCCAACTACCCGAAGATAAGCAATCTGACACATGAGGGTGCACACACACATGCACACACACACACGCACGCACACACGCGCGCGCACACACACAAATTTTAAAGTTGCTGTCTTATCCAATGTCTACTGTTTTGCAATAAATATGGTAGAATCCAGAAACAGTTAACAAGAGATTATGTACCAGAATGTTGGAATCCGCTTGTGGAAATTCCATCTTCTTGATAGAAACCAAGCT
The DNA here is from genome assembly GCA_035047345.1 of Bradypodion ventrale. Classification (NCBI taxonomy): domain Eukaryota; kingdom Metazoa; phylum Chordata; class Lepidosauria; order Squamata; family Chamaeleonidae; genus Bradypodion; species Bradypodion ventrale. Next base: position 119,506,736 of record JAWDJE010000002.1, read on the forward strand.
TTTCTCTCTTTTTCTTTGGTTTATTGTTGACAAGGTTGCCATCTTGTTTTTGCTAAGCAAAGGATTGTCTCTATCCATTCTTAGCACAGCCATCCCATGGTACTTGATGATAAACCACAACAGCCACACACACATTAAGATGCAGAGAGAAAAACATAATTCTAGCTGCAGCATTTTGAACCAGGTGTTTTCAAAAGAAACCCCACATAGAGCAGGTTGCAATAAATAAAGCAGGACATACCTAAATTATTTGTCACCATAGCCAAATCTGTTATCTCAAGGAAGAAGTGCAGCTAATGCACCAGCTTTACCTGTGAAAATGCACTCTTGGCCACCATCAAGACCTGAGTGTCCAGGGATGAGTCCAGAAGTACACTTGAGCTGTGCACTTGACTTGTCAGGCTTTAGTGTCTTAAAGTAATACTGTTACATACACAACACAGGCAGAATACACATCTAGTACAGGTTGAATCCCTCTTCCCTGATCTCCCTTTCAATTGACCAGGAGCACTTCTGCCTTGCATGGATTCAGTCTGTTTACCATCATGCAGTCCATTACAGACAACAGATACTGGTTTAGAACAGGAACTTGCTCACTTGCCCAGTCCTCCTCTGGTTGCTTTTATGAGTCAGGAAGAGCAAGAATCCAGCATACATATGGTGGGGCCTTCCCTCCCAAGATCCTGTCCATCCTTGGTCTGAACATGTACTAGAGGTTGTACATATACTGAGGATATAAACAGGGGTGTGTTTTACTTTTGCTTCCAGGGGCAACAAGGGTGGCGTGGGATGGATGAATTGGCGTCAGGGGCCAGATCCAACCGATGGACCATAGTTTGGGCACCCATATATAACACAATAAGGAATGAACAATACAAATGAAAAAGTAGTTTGATAATGTTCTTACTTTTAAAAACTTGCCAGTGCCATTTCTAAACACAGAAGAAAGAGGGACCTGAAAGAAAAATTGGGTCTGGTTACTAATAGAAACTTAGGACCAAACCACACATTATAGACAGCTCATCATTAGATGCCTATATCAATTAGTGTTCCAGTGATGTGAGTCAGGTAAACCCTAAGCAATCACACTTGCATATGAACCTTGTGCTTGGCTCCTGATGACCCCCCCCCCCCAAAAAAAAAAAAAAACAACACACAGCTAATTTGCAAACTATAAGACAAGGATTCTCAACCTGCAACCCATGAGCCAGATGTGGCCCACAGCACCATTTCATGTGGCCCACCACCACCTCAACTACACCAGCAAGTACCATGTATTGGAGGAAAGGCAAAATGGCTGTCCGGCCCCCGAAGCTGTCTGAGGGAATGTAACCCAGCCCCCAGCTTTAAAAGGTTGAGAACTCCTGCTATAGAAGGTATGGAAAGTTCCTGCAGTGGTTATCAGACATACTTGGGACTACAGGAATCTTATCTTCCAATGATGGCTTCATGGTGATATATGTTTAGTCCTTCTATCATCTGAGAAAGGGAACAAGCTTCAGAGATAATCAGTGTTGAGAAACAACACATCCTTGTTCACCCCATCTTTCATGCAAAAATACACAGTAGCGACAGAAATGCTTTCTATCAAAATGACCATTCTTACTGTTTTGCCATTTCCAACAGGCCTTAGCCTCCTCCTTGCAAGATTTACTGAGCTGAATTCCGGTAGCTCATCTCTTCTTTGTACCCCTGTCTCTTTGGGAAATGACAGTGGGATTCCTTCCAAGTGAACAGTGCCGTGCCTGGAAGATGAAGAGGAGCCTGGAAGCAATGTTCCTTTCATCCATACGTTGTGACTGTTTTGGCTGGAGGAACGGAATGAGTGGCACTGACCTGAAAAGCAAACAAGATGGCAGATGGTCAGTCCTTTTTATATAAAAGAGCCGCTCATTCTTGATGTGGGCGATAAAACAGCTTGCCATTAGAAGTATGATAAAAAAATTTTTATCTGATGTTAATTTTTCTTCTTTTAACTAGTTTTTTATTTATTTATTTGATTTGCCAACTGAAAAGGAGTTTTAGATATCTAAGAAGGCATGAGACACAGGAAGTGTTATACTTCAAAAAGGACCCTTTTCTTAAATTCTAACTCTTGGATAAAGTAAGTGTTCCCTAGGGAGAAGCAAGCCTCCCTCCCCATGTTGTGTAAGGCTTTATTTGAACTAATCCCTCCATTTCTAAAGGGAACGCAGTGGTCAGTGGTTAAGATGCTGAACTTGACGACTGGAAGGTGATCAGTTCGAAACTCAAGTACTGCATGATGGAGTGAGCTTCCGTCTCTGTCCCAGTTCCTGCCAACTTGGCAGTTCAAAAAGCAAGAAATTGCAAGTAGATAAATAGGTACCACTTTGGTGGGAAGGTAAGCAGTGTTCTGTGCACTCCGTGTCTAGTCATGCCTGCCACATGTCCACGGAAACATCTGCAAAATGCAGACAGCCCTGGCTCTTTGGCTATAAACAGAGATGAGCACTGAACCCTAGAGTCGGATATGACTGGCTTTTGAACAAGGGTGACCTTTACCCAGTGGTGGGCATCTGCAGGTTCACACCAGTTCGCCAGAACCGGTAGCAGAAATTCTGGCTGGCCCTACCCATCCAAATTTTGAAATAAAGTAGTCCTAATTCGGGTGCAACACAAGGCTTTCCCCCTGGCCATGCCCACCATACCACACCCACAGTGTGGTAGTAAATTTTATTGGAGCCCACCACTACCTTTACCTTTAACTTACCTCTATTTCTAGAACCAATTTGCATCACTTCATCACTTTAACACTACTCCAGGCAGATGACAAAACTTATACTGTATGACCACTGTCTGCATATTGTCTTAGAATTCCAATGCATTTAGGTTTAGTAGAAGGATTACCCTTAGCATTAGTAATAGGCTTGGATTTAGGGTTACCAGATAGTGTATTTTCTGAATCCACTATTAAATTTTAGTTTCCTTTGAACAGGGTCAATCTACTGACATGCACAAGATGCCAAGTGCTTCTTCACTCTGTATAGAATACTCTGACCACAATGGCCTTCTAAATTAATTTTACTTATACTGTTGCTGTGCCTACATATTTGTTCATGTAGTTTTAACATATGTATAAGCCGCCTATTGCTAAAAGGCCTTCGAGACACTGCAAAATAATGATACAGTAATTAAAAACAAAATCATAAAACCTTCATAAGAGTAAAGAAAGTTATTAATTGCTTATTGAGAGACAGTGTGGTATAAGTGCTTAGAGTGTTGGTCTACCTCGATTTAGAACTCCAGTTAGCTATGACATTCACAGGGCAATTTGGACCAGTCTCTGTCTCTCAACCTAACTTACTTTACCATAGGAGTAGACTAATTCTGAAAGTCATGGGGTAATTTTTATCTTCCCTTAGCTGTCCCATGCCACAAATTAAAATCATCAAACAGATAACGGCATGAAGTAGACCTATTTACAAAGTATCAAGGTGCCTCAGACTTCTGAGCTTCAGTTAACATCCCAATTTAGCTAGAGTTATGGATCAGGAAAAACTAGCTTGAGAGAGCAGATAAGAATTCATATTCCAACCACATTGCAAGACAGATACGATTGCATAGCATTTTCAGAAAACTACAGTTCCAAAGGGAATCACCACAGATATCTTGTGTTTGGCTTCTGAGTTACAAATTTAATGGTTCCTAACCAGACCCCCCAAAAAACTGTTCATGGTGACACATCTCTAAACAATAGGTCTCCTTTGCTCAATTGGAATATAAATCAATAGAGATTCTTCCAAATGATTTGTTTGAGCCCCAACAAATTTACAAATAATCATAAATAAAACACATTGTAAGGTATATAGATCATACATTTTATCATTATCATCATCAATCACATTTTGGAAATATATAAGACCAGGAACTTTCAATTAAGAATGTCACCTAAGACAAAAAGACAACACTACAAAACTCACAACTGCAAGGTTGGGAGGTGTTTGGTTTTTTTTAAAGGCACTGCTGTGAGCCAAAAAATGGGCTGTGCCATTAGGAGAAAGGTCTCTTGGTGTGATGATGTTGGTTGTTTCGCTCATGTTCTTTGTGATTCTGTCATGCTGTGCTTCCTAAAGCAGAAGAGGTACACAGACTGCTAGAGGGGAAAAGGTCTCAAACTCTCAAGGTTATTTACTTTTTTTAAAAAAAGGAAACAAAGATTTTGATCCAAAGGTAAGTGTTAGCGACAACATTTGTGTGTTGAAAAATAAGTCATTTCTCAGCCAGGGCTGTCCCAGATTTTATTAGGAAAATCAAAAGAGAATAAGGTACCTCCTTTTGAGTCCAAAATTTTCACTACAGCTTTTGTCCTGCTGCCAAGAACAGCATTCACAGGGGAGATGAGAAGCGCTTCAAAGACCTCTACATCTTCCTCTAATCCGTCATAGGTAATTGCTATATTCCACATCTTGGTTGACATTCCTAGCAGAAGTAAACATTTTAATTACACTCTAATTGCTTTTCCAATCAACCTAGGTGTTGAAGAAATATATTAATTAACATGTCTGCATTTACAACAGGCTGCCTTGTATCTACTATTGAGCTCCTGCCCATTGATTGGACTCCTGTGGTTTCCCCAAATAGCACTAGCCAGAGAAGAGACCTGTTCCTGAGCAACGATGATTCGATTCATCCAGGAACAAAGGTCTGCTTTTGAGTGGGGTAGGGGAGAGGGATAAGAAATAATAGTGATGTAGTTGATGGGAAAAGAAAAGGGTTAAATCTTCGCGTACATCTAAAATAAATCAAGGGAGATTTTAGACAGGTAATTGCAGAGAATCCACTAACATTTCAATCACCCATGTCAATTCATTGTGTATTCAAAGGTCCATACTTGGCAAATACCTTGACACAAAGCCAGTGTCTCAGTTACAGATACCATACAATCTGAGAATTTCTCACTAGTTATGAGTAATAATCACTACTACTAAACACCTCCCATCCATCCTGGGAAAAGAAGAAATAATATCAATTTACCACTAATATCAAGGCAATTTTAGAGTTTCTGTTCTTGTGGGGGGGAAAAGAATCTTGAAGAGAAAACCCACAAAGGATTATATGCTTCTTAATTGTCCCAGATGTGACAAAGAGTCATATGTAACCTTGAAGAGTAACCATTCAAGGGAATATGTTGTAATAGCCACTGAGTTTCACCCAAACTCATATGTTTTAAAGGGGAGAAGTGCCACTTTCTGCTATTGCTACATGCTGCCAATTGGATGTAGTTTCAAGAATGCAGCCCCCACTCCCAGTGAGCAATGCCTGAGCCAGACCCTAATCCAAAATACCAAAGGAAATTTGAAATTTCTTACCTGGGTGAAAGAGCAAAGGAATTTCAAAAATTTGGAAGGAGGGTAATTGTGTCAGTCTGTTGCAGTTAAAAACAACAGAGAATCCTGTAGTACATGTATTTTCAAACCCATAATCTTTGTCTAACAAGATTGGGAGAGACATTCTAATCCCTTCCACCTGGGATGGAATCAAAAACCTGCTCTTTGGAGCCTGCAATCCCCACTTGGAAAGTAGCTTTTAAACAAAGGAATCTGGCCAAAAACCTAACCATGATTTATGGAACCTTTATGCTTCTCTTGCATTATCCAAAGTGTGATGAAGACCCCATTCATGGTTGCAAACAAGCTTATATTTATTTATTTTAAAATAGTCTAATAAAGGTATCACCCATGCTTGCCTTCAGATGCTTTGCAAGAATCATATGACTGTCATTTTTTCTGGTGCTTTAAAGACTAACTAGTATCATTTGGCACATGTTTTGGGGAAGTGGCCCATGTCATATGATAAAATGAGCTGCAGGCAAAAAAAAAAATGTTATATAGCACTAGTCTTTAAAAGTATCACAAGACTCACAGAAGTTTTGAAAGAAGGGGAAAGTATTTTAGTAACAGGGTCAAAGTTTCACAATTTAATAACAGAGGTCGAGAGCCTACCATTATGACCTGAACAACACGAAGACATTTCTTTGTCTCTGAGACTCTGAAGACCTTTTTCATGTAGACCTCCTTGTTACTGAAAACCTTTTCTGCCTAGCTGAGCCTACATGGCTGTCTCAGTTCACATTAAATGCATGGTTTGGTCCCTCCCACATGGAGAGGCCTTGCGTTAGTGCCAGCACGTCGGAAAGGTGCTAACTGGCACAGCCTTTCCATGTCATAGAACAGAAGATTCATGTGGTGCAACAATTAACGATGTTGCAGTAGCCATATGGAGCTTCCAAAAGACAGAAGGGTTTCCCCCACATCTTTGGAGTCACCATTGTGGGCAGCCACATAAAATATGTTCTCTCTTTTCATTTTAATCATGCTTAAATTAGATGTATATGCTTATAGACATATTTGTATTGTATTTTTCATCATGAAAGGGTTTTCATAGCAGCTAACAACTCAAACCAGTCCCGTAAATCAACCAATCACTAAACAATAAAGCAATAAGAAAGGTTGATGGTAAAACCACTACCACAGAAAAGCCTTGATAACAGAAAAGACTGTTTTTCTGGTATTATGTTGAATACCAGGACAGTCTCTTTGTATTAGAAGGGGGCATCCCACATCTGAGGAACTACTTTGGAAAAGTTCTGCCTTGGGTCATTAACAAACATAATTCCAATATCAGCCAGACTTGACTCAAGTGGCTAAGACGCTGACTGAAAGGTGGCAGGTCAGCAGTTCAATTCCCGAGTACTGCAGGATGGAGTGAGCTCCCGTCTTTGTCCCAGCTCCTGCAAACCTAGCAGTTCGAAAGCAAGAAATTGCAAGTAGATAAATAGGGACCACTTCGGTGGGAAGGCAAACAGCGTTCCATGCTCTCCAGTGTCTAGTCATGCCTGCCACATGACCATGGAAACGTCTGCAAACACAGACAGTGCTGGCTCTTCGGCTATGAAACAGAGATGAGCACCAAACCCTAGAGTCGGATATGATTGGCTTTCGAGCAAGGGAGACCTTTACCTTTAAAGAACTCATGGTTGTTGCAGATTCACATGAGAGAAAATGGCTTCAGATATACCTTATTTGTTTGTTTCCTGACAATAATAAATGTACAGCACAACGCTAGGTGACTGACAAGACAGAATAAGAAATATACTTGTCTGAAGCTGCAAATGGTTTTAAAGAATCATGTCCCAATAGACCAGAAATAATTGCAGCTGCTTCCAAACTCTTGAAATAGGGTCTGAATCCCCAGGATTTTTTTTAAAGCAACTGACACTTCAGAACAGTGCAAGACATCACAGTAACTTAATTAGGATAGTAGAGTGTGGGCAACTGTGAACAAAATATCTCTTTGTCTTGTTGGCATATAGTCCGGTCTTTGTGCAATGGAAGCCACTTGAGGGTTTAATGTGAGGGTTTAATCCTTGAGAGGTGGCAAAACCACACCAAGAAGAGATGGAAGCCAAAGGTCAAATGCAGGGATCAACCCCCTTGTTATCCCTGTTTTGTCTGGACTGATTTTACAGGTAGCTTCCTCCCCCCTCTGTTTATCTACTCCCATTAACACAATTTTTAAACACAGAGCCAGAACTTACCTGGGTCAAACTGGACAAGCTGGGAAGGAGCTACAGTAAAATCCTGGCCTGACAAAGCTGTCACTTCATTGATCTAAGGCAGAAAGATTAGTACAAAACAATATAAAGTTAGGGAGGACTTTTGAATATTTGCATACTAGAGTCATAATGTAAATATCATGGGTAAAAAAATTGGGAAATATCTAAAGTAGTCTATGAATTCCTGTTTCCAAAAACCAGACCCAGAAGACTTGATTCTAAGATTACACTACCAATAGTTGAAATTTTTGAATTGGTACCCGTTTTAGTCTGTGCAAGCATATCATAGAGTAAACAAAATAAATCAAAACAAATGACAAAAAAAAAAGTTGTGGCACCTTAAAGACTAATTCCTGCATTTTAATGTTAGCTTTCGTGGACCAAGTCCACTTCATCAGACATAAGAGTGGATATCATGGAATACATTTACAACTACCAATAGTTGATGGTCTTCGCATGCAAACACAGGAAGTACTGCTATGTTAGGCTCCTGATATTTATGCCACACTTTATTAATCCAGAATACTTGCTAATCAATGTTACAAACTCTGATTTTCCTCTGCAGTTTAGGATGCATGTGAAGTTCACACATTAGCTAACCAGGGTCAATCCTTAGATCAAGTGCAAAGGTGTAAACCATAGCAAGCTGATACTGGGATTTTATGTATGTAAACTGAAGCAAACTGCAAACTGCACAAAAAGAAGAATAGAGATTTTTCTCCTTTTGTGTCCTGATCAAACGCTTGACTGCCAAAATGCAAGCGCGGTGCCAAAATGGCCGCCACGCTCTTTGCGGGCACCCCCCCCACCGGACTTGGACATCCGGGTAGTTAGGGGGGCGTGGCCAGCCCTCTTTAAAAGGGGTGGCCACGAGGCAGCCGAGCTGCCATTTTGCGAAAGCGACGGAGCGGAGAAGTTTTTCTCCGTCGCTCTCAGCCTTTGCAGGGAAGCCCCTTCGGCGGCAAACAGCTTGGCTTCGCCTTCTTCTTAGGCTTCCCACCAGCGAATACAATGCCTTCAAGGAAGAAGGCTCTGGCGAACTCGGTTCGCCCGTCCAGGAGGCGCCAGCTGGGTCGGAGGACCACGGCTGCGCCCACCCAACAGGCCCCCATTGCGGAGGCTCCCACCGGGACCGGTGGGATGGGGCAAATTAGCCAGTGGCCCGAGGCTTTACAGCCCCTGACCGGCCCTGCGGGGGCTGCGGCCCCCGACCAGCAATTGCCGGCCATGGGCTAGGGGCAGGTGGGTGGGCATGGCGCCGCTGGGCCTTCGGCCCCTGGCCCGCATTCTCCGGCCATAGGTTTCAACCAGTGGGGAGGGCTGGGCACAATTCCCTGGCAGGGCATGCCCCAGGCTCCCCGGGGGCCAGAGTTTTGGGCATGGCCCTACCTGGGTACGAGTACTCCGGCACCTGGCCCGGGTCCTGCATCCAGCGGGCCGTCCGGCCCGCTTGGCCCCCTTTATGCAGGGGGCTCTGTGGCGGTGGATGCCCTATTGGCCCGTGTAGCGGCCTTGGAGGCATCCCTGGGGATATCCAACCCATCCGGGGCACCTTTTGGCCGACAGGTCACTACGGGGGCGGACAGTCTTCAGCAGGCGGCCGGCCGGGTTGAGCTGCTCGAGGCGCGCAGGTCGGTGCCCGCTGCGGCCTCGCAGCTCCCCGCGCAGCAGGCACCACCGGCGGGTGGTGGTCAGATGGGTCTTCAGAGCTCGATTGCGGTCGCGAGCTCCAATGCTCACCGTGGGCCGGAACCCCCAGTGGGGGCGGCCCGCGGGGGTGCACCCTGTGAGTATCCGGTTCAAGTTAATGCTCCCACACCAACATCCACCATGGGTGAGGGTCTCCAGTGGCCATGGCCCCGTCAAGTCGGGGCGGGGGGACAGCAGCCCCCGACTCACCCAGGTGCGGCTTTGCCACTTACAGGCCCCACTGTGGGTGGGGGGCCTTACGCCGCAGAACAGGCAACGGGGGTTACGGGGGCGGTTCAGGTCCCTTTCTTGATGTCCCGCACTGCTAACGTGCCGGTGTCGGCATTCCCGACAGCTGGGTATTCTTTGCCCCTTGGGGATCATTTAGCTCAGGCCACGAGGGAGAAGATTTGGCGGGGAGAATATGTAGACATTTTCTCCCTATTGAACAGGGAACCCACCAAAGAGGAGAGGGAGGGGCAAGACGAGAAGGACAAAGAGCAGTCTCGCCGTCGCAAGCCACCACGCACGTGGGCCAACTGGTTGCCCGCATATCTCATATACATGGCGGTCTACCTCAAGGCCCATCCCGATCTGGCCATCCCGATGGTCCAATATTTGGACAATATTTACAGGGCAATGGTTGATTTCCCTGGCCCGTCGTGGTTGGCTTACGACGAGGAATTTCGAATGAGAGTGCCCCTACACCCGGAGATGAGGTGGGACGAGCCCTGCCAGAAGCTGTGGCTTCTGTACATGACCCCCACGCGCCCTGCGCCTGGGGAGAGGTATCATTGTGGACATGCGGTCCAGCGAGCCGCTCCAGCTCAGGCACCCTGCCAGGTGGCGGGGCAGGGGGTTCCAGCCCGCCTGCTGTGTTGGAGCTTCTCGGCCAATGGTGCGTGCAACAGAAAACAATGCCGATATAAGCACGAGTGTCCCTCTTGCGCTGGCCCCCACGCCGCCGCTGCGTGTCCGTGAGCAGGCAGGTCTCGGGGCAGAGGTAGAGGTGGACAGGGAGCGGGCAGACCTGCCGCTGAGGGAACTGGTCACCCAAAAGGCCCCCTCCCCAGTTAATTTGGCCATGTTGGAGCGTTGGTTCGCAACATACCTGAGGAGAGAAGACGCTGGTTACCTCCTCGAGGGTTTCCAGCGAGGGTTCCGCATTCCGTTCACAGGGGAGAGGTGCCCCCAAGATGCCCCCAACTTACTTTCTCTTAGGGGCAGGGAGGAGGTGGCCGCCCTGAGTATTGCTAAGGAGGTTAAGGCAGGCAGGGTTGCTGGCCCCTTTCAGGCTCCACCCTTTCCCAACCTGAAGGTTTCCCCTTTGGGGTTAGTGCCCAAAAAGACACCGGGGGAATTTCATTTGATTCACCACCTGTCGTACCCGGCTGGCCATTCGGTCAATGATGCCATCCCTGATGACCTTTGTTCGGTCAGGTACACATCATTCGACCAGGCCCTGCGCATGGTGCGCTCTTGTGGCCCGGGTGCACTATTGGCAAAGTGTGACATTAAGTCTGCATTCCGGCTGCTGCCGGTGCACCCGGGCGACTTCGAGTTGCTAGGTTTCAGATTCCAGGGCAAGTTTTATGTTGATAATGCAAGCGCGGCGCCAAAATGGCCGCCGCGCTCTTTGCGGGCCCCCCCACCGGATGAAGACATCCGGGTAGTCAGGGGGCGTGGCCAGCACCCTTATAAAAGGGGCGGCCACGAGGCAGCCGAGCTGCCATTTTGCGAAGCGACGGAGAGGAGAAGTTTTTCCCCAATTGCTCCGTCGCTCTTACCTTAGCCGGGAAGCATACCTTGGGCAGCGGTCCTTTTTGCTCCCTTTCTTCGGCTTCCCAGCACTTCTACAGATGCCTTCCAAAAAGAAGGCGATGGCGAACGCGGTTCGCACTGCGCGGAGGCGCCAGCCGGGTCGGAGGACCGCGACTGCGCCCCCCCAACAGCCTCCCTTGCCGGGGGCACCCACCGGGACCGGTGGGATGGGGTCGGTTGCCCCATGGCCCGAGACCGGGCATCCTCAGACTGGCTCGGCGGGGGCCGCGGCCTCCGGCCCGCAATTGGCGGCCCCCGGCCCTGGCCCGGTTCACTCCTCGGGGCCTTCTGCCCTTGGCCCGCAGCTTCCTGCAGTGGGTTTTCACCAGGGGTGGTGGTGGTTGGGTTCCCTTCCCTGGCAGGGCATGCCTCCAGCCCCTCAGGGGCTGGTACTGGGTTCATGGCCATATTCGGGCCCTGGGGTCCAGAGACCTGGCCCGGCACCTGCTACCGGTGGGCCGGCCGGCCCTATGCCCCCCATTAGCGTTGGGGGCTATGTTAACGTCGATGCCCTTCTGGCCCGCGTGGTGGCCCTCGAGGCGTCCTTGGGATGGTTAACCCACCCAGGGCGCCTTTGGGATCACAGGTCGACGCATCGGCTCCCGGTCATCGCCAGGCGGCCGGATGGGTCGAGCTGCTCGAGGCCCATGGGTCGGCGTCAGCCGCTGCCTCGCAGCTCCCCATGCAACAGATGCTGCCGTCAGGTACTGACCAGGCCCCGTCCACGAGCTCGGTTGCAGTCGCGAGCTCCGACGCCCGCAGTGGGCCGGAACCCCAAGTGGGGGCGGCCCATGGGGGTGCAGCGTGTGAGTATACGGTTCAAACTAGTGTACCCACATCACTGCCTACATTGGGGGGAGGCTTCCAGTGGCCGTGGCCTCGTATGGTTGGCGCGGTGGTCCAGCCACCGCCTGCCCAGCCGGGGACGGCACCTTCGACCCAGGGCCCCACTTGGGGTGGCGCCCCCTATCCCATTGGGAATTTACTCGGGGTGGTGGGTTTGGTCCAGGCTCCTTTCACCGCCCCCACTGCTGCCACTGTGCCGGTATCGGCGTTGCCTACGGCGGGGTATTCTTTACCCCTTGGGGATCATCTGGCCCAGGCTACCAAAGAAAACATCTGGCGGGGGGAGTACGTGGACATTTTCTCCCTTCTGAATAGAGAACCCACCAAGGAGGAGAGGGAGGGGCAGGATGAGAAGGATAAGGAGCAGGCGTGTCGTCGTAAGCCGCCACGCACGTGGGCCAACTGGCTGCCAGCGTACCTCATATACATGGCGGTGTACCTCAGGGCCCGGCCGGATCTGGCCATTCCGATGGTCCAGTATTTGGATAATATATACCGGGCGATGGTTGACTTCCCCGGCCCGTCGTGGTTGGCTTACGACGAAGAATTCCGCATGAGAGTGCCCCTACACCCGGAGATGAGGTGGGATGAGCCCTGCCAGAAGCTGTGGCTTCTGTACATGACCCCCACGCGCCCTGCGCCTGGGGAGAGGTACCATTGTGGACATGCGGTCCAGCGAGCTGCTCCGGCGCAGGCACCCCGCCAGGTGGCGGGGCAGGGGGTTCCAGCCCGCCTGCTGTGTTGGACCTTCTCGGCCAATGGTACCTGTAGTAGGAGAAATTGCCGATATAGTCATGAGTGTCCCTCTTGTGCTGGCCCCCATGCTGCCTCCGCCTGTCCCAGGCCAGGAGGAGCGCGGGGCAGGGGTAGAGGTGGACAGGGGGCGGGCAAGACTGCCGCAGAGGGAGCTGGTCAGGCGAAAGGCCCCCTCACCAATTAACTTGGACATGTTGGAGCGTTGGCTCACGATGTACCCGAGGAGGGCAGACGCAGCTTACCTGCTTGAGGGTTTCCAGCAAGGGTTTCGCATTCCTTTCACGGGGGACAGGGCTCCCCAAGATGCACCCAACCTCTTGTCACTCAGGGGAAGGGAGGAGGTGGCTGCCTTGAGCATTACTAAGGAGGTTGATGCCGGCAGGGTCGCCGGCCCTTTCCCTGCACCCCCGTTTCCTAATCTCAAAGTTTCCCCCTTGGGGTTAGTGCCCAAAAAGTCACTGGGTGAGTTCCGCTTAATACATCACTTGTCTTACCCAGCCGGCCGATCGGTCAATGATGCTATCCCTGATGACCTTTGTTCGGTCAGGTATACATCTTTTGACCAGGCACTGCGCATGGTGCGCTCATGTGGCCCGGGTGCACTGTTGGCTAAGTGCGACATCAAGTCGGCCTTCCGTCTCTTACCGGTGCACCCGGGCGACTTTGAGTTGCTGGGTTTCAAGTTCCGGGGTGAATATTATTTCGACAAGGCCATGCCTTTTGGTTGTTCCATTTCATGCTCGGCATTCGAGCGTTTCAGCACCTTCCTACAGTGGGCTTTCATTCGCAGGTCAGGCTCTCGGTCTGTAGCCCATTACCTGGATGATTTCTTATTCGGGAGTGAACGGGGCTGGGACACGTGCTCGCGTCTCCTCAACACATTTCAGACACTAATGAAGGAACTTGGTGTCCCTTTAGCGCCCGAAAAGACCGAGGGCCCATCTACCAAGCTCACATTCCTGGGGGTGGAAATTGACACGGTAGTGCAAGCATCCAGGTTACCGGCAGATAAGGTGTCACGGATCGTTGCATTCATATCCGACTTGCTGGCTAAACGCAGGGCGTCCCTTCGTGAGCTACAGGTGCTGCATGGTCACCTCAATTTTGCTTGCAGGGTGATCGCACCTGGCAGAGCCTTTGCTCGGCGCTTGTGCGACGCCATGACAGGCTTAACCAAGCCCCACCACAGGGTACGTCTTAGTAGGGGCCTTAAGGCGGATATGCTCATTTGGCTCCAGTTCCTGAGGGAGTTCAATGGGGTGTCATTTTGGAGGTCCGACCTTCTGGCTTCCCCTCGTTTTCAGGTCCAGTCCGATGCATCGGGGTCCCTGGGTTACGGGATGTACTTCAAAGGGAGGTGGGCCTACGGCAGGTGGCCGCCAGCCTGGTCGGGCACAGGTCGCTTGCGCGATCTCATGTATCTGGAATTTTTTCCCATTCTGGGAGCCTTGATGCTATGGGGTGAGGAGTGGGCCAATTCGGTAGTACATTTCTGGTGTGACAATGCGGCAGTGGTCCACATTGTCAACTCACAGACGTCCAAATCTCCCAGGGTCATGCAGCTGGTGCGCCAGTTTGTGTTGCGCAGCTTGCGCCTCAATGTGCTATTCAGGGCTAGGCATGTGCCTGGTATTAATAACGATATCGCTGACGCTTTGTCCCGCCTGCAGATCTCCCGGTTCCGTGCCTTGGCCCCGGACGCAGAGGAATTTCCCTCGCCGCTCCCGGACGAGATATGGACACTTGGCAAGGAGAGGTGAACCGGGCGATCGGCATGTCGCTGGCGCCCCGCACGCGTAAGGCGTATCACCATGCATTCATCACTTTCCAGGCCTTTTGTGCTCAGTTTCGACTACTCGAGGCTTGGCCTATCCCAGTCGCCCACATTCTTCAATTCATGGTTTACCTACATGCCCAGGGCCTAGCCCCCCGCACCATAGCATCCAGGCTGCCAGCGTTGGCATTCGTGGCCAAAGTGGGGGGTTATGCTGACAGCACCACTGATTTCCGTATACGACATGTTTTGGAGGGGTGGGTGCGGGAGCGTGGGCGTAGCCCGGATGACCGTGACCCAATTTCCCCGGGGGTACTTACCCATCTAGCACGGGGCTGGCATGACCTCTGTTTTGACAGGTATGAGGCAGCCCTGTTTCATGCGGCTACTACGGTGGCCTTTTTTTGGAGCGCTCCGCATCAGCGAGCTGGTGATGCTGTCTAAGGCGGATGCAAGTCGTAGGGCACTGGAACTCGACGATGTCTATGTTTGCAATGATTGGGCTCAGTTGAGGATACGCTCCTCTAAAGTTGATCAGCACGGCGTAGGCAGTGGTGTAAGACTGCTACGATGTTCATTGGCAGACATCTGTCCGGTTGGTGCCCTACAGGAGTTCCTTGCACTGCATGGCACGCACCATGGCCCGTTTTTCTGTCACCAAGATGGGTCTCCCCTCACTAAATTTCAATTTTGGAGGGTGACCGGTAAGGCACTAGCCAGTGTTGGCCTCCCTGGGGCTCGTTACGGCACCCATTCATTCAGGATAGGGGCGGCTTCTACTGCAGCTGCTTTTGGGTACTCCGGGGCGAAAATACGCCGCATGGGAAGGTGGGATCACAATGTTTTCAGTTTTATGTTCGCCCTCTTCAACTGTGAGTACCAGTTTAGTCACTGCACTGTGTCTCCCCCCCCCCTTTTTCCCTTGACAGACCCTGGGTGTCGTATTACACCGGTGGCAGTATGGCTGGTGGGCCACAGCTACGTGCATAGGGCAGCGTCGTACGCTGCGGCGACAGAGTGGGGACCCCGACTGGGACTGGGTGCATCCGCAAGTCTCAGATGGTATGGTAAGCGCGGCATGTTATGGCGGGAACTGTTGCCATTCCTTTTATCCAGCAGGAATGCTGACCCGCCAGATGTTCTGATCATACAACTTGGGGGCAATGATGTGGGGCAGGTCACTGGCCTATCGCTGAAGCATGCGATTTGCGGTGACCTGGCTTACTTACATTATGCGTGGCCTGCCACAACCCTCATTTGGTCAGACATGGTACCGCGGCATGCTTACAAGGGAGGGTTCGACCTCCAGGCCCTTGACCGAGCTCGTCGCTCGGTGAACAGGGCTATTGCCCGGTTCCTTCTCGACAAGGGTTGGGGGCGCGTCATTCGACACCCCGCCATCAGCCTACAAAATTATGAGCTTTATTCAGGGGATGGGGTCCATCTGTCGCAGGGAGGTATGGACCTCCTGTTAAGTGATTGGCGAGCAGGCCTGTTGGCCGAGCTGACAGCCTGGGAGGGGGCGTCGAGCCTTTATTGAGCCTCTCCGTGTGGCGGGTAGCACTGGTAAGGTAAACATTTATGACCCACAGGTATCCGGCAGGTTCGCAATTGACTGGACAACACTAGACAGGCACAAGTTGATTAACGTTGTCCGGTCAACGACGAACCAGGCGATGGGGTGATGGCAAGAGCTAGGCAGCATGCATCACCCCGTTATTTTACGGATACGCGTCAGAGGGTGGGGTCAGTAGTTAGATATTGACTATGGTCAACAATTTGTTTGTTGTCAACAAACAAATTGATACAAATGGATACATTGTAACCAATTGCCGTTTGCAATTTTGGGTGGTACCTTACCAGTGTTACTTCGGCCTGCTTGCCTTAAGAATTATAATTGGTTGAATACCAATAGAAATTTATAATTCGGACTAGGGCATGAATCAATAAATGTGGCCCAATGCCGTTATCCACTTTCATCAGTGTCTGAGTCCTTTATTGGGGGGTGCGCCTGCAAAGCCATGCCTTTTGGCTGCTCCATCTCTTGCTCGGCATTTGAACATTTTAGCACCTTCCTCCAGTGGGCCTTCGTTCGTAGGTCGGGGTCTTGGTCTGTAGCCCACTACCTCGATGATTTCTTGTTCGGGGGTGAACGGGGCTGGGACACGTGTATGCGTCTCCTCAACACATTTCAGACACTAATGAAGGAACTTGGTGTCCCTTTAGCGCCCGAAAAGACCGAGGGCCCATCAACCAAGCTCACGTTCCTGGGTATTGAAATTGACACCGTTTTACAGGCATCCAGGTTACCCATTGACAAGGTTTCAAGGATCACTGCACTGATTTTGGCCTTATTGGCCAAACGCAAGGTGTCGCTTCGTGAGCTCCAGGTACTGCATGGTCACCTTAACTTCGCCTGCAGGGTGGTCACGCCTGGCAGAGCTTTTGCTCGACGCATGTGCGACGCCATGGCTGGCCTATCCAGGCCCTATCATAGGGCCCGACTGAATAAGGGGACGAAGGAGGATATGCTAATTTGGCTTGAGTTCCTTAAGGAATTCAATGGGGTGTCATTCTGGAGATCTGACCTTCTGGTGTCCCCTCGCTTCCAGGTACAGTCGGATGCATCAGGGTCCCTGGGCTATGGGATTTACTTTGAGGGGAGGTGGGCCTACGGCCGATGGCCTCCAGCTTGGAGGGGCACGGATCGTTTACGCGATCTTATGTTCCTCGAGTTCTTTCCCATACTGGGAGCTTTGATGCTATGGGGTGCGGAGTGGGCCAATTCAGTTGTCCATTTCTGGTGTGACAATGCTGCGGTCGTGCACATTGTCAACTCGCAGACGTCTAAATCACCCAGGGTCATGGGGTTGGTGCGCCAGTTCGTCTTGCGCAGTCTACGCCTCAATATTCTATTCAGGGCTAGACATGTACCAGGTATTAATAACGAAATTGCTGATGCTTTGTCCCGCCTGCAGATCCCCCAGTTCCGCGCCTTGGCCCCGGACGCAGAGGAATTTCCCTCGCCGCTCCCGGACGAGATATGGACATTTGGCAAGGAGAGGTGAACCGGGCGATCGGCATGTCGCTGGCGCCCCGCACGTGTAAGGCGTATCACCATGCATTCACTAAATTTCAGGCTTTCTGTGCGCAATTCCGCTTGCCCGAGATTTGGCCCATTCCAGTGGCACATGTCCTTCAATTCATGGTTTACCTACACAACCAGGGCCTAGCTCCCCGCACCATAGCATCCAGGCTGTCAGCATTGGCATTCAGGGCCAAGGTGGGGGGTTATGCTGACAGCACAACTGACTTCCATATACGACACGGGAACGTGGACGCTGCCCGGACAGCCGCCACCCAATTTCTCCGAGGGTCCTTACCCACCTTGCACGAGGCTGGCATGACCTGTGCTTTGACAGGTATGAGGCAGCTCTCTTTCATGCGGCTACCACGGTGGCCTTTTTTGGAGCGCTCCGCATCAGTGAGCTTGTGCTACTGTCTAAGGCGGATGCGACGCGTAGGGCACTGGAACTCGAAGATGTCTATGTTTCCGATGAGTGGGCTCAGTTGAGGATACGCTCCTCAAAGGTCGATCAGCACGGTGTAGGCAGTGGTGTAAGACTGCTACAATGTTCCATTGCAGACATCTGTCCGGTTGGTGCCCTACGAGAGTTCCTTGCACTGCGTGGTACGCACCCTGGCCCGTTTTTCTGCCACCAAGATGGGTCTCCCCTTACTAAATTCCAATTTTGGAAGGTGACCGGTAAGGCACTGTCCAGTGTTGGCCTCCCCGGGGCTCGTTACCCATTCTTTTAGAATAGGAGCTGCTTCTACCGCAGCTGCATTTGGGTACTCTGGGGCTGAGATACGCCAGATGGGGAGGTGGGGATCGCAGTGTTTCCAGTTCGCCCACTTCAATTGTGAGTACCAGTTAAGTCACTGTCCTGTTTCCTTTTTCCTTGACAGACCCTGGGTGTCGGATCACACCGGTGGCAGTATGGCTGGTGGGCCACAGCTACGTGCACTGGGCAGCGCAGTACGTTGCGGCGACAGAGTGGGGACCCCAGCTGGGACTACGTGCGTCCGCATGTCTTAGGTGGTACGGTAAGCGCGGGATGTTATGGCGGGAACTGTTGCCATTCCTTTTTTCCATCAGGGATGCTGACCCGCCTGATGTCCTGGTGATACACCTTGGGGGCAATGATTTAGGCCAGGTCACGGGCCTGTCGCTGAAACATGCGATCTGCGGTGACCTGGCTTACTTGCATTATGTGTGGCCTGCCACAACCCTGATTTGGTCGGACATCATACCGCGTCACGCTTACAGGGGGGGCATTAACCTCCAGGCCCTTGACCGTGCTCGTCGCTCGGTGAACAGGGCAGTAGCCCGGTTCGTTATAGACAAGGGTTGGGGGCGCGTCATCCGACACCCCACCATTAGTCTCCAAAACTGTGATCTTTATGCAGGGGATGGGGTCCATCTGTCGCACAGAGGTATGAACCTCTTTTTGGAAGATTTGCAAGCAGGCCTGTTGACCGAGCTGACGGTCTGGGGGGGGGGGGGGGCGGTGAGTCTTTATTGAAGCCTCCCCGTGTGGCGGGTAGCACTGGTAAGGTAAATAATTATGACCCACAGGTATCCGGCAGGTTCGCAATTGACTGGCCAACACTAGATAGGCACAAGTTGGTTAACGTTGTCCGGTCAACGACAAACCAGGCAATGGGGTGATGGCACGAGCTAGGCAGCATGCATCAACCCGTTATTTTATGGATACGCGTCAGAGGGTGGGGTCAGTAGTTAGTTTATTGACTACGGTCAACAATTTGTTTGTTGTAAACAAACAAATTGATACAAATGGATACATTGTAGCCAATTGCCGTTGGCAATTTTGGGAGGAACCTTACCAGTGTTACTGCGGCCTGCTTGCCTTAAGAATTATAATTGGTTGAGTACCAATCGAAATTTATAATTCGGACTAGGACATGAATCAATAAATGTGGCCCAATGTCGTTATCCACTTATACTGGTGTCTGAGTCCTTTTTTGGGGTGTGTGCCTGCAATGAAGCCACCTTCTGGACTTTGTTGTTGGCCAAACTTAAGTTCTCATTGATACATGTTTCTGTTAGTAATCAGCAGACTAACTAACAAGCTGGATTCTGTATCTCTCCACATTCACAGTGTGTGTTGTTGTCTGCCAGCAGCCCCCACTTGAGCATGCTGGTCTTACAAGAATAGAGATACAAAAGTATAACAATTTTAAAAGTGCTTAACATCAAAAGTTGGAAAGTTACTTTAAAAAAAGGAATGACTGATTATTCAGTTTACTGATTATTCAGTTTTCCTTTTTTTTTTACTTGCTCTATTGCTGGCTCTCTTGAAATTTTGTTTGTTTTTCAGTGTAAAATACTCAGTGTTTGCCAGCACCTTCAGAGGCAATCTGCACATTATTTTAGAAGGATTAATGGATTTTAAAAAAAGATTCTTTAGTGCCTGCTCTGTTCTGCTCTGTTTGCAGTGATAGGATATGCATACAATGAAGTTGTGATTCCAAAATGCTATAGGAAAATTAATTGGCATGATCTTGCTGCTACATTTATAACTGTGCCATCACAGGAAACAAAGGCATGAAATGTCTAATCTTCAAATCCAACTTGTACCTTACCAGCCAGAGGGTGGTAAGTATCAGGGGGAAAAAAATCAAACCAAGGTCACATAAATTCTGCTCTTTTAAAAAATGATGTACAAAATCTAATTTAAAAATAGTATTAACATTATAAGAAATTAAAATTCAACAGGCCAGAGATTCTTCCTGCAAAAGTGGGATTGCTGTGAGACAACTACTAAGTTCTAACCATATATTCCAGTTTTTCTAGCCACTATGGGGGGACGACGACCTGATTTGGTTAATAAAATCCTGGAATCTTAATCGTCTGAGGGAGCTGCCAGATCACAGATCAAATGCTTTTTGATCTGTGTGATACAGCGGCCACACAGAGATTAGATTTCCCACTAATCCAACTTCAGATGTCAAATTTACTATTAATATATTAGGATAACTACTTACGCTTCACTAAATAAATGATAAAACAGGGTTCCAATTGGCATAAAAGGTATATTTTCTAACACAATAGTGCAGGTTTAGAAATAGTTACACTAATTTGCAGTAGTCATTTGTTCAAGAGTCTCTGCTCTCTGCTTTTACATTTCTTTTTGTCTTTGAATGGGACTTTAACTTCCAGCTGAAGGTAGCCTACTATAGTGTAGGAGAAATGTCACCTACTTAACTTACCTTAGCATGCCTGCTGCCTTAAAATTCCTTTTCTCGTTTACTCCGATTGCAAAATATGCTCTTCTCTAACTGTCCAGAGCTCAAACCTGAGCTCCAGTAAAAAAAAATACTTTAAACCAGGGGTGCTCAAACTATGGCCCGTGGGCTGGGCCCGGCCCCCAATGCCAATTCAAGTTCCATTTCTGGGAGCAACAAGGATGGCACAGGCCGGATGAATATGGCACATGGGTCGCAGTTTGGGCACCCCGGTTTAAGAAGAGAAAATGGCAGCCTAAAATCTATCTCATCCAGTTGCAAAACTTATCTGTTACAAAACAGATTGCAAGGTGCATTTTACTTCTGCTTCTGGGGAGAGGAACTACATGACCGGCCTGCTGAACCACATGACCGGCCACTGATCCACATGACTGGCCCACAGCCCAAAAAGTTTAGGTACCCCTGCCTTAAACTCTGCTTCCTCTTCAATCAAAGATTTACTCCATTGTGTTTATGATCATATTACCTTCACTGCAATGTAGGCAGAATCTGTGACATGGCCTGAGCGGATGATTTTCAAAGGCAACACACCCACATTTTCACAAACTTCATAAACGTCTTGTTGCATTTCAATTTTAGACCATTTCAGTTCCAGTCTGTTTGGAGGCAGGAGAGGACAGGGGAGAGGAGGAAGGGAGAGGAAAAAAAGAATGAAAACACAGTAGAAGGGAAATCTGCATAGGAATCCCACAAGCCATTCTGGGTAGCTGAAGTTTTCAGTCAGGTAACGTTTGTTTTTGTTGTCAGTGCAAACATAGCTTTCTTGGGACTAAAAAGGAAATTATTTTCTAGTGTCAAGTAACCAATACTAGCAACAACAAAAAACCTTTTCCCACCATGAGCTATAGGCCAGTGATGGTGAAACGTGGCACTCCAGCTGTTCTTGGACTTCAATTCCCAGAAGCCCAATTTCCTGTGAATCCACACGAATCCACATTCATGTGGATTCACAGGGACTTGGGCTTCTGGGAATTGAGGTTCAAGAACCCCTGGAGTGCCAAGGTTCACCATCATTGCTATAGGCTAACTTTACAGGTCTAGATCAAATCACTAGTCCTAACTACAGCAGATCCACAGAAGTAATTGTTGAATAGTACATTTATGTAAATCCCATAGATCAATGGGTCTACCAAACTATGTTCGGATCCACGACTTGATTTAGATCACAAAGTATGAGGGAGGAAACTTCATAAGAACAGCCTTGCTGGAACAGGCCACAGCCCATCCAGTCCAGCATTCTGTCTCACACAGTGGCTCACCATTTGCTTCAGGGTATTCCCAAGCAGATGCCTTCACCTGCTTAGGATTCCCTGGAAATGGCATTGAGAGATATCCTGCCTATCTCTCCAACACGGAGGTTGTCCTTAGGTATCCATAATTATAGCCATTGATACCCTTGTCCTCCATGAACTTGTCTAATCCTTTCTTAAAGCTGTCAAGACTGACAGCTATCACCACTTTTTCTGGCAGGGAGTTCCATAGACCAGTGATCCTCTGGGTGAAAAAGTGCTTTCTCTTATTTGTTTGAGAACTAGTACCCAAAAGTTTCATTGAGTGCCCCCTAGTTCTAGTGTTATGCGATAGGGAAAACAGTTTTTCTTTATATACTTTGTCCACACCGTGCATGATTTTATAAACTTCAATCAGGTCACCTCTTAGACGCCATCGTTCAAGAGTGAAGAGGCCCAACCGTTGCAGCCTCAGATGGTAAGGAAGGTGTTCCAGTCCCCTAATCATTCTGGTCGACCTCCTCTGCACTTTCTACAACTCCATAATATCCTTCTGCAGGTATGGCGACCAGAACTGTACACAATATTCCAGATGGGGCCTCACCATAGATTTATAAAGAGGCAAAATGACACTTGCTGACTTATTTTCTATACCCTTCCTAATGATCCCTAGCATTGAGTTTGCTTTTTTCACTCCTGAGGCACACTGGGTTGATACCTTCATTTAGCTGTCCACCAGGACACCAAGGTCCCTTTCCTGGTTTGTCGCAGAGGAAACATATCCCAACTTCCTAACTGGTTGTTCCACTTTTTCTTTTTCAGCAAAGTAGATTTTCTCTCTCTCTGTTTTATGCTGAATATATATAAGTTCCTTATTTTATTATAATTTAAGCAGCCTATAAATGCTTTAGATTTCCCCCTTCCAAGAAAGACAGGTGAATTATAATAAAAAGAGTACCTAACAAAATATTGTTGCCCCATATTATAATTTCAAATGCTAAAATAAAGAAAAATGGGGGAGGGGAATCCAGTCTCTCACACACTAAATACAATTTTTATTCCATTTTTGAAGTGTGCTTGTTTTTACAAGCATATAAAGTCAAAAGATTTGTGGGTTGTTTAAAATTATGAATATGAATCCAGTTCCTCAGTTGTTACCACAGAGCAACTGGAATAATTTTTACAATAGTTATTGAACAACACTTACAGTATCCCAAGAAATTGAACAAATATCTCCTTCTTGAAGAATATGGAATCTGCACAGTTAGTTTTGTGAGAGTTCATTCATGAGATTGAAACAAACCAGTTTTCCCCTAGTAGGGAGATAGCATAAGTGACATGAGGAGTTATGGGAAGAGGAAATATAGATAAACTTGTGGTCCAAGCTGGATGGAGTCTGCCTCATATTGAAATTCTGTAGCAAATTCTTCCACGTGCAGACCATAAACCAATCCTTTGGCAGTTTCCCCAGCAAATATTGCATCTACACCAGTGCAGTAAACAGAATGTTTGTAGATTACTGTTACTGATATATTATTAGAGAGAGCGAGAGAGGAACAGTCATAGTTTGAAGAGATCTTGCTACTGGATGTTCTAAAAACCACAATGGTTTTTAGAATGATCCGTATACAGTACAGTACTGTACTTGGGATATGTTTCCAACCCAGATCTAGAGTGACCTCTAGCTGCTGAAAAATGCACCTAAATGCAGGGTTCCCATTCACTGTGTGCCACTGAGTTTGCCTTGGTTTTTAAATAACAGTAAAACCTGCCCTTCTTATATTAATCATGGTGACTATCGTTACTATTAGTATTATCTTATACTGCAAAAATTGCTTTGCCAGCCCTGCTGTTGTTCTCTGTGAAGATGATGCAGCCTGAATGCAGCACAGTAGAGGAGTCACATCGCAATAGTAAAAGGGAGCAACCATACACTCCCAGACATAAATGTTCAACTGCAATTTATAACCTCCTCTGAGATAAGTGACATTTCCTCCCAAGTTAATGTGTGCTAATAGACAAAGACATCTAGTGTTTGCATACAATGTGAAAAAATATGTTTACTTTGTGACAGCTGACAGTCAGGTGCATGCCCTTGCAAACCAGTGCATATTTAAACATATGTTACTGTCCGTTCGTCTAAAAATGAAAATTTCTAAGGCTAAACACTAACCAAATGTGATATATTTTTATTTCTGATTTTGATATCCTCCTTCCTAATTTCAGACATTTGAGCAATTAGGAAAAGGGTGACTGTGTATACTCCAAGGGAACATTCCCTAAAATGGTGCCCAACAAATGTGTTGTCCCACAACTCCCAGAATCTGCTAGGCAGTACAACCAAAGGCCATTTTATTCATTGTCATGACAGTAATTGAAGGACTAGGGCAGTGATGGTGAACCTATGGCATGTGTGCCAGAGGTGGTACTCAGAGCCCTCTCTGTGGGCACCCATGCAGTCATCACAGCAGCCCAATGGGAGCGCTTCCTCCCAGCATAGAGTTCACACACCCCTCTGAGACCAGCAGCCCAATGGGAGCGCTCCATCCCTTCCCCCAGCACAGAGTTCACCCAGCCCCTCTGCCCAGCAGCCCAATGGGAGTGTTTCCTTCTTCCCCTGTTGATATGTTGGCACTTTGCAATAAATAAATGAGTTTTGGATTGCAGTTTGGGCACTCGGTCTCTAAAAGGTTCGCCATTTCTGGACTAGGGTCCTGCAATGGAAGCAAATTGCAGGGCTGAAGATGTAAGATGTATTGTTCCAATCATTTCATTTCCTCATCTTAAAATCACGAGAACAGCTTTTACTAGTTTTGAAAGAGAATGAGAAAAGGAGATTGCAGCATGAAATAGTGGTAACTTTTTTTGAAACAGCTTGTTTTCTTTTCTACATACACAAACCTTCAGAAGAAGTTCTGTGTACTACCTATTTGAGCATTTTTAAGTGTTTCATTATTTGCAGTCCATGTCAGCCCCCTGCTGCTCTCCCCGCTGCCCACTCTCCCTGCCGCCTGGCCAGAGGGTTCAAGAGATGCCTGCAGCCATGGAGGAGGACCCTATGCTGCTCTCCCCACCACCCACTCCACCGGTGCGGGGATGGGAGACAGCGCAGCTACGGACGCCATCGCCTCCCTCCTGGGCCCACCTGGACGGAGGGTTCAAGAGACGCCCACAGCCACGGAGAAGGCCCCTCTGCTGCTCTACCCACCACCCACTCCACCAGCGCAGGGATGGGAGCCAGCACAGCCCAGCCGGAGGGTTCAAGGGATGCCCGCAGCCACGGTTTCCTATGGGAAACCATTCTTTGTCAGGGTGGGCAAACTGATAACTCAGGGTGGGCCAAGCCCACCCTGGCCATCCTCTGGCTACAAAACCTGGACACATGGTACTCATGTAGGTAGCAAGGGAGGACCTTCACACATAGAGTTGTATGCAGAGAGACTTTCTCCTTGGATTACATCTGCACTGTAGACATAAAGGACACGAAATGAAGAGGGAGAGGCTTTGCATGTTGCATATACCACCTCAGGGTGGTGCGGCTCACTAACTCACACACTGAACTAAATATCGAGTAGCGCTTTATTTTCTATCTCTTAGAGCACCATGATCTGTTTCTCCTGCAGACGATGCACACAGAAGCATGCTCACTAGGCTCCAAGGTTAGGCCTACAGCTTGCCCTTGCCCTAAACTATAACCTATCTGCTGTATCATTTCTGCTTGAAAACCACCTGCAGTGGACCTCAGTGAAGGAAACAAACAAACAGATGTTGCAGTTGATGCATAACAGTGTTTAGAGAAAGCTCTAAGTTACATTTGAGGGTCTGCCGAGTTGCCATCAGGGTCAGTCACTTGAATCTCTAAGTTGTCTGAATTCGTCTCCCCAAAAGGGTCAATGACATACAGGATGGTCTTAGTAGTTAAATCTTTCTGGCGGAATTCTTCCCGAATAATACCACCTGTGGAAATAAAGAAGACAAAATGCCCTCAGAACAAGGAGTAAACCTGGACAAAGTTTTTACTGGTGACACAAGCTTTTTTTAAATGATTTTAAAAACTGAATAAATATTTTATTTATTTATTTATTTATTTATTTTTCACGCTTATATACCGCCCACTCAGGTACAACCCAACTCAGGGCGGTTTACACAGCAAACAGTAAATACATAAAAAGACACATAAAACAAAGTTAAAAGTTAAAAAACCTACCCCTAAATGTTATGTTTGTGTTTGTATATTTTTTGTTTCTTTGAGACTTTGGAATTTTATTCATGCTTGTTTTTTTTTAATTATGCCTTTATTACATTTATATTCTCCCCCATCCCACCCAGAGTAGTTTATTAAGGGGAAGAGTATAAATATAACAAATAAATACATTTTGCTTGGAAGCTTTCACATTGAGGATATAAATATGTTATGGGTTCACTGTTCCCAAGGCAGGGGTAACGAATGAAACTCCTTATGATATACAGATTGAAGCAGTGGGAACTGGAAATGGCTGTCACCCCATGAACCATCAAAACCAAGATTAATAGGGGGAAAGGATGGTCCAGGTATCTGCCAAATCTTAAATTATCTTCCTTTAAAAATGATTGAATCTGGGTGATCTATAACTCTTTCATCTCATACAGTAGTGACACTACTGCAGGATTATAGTCCAAACATCTGGAGTCCCACAGTCCAGGAAGACACACACATACACCCAAAACCCCACTACTATCTGGCAGCAAGCAATGTCTGACTTGTAATGGAACACTAGCTTTGCAGGCTGCCTGCATAGAAAAGAGATCTGATGCCAACTTTTAAAATTTTATTTAAACTTGTTTCAGGTTTGCTGAACAGCAATGAGCTGAATCTACCAAATGTTTTGTTTGAAAGAGGCTTATGCTAAAGAAAGCAGCAGCTTGATAAGATGACCACATCTTCACCCTTATTATTTTGAAATGGTACCTGTGTTAGTCTCTATTTCAAGCATATTAGAGAGTAAACAAAACAAAATAGACAAAAAAACTGCTGTGGCTCTTTAAAGACGCACTGCTATATTTTAATTTTAGCTTTCGTGGATCCAGTCCACTTTGTCAGACAGAAGAGTGAGATTTCATAGCATAAATTTATACACATCAGGTACAGAGATACAGAATGGTTAGCATAACAGATAAGTATACAAATCAATGGTTTTTTTTACAATTGGTAATACCTGTTTTTCAGATTAGTTGTGAAGCTTCACCCTTTTAAAATGCAAAAGGTTAGTAGATGAGTGCAAGGCAAACATTGTGGCATTATACATTTGCTGATGAGTTTACCCTTCAAGACTACAATCTATTGTGTGAATGGCCCAGGTCAAGCACCAAGTTCTTATTTTGTTGGCCATGTGCCCCTCCCGAGTCAGCTTCTAGTTTGCTCAGCCTGCTGAGAATTCAAAGTACATGAAGAAATTGCTTAATTTAAAATGGTGCATCAGCTTGACACCACTAAAGCCAGGGCCGGCATCAGGGGGAACATCAGGACTCCTGTCCCGAGCCTGGAGATTGCGCTGCCAGGAAACCACTGATCTACACATGCGCAAACAAACCACACATGCGCAGAAAACCACAGGGGTGTGGCGGTGCCTGGAAACCACTGATCTATGCATGCACAAACAAACCACGCATGCGCAAGACACCACAGGGCCGTGACCAAAAGGGGGGCGTGTATCGGGCCTGGAAATTTCTGATGCTGGCCCTGACTTTCTTTTACAGTGAATCTTAGGCAGGAAACAACAGAAGAGTGAAGTCAGAGGCACTACTGTCTCTGCTATTAACACTGCCACCATTTGCACTGCTGACATTTAATCAAGTGGGGGGGGGGGCAGGCAACAGGGAAAGCTTTTGGAGCAATACACACATGCACCGCAAACACCTTCAAACCTTTCAGTCTTTCTGTTCAGATACATTCCACACATAACCTTCTATAAACCCTCCACACACACTTTCCCTCTTACTGCCCCAAGGAATGGCATATTATTCTACCCTGCTAAAAAGCAGCACAGAAGTGCTTGCATTTGTGTGAATTTTCCAAAAGCAGGTCTTGCTCTTTATGAAGCAAGTGTAATAACATACAAAGTCTTCTTCAAGGTGACAGAACAGAACAGGATTAAACCAGACGTACAATACAAGATAAAATAAATTAATCCGGCTAATAAAGCATTTAGGACTCAATCCAAACCCAGTTGTAAATTTCAATTTAGAGTAGATCATTGAATCGATGGAAAGTGCTGTCTTAATCAATTCTAGTAATTCACTGGACCTACTCTATTTAGGACTAGCATAGGTTGCCCGGCATTGCCAGGCTGTTATAAATTGTGCCTTGCTTTTTTTGGTGTGTGTGTGTGTGTGTGTGTGTTAAAAATCAACAGAGGATGCTATAAATCTTTTTATTTTATTTATTTAACATATGTTTGTTATTTCTGTAAACTTTTGATTTATTATTTTTTGACTTGTTTTTACTCTTGTGGCCTCTAAGTCTGGCTGTTTTGTTTTTGACTTGTTTTTAATATTCCGGCCTGCAGGGGGGGCTGTTAATAATAGTGTTGGTTTTCTTTTTGTTTCAGTTGTTTTTTCTCTCCTGGCCTCTTTGTGGGGCATCTTCCGGTAAGTAGTCTTTGTTTCTTCGTGGAGGGAGGACGTGCTGGTGAGTTCTCTGGTTTTATTTATTCTGGGATTTTTCTTTGTTTTGATTTTGTGGTGGTGGGCTGGGAGGTGTTTCTGTTTGTTCTTTTTTGTTTTGGTTGGGCTTTAGATGTGTATAATTGGTTTGTTTATTTCTGGTTTTGTTTATTTTTGTGATTTCGTTGGTGTTTATTTGTGTAATTTGTGGTAGTTGTGTTGTTAGTTAGGTATTTTCGTGTTGTAGCTGGGTGTTTTGTCTGTGCTTTTGTGGTATTGTGGATGTTTTTGTTTGTGGATTCTGTGGTTTACTTTTTTGTTTATTAATGGGTTATTAATTAATTAATTTATTTTTGTTTTATTAATTTTGGTGTTTGTTGTTGGTGTGTACTTTTGCGTGAAGAACGGGCTGCCTGTCGGTTCCTCTTTTCCCCATTGCTGCTTCGAATTTTGGTTTCGATGCAGCAATGGGGAAAAGGAGGAACCGGCAATCAGCCTGTTGTTCCCCTGGTAAGGTTCATTAGGTAGGTCGGGGGAGAAGGAGGCAGAGAAGAGCTATGTGCCTGATGATGGTTCTTTCCTCTCTGTCTCCTTTTTCTCCTGGCTTACCTAACCAGAGATCGGCAGGCAGCAATCCGTAAGGGGTGGTGCTCTTCCTTACGGATTGCTGACTGCTGTTTTTGTATTACCTCCACCGCTGTTTTGGGTTAGTTCTCGAAACAGTGGTGTCAGAAGTACAAAGGCAGCAGCCAATCATTCGCCAGGGAGGGTGCTTCCCCTGATGAACTGCTGCCTGCTGTTGGTTTTTTCCCCCACCCCGGCTCAAGGTACCTTGAGGCTGGCAGTGGTCTCGCCGTGTCTTCGGTGGGGTAGTGTGGAGGAGAGGGAGTCCCTCTTCTCCCCATTGCTCCGGGAAAGAAGGCCGGCGGGTGTCTCACCATGGTGTTTGTTTTGTGGGGCTGTGAGGCGCTACGTCCTCTGCGGCGGACTTGCGCTCTCGTTGCATTTTTTAATTTTAATTTTTGTGCACCGGCTTTCTCAGCATTCTGCGTGCTCACAGCGCGTAGGACGCTGGGACTTTGAGTTTTGCATTTTTTGTTTGCGTTTGTGCAGTGGTTTTATTTCTGCGGCTCGATTTTAATTGGCCGTGCCGTGTTTCCCAACGTTCTTTTTGCTCGCGCCTCTCAGCCTGATTGGCTGAGGCACAGCGCGGTGCAGAGGACATTGGGAATTGAAGTTCTTTTCCTTTTTTCGCGTTCGTGGGGTTCTTGCCCCACCGGCACCTTCAGCAACCCTGCAGTAACCTGTGGGCCGGGTTCAGGTAAGTGCAGGAGGCTTGGTACTGGATAGGATGGACGGGTGCAGAAACATATAGCAAGTTCCAATGGTTAACCCTTGGATTTATAGGTATAGATTAACAATCAGATTTGACCCTGAAAGTCTGCATGAATTTAGGTAATACAGATTCTACCAACTATCTTTTAGTTTACATTTTTGTTCACTCAACCTCTCCTATGGAAATTATTCTATAACAAGCTTATTTAGGATGTGATTACACACTGTTACATTTTGGACCAATTCTGGAGTATTTCTTTGCTATCTCACAGTGTAAAGAGAATTGCATACCAGCTGGATCTTCATCCATACCCAAGATGGACCTTGTTGGTCCAGTAGTAGGTCTACTACTTTGGGAGGCTGGGCTGGAGTGATTTCCTGGTGGGCATAAGGGTCTCTTTTTCAGGGCTCCCTGAAAAGCAGCCCTTTCTGGTGCAATTGGACACAGACCTTTCCACGTTGTTTGATCCCAATTGTTATGTATTGAATGATTATTGCAAGGTTCCCTTTAACAGAATGTAACCAGTCAATGTATCCAATTGTATCTAATCAAAGACATGTTGTAGCAAGCTGTATAAGGATGCGAGCTAAGCGGCCACAGGTGGCAGTAGCGAGCATCCGGCTCACATGGTACAGATTCCCCGAATACCTGAAGAGCGGGAAACTTTCCCGCCACACCACACCTGGAGAAGATGGGCGTGACGATCTATGACGTCATGCGGACAGTAGCCAATGAGCTACCACCCAGGATATTCAAATGTACAGTGTACTATAAAAAGAGCTGTGTTGTCCGCCATCACCTCATGTTCACCCTGACCATCATGCAATAAAGTTGTGTTTAGCCCTACTGCGGCTCCTTCTTTGTCTTCCATGCAAAACACCAAATTGGCGACGAAGGTGGGATGGTGTCCCGAAAAGTGAACATCACGCCCTTCGACACCACGAAGCCAGAGAAATGGGAACTCTACGAACAGCAGTTCATCTATGCAATGGACCTCGAGGGCATCGAGGAGGAAGCCCGGCGCCGGGCATTCCTGCTGGCCCAGTGTGGCCTGGAAACATTAGAACTGGCAACGAACCTCCTGACGCCGAGGCCACTCAGGGAGGTACCCCTAGACGAGATCCTCACCGAGCTGAGGAAACACTTTCGCCTGAAAGTGTCGGTGTTTCTGGAAAGGCTGGCCTTTCAGCAGCGGTGCCAGCGGGCCGGTGAGTCCATGGCAGACTTCGTGGCAGCCCTGAGGGTGGCTGCCATGCCTTGCCAGTGGGGAGCGTCCCTGAGCAAGGCGCTGCGAGACAGGCTCCTGCTGGGCCTGCGAGATGAGGGGGCCAGGAAAAAACTACTGGCCAAGGATGAGAGCATCTCCTTTGAGCATGTCCTGCGCATCGCCCAAGCCGCCGAGAGTGCAACAAGGTGAGCAGGTGTGCCGGGCCAGGACCGCCGCAGTTGGGGGGGCCCTGCCAGCGGTCCCAGTCCACAGCTGATCCTCCCACAGAGAGCAGGGGCCCTCCGAGTCCACCACGTCTGCCTCCAACTTCAGCAAGGACAACGACGTGCAGCGGTTGCAGAGGAGGCCCGAGGTTCGAGACCGCGCCAGAGAGGACCGCCGCTGCGACGGATGCGGGGCATCCCATGACCGGAGCCGATGCCCATTCCGGAAGGCAGAGTGCCACAACTGCAGGCACCGTGGGCACATCGCAAAGGTCTGCAGGCGGCGTCGAGACGACGGCAAGGGCCAGGCGGAACGGTCCCAATGGAAAGCAGATGGGGTCGGCAGAATCTTCGATGACGATGAGCCCCAGGAGCACCGCGTGTCTTGACGAGTTCCCGACAACCACGACCAGGCAGTTCACAGCGTGCCTTTGAGGCACCCCCGTTTTTTTGTTGAGGTACTGATACAAGGGGTCCCAGTAAGAATGGAGATCAACTCGGGGTCGTCGTACTCCATCATCTCCCACCGGGAATTTTTGCGCATTCCCCCCCAAGTCACGCCCCAAACTGAAGGCCCTAAAGACTAACTTGCGGGACGTTCAGGGCAAAAGCATCCTAGTGTTGGGGGTGGGGGAGTTCAAGGTGCAGTTCAAGAGGCGCTCCGTGCAGTTGTCCCTAGTAGTCTTAAAGGAAGGGTCCTGCTGCCTCCTGGGTACGCAGTGGTTCGGCCCCCTGGGGGTTTTCATTGGGGGCATACTCGCAGTGCAGGCTGACCTGATCACGGAGGTGTGTAATGCACACCCTGCCATCTTTGAGAAGGGGCTAGGGAAGTTCAAGGGGCCCCCAGTTTCATTCGACATGGATCCCGACATCCAACCCATCAGACTGAAGCCAAGGAGAGTGCCTTTCGCACTAAAGGACAAAATCGAAACTGAACTGGACAAACTGGTGGGTAAGGGGATTCTGGTACCGGTGGATTCCGCCGAGTGGGAAACCCCCATTGTTACGGCACTTAAGGCTAACGGGGAGGTCAGAATCTGCGCTGACTACAAGTGCACGATTAACAAGGCAATTCGCCCAAATGCATACCCAGTGCTGGTAGTAAGTCACCTGTTAGCAACTTTGCATGGGGGGAGGTGTTTCGCCAAGCTAGATTTAGCGCAGGCATACCAACAATTAACGGTGACCCCAGCTGAAGCCGCCGCTCAAACCATTGTTACTCATAAGGGAGCCTTTAAAGTGACACACCTCCAATTCAGCGTAAATTCGGCTCCAGGAATCTTTCAGTCCCTCGTGGAAAGATTGTTGAAAGGGCTCCCAGGTGTTTCCCCCTATTTTGATGATGTTTTGATAACGGCGGGAGGGGAACAGGAATTGGCCAAGAGGTTAGACCGGGTACTAGCCATGTTCGAGAAAGCGGGGCTCAGATTGAGAAAGGATAAGTGTGTGTTTTTTGCTGAAGAGGTAGAGTTTCTGGGTTTTTGAATAACCCCTGAGGGTATCAAACCAGCAGAGTCAAAGGTGTTGGCAGTGCAGGATGCCCCTCGTCCCACCACCAAGGCCGAACTGCAGTCCTTCCTAAGACTCCTAAATTTTTACCACTCTTTCCTGCTGGGAAAGGCATCGGTAGCAGAACCGCTGCACAAGTTACTCAAGAAAGATGCGGCTTGGCGATGGGGGGACAGCCAGGAACTGGCATTCCGAGGGCTTAAGCAGTTTCTATCTTCCGAGGCTGTCTTGACCCACTTCGATCCAAAGAAACCCGTTGTGTTAGTCTGTGATGCCTCACCGGTGGGGGTGGGGGCAGTCCTCTGCCACATGCTAGAGAGCGGGCAAGAAGCCCCGGTGGCATTCTATTCAAGATCCCTGTCCAAGGCAGAGCGCAACTACATGCAAACAGATAGGGAAGCCCTGGCGATTGTTGCAGGAACCAAAAAGTTCCATGATTTCCTTTATTTCAGACCGTTCACAGTCGTGACTGACCATAAGCCCCTGCTAGGGATTTTTAACACAGACAAGCCAACCCCGCAGATCTTGTCCCCAAGGATGCTGCGATGGGTCATTTTCCTTAACGCGTACCAGTATGCGTTGACCTACCATCCCGGCAAGGATATCAGCCATGCCGACGCCCTTTCCAAGTCACCCCTCCCACAGGCAGGGGACCCAGAGTGCAAGATAGAGCAGGACCACCAGGTGCTCCTGATCGAGGCCGTAGAGTCGCCCCCAATTCTGCCAGCTGAGATCGCCAAGGCTACGGCAAAAGACAAGTCATTGGCCCTAGTCAGTTCATGGGTACAAAAAGGCTGGCCGGCAACCTCCCCTACGGAGGAATTCAAGGTTTATGGTAGGCGGAGAGACGAACTCTCCTTAGAAAGGGGATGCCTACTCTGGGGGCAGCGGGTAATAATCCCCGAAGTTCTTAGATCTAGGGTGCTCAAGATGCTGCATATCAGCCACCCAGGGATCGTGCGCTCCAAGGTGCTAGCTAGAAGTTACGTCTGGTGGCCCAAACTGGATGCAGACATAGAATACATGATTGGCACTTGCGAGAGCTGCCAGAGCACCCGGCCCGAGGAGTCCTGACTTCCGCACAGAGAATGGGACACAGCCTGGGGGCCGTGGTCGCGTCTGCACGTGGATTTTGCGGGTCCCTTCAGGGACACCCTTTTCCTTATAATAGTGGACTCTTACTCCAAATGGTTTGAGGTAATCCCGATGGCCAGTACATCGTCAGCCGCGACGATTAAACAATTACGGAAGGTATTTAGCTGCTTCGGGTTACCTGACGTACTTGTGAGCGATAATGCCACAACTTTCGCGTCAGCGGAGTTCCAGGGTTTCATAGAGATTAACAAAATTCGCCACATAACTGTGGCCCCTTTTCACCCCGCTACAAATGGTCAAGTGGAACACCTGGTGCAAACAACTAAGGATGCACTGCGTAGGATGGGCCCCGGGGAGTTGAACTTGCAACTTTGCCAATTCCTATTAAGGTATTGTGTAACCCTCTTAGCGTTGGGTCTGTCGCCCGCCGAGCTCCTTATGCGGAGGAAACCCACCACGATCCTCTCAAGGTTAGACCCAACTAGGGTGGAGGATACGGGTAGAAATATAGAAACGGGGGGCACCAAGAGTTTCGAGATCAGCGAGGCAGTGCATTGCCACAACTACGCGGCCGGCAGACCTAACTGGGTGCCTGGAGTAGTGGTCGGGCAAACGGGGCCAGTCTCCTACAATGTCGAGACAAGCACACGACTTCTCTGGAGGAGGCATGCCGACCAGCTCAGGGGTAGGATAGTAGGGAGACAAGACTTGAGTGACCAAGAGAGCATTCAGCATTAGGGTTCTCCCCCACCCGCTTATCCCAAGGGGGAGACGCAGACCACAGGGGGGAGGGTAATGATACAAATCCGCATCCTTTTGACCCCCCGGGTAACAGGAACAATTTGGAAGAGACAGATTTCGAGGAGCTGTTAGACTTTGAGTTAGGAAACCGGGGGGATTTTTTAGAGTGGTCCCCCGCCCATCCAAGCAAAGAGCGGGGTTTTTCTTTAGTCCCTTGAGCCCCCGGTTTCACATCCCTGGAGTTTACTCCCACACCTAGACCTCCCCAATTCCCGGCTCAGAACTCACAGCCAATTGCTAACGAGTTATACTCTCCCATTGCAGGACAAGGACAGAGTAGTCAGGAGCGTGCAGGGACTCCGGCCCCAAGTGTGGCCGCCACTCGTCCAAAGCGAACATGCGGGAAGCCTCAATGGCTGAAGGACTTCGTCCTCACCTAGGGGTGAGGGGTGTTATGTATTGAATGATTATTGCAAGGTTCCCTTTAACAGAATGTAACCAGTCAATGTATCCAATTGTATCTAATCAAAGACACATTGTAGCAAGCTGTATAAGGATGCGAGCTAAGTGGCCACAGGTGGCAGTAGCGAGCATCAGGCTCACATGGTACAGATTCCCCGAATACCTGAAGAACAGGAAACCTTCTCGCCACACCACACCTGGAGAAGATGGGCGTGACGATCTATGATGTCACACGGACAGTAGCCAATGAGCTACCACCCGGGATATTCAAATGTACAGTGTACTATAAATAGAGCTGTGTTGTCCGCAATTACCTCATGTTCACCCTGACCATCATGCAATAAAGTTGTGTTTACCCCTATTGCGGCTCCTTCTTTGTCTTCCATGCAAGACACCAAACCAACCTTAACTAGAAGCACAAACTTCTACACCAGCAAGTTCCAAGATACCCAGAAGTGTAATATGAGATTATACCTGTTGTAGCATTTTGCAAGTAGCCATATCGAGGTCCCCGCAAAATCTTAAAAATGACTTGGTCATCATCTGTACCACAATCCGATGCTTTCAGTGACCGAATGGTGATGTAAATACCATAGTTCCCATTTTCCAAAAGTTCTACATTGGAAGCGCTATGAAGGTGTACGATTTTGGGTGCAGTTTTTGCTGGACTGTCCATCTGAAAAATAATAACACTGCTAATATTGATCCAAGGGTAGATTCTGATGAAAGCAAGGCCTGAGCTTCATTTCTTGAATCCAAACTTTTGTACCTGTTACTCAAAATGAGTGACTTTAATGTCAAAATGGTTAAATGAACACTATATAGCTTAGATAACAAACGCTTGCTACACATGTAGCTGTAGTCATTCCATCAGAAAGTTATGTGAATGAGGGCTTTTTCAGATGGGCAAAAGTACAGTACAGTAATACCTCGGATAACGAATGCATCAGATTACGCTAAAATCAAATAACGATGCAATTTTTTTGGGGAAAATTGCATTGTATAACATTATCTTAGTGTTACCCGATGCATTGTGTTTGGCCCTTCAGGAAGGGAACCAACCAAACACCTGGCCGCTTCCTTTCCCAGAGGGCCGGAGGGTGAGTTCAGAGTGCTGGCGTATGGGAGCTCCATTCGGTGGCTTCCTTTTGGAGAAGGCAAGGTGGGTGGCTGCCCACCCCCACAAAGAGGACAACGTGATCTCCTACCTTTTCATGCTGTTTGGGGATCAAAAACATGCTGTTTGGGGATCAAAAACATCACCATCATCGGGTGCATATTTTGGGCTGTCCGCCTCCCCTGCCGCCTCTGGGAGGGTTGGAGGACCTTTTTGTGCTATTCCCGCCTTCCTAGGCCATCCCTTTGCCGCACAACAGCTGAAAATACATGCAGTGGCCATGCGGTAGGAGATTATGTTGTCCTTTTTGTGGGGGGTGAGCAGCCAAGTTCCCCGGTTTCCTCTTCGGAAAGGGAAACGAAAAACGTTATCCAATGCATGCATTGGATAATGCAAAAAATCGGATAACGCTAAGACTTGTGGAACCAAGTTTTAGCGTTATCTGAGGTATTATTGTACTAGTAAAGATATTGGGTTCTTTCATGGTTAATTTGGTAATTCTCCCACCATCCAGAGAACAGAAGGTTTGATCCAGAATCTTCAGGGACTTTCAGTGGCTTTCCCACATCTTTTTGTCACTTCTCTGAACACTAGTGTATATTGTTCCAGATATTTGTTCTGCTGGGTGGAATTTAGTGCTATGGTGCTTTCATTGGGAGGTTCATTTCTGCTTAAGAGACTCCCAGTGGGCAGCTTTTAAGAGCTGCCGTAGTCCCAGGGCACCCCTAGGAGAATGGAATGGCAAACCATTTCTGAGTACACTAAGCTAGAAGACCCTGACAACAAATAACATAAATCAGAATCAAATTGATAGCACCTTATTATTATTATTAAACATATTTCATGCTACATCTCATTATTGATAGCTTTTTTGTTAATGGAGAAGTGGGCTGTACAGAATAGAGAAAGGCAGGGAGAAATATGAGATTTGTATTATCTAGCAATCAGAACATTTTAAATATATGTAATTTATATATCATTTTCCAGGTGTGCCTGCAAACAAAGTGGTGTACTAAAACAGCAGAGTAAAATGCAAGGGTACTTTATAAAATCCCACAACCTACATTAGAATGTACTTCGCATACATGTCATCAAAGGTTGGTCTTGGGTCACTATGTTCCCCATCCATGCTTAAATCAGATAGAAGGCTTTTCAGTAGTAGCCCAAAAAATGTACATTGGTTACTTGCAGAATGAAAGCTGGGAATATAACAGCATGTGTACATGTATGTATGTATGTATGTGGAACTTGCCTGAATTATGAATGCCAGAGGCTCTGCTTGCACCTCATTATTTACGATGAAGCCTTGGTTCACGCCATCTGTTACCATAAATGTAAATTTGTCAATCCGAGAATCCCCTCCTCCATGTCTGTAAGCAACATTTAAGTTGTCCACATCATGCTGGCTGAAGCTTTGCTGCCAAAGTCTAGACTCCTTGTTCCAAATCTGGCCATATTGTGGATGTTGTACTAGGAGAAAGGAGAGGTTTTGTGGAGCTGTGTCTGCATCTGAAACCTGGATGACATCCGGAGAAAGGAATGCCATACCACCTTTTGGTAATCTTAAACCTTTGTTCTTGGCCACTATGGGTAAGGCTTGGCCCACTGTCTCCAAAATGATCTCAAACTCTCCAGGTTTTGTTCTTAGACCATTGCTGACGACAAATCTGGCAAAAAGAGGCAAGGCAGCCTTCAGCATGTGTTCTTGTTTCACCATCTACTGAAATGAAATATAACAGACACCTTTACTGGAGGGCTTTGAGATAGAGACCAAAACGCCAGCCTCAGATGAAAAAGGCTCTCGTGAGTGAAGACAGACCCAATCATCTCTGAGTTTAGGCACATGATTCAGAAGATTTATAAGCAACTCTGTAAATTAACTACAAATTGCAGGAATGCTGAGGAGGATGTGTAAATATCATCAGATCTGTATTTCAGTATTCTGTTATGTTTCTTTTCAATTGTTCAATGGAAAACACGTAAAAATATTTGCTGGTTAGTTGACTGATTAACATACTTCAAGTTGTTATATGTCACTTTTCAGATATTTAATATTTCTCTCCCAGCTAAACATCCTAAAAAGTTAGAATGATTTCTAAGCAGTCTTCACATGGTGCTAAAAAAACTATTACTTCTAGCAAACCTTCCTGCAGAGCAAGTAATACTAGAGTGTGCACCCAGCCTGGGTCAGTATCACTCCTCCTTGCCTCACTTCAGACTGCATAGGGTGGAGGGCAAGAGAAGAAGGGGGCATCCAAAGATGAGATAGCTAGATGCTATTGTGGACACAATAGGCACAGAGCTGGGCGGGCTGAGGAGAATGGTGGAGGACAGAGGTGCCTAGAGGAAAATGGTCCATGGGGTCGCAAAGGGTCAGAATTGACTGTGCAACTGAACAACAACAACAACTGCAACAACAAGCTATTAAAACCTAGACAAGTCTGTATGAAAACAGCCTTTTCACATGCTGATCCCAGGTTAAAACTAGCACCTTGAAATACACTTGTGTTCCAGACATATAGTCTCAATGATCTGGAATTTGTCACAGGCATTTATTTTTCAGTGCCATTGCTCATATTCCAGTTTATCAATAGCAACAACATCAACAATTTGCATTCAGCATGTTTAACTTTTACTACACACCATTTCAGACCAGAAATGTAATGTTCATTAAAACTCTACCCTAGGTTGAAGGTTAGACCAATTACTCTTGAGGGTAGAAACGCTCTGATATCTTTGGAGTTGTCTTGGTGATGTTTAATTAGCTGGTGTTTAATTATTTCCAATGGGAATGTTTGTGACTTCATGGCCAGAGAACCTGCCGATATACCTCTAAAATCTTCCACTGATATTTAGGAGTTGACCAACTTGCATGTTGGCATTATGCCATCAGACAGATGGGAATGAGAGCAAGCAGGCCAGATACTGCATAGGAGCAAGAAATGTATTTACCGAAGAACACTATTCCCATCTGGGAACATGGCAGCAGCTGTCTGCATTGACCTAACACTTTTGCCAATGGTAATACTGATGGACTGTCATCAGTTTAGCTATATCACATTTTCAACTGAAATGAAAGATATCCTGTGGGTAAAGTAGAAATTTTAAGAAACAAAAGATGTGCCAATGTGATAAAGTGTCCTGTTTTACACCAAGAAGGCCTTTGTCTGAAAGAATGTCAAACGGTCGTCATCCAAGTGAAAGTGTCTTCTAGTTAAGGATCTACCTCAGAAGTTCTCAACCTTATTAAGCTGGGGGCCGGGTCACGCTCCCTCAGCTTCGGGGGCTGGATGGCCATTTTGCCCTTCCTCCACCATATGGCACTTCCTGGTGTGGTGGAGGCGGTGGGGGGGGGCACATGAAATGGTGCTGTGGTCCACATCCGGCCCATGAGCAGCAGGTTGAAAATCCCTGATCTACCCAGTCAAGCTTTGGTTTCAAGATTAAGAGTCCTGAGAAGAAAAAGCAGTGACTGTGAATATGCCCATCAAGTGGAAGGAGCTGGACAGCAGGTTCTAGAGCAGTGATAGCCAACCTTGGCACTCCAGGTGTTCTTGGACTTCAATTCCCAGAAACCCTAATCAGCAGGAGTGCTGACTTGGGCTTCTGGGAATTGAAGTTCAAGAACACCTGGAGTGCCAAGGTTGGCCATAGCTCTTCTATAGGAACGCTGATCATCCCCCAGTCCGAGCCCTATATGCAAAATGTATCATCTAGTCATTTAAATTCCAATAATTAATTTTAAAAATACATGCCCTCAGGCACACACACACATTTGTGTGCATGTTTGCATGTGTATGTTCACCTGTGTGTGTACCAAGCTATATTCCTTTTTGTCATCACTTCCTGGCAGTACCAAAGTACTGCTGTTGTAATTGTGGGACAGTCATATATCTTTACCTATAAGGAGAGGCTACCCTGTTGCGTGTCCGGCAATAGCGGCCACACCCGGCCCAACCATCCCGAACAGAGCCGGCCGCACTTACATCCTGTGAGGGTCGCCGCAAGGGTCCAGTCGCCGACAGTGGGGCAACTGCCCCACAAACATGACCAGAAAAAAGAACTACTGTTGCCAGCATCCTCCACGCCGTGCCACCCCTCAGCCAATCAGGCTGAAGGGCACGAGTGCGGAGAACGCTGGGAAGCCGGTGCGCATGTTAAAAAAACCCGCCGACACGCCGGCTAACCAACCACTTCCCCGTGGCCCTGGCGACGAAGTGTTTCCTAATCTAGGGTTCGGTGCTCATCTCTGTTTATAGCCTAAGAGCCAGCGCTGTCTGTGTCTGCAGACGTTTCCGTGGATGTATGGCAGGCATGACTGGACACCGGAGTGCACAGAACTCTGTTTACCTTCCCACCAAAGTGGTCCCTATTTATCTACTTGCAATTTCTTGCTTCCGAACTGCTAGGTTGGCAGGAGCTGGGACAGAGACAGAAGCTCACTCCGTTGTGCAGCACTCAAGTCTCGAACTGCAGACCTTCCAGTTGTCAAGTTCATCATCTTAACCACTAAGCCACCACAGTCATAAGAACATAAGAACATAAGAACAGCCTTGCTGGAACAGGCCACAGCCCATCCAGTCCAGCATTCTGTCTCACACAGTGGCGCACCATTTCCTTCAGGGTATTCCCAAGGAGATGCCTTCACCTGCTTAGGATTCCCTGGAAATGGCATTGAGAGATATCCTGCCTATCTCTCCAACCCCGAGGTTGTCCTTAAGTATCCATAATTATAGCCATGGATACCCTTGTCCTCCATGAACTTGTCTAATCTTTTCTTAAAGCTGTCAAGACTGACAGCTGTCACCACTTCTTCTGGCAGGGAGTTCCATAGACCACTAATCCTCTGGGTGAAAAAGTACTTTCTCTTATTTGTTTGAGAACTAGTACCCAAAAGTTTCATGGAGTGTCCCCTAGTTCTAGTGTTGTGCGATAGGGAAAACAGTTTTTTCTTATCTACTTTGTCCACACCGTGCATGATTTTATAAACTTCAATCAGGTCACCTCTTAGACGCCGTCGTTCAAGAGTGAAAAGGCCCAACCGTTGCAGCCTCAGATGGTAAGGAAGGTGTTCCAGTCCCCTAATCATTCTGGTTGCCCTCCTCTGCACTTTTTCCAGCTCCATAATATTCTTCTGGAGGTATGGCGACCAGAACTGTACACAGTATTCCAGATGGGGCCTCACCATAGATTTATAAAGAGGCAAAATGACACTTGCTGACTTATTTTCTATACCCTTCCTAATGATCCCTAACATTGAGTTTGCTTTTTTCACTGCTGAGGCACACTGGGTTGACATCTTCATTGAGCTGTCCACCAGGACACCAAGGTCCTTTTCCTGGTCCCCTATCTGTACTGTGTATCTGTAGTTAAACTATTATGATACTACATATAGATACACCCAGTGTATTAAGTCCAGGTCTGTCTTCCTTTGACATGGTATTTTAATGAAACAATGATATACGTGTAGGTTTTAATCTCTGCAAATGATGTCCTGGTTGTTAGAATTTGGCAGTCTATTTGGTGATATATTGAGATGTAAATACTGTGGCAGAGTATTAAAAAATAAAACACCAAGGGCTGGTGACATTTAATTAAATGGGGTTTTAAAATGATCAGATTTTTACCATCCGTTAAGGCACTTTATTCCATCATAAACCTCCCAGCATTGTTTGATGCTGCTGGCCTGGAAGAGGGATTTGGCAGTGCTTGTTTTGGACAGATGACTTCAAGTGATTAGCAATCTGACATCAGATGCTGGCAGCAGGATGCTTAAAAGAACATGTTAATGTCCTCCATTTTGACACGGTGGATCAGTTTTGTAATGAGCTGGCGCTACCTCCAATTCCATTTTTATATTTTAAATGCCATGACAGATGGTAAGTTCTGTAGCCAGCTCTATCACCATGAACTGCAGAAAGCATGAAAACCTTGGTAAGGGTGAAAACAGCCCATGTGACTTGTCCTCCGAACTAAGCATGAGAATTATACCCCTTCCTCCCCAAAATTCATCAAAATGATGAGAATGTTGGCTGCTTCCCATTCCCAAGGGAAACATGGATCTGAGCTAACCAGGAAATAAACAACCTGCCAGAGGATAGGAGCGAAGTCATGCCTTGAAACAAACAATCCCATTGTCTGGGGAAACCTAAAGGCATACTGTTTGCCTGGAAGCTCTTAGCCTTCCTTTTAATCTTACACCATACATAATCTTTCCTCATGTTGAGATCCGTTTGCTAAGTCTTCTACTTGCTCAGATTTGGGGCTAAGACCTCAATGGGCCTTTCCCAAGACAGAGTCTGATAATACTTCATTTTGTTGAAACAAATAAGAAAATAATGCTGGTACTGTATTTGGAAAGAGATACCAGTATCTTAAATCTGTTTTCTCAATCAAGAAGTGTATCTTTTAACGTTGGGTTTAAAAATATAATTTCCACATCTCAAATATACAATTAACCTATTTAATAATGAAAACTCAGTCTTTTTTAAAAAAAACTACAAAAGCACATTATTTAAAGAACCTCACTTTAAAATAAACACAGTCTCAAATCAGTCATGCCTGCCACATGACCACGGAAACGTCTGCAGAAGCAGACAGAGCTGGCTCTTTGGCTTTGAAACAGAGATGAGCACTGCACCCTAGAGTCGGATACGACTGGCTTTCAAGCAAGGGAAACCTTTACCAAATCAGTCTGCAAGTGTAATTCAGAGTGATATTCTGAGTGTGTACAGTATATCAATCTTCATTCCTCTATTTCAGTTTGTCATCTGGCCTAGACACAGAAGAAGAAGAAGTCTGCAAAACAGATGTTGAACTATGTTGTCTTTTGTATCGTTCCTCTTCAAGTGGGCCATACTATGATATTTCCCTGAGGCACTGCATACAGTTCTGACCACGCACAGCAATCTTTCTTTCAATGTGTTCATGACTGAGGTGGTATTGGTCAATATCCAA
This sequence comes from Bradypodion ventrale, assembly GCA_035047345.1. Taxonomy (NCBI): domain Eukaryota; kingdom Metazoa; phylum Chordata; class Lepidosauria; order Squamata; family Chamaeleonidae; genus Bradypodion; species Bradypodion ventrale. The sequence goes on from JAWDJE010000002.1 coordinate 119,550,047, forward strand.
TATTCATCCGACCAAGAGGATCCACTGAATTCACTTGGACTTTTAAGTTAGGCACACAATTCAGGTCCCATTCCTGCTTGTGGTTTTACTCCAGATGGAATTAAAATTGGATGTAGCCCATTACATTATATTGCACTGTGCACTTTTCACCCAGCACTCAAGGGGATAGAACTGTGTGGTAACAGACACAAAGGACAAGTTGGCATGTGAGCCTGAAATGCAGAACTACAATCAACTGTGTATGCCAAATTTAATTCCAATATCTCATTATTTAGCAGAGTTATACTACAGACAAAAAGAACTGAACTAAACTGGAAGTTAAACAAAAATAAGACCCTCACTTTGATCAGCCAAAATTTTTATATACTATAAACAAATTTGTACTTATTTCATCCTGTATTATTTATTTATTTTCAAGGAAAATCAGCATTTAAACATCTTAAACCACAAACAATATTAACTGTTGTCTCTAGGTGACCGTGAACGTAAAAGGTTGTTCTTGTTCAAAAAGCCAGTCTTGTCCAACTCTAGGGTATGGTGATAATCTCCATTTATAGCCAAAGAGCCAACATTGATTGTGTCTGCAGACATTTCCATGGTCATGTGGCAGGCATGACTAGACACAGATCACTGTTACCTTCCCACTGAAGCAGTACCTATTCATCTACTTGCAATTTCTTGCTTTCAAACTGCTAGGTTGGCAGGAGCTGGGGCAGAGATGGGAGCTCACTCTGTCATGTAGCACTCAGGTCTCGAAGTGCTGATTTGCCGACCTTTCAGTTGTCAAGTTCACCATCTTAACAAACAATTTAACTACTCACACAATCTTATTTTAGACAGACAAAGTGGTCCTTTTTACTATTGGGTCATGTTCTAAAGGAGAGAACACCGCCACTTTCTGCTATGTAAACATTCAGCTAACTCACATGCTGCCAGACTCAGGACCCTTGGCTGCTGCAAATGGCTCTGCTGCCTCTAACTTGCAGTGAAAGCAGCTAACCAAACCACAAAGCTTCATCCCAAGAATTGCTTATCATGTTGCATGAAGGTGGGAAGGTATCCTCTTCTGGTTTGTCGGACTCACCAAGCCCAAGAACCAAGCAAAGAACAAACACTTGCATTTCCCCCACTCCAGTTTGTGGAGGAATAAGTTGAAGAAGGGTAGCTGCCCATGTTCACATATCTTGGGGCAAAGCTCTGTGCTTTGTTTAGCTGCCTGGAGGAGCATAGGCCAGCACACACCAGCACCTTGCTTGCCCACAGCAGTCTCTTACTAATCATGTCACGCAGCAAGCCCATTGACACATCTGATGTCCCCCATACTTTACTCAATTTCATTGCAAAATGATTACAGGAGGAACAAAGAGTTTGCCTTGCTTACCTGAACATATCCCTGGAAGATGCTGCCTTGCTATTGTGTACATAGCAGACTGCCTGGTGAGAAACATCCATCTGGCTGAAACTGGTAATGGCAATTCCAGAGTAGTTGACATACTCGATCTGCCCATACAGAGGTGGGGATGTGATCACATAGAGAAGCTTTTCTGGCTTTTCGTGGCCATCAGTTGCAAAGAGGGCCTCAGCCACCAAGAGGCCTCGGTCGCCCTTCAGCACAGTGAGAGGCCTTGCTAAAACTTCAATGTTTCCTATAAAGAGCACATGAAATATGAAGCCCATTTAGTAAACAAATCCTCCATGTCTTTAATGTCTTTTCCACCCTTTATTATGGATATTCTTTCTTTAGTATTCTTAAAGATATTATACATCTTTTATATCCCTGGTAAGAACCAGTCTGATGTAGCTGACAGAGTGTCAGACTTAGGAGACCTGGATTCAATCCCTCATATGGCCAAGGAAACTCACTAGCCAGGAGTTAATCACTCCTTGAACATATCACATACTGTACGTTAAAAATCGTACTAGGGTAACCATGTGTCAGAAGTTACTTTATTTATTTGTTTGTTTGTTTATCATTTCAATTTCTATACCTCCCACTTGGCCAAGGCCAACTCAGGGCGGTTCACAATCACAATAAAAACATGATTAAAACAGCTTAAAAACTACCCTCCCCCTAAAAAAGGATGCAGGGACCGAGGGGGGCAGAAATCACTATACCAGCCACCCAACGGGAGTCACCCTTCCACCTGCACCCCATACTTGGCCTGCCAGCCAAGTTTTAAGTTCTTTTCTGAAAGGCAGCAATTCCGTCTGGAGACAAAGCTCTGTTGGTAAGAGGTTCCAGAGTGCCGGTGTGGACACGGAGAAGGCCCTCCTCCTTGTGCTAGAGAGGCGAACCCCTCTAGCAGATGGTACAATAAGAGAGCCCCTCCGGTCCACCCTGGTTGGATGGACAGATGTCCTTAGGGCAATGCGGTCTCTTAGATAGCCTGGCCCACTGTCATATAGGGCTTTAAAGGTCAAAACCAGCACCTTGAATTGCACCCGGAGGCAAACTGGTAACCAGTGGCGCAGTGGAGCAGTGGCGAGGCATGGGCATAACGTCCACACCCCGTCACCACACGGGCTGCCGCATTCTGGACCAGCTGTAGCCTCCGAATGGTCATCAAGGGCAGCCCCATGTAGAGCGCATTACAATAATCTAGTCTGGAGGTGACCAGAGCATGAGTGACCATGACCAGGGAGTCCCTGTCCAGGAATGGGCACAACTGGCAAATTAATCACAGCTGTGCAAAAGCCCTCCTGGCCATGGCCACTACTAGCAGCAGCCGCGAGTCCAGGAGGACCCCCAAGTTGCACACTGGGTTTGTCTGGGGAAAAACTGCCCCATCCAAAGCCAAAGATGGTAATTCCCTGGACAACCCAGGGCCCCTGATCCACAGCCACTCTGTCTTGCTGGGATTCAGTTGTAGCCCATTGGCCCCCATCCAGACCCCCACAGCTTTCAGACATGCAGACAGGACTTTGATAGCATCGCTGGGATCACCACGGGCCGAGATGTACAACTGAGTGTCATCCGCGTACTGATGGTACCGCACCTCATGGGAATGGATGATCTCACCCAGCGGCTTCATGTAGATGTTAAATAGGAGAGGGGAGAGTACCGAACACTGAGGCACCCCATATTTGAGTGACCTAGGGCTCGATCTCCCACTCTCCAACCACACCGACTGGGTCCGGCCCTTCAGAAATGAGGAAAACCAGGACCACACAGTGCCCTGGATCCCCAATCCTCGGAGCCGTTCCAGAAGGATACCGTGTCCGACGGTATCGAAAGCCGCAGAGAGGTCAAGGAAAGCAAGAACGGTCAGACGACCTCCGTCTCGCTCCCACCAGAGATCATCCATCAGCGCGACCAATGCCGTCTCAGTACCATATCCGGGCCTGAAACCAGACTGAAAGGGGTCTAGGTAATCCGCTTCATCCAGTACCCCCTGCAGCTGATGCACCACTGCCTTCTCCAGTACCTTCCCCATAAAGGGTAGGTTGGAGACGGGTCTGTAATTGGACAGAACGGCTGGGTCTAGGGACGGTTTTTTCAGGAGGGGGCGCACCAAGGCATGTTTTAATGGTGCAGGAAACACCCCCTCCCACAAAGATGCATTAATTATAGCCTCGAACCAGCCAGCCGTCACCGTCTTGGAGGCCTTCACCAACCAAGAGGGATAGGGGTCCTGTTGTGTTCTCAATACTATGCCTTTAACATATATATCAATGTAACCCATTGTAATTAGGACGCGAGCTAATGACCACCTGGTGGCAATAGCGAGCGCCCAGCTCACAGGTCCCAATTCCCCAAAGAACTACAGTGCGGGAAGATTCCCGCCACTACCTCACCTGGACAAGAAGGGCGTGACCAGAAATGACGTCACGCCAACGGTAGCCAATGGGCTATCGTGGAGCCACATTCAAATGTATAACCACCGTATATATTGAGCTGCTCGTCCGCCATTACCTCATGTTCCCCCGGACCACCATGCAATAAAGATGTGTTAAGCCAACCCTTCGGCTGTTCCTTTGTCTTGGTTCTCATACACTAAATTGGCGACGAAGGTGGGATATGGCTTCCCACGAGATCAAGACACATGCCAGTTTCGACATCAACAAGCCGGAAGACTGGGAGCTCTTTGAAATGGACTTCCAAGATACGCTGGTGGTGTCCGACATTACGGACGAGGGAAAGAAGAGGGCCATCCTCACTCGGATGCTGGGAAATGCCGCCAAAAGAGTATTGGTGGACCTAGTATCACCGAAGAAAGTGAGCGAGCTAACGGCCAAACAGCTTCTAAAGGTGATGCGCGACCATTTCCAGCCCTCGGTCTCGATGTTTTCGGCTCGAGATGTGTTCTGGAAGAGAGTTCAAGCGCCTGGTGAGTCCATCGCCGCTTTTGCTGCGGCCCTGCGGTTGGCTGCCGGCCCATGCAAGTGGGAAAATCTGGAAATCGCCCTCAGGGACCGTTTGCTGTGCGGCCTGTGGGATGAAGAGGTTCAGCGAAAGCTGATGAACCAGGAGCCGCCCCCGACGCTACGCGAGGTCGTGAAGGCGGCCCAGGCCGCGGAGGCCACGAGGGCCGGAGTCAAGGGGTTCAGAGAAAGACCCCCACAACCCGACAAGACAGCGGGCTCGGTGCAGGTGGCCAGGCGCACGCCGAAATCTTCCACGGAGAGCAGCGACGATGAGGACGTCCGGAAGGTTCGGAAGGACGGCCGACGCTGCGACGGCTGTGGAGCAGCCCACGACCGCATCAAGTGCCCGTTCTGGAAGGCCGAGTGCCACAACTGCGGACGCCGGGGACACATCGCCAAGGTCTGCAGACGGCGGCGCAGAGACCAGAAAAGCCTGTCAGACCGCCCGCCGAAGACCAAGGAGGGCGCCTGGCCTGCGAGGAAGCCGGACGGCGTGGGCCGCATCTCTGACGACAGCAGCGACGAAGCCCCCGTGTACAGCGTGTCCTTGGGACACCCATGTTATTTTGTTGAGGTACTGGTGCAAGGGGCCCCTGTTAGGATGGAGATAGACTCGGGTTCTTCCTACTCAATTATGTCCCAGCGGGAGTTCTTGGGAATTTCCCCCCACGTGCGCCCTAAGCTCAAAGCATTGAGGTCCACGCTGCGGGACGTGCAGGGAAATAGCATTCCGGTGTTGGGGGTTGGAAAATTCAAGGTCCAATACAAGCAACACACCGCGGAACTTCCCCTGGTTGTTCTCAAAGGGGGAAGTTGCAGCCTCCTCGGGACTCAATGGTTTAAGCCCCTGGGTTTGTTCATTGGGGGGGTGCATGCCGTCGGGACTGACCCAATACAGGAGGTGTGTGATGCGCACCCCGAAGTTTTCAAGAAAGGACTCGGAAAGTTCAAGGGACCCCCAGTAGCGTTCGACCTGGACCCGGAGGTCCGCCCTATCAGACTCAAGCCGCGCAGAGTGCCTTTCGCACTAAAGGACAAGATAGAGGCGGAACTGGACAAATTGGTGGGCCAGGGGATTCTTGTTCCTGTTGATTCCGTGGAGTGGGAAACTCCGATTGTAACTGCGCTAAAGGCCAACGGGGAGGTTCGCATTTGCGCTGATTATAAGTGCACCATTAATAAGGCGATCCACCCAAATGCGTATCCGGTGCCGGTAGTCAGCCACCTGTTGGCCAGGTTACATGGGGGAAAGTGTTTTGCAAAACTTGACCTAGCGCAAGCCTATCAGCAACTCTCGGTAACCCCAGCTGCAGCTGCTGCGCAAACGATAGTCACTCATAAGGGGGCGTTCCAGGTGACGCGCCTACAGTTCGGCGTGAACTCGGCACCGGGTATTTTCCAGTCGCTTGTGGAACGCCTCTTAAAGGGACTGGAGGGGGTCTTGCCATACTTTGATGACGTGTTGATAACGGGGGGGAGCGAGGCAGAGTTGGCTGAAAGGCTGGACAAAGTGCTGGCGGTGTTCGAGAAGGCGGGGTTGAGGTTGCGAAAAGACAAATGCGTTTTCTTCGCCAAAGAGGTTGAGTTCTTGGGTTTCCGGGTGACGCCCGAGGGAATCAAACCCTCCAAATCAAAGGTAGCCGCCATTCGAAATGCCCCTCGCCCCACCTCCAAGCCCGAATTGCAGTCGTTCCTAGGGCTCTTAAACTTTTACCACTCTTTCCTGCCTCGGAAGGCATCGGTAGCAGAGCCACTTCACAAGCTACTAAAGAAGGACGAGGCGTGGAAGTGGGGCGAGAGCCAGGAGAGGGCATTCAGTGACCTGAAACAACTCCTAGCGTCTGACGCCATTCTCACCCATTTTGACCCCAAGAGACCTGTGGTCCTGATATGCGACGCATCCCCAGTAGGGGTGGGGGCGGTGCTGTGCCACGTATTGGAAAACGGGAGGGAGGCCCCGGTAGCATTCTACTCCAGATCCCTGTCCCAAGCGGAATGAAACTACGCTCAAACAGACAGGGAGGCGCTAGCAATAATCGCGGGGACTAAAAAGTTCCACGATTTCCTCTATGGCCGTCCTTTCACCATAGTGACCGACCACAAGCCCCTGCTAGGCATTTTCACTGCAGACAAGCCCACTCCTCAAATCCTGTCCCCTAGGATGTTAAGGTGGGCCATCTTCTTAAACGCGTATCAGCACGCGTTAGTGTACCGCCCGGGAAAAGAAATAAGCCACGCGGACGCCCTGTCAAGGTCTCCCCTCCCCAACGCCAGCAGCATCGTGGGCGAGGAAGAACGAGACCACCAAGTGCTCCTGATAGAGGTCTTAGATTCGCCCCCCCATTGTACCCGCAGACATCGCCAAGGCGACCGGCAAGGACAAAACGCTTGCTCTAGTCAGCTCCTGGGTGCAGAAAGGGTGGCCAGCGTCCGCCCCGGCGGCGGAGTTCGCCCCGTTTTTTAGGAAGAGGCTAGAGTTGTCCATAGAGAGGGGGTGCCTTCTGTGGGGCCAGCGGGTGGTAGTCCCCGAATCCCTGAGGCCGCGGGTGCTCAAACTGCTGCACGTCAGCTACCCTGGGATTGTACGCTCCAAGGCTCTGGCCAGGAGCTATTTCTGGTGGCCCCAATTGGATGACGACATCAAGCGCATGGTGGGCACTTGCGAGAGATGCCAGGGCTCCCGACCCGAAGAGGCGCGTCTGCCGCACAGGGAATGGGACGCGGCAAAGGGGCCTTGGTCGCGTGTGCACATCGACTTTGCGGGACCATTTAGGGGGACACTTTTTCTCCTCGTGGTGGATGCTTACTCCAAGTGGTTGGAGGTAATTCCAGTTACTAGCACCTCTTCTACAACGACGGTGAAGCATTTGCGGAGGGTCTTCAGCACGTTCGGTATACCCGACACCCTAATTAGCGATAACGCTAGTTGTTTCATGTCCGCTGAGTTCAGGGCATTCACGGAGATCAACGCCATTCGGCACATCACCTCCGCCCCTTTCCACCCGGCAACAAACGGCCAGGTAGAGCGCCTCGTGCGCACCACCAAGGACGCGCTGAGGCGCATGGGTCCCGGGGATCTCAACCTGCAAGTGTGTCAGTTCCTGCTGGGATACAGGGTGACCCCCCTAGCTTCAGGGTACTCGCCCGCAGAGCTCTTAATGCGTAGGAAGCTGACCACGACTCTGACCAGGCTAGACCCAACGAGGGTGGAGGACACAGGGAGGAACATCGGGTTAGCGGACACGAAGAGTTTCGAAGTAGGTGCCCCGGTGCATTGCAGGAACTACGCTAGCGCAGGGCCAGCCTGGGTCCCGGGCGTCATCGTTGGGCAGACGGGTCCCGTGTCATATTGTGTGGAGACCAGTGCGGGTCTACTCTGGAGGCGGCACGTAGACCAGCTCCGGCGCCGGGTCCAGGACGAACAACGCGCGGACGGCGCGGAAAAGGATTCAACGTTAGGGTTCTCCCCCACCCGTTCAGCCCAAGGGGGAGGAGAGGGGGGCCGGTGGTCCCCACCTAGGGGGGAGGGAAAGGAGTCCGGATCTGTCCTCATAGATATCCTGCGGAATCCTTCTAATGACACCCTAGGGGATAATTCTGATTTTCATTTACAAAACCGGGGGGGTTTTCCGGAGTGGTCCCCCACCCATCCAAGCGAGAAGCGGGGGTTTTCGTTAGTCCCCAGTGCCCCCGGTTTTTCCGCCCCTTCCCCAAAAGCCGCAGAGCCGCGGCAAGTCACTAACGAGTTTCCCTCTCCCGTTGCAGGACAAGGAGCCGGGACATGCCAGCCTGCAGCACGCCCAAAGCGCGTTTGCAATAAGCCATCTTGGATGAGAGACTTCGTCTCATCCTAGGGGGGAGGGATGTTGTGTTCTCAATACTATGCCTTGTGTTCTCAATACTATGCCTTTAACATATATATCAATGTAACCCGTTGTAATTAGGACGCGAGCTAATGACCACCTGGTGGCAATAGCGAGCGCCCAGCTCACAGGTCCCAATTCCCCAAAGAACTACAGCGCGGGAAGATTCCCGCCACTACCTCGCCTGGACAAGAAGGGCGTGACCAGAAATGACGTCACGCCAACGGTAGCCAATGGGCTATCGTGGAGCCACATTCAAATGTATAACCACCGTATATATTGAGCTGCTCGTCCACCATTACCTCATGTTCCCCCGGACCACCATGCAATAAAGATGTGTTAAGCCAACCCTTCGGCTGTTCCTTTGTCTTGGTTCTCATACACTAAAGGTCCAATGGACAGGCAGTGGCACGAACAGCTGCAAGGAGTCTGTCCACTTCATCAGAGCCAACTCGATCAAACTGATCCCAAATGACATGGCAAGATTGTGCTCCAGTTTCCTCCAGACCCTCCCCATCCACGCCAGGATTAAACCCAGAGCGAATCCGATTGATTTTCTTGACAACACGTAACAACATATCATTTATGACTTACCATAACGCTCTTATCTCATGCTCTTCATACACAATTTTAAGCAGAGACTTCATAATTTTTGTTTAAAATTAGGAACACAACTCATGCTCCTTCCTTGTCACGCTGTAAATATAATGAATGAGCCCAGAAGGAACATTGCAACTATTTTCATATAATGCATGAAGCCATTCTCACACTAGGTCAGGCGAAAGGAAACTGCAGAATCAATTTACCAAAAGGTGCCTTCATTTTAGCAGTTTCACGTCTGGCCTAGACACGGAGGAGGAGGAAGAGGAGGAGGAGAAGGGGGGGGAATCAGCAATTACTGGGACTTACACAGGGTGAGAGGTGGCAACTTTTTCATGGCATTGTCTGCACATTTTCTAGCAGCTGCTGTGGTGGTAACAGTTTCTGTCTTGCCACATGTACAGCCTAACTGGCACTATCCTTTCTGCCATCCAGTACCATGCACAAGACAAGACCATGGGTCTGTTCCTTCCATTTAAATTACAGGGAGGCAGAGAAGAAGCTCCAAGCTGGGAAGGCAAGATTTTGGGACCTTGGCCTAACCCAAAGCATTTGGGCACCACTCTGGATGGAGCAAAAACAATACAACTCATCAAATGTATGAATTCAATTCATCACAAAATCTACCTTCAGCTTTCAATTGTGGGATATTGTGCTTCCATAGCTATGATTCAAAATGCCAATAAATAGTCTAATATTGCTGCACAATATTATGCCTGTTTTGCCAGCAGGAAGCAAGGGATACCAAACTTTTAGCTATCAAAAGGTAGCCTTTTGCCCCACCTTGTGTAAAACTGAAGATCTACTAAATAGCTAATATAATTATTGAAGTAGGCCCACTTCTGGTCTAAACTAATCTAATTATTTTAAATTTTTAAATTTATTTTGAATTTTACCTGCATTTTATATACTGTACTGTACATCCATAATTTTAAGTTGGCAATACTCAGTTGTGAATGAAGAAGGAAAAGAAAGAAGAAAATAGTATGACAATGAACCTTAGATTGCAGGAAGAGGACAAATGTGAACATTAGAAATGGAATTACCCTTTTCCATGTCCTTAATGACAATTGGGAAAACCAGCACTGGTGATCGGTTGTGTCCATCCCACAGATGAAATACAAAACTGTCTTGCTCTTTTGAGCCAGTTGCACCAGTATGTAAGTATCTCACAGAGTTCATGTCTATGTCCCCTTGCGTGCACTTCATTCCATCCTGGAGTGTTACCCAGTCACCACCTACCTAGAAAGAAAAACTACCACTAAACAAATAAAATACAGTACTATGTATTATAACAATTTTTACTTTATGCAGACACCATTTGCTGCATGTGCTGTTGTTGTTTTGACTGCAGTGCACGGAACACTGTTTACCTTCCCACCAAAGTGTTACCTATTTATCTACTTGCAATTTCTTGCTTTTAAACTGCTAGGTTGGCACTGCAGGTACCTAATGGGAATACTTGGAGGGGTAATCTAAAGAAGAAACATTTCCAAACTTTGCCTCTGACAAATTCGTGGATTGAGGGATATAAACAGTAGAACTGAGGTGGACAACCTATGACCTTAAGGCCACATGCATCCTTTCTAGGTCATGACGTGCAGCATTTGGACTGAATCCAAATTTTACAGAATAAATCCTTTTATTTTTACTAATACGTTTTGTTTCTATTTTCTATTTTTATTTTATTTTCAAAATCAAGAAACAGGATTTTTTGAAATAATTATTTACAAAAAAATCTACACATTTAAGTATATTGAATGGAAGTTTCTTGATTATGGCCTTATTTGATTACAGCTAAATTAACTGGCCAATCCTGCAGTGGGTCCCCATCCCTGCAGTAGTAAAAGTAAAGGTTTTCCTTGCTCGAAAGCCAGTCATATCCGACTCTAGGGTTCAGTGCTCATCTCTGTTTCAAAGCCAAAGAGCCAGCACTGTCTGCTTCTGCAGACGTTTCTGTGGTCATGTGGCAGGCATGACTAGACACTGGAGTGCACGGAACGCTGTTACTTTCCCACCGAAGTGGTCCCTATTTATCTACTTGCACTTTCTTAGAGCATGTTAAACATCGAACAGAAAGGAGAGCAGACTGGTATATTGTAGTTCTAGAAGTCTCTCTCATTCTCTCCCCATCACACACATGGATCAGTTTCCCCTCTGCTGGCAGAGGCTCCTCTGGCACGAACAGAACATCTACCGTTGGCTTATTTTAAGGATCAAGACAGAGTTATCTGTGCCTCTGCAGTGTGTTTCAAGCCCATGGCAGACATTTAGCAAACAGAAGGATTACACTCACTGGCTTTCTAACTTAAGGAAAATGGAGAGATCCCCCAACCCCCTCAAGATATTGTGTTTAAAAAAACAAAGACTGACCTTGAGCTGAAGATGCCCATTCTCTGGGACTCTTTCAAATAAATAATAAATTAGTTCCCTGTGGGTATCTTTATCTTCGGCTGACAGAACAACCCTAGAAATAATTTGGGCTTCCCCCATAGTCACCTCCAGCTTACCCTTCCTGGAATAAACAAGAAAACAAAGGAATCAGTGTGTGTTTGTTTAAATAGGAAATAATCACTGGCAGGAAGAATGATTCAAAGAACAACTCTTCTCTCTCTTTTTCTGTCTCTCTCTCTTTCTCTCACACACAAGCGTACAGAAGGGTACAGAGATATTTCAAACCTAGGCAGACAAAGCATTTCTTTTCAGATTACAGGTGAAACGGAAGGAGTAAATTAGGGGTTGCTTCCTATGACAGCAGGAACAGTAGCAGGGGGAATCTTTAATCATCCTTCCTTTTCTCCCTTCATGTCTTGTGATGGACTACAGTATCTATCTTGTTCCAGAAAACCAACACAAGCATGCTTTAGAATAAGAAAGTGGCCGGTGTTTACATTTCCTCTCCTCTCACCCAGAAGAAAAGCAATATAAAAATGCCCAACTTAACCACACCCACCTAAAGGCAAGAAACACAAGAAACAAACATACCATGGCAATTCAGTCAGGATTGCTGACTGAGTGAAAATGAATGAAAATGCACAGACTCAGGCTATTCTTAAGATGCAGTTTGCCCAAATCACTACCCGCCCTCAGGTTCTGAAGAGGAGAAGGTTGTGATTCCATCCACTTCTTCTTCTGCCTTATCCAAATCTGAATATTGGTGATCGTCATGGTGATCAGCCATGAAGACTGTCCTGAGAATATAATGCAGTGGTCTTTCATTTGCCTTCTGCATCACAGCGTGACACCTGTACCACTGATCCAGTTCCGCAAGTCACTTTCCGGTCCTGAGTCCTTTTGGCATGCAAACTCATCATCGACCCCAGACCAATATTGATGAAGCTGCCGCCCTCCATCGAGATGGATTCAAGTGGGATTTAATCCACTTGGGGACCATCACCCTTCCCTGTGGACTTTGGCACCCAAGGCCATAGTCCTCATGGTTGTCAGCTTTGTTAACCACTGCCTGATACTTGGTGTTGACTCACTGGCAGTATGGTCTACTCCAGGCATTCTCAACCTACGGCCCATGGGCCAGACCTTGCCCCGAACGCCATTTCATCTGGCCCCCAACGCTCTTGTCACTCCCAGAAGCGGGAGAAAATGTGCTCCATGCATGTGCAGAATGCAGTAATGCATTTTGCGCATGCATGGGACACATTTCACTTCCACTTCTGGGTTGGAGGAACCCACGTGAGCAGCCCACTCAGCTGTCCAAGGGAGCGTGAGCCAGCCTCTGGTGCAAAAACTTTGAGAAAGCCTGGTCTACTCTATAAATATGCATCACTGCAGCCTATGTTCATATAACTGCAGTATGACAGAAGGTTGCTGACATGGGAATAGGAACGCTCGTTCTTGAAAACATTTTTTGTTTTTGGACTACACCTTCCAAAATCCTTAAACCAGCATGGTCATGCTATTTACAGCAGCGGTTCCCAAACATCTGAGCCACTGAGGCCTCATTAGAGTGTCCAATGCCTTAAAAAGCCTCATCTTAAATCAAAATGCAATAAAATTATTAACATATCGATTTAGATCAAAAATAAACATTCAGAGGGCAATGAAGAAGTATTGATGCTATGGGTACCTGACCTCTTCTGTCTAACAAAGCACCCAAAATGGCCAAAATGCTAGTATGGAGGATAAGATCAAGAAGAGGCTGACAGAAAGAACCGTTCACAGAAACCAGAAGAGGCAAGGTTGCTTTTGTTTAAATAAATGGACAAGAAAACAGCAGTAGGTTGGCAGGAGCTAAGACAGACGAGAGGAGCTCACTCCATCATAGAGCATTCTGGTCTCAAACTGCTGACCTTCCAGTCGTCAGGTTCAGCATCTTAACCACTAAGCCACCACAATCCCCTGCCTTTTCTGAGTGCCCATTTAATGATATCTATATTATTTTGCCTCTTTCTTCTCAGAAACCAGTTAGCTGCTGTTTCTCTCTGGTACAGGGAGATGGTCATGCATGGGCTGCCCTCTGTAACAGCTACCACCATTCTCCATGTACAGAAAACAGCTTTAGGGTTTTCTTCTGATGGATTTACATTACTACAAATATAAGCTTTCCCTTTTTACTAAAGTATTAATTAGAGAAGTTTGTATTATTTTACAGTCACTGGCAGCCCATTGTCTGTTATAGCAGATTATATAAAAATTCTTTGAAGAAATGGTAAAGGTTTCCCTTGCCAATATACATTCCCTAAATGCTGTATTTTGCACACAGAAAAAACAAACATTGCCATAACCACAAAAGAAAGATGCTAGTGGAGACAAGAGAAACTGCAATGATAAAAAGGGGTGAGATACAAATAGGCATCTAATAACATTCATAAATCTGACTGGGGGAAAAAACCCAAACAGCAAGGGAAGTCACCTCAATAGGTGAGGGTTTCCAGGGATTATAATCAAAGTAACTTGAACAAGTTTTGACTCATCCCCTTTGGTAAGAAGAGAGCAAAATGGAACAGAGAAGATCTTGTCCTCAAAATGTGAAATGACCAGCAGAGGGTGTACAAAGACAACTGTTGTCTTTAAATTGTTTCCCAAAGAAGACCAGAGACTAAATTTTTGGGGTATAGTATTTGCATGACTTTACATATATTATTTGAATATGCATATTCAAGACACGTAATCTGTTTTTGCCATTACCCTTGATTCAGATTTGGCTCTTTTACTCTCATTGATCATGATAGAATGTCCTTCACCAAGGACTGCTTTTGCGGAACACTGTTGGCATTAAACATTGACTTATTTGCAGGAGATGAGTTCTATCCATCACTAATTTGCTGTTTCAATCACCACTGAATCGTTTTGTCAGAACACATCCACCAATTTGCAATCAGGAGCATGTGGCTTACTTGCTCAGCACTGGTTTCTCATCATTAACTGGAATGACCTCTACCGAAATCGTTTTTGACACTTTATGTTTCCCATCTGATAGCTGAATGGAAAAATCATCAGTTTGGCTGTCCGAATCATCATGTATGTACATCAGACGCATTCCTGCAAGATGAGGCGAGGGAAGTGGTAACAAGAGAAATAAAATGAGAGAGAGATCACCTTGTTCCCTTCAAAAATCTTATCCACATTCTCACCTTGTTCCTATCTATTCCCCATACCTCACCACATCTGCTAGTCAGAGCCAGCTTGTTTCAACAAATATGGGACAAGCCATGAACACAGCAGCTGCTCATTAATCCATCAGCACATCATTGGCTTACAAACACCAATGTGTTTGTAATAAACTCCTCTTTCCAAATACAGTAATACCTCATACAACGTCCAAACTTGGTTCCACAAGTTTGGACTTTATACGGATTTGGATTTTGTATGAGGCATGCAAAATCCTAGCTGCGATGCCTCATACAACATCCAAATCCTTGCCGTGATGCCTCATACAACGTCATTTCCATAGAGATACATTGTACTGTAACAGCACAGACTTCAGGGTAAAGTCAAGGAAACAGACAGGAAACTGACAGAACTTTAAGAAATCATTGTCTAAAGGCTAAAAACATTACAAAACATGTCAAACAACCCTGATTGTCCAAGAACCTGAAGAATGCTGCAAAAATCCCAGGAATGCTTCTAAAAATTCTGACGAAAAAAATTCAAAAAAATCTAAAGTCGTGCTCAAAACCACTCCTAAACACTCTTTACCTCATGCAAAACCCACAAGAGCAATGCACGCATGTGTCCTGCCTTTTATACTGCCCAGGCACAATGCAACCTGGGAAAACCCCAATGCCTCATACAAAGTCACACGACTTTGTATGAGGCAACTTTTTTCAAGGAATTAGGCAATGTTGTATGAATCCGATGTTGTATGAAGCGGACTTTGTATGAGGTATTACTGTAACCTGCTTTATTTCACAGAGAGAAATGATTCTGTCTTCTAATTCTCTCACACACGTGGACAATAAATATTTAGACATCCCACTTCATTCTACAACCCAGATTACTGAAATTACCTTTCAACCCTTGTCATACCTTTTATTGAAATGATGGCAAAGAAATCCAATCTCAATTAGCCTGAAGGGGCTACACCTAAGATGCAGGCAGGCTAGAGTGAAGTACCAAAGAAGGCTCCCAGCTAATACTGATTGGCTGGGAGGCTTATAAGCAAGCTTGTTGCAACCTGCCAGCGTCGGTACAACTCCTGTGTGAAGACTGACACCCTGCTCGACTCCTGACCTGCCTGCCTGCCTTTATCCTGACTTCTCTGCCAACCCTGACAATGCTCCTGGACACCCCATTAGACACTTGCTCAGACTACCGGTAAACAGACCTCGGCTTGGCTTTTGGATGTTGATATCTGGACTCTCCTCGAACAGACTCTCTGTGTAGTGCTGCCATGTGGCAACTGTGCCTGCTCGGGTGGGTCAGCACACTTGCTGACCTTCTGGTCATCAAGCTCAGCATCATAACCACTAAGCCACCACATCCCCATACTGGCCATTACTTCGGTGTAAATCTATAGAAGATCATGAGATGAGCAACACTAGATCTGATCAGAAATCAATCTAGGTCAGCAACTTTTTCAGTAGCCAACTAGATGCCTCTCTGTTTATTCTCTTCTCTTGTTGCTCCACATCAGATGGTATTTAGAGGATACCAGGACTAGGAGCATTATCTCCCATGCATTTTCGCAGTTAAATCTGTCCATCAAAATGTATGGGTGCAAATGTCATAAATTAGTTGATCACTAGATAAAGACATGTTTCTTTTTGTCTGTCTGTCCTAAACCTCTTCCTACTCAGTTTCACTGAATGTCCTGATCTCTAATATTATATGACTGTAGGTGGACAGGGAGAGAGTGAAAGAGAGTATACTTCTACAGGTATATCCTACAAAGTTAGAGGATTTTAGTACCACTTTTAACTGCTATGGCTCTGTCTTAGGGTGTGTTGTGTATGTAACTCAAGTGAAATGTGATTGAAAGCAAACATGTAACACAAGTGAAATGTGAGTGAAATCGGATCTAGCGATCCTCCATTTCCCCCCTCCCTTTTCCCCTTGTGTAAATACTCCTCTTGTGTAAATATCGCGGGACTGCATTACTGCCGTAGCTGTAGCTATTGTTTACTCATTATCCAATCGAGTGTTGTCACCTAGCTGTTTACCTGTACTGACCAATCATGTGGCTCCGTGCCAGGTTTGAATCGTCACCTGTTGTATATAAGGAGCATTGCTCTGCCATTGACCTCATGTTCAGATTGACTACATTCCAATAAAGATATGTTTGGCCCCCTGATTGCTGGCTACTGCGTATCAATCTGAAAACATCAGAGGGTTATCTTGATTTTTAAAAGAATTGGGGTTCCAATTGTGTGTGTTTTTTAATCAGCTGAGGGTCATGTGGTGCTTATCCTGGTTTTTTTTAACCCTGCAGCCAAGCCTACATTGCACCAACCCAATTTCCCCCTTCTCTTAGGTCCCATGTCTGGCTATTTCTTTTTTCTTTCTCACTTTGCAACAATCTGATATAAACACAGAAAGAAAGAATAATTCCTCCTCTTTAAATGTCCCACTTGCAATGTAAATCTTTCAATGCCAGTGCCTGAGAAAGCATATATGTAAAGAAAATTATGCATACTTTCCAATTACAGTATTGATTGCAAAACAAAAACAACCTTATTTGCCGATCAAAGGAAACTCAAGTCTTTTGTCTCTCAAGGAACCTTTGCATTTGTCTAGTCTAGCCTTAAATGGGTCTTCTAAGCAGATATGAAATTGTCTCCAACTTGGGGCCTTTCAAATGTATTGGACTACATGCCCAATCTTTCATAATGAGTAAGAAAAGTAGGAGTCATATGAATACACCTGGAAGGCATCAGACTGAGGAAAGCTAAGACATATAAAATATTGCACCATTAAATATCATGCTTATTCATAAAAACATGTATATTTATTCATAAAATAAATGGGATTTGTCTCCATGTAATCATGAAGGTACAGTAAAACCTGACTTACATATGCCTCAAGTTACATAAAATTCGACTTACATAATGATTTTGTGCTAAAGCCATGTCCCAATTTACACTATTTCCTATGGGTTTGCTTTCAGTTACATAAAGATTATTTTGCCTATGGGTTTGTTTTGAGTTACGTAAAAATTCATTTCCCTATGGCTTTGCTTCAATTTACATAAAATTTTCATTTTTCCTATGGGTTTGCTTCGAGTTACATAAAAAAAACAATTTAAGCAAAAGCCTATGGAACTGAATTTTTTTCATAAGTAGGGGTTTTACTGTACTTCATTTTTAATTTGCTATTCCCTATAGACAGAAAAGTTTAGAAGAAGACCTTTGAACTAAGTGGAGGAGAAAGACATACATTTGTCTTATTGTCTCACTCTATAGTAGTAATTGTTTTGAAGAACAAACAAGGTCATTTAAAAAAGAATGGCATCTACCATTTTTCAAATGCTCCATGGAGAACGAAAGCACAAGAATTTCATGGTGATGGTAACCATTAATTGCCTGTTTGTAACGGATGATATCATTGCCATACACCCCATTCACAAGCAGCCCATGTTTCGGTTGTAGGAGGACAGTAAATGTCAGCGTATCTTGTGGTATATCAAGATCCACAACATTGATTACAGAAGGATCCAGTTCTTTCATCTGGCCTTCTTTCACCTACAAAGCCAAAGGAAGGAAAATGCCACTTAATTTTACAGTATAGGTTATAAGAATGAGATTCTCACACCTTTGCATACTACTTAACCCATCCCCACAAACCATTAATAGATTTTACTGAGAAACCATCAACTTTTTCCTTCTGGCAGAACACCATGGCCATCTCAGGGACTGGACAACAGGCAAGCGTGTCATACACCTTGGAGCGGAAGTACCTTATGTACCAACTGCTTGCTGCTTCTGCGTAAGCCTTTCCTGCTCCTTCCATTCTTACCACCATCCACCATTCCTGGAATGGTGTGGACTAGGGTTCCTTAAACTTAGCACTCCAGGTGTTCTTGGACTTCAATTACCAAGTGCCCAAGTCAGCACTCCTGCTGATAAGGGCTTCTGGGAACAGAAGTCCAAGAACATCTGGAGAGCCAAGTTTGAGGAACCCTGGTGTGGATAAATAAAAAGGATGCAGTGCATTCTTGAATGAATTAAGAACAAAACCAAACAACTCCATCAACACAAAGACGCCCGCAGCTACAGGCCGAAGGACTGTATGTTCTACAGACTTAGTGGGTGGGTTAAGGTTGAGATGCTTTATAATGATGTGATTTTGTAATTGTTTGGGGTTTTGTTGGAATATTTTGGGGGGGAAATTCTGCAGTGTGATGTTCTGTGATTGTAACTGCGACATATTGTAAGCCACCCAGAGTCGCTTCCAGCGAGTGGGGCGGAATATGTCAACAATAAATAAATAAAAATAAATAAATACACATCCAAATATACTGTATTTATAATAATTAGTCTGTATTATATTTACTGGGGTGTGTTTTGGGAGTGGGGAGAGATGATGGCCTGTGGAAGCATGGAAGAAGCTGGACAGGAGACAGTTTGACTGCATATGCAAGTAAGAATTTAGCAGAGTGAAGAAGACCTAAAAAAATATGGGACAGTGAAAACATTTAACAGTGCCAGGGACCCTTATAAGAAATCTGGAATATTTGCATAGTGCATATAGTGCCTTGGACTTGGTTGAATGCATAGGCATATAAGATGAAAGGTATGTAAGAGGGGAAGTAAAGGTAACGGTAACGGTAAAGGTTTCCCTTGCTGGAAAGAGCCAAATTTATATGTCTTTGGCACAGGAGACACATGGGATGCTGTACTTCCTTCCTCACCGTAATATTCCTTGCTATGAATTCTGGGACCTCATCGTTGGTTGGACGGATTAAAATATAAAATGGTATCTCTGTCGAACGTTGTTTCCCATCAGTTGCATAAAGCATAAACTGGTCTTTGGTTGGTTCAGTTCTCCTGTTCCTGCTCTGGACATAGTTTATATACAGGGCCTTCATGTTTTTCAGCTGGAATGAGGCTTGATATCACAAAGTAATAGCAAATAAATAGAAATAGTTAACTATGGTGTGCCTTTATTTTGAACCAAGTTCAAAAGACAAATAAAACCTATGCATTTTAAAATACACATGGGGGGGGAATTGATTATGTTTGCACGGTTTGGTATACCTGAGTACATTTGCCTCAAACCTTAGGGGCATTTTAACATCTAAAGAATGAGGGGAAAGAGTGGGAGCAGTATTGTCTAGTTGTCCCAAATTTTGGGAGCCTGCTAAGTGTTGCATGATGGAATAAACTTGTTTGCCCCAACTTCTGCCAACCTATCAGTTCAAAAGCAAGAAACTGAAAGTAGATAAATGGGCACCACTTTGGCAGGAAAGGTAACAGCATTCCATTGTAACATTCACCACATATAATAGACAGTATGGTGATGTTCCTTTCAATTGTGGCTTATGATTTAAGCATGGAATCTTCACCACCATTTTGAGAGGCTCTCCCATCCAGATGATACCCCCATGCCTTGATTTAAATAGAAGCTGCCATTCACGCTAGCAAAAATAATATTTGCATACCAATATTTATTCCCATGTTGCTTTTTTCAAATCCAGAGGAAGGTAATATATTTTCTATGTACCCAAACTGGGGAGGTGATGCTAAAATAATCAGTAAGTCATCTGCTTTGGTGTCAGGATCAGTGGCATACAAGTGTTTTATTGTAATGGCAGCTGAGGAACCCTCATCCACAACAAATATGGCCCCTGCAAAAAATAGGATAAAACAGTAAACACTCTTAATTAAGCAATTCTAATAATAAGGTTATTTATTTATTTTTAAAAAAAGAAAGAAATTCAGCATATTTTAACTAATGGGGGAAATCACTGTTTCACCAACAATTGTTTCCCAATCCAGCCTAGGTTCTCACCAAGTAAATGAGGATAAAAAAAAAATACATTTGCAAAGCAAATTTGCCAATAAGATGTTAAATGCGGTTAATGTATTGCTCAAGATTGGTTTACTTTTGTTTGTCACAGCACTAATTGTCTGAGAGCTGTTATGAATCGCTCATAATAAACCATTTTTCATGCTTCAGTGCTTAATTTTCCTGCTGGGACAATACTTCATTTCTAGAACATTTGTTTGTGTGATAGACAGAAAATCCCAAAGCTACTCAAATATATACTGTTAAAATGTAGTGAACATGCATGCAGTAGTGGCAAAAGATCTCTATTTTTTTTAATAAGATCAATCAATTAGGAATAAAATTTTCTTGGAATTACAGCAGTACAGAATGGATTCAAACTTCCAAAACACTCCAATTTATGAATGTGGGATATTTTGCTTCCATATTCACTATCTAAAATACCAAGAAATGGCCAGATATAGTTGCACAATATTGTGTCCATACTACTAACTAGAAAAAGGAAGCCAAACTTTACACAGCAAATTACAATCTGTATGTTGACAACACCAGCTTCAGTCAAAGTGCTCTACAGCAGGAGTCCCAAACCATTGGGCCATGGACCGGTACCAGGCCATGGGATGTCATGTACCAGGCCATGGGGGTGGGTGGCTCTGGGAGCTCCGATGGCAACCTTCTGCCCTCAACATGCTCTGCCAGGTCTGCTCAGTGAACAGAGTGAGAGCATGGGCTTCAGACACAGCAGATAAGCAGGGCTCCATGTTGCTTAACTATGGCTGGGCTCTGCCCCCCACCTGTATGCAGTGTGATACCTCACTGCCCGAGCTGAACGATGTGGCTGGCAGGCGGCCGGGCACCTCCTCCTTGTTTAGCATGAAACAGGTCTGGTGCAAAAAAAAGGGGGGGTTGGGGATCCCTGCTCTACAGGCTACCCTCTTGTGTTCACTACTATTTACAAAGAGATACAGTGGTACCTCACATAACAAACGCATTGTATAGTGAAACATTTGCACAATGAAGCGTTTGTTATGCAATGGCGATACCCCGCATAATGAATCCCCCCCTTTATGCGTGTTTTTTTTAGTAACTGGGGTATACCCGCTTAATGGGAGCCCCAGTTAATGAACATTTTTTTTCGTTATGTGGGGTATCTCCCATAGGGAACCACATAATGAAAAAAACCGCATAGCAAAGAGCTCTGTGGAATGAAGTTTTTTCATTATGTGGGGTCCTACTGTACTAAGAAAAGGAAAAAAAATCCAAAAAAATTCAAAGCTTGGAGGCATAGATCCTTCTTACATTTAGGACTCAAATAGATGCTTACCTTCTGCTTTTTAATAATAAGTGGCACCATCAAGACAATTCTGAGTTATGGCTATTTTCCTCCCAGAGTTTTCTGGGTATAGAATAGTTACAAGTGGTTTATCATTGCCAGGCCCTTCACCAAGTACTGATTTCAGCATGGATTCACCTAAACTGTTTTCTCTACATGCTAGTTCAAATGTAATTAAAATCAATTCATTATTTCTGTATCGTTACCAGTAGCAATAGATGGTGGTTGGTTGTCCACTGGAAATATTGTGATATTAATATCATACACCGGAATGGTTTTATGAAATGGAACCGCAGGAAACGGAGATCCATCATAGCAACAGGCATTTACATCAGGGCCAATTTCATTATCCGAAACAACAAAGGTAAGGATATCAAATAAAGGAGCCAAGCCAATCTCACCACCTGGAAAAAAGGAACTACAGATAAAACATGATATTTTTGCAATGCAAGATTAAAAATTGCTACAGAAAACATTTTTTAAAAATAGGGTGAAGATACCAAAATGTTTTCAGCAGTAGTCTTAAAACATTCTCGAGAAGCATTCTAAATTTTTCAGTTATATTTCTCTCAATTTAAGGGCTCATTAAAATCAATATGGAAAAGCAATTCCTTATTTATTTAATACAATAGTAATAGCAATTACTTTCAGAAGAGAATTAAAAACCTGGTTGGCGGAGCAGGTGTGGGGCTCAGATGGAAGAGTGGCCCCCACCTGTTGGCTTATAAAATGAAGCCCCCCATCTTTTTAATGCGGGCAGTTTTAATGTGGTTAGTTTTAATAGGTGGGTGGGTATGTTGGGGTTTTAATTGTTTTTAATATGTATGTTTTAATCTTGTTGTGAGCCGCCCTGAGTCGGGTTTGCCTGATTGGGCGGCATAGAAATTTGAACCATAAATAAATAATCAATTACACTTATATAATCCCCACAATACTTAGTGTACTCTTTGGGCGGTTCACAAGGTAATTAGCATTTTGCCTCCAACAACTCAGAAGGATGGAAGACTGAGTGAACCTTGAGCCCTGTCATGATTGAACTCAGTTTAGCCACTGAGTCACCAGGAAAATTTGGCTCCTAGGCCTGCTAAGTTTGTCCACTCCTGAAGAAGGAACTCTGTTAAGCAAGCCATTTTCCAAATGCATCTGACAGCAGTAAAATCACATTAGAAGAATAGATCATATTAGAGATGGTATATATGGATTCATCCCTCCAGTTAAGTGAATCAGAATTTTCATATTAATATGACTGTATTTTTGTGATATGAATTTCAATTTTAAAAGTAAACAAAATTTGATCCAACGTCTCCATTAGGCATTGATTCCTCAACCCATCACAGTGAGGAAAAGGTACAGTGACTCAACCGTACAGTGTGCTATTTTCGAAATCTGTTTCTATCTCCTCTTGTGTGCTCGTGTCAGTGTTCACTTTCTGGCCTCAGTCCCTTTCCCTTAAGAAAGTTACTTTTTAAGACTACAAACTTATTTTTTTACCATGTTGACTAATAAGAGTTATAGACTAAGAAAGTAACATTTCCAAGTTCTGCTTGCTTATGAGGGCCAAAACCTTTCAGTTAACTGCCAAACACAGTTTAGCAATGGTAAAGGAAAAGGTTGCCCTTATTCGAAAGCTAGCCATCTGCAGACATTTCTGTGGACATGTGGCAGTCACACCTAGACACCAGAATGCTGTTTACCTTCTCACTGAAGTAGTACTTATTTATCTACTTGCAATTTATTGCTTTCGAACTGCTAGGTTGGCAGAAGATTGGACAGAGACGGGAGCTCACTCCTTCATGCAGTACTCAGGTCTCAAACTGCTGACCTGCCGACCTTCCAGTCATCAAGTTCAGTGTCTTAACCACTAAGCCACCACAATAGTACATAGAGAGAGAAACACCATCTTAAAGGCTGTTTAGGAACCAACAGAGCCCCTTGGTACTTGATGTGGCTATAAATAATTACAGTATAATAAAACCACAACTGGCATCATTTGAGTACTGCAGTTAAGACTTGCTCTCTGTTGAAGCATCACAAACACTTACTCATATGTTCATACATCACAGCTCCAGAAACAACATCTGCTTGAGAAAAACGATCAACTACAATTCCATTTTTCTTCACACCCCCATGCTTAGGATGTCGAGCAAGCATGAATATTAGTCGCATGTCTTCACTATCTGCGTCAGTAGCATAAAGATACTCTGAGGTAATGGATACTGCCTGACCTTCTGGACATAACATAAAGGGAATGAGATCAGAATCCATGACAGGAGGTTCATCGTTCACAGGGATCACCTGAGGGGAAAAACATGGTATTAAAATTTAATTGTCCCTCCATTGGCTTAAGTAAGAATGACTGACTGAAAATGGAAATCTATTTATTCTTCCTTCCTTCCTCCCCTTCTCCCAATAAAGGGAGCCAAATAGTTTAAAGAATAATTTAAAAAGCAAATGTCATTACAATATAATACAATAGTAAAAAGCAGACAACCACTATATCTTAAAACAACAGGAGGATGAAACTGTTTAAAATAATTTAAAATCACATGGAAATATAACATTGTCCATTAAAATCAATTATCTTTCTTTGCAGCCAGTGATTTGCCTGCTCTATGCCTGTAGGTAGGACAGCAAGAATGGGCATCCTTGAGGGCACTTTCACAGCTTGGGAACAGCCACTAAAAAGGCTCTGTCATATGTCCTCACCAAACATATCTGTAAAGATGGCAGGACTGAGAGAAAGATCTCTCTAAAGATTTTAAAATCTGAAGATGCTCAAATTTTTTTTTAAAAAATGCCCACAAATAAAAAAAAAGCTGAATAGATTTAAACGGGCAAAGGGGGCTATGACAAAAATATAAACTACATAGATGCTATCAACTATTTTGCTTATAAATATTGTAACCCATGTATTGGCTTATAATTGGACTGGCCAATTTATGCACTTAATGTCATAAAATCCCAGCATGCCAACGCATATACACTTGACTTCTGCTGCCAATACTGTTTCAGATAAATGTAGAGGGGCGTGGCTAAGATGGCGATGGAGTAACACACACTTTTTTTGCTCGTGCAATATAACGTGGTTATGAAAGTGGATTAAAAGTGAAAAATAATCGAAAAACTCACTGGAAAGTGGTGGAAGAGCCTACTCAGCTAAAAGTCCCTTTTAAAAAGTTTTTTGTGTGAGAGGGAATCGGATTCGTGGAGCAGCAGCGGTGGGCAAGGCAGGCGGTGAAAGCCGTGGCCAAGCAAGCCAGGCCGCGAGCAGATGGGACTTCCAGGAAGAAGAGGGATGGTAAGAACGAGAGGGACTGAGAAAGGTGGCTGGCGGGACCTGTGGATTGAGGCGATTGAAGAAGTTGGAAAGCCCGGTGAAGGAAAGGCAAGTTGTGAAGGAGGGAGGAAGTGGATAGAGAACGAAAGAGAACAAAAGAGGGAGTGTGGTGGATGGCTAATGGCGGCTGGAGAAGAAATCGAAAGTTAAGAGAACGTTAAGAGAAAGTTGCTGAAAGGGGTGAAGATTGAAGGAGGAGAGGAGGATTTGGAACTGGTGTGTGAGTGTTGAAGAGAAGGAGGCCAGGGGAGAACGATAAAAGAAGGAAGAAGAAAGAAAGTTTGCAATAGAAGGAGGATTTAAAGATTGAGGGTGTTTGTGTGCTTGGGCTGCGGACGAGTGGGAGGAGATTGGCCTTGGAGGTTCCTGGGGGCCGCAACAGTACAGTACTTTGTTTTATCTTTTCTCCTTTAATTCTTTTTATTCTCTGCAAAGAAGTTGTGTCCTTCTCTTTATTTTGAAACTGTTCTGTAGTTTGGCTCTTTGGAGTGAAAGTGGCTTTTGTTTTTTTCTCTTACTATTTGGATCGTCATACCCTGGATACAGATTGGGTCGTTGAGTTTTTTTTCCCCTGAAAGGGTTTCCTTTCCCTGGCCCTCGGCTGGAGCTGCAATTTGTTTTGGGCTAGATTTTCCTGGGTTCAGCAGAATTTTTTGCCTATTCTTCTTTGGATATACAGTTCCAGGAAATCTATAACCGTGTTTATGTTTGTTGGATATAAATTGGCATCTGGAGTGTAACTGTTTAACTACAGTAAAGCTACAGTGATTGTCCAGAGCATTATGAGAGCAGACTATAGTTGGATCTACAACGGGACACAAATCTGGAATATCATCAGAAGCAGGATTTCATTGGCAACAAAGGGGTTCAGCTTTTAAAAGTAGTTTTTTTAGAACATTATTGAAAAAATGGAAAAGAGGAAGGAAAAGGAGGTGGTAAAGCCTAAGAGGACTGATTCAAGAAATTTGATAGGATGGAAGAGGCAAATACGGAGGGTTTTCGTGAAATTAAAGAAGAGAGGGTAAAGGATAAGGAGGAGATAATGGAAAGTAAAAGAAGCTGGTCTCACAGTTCAATGATTTATCAACAAAAGTTGAGGCTAATTATCAGAAAATCGATAAAATTTTGAGTATGGTGCAAACGGATATGAAATTGATGCAAGATGATATGAGAGGTTTGCATGAGGAACAAAAAGAAGTTAAATTAAAAGTTGAATCACGGGGGGAAAGATTAGATATGGTGGAAGAGGTGATGAGGAAACAAAATGTGGTGATTCGTAATTTAGTGGAAAAAACACCAGACAAGCTGAAGGAAAGAATTGTTGATTGCTTAAATCATTTGATGATGGGGAAAGATTTTGCAAATGAAGATATTGCAAGTGTTTTTAGATTGGGGGCAAGGAAGGGTAAAAAAATTCAAAGAAATGTTTTGGTAAAATTTGAAAATTGGGCGGATAAATTGAAGGTGATGGCATTTATAAAACAGGCTGGGTCTGGTGTTTTAAAAATTGATGGATGTGATGTTGAAATCTATAACGATATATCAATTGATGAAAGGGCATGGCATTATAAGATGAATCCTGTGACGAAATTGCTTAGAGAGCGATTGATTGATTATCATTGGAGATTCCCCCAACAGTTAAGATTTTTTTATGATAAAAAATGCACATGATGGATGCTGAAATAGATCTGCTGGATTACTTGTGTCAGATTGGATTGGTCAAGACGTCATCTCGAGAGTGGAGGGCATTAAGGAAGGCTTTGATTGAAACAGGGGGGATTCAAAGGGAATATGGAAGTGACCAAGAGCGGGGGGGCAACAGAAGGAACAGATGTTGCACCAGAGGTACAGTCATTGGCAGATGATAGGTGAGGTAATGGGATATAAATAGGGGTTATGGGGGAATGAAGGGTAGAGGAAATATTTTTTTAAAGAGAAAAAAAGTATTTTTTTTCTTTTTTTTCGCTTTTACTTATAAACTGAGGATAGCACGCTAGAGCATTAGTTGACATGCACATCTTGCATGCTCCCCCCTCCCCTCTTTGATTGTCAAGGGCCACTTTTTGGAAAAAGAAGTGGGGAGGGTAGAATTGCATGTTAAATGTTTTTTGATGTTGTTTTTTATAATGGGTGTTGGGTGAAGGGTTTTGCACTTCTAGAGTTTGCGGAATATATAAAAGATGGTTACTATTAAAGTATGGGGGTTATTAAAGTATTGACATGGAATGTGAAAGGTACCGGCTGTCAAGTGAAGAGAAGAAGACTAGAATCAGCCTTGAGGAAAGATAGGCCGGATGTAGTCTTTCTCCAGGAAACTCATCTGAAGATACTAATAAGATATTTATGGGATGGATGCAGTTTTATGAAAAGGCATATGGAACTTCAAAGGCAAGAGGGGTGGTGATTTTGATTTCGAAGAGATTGGGTTTCGAGATGACAAATAGTATATCCGATCCGGAAGGCAGATATTTAATTGTTAAAGGGGAGATTGATGGTGAGGAAATAATGTTAGTAAATATATATGCTCCAAATGATCAACAACAAGAATTTTTAGATAAAGTGTATGGTATTATAGAAAAGGAAAGAATAATGAAAATGATTGTAGCAGGAGATTTTAATTTAATAAGGGCTCCTGAGGACAGTACAAATATATCAGGAGTTGGAATAGGTGCTAAAATGAGAATTTTAGATAAATGGATGAAACAATTAGGTTTGAAGGATGTCTGGAGGGAGCTTAAAGGGTCAGAGAGAGTTTATTTTAAAAATCGATGAATGGTATAAAGAGATGTTGGATCTTGCATTGAATGATAAATTAACATGGGACATAAATAAATATAAGGGTAAAATTAAGGAAAATAGATTTTGGAAAATCTGGCAACCATTTGTGGATTACCTGATCAAATAAGTTTTTGGAAATGGTAAAAATAAATGTAATATCCCACAGACTCCATGATATTGTAAATACACTGGGTGATTATTGTATTACTGTTGAATATTATACTGTTGAATATTATTCAGTTATTGGTTACATGGTATAACTTAATGGGACTTAATAGAATGTGGTTGTAATAATTAACATGGGTCAAGGATTAATTTGAAAATAATAAATTCCATAGAATTAAAAATGGTAATGGAAGGGTGGGGGTAAGATGGAATTGTATTAAAATAATAAGTAGGAGGCTTTTTGTCTTTTCTTAATATAGTACATGTAAGTTTGCATACCAATAGAGATTATAAGGTGATATTTTTGTATGTAGTTTAATTGAATAATTCTCTTTTTTTTAAGTGTGAAAATTTAAAATTTAATAAAAAATATTTTTTAAAAGATACATATATCTAATTTCCATTAGCATCTTCTGGAATAAAAGCATGTTATACATAAATGTGTGTAATGAGAAATCCTGGGCACAATCAGTTTTATAAAAGAAAAGAGACATCAGGCAACAGTGTTCCTGAGCAAGGCATAGATATAGAGGTTGGAGCTTAGCTTTTGGTTTGTCCACCATTTCTGTTCTTAACTTGTGGGGTTTTCAATCAATATTTGTTCTCTCAAGAATAATTATGAGTAGCAGTATAGGGAACAAGGAGACTGAAACACCACTCTTCTCATTATCTCTCCTAAAAATTAATTACCCCTCACTCTCTCACACACACACAAACACACACAGAGATACACTTGTTTTTGCTTAACATAAAAAAAGCTTTAGACTTCATCACCCTTAAGCTAAATCCAATTTATTTATGTATTTATTTATTTTTCAGATTTATATGGCCGCCTTTTTTGCCTCAGCAACTCAAGGTGACTCACAACAATTAGTTAAAACCCATCCTTCATGCTAATTAAAACCAAATACTAAAACTATCTAAAACTTCCATAAAATTTATTTTATTTTATATTTTATTTTATATTCAAATTTATATGCCACCCAATCAGGTAAACCCGACTCTGGGTGGCTCACAACAAGTTAATATCCATAAAACATCCCCGGACCCTATAAAAGGGGGGGGGAACACCTGGGCAGGAAGAATAAAATTTGTGTCAATTGCACAAATTTTACATTTAATCACATTTTCAAAAATCTGACTTTTAGTATGTCAGAGAATATTAATGGACAATGTGAGAGTAAATATATTATATTTATTTTAAAAAAACATATACATCCTGCATATTTTCAAGTGGCTTCCTTTGCCTTAGTAACAACACTGCTCCCTTGTAAATGGATTTCAGTTTCATCATTTGATTCTAATTGGGTTGATTTCCTGACAAGAAGGAATAAGCTGGAATTGGTGCAGGTGTTAATTAACTGCTATCTGTCATATTTGGTTAACCAATATTGTCACATAAGGTTCCAAACTGAAACAGAACTTTCATCAGTCCAACAGTTCCTGGTTTCAGCAAGACCACAAACGCACACCTGAAGATGAATTGTTTTTAGCGCATCCACTTTCTATTGAGTTTTACACTGACCTTAACTTGCAGGGTAAACTCAAAGACATTGACACCATCTGTGGCTGCAAACAAGATATGATCCTGAGGGATTTCTGAACCATTGTGATGATACCTGTGGGAATAGAATTCTGAACTTGTTATATATGGTTGTACTACAGCATCACAAAGTTCCCATAGAATAAAATAACTACCAACTAAATAACTATTTTCTCCCCCTTTATTATAACCCGCCTCGTGTAGGGATTCATTCTCCCTAGAGAGGCGGGGTAGAAGTGCGACTATAATAATAATAATAATAATAATAATAATAATAATAATAATAATAATAATAATAATAATAATAATAATAATAATAATAATAATAATAATAATAATAATAATAATAAGAAGAAGAAGAAGAAGAAGAAGAAGAAGAAGAACCCAAATCTGATACCTGAGGCATCCTTATCTCACTCCTGCCACCGACGCCGAAGCCCACCAAGGCTCTGAGCTTCTTCTCCTGGTCTGGCAAACTGGGAGTGGTGGAGTGCCTACACCGGCCCCTGTGGGGGTATAGAAGGACCTGTGCGGCCACCCCCTTCCTCTGCCTCCTGCCGCCGTCACTGAAGCCTACTGAAGCTCTGAGCTCCTCCTCCCGGTCTGTCAAACCAGGCAGAGTAGAGCACTTGCGCTAGCCCCTGCGGGGGAATAGAAGGACCTGTGCAGCCACCACCGCCTGCTGCTGAAGAGTCCTGACACGTGTGGGGACTGCAGTGATGCAATTTTGTTATGGGACTGTGTTGTTGTGCTGCCTTGTGGTAAATTTTCTGCATATTGTGCTGTTGATTATTTATTTTGTGCTTGTCTGTATTATGCTGCTTGTTAGTTTGTATTTCTTTGAATATTGTAAGATGCTACCTTTTGTAAATGTGTTTTATTGTTGAATTTATATTTTGCATATGTTGTGATTTGTGACTGTATTTTTAGTTGCCTGTGAACCGCCTTGAGTCGCCCATTGGGGTTGAGTAGGCGGTATACAAATAAAAATTACAATTACAATTACACTCTGTCTGATAGTAGGGCTAGTCTGTCTCCCTTGCATTTATATTCCTTATGTTTTCCTACCCATCTTTTAACAGAAAATCCATTAAGGTGAGAAAGACAGAAGAGATATATGGTTAGAAGTCCTACCAGGTGTGTATCTGGAACTATACAGAACCTACTGCAGTAACTTATTTCCCTCTCACCTGACTTTGGACATGTGCAGGTCTTTACAAGTCAGCCAGTCTCCCTGACTCATAGGGATTCCATCCAGTTCAACAGACCCATGGAGAGGTGCCCTTATGAGGTAGAGGTTAATGTTTTCCAGTTTGGTGTCCACATCGGAAATCAAAATGTGGTCCTCTGTAATAGTATACAAGCCTCCTTCCTGTACATTCAGGTTGCTCGTAATCACCTGTGCAGATGGAAACCAAAAACAGTTCCAGTGTCTTCTTGAAAGATATTTCTGTGTGCCCTTTATAGAATTAAATACAATTTAGCACACTGCTGAAGAAATTCCAAGGCTGAAAAAGACAAAGACAATCTGTTTGATTGTCTCTGGGTAAATATCAATCAGTTGTCTAAGTCAGGCTTTAGGAATGCCAGCCTTTGTTCTAAAACACTGAAATGAAATACAGATAAGCTACTGTAATCAAAATATTTTGGGGGAAACATTTTATTTTCCTATCTATTGTGATAGCTGCCACTGTTTGGTTATATTTAAGATTGCTGAGCTTTTAGAACAACCAAGAGGACAAAATTTAGTCTGACGTCCTATACCGAATTCAGTGAAATTTACTTCTGAATAGTTACTGCACTATCTATCTAATTTTTTCATGACACATCTTTTAAAAAATTCTGTGTGCTGTGGGAAACAGCTCTTGAGGTTTATTACAATTTATTTTTTTAAGACTTTTTTTAAACATTACCTCTGGAGCTTGATTATCCACTGGAAGAACGGTAATGTTAAAACAGATTCCATGCAAAGTTCCACCATGTTGATTGCTGACTGAGAAAGTGAAGTGGATATACTGAGGCTCAGGACCGATATCTTGCAAAGGAGGCATGTATGCAACTTTCATGTGGTTTATAGCATGCTACAGGCACAAAATAAGCAATCAATAAAAGAAAGAAAATGTGATAATATGTTTCTGCAACAAATAAAGTAAAATCACTGCATAACTTCAGTTTTGCACCTGTCCTGTATCACCAACATTTTTATTATAGGAACACATCTGAATAGCTGAATATTTAAACAAGGTGGGCAACTATGACTTCAAAATGCTGTAGGACTGCAGTTCCCAGTATTCCTCATCTGGGCTATGATGGCTGAGGTTGATGGGAACTGTGTCTCAAAATCCAGGTAGCATCATGGTTGCCCTTTTATGCTTTAACTCAGCAAAGATCTGATCCATTCCTGCATTCTCACGTTGTAATCTTTGAAAAAGCAAGAAAATGGAATTTTCACATATGCCACATGAACCATCATCATTTTGCTTGTTTGTGTACTAATCATTGATCTAAATCCAGCAGAAACTACTTCTAATGTGCTTGTGCTGGGTTATATTGCACAAGGAGCATGGCAAGCATGTCATCTACATTACTCAAGTAGTATATGTCAAATGGAAATTGCATCAGGTACGACCCTTGTAAAACTTCATAAATATCAGCACAACGGACAAAGTGTGACCCTCAAGATATAGGTGAACTGCAACTTGCATCAGCCCTATATCCCCAGCCTAGTCAACAGAAGTCCAAATGTATATTGTAGCTAGTTGTAGTCGAACAGTATCTGGATGGCTACATTTTGCCACCAGCTGATGTAGAAGATAATGGGGAGGGGATATCTTACTTTTATTTAGGCTGCAAACTTGATAACAAACCTGAGTGAATGATCTCAGTGATTGGGCTGCATGATCCTTGATCAGCTTTGGAATACTGTCTACCAAAAACAATTTCCCAGCATCTGTGTGACTGTATAAAAAGATATATAGGCTAGATTATGTAACAGAATTAGAAACTCATATGCACTTCAGAACTGATTTCCATACCCACAGACTGCATGGAGAATGCAATCATGTGTGCTCTGTTTCTGGTGGCTTTACAGCAGGGGTTCTCAACCTTTTTATGCCATGGGCCGGGCCATGCTCCCTCAGACAGCAGAGCGGGTTGGACAGGTGATTTCCCCCTCGCCAGCCATAAATGCTGCCGCAAAATGTGCCTGCAACTGTCATAAAAGCTACCAGCTTTGGTTCTGGATGGGGCATCTTTCCCCCAGACAGATCTGGTGCGTAACTTGGGGGTCCTCCTAGACTCACGACTACTGCTCGAAGAGCGGGTGGCAGTCGTGGCCAGGAGGGCCTTTGCACAACTTCATGTTATCTACTAATTACGCCCACTCCTGGACCAGGATGCCTTGCTTATGGTCACTCACACTCTGGTCACCTCCAGATTGGATTACTGTAATGCGCTCTACATGGGGCTGCCCTTGATGACCATTTGGAGGCTGCAGCTAGTCCCGAATGCGGCTGTCAGGGTAGTGATGGGTCGTGGATGTTATGCTCATGCATCACCGCTGCTCCGGGAGCTTCACTGGTTACCGGTGTGCCTCCGGGTGCAATTCAAAGTGCTGGTTTTGACCTTTAAAGCCCTACATGGCAGTGGACTGAGATACTTAAGGGACCACATAGCCCCAAGGTATTCCACCCGTCCTACAAGGGCAGACCAGAGAGGCTCAGCGATAGTCCCTCCCTCATGAGATGCGCACATGACTGGGACCAGGAGAGGAGCCTTTTCTATGACTGCCCCAGCCCTGTGGAACCTCTTACCCCCTGAATTGCACCTCCAGACAGAGCTACTCCCCTTTAGGAAGGCCCTCAAGTCTTGGTTGTGCCAGCGGGTGAGGGGCCCGACAGCTGGGATGGCCCAGTCCTGCTGGCTGATATAAACCTGGACTGTTCCTATAACATAACACACCTGTCTGTTTTTATCTTTCCCCTCCCCCCTGCCTCCTCCCCTTTCATATCTTTAAATTTTTTCCTTCTCCCCTCTATTTTCCCATTTTTACCTTTTTATGAGTTTTTAAATTGTGTGTGTTTCTCTCTTAAGGGGTTAGGGATGGTATTGTGGGCGAGGGGGGCGGGTTTAACTGTTTAAAGGAGGAGAATAGTCTCCTGCCAGACTCTCCCCCTCAAAATATCTGTAACCAGAGTCAAAATATGCACACTGCCTCCTGCAAGGTAGTTCCACTAGTCACCAAGACCTCTGATGTGCAATGCACCCTGGAAACATTTTCCTTTGAGGTGTATACATTCTACTCAGACTTACTCGTGTAAAGAAGAAAAGAAAGGGGGAGCAGTTATTGTATAAATAAGCTCCCTGTCCTTCGCTTTGGTGTCTACGAAATTGAGGTGTTTCTTTGTCAGATGGGCAATCTCTGTCTCCTGGACTGTGAGATGCCGGGTCACGCCTGAAGCTTCTTTGGGAAGCTGATCGTCCACAGGAATTATGAGCACTCTTACTACCTTGAGAAAGGATTTAGAAAATAAAACACATGGGATGCTGAAGAAGACCACACAGAAACACACTGCCAAGAATATTGCAGCTTAAAACACAACAACAGCAATTTCTTGCTCTCAAACTGCTAGGTTGGCAAGAGCTGGGACAGAGATGGGAGCTCACTCCGTCGTGCAGGACTTGGGTCTCGAACTACTGACCTGCCGACCTTCTAGTCTAAACCACTAAACCACCGCAGTCCCTTTTCGGTATCTTGTGGCAGAAGGTCATGAGTTGCTCACATGTATATACAGCCCTGCAATGCAGTATGAACATTTGCAACATTTATTATACATTCATGTACTTGTCCCATCTGGTTGTTACAAAAAAGAAGTTGGCATAGTTGCACTTGAAGGTTACTCTGAAATAAATCTAATATGTCAATAGAATTTAGAAGTCAAGCTTTTGATTACAGAAAGATGCTTTTGTGTTCTCCTTCACAACCTTATGATATATTCAATAATGACATACCTGAGTTTCTGAAAAATTGGGAGGTTCATGGCTATCACAGAGAACCAGCTCAATTAAATCTTCAAATATTTCTCCGCCTAAGTGATGGTAGTAAATTATTCCATTAAACAGATCTTTCTGAAGGAACTTAGTGATTGGATAACCTGTTGAATCACAGGTGGGAGAAACCATATTATTATTATTATTATTATTATTATTATTATTATTATTATTATTATTATTATTATTATTATTATTATTATTATTATTATTTAAAATTTGCATGCCACCCACTCGACAACACAACTCCGGGCGGCTCACAGAAACAACAGAGCATCTTAAACACATATACATCTTACAACACTATAAAATACCAAGAATAACAGTAAATAAATCACAGTATAATATAAATCATAAATCACAGCATCATAAAACATAATAAAACATTGCAGAAAAGGAAGAAAAACATTCATTTGAAAATATCCCATAACAACAAAATAACAGTCACCGCACGAATCGCACCACGGCACCACAACCAAAACTATTGTTAGGGCCTTTTACACCAATGGTTCTCAACGAGGGTAGTACCGCCCCCCAGGGTGCGGTGGGAGGATGTTGAGGGGCGGTAAACTTGTTTTGGGCTGTAGGGGGCGGTGGGCATGTTTTGGGCGTTAGGGGGCAATGAGCATGTTTTGGCATTCGAACTAGTTCAGGCTAGCTGTGTTAATTTTTTTTCTTGGTCTTGTTTTAAATCATGGCACGCCAGAAGGAGAAATTGGGAGTGTGTGTGTGCATGACTGTGCAGCTAGGAAATTGCGCAGGCGCAAAGGTTCCAGGTGGGAAGCAGAGCAGCTGCGTGTGGCACTTGGCTGCAGACAGCGGTAAGGGCGGCAGGACTGAGGAAACTGGTGAGGCAAGGGCAGTGACCTTTGCTCCTGAGCACACAGGCACCGGATCAGGCCCTCATTCTTGGCAAAGACACTGGCTTGGGTTAGTCTCTTCTCTTCCTCGTATGTTGCTTTCCATGGGACTTGAGTCAAGTAGTTGAGAAGGATGGGTGGGATCTTGTTCCTGAATCTCTTAATAATGTATGCTCAGAGGTAAGGAAACCTGGCTCAATTTCTGCCCCCTCCCAAAAAAAACAACCCTCCACTTACTGTATTTTAAAAAGCAAACGGGACAAGCCAAAGCAACTCAGCGAGCTGAGCAATCCCGCCCCATTAATTCAAGCATAGGGTTAAACGCACAGGGTATCAATTCCTAGAGGGGAAGAGAGGAGATATTCAGTCCTCCACTGGCCATACCTGTCAAGCGCGGCTCCGGACAATACAGGGCCTGCGCAGAACGGTTCTGCGCAGGTCCATTTTACGCATGCGTAAAAGCTGTGTACGCATGCGTAGAACGGACATGCGCAGAACGATTTTGCGCAGGTCCATTGTATGCATGCATAGAAGGCTTTTATGCATGCGTACAACGGACATGCACAGAACCATTCTGTGCATGTCCATTGTACGCATGCGTAGAAGGCTTTTACGCATGCATACAACGGACCTGCGCAAAACCATTCTGCGCTGGTCAGTTCTACGCATGTGTAGAAGGGTTCTATGCATCCCCTTCTGCACAGAACCCTTCTACGCATGTGTAGAAGGGTTCTACGCATGCATAGAAAAGTTCTACACATGCATAGAAAGGATCTGTGCAGAAGGGATGCGCAGTAACTCCTCCCGCTGCCAAGATCCGGGATAGCGGCAGCTCCGGGCAGGAAAGGACGAAAATTGGCCCCGAAATACGGGAAATCCCGCCAATCCGGGATACTTGACAGGTATGCCACTGGCAAGTGTTCCTCTTTTCTTCCCAGTGTTTCCCAACCTTTGGGTTCTTTTGGGACTTCAATTCCCAGAAGCCTCTGTCAATTCCGCAAAGCACTGATCAGCCAAGGCTCTGACTGAGGCTTCTGGGAATTGATGTCCCCCTGATCCAGAGGGAAAGAGGGTTTAGGACTGTTCCAGAGGGATTTCCAAGGCCAATGGCTGCGTCTCTCCTTTTCAGGGATCTCCTTCGCAAACTCCACCAAGAGTTTACCTAAAAGGAGAGTTTGAAGATAAATTCTCCTGGGGCTGCAGGAGTGTGTGTGTGCGTGTGCATGTGCATGTGCGTGTGCGTGTGTGAGTGAGTGAGTGAGAGAGAGAGGGAGAGAGATATCTTGAGTTGTAAGGAGTTCCACCTCGATCATTAGCAAATGTTCAATGCCAGATTTTTTTTAATCTTCCCACTGTTTACCATTGAAAAGGGGATATTTAATAACAACCAGTGGCCATATACTTCTCTGTAATGCTGATTAATCACTCTATGCCTCTGTATCTGATGTGTATAAGTTCATGCCTTGACGTTTCATGCCTATGTCTGATCTGATGAAGTGGACTTGATCCAGGAAAGCTCACATTAAAACTATAGCAGTTAGTCTTTAAAGTGCTGCAGCGTTTTTGCTTTGTTTTGTTCCTGATACAGTACATCCCTATCCACTTAGGTAAGATAGTTTGATCCGGGGAGGTGTATTGAAGGGAACAGTGGTAGCCCAAGAGATTTTGCTACCAGAGGCAAAGGAGCAAGTGCCCCTGCCTCCCTCCCTTCAAAATGCAGGATCCACCTCAATTGGCACCAGGGCCATAGCCAGGGGGTGGCCAGGCTGGGTTTGGCCCACCCTGAGTTGGCAGTTTGCTCAACCTGGCAAAGCATGGTTTCCCATAGGAATCTATACCTATAAAATGGTGCGTTAACCGTTGGAATGTGACAAAGGATGTTGCACCAGGCCCCACTAGCCCCTTCCGAGCCTCCGTTCACTCGCCCGAACGGGGTTCGCAGGTAACTGTCGGGTTGAAATTTTTGACCTGGGGCCAGGAGCCCCCCAGTCGCAAACAAAAAAAGGGAACTTCAATTCCCAAAGTTCCTTTCACCGTGCCACGCCAGAGCCAATCAGGCTGAGTGGCGGGGCAAAAGAAACGTTCGGAAATGCGCCGCAGCCAATCAAAAAAAAGCCGCAAGAGAAAAAACGCCGCAGAAAGCAAACACACGCAGCCAAAACTACAAGCCCCAGTGTCCTGCGCACCATTAGCACGCAGAACGCTGAGGCGGCCGGGGTGAGAAAAATAAAAGTTTTTTAAAAACGCCCCCCGCCGCTGCCATTCATCCCCACGGGCGAGCCAGCATGGCCCGTGGGGAAAAAAATAAAAACACCCCGCCCCCGTTCGAAGGGCCAGCCGGCGCGTGAAAAACACAAGTAAAAAAAAAAACAAAAACACCCCACAACTGCCCTTCTTCACCACGGGCCAGCAAGTATGGCCCGTGGGGAAAAAAAAGTAAACCCCCGGCCGCCGCTGCCCTTCCGTTCAAAGGGCCAGCCGGCGCGCCAAAAATAAAAGCAACCCCCCCCCGCAACTGCCCTTCTTCCCAACGGGCCAGCCAGTATGGCCCGTGGGGAAAAAAATGAAACCCCCCACCGCCGCTGCCCTTCCTTCCCACGGGCCAGCCAGCATGGCCCGTGGGAAAGAAAGCCTCCCCGCAAATGCCCTTCCTTCCCACGGGCCAGTCCCACGGGCCATGCTGACTGGCCCGTGGGAAAGAAAGCCTCCCCGCAATTGCCCTTCCTTCCCACGGGACAGCCAGCATGGCCCGCGAGAAAGAAAGCCACCCCTCCACTGAAAAAAACACACAAAAACACAAACCAAAAACATTCAAAAACACACAAAAATACAAAAATAACACACAAAAACAAACAAAAATAAACAAGAAAAAACACACAGACACCCCCCCAAAAAAAATCCCACCCCCACCCCCAAAAAACCCCAGAGAACTTACCAAAAGACGTCTTCCTTCTATGAGAACCAGAACTCAAATGAGAAAGAGGAAACTTACCGGAAGCGACACCCAGAGGACAGAAGAGAACAATTGTAAAGAGAAGCACAAAAGCTCACCAAACCCACCCAGAGGCCAAAAGAGAAAAAACATTCAAAAATATTAAAAATAATAACATTAATTCCAAAATTAATCAAATAAGTTATAAAACATTCAAAAATAAACACACTAATCTCAAAAATTACCAAAAAAAGGAAACACTTTTCACTCCAAAAAACCAAAACAAAAAATAAAAATGCGTAAAAATAAACATTTTAAAAAACAAAATTAAATTTTAAACTAAATAATATTAAATTAAATTAAATAAATTAAATTTTTTTTAAAAATTGCATAAACATAAAAAACACGTTCAAAAACCAAATTAAGGAGCCTGGCACTGAGGAAGCCAGCACTCAAAAAAAAAAAAACCCAAAAAAACAAAAAACAACAACACTGGGAGCGCAAGTCCGCCACAGGCGGACGAAGCGCCTCGAAGCCACAAAATCAAAAAACCTTAGACCACCATTTAAAACAGCCCCGCACCATTAGTTCAATAAAAAAAATTAAACCCTTTAGTATCCAACACAATTTTAAAAAGCCCGGCACCGCCGGGCAAAATATGCTAGTACATTATAAAATCACATAATAAAATACAAATACAGTATAAAACCTAATTAAACCGTTTGTGTGAGTGTGTGTGTGTGAATAAAAGCCTAACACTAGTCTGGTGAGTGCCCCTACTCAAATGTCTCCCAGAACAGATGTACTTTAAGTTGTTTTCTGAATGTCAGCAAAGAAGTAATCGGGCACAATAAATAAAGAATAAAAATAAATAATTTTTAAACATAAAAAAGCATTTGCAAAAAAATAAAAATAAAAAAGAGCATTAAAAAATAAACGTATTTACAGCATTTTGAAATAAACGTATTTACATAAAAGTACATTAAGCTTTTTTTTTTGCATTAGTCATTTAAATTTTAATAAAAGGAATGCAATTACAGGAATTTCACAAAGGGGGACGTTGAAAAATTTTCTAGTCCATAGGGGGTGGCAGCTTTAAAAAGGTTGAGAATCACTGTTTTCGACACAATGAAGTTTGGGATACAATTCCAGAAATTCCACCATCAATTTACTTTTGAGAATAAAATACAGATTAAGGTATGTTTTGATTAGGGTCTACATTTGAAGCTGATATAACCTTGAGGTGCCTTTAAATTTAAACAATGGGTTTAAATCACCCTGGGACCGTTTCGTGTTCAGGGAATGAAGAAGTGAACAAGTGAAGTAGTGAAATTCAGCTCTTTATTAGTGGGGTTTGAACACAGTTTGGATGGGGCAAAACTCTGAATTATATACACTATAAACAGTAACAGTAACAATAATACAGCAAGCCCATTGGCTAACAGAATGTGCAAATTTTCGATCCACTTATTTGCATAACCATAGATACATGAGAAAAGATACATTCTGCTCCTGTCAGAAAACACAGTTAACATACATAACATTCTTCCCCCCTAGGTAAAAACAAAATCCGTTAACCATGATGGCGGTCTAGTTTCACTTCTGGGTCGGATGCTTGGCTGAGCCGGCTCAGGGGCTCGTAGGATGGGTGACCCGACTGGAGTGAGGGATTGACTAGATGGGAAGAATTGTAAACCCAAATTAAAGCCCCGTTTGTCAGATGGAGGAGCAGGGGATTGCTCAAAACCAAAATCTAATTCTGTGGATGAATAAGACAACTCAGGGTCCCTCCTGTGTGTACTAAGTGTGGAGGGAGACTCTAAACAAAATTGGTCATCATCAATAAAGGAATCCAAAGTGCTAGTCTGGGACAGTGTAGGGGTACACCTGGCCAGAGTAGGGGAGCATTCCACAAATTCCCCTTGAAATCGGTTCCTAGAAGACACTTCTGGGTCAATGTTGGCTGGCTGCTGACTATTACCTCTGCCCCCTGGGTTTAAATGGGTGGGGGCCAACCCTAGCATTGAGTGTCTGTATTCGTCTTGTGGGTCCAGTACTCTGGGTCTCAATTGGTCCATGTGCCTCCTCCAGATCAGACCAGGGGCTATTTTGATTCTGTAAGAAACAGGACCAGTTTGATCGATCACAAACCCAGGCACCCACGTAGGGCCACCAGCTGCATAATTGCGGCAATGTACAGGGTCTCCGGATGAGAAACCCTTCTGATGTTGGGCTGTTATGTTTGTGCCTTTGTCCTCTACCCTAGAGGGATCCAATCTGTCCAGCAAGGATGACAGTTTCCTTCGCTGGAGCAATTCAGCAGGGGACAGCCTTGAGGCAAGGGGTGTGTGCCTATATGTGAAAAGAAACTGGCATAACTGGAGCTCCAAATCCCCTTCACCCATATGCCGAAGCGCATCTTTAGTTGTGTGCACCTGCCGCTCTACCTGGCCATTGGTGGCTGGGTGGAATGGGGCGGCAGTGATGTGCCTAATTGCATTCCTTTCCATGAAGGATTGGAATTCTGTAGATGTGAATGTGGATGTGTTGTCGGACACCAGCACATCTGGAAGTCCAAATGCTGCAAACAGCCTTCTTAGGTGCATTATCGTGGTGGCTGAAGTGGTATTAGGCACCCTAATCACTTCCAGTCACTTAGAGAATGAGTCCACAACCAACAAAAATAGGGCACCCCTAAATGGACCTGCAAAATCTATGTGCAACCTGGACCATGGGCCCCGAGCAGAATCCCATTCCCGAGAGGGAAAGTGGGATTGCTCTGGGTGAGAGGATTGACAACTGACACAGCCTTTTTGTACCCAAGACATTACTTTAGTCAATGTTACATTCTTGGCCGTAGCCTTGGCTATATCTGAGGGGATGACTGGAGGTGAGTCGAAAGCCTCAATCATAAGGACCTGGTGGTTGCTTTCGATCTCGCAATCGACTTCCCCGACCCCTGGCAGTGGAGAAACTGACAGGGCATCAGCGTGGCTGATGTTCTTGCCGGGCTTGTGCACCAAAGTAAAATCGTATGCATTTAGGAGAATTGCCCAACACAACATCCTTGGGGACAGAATTTGAGGCGTGGGCTTCCCATTCACAAAGATTCCAAGGAGGGGTCATGATGGTAAAAGGTCTTCCGTAAAGGTAATTGTGGAATTTCTTAGTGCCAGCCACAATTGCCAACGCCTCCCTCTCTGTATGAGCGTAATTTTTCTCAGGCTTTGAGAGTAAACGGGAATAGAATGCTATGGGGGCTTCCCTCCTGTCATTTAGTACATGGCATAACACAGCTCCCACCCCCACAGGGGATGTATCACACACAAGTACAACTTCCTTGTTAAGATCAAAATGAGTTAATACAGCATCCAAAGATAGCAGCCTTTTAAGTTCTAGGAACGCTTTCTCCTGGCAGTGGCCCCAATGCCAAACAGTATCTTTCTTAAGAAGCCGATGTAATTGTTTGGCAACTGAGGCTTTGCGATGGAGAAAAGCGTGATAGAAGTTTAACAATCATAGAAATGATTGCAATTCAGCTTTACATTTTGGCCTGGGTGCATTTTGCATGGCTGCCACCTTGGAGTCAGAGGGCATGATACCTTGCGGTGTAATTCGGTACCTCAGGAACTCCACTTCTTGTGCCAAAAACACACATTTGTCTCTTCTGAGACGTAGACCGGCCCTCTCGAAACATGAGAGGACTCGATCGAGCCAGGCCGCCAGTTCGACGGTGTCCTTAGCGGTGATCAGGACATCGTCAA
The DNA here is from genome assembly GCA_035047345.1 of Bradypodion ventrale. NCBI lineage: Eukaryota > Metazoa > Chordata > Lepidosauria > Squamata > Chamaeleonidae > Bradypodion > Bradypodion ventrale. The sequence goes on from JAWDJE010000002.1 coordinate 119,592,039, forward strand.
AATATGGCAGGACACCGGGCAAACCTTTTAAAATACGTTCTACAAGAGATTGAAGTATTCCAGGGGCCGCATTCACCCCGAATTGTAGTCGAGTTACCTTAAATGCCCCCTATATGTTACTATGGTCTGGGCTATGGCAGCAGCAGGAGACAGTCAATTGTTGGTAACCCTGGGCAAGGTCAAGTTTTGCAAAATAATTTCCTCCATGCAAGGAGGCAAGAAGGTGGCTTACCACGGGCACAGGATATGCGTTCGGGCAAATAGCTTTATTGATGGTACACTTGTAGTCAGCGCATATCCTGACCTCCCTGTTACTTTTCAAAGCAGTCACTATTGGTGTCTCCCACTCTGCAGAGTCCACTGGCACTAGGATGCCCTGCCCCACCAGTTTGTCCAGTTCGTCTTCTATCTTCTCCTTTAAAGCAAAGGGTACCCGGCGTGGCTTCATCCAGATGGGCTGGATGGTTGGGTCAAGCTCAAAGTCCACAGGGGGTCCTTTGTATAACCCTAAACCCTTTTTGAACACCTCAGGATGTGCAGCACAAATGTCCCGGATTGGGTCAGTGTCTATTGCGTGAATGCCAGAAAGCCGGATTCCCAGGGGCCTAAACCATTGGGTCCCAATAAGACAGTTAGTGCCCTGCTTAACTACAACCAATGGCAAGGAGGTGTGAATGTTTTTGAATTTGACCAAGAAATTTCCCACCCCCAGGACCAGAATCTGGCAACCTTGCACATCCCAGAGGGAAGATTTAAAAGATTTGAGCTTGGGCCGAGAGGCAGGGGGAATTCTCAAAAACTCCCACTGTGGGATTATGGAAAAGGTAGTACCTGAATCCACCTCCATCTTGAAGCAGACATCCTGCAGGCTCAGGTCTGCGAAGAAATGCTCGCTGATGATGCCCACTTGGCATGGCTCAGGCTCTGGTGACACTTTGGTGGTGGACATTTTGTGGTGATGACTCTTCTTGGACTCAGGTGCTGGAGTTCTTTGCTTTCGCTGTCGGCATACTTTAGCAATGTGCCCTTGTTGCCCGCAGTTGTGTCATTCTGCGGTGCGGAAGGAGCAATTCCTGCGGTCATTCCAGGCTTTGCAGCCATCACAATTGCAAAGGAATTTCTTCTCCTGATTGTCACGGTGCTCTTGGTGCTTTTGTCGGATTGCTTGGACTTCTCCTTCCGCGTCGCTAGACTCCGATGAAGAGGTGGAACCAGGCGATGCCGAGGAGGATGAAGATGAATTTTGTTGAGCTTCCACAGCTGAGTCGGTGGCACTGATGGTGGAGTGGCAATGCCGGAAAAGCTTGATGCCAGACCGTGCGGCCTCAGACACTACCACCTCTTCTAGGACAGCCTTGAAAGTTAGCATCTTCCTGATCATGAGGCAACATTGAGCATCTTCATCCCTCATGCCGGCCAGCAGACGGTCCCAGAGTGCTTCTTCGATGTTGTCCCACTTGCACGGGGTGGCAGCAATGCGCAGAGCAGTGGCATAGTCTGCAATGGTCTCCCCAGGTCGCTGCTCCCTTCTCTGGAAGGCCACCCTGGCCGGGAAGATCAAGACCTCTGGCTGCAGGTGTTTCCTCAGTGCGGACATGATTTCTGCGAGCGGCACCACATCCACGTCCCTTGGGAGAAGGAGGTGGGTTGCCAGCTCAAGCGTTTCAGAACCACACTGAGCGAGGAAACAGGAGCGCTTCTTGTCTTCATTGGTGATCTTCTGCAAGGCCATTGCATGGCAGAATCGGCATTCGTATGTTGCCCATTTCTCTGGACGCGTTGGGTCAAATGGGTCGATGTTGCTGCCATGTGGGGACGCCATCCCACCTTCATCGCCAGTTTCGTGTTCGGGGAATGAAGAAGCAGACAAGTGAAGTAGTGAAACTCAGCTCTTTATTAGTGGGGTTTGAACACAGTTTGGATGGGGCAAAATTCTGACTTATATCTTAACCTATAAAACCAAGCGTTAACCATTGGAACTTCACATAGGTTCCTAAGCCAGGCCCTACTAGCCCACACCTACCATTCGTGCACACACCTGAACTGGGTCTGCAGGTCAACGAAGGTTTGAGAAAAGCGCCAGTGGGGCAAGAGCCCCACAGACATGAAAAAAGGGAAACAACTTCATTTCCCAATGTTCCTTGCGACGCGATGCACCAGAGCCAATCAGGCTGAGAGGCGTGAGCAAAAGGAACGTTCAGAAATGCGCCGCGGCCAATCAAAAAAAACACAGGAAAAAACCACGCACAAGACGAAAACACAAACGCCAAACTACAAGCCCCAGCATTCTGTGCGCCATGAGCACACAGAACACTGAGGAAGCTGGCGAGCGAAAAATAAAAATAAAAAACACACCAGGAGGGCAAGCCACAAAAACAGGGGGGGCAAGGGGGGAAAAGTCACTGCCTCCCCTTGAAAGTGAACCCATTCCCAGGTAAGCAAAGCCATCAGACGGCGCTCCACCCGCTGACTTTACTTACCGCAAAAGGGTTTTGCTTTCAGTAGAGAAGGGATTCCCCTCCCTCCACACACACACACACACACACATTAAAGAGAAGAAAACAAGCGCTTTCTTCTCTTTAAAAACGGAATGTTTGGGAGAGGGTGGAATCGATCCCCTCTCCTGGGCCCCATGAGTCTAGAAGGTTTGGGGGGACAAAAGGGGTCTGTCCCCCCAAACCTTCTAGACCCAGAAGACCAGGGAGAGGGGATTGATTCCACACACACCCCAAACACATCGTTTTTAAAGAGAAGAAACCAAGCGGTTTCTTATCTTTAAAAATGGAGTTTTTTGGGGGGATTCCCCCTCTCCAATGGCTCTGCTGGGTCCGGAAGGGTTGGGGAGACAGACCCCTTTTCTCCCCCCAACCCTCCCAACCCCAGGGGAGCCAGCGGAGAGGGGGATCACAACCCCCACCCACTGATATTAAAGGGGAAACCCTGATCTACTTTCATGACTCCACACAATCAAAGCACCATAAACCACCACCCCAACGCCGCCTGAAGCAGCGCTGGGATTTCCGTGGCCTGGACAGTGAGCCCAGCCTGCGGAAAAGAAACATCCCCCCAAAAAAAACAACAACACCGCAACATAAAAACAAACTTTTTTTAAAAAAATCAATCAATAAATACTTAAATAAATAAAAACACAAAAACAACAATCAAAACCATCCAAAAATACACAAAACCAAACAAAAATAACACCAAAAAAACAATAAAATGTAAACAAAAACAAAAATTAAGAAACACAAACAGCACCCGGCCAAACACCACAAATTCAAAAACAAAAACCAGCCAAATACCACAAAATAAAAAAAAAACAAATAAAGAAAACAAGCCAACTCACACCCACGTCCTCCCTTCACGATGACAGGAAATGAAATGAGGAAAGAAAGAGACTACTTACTGGGAGAAGCGCCACCCAGAGGCCAGTAGAGAAAAAACAGCCAAAGTAAAGGAAATACTCAACAGCCCCACCCAGAGGCCACAATAAAAAAACAGTCAAAAACATAACATTACATCACACATTCACACAAATCACAAATAAATCTCACAATAAACACATCTAAACACAGTTTAAAAACATTAAATGTAAAAAAACATGTACTTTCACATTTTTTAAATTATTACCAAAGGTAAAATTATTTTTTTAAAAAACCACAAACTAAAACATTATTTGGTTAAAAAAAACAATTTGAAAAAATTATATCATCCTTTTCTCTTTTTTTAATCCATAAAAAAAACCAAAAAAGATGAACACATTTTATAACAGCCCGTCCAAATTTTTTTTGGATAAATAAACATTTTAAAAAATTAAATTATAGACTGACCCAGGGGTGGGCAAACTTTTTGACTCGAGGGCCACAATGGGTTCTTAAACTGGACCGGAGGGCCAGAACAAAAGCATGGACGGAGTGTTTGTGTGAACTAATATAAAGAGAACCCTCTGCTCTTTCGGATCTGCGGGCCGGATAGAACAGCCAAACGGGCCGGATCCGGCCCGCAGGCCGTAGTTTGCCCATGGCTGGACTAACCTCTACTTTACAAACATTATTTTAAAAAAACTTCCAACACCACGGGCCGGATAGAACAGCCGAACGGGACGGATCCGACCTGCAGGCCATAGTTTGCCCACAGCTGGACTAACCTCTACTTTACAAACATTATCAAAAAACAACAACCTTCCAACATGATTTAAAACAGCCCGGCAACGCCGGGCAACCTCTGCTAGTACACTATAAACAGTAACAGTAACAATAATACAACAAACCCATTGGCTAACAGAGTGTGCACATTTCCAATCCACTTATTTGCATAAGAATAGATACATGAGAAAAGATACATTTTGCTCCTGTCAGAAAACACAGTTAACATACATAACAGACCATCAGCTCTCGTACCCTCAAAATCTCAGTATTTTTTTAAAAAATTTTGAGAAAAGTATTTAATTCAAAAGCCTTTATGCCTTCAGTGGAGGAACAATTTTGCTATGTTTGAAGGTCACCAAAACCTCTGATCCCACTATAGTTGACTCTTTTGTGCCACTAGACTAGAGTTCAAGAGGTGTTTGTTTGTTTTTGTTTTCATTTTTAAAAAGCACCAATTTTGTGGAGGGAAAATGAAAGTGGTGGTCAGAGGAGGAAGTGTAAATGCAGCTTTCCAACATGAGTGTGTGACTCCCAAGCCTTTGGAGATAGGCCAACCTTGATTTAAATATAGACAATTCAATTTCAGCAAGTATATTTTTGTGTTTGATAACAAGAATTGTAAACTGGTACCCACTGACCCCTACAAAAGAGGAGGAAAGAATCTCAGAGTTAATAAGATTCATGAATAACAGTTATAATAAGAAATGCCAAAGAAGATGAGAAATCTGAAAGCAACACGTAGGCCTAAAGGAAAAGGCTGACTTCAAAATAGTTTTTTTTTAAAAAGTCTTCTCCCTCTAGCACAGGGGTTCTCAACCTTTTCACACCGTGGGCCGGACCACGCCCCCTCAGTCAACTGAGCAGGCCAGACTGGTGGCTCATCCTGCCATAAACACTGCCGTAAAACAGGTGTACAACAGCTGTGGGTGCATTTACGGTGCGTTTTTGGCTATTTTCGCTGCTTCTGTCACTTCCAGTGCTGTCGGGGGGGGGGGGGGGGGGGAGTACATTTATGGCATGCTTTCAGCTGTTTTCGTCGCTTCTGCTGCTTCTGGTGGTGGTGGCAGGAGCTACGGCAGTGGGCCACATGAAATAGTGCTGTGGGCTGGGCTGGCCTACGGGCCGTAGGTTGAGAACTCCTGCTCTAGCATATATCTAATATATTACCAATGAGTTCTGGTCCAGGTTTCTTCATGATTTGTCCTGCCTGGGGCAATCTGGTGATGTTAAAGAGTATGTAGTCATCACTAGAATCCATGTCTGAGGCCTGGAGCATTGAGCCTTGGATCAGAACCATTTGCCCTTCATGTACCTCTATTCCAACATTACGGATGAGAAACGGGGGGCTGTCATCTTTGGGAAGAATGTTGATAAGAAACTTGTGGCGGCTGCTGTGGCGGTTATCAAAAATCCTGAAGACAATATAATCCTTTGTAGAATCACTGTCATCATGGTGGTAACGAACAACACCAGCCTTGAGGTCAGAGACTGTAAATACGAATCCTTTCCCTCCTGTTGGATAGCAAAAAGGCTATAATTCATACTAGGAAAGTACTTCTGAAATTGTACGACTGCTTTGGAAGAAATGGAGGGATGAGGGTTAGAAATTGAGGGATTAGGGACAAGAAATAAAATGGTTAAGCTTGTAAAAGATAGTACTCAGAATGTCTAGAAAAGAATATCTAGAGAACAGCTTTATGTTATTATGTTATACCACCTTCCCAGAAACTACTTCAGCAGAATTCTCATCCACAACCTCAGACTACCTCTCAAAACTAAGGAAGAACTTGGTGCTTGGCCTGGACCACTCACACAATAGATGCTAGGCCTGGAGGGTAAACTCATTAGCAAATGTGTAATGCCACAATGTTTGCTTTACATTCATCTACTAACTGTGCAAGTGGCAAATTTCCCAAACAAGTGGTATAAAAATGTAATAAATAAATAATAATAAGTAACCATTTGCAATTCAAAAGGGTGAAGCTTCACAACTAATCTAAAGAAGAGGTATTACCAGTTGTAAAAACAACAACCATATTGACTCGTATACTTGTAATACTCCGACACAGGCAATCACACATGCCAAAATAATCCAAAATTATTCGTGACCATAATCAATTCAAAATCAATTTCATGTTTGCCAGGATGTTTAAAATTAAACCTTTCCTGGCACCAAAAATAATGCATGTTTAGCTATACACTGTGCAGTTCCCAATCTCTAAATCAATTTTAGCCATGGCAAGTCAGATGTATAAACAGAAGTGTTTCAATGAGTAGATGAGCCCTAGGATACAGAAGACATTGGTTCAAATCCCTGCTTGGCCATGGAAATTTACTGCAGCATGGGCAATGGCAAAATCATTCCTTAAATACCTCTCACACCTGGAAAATCATATGAGGGGTACTGTAAGTCAGATGTCACATGATGTCACATGAGAAACAAAAGGTCCATATTGTGTACTCCGAGCAACAACAACTTTCCAAATTTCTCATATAGCTATAAAAATGAAACAGCCTATACAAAGGCACGGGGGCTTGAGCGGGCTAACTAAGCAGTGATGCCCAGCACTTGTCAATGATGTTAGGCTGAGACTAAGACCCACCAAAGGGTTCTCTGTCAGATCCCTTGGGCAAGGTGAAAGTGGAGGGCACACGTCATGGTCTGCCTAGCCAACAGATGATGTGATATCCAAATGGATTTTTAAAAACATATGCAAATGGACTTGATTTCCCAGGTCCATTTGCATGTATGGAATGTCATCGCAGAGATGTCTACCAATGTGCAGACTCTTCTCTAAATAACTATTCTAAAGTATCCAAAGTAACTAAAACAGCAATAGCTGCGTAGACAGATCATTCAGACTGAGATACCTCTTACAGTGAAGTGCCCGTGGCGTAAACCATCCACAGTGACTAAACGGACTCCACTGATATCATCATTGTCTACAATCTGAAATTGCTTCCATGTTATAGGGCGAGACTGTCCTTCCAGCAGATCAAGACCTTTAAAAGATAAGAACAAGAAAAGGCTATAACATTTTATTGAGAGAGGCAGGCAGAGCTTGTATTATCATTATCACCAGGCCAGAAAAATGCATAGAAATGCCCTCTGGTTCTCTCTAGTGGCTGGTTCTCCTGATGCACCTTGCAAGTATAGTATTTACAAAAACAAGAAACCAAAAGAAAATTAGCTGGTTGGAGAGTTGAGTTCAGTGAGTTAGGTACAGTATCTGGCTATAGAGCCAGAGACTGGGAGTTCAATTCCTTGCTGAGCATCAGAGAAGAGCCAGCCTGTTTTGTGGCCTTGGGTGAACTGCACAGTCCCAGGATGCCTTCACAAGAAGGGAATGGTAAACCACCACCATTTTCTCCACTTAGAAAACTCTGAAAAGGGTCGACATAAGTCAGAACTGATTTGACTACACATGATGATGATGATGATGAGGAGGAGGAGGCAGATCATCATCATCAAAGAAGATTTCTTTTGTCAGTTACAACAGATGAGAGAATAGCCTGAAACTTGTCAAAATATCTCTGAAAAACAGATAAATATAACTTTGCAACAACTAGACACATTACCCCTAAGGCTCCATCCCACATTGTTCTAAGATGTCCACACCCAAGCATATACAACCTACCAATCATAGATACACATGTATGTTATTTTGCTTTTTTTTTTTACAACCTCTAACATATATGAGCATAGGACAAGCTCTTCCTTGTTGCTACTTGCATACATTTTATGAAGGGCTAACTCTCTTCCCAAAGGAGTAAACTACTTCTATGGTAGGGCACAGGTATATTTTTATACAGTAGTACATACCTAATGATATAATTGAAAATGAGAATCAGACATCATACAGCACTTATACTCCTGAAACTGCATTTTAATATGGTTTGGTGTTCTAATCTTTACCTATAAAATGATGGATGGGCCGTGCGTGTTCAGCATGCATGGCCACACCCGTCCCGACTATCCTGTAATGAGCTGGCCACACTTACCTTTGACACTGTGAGCATCGCCGCAAGGGTCCAGAAGTTGGTAGTGGTCAACCCTCCATGAACTCGAACAAAAAAAGCTTCGCTTCCCAGCGTCCTCCGTGCCGTGCCACCCCTCACCCAATCAGGCTGAAGGACACGAGTGCAGAGGAGGTGGGACAGCCTGCACGCGCATTTAAAAAACCAGCTGACATGCAATCCACTTCCCTCCAGGAGATGAAGGCAGAACGGTGCTCCATTCCACCTTCGCCTCATGGAGGGAAGCTATCGCCTTCCATGAGGGACGGGTGCCGAAAGCTTTCGGCCCCCGCCAACTGAGGGAAGCGAACCACTTCCCTCCGAGAGATGAAGGTAGAATGGCACTCCATTCTCTGTCTTTGCCTCCAGGAGGGAAACGATCGCCTTCCACATTTGGCCCTTGCCTGTCGAAGAAGGAGCTTGCTTTCTCTGACAGGTAAGGGCCAAATGCAGTGGGATAGTGAGGAAGAAGGGGAGCCCCTCTTCTCCCCATGGCCCCAGGGATGAAGGCCGGTGCCAGCCTCACCGTGGCTTTGGCAGGGTAGCGGGGAGAGCCCCTCTTCTCCCCATGGCCCTGGGGATGAAGGCTGGTGCCGGCCTCACCGCAGCTTTGGTGGGATTGTGGGGAGGAGGGGGAGCCCCTCTTCTCCCCACGTGGCTTCAGCAAGGTAGCGGGGAGAGCCCCTCTTCTCCCCACAGCCCTGGGGATGAAGGCCGGCGGTGGCCTCGCTGCGACTTCGCCCATGCCTATCAGAGAAATCCACCCCTTCTCCAACAGACAAGGGCCAAATGCAGAGCTCCACACCTCTCTCTCTCTCTCTCTCTCTCTCTCTGTATCCCCAAAAAACAACCCCAACCACCAACACACAAAATATACCTGCCCGGCAAGGCCGAGCAAAAAATACTAGTTTCTTATAAAAACGATACTTGTCTCACTTACTGTTAGCTAAGACTTGTAAGAACCTTTAGAAACAGTATTGTTGCAAAGACACTAAAAGTAAAAGGAATTCTTACCCATGTTCCAAGAGACCCGGGGAGCATTGGTATCTGCTGTTCTAAGAGATATATGAAGAGTAATTGGTGGACTCCTCTCAAAGTACAAATCATGAACTTCAAATTCCACCTGTTGCACAAAAATGGACATACACAATCAGCACCACAATCTAGTTTTGGCAGAGAAAACACAGCTTCTCTATCTTCTTCTTCAAATTAGATAGTATATTTGATTTCTATGTTGATCATCAGGTGATGCCTATGTGTACAAATGGCTATTAGGTTGTTTGAAGTATGTATCTGCAATAAACAGATTTGCAAAACTCTGAGTCATTTTCTTGCTTTATATCTGTCCCATAGGCCAAATTTGTCAGGAATGTTTGCCTCTGCTTTGTTTCTTGCTTTTGCTTTCAATTCAACTATGATTTTAAGCATGTCTTGTTTTGGTGTATGATCAATTTCCACTTCAGTATCAGTAGGATTGAATGATGGTTATGTTGATAGGCTTCCCCGAAAGTTTGACATATATTATTTGATTAAACCTTGTATTATATCCCCTAACTATTTGCTCTATATTATGCTTTAGTATTAGAGCCATTCCATTTCTTCTGAGTTTGTAATTTCCAAAGCAGAACACTTTGTAATTGTTTGACTGATAATATCCCATTCCAGTACACTTTAGTTCACTGATATCAAGCACTGCAGTGGTTATACTTCTTACTTTACAGTTTACACCTTGATTCATACTTCTCACATTCTGCGTTCCAATTGTATATGTTGGACAGCATCAAACTTTCATTTCACTTCTGTGCATGCCAGCCAATAGATGTCCTTTCAGTTTTAATCTAGTTACATCATTAGTAAACAGTGTTATTTGTACTTGTCCTTTGCTTTTCCCTAGAAGCAGATTGAATGCTGCCCAATAGCTGGCTTTGATGTCTCAGCTGTATTCTGCCTTTGTGACCCTACTACACATCCAAGCTTGTAATGAACTCTTGTTTCCTGACAACTTTGCTCTAGCTTCACTGATACACACAAACAGTTTCACCACATTAAGGTGTGCATCGAAGAAGGATTATTGTACTTAAAATTTAATTTGACATGTGTGTTATTTGTTTTAAATTCTACAAGAGGGCGGACTAACTATGTGTTCTATGCTGTCAAGTGGCAAACGATTGACAGCAGCCCTAATAGGGCTTACAAGAGAAGTAAGATATTTAAAAACTAATTTTACCAGTTCTACCCACACACCCATGACTTTCCATGGCTGAGAGAAAATTAAAACCCAGGTGTCTTCTGGGTCCTAATTGATCACTTTATCCACTATAGTAGGGGTCCCCATTCTTTTTTGTACCACAGACTGGTTTCATACTAAACAATTTTTCCACAGACCAGTAAGTAAAGAGTATATATTTCAGTTTTGCTAAAATATCTTTTTAAAAAGATATGTAGGGCTTTAAAGGTAATTACCAGCACCTTGAATTGCACCTTGCCGCCGTGCAAGGGCGTCCCTCCCCGCCCCCTGCCACTGGGCGGAGAGGTTAAAAGGGCTCCCCGTGGCCGGAGGGAGCCAAAGACGCCACCGCCATGCGAGGACATCCCTCCCTGCCCCCTGCCACTGGGCGGAGAGGTTAAAAGGGCTCCCCGTGGCCGGAGGGAACCGAAGATGCCGCCGTTGTGCAAGAATGTCCCTCCCTGCCCCCTGCCACCGGGTGGAGAGGTTAAAAGGGCTCCCCATGTCCAGAGAGAGCCGAAGACAACGACGCCGTGCGAGGACGTCCCTCCCTGCCCCCTGCCACCGGGCGGAGAGGTTAAAAGGGCTCCCCGTGGCCAGAGGGAGTCGAAGACTCTGCCGCCATACAAGGACATCCCTCCCTGCCCCCTGCCACCGGGCGGAGAGGTTAAAAGGGCTCCCCATGGCTGGAGGGAGCCGAAGTCGCCGCCGCCATGCGAGAACATCCCTCTCCGCCCCCTGCCACTGGGCGGAGAGGTTAAAAGGGCTCCACGTGGCCGGAGGGAGCCAAAGATGCCGCCACCATGCGAGGACGTCCCTTCCTGCCCCCTGCCACCGGTCGGAGAGGTTAAAAGGCCTCCCCGTGGCCGGAGGGAGCCAAAGACGCCGCTGCCGTGTGAGGATGTCCCTCCCCGCCCCCTGCCACCGGGTGGAAAGGTTAAAAGGGTTCCCTGTGGCCGGAGGGAGCCGAAGACGCCGCTGCCGTGCGAGGACATCCCTCCCCGCCCCCTGCCACCAGGCAGAGAGGTTAAAAGGGCTCCTCATGGCCGGAGGGAGCCGAAGATGCCACCGCTGTGCGAGGACGTCCGTCCCCGCCCCCTGCCACTGGGCAGGGAGGTTAAAAGGGCTCCCCGTGGCCGGAGGGAGCCAAAGACAACGCGCAAAGACATCCCTTCCTTGGCCCCACCATGGTCGTGGACGTTGAGCTATGGACTCTGTTGTGGACTTGGCTGCTGAGGACATTGCGGTAGTTGTTTTGTTTCTTCCTTATTTTGTAGAATGTATTATTGCTTATTATTACTGAGCTGGGCTCCGATGTAGTTGTTGAGCCCGGCTCTCATTAAGAGTTGTGTAAGGTCGTTGAGCCTTGGGCTCCGACCCTCCCCCCCCCTTTGGATTATTGTTTTTCCTGATGATATCTTGTAAACTGTTATTATAATGTTTTGTATATTTTTATTGTATTTAATTGTTATACTGTGTTTATACTTGATATGTTGTTATTGTACTGTATTGCATAATGAACTGTATTGTGTTGTATTTCCCCTTCCCCTTCCCTTTCCCCCTCCCCTTTCCCCTACCCTTACTTATGTTTTGCTTTGTATCTTTTGGATTGCTCTGTAAACCGCTTTGAGTTGTCAGTAGACAAGTAAAGCGGTATAGAAGCACACTAAATAAATAAATAATAAAATAAATAAATAAAATCTTTTTTTAATCTCTCCCATTTGCCTGCCACAGCTTGAATATGGGCAGTGTGATATCTTACTGCGCACAGGCAGGGGGAGGAGCCCCACGTAGCTCATAAACAAGGAGGGGCCCAGCCACCTGCCAGCCACACCGTTTGACTCAGGCAGTGAGGTATCACACTGCACACAGGTGGGGGGTGGAGCCCCGCTATAGTTAAGCAACATGGAGGAGGAGCCTGGCCACCTGCATATATGTTGTGTCTGAAGCAGTGTTTCTGCTCGTTTGCTGGGCTGACCCAGTGGAGCATGTTGAGGGCAGAAGGCTGCCATCAGGCCTCACAACACCACCCACCCGCACAGCCCAATACCAGTCCATGCCCCCGTAGTTATTCTCCAATACTATAGCACACAGGGAACTGCACAAACTACATTTTCATAAAAAGTTTTCAACAGAAAGAATTCACTCAAAGAAAATCTAATGTTTCTTTGCCACTCATGGACAGGAGAAATTCAGAAAAAAAATTAAACAGACAGGAACAACTGTATTAAATCTTTTCAAGGGTTGGTAGAATGTGTCTCACATTGTATAATAAATTAGCAGACTAGAAAGAATTGGAGCTAGATTTTTGTTTTTTGTTTTTTAAAAGTGTTGCTGCTGTACATATATCCAATAATTAACTAAATTCACCTATTAAAACTCTTTTTCTCCACTTGGAATTGAGATAACTTTACATGGGACAATCTTCAAGGATAGTGCATCACTGTGAAAAGAACACTGGAGAGGATTGTAAGCAATGAGATCCAATCACAAAGCTCTACTATCTTTCCTTATTAAGTCCCTATATCATTGATACTCCTCATATATACTAGTTATTCTCCTGTATCTTTACTGGAATGTCTGCATTCATCCATCTCAACATTTCTCATTCAAAAGGGAAGCAGAGGCTGGAATATTATTTTTCTTAAAGTTACAAGTTAGGTTTAGCCATTTTTTAAAAAAAGGAACAAATTGGCCAAAATCCTCTTACATGGTTTTTAGAACTTAACTAGCAGAGCCCGGGGCCAATTTTTTTACTGTGTTAGGTGTTCACACAACATGCACCCCCGACACACAACATGCACCCCTGACACACACCAAGACACAATGCATCCATACAATATACCACGCACACATGACGCACAACACACACGTCCAACAAAAACCACACCACAGCCACACACATCATATGACACAACACACACACACACAACGCACACACCCTGACACACAACACACACCCGACACACAACACCCCCGACACACAACACACACACACACATCACACATCACACATCACACAACACACACCCACACACAACACACACACAACACACACATTATATACAACCCACACCCACCACAGCCACACACGACACACACCCCACACACAATACACACACAACACAACACAGCCACACACATCACACACAACACAACACACTCGTGCAACACACACCAACCACCCCCCATTACCCTGCTTTGCCGCCGCCGTGCCGTCTCCAGTGCCAGCCCAGCCCAGGGCGTCCTAGTCGGTGTAGGCTGCAGCAGACCGCTCTTCTGGGCTGCATGCGCAGTCCGGATCTTCCAGAACAGCTGTCTGGCACGCGCAGCCTGCCAATGTCTCCCGCATTGCCAGGCAACGGGCTGAAAGAGCGGCAGCCTTTGCCTAGTGACACATGAGACGTTGGTGGGCTGGGCACGCTGGACGGCTGTTCTGGAAGAGCTGGACTGTATGCACAGCCTGCCTGGAAGAGTGGCAGCCATTGCCTGGCAACGCGGGAGACACTGCCGGCAGAACAGCCACGCGTCCCAGCCAGACTGCGGTGTCCGGGGTTACTGCAGCTTCTTCCATGTTGCCTGGCAATGGCTAGTGTTTCCTGGCCTCTCCCACATTGCCAGGTGTGTGGGCGGCTCCCCGGGTTCCCCCCACGTGCTTCCAGCACCAGTTTCCCCCCCCCCCCAAAATGCATGGCCTGTGCCCTCTCTTGTGCGCTGCCAGGCTCCCCCTGCATTGCCTGCCCCTCGCCACATGGGGACTGGCTCAGGCCCCCACCCCACATCGGTGTCTGCTCCCCCGCTCGCTGCCAGGCACAGGGCCCCCCGCATCAGCTGCCGATCTCCACATGTCCCGTGATGCCATGCCCCCCTCGCGCTCTCTGCAGCACTTTGCATGCCCTCCAGGGCCCTCCATGCTCCCTGCAACCTCACATCGCCCCCGACCCGCCAAGGGAAAGGTAGCCCTACCTTCTGTGCCTCGCACCACTGGCGGAGGGTCGCCCCTTGCTGTCTCGAGCACCATGTCCCGCCTTTCAGCACAGGTGCTCCAGCTCTTCTCTGCGGTGCTGGCTCAGCAGGTGAAAGTTTTTCCTGTGCCTTCCTGCACCTGCGCCGCTGCTGTGGTGACACGGAGGCTTTCGGGAAGGCAATGTGTGCGGTCCTGGGGCTTGAGGGCAGTCCTGGGCTTTCGCACATGCGCAGTCCCAGCATTCCTGGACTCGTGCAAATGTGCAGTTGTGGTTCTGGGCACTGCCCCCAAGTGCACAGGGCCCTGTGAGCTGTAGTTCATGCCCCATACTTCTCTTCAGGGGCCGCCAACCCAAAGAACTACAGCTTCCAGGATGTGCAGTTCTGACTTTTGGCTCCAGTCTCTCTGGCGGGGGGGGGTACCCCTTCATGCCCCCTTATTGGTGGCAAGGACCCTGAAGTGCACTGCCACTTCCTCTTGCCAGACACCCCTGAGGATTAATGTAGGCATGTGCACAGTTTCCAGCGCGCTGGGTGCCCGAGTGTCGGCGCGTATGAGTAAGATACGCGACGACATTTTGATTTTATATATTAAAAAAGAAGATTAAGTGCTAGAGGTGCTTCCTCTCTAGGATGTACCACCTCCTTAAGGTTGTCTGCAATGCCTTCTCTCTTCTTCTTCATTGTCTAGGCCAGACATGAAACTGCCAAAATAAAGCCACCTTTTGGTGAGTTTATTCTGCTGCTCCTTTTGACTGACCTAGTGTGAGAAAGATTAGCCAACAACACAAGGTAGTCATTACCAGGGTACTCCTGATTGTGGTTCAAAAATACCACAATCTTTGAGGAGGTTCTTTCTGTGTATAACAGCAAGGCTAATGCCCCCTTTCCTAGAACATGGTGTGTGGTTTGCACAGAGCTTGTAAATAGTCAGACATAAAGAGTGAAGCAATGCTGAAATGTCCATTTCATTTCCATTACCTCATAATTCCTCCTCTCTGTGTGACTGTTATTTGGAGGCTGATAGGCAACAAGCATGTTGTTGAGACTGTCCCACGTGAAGGATGAGATGGGTTTGGTGTGGTCCTCCAGATGTGTGATGTAGCCTTCTTGAGGTGGCCTAGTGATGTTGAAGACCAGTAGAGATTTGGGTGTCTCACCATCTTCAGCATCCAAGAGGGCTGTTGACAAGGGGCTCAAAATGAACTGGTCCACTTCCAGGATAAACAGTGCCATGAAAGCAGCTTGTGGAGCCTGATTAGAAACTGCACCTCTGATATGAACCGGCAGCCAAGCATGCTCAGACTATGGAATAAGAAACAACCAATTAGCATGTTGCAAAACTACCAGCAATTAAAACAAATGGTTTCTCCATAGCTTATGTTTATGGCTAACTCCTTTGCCTGTTGGAATCCTACAGAAAAAGTGCATGCATGGGATGTCTGGATCACCCCTACACAATCTTCACTATCAAGCAAAAGACAGTCCAACAATTCTCTATTCTGGTCTGTAAAATTTGAGAAAGTTTGTCTTTTGGACTAAATCCACCAGACAGTGTGGCCAGCTCTTTCAAAACTCTAGGCCAGTGATGGCCAACCTTGGCACTCCAGGGGTTCTTGGACTTCAATTACCAGAAGTCCAAGTCAGCACTCCTGCTGATCAGGGCTTCTGGGAATTGAAGTTCAAGAACAGCTGGAATGCCAAGGTTCACCATCACTGCTCTATGTATTCAATATCTGTATCTTTAATCTCAGGCAGACAATCAAAACACTATATTAATAGGGTCTTGAATGCACTGGTGCTATATAGAGCTATAGTATATTGACTCTTATGCCTGACAAAGTGGACTTGATCCACGAAAGCTCACATTTAATTACAGGAGTAAGTCTTTAAGGTGCCACAACTTTTTTGTCTTTTTGTTTTGTTTTGTTTATTCTATGATATGCTTGCACAGAGTAACATGGCTACCACTTCAAAAAATTTAAGTATATTTCAGGTATCTACTGTTTTATTTCTCTTTCCTAAATACATCTCATTCAAGATCATTGGCAGTAAAAAACATTTCATGGGAATAATTATAAAAGTGTTCCAGTGGAAGACAATGTTATAACAGATAAAAATTCTAACTATTCAGAATTTCATTTAAAACTATAGAGAACGTCACATTTTGCTTGTTTTTAACACTTCTTCTGAAGTCTTTCCATCTTAGAGTTAACTTTCCCTTCCCGATTGTTTGTATGCTTTTTAGTTTTGTGCTTTTCTTGTAACATTCAGAAAGAAAATTGATGCATCCTGTAGCACTCAGAAGAAAAGTCCTGTGGTGAGACCATCTCTTTTCCATAGGTAATGGAAGAGTGAACGACCATACAAATCTAAAGTCAAAGTTGCCTGCGACCCTGTTTATGTAGTTGTACCTCCTCCATGGATGCACTTACATCTCTCCTGACAATGCTCAAAATCCTATTGCATAGTTCTATCTGCACAGCAGGAATGACATCATTATCAATGACAGATTTCCACTGATTAAAGACTTCCTTTTTCATATTCAGGGTATGCACTTGTTAAAGCACTGATCACATGCAATGACAGAAAACTGCACTGTGACAAGTCAGCAATTGAACTATGTGAATTTTAGAGTGTCTGAACTCCATAACCATAAAAGCTACATGCACACTGCAAAAGAAGTGAAATGATCTCTCTTTAAATTGTAATTGATTAAAAGTAATTCATAAGCAAACTAGTTATCTGTATCTAGTCTCTAATTGCTGGATAATGTGGCAATGCTAATAGTACCTCATCTGTTTGTTAGTTATACTAGTGACTAAAAGCCGAGTGTCAGGGCAGATGATTTTATTTACCTTGTACACAGCCTTACTCCTGCTATCAGTGAGATCCAGCCTGATGGGAATGTAATCAATGTTGGGTGAAGGAGGGTTTAAATGCTGGTATCTCAGGCCCATCAGGAGGAAATCCTCACAGCTTAGGTGGATGTTCTGAATAATCTTCAAACCTGAAATGTAGCCAACAGACAGGGCACTTTTCACTTGTCCTCCAGTCAAGTGAAACAAGAGACGTTATAATGAAATTTCAACAGAAGATGGAAACCAGTCAGAGTAATTTTAAAATAGGGTGCAACCGAAACATCTGTTGAAAGACTATCTCTTCCTTTCCTGTTTCCCCCTACCAAACCTAGCTTTGGGAACATGACTTTCTGATTATGACCCCAAGCAAGAGTCATCTAATCTAAAAACCTCTTCATCCAGCATCGATAGTTACTGTAGGAGAAATTTATGTAGACATTTCTGAGGATACATTGCCAAATTCTTCAGCCTGAGATAGTGACCCAGATTTTTTTTGAGAACAGAGTCTGAATCAACAACCCAAGATTATTCTCAGTGTTACAGAGCTCCCAAAAGGAGAAAGACTGCATTTACCAGTGCCAACATGTCCAGCTTAAAGCAAAACACATTCATACTACTTTTTAAATTCTACACAAGCATACATTTCCATGATTTGTATTTTAATACTGCTAGAATACTGTACTGTTCAGCAAACTGTTTGACAGTAGCAGAAGTAACAACTTAACTTGGCCTGGAAACTGCTTAACGTCTTGCCCCATGCCTCATTCTTTTCCTCTATTTTTTCTAGTTTCCACCCTTACTTTTTCTCATTAGCTTTCTTCTCTATATACCCTGGTTGTGTTCTTTCAGCTCTTCCACTTGTTCATAATTCCTCTGCTATGTCCCAGGGAACTGTTTCTGGGGCTCTGAGCCTTACAGAAAGACGCAGCAGGGGGAGCTTCTCTTAGCTGTTGTGTTTCCATCTTCATTTTGGCTTGTTCAATGCTTTCAAATAAAGAGTTATCCTCTGGTGGCTTCTCGTTCAGAAGGCTGTCCTCTGTAAAGTAGCATAAACTACCACCATATCAAATGCTGATAGTAGAGATTACAATAAATACAAAAAATGAAGTGTGACATACGAGGTGTTGGAAACAAACTATGAGGCTGATCCCCACGAGGTTCTTCTTCGTTGGCTTCTCCAGCAACAAGCTGACCATGTGCTGGTAGGAATGTTTCTGTAGAGATGAGGCTTATAGTACATTCCAAGTTTGTCCTTTGGTCATAGTCCCAAGTAATTATGTTCTTATTAATTACATTAGACAGGCCATGAAATTCAGGGACCTCCAGAACATTGGAGCTAATCCTGACAATATTACAGTCCGGTTCGAGTAACTTGACATGAAGGGTGATTAATTCTGTGAATGTTTCAGTTTCTGTAAATCTGCAAAGCATATGAGAGAAGTATAGTAGCATTTTAGTAGTGTGAAATCTATCTTGTTTAATGACAAGTCTATTAAATTAGAATGGGAAAAATTTATAAGAATATAGCTAAAAAAATAACATAGTGGACAACACAGATGAAATTGCATGTGAATCTAATGACATAGTTTACTGCAATATTTCAATAACTACCAAGATTATTTTTAATTTCTAAATCTCTCCAATGATATAATGATATAACTACAGTACAGTATATTCAATGCAGAAAAGCAGCAACAACAGCAACAACATAAATTACAATGAAACCCTGCATAACAAAGGGCTCTGATAGTGGAAAAACTCGCATAATGAAAGGAAATTTTAAAAAATGGAGCCTTGGATAGCAAAGATTTTCATTATGCGATTTTCCCCATAGGAAATTTTTGTTATGCAGGGGGGAGGGGGAATTATTATGCAAGTTTCCCCATAGGAATTGTATGTTATGCAAAAAAAATTGCATTTAAAAAAAATCACATAGCGAACAACCTCATGGAATTGATTATTTTCGTTATGCGGGGTTTTATTGTATCTGCCTTTCAAATACTAGGTAGTACTCATAGCAGCATAAATCATAAAACATACATAGGAAAAACAGATTTCAAACACAAAAATAATTAAAACAAAACAAAGCTTAAAAAGCAAGCTGATAAAAACATTAAGATCAATAAATCTACAAATAATTAATATAATCACAGCAAAATAAACATTTAAGTGTACACATCCTAAAACTGCAGTTCAGAGGGAGTGCATTTTACAGTCTGGGAGCCACACAGGAAAAGCCTTCTCTCAGGTATATAAAGGGGCCTATAAGGTCTCTTTACCTCTTTGTATTCTCAAAAGAGCTTCTCCTAAATGGAAAGAATAGTTGATTATTACAGTTTCTATTTATCCTTCTTTTGTCGGGCTTAAAATTGTTAACAGCAACTCGTGAACTTTTAAATTAATTTTATTATTGTTGCCATAGTTTTACGTGTTTGTAATGTAGTATCTTTTGTTTCTGTGGTGTTTATTTGTGTTATAGTAATAAAGATATATATATATATATATATATATATATATATATATATATATATATATATATATATATATATATATATATATATATATATATATATATATATATATATATATATATATATATATATATATATATATATATAAGAGCTTCTCCTGAGTTTCTTAACATTAACAGGTTTATAGTAAAATGGAGGGGGCTCTCAGATAGCCACACGCTAAGCCTGGTTTTGAAGCTTACATGCAACACTATGAATTATGTCTAGTAAGCAGCTGACTACCAGTATAGATCTTTACGTGTTTGGGTTTAGGTTATTAATGTGAGGCACCAGTGAGCAGCCTAGGTTCTGCATGTTGCAGGAGATCATAGTCTAGGTTTGCTCCAAACTGAACATGTTGCAGAACTCAAGAGCTAATGTAAGTAAGGCACGGGTGATTGTTATTAAGTTAGGTTGGTTGTAGTTGGTGCACCTTGTAGAGAAGTGTAAATGCACTCCTTATCACTTTTGCCACTTAGAATCCAAGAATAGTTGAGAAAACTCCCAGCCTGGAAACTTGACCTGTCAGAGAGAGGTGCAATCTCAATCCATGGGCACCATTTCCATCAGAACCTTTGCCTTGTCTAGAGTTCATTCAGATCTCATCTAACCCATTATCAAGTTCAAAACGAGTTCAAGGATGCAGATTGCTCCCCCAGTGTTAGGTGGAAACAAGCATTAAAGCTGAATGCATACCCGTCAAGCGTGGCTCCGGAAAATACGGGAAATTACTGTGCATGCGCAATTGCGCATGCTCGGTAACCCATTTGCGCAGGCTCAGTAACATGTTTGTGCATGCGCAGAACCTGTTTTCACATGCGCAGAACCCCTTTGTGCATGTGCGGAACCCCTTTGTGATGGACGTGCATGCGCAGTAACCCCTTTCCCCGCTGTTGAAAATATGGGACGGCAGCGGGAAAAGGGAGAAACAAGCGCTAAAATACGGGAAATCCCCAGGCAATAGACAGGTATGACTGAATGTTATCAGCACATTGATAGCACTTCTCTCAAAAGCTTCACATGACCTGTTTTGGTGGCTTCATGTAGATGTTAAATAATATAGGGAATAATGTAAAGCCTGAAGGGAAACCATATGCCATAGATCCGTGATGGCGAACCTTGGCACTCCAGACGTTCTTGGACTTCAACTCCCAGAAGCCCAAGCACCCTGTGAATCCACACAAATGAGTTTACTGTGATTCATCTGGCCCGCACTGCCCTCATCACTCCCGGAAGCAGAAGTAAAATGCGCCCGTACAGAAGTAAAACCCTAACCTGTATGGGTGCATTTTACTTCTGCTTCCGGGAGCGATGAAGGCAGCATGGATTCACAGGGAGCTTGGGCTTCTGGGAATTGAAGTCCAAGAACATCTGGAGTGCCAAGGTTTGCCATCACAGCCATAGATCATGGGGTTGAACAGTGTTTCTCCATTAAGGCAAGCAGGACACCTTCATAGCTCAAGGTCAGTTTAACCACAGCTACCCCATTTATGCCTGCCTCCTTGCCCAAGTGCAGAGGTCCTCTGAATGTTTATAAGTGTAAGTGCTTGCCAGGGTGTATGCCAGGAGCTTGGTATAATGGTGTGGATCCCTACTTCCTACTGACTCCACCTACCAGTGGTTACTCTGTTTTCCCACAAACCAGTGAGCTACAGTTGCCACTGTTTTAACATAGTAAATTATGTCGGTGTATTAAGCAAGCTTGTACTTCTTCAGATATACTGTGTATTAATGCATTGCCACTGATGCTGCTTACCTGTATAACCTCAGCAGGACTATGTCTTCATCAAGAATTGGGCATCCATTGTGGGTGTACTGTACTTCTTTGGGAAGAAAATGGCAGTCAAATACCTGTAAGAAGTAGACAGACCTTAGTTAAAGAGGGGAGAGTGATAGAAATTGCCTCCTAAATTTAAAAAACATATTACAATGCATACATTGTATAGAATCACTGCCTAGTTTTTTAAAAAGACATTTTAGAAGGCCTCTGTCTCTAAGACTGACAGGAATTAATACTATATTTTATCATATCCATTAGGAGGTTCTATCAAGTATCAAATCTGACCCTCTTTGCACCAGGCTTCCATTTTGTCACAGAGTGTGGTTGTTTCCCTTATGCCAGCTATTTCTATTTTACAGACCGTTGTGCTAACATAAGAGAAATCAGGTGCTTTAGTAACCTCCCTGTCATGAAAATCCATAAGGGTCATTACTATTTTTTAAATTACTTCATATGCATTTAAGTTACACCATCAGGACAAGGGGAACTGCCGTCCGGGGCCCGGGGCTGGCAGGGGCCCAAGCAGCAGTGTGTTAATTTTTTTTCTTTTTCTAAACTTTTTTCCTTTTTTAAAACTTTTTTAAAACTTTTTTTTTACTGGCGGTAGGCAGCGCCACTGTGCATGCCCCGCCAGAGGGCTCTGCCTTGACCTGGCTATCCAGGTTCAAGGCTTCAGGAAGCCTTCAGCCCATGAGGCACCGGTCTAGGCATCAGAGACCCTGTGTCAGGGCCAGAGGCGGCTGTGGAGGAGGAGGAGGCAACTGCCGGGCTCAGGTAGAGCCTCGGTTGTCTTTTGGAGGCCTCCCCCTCCCAGCAATATGGGCAAGTTCAGGCAATGCTTCCCATGCACCTCACCCACCCACCCCAAGCGCGTGAGAAGTTCAGAGGTGAGATAGCACGCCATGATGGTGAACCCCGTGGATGCTCGGGACTCCTCCTCCTTGTCCAGAGGACAACTGAGGCTCTTCCTGAGCCCAACGCGGTGTCCCAGAGCAGCAAGGTGAGAGGTCCTTTCAGTCTTGTTTCTCAGCAAGCGGCAGCTTCTCCTCCTCCTGCCTCTCCACCCCCCCTCCCCAGATGAAGAGGGACGCGCCTGGGCACTCCGCTGCCTGCCACCTCTGAGTAAGTCTGTCTTTTTATTTTGTTTACTTTCGCATGCGTGCGTGCGTGCGTGCGTGCGTGCATGTGTGTGTTTAGAGACGGTCTGGAGTAGGCTAAGGGGTTTTCTTTTTGTTTTGTTTACTTTGCACTCTCTTATTTTGTTTACTTTGCTCTCTCTCTGGGTGTGTGGGGGGGTCTGGAGCAGGCTAAGGCTTTTTTGTTGTTTACTCTGATATGCTTGAAACACATGCTACCATTTAAAAAGTTTTATTCTGTGCAAGCATGTAAGAGAGAAAGCAAAACAAAAAGTCAACGTACTAACTGCTGTATTTTAATGTGAGCTTTTGTGGATCAAGTCCACTGGCTCTTTGGATATAAACAGGGATGAGCACTGAATTCCAGAGTCGGATATGACTGGCTTTCGAGCAAGGGAGACCTTTACCCAATAACAGAAGATCCCTGTTTGGTATTCAGACTTGCTGTGGTTAATAAAGGTAAAGGTTGCCCCTTGCTCGAAAGCTAGTCGTATCCAACTCTAGAGTTCAGTATTCATCCCTGTTTATAGCCAAACTTTATGTTTCAAATAAAATTCCAAAAAGACAGCTTCAGAGTCGCATCTTTGCTGAAGAAGGGGAGTTTTTCCACCGGAGTGCTGATAACAGATTTGCAAAGCTGAAAATAAGGCTGCACTTGTTCATGCACACCCACATAACCTTGAGAGCAAAACCCGCTGGAAAGGGGACATTTGATTTTAAGATAAGAGACTTCTACTGTGAATCCCTGAAGGGAGGTTTGCTTTCGATTTCAGCGGTCTGGGAAACTTCTTAGGCTGGACATTCCACCTTTGAAGGTAAAAGTTACTTTTTTACGCCATATCACTTTCCTAGGGCCGTGCCCTCTCTGTCTGTTTGTGTGGTTGTTTGGGAGTTGGCACATATAAACAAGACTGTTGCTTTGCCACATTAACTGCTGCCACCATTCCACTAGGAAGCGGATAAGCCATCTTCCCAATACCAGCTTAACTGGGGTCAAGGTCCGTGCCAGTGGTAAAACACACAAGCATCGGAACGCCTCAGCCTGGACCACGAAGCAACAGGGGGAAGCATGAAAATTGATCAGCGTGCGCAACCGCAAGGCAACATGGGTGGGTTTTAAAAGCCACCCATATTACGACATCCCTACCATATATTACAAAATCTGTTAACCAGAAGAATCCAGGTTGAACCAGCATACTATTTTCCCCGGCACTAACATTAATCCATGAATTATGTATTTCAATATATCATAACCTTAAACCACCATTGCCCCCCAAAACAAGGGGCACATTATAGGAGAAAGCTACCTGGTTTGAAAAATAAGCAGACATGTTGGGGAACTCAAGTGGACCGCAATGTCCTGAGCATCTCCAAACCTATTGCATCCACTGTGGTGGCTTAGTGGATATGATGCTGAACCCCATAGCCAGAAGGTCAGCCGGTCAGCAGGTTGAGACCCAAGTGCTGCATGACAGAGTGAGTTTCTGTCTCTGTCCCAGCTCTTGCCAACTTAGCAGTTCGAAAGCAAGAAATTGTAAGTAGATAAAGTGGGACCACTTTGGTAGAAATTTAAACAGCATTCCATGCACTCCGTGTCTAGTCATGCCTGCCACATGTCCACAGAAATGACTGCAAACACAGACAGCGCTGGCTTTTTGGCTATAAATGGAGATGAGAACTGAACCCTAGAGTAGGATACAACTGGACTTTGAGCAAGGGGGACCTTAGGCATAGGTAAAGGGCACCCTTGTTCGAAAGCCAGTCATATTTGACTCTAGCATTCAATGCTCATCTATGTTTATAGCTGAAGAGCCAGTGCTGTCTGCATTTGCAGACGTTTCCATGGTCATGTGGCAGGCATGACTAGGCACCAGAGTGCACAGAATGCTGTTTACCTTCCCACTGAAGTGGGCCCTATTTATCTACTTGCAATTTCTTGCTTTCAAACTGCTAAGTCGGCCTTACTCATCTGCAAAATGTCCATTTGCCTCGCTTAGACTTTAGTCAAAGTGGCTATTGGTTCTTCACAGTCTTCTATACCTCTGTATGATACAGAATTCTTGTCTCTCATGCATCAGAGTGAGACATTTCAGTCCTTTCATTTTAACTGTTTGTTACAGAATCTACACAGAAACTTGACTTACAATATGGACATCCTGTTGCATCGTCACAATTGCAGTTGCAGATAATTTTCAGAGGTTTTCCACCTACTTTGCACAAGCTGTGTTTTATTCTGTCTCAACAAACAAAAACTTGATCACTCCATTAATGGCTATTTACCACTGTAGGTTTTTTTTTTTTTTTTTGCTGTGCAAATCTTCTATGCAGCATGATGTCAGTCTTCTTCTTCCATGTCTAAGTCAGACGCGAAACTGCCAAAATGAAGGCACCCTTTGGTAAGTTCATTCTGCAGTTCCTTTCTCCTGACCTAGTGTGAGAAAGATTAGCCAGCAACACAAGGTTCACGTTACCAGGATACACCCAATTGTGGTTCAAAAATACCACAGTCTTTGAGGAGGCTCTTTCTGTGCACCCCAGTAAACTTAGCTGAAGAATTCAGAATCTTCCAATGCAATAAGCTCTCTCCTTTTTGGTATAGGCTATATGATCTGTTAGACAATAATGGTAATAATATTTGTATTTTTCTCTTTAAGATATTACTACTTCCTCTTCTTAATTGCCAAGAAGGGAGACAGCTTCCTCAACAGAATTCTTACCATAGACAGACAGTGATTATAAAGTAGACACAATCTGTTATTTTAAAGGAAACATCTGTTTTATGCTTCCTAATATGTTTTCTCTTCATATGAAGAGACATCCATAATTGTCTATAAATTTAACAAGTAAAAAAGGAGAGCTAAATCTTTCCTTAATTGATGCCTGCCTTTGCTTTTATTTCCACTTCAGCTACTTTTCAATTACAATTTGTAATTAAGTTGTCACACATTCCTAGCACATTATTCATTTTAACAAAAGCAAATAGATGATAGGAAAGGCTCTTGCATAATGCAATGTTTGTTACTTAAAACAATAATCTCTAGTAAAACAAGAACAGATGCTGATTATTTTTGCTCCAGAATTGCTCTCCTTGGATCCTCCAGATGTGATGCTTTATAGCTCCCATCCGCCAGCACTGGCTAGGGACCATGAGACCAGAAGTCCAGTATTACTGGAGTGTGTCACATTTGAAAATGTTTCCATTGAGGTGGCCATATTTCAGTGTATATATAGCAAAAATAAAAGCAAGAGAAGTGGTGGCATCTCAAACACTAATGGAGAGCTTTCATGGATCACAATCTGCTTCTTCAAACATATGGAGAATAACAATCACATGCTCCCTTCTATACCCACTCAAACACATTGCCCTTCTTCTCTTGGAGTAGGTGAGCCTAAGAAAGGGTCAGTTGCAATGATGACCATAAAAGTTCATTATAAACATTCCAGGAGAACACACCAGGAAATAACAGAACTAGCTGGCCTATCTGAAGCTCACACCTTGGTGGAAAGATATGTATAACATAACATCACTTCCAAGTACAGCATCAAAGAACAGCAAGATGGATAGTTGTCAGCCAGCATTCCTCCTAAGAGGCAAGCTTGGCTTTGGGACAATTACCTCCCACCTCCTTCTGAGTGAGACAACGCCATGTCGTGAAAATCCATGGAGACGTTGTTTTTTCATTCCAGTTACTTTATATTCATGTAGGTAACACTGTAGTAGAGTCATATTCTCTCTAGTTTGAGTAGTCTAACTCTCAGAAGAGAGCTGCTGTAACACCGTTTTTGGATTCCAAAGCCTACGCACACTCCACACATTAGCAAGTCATTAAGGACACAAAGCCTGCCAGTTTAGCAAGGTCACTCTTGGATGCCAATCAAACAAAAGGCCATCTTTGAGAAGGGAACATCCAGATAAGAACACCTGTGAAGTTTAACGAGCAGGGTGATAGTCAAAACAATTAACTATCAAAGCATCCCTCACATTCTTAAGGGGAGTGGGGGACCCCTAAAACAGTATAAAAGATCTATGATTTTAGAGACCTTTGATCCGATGCAGCAAAAGCCCTGTTCAATTTATTTCAACTATGCCTTGATTGCTTTAATCTTAACTAGACAGGGGCGACCCAGCCCGTCCATATACCTGCTTTTATTACGCTGTTAGTTTTTTTATTCTATGCTTTTATCCAGTACGAGATTCAGTGTAGTTTGAAAGGATTTTTAGAAGAATTATTTCATAATCTTTGTTTGTTTATTATGCTACAATAAATACTGCTAGATTGAACTTTGTGAGCAGCCTTTTTTACTCCAGAAGAAAGGGAGTGTATAGTGTGGAATAGACAAGGAGTTAAGGAAGCAAGAAGGGCTCCTTTTCTCAGGCCACAATCCGTGGGGGAGCAACCAGAGTTTGCAAGGGAAGATTGGGGGGGAAGTTTTGATTCCTTGGCTTGGGAGTGGATTTTGCTCAGCCAGTTCCTCTTTGAAGGTAAATCCCCGTATCGCCCCATGGACCTTTCCCAGGCCAGTCCGGTCTTCACTAGTTTGCAGGAGGAGGGAGATGGCATGATAATGGGACATTCTCCAATTTGCCATCATAAATGCTACCAGACACCTGCGACATCGCAGATCGCCATTTTAAAGCTTATGAGCCAGTTTTTACTTGACAGAGGTGTACGCCATAGGCCAGCCATCCCAAGCAGCTGGAATACCTCAATCTTAGCCACACAAGCCAGCTTCGTGGTCAGAGAGCCGTGAAAAGAAAAATAGAGGGACCCTTTAGGCACGCTGCCACCCCCCTTCATGACAAGCCAATTCATTAATTCTTTATCTTCATTATATACATTAAGGGACCGTTCAGTTTAACAGCTTGATACAAGAGCTATGTATACAGGCAAACATCCATTTGGCTTCTTCCTTTCACAAACAGGAATCTGTTGCCCTAGTTGCATGTCTCTGAGCAAGAAAGCCAACTGGCCCCTGAAGTTACAGATAAGTCTCAGACTACCCCTTTCCTTTTGGCTGTCAAATGAATTGCCAGTTGAAAGCATTAACTGTCCCCTTTGTTCATGGTATACTCTGGCTTTTAAGTTCACATCTGGCCAAGCCAGCTGTTCCCAGTCATATATGCAGAAGCCTCCAGAGCTTCTAAAAGAAATTTTCTATGTTATGTGCCCTCAATTTTCCAGGTTGTAGAACATACTTCCCTCAGACCTACAAACAGTTTCCTCTCTACTACTTTTAGGAAAGTTATGAAGAAGTATCTTTTAAACAGGCTTAATTTACTGTGAAATTTATAACTGTGGATAGATTTATTTAATGGGTTCTATTATCTGGTTTGTTTTCTCAATTGTAATGGTTCCATGTTTAAATCTGCTTATATTATGTTTTATCACTGCAACCTGCCTTGATCCCTGTCCAAGGACTAGATGGCTCATTGAGTTAGGTCTCTGGCCTCCACTGTGCCTCCCTAAGAGTGAACCCGGCATGTGTAGCCTTGGGTGAGTTGTATAGTCCCAGAATGTATCAAGAAGAAGGGCCTTTTAAATCACTTCCAAGTACTCTATCCCTAGGAAAGCCTCAAAAATGTAACATAGGTCAGAACTGACTTGACAGCACACAATTAATACATAATAGTGAAAAAGTAGAATATAAATTTAACAAAGAAACACTATTGCAGGCGCACCCCCCAATAAAGGACTCAGACACTGATGAAAGTGGATAACGGCACTGGGCCACATTTATTGATTCATGCCCTAGTCCGAATTATAAATTTCTATTGGTATTCAACCAATTATAATTCTTAAGGCAAGCAGGCCGAAGTATCACTGGTAAGGTTCCACCCAAAATTGCCAACGGCAATTGGTTACAATGTATCCATTTGTATCAATTTGTTTGTTGACAACAAACAAATTGTTGACCGTAGTCAATAATCTAACTACTGACCCCACCCTCTGACGCGTATCCGTAAAATAACGGGGTGATGCATGCTGCCCAGCTCGTGCCATCACCCCATTGCCTGGTTCATCGTTGACCGGACAACGTTAACCAACTTGTGCCTGTCTAGTGTTGTCCAGTCAATTGCGAACCTGCCGGATACCTGTGGGTCATAAATGTTTACCTTACCAGTGCTACCCGCCACACGGGGAGGCTTCAATAAAGGCTCACCGCCCCCCCCCCCCAGACCGTCAGCTCGGTCAACAGGCCTGCTCGCCAATCTCCCAACAAGAGGTCCATACCTCCCGGCGACAGATGGATCCCATCCCCTGTGTAAAGCTCAAAATTTTGGAGACTGATGGTGGGTTGTCGTATGACGCGCCCCCAACCCTTGTCCATAAAGAACCGGGCAATAGCCCTGTTCACCGAGCACCGAGCCCGATCAAGGGCCTGGAGGTTAAACCCTCCCCTGTAAGCGTGCCGTGGTATCATGTCCGACCAAAGTAGGGTTGTGGCGGGCCACACATAATGCAAGTAGGCCAGGTCACCGCAAATCGCATGCTTCAGCGATAGGCCCGTGACCTGTCCCAAATCATTACCCCCGAGGTGTATAATCAGGACATCAGGCGGGTCAGCATCCCTGATGGAGAAAAGGAATGGCAACAGTTCCCGCCATAACATTCCGCGCTTACCGTACCACCTGAGACTTGCGGATGCACCCAGTCGGGGTCCCCACTCTGTCGCCGCAGCAAACTGCGCTGCCCTGTGCACATAGCTGTGGCCCACCAGCCATACTGTCACCGGTGTAAGACGACACCCAGGGTCTGTCAAGGAAAAAAGGAAACAGGGCAGTGACTTAACTGGTACTCACTGTTGAAGAGGGCGAACATACAACTGAAAACATCGTGATCCCCACCGTCCCATGTTGCATATTTCAGCCCCAGAGTACCCAAACGCCGCTGCGGTGGAAGCCGCCCCTATCCTAAATGAATGGGTGCCGTAACGAGCCCCAGGGAGGCCCACACTGGCTAGTGCCTTACCGGTCACCTTCCAAAATTGAAATTTAGTAAGGGGAGACCCATCTTGGTGACAGAAAAATGGGCCAGGGTGCATACCACGTAGTGCAAGGAACTCCTGTAGGGCACCAACCGGACAGATGTCTGCCATGGAACATCGTAGCAGTCTTACACCACTGCCTACACCGTGCTGATCAACCTTAGAGGAGCGTATCCTCAGCTGAGCCCAATCATTGGAAACATAGACATCTTCGAGTTCCAGTGCCCAACGACTCGCATCCGCCTTAGACAGTAGCACCAGCTCACTGATGCGGAGCGCCCCAAAAAAGGCCACCGTAGTAGCCGCGTGAAACAGGGTTGCCCCATACCTGTCGAAACACAGGTCATGCCAACCCCATGCAAGATGGGTAAGTACCCCTGGAGAAATAGGGTGGCGGTCGTCCGGGTTGCGCCCACATTCCCGCGCCCACCCTTCCAAAACATGTCGTATGCGAAAATCATTTGTGCTGTCAGCAAAACCACCCACCTTGGCCATGAATGCCAGCGCTGACAGCCTGGATGCTATGGTGCGGGGGGCTAAGTAAACCATAAATTGGAGGATGTGAGCCACTGGGATGGGCCAACTTTCAGGCCGCCGTGATTGGGCACAAAAGGCCCTGAATGAACTGAATGCATGGTTATACGCCTTACGCGTGCGGGGGGCGAGCGACATGCTGATCGCCCGGTTCACCTCTCCTTGCCAAGCGTCCATATCTCGTCCGGGAGCGGCGAGGGAAATTCCTCTGCATCCGGGGCCAAGACACGGAACCGGGGGATCTGCAGGCGGGACAAAGCGTCAGCAATATCATTATTAATACCTGGAACATGTCTGGCCCTAAAGAGCACATTGAGGCGTAGGCTGCGCAACACAAACTGGCGAACCAGTTCCATAACCCTGGGAGATTTTGACGTCTGTGAATTGACAATGTGGACAACTGCCGCATTGTCACACCAGAAATGGACAACCGAATTTGCACACTCCTCGCCCCATAGCATCAAAGCTCCCAGAATGGGGAAAAATTCCAGATACGTGAGATCGCGCAAGCGATCCATGCCCCACCAGGCTGGCGGCCATCTGCCATAGGCCCACTTCCCTTCGAAGTAAATCCCATAACCCAGGGACCCTGATGCATCCGACTGAACCTGAAAACGAGGGGAAACCAAAAGGTCGGACCTCCAAAAGGACACCCCGTTGAATTCCCTCAGGAACTGAAGCCAGATGAGCATATCAGCACTCATGCCCTTGTTCAGTCGGACCCTGTGGTGGGGCCTGGCCAAGCCAGTCATGGCGTCGCACAAGCGTCGAGCAAATGCTCTGCCAGGTGCGACGACCCTGCAAGCGAAATTGAGGTGACCATGTAACACCTGGAGCTCCCGAAGGGACACCTTGCGTTTTGCCAGCAAGTCCAAAATGAGTGCAACGATCCGGGAAACCTTATCAACAGGTAACCTGGATGCTTGCACAACCGTGTCAATCTCAACCCCCAGGAATGTGAGCTTGGTTGAAGGGCCCTCGGTCTTTTTGGGCGCTAAAGGGACACCGAGTTCCTTCATTAGCGTCTGAAATGTATTTAGGAGACGCGTGCACGTGTCCCAGCCCCGTTCACCCCCGAATAAGAAATCGTCGAGGTAGTGGGCTACAGACCGGGACCCTGACCTGCGAACAAAGGCCCATTGCAGGAAGGTGTTAAAGCGCTCAAATGCTGAGCATGAAATGGAGCAGCCAAAAGGCATGGCTTTATCAAAATAAAATTCACCCCAGAACTTGAAACCCAGCAGCTCAAAGTCGCCCAGGTGCACTGGCAGAAGACGGAACGCTGACTTAATGTCGCACTTAGCCAGTAGTGCACCCGGGCCACATGAGCGCACCATGCACAGGGCCTGGTCAAAAGATGTATACCTGACCGAACAAAGGTCGTCAGGGATAGCATCATTGACCGAACGGCCGGCCGGGTAAGACAAGTGGTGTATCAAACGGAACTCCCCCGGTGACTTCTTGGGCACTAACCCCAACGAGGAAACCTTGAGATTGGGAAATGGTGGGACAGGGAAAGGGCCAGCGACCCTGCCAGCAGCAACTTCCTTAGCAATGCTCATGGCAGCCACCTCCTCCCTTCCCCTGAGTGATAACAGGTTGGGTGCATCTTGAGGGGACCTGACCCCTGTGAAAGGAATGTGAAACCCCTGCTGGAAACCCTCAAGCAGGTAAGCTGTGTCTGCCCTCCTCGGGTACATCATGAGCCAACGCTCCAACATGTCCACATTAATTGGGGAGGGGGCCTTTTGCTTGACCAGCTCCCTCTGCGGCAGTTCTGCCTGCTCCCTGACCACCTCTACCTCTGCCCCGCAGTCCGCCTGCCCTAGGACACGCGGAGGCGGCATGGGGGCCAGCACAAGAGGGACACTCGTGCCTGTATCGGCACTGCTTCCTGTTGCACGCACCATTGGCCGAGAAGCTCCAACACAGCAGGCGGGCTGGAACCCCCTGCCCCGCCACCTGGCGGGGTGCCTGGGCTGGAGCAGCTCGCTGGACCGCATGTCCACAATGGTACCTCTCCCCTGGCGCCGGGCGCGTGGGGGTCATGTACAGAAGCCACAGCTTCTGGCAGGGCTCATCCCACCTCATCTCTGGGTGTAGGGGCACTCTCATACGGAATTCCTCGTCGTAAGCCAACCACGACGGGCCAGGGAAATCAACCATCACCCGGTATATGTTGTCCAAATACTGGACCATCGGAATTGCCAGGTCAGGCCGGGCCCTGAGGTACACCGCCATGTATATAAGGTACGCGGGTAACCAGTTGGCCCACGTGCGTGGCGGCTTACGTCGACGAGACTGCTCCTTGTCCTTCTCGTCCTGCCCCTCCCTCTCCTCTTTGGTGGGTTCTCTATTCAAGAGGGAGAAAGTTCCCTGGAGGACAGTGTACCCCGCCCCAAGAGGGCCTTGGAGTGTTGGAGACGTTCCCTGATGGGCTGGCGGCGGCTGACCCGCCGTCCCAGCCAGGCGAGGCCACGGCCACTGTAAACCTCCCCCCGTTGTGGGTTGTGGTGTGGGTGCACTAGCTTGGACCATATACTCACAAGTTGCACCCCCATGGGCTGCCCCCACCGGGGGTTCCGGCCCACTGCGGGCGTCGGAGCTCGCGACCGCAACCGAGCTCGTAGATGGGGCCTGACCACTACCCGCTGGCGGCATCTGCTGCGTGGGGAGCTGCGAGGCCGCGGCTGGCGCCGACCTACTTGCCTCAGGCAGCTCAACCCTTTCGGCCGCCTGCCGAGGACCGGCAGGTGCTGAGTTGACCTGTAAACCAAAAGGTGCCCCGGATGGATTAACTACCCCTAAAGATGCCTCGAGGGCCGCTACTCGGGCCAGTAGGGCATCAACGTTTACATAGCCCCCAACGCTGATGGGGGGGCAAAGGGCCGGCCGGCCCACCGGTCACTGGCGCCGGGCCAGGTCTCTGGACCCCGGGGCCCGCATATGGCCATGCCCCAGCCACCGGCCCCAGAGGGGCCGGGGGCATGCCCTGCCAGGGAAGGGAACCCAGCCAACCCCCTTGGTTAAAGCCCACCGCTGGAAGCTGCATGCCAAGGCCCGAAGGCCCAGCCTGGCTATGCGCCAGGCCCGGGCCGGTGGCCGCTAATTGCGGGCCGGGGGCCGCATCCCCTGCAGGGCCGGTCTGAGGCTGCCCAGCCTCAGGCCAGGGAGCAATCGACCCCATCCCGCCGGTCCCGGTGGGCGCCCCCGGAAAGGGGGCCTGCTGAGGGGGCGCAGTCGCGGTCCTCTGACCCGGCTGGTGCCTCCTGGAAGTGCAAACCGCGTTCGCCATCGCCTTCTTTTTGGAAGGCATTGCCGCAAATCGTTGGGAAGCCGAAGAAAGAAGCGAAGAAGAAACCGCTGCCCAAAAAAGGCTTCCTAGCTAAAGGGGAGAGCGATGGAGCGATTGGGGAAAAACTTCTCCTCTCCGTCGCTTCGCAAAATGGCAGCGCGGCTGCCTCGTGGCCACCCCTTTTAAAGGGTGCTGGCCACGCCCCCTAACTACCCGGATGTCCAAGTCCGGTGGGGGGGGGCCCGCAAAGAGCGCGGCGGCCATTTTGGCGCCGCGCTTGCATTCTATGTATTCATGTGAAGGAAAGGAAAGGGGAAAATACAAACTTTTAATGGTAAAAATAATTTCCTTCAAAATATGATTTTTGCTTCCTAAAATATTTATTTATTTATTTATTTATTTATTTATTTTTACACATTTATATCCCGCCCTCCTGGTGGGTACACCACTCAGGCGGCTAACAACAAAAAGGGAAAGGGAAGAGGGAGAAAATACAATAAATAAAAATTACAATATAAAACAGTTCAACAACAATAGCTAAAACAAGACCTAACAACCCCTGCTAAAACCAGCATTAAAACACAAACAAACAAACAAATCATCATTAAAAAAACAACCCTCCCCCCACCTTACCCATGTTAAAACAGAATAACCAAGCTAGGAGCAGCCCCTCACATAGGCTAAATTAGGCAAAGGGCTCCCCGTGGCCAGAGGGAGCCGAAGACGCCACACGATGACGTTCCTGTCCGTGGCCCCACCATGGTTGTGGACTTGGCTGCTGAGGACATTGTGGTATTTGTCTTGTCTCTTTTGTATTTTGTAGAGTGTATTATGGTATTATTGCTCATCACTAAGCTGAGCTCTTCTTGACCTCTCAGCGGCCTTCGATACCGTCGACCACGGTATCCTGCTGGAACGGCTCGAAGGACTGGGGATCCAGGGCACTGTGTTGTCCTGGTTTTCCTCTTTTCTGGAGGGCCGTACCCAGTCGGTGTGGTTAGAGAGTGAGAGGTCCAGCCCTAGGCCCCTCAAGTATGGGGTGCCTCAGGGCTCTGTGCTCTCTCCTCTCTTATTTAACATCTACATGAAGCCACTGGGTGAGATCATTCGTTCCCACGGGGTGCAGTACCATCAGTACGCGGATGATACTCAGCTGTACATCTCGGCCCGTGGGGACCCCAGTGATGCTGTTGAAATCCTATCCGGATGCCTGGAGGCCGTTGGGGTCTGGATGGGGGCCAATGGGCTTCGGCTGAATCCCAGCAAGACAGAGTGGCTGTGGATAAGGGGCCCCATGTTATCCAAGGAGTTACCATCTTTGGTACTGGATGGGGCTGTTTTGCCCCAGACAGACCCAGTGCGCAACTTGGGGGTCCTTCTGGACTCACGGCTGCTGGTAGAAGAACAAGTGGCGGCTGTGGCCAGGAGGGCTTTTGCCCAACTTCGGGTGATTCGCCAACTGCGCACACTCCTGGACCGGGGCTCCTTGCTTATGGTCACTCATGCTCTGGTTACTTCCCGACTAGATTATTGTAATGCGCTCTACATGGGGCTGCCCTTGACGACCATTCGGAGGCTGCAGCTGGTCCAGAATGCGGCGGCCCGGGTGGTGATGGGGTGTGGGCGATATGCCCACGCCTCACCGCTGCTTCGGGAACTGCACTGGTTACCAGTTTGTCTCCGGGTGCAATTTAAGGTGCTGGTTTTGACCTTTAAAGCCCTATATGGCAGGGGGCCAGGATACCTTAGAGACCGCATCGTCCCAAGAGTGACTGCCCGTCCAACCAGAGCGGACCGGAGGGGCTCTCTAATGGTGCCGTCCACTAGGGGTGCACATCTGTCTAGCACCCGTAGGAAGGCCTTCTCCGTGTCCGCACCAACCCTATGGAACCCTATGGAACCTCCTGCCAATAGATATAAGACTTCAAAGTGAACTGCTGCCCTTCAGGAAAGGAGTAAAGACCTGGCTGGCAGGGCAGGTGTGGGGCCTGAACGGGACTATGGTTCCCGCCGGCTGGCTTTTATAAAAATAAGAACTTTCTCTTCTTCCCTTTTGTTTAGTAGGTGGGATGGGTGGGTGGGATATGGGTTTTTAAATGGGGTGGATGTGGGTTTTTTATAAGGTTTTTATAATGTTTTTATGTATTTTTAGAATTGTTGTAATGCCGCCCTGAGTCGGGTTCTGCCTGAGTGGGCGGCATATACAAATATGACTATAAATAAATAAATAAAATAAATAAAATTGTTGAGCCCGGCTCGCATTAAGAGTTGTGTAAGGTCATTGAGCCTTGGGCTCCGACCCTCCCCCCCCTTTGGATTATTATTTTTTCCTGATTATATCTTGTAACATTGTAAACTGTTATTATGTTTTGTATATGTTTATTTTTTATTTAATTGTTTATATTGTGTTTATGCTTGATATGTTGTTATTGTCCTGTATTGCATAATGAACTGTATTGTGTCGTATTTCCCCTTTCCCCCTCCCCTTTCCCTTTCCCCTACTTATGTTTAGTAGCTGAGGGATCGTGTAACCGTTTTGTTATGTTAGAACTTAAATGTTATTGCATATTTTATTGTTTCACTGCTGTATTGTAACATTATATCATTTGTAATTTTGTATATTGTATTTGATTTAACTGTTGTAAGCCGCCCTGAGTCGGCCCTGGTCGAGTAGGGCCGGGTATAAATCGAATAAATGAAATGAATGAAAAATGAATGAATGAATAAAATGACTAGTAGAGTCAAGCGTGCCCCAAACCTGCTGAAAGAGCCATGTGTTCAGCATCTTTCTAAAGGGGAGTAGTTCCATCTGGAGATGCAACTCAGGTGGTAAGAGGTTCCACAGGGCTGGGGCAGACATGGAAAAGGCTCTCTTCCTGGTCCCAATAAGATATACTTCTTTCACTGATGGAACCACCAGTGAGCCCCTCCTGTCTGCCCTAGTAGGACGGGCTGAATTCCTTGTGGCGATGCAATCTCTTAAGTAGCCTGGTCCAATGTCATGAAGGGCTTTAAAGGTCAAAACCAGCACCTTGAATTGCACCCAGAGGCAGACTGGCAACCAGTGCAGCTCCCGGAGAAGTGGCGAGGAACGAGCATAACGCCCGCACCCCATCACAACCCGGGCAGCTGCATTCTGGACCAGCTGAAGCCTCCGAATGGTCACCAAGGGCAGGCCCATGTAGAGCGCATTACAATAATCCAATCTGGAGGTGACCAGAGCGTGAGTGACTGTGAGCAAGGAGTCCAGGTCCAGGAGTGGGCGCAATTGGTAAATGAGATGAAGTTGTGCAAAGTCCCTCCTAGCCATGGCTGCCACCTGTTCTTCGAACAGTAGCCGCGAATCCAGGAGGACCCCCAAATTGCGCACCAGATCTGACTGTGGCAAAGATGTCTCCACCACAACCAAAGATGGTAGCTCCCAGGATAACACGGGACCCCGCACCCAAAGCCACTCAGTCTTGCCAGGATTCAACTGAAGCCCGTTGTCCCCCATCCAGACCCGAACAGCCTCCAGACACCTGGTCAGGACTTTGACTGCATCACTCGGGTCCCCACAAGCTGAAATGTACAGCTGGGTATCATCTGCATACTGATGATACCTCACCCCGTGGGAACTAATGATCTTACCCATATCAATACATATAACTCAACCTGGACCAATGGGTTTTGTACAGTTTATTCTCACCAGAATACAATTTTTGTAGTCATGAAATCTGTTCCTGACAGAAATTCACCACTCCTCTCCTTTTCCTATTTTTAGAAAGCCTTAAAAAAACCTTTCCGATTCCTCCTAAAGCCTTCAGAAAAGCCTTTGAAGACATTTTAGCACTAGCTGTGAAATGATGTTTTACATTGATGTTTTTAATTGCATGGTTTTAATTACTATTTTATTACAATGCCTGAAGGTCAATTTTCCATAGGTTCGCAAAGGGTCGGAATCGACTGTGCAACTGAACAACAACATTATATGCTCACTCAGGAAATGTTATTTCTATAGGAAACTGACAAATAAATGAAACAAACAAATGCTATAAAAAACTAGATGCTGTGAATGGAGTACTTAGAAAATGACCACCACCATCAACCCTCCCAAAAGGGAGGAAGGCCTATTTTGAGTCATTCAGTGTAGTGGTTATCAGCATGTGGATTTAGCAATTTATATAGTGTCCAGACGATTATCTCCACATCACACACACCACCCCAACTATCTCAAGGCCAGACTAGACCCTGTTTGCATGACTTGTGTATAGCAAACCCTCCCCCCTACCACCCCATTCCCTGAAGACAGCAGTGATGCAAAGAAACTTTGAGCATTATGATATCATTCACACGTGTTATTTCTGTACTAGGTCGGAAAAGGAGAAGACGTAATGATGGGAAAACATATTGTATGAAATGATATAGAAATGGAAAAATATACCATGCCAGCCCTAGGATTTGGGGATCTCTTACCCTAAAAAATACATTTTCCCCCTTCTATGAGGAACTACCAGGCTGCTGCTTTGAATGTCAACTGTACAGTTCTCTTGATTATTACCTCTGATTTTTATCAGTAATCAAATGAATCAAAGGTTGTTTTCATCTAATAGTTTTCCATAATTAAATCCAGATGGAAATGTTTAGAAGATTAATCTTAAGAGGAAAGGTGGTATTTAGGAGATGTTTGAAAGAAAAATGTATTTCTATTTTCAGATCTTTTATAATTCATGGAGTGGAACAATCACAGGCTACAGTGAGTATTTGCAAGTTATTCAGGTTATTATTTTAAGAAGAGTAATTAAAAGGAATCCTTATCTATGGAACAGATCCCACACTCTTTGTGTTTTGCAGAAGCTGGTTACTCACAGCAAAAGACAACTACACTTCATGATAAACTAAAGGTAAAAGTTGCCCTTGCTTGAAAGCCTGTCGTATCCAACTCTAGGGTTTGATGCTCATCTCCATTTACACCCAAAGAGCCAGTGCTGTCTGCATCTGCAAATGTTTCCATGGTCATGTGGTAGGGATGACTAGACACCAGAGCACTGTTACCTTTCCCACTGAAGTGGCCCCTATTTATCTACTTGCAATTTCTCGCTTTCCAATTGCTAGTTTGGCAGGAGCTGGAAAGACAATGGGAAATCAGTCTGTCACACAACAGGAACTCAGTCTGTCACACAGCACTTAGGTCTCAAACTGCTGACCTGACGACCATCTGGTCATCAAGCCCAGTGTCTTAACCACAAAATACAACAGGAAAAATCCCAGAGATTTAGATGACCCTGTGCACAAAATGCCATTTCATTTAACAACAGTGGAAATAAATCATATTCCATGTTCCATCTTCCATGTTTTTCCTGACCTGAGATCATATTATTAGATTAAAAGTTGTTCTGGTTTGAGAGGGTATGTTTTGCAGACATTTATCAGCTTTTAAGAACCAATCCAGTTTTATTATGAATGGAAGCTAATGGTATACACGAGAATTAAGACATTGCCTTTTCAAATAATAATTAACTCCAATCCATTCCCTCAATGTCATTATCATCATCTTCCTCCTCCCCCCCTCTCTCAAAAAGTCAGTCAGACAGACAGACACATAAACACACATTCCATCATAAAATTATGGCCATGCAATCAAATTCAAATTCTACATACCTGTGGGGTTAGCTTCCCAACCTTTTGCGTGATTGGCTCATTCATCACAACTTCAATTTTGCAAGCATCCTTCTCTCTGGGGATGGAAAACTGCAAATCTTTTGGGGACAGGAAGACTGATTGGCCCTTCATCACTTTCATTTCATGGTTGACTTTGACAAAAGAGCAGCAGATGCCTCTCATGCAAAGTGCAAAGAGCAAAAAGAAGCAGCTGTTCTGCATAGCTTTAGCAGCAGAGACAATTCTTGGGAAAGGAGGTACTTCTTCTAGTTGTTTCACCATCTAAAAGAAGGCATCAATGTCTGGTATATGTTTCATGGAGGACAGGTCTTCTACAATGAGAAATAGATAAATAAGTTTTTCAAAGTACCTTCACATTAATAAGCTGATGGATCCGTCCCAGCAATCAAAACAAACAACTCATTGTCCAAAATTCTGGAAATTAAAGGAGAGAACAGAAGAGAAAGACCTGGAAAATCTGAACAGGATGTCACATGTAATCAGCTAGCTCTAACAACCTCATAACTGTGCACCACCTTTGAAAGGCATTTAGATAGGTAAGGTTTGAAACCTCAAGACGGATGACAAGTCTTTAAATCTTAGCACGCTCAATTTCATGTTGACACTCTGTGGCAATTCAGAGATCTTTTGTGCACTTTGGGAGGCAGAGAAAGAGAGACCATAATGTTTGATGAATTGAATACACACAAAGTAAAATCTAATCAACTTGAAAAGTGAATATTTGCTGTCATTCAATGATAACTCACACTCAGATCAAAAATTAAGGCAAGTGCCTTTTACAACATTCTCTCTTCAGGCATCCAGATCTTTCAGTGTTACATGCCTGAGACATGAAAACAAAGTCATGATCACTCATGATTGACCAATTTCAAAACAAGAGCAAGCTCAGCTAGAGCAACAGACCCCCCCACCCTACTTCTTAATTGGGGTAGCCTTGGAAGAAACTATGACAGTGACTCATGGATCCTCTTTTTATCAGATCCTGAAAATGACAAGTTGCAAGTAATGTTATCTGTGAAAAGGAGGGGAGTAACAAGGGAATAATACTATTGCCTTTCTCATTTTCTTGTAAGGGTGCACTGCTATTAGATGTGGAATCAGTGGCTAATATCCTATTTACAACCATGGAGTGTTATGTGCATCCCACATAGGTCTTCTGCACTAACCAACAGAAGCTCATACTTCTCAACCATCACCACTGAACAAAGGGCACTGTGGAAGAATGACCAAGAAGATTTTTATTACCACTACTCTCATAATCCTTTTGCCTTGAGGACACTCTAAGGCCAAGCATTATCCACCTAGCTGGACAAGAAATAGCTCTGCTACAAAGATGGGTGAAGAGCAATTCTCATTTGAATCAATGGCACTTAAAGAGGAGTTAAAGAGGAGATGACTCACCAAATTCTCATTAATTCTATGGGCCTATTCAAGTACAATTTACTGCAGTGAACAACAGGATTTCAGCCAGCAACTAAAAAAAGTGACTTAAATAATGCTTTTTAAAAAGTACTAAGGAACCACCTGGCTCAACTTTGTAAACAACGTTTACAAAGTTGTTTCCCTATTCCACCTCCACCCCACCCCCAAGGTACACTTACCTGTTTGCTTCTAGCTGTCATTAGTGGCACATTGAGAGCCTACTAGAGGAAGAAAAGGGAGAGGGGGGAATAAAGAAGGAAATTAATTAATTTTTGCTGTACATATGACCCTGTCTGGCTGCTCCTCCCTCTGTATTCTGATCTCCTACAAATGTTTTGGACAATATGCCACAGTAATCCCTATTGTTACCCATACTTGCTGATTGATGGGAACTGAAGTCAAGGAAGATGCCAGGTTGGTGGTAATGGCTGATGTAGCCCAACTTTCTATTTTAGATTAGGTTATGAACTGAGTTCTACATCCTGTAGTTACCAAAGAAAGGCTGGGATTGCAAGGTGTATCTTAGTCCAACCAAGAGGGCCCCATGAGATGGAATATTCAATATTTAAATTTAGGAGCACTAAGAAACCTCTGCTGTTTATAACAGCAACAATCTGAGCACAGTCACAAATCGGTGTGTAATAATGCCATACTGTACTTACGTATGGGAAGGGCATACAAGAATATTGTAACACCATTGTCCACATGACAAGGCTCCTCCTGCCAGCTTGGGAACAAAGCAGTCCTGCCCTTGTGGTCGTTTATTTGTAGAACACAACTAGCCCAAGATATTTTGCTGCCTAAAGCAAAGGGCAAGATGGTATCTCTTTCTATTCTAAATACTGATGCAAACTGGAATAGCAAATATGTCTCACATCCATACT
Source organism: Bradypodion ventrale (assembly GCA_035047345.1). NCBI lineage: Eukaryota > Metazoa > Chordata > Lepidosauria > Squamata > Chamaeleonidae > Bradypodion > Bradypodion ventrale. The sequence continues at coordinate 119,633,467 of JAWDJE010000002.1, forward strand.
GACAACAGAAGAAGGTATTTTACCACATTGTGGAGTAGCAGCCTCCTTTGGGTGAGGGCACACAGCTTTGACAAGGGAATGCTTGAGAAGTTCAGGAGGGAGAGTGCCTGAGGCAGCATTGCTCTCCTGAATACCCCATCCCCAGCATGTATTAAAACAAGAGTTACTTTTACATGCAAGGAAAAGAAACTGTAGAGATCAAAACAAAAGACACATGGAAAATATTCATGGTAGTTATTCCTTATGGTTGTTCATGCAAAGAACTTTGATTTATCTTATTTCATGTTCAGTGGCTCAAGTGGTTAAGATGTTGACTGGGAGGCAGAAGGTCAACAGTTTGATTCCCGAGTACTGCTGGATGGAATGAGCTCCCATCTTTGTCCCAGCTCCTGCCAACCTAGCAGTTCGAAAGCAAGAAATTGCAAGTAGATAAATAGGGACCACTTTGGTGGAAAGGTAAATAGCATTCCATGCCTGCCACATGATCACAGAAACGTCTGCAGAAGCAGACAGCACTGGCTCTTCGGCTTTGAAACAGAGATGAGCACTGAACCCTAGAGTCGGATACGACTGGCTTTCGAGCAAGGGAAATCTTTATGTTTAGTTCAAGCTATCAATGAAGCCACCTTTTTGGCTTTGTTGTTGGCCAAACTTAAATCATCATTGGTATTTGTTTCTGGTAGTAATTGGCAGAGTAGCAGGTAAACCGGATTCTGTATCTCTCCATGTTTACACAGCGTGTTGTCCACTAGCAGCCCCCACTTGAGCATGTTGGTCTTACATTTAGACACTCTGACCTTCAACCTATTCAGGGTCCTCCAAGTGACTTAGGGGAGGCTGAGTTGCTCAGCCATATCCTTCTTTAATGTTCTTTCTTGTCCAGTGAGCTCCCTCCCCCATCTTCTAATTTGGTTTTGCTCTTGTATACCCTGAAGAATGTTTGTTCTTGCCAGAAAGCTCTTACAAACTTGGGTGAAATAGTATGTTACAGAAAAAGTGATGGAGGCTGTGGGAGGCTGTCTCTCAATGACTGACTCATATTCCCTTTTACAGTGTGTCATTCTGCCAGAGTTGGTGGGGTTTGGAAGCTATAGGTTTTATTTATTTTTTAAAAAGCAGCTTTCTCCAGCCATGTCTCCAAAAATGGCACACCCACAGTGGAATAGGTCACTGACTATCACAAAAACTCAAACTTGATAAGTCAGTGCAAATCTCAGTTTGCATAAGTTTTTCAGTTGTGCATTACACTTGAAGATGAGTCACTGGCAGATGTGTACATTTTAGCTAAGTTTTGTGCATGAAAGCTTTTGCAGACAGTTGCATCCACTACTTCAGCTGCAAGAATCTGGCAGTGAACAAGCCTATGTGCCTCAACTCTCACAAGAAGTCAAAAGGTGAATTCTCCCTGGGAGCTGCTGTCCAGAAACAAAATATTCTCCACCTTAGTATGAGATGAATTCCAAATTATCCCAATGACGAGGCAATGACTGGGTTGAAGAGCCGCAGCTCCAGGCGGCAGGAACGCCGCCGTGACCCAAGGCCATGCCCATGGCTGGAGTTGTGCTGTTCTGGTGCTGAGACTTGGCCGTTGGGGTGGGGACCAGACATTGCACCCCTGGCCAGCCCGGCCAGCCTAGCCCCTGGACTGTCTGTGGCCACTTTTGAACTTTTGTACTTGGACGATCGGTATTTTATTGCGAGTGTTTTTATTGTGATTTTATTGTGTATTGTGTACTGTTGTCACATTTGTTGATTGGGTGGCATAGAAATATAATAATAATAATAATAATAATAATAATAATAATAATAACAACAACAATAACAATAACAATAACAATAACAATAACAATAACAATAACAATAACAACAACAACAACAACAACAACAACAACAACAACAACAACAACAACAACAACAACAACAAAGATGGGAAAGGGATAAAGCCACCAATAAAAGCCAGCCATCATTGTGCTTTTAGTCTGTGGCTGTTTTCTGTGAATGCAGCCATACCACCCACTCAGCAGACCATGGTGGCACCAGAGCCCGGGGGTGTCTTTAATTATATATCAGTAAATAAGCCAACAAACTTTGACTCCCATAAAAAGATTCTGTGTGCAATTAAAGCAAATCCATTTCTCCCCTCTAATAAAAAGTAACATGTTATTTATTCATGGCTTGGCAATTGGATAATGCACAAACCATATTTTCAGCAATCCAATTTATAATCTCTCCCCACAACATGTGGCATGTCTTTAGAAGACAAAAAAGAAAAAAATGTTCACATGGGCAAGTGAAAAGAAAGCAAGAAAATAAAAAATAATTAATCTAGAAAAGTGTTATCATAGTGTGGATTTGCTATTACTGTCTTAAATTAATTAATTTAAATCATCAGTAAACAACAGAGTAGAAATATTGTAAGACCCCATGCTTCTGTATTCATTTTTAAAAAATAAATCTAAAGTTATTCTGTTGGTTACTTTTGATACATGAGAAAGTAAAGTTTTTCCTTTAACAATGTAACTATAGTAGTACAGTACTGTACCTGTATTCTAGGTCTTGTAACTGTAATTGTTTGCCTATAAAAAGTAACTTTCCAAATTCTGCTCATAACGCACATGGGCATTCTTTGAATCCTAGAAGACTGAATCTCAACTACACACTTCCCCCAACTTTGAGTATGACTGATGCTGATGCTTCCTACAAAAAGTCATTTCTTAAAGAATATCAGACAAAAACAAAGCAAAACATTGTGACATGTCGACTAACTGCTATGTTTAATGTGAGCTTTCATGGGTCAAGTCCACTTCGTCAGAGGTTAAAGCAGGGATTCTCAACCAGAGCCTCACGGGCTGGGTGCGGCCCACAGCACCATTTCATGTGGCCCTCCACCACCTCCACCACACCAGAGAGTGCCATGTGGTGGAGGAAGGACAAAATGGCCATCCGGCCCCCGAAGCTGTCTGAGGGAACATGACCCAGCCCCTGGCTTAAAAAGGTTGGGAACTCAGGTTAAAAGGTTCCATGAACATTTCCCCCCCAAAAAAAAATAAAGAAAGAAGATGCTTATTTGCAACTTTTTGCACCACATGTTATGCTTACTTTTTAAACATTGCAAGCTATCACAAGGAACGCTCTAATAATTTCATGTCAGAAATTATTCTGGGTTGAAAGATTTTTGCTGGAGAAACTCTGCTCAGGGGATGCCTGAATGAGGCTCCATTCATGTCCCCAAGAGCTGGGACAGAGACGGATACACAAACCATCATGCATTACCCGGGTCTCAAACTGCTGACTTGCCGGCATTCCAGCTAACATTGCGAGCTTCTTAACCATTGAGCCACATAGCCCCACAAGGAAGACTGATACCCTTCTACTGGCTGTGTCAACGTCATGTTCTCAGGCAGCTAACATTTATCTGATGACCAGCAGAAACACTGCCATGGTTTACCTTCACAGTCAACTTCCAGCAGCCTTTAAAAGACTGCCAAGTGACACCAGTGACAGTAGTCACAGCTTAACTAAGTTGTTTCATTAGGAAGTGTCCTAAAACATTCTTGAGTGTTGACTATTCAGGTTTCTCATTTGGCCAAACAATAAACAGGTCATGGGAAGCTTTATTAAGGTTCATGTTGCTAATTGTGATGGCATTTTAGCAAAGGTAACTGAATTCTGACTCCATAATCTAGAACTGTGATTGGAGTAACAAACTTGACCAAGGACATTTTCCACTACATTTTGATCAGTGTGGCAGATTATAAGTGAGAAATTATGAGTTACAAAATATTATGAGTTACTGGGGAAGCAGGTGATTTTGGAGGGATGTTGATCCAATAGTCGCAGAAACTTGAGGTGTGAGGAAGATTCAATAAATTCCTTGTTTGTCCTAAATTAAATTGTCATGACATGATACAACTGCTAATGAGGAATTTTCAAAGCCCAGAAGCCTCCTTGACACCCCTGCAAGAATGAGATAAGGAGTCTTTCCCACATCTTCAAAGGTAGCCTGTAAGAAACTCAATCCTTTTCTTATGAAAATCACACACCCAAAAAGAGAAGAGTGCAACAGAAGAAATGGCTGGTTGTTGTTGTTGTTGTTTAAAAAGATGCAAATAACCCATCTGATGCTTCTAAAATTTCAGGCAGGAGGGCAGCAGCTATTCTGATTGGCATAAATTACACAATTTTCAGAAGTTATGCAATTTAGACAAAAACTATTCTTGATAATGTAGTTGTCCTTGAAAGTGACAAGAAACATCTTACAGGCTTCAGGAAGAAAAGGTAGATTTCTTATTATCACATTCAAGTGCAAGAGAAATGAAGATTTACAGTCTTAGTAAAACCACACAGAAATGTATGAAGCCATCATTTTATAAAGTTTGTAATTCCATTTTTAAGAAAAGTGATGTCATTCACAGATACCTGAACCAAAGCAAATTGTTTCCGTACAGTTGACTCCCTTTCTAAAAAGAGAGTTCTCAAACCATGTCACAAATGTTTGTTTTCTCTGAAAGGAGAAAACAGTAAGACAGAGTTGTACATCTTCTAGGAGCTCGTTAATACAGTAAAACCCTGACTTACATATGCCTCAAGTTACATAAAATTCAACTTACATAATGATTTTTGCACTAAAGCCATGTCCCAATTTACGTAAATGTCCCAATTTACATAACACAATTTCCTATGGGTTTGCTTTGAGTTTCGTAAAAATTTCATTTTTCCTATGGGGTTGCTTCGATTTACATAAATATCATTTTCCTATGGATTTGCTCCGAGTTAAGTAAAAAATTCATTTTTCCTATGGGTTTGCTTCAAGTTAAGTAAAAAACTGATTTACATAAAAGCCTACAGAACAGACTTTTTACATAAGTAGGGGTTTTACTGTACTTCACAGGCAAATACTGTATTAAGGAGTGGCTTTTGTGTCTAACAGTATAATACTTAGTTTCAGTTTCTTCCTTTTCAAAATGGGAATGTTTGGTAAAGGTTTTTCCTGCACTTTCTCTTGAAGTACAGTATAGCAATAGGAATAAGTAGCAGCTACAAACATGACACACATAAAAAGTCTCTTTAAACGGTTAAAGTCCTTTGCAGTCTATGATACAGCAATGATACACAGAGCTGAGTAAAAGGACAATGCAGTCCTTTTTTTGTTTACTCAAAAAGTAGGTTTAAATGAACTTTTGGGTAATGTTTTTCAGATGGCAGTCTATATCCCAGAACTGGTTGCAAAAAAGAAGGGAAAAATTCTCCTTCATCTTCATTAGCGTCACCATCATAATTACTGTTGTTGCAAAAAAATGCTTTTAATTAAATTTATGTTTTCTAACCTTGCCCTTGGGATATGCTAAATTACTTAAAAGTAAATGGATGAAAGACAATATATTGTGGTGCTCTTAAAGTTTGCTATGCATTTTGGCTGCATGAAAATATTGCTCAGCAAAAAGATTACCTGGCACAAGACTGCTCTAGGGTTTTGTGTTGTGACAAAATGCATATCTGTGCACCACTCATGTTTTCATGTGACAGGAAAAGATCTCAGTGCTGGAGAGTTCAGTACAAAAGTAAAATCTCAGAGAGTAGTTGACCTTGCTGTGCAGATTGCTCAAGGCAGATTGGCACGAAGCTGATCTTGCCACAAATACAGAAACCAAGAGAATTGACATAAATGAATATTGATTAACTGGACTCTCTCTTGGTGGGATCCTGTACTCACTGAGATGGCAAGCTATCCCACTATACTGAATGAATCTTACTTCTGATTAAAACTGTATAGCACTATATTGTTAATGACACTGCCTGAACTTCCACCGTCCCTTCTTAAAATTATATCCCTCACCCTAATAGCCTTTCAAAGTTTAGGAAAACCTCTACCGATCTAGAAGCAGAATTCTGGAAAGCCTTATGGCATTTACAAAATGGCATGACATTATTCTGTAAACATGAATTCTGTACCATTCCATGTATACATTAAATTACTAAACATGAATGCAGATAAACAGAAAATAGTACTTACAGGTGAGCCTGTTCCTTCAGGAGCTCCACAGAGAGACGACCCTGGTTTGTGGAGAATACTGTAATGAGAGTCACTGACCCAATAATCTCTGGTTTGAAGGACTTACTCAGAGAGAGAGAGAGAGAAGAGAAGAGAAATCTAAGGAAGTAGGGAGGGGGGAGTTGAAATTCCAGTCTTTCTGGTCAGCTTGCTTGTATTTTTCATTGTACTAAATATCCACATTAAACAGTCTCTCTGCCCTGGCTGGCTGCTAGACAGCTGCTGGCTTGAAAACTTCCAGAATACAAAAGCTCCAGTGCTCTCTACGATAAGGACATTCTAAAGATGCCTTCAAGTGTGTACACTGAGCAATTATTTTTTGGCAGCTAGATTAAGTTCTTCCTTTTTAGTTCCTGTTTTCCAGCTGCATAGGGGCTACTCGTCCCTCCCTCCCTATACTCTCCACACACACATATTATCCTCCACCTATTTACTACCTCACTGCACCTTGCCATAGTCTCCATCATCTGCCATTCCTGAGGTAATTATATGTCATAGCTTGGCTCAGCAGCAAATCCTGAAATATTGAAAGGAATGGTGTGATATAAAATAGTGGGTGTGCTGTACTTATCATGTTCCAATTAACCCAGTGGTTCCCAACCTTTTCTGGCCATGCCCCCCCCCCAAGCATCTTTAAAATCTTGATGCCCCCTCCTCTGTGAAATATAATTCAAAAAGTAAACTCCTATTCACATGGAGGAAGCCTGAAAAACCCATTAACTTGGTCTAAATTATTCTCAAATTGCTCCCCCCTTAAAAATCAAATTGCCCCCCCCCCGTGGGATGTGTGCCCCACATTGGGAACCATGGAACTAACCCGTAATCTTGCTGACCTAAACTTTAAGGTCACTGCTCAAATCTTTGTACTGAAAGGGACTTTAGCATTCAGATTCAAGTTTGAAAATATATCAGTGCTAAAAATAATCATTTTAATAGTTTCTGCTCCATTTGGAATCTAATGGAACAGCAATATGAAAAGCTTATAGATTGGCTCCTTTTATTACTTCTGGAAATAAACAGAGGCTTTACCTTAAGGCATTCTGAAGGCATACCTGTCAAGTATCCTGGATTGGCCGGGATTTCCCGTAATTCAGCTCTGCAAACTCTACTTTCCCGCCACCATCCTGTAATTTGACAGTGGGGAAAAGTAGCTACTATGCATCCCTTTTGCACAGAACCCTTCTGTGCATGTGTAGAAGGCTTCTGCGCATGCACAGAAGGGTTCTGCGCAGAAGGGTTCTGCGCAGGTCCCATATTCTCCAGAGCCATGCTTGGCAGGTATGACCTAGAGACTTTGTTAAATAACCTATTGACTGGACTACAGACCTTCATACCTACAGAGACAATACCTTATTTTTCACACAGATTTAAAAGGAAAAATTTCTTTAAGGGAAACAACTCATTAGAGCACAACAGATGTTATTATTCTTCCTGACAACACAGGAAGAAGAACAACTTCAAAATAGTGGAGCTTTCTAAAGGGATAATGAAGGCACACCATGTGGAATGTAAAATATATATATGAGAGAATGAGAATTGAAAGTAGATTTTGAACTGGATTGGGCCACTTCAGACTGCAGATTTAAGTTTAAGCGTGTGAAAGGCAAAACTCAAAGTAAGCATTTGAAATATGGTAGAGCAAAGTTTTTCAAGCAGGACTCAGCATGAAATAACTGCACAGCCAAATATGCATTGCAGGTATTAGAGAAGAGCAAGGGCATTCAAGGCTTGGAAAGTTACCTTTCAGAAGAATTAATATAAAGCCAGCCATCTGTAATCAAGCAGTGGTAGCACAACTGCAGGAACAATTCTACCTATTGTGCTTCAGCCACACATTCTGCTTTCCACAATGGCTCCCAAAATTTGCACCACTGTTATGAAATTTTCATCTTTATTGGGCATCTTGTGGCTAGAAATAAGGATGAGTGGAGAAACCCAAACTAGTAATAAGTGGATTGTGACCTCCATCACATTTCACAAACGAGGCAAGGAAATTGTGTGGATAAACGACTCATCTGGCAGCATGGTAAGTCCCCTTGTAAACCATGAGACTGAAGCTGTGATTATGCAGTGGTTTCAGTGGAACTTGGCCATAAATAATGAGAGGTAGATTTAGTAGGCATTCAGACTGCTTCCAACAAAGGTATTCAGGCTGCAGTATCTCTATAGGCTGTCAGTTCCTTCACTGTTGAGGAATTTCAGAAACAGTGAGCAGCTTAATGTATTATTTTTCACAAAACTGCATTTTTCAGAACTGAGAGGAGATACATAAGCTACTTTTCTAGTTATGTGAACTGAATGTCTGGACTGAAAGAAACCAGGGCTTACTACTTATAGTATATTACACAATGTGAATCAAGAGATTAAATTGCTGAGAAACTGTTACAATTGTGTCCACTGAATCTTTACACAGAGAGAAATTAGAGAACAAGGGTTAAAATCACGTTTTGGGCAAAAGTTGTTTGCAGCCAAACAGCAGAAAAATACTTTTACAGTGTTCAGTTCTAGAAGCTGTAATGGAAACATAAGAGATCACAAAATTGGGAACATGTTTCTTCTCCCAATGAAATACTATCATGGATTCTCCCCACCCACCACTTCTAAACAGATTATGTGTGTGAGCCCCATCAGTGAAGCAAAATGGGGAACAACATCTCCAGCTCCAGGGTTTAAAAATACAGCTCTCAAAATTCCCCAGCCAGGCCTTCTAATTAAAAGAGAAATTGATCTGGTGGTGGCCAGTGTCAATAGGTTGACGTCACTAGAGCTTGAAATATTTGGATAGTTGAAATAAATTATTAAATTATGTTCTTATCACATCAAAATTTAATAAACCTGAATTTCTGTGGTGGAAAGTGAAGAATTTGTGCCAGTCTAATTCTAATACGGTTTGGCTGTAAGGTTTTCATCTTTGTTAGGTTAACAGATATGGACCATGAGGAAGCCTGTCCTTGTTGTTCACAAACTTTGGGAAATAAGAAACACCAATCAACAGCATATTGTGTGTGGGGAGGGGAGGGGTTTTTAAACAAAACAAAAGTTGAGGCACCTTAAAGACTAACTCCTGTATTTAAATGTAAGCTTTCAAAGATCAAGTCCACTTTTCTTGAATCAAGTTACTGTATCTGACTAAGTGGACTTGATGCACTGAAAGTGCACATTTAAATAAAGGAGTTGGTCTTTAAAGTGCCACAACTTTTTTGTTATTTTGTTTGCCCCCACCCCAAATGCTTGCAAAGACTAAGAGGGCTACCACTTCAAAATTTTCAATTAATAGCAGTAAATCAACATATAGTACCATGGTTGTCTCTTTCTTGATAAGCATCAAAGGTTTTCCTTTCAATGGTCCATTAGGAGAGTCAAAAACGTTTTAAAGGTTCTGTTTCAAATACCTTCCCTCAGGGAAGTGATTTTCAGCTTCAGTGACAAAACAATTGACCTCTTAATTCATGGCCCATGACTGTTGTGGGGTTTGTTTTTTTAAAGAGAGAAGAAACCAGAGTGTATCTTTGACCTGCAGTGAATGTGAAACAAGCTTCTACTTCCCATAGGAAGACAGAGAGGCATGTTTTTATTCTCTGCGGGTACAAAACAAGGAGGCATTTGAAAGCAGACATGGCAATGTTAACAACCAACAGATTCATCATCTACCCAGCACAAAATTGAAAGCAACATTTGGAACAATAAGTTCCAAGATCCACCTCCCTATTACAATTAGGCCATTGTGTCAATTTCCACTTAACTTTTAGAACCATACACAGCATTTTCTACATATACAGTGGAACTCCGACATACAAATGGTTCAACTTACAAAAAAATTGACATACAAATAAAACTCCTGGATTAAAAAAAATGACATACAATTTTTAATAGGAAAATTTTGACATACAAAATAAAATACAGTGACATTTAGTGGCCTCTTCTGGTAATGCAATATGTTTTCGACATACACATTTTTCGACATACAAATACAGTAACTTCATGGAACGGAAAAATCGTATGTAGAGGTTTTACTGGAAGTATATTTCCTATGCTTCATGTATTAGTGATTCACTATTGTTTAATCTTGTAGCATTTTTGTTGTTTCTCTCATCTTTTTATTACAAAAACTAGCAGAGGTTGCCCGGCGTTGCCGGGCTGTTTTAAATTGTGTTAGAAGGTTAAAGGTCAATCTTTGAAGAAATCAACCCTGACTGCTCATTGGAAGGTCAAATAGTAAAGACGAAGCTAAAGTACTTTGGACATCAAATGAGAAGGGAGGATTCACTTGAGAAGGCCTTGATGGTGGGAAAGGTGGAGGATAAAAGAAGAAGGGGGAGGCCAAGGATTAGATGGCTAAATGGTATTGTAGACACAGTGGGCACAGAACTGGGAGTGCTGAGGAGGAAGGTGGAGGACAGAGGCGCCTGGAGAACAATGGTCCATAGGGTCGCAAAGGGTCAGAATCGACTGTGCGACTGAACAAGAACATTATTGTGACCTTTTGTGTAAAATTGTGATTTTTTTTGTTATTGTTTTGATTTGTTTTTACTGTTGTGGCCTTTTGTTTGGGGCTGTTGTGTGTTTTTGAATTGTTTTTACTATTGTGGCCAGCAGGTGGTGCTGGTACTGTTTTTTCTCTCCTGGCCTCTGGGTGGAGCTTCTTCCAGTAAGTAGTCTCTTTCTTTATTTATTTCGTTTCCAGTCATCATGCAGGTAGGACATGTGCTGTTGATTTGGCTTGTTTTCTTTATTTTGTGTGTGTGTGTGGGTGTTTGGGTTTTGTTTTCTTTGTGACTGTTTTGTTTTTGATTGTTTTTGTTTACTTTGTATTGTTTTTGTGTATTTTTGGATGTTTTTGATTGTGTTTAAAGGTATTTTTGGATATTTATTTATTTATTTTTATAATTTTTGTTGTGGTGGTGGTTTGGGGGGGGGGTTGGTTTATTTCCGCGGGCTTTATTGTGTTATGGTGCTTTGATTGTGTGGAGTCGTGAAAGTAGATCAGGTTTCCCCTTTAATATCAGTGGGTGGGGGTGTCGATCCCCCTCTCCGCTGGCTCCCCGGGGTTTGGGAGGTTTGTGGGTACAAAAGGGGTATGTCCCCACAACCCTTCTGGACCCAGGAGACCAGGGAGAGGGGATCGGTCCCCCCCCTCCTAAAGAAAACTCCGTGTTTAAAGAGAAGAAACCACTTGGTTTCTTCTCTTTAAAGATGGGTTGTTGTTGTTTTTTTGGGGGGGGGAATTGATCCCCTTTCCCATGTCTCCTGGTTCCAGAAGTGTGTGTGTGGGGGACATACCCCTTTTGTCCCCACAAACCTCCCAACTCTAGGGGAGGCAGCAGAGGGGGGGATCGCAACCCCCCACCCACTGATATTAAAGGGGAAGCTCCAAAGCTCCAATCGGGACCTTCAGGCGCCGTTGGTGAGGGAAAGAAGGGTGGTTGGTGTTTGCGTGGCTGTGAGGCGGTGAGTTTGTTTTTAATTTTTCAGGTGCCGGCTTCCTCAGCGTTCTGCGCGCTCATGGCGCGCAGGACGCTGGGGCTTGTAGTAATGGGTTTATGCTTTGTGTTTTATGCTAGGTTTTTTTAAAACTGTTTTGTTTTGATTGGTCGCGGCGCATTTCCGAACGTTCCTTGCGCCTCACCGCGGCAGAGCCTCTGAGGCTGATTGGCTCTGGTGCGGTGCGGCACAAGGAATGTTGGGAAATGATGTTGTTTCCCTTTTTTCGCATTTGTGGGGCTGTTGCCCCACTGGCACAATTCTCAATCCTGCGTTTACCTGCATACCCAGTTCGGACGAGTTCCCGAATGGAGGGTGCAGGCTAGTGGAGCCTGGCTAAGGAGCCTATAGCAAGTTCCAACGGTTAACCCTTGATTTTATATATATATAGATTATTTCACAATAAGGGGAGTGACATTAAATATGGGGGGGGGGGGAAATGCTGTTCTCTGAAGGATAATTTTCAGCAAAAAACAGCTATGGAGTGGAGGATAATTCCTGTACAGTATAAGCTATTTATTACACCTGTCACATAGTTTGTGCTGAGAGGCTAAATGTGGTATAAAGACAGGAGAGGGTTTTTAAAAAAAGAAAGATACAGAGATTGTTCTGTTACATGTCCCCCAAGTCACATCTAATTAGAGTTTTCAACATCTGTGAGATATTTAAGAGTGGTGTTATCAGTTCCATTCCCAACTCCTACCCCACCTATTTAATGTCCATGGCTGAGCATGGAATTGAACCTAGGGCTTCCCGAGTCTTGGTCTATCATTGCATCCAATATTTCACACTGGTTCTTAATACTGAGAATGGGCAGATAGAAATCATAACCGAGTACCTGCCATGTGTAAATATAGACATGAAAAACTCTTGAAATATTGGGAGAGGCACATTTTGTTATGGCTGCAATACATTTGCAGTAGGTAAAGGTAAAGTTCGCCCTTGTTCAAAAGCCAGTCGTATCCAACTCTAGGATTTGGTACTCATCTCTGTTTATAGCCAAAGAGCCAGCATATGCAGACATTTATCTGGTCGTGTGGCAGGCATGACTAGACACCAGAGTGCTTGGAACTCTTGTTTCCCTTCCCACCGAAGTGGTCATCTACTTGCAATTTCTTGCTTTCGAACTGCTAGATTAGCAGGAGCTGGAATGGACAATAGAATGGACTTCTCTAGAAGTTATTGAACTGTTCTTTATGGGATATTTTCAAACATAGTCTGATGACAATGACAATCTAATAGGGTTGATATATCTGGATTTTCTGCACTGATGGAGGCTGGAGCAGGTGATCTTCGAGATTTCTTCTAAACATACAAGACTAAGAGTACTTTGGGGATACCCAGTGTGATGTAGTGAGTAGAATGACATACTAGAGTAGTGGTGGTGAACCTATGGCATGTGTGCCAGAGGTGGCACTCAAAGCCCTCTCTGTGGGCACCCATGCAGTCACCCCAGCACAGAGTTTGCCCCACCCCTCTGCCCAGCAACCCAATGGGAGCACTTCCTTCCTCCCCCAGCACAGAGTTTATCCCAACCCTCTGCCCAGCAGCCCAATGGGAGTACTTCCTTCCTCTCCTCAGTACAGAGTTTGTCTCACCCCTCTGCCCAGCAGCCCAATGGAAGCGTTTCCTTCCTCCCCTGTTCTGTGTTGGCACTTTGTGCTAAATAAGAGTTTTTTGGGTTGCAGTTTGGGCACTCAGTCTCTAAAAGGCTTGCCATCACTGTACTAGGACTCAGGAGGCCCCATTATGAATCCCTTGGTATGAATCAGCCATGGAAACTCACTGGGAATGTGAAATGAGTAATGCCACTCTGTAAATATCTTATTTACTTTGAAAGCCCTGTTAGGCTTTCTGATTTGATGGCACAAAATGACAATAACAGAAGTATCTATACTACACAATAGGCACGTACATGCTCTGTGGACAAATGTGCAGAAACAGACCAAATCTGAATATTTGTGTGATTCCAGGGCAAAAATAGGATAGAAAAAGGAGCCACTGTTGACTCCGGTAATGAAACAACACCCTGACAGATCTTTCATACCCCTTTTAGCATTTATAGAGGTTAAAAAGGTGACAAGTGATTTTAGCAGGCAAAAGGGGAAGCTGGAAGTTATACAGTAGGTTGAGCTGCTCCTCCCAATGAAGAAGGCAACTGAGAGCTAAACCATCTAATAAAGCCCAAGGTCAATTAATTTGGTTAACTTTGGGATGAAACTTCCATGTTGATTCTCCCACCCCTTGCAAGGGGGCTCTTTTCTTTCTTTCTTTCTTTCTTTCTTTCTTTCTTTCTTTCTTTATTTCTTTCTTACTTACTTACTTACTTACTTACTTACTTACTTTCTTACTTTCTTTCTCTCTCTTTGAGTTTCAGAATGCTAGAAAACACTGGCATTCTTTGTCTTTGTGTCCCAGATCTTAGGGAAGATCAAAGAGCTGTGCAAAGACCCAGCCTTTCCTTTAAAGAGATTCCTTGGAGTGCCACTTAGGAGGGATGGGTGGTCCCCAGGCAACTGCCTGCCTGCATTGTCTTTCTAGGGTTGGGGCTTTTAACAGCTCACTTATAATTATGAGATTTCTAAATACCATGTATTTAACAAAAACAATGTGCTTATAAAGATCCATCGCCTCAAGGCTGTGCCATCAGAGAGAGATGGAAGCATATTGCTATACAGAATTACTAGATGTAATAGTAGGCCTCTTTAAGGATCAAGATATTATTCAACACATAAGGGTGGAAAAACACAGTTCGTTCCGAGCTCTAGAATACTGCAAAATTTAGTACATATGCTGAAGTTTACAACACTGATCCAATAAGTAAATAATATAATGAGAGTATGTGCTGAGTATGCCTTTCTTAAAACTAGAGGTATGTTCTTGGCTATCCAGCTGGAGTTTCTACAAAATCACTCAATTCAAACAAATGGAAGGGGGAAAGCTGGGGATTAAATGTCCCTTCTCTTCAACATCCACCATCTTTGCCAAATGCATTGCTAACATTAAATGAATGGTAGATGAAATATAACAAATAAATATATATGTACTAATGCAGGGATTCTCAACCTGTGGCCCACAGGCCAGATGTGGACCGCAGCACCATTTCATGTGGTGGAGGAAGGGTAAAATGGCCGTCTGGCGTCTGGCCCCTGAAGCTGTCTGAGGGAGTGTGACCTGGCCCACAACTTTAAAAGGTTGAGGACTCTTGTTTCGATCTCCTGAGTGCTGTTCACTACACCACACAAGCTTTCACATGCAGAACAGTTTTTTCACCCTCATATTTAGCCTTTCCCAGCTGAGCACCCTGCCGATGTGTTTGGCAGGATGATTTTGATGTTGTTGTTGTTGTTTTTGTTGTTGTTGTTGTTGTCGTCGTCAGCTCATGACAATAGAAGTGGTGTCTAACAGACAGAAAAAATACCTGCTTGAGGAAGGCTGTATGTATTTATCCTTCTGTTGAATCAGGAACCTAGACAGTTCTGTTTCATATTTATACTGTATATTAATACAGGACTATGGTGTGCATATAACAGAACTTGGAAATGTTACTAGTTTTGGACAACAGTTTCCAGAGTCCCCCAACCAGCATAACACACACATACACACAAGAAATTCAAGTTCTTGCATAGAGTAAAACTACAAGTTTTTACCAATTTCAAGAGATGGGACCAGAACTTAGTTCTTTATCTCTTTTTATCCCAGCCTACCTCTGCTTCCAAGTACAGTACATGCAAAAGATTTCATCTAGTTTTCTGTACCTCAAAAATTACATATCTTTGCAAGAATATTAATAACTAGCATATTTTGCCCAGCAGTGCCGGGCTTTTTAAAATTGTGTTGGATAGTAAAGGGTTTGGGTTTTTTTTCTTGAACCAATGGTGCTGGGCTGTTTTAAATGGTGTTGTAAGGTTTTGTGATTTTGTGGCTTCGAGGCGCTGCATCCGTCTGCGGTGGACTTGCGCTCCCAGTGTTTTTCTTTTTTTGTTGTTGTTTTTTGCATGCTAGGCTCTTTATATTGGTTTTTGAAGGTTTTTGTTATTTGTTTATGCAAATTTAATTTAATTTAATTTAATTTAATTTAATTTAATTTTATTTTATTTAGTTTAAAATTTAATTTTGGTTTTTTAAATTTTTATTTTTACGCATTTTTTTATTTTTGTTTTGGTTTTTTTGAGTGAAAAGTGAGTTCTGTTGTTTTTTTGGTATTTTTTGAGATTAGTGTGATTATTTTTTAATGATTTTATAATTTATTTGATTAATTTTGGACTTAATCTTATTATTTTCAATATTTTTGAATGTTTTTTCTCTTTTGGCCTCTGGGTGGGGGTGGTGAGCTTTTCTTCCTCTCTATAATTGTTCTCTTCTGTCCTCTGGGTGTCGCTTCCGGTAAGTTTTTTTTCATTTTCTCATTTGAGTTCCGGTCCTCATGGATAGAAAATGTATTTTGGTAAGCTCTCCGGGTTTTTTTTTGGGGGGGGGGGGTTGGATTTTTTGGGGGGGTCTGTATGTTTTTTCTTGTTTGTTTTTGGCTGTTTTTGTGTTTACTTTTTGGATTTTTGAGTGTTTTTGTTTTGTGTTTACTTTTTCAGGGGGGGTGGCCTTCTTTCCCGCGGGCCATACTGGCTGGCCCGTGGGAAGGAAGGGCAATGGCGGGGGGACTTCCTTTCCCACGGGCCATCCTGGCTGGCCCGTGGGAAGGAAGGGCAATGGCGGGGGTGGTGCTTTCTTTGCTTTCTTCTCCATGGGCCATGCTGGCTGGCCCGTGGGGAAGAAGGGCAGCGGCAGTGGGGGGTTCCCTTTTTTTCCCTGTGGGCCATGCTGGCTGGCCCATGGGGAAGAAGGGCAGAGGCGGCGGGGTTTTTTTTACTTTTATTTTTCTTGCGCCGGCTTGCCCATCGAAATGAAGGGCAGCGGCGGCAGGGGGTGTTTCTTTTTTTCCCCACGGGTCATGCTGGCTGGCCCATGGGGAAGAAGGGCAGCGGTGGCGGGCGTTTTTTTTTACTTTTATTTTTCGCGGGCAGGCTGCCTCAGCGTTCGGCGCGCTAATGGCGCACACGACACTGGGGCTTGTAGTTTTGCCTGCGTGTGTTTGCTTACTGTGACAGTTTTTTCCTGCGGCTTTTTTTTTTGATTGGCCATGGCGCGTTTCCGAACGTTTCTTTTGCCGTGCCGCTCAGCCTGATTGGCTCTGGTGCGGCACGGCGCAAGGTACGTTGGGAATTGAAGTTCCCTTTTTTTGTTTGCGACTGGGGGGCTCCTGCCCCCGGGTCAAAAATTTCAACCCGACAGTTACCTGCGAACTGGGTTCGGGCGAGTGAACGGAGGCCCATTATGGGCTAGTGGGGCCTGGTACAACATCCTTTGTCACATTTCAACAGTTAACGCACCATTTTATAGGTATAGATTGTAACTCTGCTTTCTCAATAAATTTGGGGTGGTGATGGCAATGTCTTGCAGTTTGAGAGCTATGCTGAAGTTTTTCAATCCAACAATGCAACTTGAGTTACCATAATCTTTTTAAAAGATTAATGTTCAGAGATTCTTATATCCTGATGCCTAGTCAAGATTTTATTTAGATGACAGTTTAAATTAGAAAAGTTGACAGTATCTTCTAAATTCAAGGGGGGGGGGAATCCACTCCAAAAAACTAGGAAGTACTTTGAGAAATCCTGAAACCCTGCTCGTTTGTTATCCGGTTCAATTCAATAATTTTACAAAAAAATATTGGCAGGGTCAATCCTATAATTACACAGGCTGAGTTAAATGCCTCAGGCAGCAGATGTTAGCAAGCAGCAGTGACAACCTCCTGGCTGTTTCTCTTTCCTGAAGGATAAATCCGGGTATACCACATGCCATGTAGTACACCCCCAGAAGGCCTAACCTTCTGGTCTCTGGAGTGATAGAGGATATTATTTTGTTGTTAGCCATAAAACAAGAACTTTTGCTTCTCTGCACATTCTTTCTTCAGGCGGCAAAAGGTCTTGAGTTGGCCCCAAACGAGTAATGATCATAGGCTATTGTAGTTAGCATAAGAGCTCTTGGGCATTTCATTTTTATGGGGTATGTCAAGTATTTTTCATACTGATGTTGATATTTTGTGCCTGCTAACCATTTGACAGTTTTTAAAGATCTAATGGCAGTTACATCAGATTGGGCTCCTACATCTGAAGCTTGTTATTTACATATATTTCTGTTAGTTCCGGATGGATTGAGTGCTTGTATAGAGAAAGCATAATTTGGGAGTAATTTAGAGAATTTCTGTAGCCAAAAATGTTCACATCAGGATCCCCTTTTATCTATATTTTAATAAGAAGAAATTGTTTTATATGCTAAGTTTTACCTCTAATGTATTTGTCAATTTTAATTGTTGTATTTATGTTATGCCCTAGCTTTGTTTTTACTTCTAATACTTTGCCATGGTCAATGACTGGTACAATAAACTATATTCTGATTCTGCTGGAATTCCATGTGCGTAAATACTGAGCAAAATACTAGTCCTGCTGACCCTAACACATACCTGTCAAGAAGAACATACCTGTTCTTCTGCTGCTAGAAGAACAGGTGGCGGCCATGGCCAGGAGGGCCTCTGCACAGCTATGTGTAATTCGCCAATTGCGCCCGCTCCTGGATAGGGATGCATTGCTCATGGTCACACATGCACTGGTCACCTCCAGACTTGATTATTGTAATGCACTCTTCATAGGGCTGCCCTTGACAACCATTCAGAGGTTGCAACTGGTCCAGAATGCGGCGGCCCGGTTAGTGATGGGGTGCAGATGCTATGCCTGTGCCTCACCTCTGCTCTGGGAGCTGCACTGGTTACCAGTTTGTCTCCAGGTGCAATTCAAGGTGCTGGCTATGACCTTTAAAGCCCTGCATGGTAGTGGGCCAGGTTACTTTAGAGACTGCATCACCCCAAGAGAGTCTGCCCAACCCACCAGGGCAGACCGGAGGGGCTCTCTCAATGTTCCATCTGCTAAAGGGGCCCGCCTCTCTAGCACAAGGAGAAGGGCCTTCTCCGTGTCCGCCCCAGCCCTGTGGAACCTCCTGCCAGCAGACTTACAGCTGCAGATGGAATTGCTGCCCTTTAGGAAAGTGTTGAAAACCTGGCTGGGCAAGTTTGGGGGGCTGACGGGGTGGTGACCCCCACCTGCTCTGCTAGAATTTTTTAGCCCTTTTTACTGATGGGTGGGGTGGAAGGGTTGCTTTAAATTCAGGATCTTTGTATATAGTTTTTTTATCGTATTTTTATTGTCTGATTAAATTTTTTAAGGGGATGTTTTATGGTATGTATGTGACTGTGTGCCACCCTGAGTTGCCATAGCGCAAGTGGGCAGGATATAAATTCAAATAAATAAATAAATAAATCCCGGATTGGCCAGGAAATCCCATATTTCTCTGTGCATTCCTCCCCTTTCCCCCCACCATCCCGTAATTGAACAGTGGGGAAAGAGGTTACTGTGCATGTGCGCACATCATAAATGGGTTCTGCGCATGCGCAAAGGGGTTGTTACTGTGCATGCGTGGCCGGGCTGGAGCAGTTCCCGTATTTTCCGGAGCCGCGCTTGACGGGTATGCCCTAACGTGGTTTTCAAGTTATGTGAAAAATTCAAGGAGTGTTTATAATCACCAGCTCCTGTACATCACAATGAATTTCCTGCTATTTGAACCCAGGTCTCCCAAGTTTAATTTGATACTTCATCTCTTGACTCACATTAGCTCTTACTCATCAGATGATATTTTTAAAAAGAACTGGAGGAAGAAGCTGAAAATGCCCAGGAGTTATGGTCAGATGCTGTTGCAACCATGAGATGTGCAATTAAATTGAATTCTAAACTACAGATTTTCAAATGAATGAGTCACTGGTAGTTGTGTGTAACATCTGGCAAGACATAGAAATGAAAAGAAACAATGTCTGATCAATATCTGTGAAAACTCTGATCTGACTGTAATGCAGAGATTTGGTTTTTGCCTCAGGTGAACCACACTCAAGGTCTTGAAGTAGCAGTATTAATTATTATCAAACCCAATAGAGAGAGCATTGATTGATTGATTGATTGGTTGATTGATTGATTTATATTGCCATCCAACTCCAAGGACTCTGGGCGGTTTACAAAAGATAAAAACCAACTACAATTAAAAATCCCAATTTAAAAATCCTGTTAAAACTGTTACCGGGCATTACTCCAACCCCTACCACTTAAAAAGAGGGAGCATAAGATATTTCTGCATGAAGTTATTTTAGCTGGAATAGTAGTTAAGATAATGCATGTAGTAGAACAGCACGTGGAAAATCATTGTACTATGAAGAGAGAAGAGCACGTCATCCACATTAACAGCTGCAGATCTGAGCAAATCTAGCAGCTGCTGAACATACCCCATTTCCTTTGAATTTGAAAGGCCTGACAGACTCTTGTAAGAGTACAAAGAGAAAGTTTTTTTATAAACAATGAACAACAGTGAATACTCAGAAAAATAAAGATGAAAGTCAGAGCTATGTACATTACTTGTGCTTCCAAGGTACAGATTGTTATTTAAGACAAGATCTAATCCTAAAGACGTTTATTAAAAAGTAAGCCCTACAGAAATCTGCCTGGTTTACTTTTGAATAAATGCACATATTATTGTGTGAGCCATCCTGAGTCGGGCTTCCTGATTGGGCGGCATACAAATGTGAAAATTAAATTAAATTAAGGTTTAACTGTTTGTGCCAAAATGGAACTTAAGTTACCCCCTCCTTTGCCCATTTACTGTATTCACTCTTCAAGCCAGTGATTTTATTAACTCAGCCTGGTGCAGACAGCAACAAAAAAACAACAACAACCATTAAGAATCTAGCCAAAGACTATAGTTTGATCCCTTTAAATCATGGACTCAAGTCAGGTATGTAATTATGTGGAAGAGAATTACACACACAATATCAAAGACTTCTTACGTGTGGCGACAGATAGGATCTTGGCTCACGATCTTTTTCATAGCATACTGAGTTTTACTGTTGCTTGGTCCTTGTTTTTACATTAATTGTTGGCCTTGTGAAAATAAGGGAACATGTGCTTTTAATGCAATAACAGTAACTGAGGATAAAACTTTGATCAAATGCAATGCTGTGAGCCATTGATCAGAGTTCAGAAACTTAATGAAGAATAAGTCTTGGGAGCCAGTGTAGTTTAGTGGATAGAGTATCAGAGCAGGAATCAAAGAATTTGATTCAAATCCTTGCTCGGCTATAGAAACTCACTGGAAGATGGTCCTGGTAAAACTACTCTTTAAATACAGTATTTCACATACCTTGGAAACCCTACTAGGGACATCATTAGTCAGAAATGACTAAATGACACATAACAGACATGTTTTGCTGGTGGCCACAATCAAACCTCCACAAGCAAAGATAGCATACAGGTGAAACTTGGAAAATTAGAATATTGTGCAAATGTTCATTCAGTCCAATAATGCAACTTAAAAGGTGAAACAAATATATGAGATAGACACATTACATGCAAAGCGAAATAGTTCAAGCCTTACTTTGTTATAATATTGATGCTTATGGCTTACAGCTTATGAAAACCCCAATCCCCCCAATTGCATGTACCCCATAATCATCACATAATCTCATGTACGCTGTATGCCATGATCATCACAATTATAACGAATTAAGGCATGACATCTCTTGCTTTGCATGTAGTGAGTCTATCTCATATATTTGTTTCACCTTTTAAGTGCAATGAATGAACAATTGCACGATGTTCTAATTTTCTGAGTTTCACCTGTATATGATCAGATATCAAGGAAGACAAACAATAGGGAATAGCTATTACTCTTAAGGTGGTGGATGGGCTATTACCTTCAAGTGCAGTGGATGGGAAATCCCAGTGGCAACATAATGCCAGATTAAGAGGATGACTACACAAACAGTTGCTGCTGCTGCTGCTGCTGCTGCTTATCCTCCTCCTCCTCCAGATGCCTATCCATTCTGGATATTGGCTATCATCATGGCGATATTGCCAGACCCACTCCCCAATAACGACACGGACACTAGAATTGGATTTAAAAATGGGCCACTTTATTAACTTTTATCTTAAACTTTCCTTAACTACTGTTAAGGACCAAACGGGCCGTAATAGCACTGGTAAGGAGTGAATCTTAATTCCGAACCCAACTGAATGCATGTCACAATTTGCTACTACTGCAACAAACTGTGGTACCCTGCCAACAACCTGTTTCCACTGAAATACGTTGTTGACTCTTGTCAGGATGCTATTTGTTAGCTCCTGATTGTAAAATGCCTCCGGTCAATTATGGAGGTGTTGCATGCTGGATCCTCTACAGGATCCAATGACCAGCTCGCTGACCCTGAGTGCCCCAAAAAATGCGACCGTGGAGGCAGCATGGAAGAGAATTGCCTCGTAATGGTCCCTGCAAGCGACCGGCCAAACCTTGGCCAAGTGTGAGCATGTATGCCTTACGGGTGCTGCTAGCCAGTGACAAACCAATGGCCTGGTTCACTTCTCCATGCCAAACTTCCAGATCTCGGTCGGGAGTGTCAAAGGAAGCTTTTCGGCCTCCGGCTCCAGGGCCTGGAACCAATCTATCTGTAGGTGGGATAAAGCATCGGCAATGTCATTATTGATGCCAGGAACATGCCTGGCTTTAAACAGTATGTTGAGGCGTAAGGCCCGCGACACAAAACAGCGGATCAGAGCCATAACCCTGGGTGAACGGGATGTCTGGGCATTGACTATGTGGACCACAGACGCATTGTCGCACCATAGGTGGACCACTGAGTCAGCCCAAGTCTCCCCCCACAACATGAGTGCACCGAGGATGGGAAAGTACTCTAGAAATGTAAGATCACGAAGCAAGGCAATGCCATGCCAAGCCTCCGGCCACTTGCTGAACGACCAGTGACCATCGAAGTAAATGCCATAGCCAAACGCTCTGGATGCATCCGACTGGACCTGAAACACGGGTTCAGCCGAACGTTCGGCGCACCAGAAGGAAATTCCATTGAAATCTGAGAGGAATCCTAACCACACCCTGAGGTCGTCCCTGGTACCCTTCGTGAGTCGGACCCTGTGGTGCTTCCGGGATAAGCCAACCATAGCGTCACACAGGTGCCTGGCAAAAGCCTGGCCAGGCGTGATGACCCTGCACGCAAAATTGAGGTATCTGTGAAGCACCTTCAGGTCACGATGGGAGGCCTTGCGCTTAGCAAGGATGGCCCGAATAGCGCCCGAAATGTGGGCTATTTTGTCCATGGGCAACCTAGATGTCTGCACCACCGTATCTATCTCAATCCCCAGGAAAACCAAAGTGGTGGCGGGTCCCTCAGTCTTTTCAGGAGCCAATGGCACCCCCAATTCGGCCATAAGCTCCTGAAACATAAAAAGCAGATGTTCACACACCCCAGAGCCCACAGCAGCACTGAACAAAAAATCATCCAGGTAATGTGCCATCGAATGTGCTCCGGAGCGGCGAACAAAAGCCCAATGTAGGAATGAGCTGAAACGCTTAAAGGCTGCGCACGAAATAGAACACCCAAAAGGCATGGCCTTGTCAACAAAATACTGCCTCTGGAATCTAAAACCCAACAGTTCAAAATCATCCGGGTGGACCGGGAGAAGGCGAAACGCAGACTTAATGTCGCATTTGGCCAGGAGTGCCCCGGGTCCACATGCACGAACCATACTAAGTGCCTGGTCAAAGGACGTATACCGGACCGAGCAAAGCTCATCTGGTATAGCATCGTTGACAGACGCACCCGCAGGGTAGGACAAATGGTGAATTAGACGGAACTCACCAGGAACCTTCTTGGGGACCAAGCCAAGGGGTGACACCTTCAGATTGGGAAAAGGAGGCACAACAAAGGGTCCCGCAACCCGCCCTTCCTGAACCTCCTTGAATATCTTGGTCCTGGCCAAATCTTCCTTGCCCCTTAATGATACCAAATTAAAAGCATCCTGGGGCACACGAGCTCCCACAAAGGGGATGCGGAACCCTGTAGAAAAACTCCTCAAAAGATACTCCACGTCAACCATTTCCGGGTAGACGCGTAACCAACGCTCCAACACATCAATTTTGATTGGGGAGGAGGCCTTTAGAAGTTGACGCCGAGTCGGGGTTAGCGCGGCTCGCACCCTGCTGACCTCGTCCCCTCCCCCATGATCCCCCCCGGCCTGGAGCAAACAGTGGCCGGGTGTGGCCCCAGACAGATAGTGCACTCATGCCGGTATTTGCACTGTTTTCGGGAACATCCTGCTGCGGACGAATAGTTCCAGCACAGCAGGTGGGCTGGAACCCCCTGCCCCGCCGCTAAGCGGGGTAACTGTGCGGTGCCAGGCCACTGAGCGGCGTGGCTGCAGTGGTATCGGTCGCCCGCGGCCGGGCGAGACGGGGTCATGTATAGCAACCAGAGAAGTTGGTTGGGTTCATTCCTACATATCTCTGGGTGAAGCGTGGCCCACATATGGAATTCCTCGTCATACGCCAGCCACGCTTGCCCCGGGAAATCAACATAGGCTCGGTAAATAATATCTAGGTACTGGATAAGAGGGATTGCCAAATCTGGGTGAGCCCTGATTGACACAGCCACATATATCAAATATGCAGGTAACCAATTGGCCCACGTGCGTGGAGGCTTGCCACAGCGGGCCAACTCCTTGTCCCTGTCATCTTCCTTCTCCTTCTCCTCCCTAGTGGGCTTCCTGTTCAACAAACTAAACAAATCAACATACTCCCTGTGCCAAATCTTGTCCCTCGTGGCAGGCAATAAATGGTCACCCAAAGGCAGGGAGACACCTGCCGTCAGGAGCGCTGAAGTGGGAACCGTGTGATAGCCGACATTAGCCAGGGGGCCATACGGCCATACCGGATACGTCAAGGTCGGGCCAGCAGGCGGTACCCCAGGCGGCACTGGCGGGTATGGAGCCCTCCAAACCTCAGGTTGAGGTGTCGCAAATATCGCGGGCTGGGCCAGAGGCGTGGGCAGCTGCTGCATAGGCCAGGGCCATGCCTGGGTAATCAGCTAAGGAACAGTGGTACAATGTGTGAACTAACTTGACCACCATACTCACCCGTTGCCACCCCGCCAGCTTCCCCCACCGGGGGTTCCAGCCGGTCAGGGGTGTCAGAGCTCATGATCGCGGTAGAGCTCGCCCGGTCCTGCCCTGAAGATACCGGCTGTGCCGTGCCCGCGCCCTGTGTACGCACGAGCAAGCCAGTGCCGATTGGTCTGGCACCGTGCTGGGTTGCTGCGAAGAGTGCGGCCTCCAGGCGAGCCAATCTCCAGTCCAGGGAAGCCGGGGCACTCCCACCCCTCCAGCCGGCTGCCCAATGGGCCTGCAGGCACCAGCGCCGGTGGACAGGCCCGCCACATGTTCCAGGGCCACAAAGCGGTCCTCCAGGGCCAAGGGGCCAACAGCGGAGGCCCCCAGCATTGAGCACCGGCCCTGCGGGCCCACAGGTGCAGGGGGACCGGCCCCAGGGGCAGTGGCCTCCTCACGGTCCAGGTGGACAGGTAGGGCCATGAAGCTGGCCCACCCCACGGCCTGTGCCGCAGGTGATGACCTGCCTCCCGCCCGAGCCCTCCGGCTGGGCAGAGGCCCAGGGTCCAGTGGTGGCGTGGGCCGGACACAAGGCCCGGCCCTGGGCCACACTGCTTGACGCGGGCACCGTGCCACCACCGCACCACTGGGCATGGACTTCTTTTGGGGCGCCATATGCGCCCACTGCCGGCCTTAAGGCCGAAGCCCCGATCGGGGAAGCAAAGTGCCAGCACAGTCCACCTGTTCCCGGGCAAACGGCGTGCAGCCTGGGCTCGCTGCCGGCAGTAGCCGGAGCGAGCGGCTCGAGTCAGCTGGGCAAGAGAGGGGACGTGCCGAAACAAACGCGCCCCTGGCCCAGCCGAATTGGAGACTGCCGGGGCCATGCGGGCAGCCACCCCTTATAAGGGGTAGGCTGGTCACGCCCCCGGCTCCATCTTGTGCCCGTTCCTCAGGGCCAGGGCCGGCAAAGTGCGTGGTGGCCATTTTGTCACCCCACATTCCGTCTTTCTGTTCTTAATTCCTTGGAACAGTTCTTCTGAGGACATGTCACACCAGTCTCTCAGGTTCTTCCTTCTACGTCGAGGGCCTCTCTTCCCAGGGATCTTTCCTTGCAGAGTGAGTTGGAGCATTCCATACTTTATGTTGTTCCTCATGATGTGGCCAAGGTATTGGAGTTTTCTTTGCTTAATGGTCTTACAGAGTTCTTGTTCTTCATCCACCTGGAGCAATACTTCTACATTAGTCACATGGTCAACCCATGATATCCTCAGCAGCCGTCTGTAGATCAATTTTTAAAAAGCTTTGATTCTCTTTTTAGATACTTTAGTCAATGTCTATATGACCTAGCAAACCAAATTTCCCATTACATCCTCTGGCTCCTCCATCTGAATTTTTTCAGTGTATGCACATACTGTTGCAGTTTCAGCTGCACTGAATTCAGAGCTTGGGAATATTATTTTTGTTAACTGCTCCTCAAATTATGACCACACTTGTAGGGAGATTCTGGAAAAGGACTTCACCATACTCTGAATTGCCTGTCACAGTAAAGATGTGAGGTGCTTCCTGAGGCCCTGACTTCCTTCAAAAGCCTAACATTTAATTCTTATTCCTAAAAAAGGCTTTCTAGAAATAAAAATACATCTCAATATTTGTAGATCTGGGAGTAGGACAGAGGTTTACAGCCACTGGAATCAATTCCTCTTTTTAAAATCTCATTTGTAACAGATGGTTGCAATCAGTTTCACCCTGATAAGCACAAGCAGAAACTGAAGTTTACATTCTTTACATCCTCTGGATAATATCTCATGGAAGCTTATGTAAACTACATCTTCAGATGTGTGTTCAAAATGTTTTTAAGGGATCCACAATTATTTCTTTTACTCCCATGAAGTTGGGAACACAATTGTTGTCAGTTAAGAGGCAGACTCCTGAGTTATATCCTACTTGTTTCCATACACATTTAACAATTATCACAGTTTTGCTGGGAATCTCATAATTTAGGGGTGGGAAGGTGATGATTGTCATCTAGGTAACTGATTAGGGTTTCCCGTTTTTTAACATTCAGATTTTCCTTGGATGAGGAGAAGTCCTCGCAAACTAGGAAGCACTTAAATATGAATTAATGACAAAGTACAGTAGGTTTCATAGTGGTTGCTTGGAAATAATGTAAAAGAAATGTACTATACTGGTAAACCCAATGGCAGCAGAAGAGTTGGTGGGCTCCACTCTCTCTCCACTCATGATGGCTGGTCCCGATCGGTGTTCACTTTCTTTTGCCTTTCGCCGCCTCCTTCCAACGAACCTGGATGTTGTGTTCTAAGGGTTTTACCTTCCACATGGATCACAATGTATCTGAACCAATGTAACCTTGCCTATAGCAACAATGTAACCTTCAGCTGTATCATATGAACCCTGCATGAGGACGCGAGCTAATGACCACCAGCTGGCAGCAGCGAGCGTCCAAGCTCTCTTAGTCAGAACTCATCAAAGGCAACAGCGCGGGAAGCTTTCCCGCCACCACCTACACCTGGACAAGAAGGGCGTGACTCGCAATGACGTCACGCAGGCAGTAGCCAATGGGCTACCATGGCACCACGTTCAAATGTATTACTACTGTATATAAAGAGCTATCGATCCGCCATTACCTCATGTTCCCTCTGTCCACGATGCAATAAACCTGAGTTAACCCAGCCCGAGGCTGTGTCCTGTGTCTTGGTTTGCATACACTAAATTGGCGACGAAGGTGGGATTATGGATTCCCAAAGCGCCAGGACACAGAGCGGGTTCAATATTACCAAGCCGCAAGACTGGACCATCTTTAACATGGATTTCAAGGCGGCATTGGTGGAACTCAAAGTCAAAGACGACGAGGAAAGGAAGAGGGCCATCCTCACCCGAATGCTGGGTGTAGAGACCAAGCGGACGCTGGTGGGCATGATCGAACCGAAGACGTTGGACGACTTCAAAACCGACGACATACTGAAGTTGCTGCGCGAGCGTTTCCAACCCTCGAAGGCAATGTTTCCCGCTAGGAGTGCGTTTTGGAGGCGAGTCCAAGCGCCGGATGAGTCGGTAGAGGCTTTCGTGGAGGCCCTGAGGGTAGCTGCCGTTCCCTGCAAGTGGGACAACCTGGAGATGATCATGAGGGACGTCGTGCTGTGTGGCCTGAAGGACAAGGAAGTGCAGCGCCGCCTGATGAACAGGGAGCCGCCACCCACGCTGGCCGAGGTCGTAGAGACCGCGGAATCCGCGGAGTCCACGAATGCGGGAGTGGACGAAATACACGAGTGGCGTGAGTGGCGTCCTAGGGCCAGCAAAGCGGAAAGCTCGGTGCGTGGCAAGTCAGGACAGCCGGTGCACGCGACCCGACGAACCTCGAGATCCTCTACAGATGGCAGCGACGGCGAAGAGGTACAGAAGGTCCGGAAAGGGGGGCGCCGCTGCGATGGTTGTGGGGCGGCCCACGAGCGTGCGAAGTGCCCTTTCAGGAAAGCCGAATGTTACAGCTGTGGCCGGCGCGGGCACATCGCCAGGGCATGCAGAAATCGGAGAGAGGGCCGGAGGCAGTCGAAAGACCGTTCGGCCAAACCGGACCGTCCAGCGAGACCCCAAGATGGCGCCCGAACCACGAGGAAGCAGGACGGCGTGGGTCGCGTCTCGGACGGCAGTGAGGACGACGCCCCCGTGTTCAGCGTGTCCGCGGGACAAAACCATTACTTCATTGAGGTAATAGTACAAGGGGCCCCTGTTAGGATGGAGATTGACTCGGGGTCCTATTATTCCATAATTCCCCAGAAAGAGTTCTTGAAGATCGACCCCCAAGCGCGGCCCAAACTTAAGACTCTGAGGTCCACGTTACGGGACGTACAAGGGAACAGCATTCCAGTGCTGGGGGTCGGAAAATTTCGGGTTCGTTATAAAAGACATTCCGCAGAACTCCCTTTAGTCGTTCTCAAAGGGGGAAATTGTAGCCTCCTAGGGACGCAGTGGTTTCAGCCCTTGGGTTTGTTCATAGGGGGGGTGCATGCCGTGGGCGCGGATCCGATACAAGCGGTGTGTGACGCGCACCCCGCCGTTTTTGAAAAAGGACTTGGGAAATTCAAGGGACCCCCTGTAGCCTTCGACCTAGACCCGGAGGTCCGCCCGATAAGACTCAAACCGCGCAGGGTGCCTTTCGCACTAAAGGACAAAATAGAGGCGGAACTGGACAAATTGGTGGGCCAGGGGATTCTTATTCCTGTTGATTCCGCGGAGTGGGAAACTCCAATCGTAACAGCCCTGAAGGCTAACGGGGAGGTGCGCATTTGCGCTGATTATAAGTGTACAATTAACAAGGCGATTCGCCCTAATGCATACCCGGTGCCAGTGGTCAGCCACCTTTTGGCCAGGCTAAATGGGGGAAAGTGTTTCGCTAAGCTCGACCTGGCACAAGCCTATCAACAACTCCCCGTAACTCCCGCCACGGCCGCGGCACAAACGATAGTCACACATAAGGGAGCGTTCCAGGTGTCGCGTTTACAGTTCGGCGTGAACTCGGCACCCGGCCTTTTTCAGTCGCTTGTGGAACGCCTCCTGAAGGGGCTGGAGGGGGTGTTACCTTATTTTGATGACGTATTGATAACAGGGGGGAGTGAGGCCGAACTGGCAAAGAGATTGGATAAAGTGCTAACTGTGTTCGAGAAAGCGGGGCTGAGACTGAGGAAGGACAAATGTGTTTTTTTCGAAACCGAGGTCGAGTTTTTAGGGTTTCGGATCACACCTGAGGGTATTAAGCCGTCCAAATCCAAAGTGGAAGCCATTAAGAAGGCCCCTCGCCCCACATCCAAAACCGAACTACAGTCATTCCTGGGGCTCCTCAATTTTTACCATACATTCCTTCCGCGGAAAGCCTCCGTGGCCGAACCGCTTCATCGGTTACTTAAAAAAGAGGAGACATGGATGTGGGGTGACGAGCACGAGAAGGCGTTCAACGAACTAAAGCAGCTTTTGACATCGGACGCAATCCTTACGCACTTCGACCCCAAACGGCGGGTGGTCTTAGTCTGTGATGCATCACCGGTGGGGGTGGGGGCAGTGCTTTGCCACGTGTTGGATGACGGTCGGGAGGCCCCAGTGGCGTTTTACTCAAGGTCCCTGTCCCAAGCAGAGCGAAATTACGCACAAACCGACAGGGAGGCATTGGCAATAGTAGCGGGGACCAAAAAGTTTCACGATTTTCTGTATGGCCGCCCATTCAAAATCGTGACGGATCACAAGCCCCTGTTAGGGATTTTCACGGCAGGCAAGCCCACGCCGCAGATACTATCCCCGAGAATGTTGCGATGGGCCATTTTTCTTAACGCATACCAACACGAGTTGGAGTACCGGCCCGGAAAGGAGATCAGCCATGCTGATGCGCTTTCGAGATCTCCTTTGCCTTTGTCGGACGACCAAAAAGCCAGAATAGGAAGAGACCGCCAGGTGTTGTTAATCGAGGTTTTAGACGAACCCCCAATAGTACCGGCTGATATAGCTAGGGCGACAAGCAAGGACAGGACGCTGGAGAAAGTCAGCTCATGGGTGCAGAAAGGGTGGCCAGCATCGTCCCCAGGCAAGGAATTCGACCCATTCTTTCGGAAGAAGATAGAGTTGTCCATAGAAAGGGGGTGCCTGTTGTGGGGCCAACGGGTGGTGGTCCCGACACCCATGCGGCCGAGGGTTCTCAAACTGCTGCACGTCAGCCACCCGGGCATCGTTCGCTCAAAAGCGCTGGCCCGCAGTTACTTTTGGTGGCCACAGCTGGACGAGGACATTGAGCACATGGTCGGCACTTGTGAGGCGTGCCAGGGGTCCCGACCAGAGACGGCCCGCCTCCCGCATAAGGAATGGGACACAGCGAGGGGGCCATGGTCCAGAGTGCACGTAGATTTCGCTGGCCCTTTCCGAGGAACCATGTTTCTCCTGGTGGTGGATGCATTCTCAAAGTGGCTGGAGGTCATTCCGGTAAAGAGCACATCCTCCACCACTACAATTAACCAACTACGGAGAGTCTTTTCAACGTTCGGTTTACCCGACACTTTAGTCAGCGATAACGCGAGTTGCTTCACCTCCTCAGAGTTCGGGGCATTCATGGAGGCGAATGCCATTCGGCATGTCACGTCCGCGCCGTTTCACCCGGCCACGAATGGCCAAGTGGAACGGTTGGTGCGTACAACAAAGGAGGCGCTTCGGCGCATGGGCCCCGGGGACCTGAACCACCAAGTATGTCAGTTCTTATTAGCGTATAGGGTGACCCCCTTAGCGTCAGGTTACTCGCCGGCAGAGCTATTGATGCGGCGGAAACTGACTACGCTCCTGTCCAGGCTAGACCCCACAAGAATTGAGGATAAAGGAAAAAACGTAGGGTTGGCAGTCTCGAAAGGTTTCGCCGCCGGCGACCCTGTTCATTGCAGGAACTATGCCAGCGCGGGGCCAGCCTGGGTGCCGGGGACAGTTGTAGAACAGACGGGGCCAGTCTCGTACCGGGTCGAAACCCACACCGGTCTCCTCTGGAGGAGGCACGCAGACCAACTGAGGCACCGAGTAAGTGGGCCAGTCAGTGAGAATCGGCAACAAGATTCAGCGTTAGGGCTCTCCCCCAACCGCTTCACCCAAGGGGGAGACAGCAGCGGACAACAGTCCCAAGCAAGGGGGGAAGGAAGAAGCAGCGGCCCCGACTCATATCCTTTTGATACACCAGTTCCATCAGAGGCCAGGGAAGGGGGAGAGGAGTTCGCGACCGCTGCCCCCGAATGGAATTTTGGTTTTGATTTAGCAAACCGGGGGGGTTTTCAGGAGTGTTCCCCCACCCATCCAAGCGAGAAGAGGGGTTTTTCGTTAGTCCCCAGTGCCCCCGGTTCCTCCCTAAGTAAGAGCACACCTCCCAACAACGCCGCGGAGCCGCGGCAAGACACTAACAAGTCTCCCTCTCAAATTACAGGACAGGAAGCCAGGGGACAAAGAGAAGGTAGCGAACCCGGGGAGAGGCAGCTCGCATCGAGACCCCAGCGTGTTCGAAACAAGCCATCTTGGCTGAGAGATTTTGTCTCCTAGGGGGGGGAGCGTCTAGAAGCATGGGCTCGAGACGTTGTCTCGTCCTAGGGGGGAGGGATGTTGTGTTCTAAGGGTTTTACCTTCCACATGGATCACAATGTATCTGAACCAATGTAACCTTGCCTATAGCAACAATGTAACCTTCAGCTGTATCATATGAACCCTGCATGAGGACGCGAGCTAATGACCACCAGCTGGCAGCAGCGAGCGTCCAAGCTCTCTTAGTCAGAACTCATCAAAGGCAACAGCGCGGGAAGCTTTCCCGCCACCACCTACACCTGGACAAGAAGGGCGTGACTCGCAATGACGTCACGCAGGCAGTAGCCAATGGGCTACCATGGCACCACGTTCAAATGTATTACTACTGTATATAAAGAGCTATCGATCCGCCATTACCTCATGTTCCCTCTGTCCACGATGCAATAAACCTGAGTTAACCCAGCCCGAGGCTGTGTCCTGTGTCTTGGTTTGCATACACTAAACTGGGTCAGTTCTCAAATCTTTATTTATATTATAGCGCAATCTTGCTGGCTCATGGCTTTACTGCCTCTGTCTCGATCGTAGTGCAGGGCAGCATGACAGGCCAGCCAGCTGACTCTCCGCTAGCCTCGAACTGCCCCAATCTGGTTCCATCAACTTCCAGATTTTATGCCACAACCATGAAACAGCTCTTCTTTAGTTTCTTTGACTTATTAGGCAATTTTATTTTTTGCATACTTTTCTCTCCTTTTAATTTCCTCCTTTATAGCAGCGACAGAAAATCACTTCCACTCACTCCGCCATCTTGGAACGCCCTCCCCCCTAAAGTGTTTCTAGCGACCTGTTTATATTTAATTTGCTGCCATAGCAAGTAAATACATATCTGCAACACTGCAGTGTACTGCAGTGGCTCAAGTCGCTAAGATGCTGACTGGGAAAGCGGAAGGTCAGCAGTTCGATTCCCAAGTACTGCAGGACGGAAATGAGCTCCCGTCTTCATCCCAGCTCCTGCCAACCTAGCAGTTCAAAAGCAAGAAATTGCAAGTAGATAAATAGGGACCACTTCGGTGGGAAGGAAACAGCGTTCCGTGCGCTCCGATGTCTAGTCATGCCTGCCACATGACCACGGAAACGTCTGCAGAAGCAGACAGCGCTGGCTCTTTGGCTTAGAAACAGAGATGAGCACTGCACCCTAGAGTCGGATACGACTGGCTTTCGAGCAAGGGAAACCAACATATAAAGAGGGAGCAGTGGCTCAAGTGGCTAAGACGCTGACTGGGAGGCGGAAGGTCAGCAGTTCTATTCCTGAGTACTGCAGGACGGAATGAGCTCCCATCTTTGTCCCAGCTCCTGCCAACCTAGCAGTTCGAAAGCAAGAAAGTGCAAGTAGATAAATAGGGACCACCTTGGTGGGAAGGTAACAGCGTTCCGTGTGCGGTGTCTAGTCATGCCTGCCACATGATCACGGAAACGTCTGCAGAAGCAGACAGCGCTGGCTCTTGGGCTTTGAAACAGAAATGAGCACTGAACCCTAGAGTTGGATACGACTGGCTTTAGAGCAAGGGAAATCTTTACCTTTAGAAAGACCTATAACAGGAGTTCTCAACCTTTTTAAGACGGGGGCTGGGTCACGCTCCCTCAGACAGCTTTGGGGGCTTGATGGTAATTTTGCCCTTCCTCCACCACATGGCACTTCCTAGTGTGGTGGAGGCAGTGGGGGCCACATGAAATGATGCTGCAGGCCGCATCTGGCCCATGGGCCGCAGGTTGAGAATCCCTGATCTATAATGCTCAACAGATTCAAGAAGCCTTGAACCAACATGCAGAGCTATATAAGATAGTCTGTAGCCTCATTGCAGGAGGTTACTCAAGTGGACTTCACCATAGTCTCCAGAGTTGTGAAGATTTTGCCAAACATTTCAGATCTAAAGTTGAGTTTTTATGCCAATAAAGGGTGATTTGTCAAAGCATACTCAATGTATTGAACATTATTTAATGTAGCTGTTAAATTAACATCCTTTCTTTTAAAAGAGGCTTTTAAAGACATCTTACCAACTGCTGAGCAACAGGATTAACTAACCTATACCATTGCCAATATGTGCTGTTTGGGGCATTGCTATTGTTTTTGTCATTGCTTATACTTTTATCCGGTTCTGTTTATGGTTTATGTCTAACACAAGATGTTAGTGTTATCAAAGTAAAGGTAAAGGTTTCCCTTGCTCGAAAGCCAGTCATACCCGACTCCAGGGTTCAGTGCCCATCTCTGTTTCAAAACCGAAGAGCCAGCGTTGTCTGCTTCTGCAGACGTTTCCGTGGTCATGTAGCAGGCATTAGTAGACACCGGAGCACATGGAATGCTGTTTCCTTCCCACCGAAGTTGTCCCTATTTATCTACTTGCAATTTCTTGCTTTCGAACTGCTAGTTTGGCAGGAGCTGGGGCAAAGACGGGAGCTCATTCCGTCCTGCAGTACTCGGGAATCGAACTGCTGACCTTCCGCCTCTCAGTCAGCATCTTAGCCACTTGAGCCACTGCTCATATAAGGCCCTATATGATATGGGACCTTGTTATTTGTCGCAGAGTCTCTCCCTCTTTGGTGTCTTGCACGGAAGACAAAGAAGGAGTCGCAGTGAGGACTAACACAGGTTTATTGAGTGATGATCAGGATGAACATGTGGTAATCGCGGAGGTACATCACATTATATACAGCAGTACAATACATTTGAATCTCGTTGCACGGTAGCTCATTGGCTGCTACCGGCGTGACGTCATTCCAAGTCACGCCCCTCTTCTGTAGTTAGTGATAGTGCGGGAGAGTTCCCGCGGCTGTCGGTGATTTGAGGAATGTGAACCATGTGAGTTGGACGCTCGCAGCTGCCCTCTATGGGCAGTTTACTCGCGTTCCTTAACAGCTGAGCTACATTGTAATTGTGGTCAGGTTACATTCATACATTTCTTAAAGCAACATTGTACATACATAACACCCCTCCCCCCTAGGATGGGACGAAGTCCCTCAGCCATTGTGGTTTGCCGCACGTGCGTCTGGGGCGTGCGGCCGCTTGACTTAACACAGGGGAGCCGGGGGCTCCTGGTTCCGCGGAGTCCCTTCCTGCAACGGAAAGGGGGGATTCATTAGTGGTTCGGTGGGGACTCTGCGACAACCTTGCATTTGGGGACAGGAATGGAATGAACAGTTGGGACGTGAACCCCTGCCTATCGCTTGAGGAGCTAGGGGTCCCCCCAGTACGAATCTCGGGACCGACAAGGAGGCCCTCGTGGTCTCGCCACCCCCTGCTGACTGTCTGGGAGTTCTAGAGGATGAAACGGGCGGATTTCCCCCTGCTGCCTGTCTCGGGGGTGTCTGTCTCCGGGGGGCTGGAGCTATGGTATATTCGAAAACAAAAGGGCTGGGGGGACTGGAGGTACCAGGGGCTGAACTGAAACCCCTCTTCTCGCTAGGACGGGTGGGGGACCACTCCGCAACACCACCCTGGTACTGCAAATCATAATCAAACTCATCCCTCTCTTAAAAGTATCCTCCTCTGTGGCTGAAAACCCAGGGTATGCATTTGTACCCGCGGATGCCGCCATGTCTCCCCCTTGGGTAACGCGGGTGGGGGAGGACCCTAACGCTGATTCCCCTTCAGTGGTGACTCGCCTTCTGAGTTGGTTGGCGTGCCTTCTCCAGAGTAGACCCGAGCTAGTCTCGACCCTATAGGATACTGGCCCCATCTGCTCAATGATCGTCCCTGGTACCCACGCTGGCCCCGAGGCCGTGTAGTTCCTGCAGTGAACCTGGTCCCCTACCGAAAAACTTTTGGAGCTATCTACCCCTATATTTATATTTCTCCCTTCATCCTCCACCCTGGACGGATCCATCCGGTCAAAAAGTGTTACCGGGCGCCTCTTCATGAGGAGTTCAGCTGGCGAAAGCCCTGAAGCTAGGGGGGTTGTCCTGTAGCAGATGAGGAACTGACACAGATGAAGGTTCAACTCACCGGGACCCATGCGCCGCAGTGCGTCTTTCGTAGTGTGCACTTGGCGCTCTACCTGACCGTTTGTGGCGGGGTAAAAAGGGGCAGCGGTAATGTGCCTGATGGCGTTTCTTTCAATAAACGTCTTGAACTCCGCAGACGTGAAGGTACTAGCGTTATCGCTAACGAGGACGTCTGGCAGGCCGAAGCAGGCAAAGACCTTGCACAACTGTTTAATGGTTGCCGCAGAGGAGGTGCTGTTCATGGGGATTACTTCTAACCACTTTGAATAGGAGTTGACTATCAGCAGAAAC
Source organism: Bradypodion ventrale (assembly GCA_035047345.1). Classification (NCBI taxonomy): domain Eukaryota; kingdom Metazoa; phylum Chordata; class Lepidosauria; order Squamata; family Chamaeleonidae; genus Bradypodion; species Bradypodion ventrale. The sequence goes on from JAWDJE010000002.1 coordinate 119,669,377, forward strand.
ATGGACCCGCGGAAGGGGTCAGCGAAGTCGACATGAATCCGGGACCATGGCCCACGGGCCGTGTCCCATTCCCTATGGGGTAACCGGGACTCCTCGGGCCGAGAGCTCTGGCAGCTCTCACACGTGCCCACTAAGCGTTCTATATCCGCGTCTATCTGGGGCCACCAAAAGAAGCTCCTGGCCAGAGCCTTGGAGCGCACGATCCCGGGGTGACTGGTATGCAGTAGCTTCAGTACCTTAGCCCTTAGCTTCTCTGGGATGACTACCCGTTGGCCCCAGAGTAGGCAGCCCCTTTCCAGGGAAAGCTCTACTCTACGCCTGAAAAATGGCTTGAAAAGCTCCTCGGGGGGAGTGGTGGGCCACCCTTTCCTAACCCAGGAACTAACTTGGGCCAGCATCTTGTCGGCAGCTGTAGCTTTGGCGAGGTCGGCCGGGACGATGGGGGGTGAGTCGAGGGACTCGATCAGGAGGACTTGGTGGTCCTGCTCTACCTCGCATGCGGGATCCCCTAAACTAGGGAGGGGAGACCGGGACAGTGCGTCCGCATGGGAGATCTCCTTCCCTGGGCGATAGACCAGCTCATACTGGTAGGCGTTGAGGAAGATGGCCCAACGCAGCATCCTGGGGGATAGAATTTGCGGGGTGGGTTTGCCGGTAGTGAAGATCCCCAGAAGTGGCTTGTGATCTGTCACTACCGTAAACTTGTGGCCGTATAGAAAATCATGGAACTTCTTCGTTCCCGAGATTATGGCCAGGGCCTCCCTATCTGTTTGCGCGTAATTGCGCTCAGCCTTCGAGAGGGACCTTGAGTAGTACACCACCAGGGCTTCCCGCCCGCTCTCCAACACGTGGCATAGGACCGCCCCCACCCCCACTGGGGACGCATCACAGACTAGAACCACTGGTTTTCTTGGATCAAAATGGGTCAGGACAGCGTCCGAGGATAGGAGTGTCTTAAGTTCCTTGAACGCTTTCTCCTGCCTGTCCCCCCACCGCCAAACCACGTCCTTTTTTAGTAGCGCGTGCAGTGGCTCCGCGACCGATGCCTTCCTAGGCAGGAAGGAGTGATAGAAATTTAGGAGCCCTAGAAATGACTGCAGCTCCGGTTTCGCGGTGGGACGAGGGGCGTTTTTCACGGCCGCAACCTTGGACTTGGAGGGTTTGATTCCGTCTGGGGTTATCTTAAAACCGAGAAACTCGACCTCCCTCGCAAAGAATACACACTTGTCCCTCCTCAGTCGAAGTCCCGCTCTCTCGAACACTGAGAGGACCCCGTCTAGCCTCTTTGCTAACTCTAATTCGCTCCCCGCCATTATCAACACATCGTCAAAATATGGGAGAACGCCTGGGAGCCCCTTTAAAAGGCGTTCCACGAGGGACTGGAAAATTCCGGGGGCCGAATTCACGCCGAACTGAAGGCGCGTTACCTTAAATGCCCCCTTGTGCGTCACGATCGTTTGCGCAGCGGCAGCAGCCGGGGTTACAGAGAGCTACTGATATGCCTGCGCCAGATCTAGCTTGGCAAAACACCTCCCCCCATGTAACGTGGCCAGTAAGTGGCTGACCACGGGCACCGGATATGCATTTGGCCGAATGGCCTTATTGATCATACATTTATAGTCCGCACAAATCCTGACCTCCCCGTTTGACTTAAGGGCCGTAACGATCGGCGTTTCCCACTCCGCCAAATCGACTGGAACCAAAATCCCCTGCCCCACCAATTTGTCCAGTTCCGCCTCGATCTTGTCCTTGAGGGCGAAGGGCACTCTCCTTGGCTTGAGGCGGATGGGCCGGATTTCTGGGTCCAGCTCAAAGGAAACTGGGGGGCCCTTGTACGTCCCGAGCCCCTTCTTGAAAACATCCAGGTGTGCATTGCACGTGTCCCGCATTGGGTCAGTCTCGATGGCGTTAATGCCGGACAGTTCGATTCCCAGGGGAGCAAACCACTGCGTTCCCAAAAGGCAGCATCTCCCCCCCTTAAGGACCACTAGGGGCAGTTTCTCGGAGTAATTCTTGAACTTCACCTTGAAGTTCCCCACCCCCAACACTGGGATCCCTTTTTCCCTGCACGTCCCGCAAGTGTGACTTCATGGCCCGCAATTTGGGCCGCGCCTCTGGGGGAATGCGCATAAACTCCTTTTGGGACAGGATGGAATAGGATGACCCCGAGTCTATCTCCATCCTCACTGGGAGCCCCTGTAACAGTACCTCTACGAAAAAAACGCCGGTGCTCCAGGCCCACGCGAATCACGCCTTCCTCGCTGTAGTTGGCTGAGACCTTCCTGGTGCCGGCCGCCTTTCGTTGGTGTGTCCGGGGATGGCTCGAAGCGCCCTTGTCCTCGACTCGCCCGCGCCTGCATACTCTGGCGATGTGTCCCTTTCGGCCGCAGTTGTGACACTCGGCCTTTCGGAACGGACACCTCGTGTGGTCGTGGGACGCCCCACAACCGTCGCAACGGCAGTCCTGCCGCTCGCAGGTCTGTCGCTTCTCCCCGCGTTTCTTTATTCTCTGGACGTCGTCGTCCTCGCTGGAGCAGGAGTCTGCCGTCGTGGACGACTCCTCAGACGTCGCTGGGGTGCCGGTGGGCGACTTGGGGGCCACCAGGCCGTCTTCGCCGATGTCCGCCGGGCTGCCTGCACCGGTGACTTGGCCCTTTCGGACGTGCCCCCTCGGGACTTGAACACCTTGACCCCGCTCCTGGCCTCCTCGGCTGCTTGGGCCTCCCGCAGTACCTCGTTGAACGTGAGGCGATAGTCGCGGGTCATTAATTTCCTCTGGACTTCCTCGTCCCTCAGCCCACACAGCATGCGGTCTCGGAGGGCCGTGTCCAGGTCTTCCCACTGGCAGTGCACCGCTGCAAGCCTGAGGGCCACCGCGTAGGCGGACACGGACTCTCCCGGGCGCTGGTCTCGCCTGTGGAACGCGACCCTGGCCGGGAAAATCGACACGGGGGGCTGGAAATGTTCGCGCAGTAGCTCTAGGATGCGGTCGATGGGCACCACGTCCACCTTCCGGGGGGCCACCAGGTTCATCAGGATACGCAGCGTGGCCGGCTCCACCTGAGCCAGAAAGTGTGAGCGCATCTTCGCGTCGTCGTTGACGCCCACGGCTTCCATCGCGTGCCGAAACTGGCACTCGTACAGCTCCCATTGTTCCGGGTCGCTGATATCGAACTGGTAAGGCTTGACCTTGGGATTCGCCATGGATCCCACCTTCGTCGCCAATTTGGTGTCTTGCACGAAAGACAAAGAAGGAGTCGCAGTGAGGACTAACACAGGTTTATTGAGTGATGATCAGGATGAACATGTGGTAATCGCGGAGGTACATCACATTATATACAGCAGTACAATACATTTGAATCTCGTTGCACGGTAGCTCATTGGCTGCTACCGGCGTGACGTCGTTCCAAGTCACGCCCCTCTTCTGTAGTTAGTGATAGTGCGGGCGAGTTCCCGCGGCTGTCGGTGATTTGAGGAATGTGAACCATGTGAGTTGGACGCTCGCAGCTGCCCTCTATGGGCAGTTTACTCGCGTTCCTTAACAGCTGAGCTACATTGTAATTGTGGTCAGGTTACATTCATACATTTCTTAAAGCAACATTGTACATACATAACACCCTCAGAACAACTGGATGACTAGAAAGTCTATAACTAGAAACAGAGGTGTCTCGGTGGCGGCACCAATGCTGTGGAACACACTACCAGTAGAGCTGCGCCAGGCCCCATCACTGACTATCTTCAAAAAACAATTAAAAACGTTCTCATTCAAGTAGGCCATTCAAGTTATCCCTTTAGCTATAAATTAGCCAGTCAGTTGATCTTCTGTCCCCTTATTTTATTTTATTTTGTGATGTATTTAGTTGGCCTGTTTTTGATTTGTTGTGTGTTTTGTTGTGTTGATATTTGTATGGATACCACACAAAGTGGGAAATTTTCCAAATGGGCAGTTATTATGTATGCATGTACAATGTTATTTTAAATATATGAATGTAACCAGTCCACAATCACAATGTATCTCAGCTGTTAAGTAACGCGATCAAGCCGCCCATAGAGGGCAGCTGCGAGCGTTCAGTCTCACATGGTCCACATTCCCCCAAATCACTCACAGCCGCGGGAACTTCCCCGCATGATCAAGAGCTACAGAAGAAGAACTACAGAAGAGAGGCATGACCTGGGCGAGGCCACGCCGGTAGCAGCCAATGAGCTACCGTGCAACAAGATTCAAATGTATTGTGTTACTGTATATAATGAGATGTACCACCGCCATTACCACATGTTCATCCTGACCATCAATGAATAAACCTGTGTTAGTCCTTCCTGCGACTCCTTCTTTGTCTCCCGTGCAAGACACTAAATTGGCGATGAGGATGGGATCGATGGCGAATCCCAAAGTCAAGCCGTACCAGTTCGATGTCAGCGAGCCCGAACAATGGGAGCTCTACGAGTGCCAGTTTCGGCACACGATGGAAGCCGCCGGCGTCGATGACGACGCGAAAATGCGCTCACACTTCCTGTCCCAGGTGGGGCCGGCCGCGATGCAGATCTTGATGACCCTGGTGGCCCCCCGAAAGGTGGACGACGTGCCCATCGACCGCATCTTGGAGAGGCTTCGTGAGCATTTCCAGCCGCCTGTTTCAATCTTCCCAGCCTGGGTCGCGTTCCATAGGCGAGACCAGCACCCAGGTGAATCCGTGTCCGCCTACGCGGCGGCCCTCAGGCTTGCAGCGGTGCACTGCCAGTGGGATGACCTGGACCAGGCCCTCCGAGACCGCATGTTGTGCGGTTTGAAGGACGAGGAGCTGCAGAGGCGGCTGATGACCCGCGACCACCGCCTCACGTTCAACGAGGTACTGCGGGAGGCCCAAGCAGCTGAGGAGGCCAGGAGCGGCATCAGACTGTTTAAGTCCCGAGGGACCGCGTCCGAGAGGGCCAAGTCACCAGTGCAAGCGGCCCGGCGGACACCAGCGAAGACGGCCTGGCGGGCCCCCAAGCCGCCCGCCGGCTCACCAGCGACGTCCGAGGAGTCGTCCACAACGGCAGACCCCTGCTCCAGCGAGGACGACAACGTCCAGCGGATAAGGAAACGCGGGGAGAAGCGCGAGACCCGCGAAAGGCAAGACAGCCGCTGCGACGGTTGTGGGGCGCCCCACGACCGCACGAGGTGCCCGTTTCGTAAGGCCGAGTGCCACAACTGCGGCCGAAAGGGACACATCGCCAGAGTATGCAGACGCGGGCGGACCGAGGACAAGGATGGTCCAAGCCACCCCCGGGGACACCAACGGAAGGCGACCGGCACCAGAAAGGTCTCAACCGGCTTCGACGGGGAAGGCGTCAACCGCGTGGGCCTGGAGCACCGGTGTTTTTTCGTTGAGGTACAGTTACAGGGGCTCCCAGTGAGAATGGAGATAGACTCGGGGTCGTCCTACTCTATCCTATCCCAGAGAGAGTATATGCGCATTCCCCCAGAGGCGCGGCCCAAACTGCAGGCCATGAAGTCACACTTGCGGGACGTGCAGGGAAATGGGATCCCAGTGTTGGGGGTGGGAAAGTTCGAGGTAAAATTCAAGAACTATTCCGAGAGACTGCCCCTAGTCGTCCTCAAGGGGGGGAGTTGCTGCCTTTTGGGAACACAGTGGTTTGCTCCCCTGGGAATCGAACTGTCCGGCATTAATGCCATCGAGACTGACCCAATGCGGGATGTGTGCAATGCGTACCCGGATGTTTTCAAAAAGGGGCTCGGGACGTACAGGGCCCCCCCAGTTTCTTTTGAAATGGACCCAGAAATCCGGCCCATCCGCCTCAAGCCAAGGAGAGTGCCCTTCGCCCTAAAGGACAAGATCGAGGCGGAACTGGACAAGCTGGTGGGGCAGGGGATTTTGGTTCCAGTTGATTCGGCGGAGTGGGAAACGCCGATTGTTACGGCCCTTAAATCAAACGGGGAGGTCAGGATTTGTGCGGACTATAAATGTACGATTAATAAGGCCATTCGGCCAAATGCATATCCGGTGCCCGTGGTCAGCCACCTACTGGCCACATTACATGGGGGGAGGTGTTTCGCCAAGCTAGATTTAGCGCAGGCATATCAGCAGTTCTCGGTAACCCCAGCTGCTGCCGCCGCACAGACGATTGTAACGCACAAGGGGGCCTTTAAGGTGACGCGCCTTCAGTTTGGCGTGAATTCGGCCCCCGGGATTTTCCAGGCCCTCGTGGAACACCTATTAAAGGGGCTCCCAGGTGTTCTCCCCTACTTCGACGATGTCCTGATAACAGCGGGGAGCGAGGCAGAGCTAGCTAGGAGGTTAGATGGGGTCCTCTCGGTTTTCGAAAAAGCGGGGCTTCGCCTACGAAAGGACAAATGCGTGTTTTTCGCGAGAGAGGTCGAGTTCCTCGGGTTTATACACTAAAGCAGTATAAAAATGTAATAACTAAAATTACTAAATAAAAGTAAAGCCACCATGTGCTCTGCAGAAAAATTTCTACAGTGCTCTGATTTCGTATAGTATCTTATTAGTTGTTGTTGTTGTTGCTGTTTTTGTTGTTGTTGTTGTTGTTGTTACATGCTGTCAAGTTGCTCCACCTTACTGTGACCCTATGGATGAGTGATCTCCAGAAAGTTCATTTTTCAGTAGCCCTGCTCAGTTCATGCGGAATCAAACCTGTGGCTTCCCATTCAATCCTTCTCATGTTTGGTCTTCTGCTTTTCCTGCAGATTGTCACCTTTCCCAGGATTATCCTCCCCACCCCCCACCCCCCAGAATCCTGCTTTCTAATGATTTGCCCAAAAAAAGAAAGTCTCAATGTCATCATTTTTGCCAGCAGAAACAAGTCAGGCTTGATTTGCTCCAGGACCCACTTGTTCATCTCTCTGACATACAAGATATCTGCAAAACTCTCCTCTAATATCAATCAATTTTTCCCTTGTCAGCTTTCTTTACTGTCCATCTTTCACACCCATGCTTAACGATCCGGAATACAAAAGTGTGGGTGCTCTTGCTTTCCAGAGAGATATCATTGCATCTGATGGTCTTTTTAAATTTCTTCATTGCTATATTTCCGAGTCTCAATCGCCTTCTGATTTCTTCGCTGCAGTTCCCATTTGGACTGATAGATATAAAAAATATTTCACTATCTCGGTTTCTTCACTGTCAATGTTAAAGTTTTGTATTCCTTCTATAGTTCTTACTTTTGTCTTTGTAAATGTTCAGATGCAGTCCACTTTAGTACTTGCTTCTTTTACTTTGACTAAAAGTCGTTTCAAGTCACGGCTGCATTCTGCCAGTATGTTGGTGTCATCTGCATGTCTTTAACTATGGATGTTTCTTCTACCACTTTTCACTCCTTCTTCATTTGAATCTAAGTCCAGCTTTCTATAGGATATGTTATGTGTACCGATTGTACAGATAAAGAGATAAAATGAATCTTTGTTTGACACCTTTGTTTATATATGTCTGCCCAGGTTATCCTGCTATGCAGGGCTGTAGCCAGAGGGAGGCCAGGGTGGGCTTGGCCCACCCTGAGTTAGCAGTTTGCCCACCCTGTCAAGGCATGGTTTCCCATAGGAATGCATTGAAAAGAGACTTTGTTGCCCACCCTGAAAAATATTCACCCACCCACATCATGGTAATAGAGTAGACCATACTGACAGTGACTCAATACCAAGTTTCAGACGGTGGTTAACTAATCTGACGACCCTAAGGACTAATGGCCTTAGCTGGGGAAGTCCACAGGGAAGGGTGATGGTCCCCAAGTGGATTAAATCCCACTTGAATCCATCTTGATCGAGGGCAACAGCTTCATCAATACTGTCCTGGGGCTGAGGAGGACTTTGTGTGTCAAAAGGGCTCAGGACCAGAAAATGACTCACAGGGCTGGATCAGTGGTATGGGTGTAATGCTGCAATGCGGAAGGCAGATGAAGGGCCACTGCATTATATTCTCAGGACAGTCTTCATGGTACATGTACACAGAAAGAGCCTCCTCGAAGACTGTGTTATTTTTGAACCACAATCGGGCATACCCTGGTAATGGTAACTTTGTGTTGCTGGCTAATCTTTGTCACACTAGGTCAGGCCAAATGAACTGCAGAATGAACTCACCAAAAGGTGGATTCATTTTGGCAGTTTCACATCTGTCCTAGACACAGAAGAAGAAGAACCTTTGTCAATAGAAAACACTACAAGATATCTATCAGGATAATCACATGCTGAGGCATACTCATGTCTTTCAGAATCCTCATCCATAGTTTCCCTGAATCCACACAGTCAAACGCTTTGCTATCCATACCTATAAAACAGAGGTGTGGGTTTGTATGTGCTCTAAAGGAACCCACACCCCTGGACCAATGTCGCTGAAATTTGGCACATACATACCTTAGGCTTGCAAGATCAGCACTGTGGGGGTCACAAAACCATTTGGGGGTTTATGCCCCCCCCAAAGTTGGATGCAAAAGGAAAACACCCACCGACAGGAGAAAAACCAACAAAACAGCAGTACTGCTCATGCGCACCACAGCCTCCATTTTCCCTAATCGATCCCAACACAGCCAACAAAGCCACACTTTTCCTTCAGGAGAACTTACTAACAGAACGGTTTCCAGGCTTTCTTGACAGTACAACATAAAAGTGGCAAAGGCCACAGAAGGCAACATTTGCAAGTAGGTAATGAAGGAAGGAGGTCGCAGCTTGACAGCGGTTTGAATTTTCTGCCCGGTGGTGTCTCCGGCCCATTAACTTAAATTTCTGTCAAGCCACGGCCTCCTTCCGCTGAGGGCAGGAGGACACGGCTTGACAGCGGTTCGAATTTTCCACCCAGCTGTGTCATTGGCCCGTAAACTTAAAGTTTTGTCAAGCCGCGGCCTCCTTTCACTGAAGGAAGGAGGATGCGGCTTGACAACGGTCTGAAGTTTCCGCTGGGACACACCGCCACTAAAGAAGGCTGTGGCTGCGATTAGCGGCCACAGCTTTCTTCCGCAGTGGCGTGTCTGGCCCGTAAACTTAAAGTTCTTTCAAACCACACACTCTTTTCACTGAAAGAAGGAAGATGCAGCTTGACAGTGGTTTGAATTTACTGCTGGGACATGCCACCAGTAAAGCTTTCTTCAGTGGCGGCGTCTTAGGCCCGTAAACTTAAAGTTCTGTCTGGCTGGAAAATTCAAATGGCAGCCTCCTTTGTACAATGAAAGGAGGCTGCAGCTTGACAGAACAACAACAACAATGGCAACGGTAGTGGCGAGTACAACAACAACAACATCATCATTTCATCACAATTTCTAGAAATTAACACTGGGCATGAAAGTGCTTTCCACCAAAGCTATTTTATTATCAGCATCAATGTTCAGCTATTTATCCGTCCTTACAAAGCACTGGATTTTGATGTGATGTTGATTCACATGAAAATTAAAGAAATACATTTAATTGTTCAAAGTGTTGTATTATGTGCTATAGTGAGAATCACACAGAATAAACGTTATTTTTCAAATTGATAAATTAACAGGAAAACTAAAAAGAGGATTAGGCAAGGTATTAAATTTAATGACACAAGTTTTATAGATATCAGAGAGTAAACAAAACAAAAAGATTTTAAAATGTTGTGGCATTTTAAAGACTAACTGCTGTATTTTAATGTTTTGTTTTGTTTTCTCTCTGATATGCTTGAAACACAGACTATCATGGCTATCATTTCCAACGTTTTAGGGAATAAATTAACTTGAGCTAGTCAGAACAGTTAGTAACCGCAGAAACATTCATTGCTGCTTTTTCACTAATTGGCTACTACAAACTAAGAAAAGAACAAACAGCTGCATAAAAACAGTAGAATCAGTAACTTTAACAATCTCAGACAATTCCTTTCTGCAAAGGCTGGGGAGGTTCTTGCCTACAATTACAAGCTACAAATTGTCCAAGAACAAACCCCAATTCAACTCCCCCATGCTCCACCACACCTCCATTGCACTTTCCTTATCTAATATACAGTGATACCTCATACAACGTCCAAACTTGGTTCCACAAGTTTGGACTTTATACGGATTTGGACTTTGTATGAGGCATGCAAAATCCTAGCTGCGATGCCTCATACAATGTCCAAATCCTTGCCATGATGCCTCATACAACATCGATTCCATAGAGATATATTGTACTGTAACAGCACAGAGTTCAGGGCAAAGTCAAGGAAACAGACAGGAAACTGACAGAACTTTAAGAAATCATTGTTTAAAGGCTAAAAACATTACAAAAACATGTCAAACAACCCTGATTGTCCAAGAACCTGAAGAATGCTGCAAAAATCCCAGGAATGCTTCTAAAAATTCTGATGAAAAAAATCCAAAAAATCCAAAATCGTGCTCAAAACCACTCCTAAACACTCTTTGCCTTGTGCAAAACCCACAAGAGCAATGCATGCATGTGTCCTGCCTTTTATACTGCCCAGGCACAATGCAACCTGGTAAAACCCCAATGCCTCATACAAAGTCGCACGACTTTGTATGAGGCAACTTTTTTCAAGGAATTAGGCAATGTTGTATGAATCCGATGTTGTATGAAGCGGACTTTGTATGAGGTATTACTGTACTTTTGCAACTTTTGGGAGATACATTACCTGGCTTTCTATTAGAGTTCTAGAGCTTTTACAGTGCCTGAACTGGTGCAACAACTCAATCCAGATCCAGTCTGGACCTGATTCAGACCAACTCAATCAGCTTCTGACTTGAATTACATTGGTCGGTATAGACTGTTTTGTTTTGGGGGCGGACTGAACCAGTTTTATCATTCTAATCTCAGCAATTTACTGCAGATCGTGGCTGTTCCCAAACATTTTGCTGCATGAGGCAGAATAACAAAATATATCTTCTATGCACCCAGGTATACTAGAATGTTAACTTAACACCACACACATACAAGTGTCTCTCCTTATCCCTGTCACTAAAATATAATATTTATAGCAATTAACTGTTCCTTTGTAACACTCAAAATCTGCTGCCTCACTTTTCCTGATCCTAGAGGCCAAAATTCTCCCAGGAAGCACTGCTGGCCATTTTTTTTTTTTTTACAATTCACTCTCATTTTTTGAGCTTAATTTTTTGATTCTGACAACAAAGCATTTGATTTGGTGTCACTTGTGATGACGCAATGGCCAACCCATAGTGCCCAACACCTTTTTTGCTCTAAAACGTAATAAAGTAAGCCAAAAAAATGTGTCATTTGCTGGACAAAACTGTCAATTAGCCAATGGATAAGCAAATGTTATTGTACTAGTAGTAGTGGTGGTAGTAGTAGTTCCTTCTTATGCTGTGAGGTGCCAAACTCTGCCACTACAGCATATCGGGCAATAAATTTTTAAAATTTAAAAAGTATGCACACACTGGCGTCACTATGTAGTGATATTCCCTGCTTCTATCTGAAGCACCCAATGATAGTTAATAGATGCTGGGGGAAAGAACCCCTTGAATGAAGTCTGAATGTGGTACATATTTTCACCAAGGGAAAGCATTCAGTAATTCAGGGTTGCCACATCCTTTGCTCCCAACTGGATGCTTCCATGTCCCTTGGGGTCAGTTTAGTAGATTGATGTATACAAATACAAAGTGTGGAAATGGGGGCTGGTGGGGGGCAAGTTCCTAAAAGATGCAGGGCTTATTACAGGGGATTTAGTGGCCTCTACATGAGTGTTTTGGAAAGAAGTAAAGGCTCATCAGCTGTGGTTCCCATAGTTTCACTTGCCCATAGTTTCACTTGCCCTTGTGGTTCTGTGAGCCGCCCTGAGTCATATTGTTACAATGTCAGTAGGGCGGCATACACATCTAATAAAGGAATGAAATGAATGAATCTGTTTGCAATGAACATTGTCCACTCTTGGCTATTGCACCCCTTAGAGCATATGAAAAAGAAACAGTGGAACCCAATGGTTCCGTTCAAGACTTTTATAACCCAAGTAAGGCAAATCAGATCAAATGCATTTTCTTCCCAGTCGCAAAGCTTCCTAGAAAATCATAAGTGGGGAGGAGGAAATCCTGAGAAGCACAGAAAACCTTAATGATTTCCAGTGTTCTACACTTTAATTAAAGGACTTATATTTGAAAAAAACATTGTGTTTGAACCGCATGAAAGAACCTAGCATATATCTTTCACATTTAGGGCTATTTAGGCTGCATACCACAGAAAGGGTCACTCTTAACCACGGTCCATTGATTTCTGAGATGAAACACGTACTGCATTCACAGTGGGGTGCTGAACTCTTGGTATGGGTTTGATTGTTTTTTAATCTGACTTTAATAAAATTGCAGAAGGAATGACATGAGCCAGCAGTTGTAACATGAAATCAAAGCAAGCATTTGATCAGCCAGCATAATGTAATATGAGTTGCAAATTGCAAGTAAGCTGTTTTAGGAAGGCTGCACTAAACATAAGGAAGGAAATTGGGAACTGCATGCATTATTGATATCCTACACACATGTAGGTGCACTCACACAGATGTGTGGACACTGATCTACAATGTTATGCCATCCAGGTGACCATATATTAATACCTATTCCATGGGGCAGAAGTAGAGAAATGGATGGAGTGATTTTAGAAAGGCAGTCAAGTTTGTGTCCTCTTCGCCCACATCTCCCAATCCCATCTTGAACAAAAGTTTGATAAGGCATGAAATAAAAGTTCTTGTTTTAATGCAAAAAATTGATTTTCTGCACTTCTCAGTAGTCAGAGTGTCTGATTGTGGAGCCAAAAGCATAGCATTCAGTCTTTCACTGTGCTTTCCAGCTGTAATCCCTCCTAAACATGTGTGACTGAGGGAGTTATGGGTCCAACTACCTGTATGGCCTTAGGTAAACTGCATGTTTCATTTGCCTCCCCTACCACCCGCCTGAAAATACTAGACTTATGTACGCAAAAACCACTACACTAACACACACCCATTCAAACACTTTGCATGTAGATAAATGCAAAGATTTATTCTTCTAAATCTTTTTACACCATTCATTCGTATAGGGATAGACCAGCCACTCAATTGCATGGTGGTAGACCGAGGCTCTGCTCTGGAAGTGGAGCTTTGGTCAGAAAGCCTATACAATTGCTTTGGAGGTAGACCAGCAGGACGATTCTTCGATCAACCACCTGGCGGCCAGCATAGGGCTTGAGGGAAGTAGACCACCCCGACTTCAAGAATGAAATTTTTAAAAATAGAAGGGACATGCAGAGTAGACCACCCTGAATTTGAGAATGTAATTTTTTTAATGTAAAAACTGGTAGACTGGGAAATTATCCCGGACAATCGTGTCCAATTGAGAATGGCTGGTAGACCAGCACAATGTCCCCGAATGATCGATAGGCTTACATGAATGGGGTTCCAAATATGGTACTTCAAAGACATCAAGGCTGGACATTTGCAACAATTTATCCATTCTGACTGATTCAATCAGAGCTTCAAAGAGTTCTAAAAGATAGGTGCTTTCTAAGGATTTTTCGACAGCACTGCGATCGAAAAATATTAGCAAAAATTCAGAGTGATGGGGAAGACAGTGGAGGGGACCTAGAGACAAAAGTTAACCATTTATATGTTGGATTAAAGTTTAAAATAATTGTTAAAAATTGCATCTTCGCTCTGAGAGCTTGGCTGAGCCCCAGGGCCATTTGACCGACCAAGGGCCAGTGGTGGGAATGGCAGGACTGGACTGAGGGAAGGTCTCCTTGGGAGTAAGTGGTGAAAGTTTGGTTATTCCTAATTGGCTCTAACTAAGACAGAGCAAGCTTTTTGAAATTGGGTTTCACACTGCCTCTTCACCTGTCAAAAAGTCAAGCACGGCTGCAATGACCCAGCAAATTTAGACTTTAAAAGTATTTGTGGTTTGTGTTAAAAAGCATTTTTCCAGTCTTTGGAGCCACGCTCAACCATAAGCAGGGTGAACTTGACTCTTTTATCCCTGATTGATCTTTAATTAGCGGATGTAATTAAAATGTTCCAAAAATCATTAAAAATATTGTAAAATGATTCTAACACGTTATATTTGTATTTCCAAAGAAGGAAACCTTCAAAACATTTTCTTTAATTTTGAGCCTGCCTCAGTAGACCCAAGAGGTATACCACATTCCAAAGGAAACATTCAATTAACACCAGATGCCCAAATGCCACACACCCATCTCCAAACCTCCTGAAAGTCTGCAGCAAAAACTACAGTCTTGATTTCTTTAGGGATTATTCTTTTGCGAGTGTCTCTTGCATCTTTGTTTCTGGGGTATTTAATTAACATATGTACATAATGCTGGTTGGGCTTTAATATGGCTGATAGGATAGGATTATTTGGGTGGGAAATGCCCAAGAACTTCATCAAGTGAAGATCCAACGATCAGTCGAACCTCCCGCCTTGGACATGCAGCGTTTCTGATTGGTTCCTGTCTTCAAGCCAAGCGTGTTTACTCTGCCATTGTCTACTGTACTGAATTGTCTCTACCTAATCCCTCAAACTCCTCTCACTATTCTTTCCTGAAAATTGTAATCTTTTACCATTGCTATATATTTGCATAAATACTTACTATTGTAACCCAAAAAATTGACTTAATAATCTTTGAGAGGACCGCCTGCTGCAAGGTTATTGTTTCTTTGTAAAAACTTTATTGTAACTATAGATAGATAATAGGATTAGTCAGTATTTGTAGAATTGTATAAAAAGACTTCGCGATGTCGGGACTCCAGCTCTCTCTGCACAAATTAGTTAGGGAAGCTCATGTGTAGATTTTTCTAGCAGGCATAGGTTGCGTACTGTCTTTGACCAGTCACAGGCCACTGTTGATTAAATGCATATTCAACAAACCTTATTTTGCCTGAAATTCAAGTCTCTGTGGTTCTTGTGGGGCTCTGCCAATGGAAGAACTTTTAATTTCAGAAATGCATCTCTGGTGCTCGCAGGTCTATCTGTGACAGAGAAAAAGGGGATAGCGGTTTTCAGGTAACATCACCATAAATTGGCAGTGACTTGGTGGTCCATAATTATTCATAATCAAATCCTTCAAAAATTGCTATATAACTGTGAGACATTATTTGTGGGTTCATAGTTCAAAACACCAGGATGTGCCCCCCATAGTGCCTTACAGTACCATGCCTGCCTTGGGGGATGTAGAAGGGAAAAATGGGAGTGGGGTGGAGTGCTTGACCTCAAACTCAAGGTAGTCTCAAAAATATAGACACCTCTTAGATTTTTTCTATTTAAGAATCTCCAATGCTTGTTTTTATGCCAATAAAGGGTGACATATCAAAGCATACTCAATGTATTGAACATTATTTAATGTAGCTGTTAAATTAAAATCCTTTCTTTTAAAAGAGGCTTTTAAAGACATCTTACCTGCTGAGAAACAGGATTAACTAGCTTACCTGTATACTGTTGCCAATATATGCTGTTTGGGGGCATTGCTATTGTTTTTGTCATTGCTTATAATTTTATCCAGTTCTGTTTATGGTATAAGTCTAGTTTTGTGCAGTTATTGAAAAAACATGACCCATAGTGGGAGAATATCCCAGATGGGCAGGATATAAGTGCAACAAACAAACAAATGATCAAATTAAATCTTTTTTTAACTAAGCAAAAAACACCTTAACTAATAGTGCTAACAGTAAACAAAAAAAAAGCAACATAGGTTTTGTTTTTTGTTACCTTATTTTTTATTGTGGTTTAGGCTGTCAAAGATAAAAGTGGGCTGGTCCCTCTTGGACTTCTGAAATGGCTTGTCAGGAAGTTCCAAGACCCTTAAATAGTGCGAGATATATGAAGTTCCTATCACTCCCACAGGTTATCTCCTTACCAAGCTGAAATGTGACTTATTCTCCATCACTAACTGTACAGATCATGTTACACTGTTATAGTTGTTCCAAGGCCTTGATTTATGTCCTGAGAAGTAGAACATGAAGTGGAAGTGCCAGCTTGACTGGGTCCCTTGCACAGAGCAATCTGTAAATGATAAAACCAGTTCCTAAAAGGAGTTAAAAAGAGGAGGAGGAGGAGGAAGGCCAAAGATGAAAGGAAGGGGAAGCCTTATGTGATGTAGCCAAGTATTGCTTAACCCACAAAACTTCCGTCAGGGGCTTCTGGCAATTGTTTGGCTTGGTAATCTGTTTTAAACATGACAGAAAACATGCAGCTTTAGTTGAACAAATCACTTTGGGTGTGTTTCAGCCAAGAAAAAAAGGGGGCACTGAATTGAACCTCAGGCAAGTTTCAGATGACAAAAAGTTTAAAAGGAAAGAGACCATATTCAACACCTAATACAACATCGAGAAAGAAGAGTCAGATCAAAGGAGGATTAGAAGAAGCAACCTATAAATATGCCTCTGAGGTATTTACCTGAGGCTGTTTTTGAACCAGGACAAAACCCACCCTCTCTTTTCAGGATGGTCACTTCATCATCACCAAAAAGAAGGATATTCTTAGAGAAAAAGAAGGACATGTTCACAATTACCTTGCCTAGGCTAATTTAAACTAATATGTTGTTATAATTTAAGCGGAAGTACACCGTTGTTCTCCATTGCACATGTACTGTGGCTAAATAATCACTTTAGGACACAGCTTTGAGGGAAAGATGGATTATACAGCAAATAAATCAGGTGTTGTTACATACAGTCAAGTTCCCTCTGACTGAACTTGAGTCTAAGAATGAGAAATCTCCAAAATGCTCTGTCCTCAGCAGAGTTATTTAGCTCTTGTAAACTCAAGCCTGTGGCTTCCTTTATGTCATCAGTCTGACATAGCACTTAGAGCATTCTCAGGGCAGATCACAAGATAATTAGCATTTTTGCTCCCAACACACTACGGACTTATTTAGCTGACCTGAGAAGGATGGAAGGAAGACCTTGAACCCATCCAGATCAAACTCACAATGTTTTGGCTGCTGTACTTCAACTTAACCTCTGCCCTATGAGGGTTCTTTTTTCTGCACACTTCAATGAAATAGATAACTGGAAGGGGGAGAGGAAAAAAAGAAAAGGAAAATATTTCCTTGACATGCATGTAACACAACATTAGGATTAGCGAAACACAGGAGAGAATGTTTAAATATGTAAAGACAACATATTCTAATGAAAGAAAAACAATATTGTAGTGGGAGAAAAGAATAGAAAAATATTATGATTATGAGATAGCCTTTCAGCTGTGGACAGGAGACAGAGAGCAAGAGGGAGCTTTCAAGGTACAACTGTGCTTAGCTCAGCTCTTCAGGCACACTCCAAATATTGAAACATGCCTCACAGCTATGAGACTGTGCATGAATTTCATAATTTCAATTCAAATTTCAGTGGCTGAAATCCAGTCATAAGTCACAACTAAAGTAGGCCCATTTGAGTCAATAGAATATACAGAGGAGTCTATGCCCTCTGATTCCATGGGCCTTCTTTATCAGAAAATAACTACTGGATCTTGGTTAGAAAGTTACAAAACATTTTTGTAAAGCTTGGCCCCATTAAGCAGTAGAAGGATCCACAAGAAGCTGACTGGTGCTGAATAAGCTTTTTGTTTACTTCATTTGCTAGAATTAAATGACCTTTGTCAGACTAGTTTTTAGTGAGCATGGTTTCCCATGGCTACAATGGTTTAGAAACAGAGCTTTGCACTTTAATTTAATTTAATTTTCACATTTGTATCGCTGCCCCCTCACCGAGGCGACTCCGGGCGGCTGAAGATAAAAAGCATAAAACCAGATACAAAGAATATCACAATAAAACCATTTAAAAACCATCCCCATTAAAAAAACCTACTGACCCCATCCATAAAAAGAGGGGAGATCCAGATTATTTATTTAACCAAGCCAGCAGGCAGGGGTCACTCCTCCATCAGTGCCCCACACCTGCCCCACCAGCCAGGTTTTAAGTTTTTTCCTAAAGGACAGCAATTCCGTCTGCAGCTGTAACTCTATTACCACTTGGTTGTAGAGCTGCCATAAGCACCAAAGGGTGCATGATTGTCCTCTAGCATCCCTGCTGCTTCGCAAATTGCAACTTAACATGCTTTTGAGTTGGTGGCTTTTGATTGGGAAGTAACAATAGAAGGAACTAATGAGCTATGAAGAATGGCAGTTTCGAAGCACGAATAGTATTTGTTCACCTGTTAGCTCCTGCCAACCTAGAAGTTTGAAAGCAAGAAATTGCAAGTAGATAAATAGGTACCAAATTAGCGGGAAAGGTAAGAGTGTTCTGTGCACTCCAGCATCTAGTCATGCCTGCCACATGACCATGGAAACATGTGCAGAAGCAGTGCTGGCTCTTTGACTGTAAACTGAGAGGAGCACCGACCCTAGAGTCAGATACAACTGGCTTTCGAGCAAGGGAGGCCGTTACCTTTACTAATTCTTCCTAACTGTGAAACCTTTTGTGTATTTTGCCACCCCCTTTCTTGGTTGTCATTGAATTAACAAACCAGTACTCTTTCTGCAGCCAGACACTCAAACATTGGGGCCTGTTTCTCAATCACAGTTTATGGGACAGAGTGGCAAATGAGACATCTACCTTTAAATACTAGAATTAAATTTAGTTGACAACTTTGCATTTCAAGTTAAAATATCTGTTGAGTTCCTGCACCCTTTGTAAACTATTGGACTAAAGGGAACTAAGGAATGGAAGCGGGAGAAAACTGCTAAGTACATTGTAATGTGATATTTGTGGTGAGGCCTGTTAATGCTTGACTAGATGGTAGTCAACTAGGACTACGGTGACTTAGTGGTTAAGACACTGAACTTGATGACTGGAAGGTCGGCAGGTCAGCAGTTCGAGACCCGAGTACTGCATAATGGAGCTAGCTTCTGACTCTGTCCCAGCTTCTGCCAACCTAGCAGTTTGAAAGCAAGAAATTGCAAGTAAATAGGTACTACTTTGGTGGGAAGGTAACAGCATTCTGTACATTCTAGTCATGCCTGCCACATGTCCATGGAAACGTCTGCAGATGCAGACAGTGCTGGCTCTTTGGCAATAAACAGAGATAAGTACGTAACCCTAGAGTCGGATATGACTGCCTTTCAAACAAGGCCAACATTTACCTTTACCTACTTGGTAGATATTCAGAAAGATGGAGGATATTTCATTTCATTTCATATTTTTTTCATTTCAAATTTAATTTCTATACCGCTTTACTCGACCCAGCGGGCGACTCAAAGCGGTGTACACAGTAACAATAAAATAGTACAGTAACACAAATAAATATAACTCAATACAATCAATAATACAATAATAATGCAATAATATCATCAAGTTACAAGATTACAAGTCAAGAAAAAGTACAGTATACGAAATACAAAGTACAAGCCCCTTAAAGAGACCCTTCAAGAGGTACCACCCAGGTACTCCCACATCCCCGCGGCCAATGCCGGGCCAGGGAAGGAGCTCAAGTGATAACCGCTTTCTTCCCCGCACCGATGGTGAGGGCGACGGGGAAACGCAACAGGAGTCCAGTCGCAGTGAGAGTCCTCCAGCACTGTTGGCCCCAGGGCAACAGCAGCTGCACGGGTGCCGGCGAAGGTCTTCACGGCGGCATCGGCTCTAGCCAAGACAAAAAGGTGGTTAATTTTAAAAATCAGAAGGAAATTACTCTTGGCTACTGGGTTTTTAGGATGTGATCATGGTAATGTCAAATCTCTCAAACGAGCTGCTGATTCTTGGTATGCAGAGCTGAGTCCAAAGGAGATCAAGAAAGAACACAGCAATGTCTTTTCTTGCTCCCAAATGGCAAACAACCCCCATCTGCTACGACTGATGACGGACAGCTAGGCTGCATAATAACAGACGTTAGCAGCCGGAGACCAGCCCTCTTGTAGCTAAAGTATAGAAAATTCATGCAAACTCCAGAGAAATCTCAGGGATTAAGGTTAGAATATTTGGGGTATCTGGAACCGATTGTGAAAAGAGAAAACAGAAAAGTAAGGCCATTTATTGCCCTGAGAGATAATCCATTCACAGGAATAAATATGACAAATGTGGACATGTGTTATGGGAAATGGCTGATCTGTGCAACAGCCTTAGCAACAGGCTCATGGGACATGTAATATCCCAAACAGATGTTAATTGCAAAGCTTTCTTGGTTACATGCTTATATGAATACCCTAACAATCTCCAGAGCTGGTTTTTTTTTTTTTACAGATTTCCTGGACAAAATAAAGGTATCAGTTTAAATTCAGGAACATAAATATTCCACACATACTGTAGGACAGAATTAGACAAACACCAGTTACATTTGCAGCCTGATTAAGTAAATGATAATTAATGCATGACTTTTAGTCAATTAATGTTTGGAGTTAAATTGTATGTGTGTGGAGAAAGAATAGTCCCAAAATAAGGAACACACATTTTATTTTATTTAGTGAGGGGAGTTGGAATTCATCTTCTGCAGGACCACCTGTTCCCCTCTCACTTTAGTTTAACACACCCTATGTTGTTATTGGCTAGATTTAGCTATTTGATGCTTGTTTTCTATTAAAGGTAAAGGTCTCTGTGGCTTGAAAGCCAGCTCTGTCCAACTCTAGGGGCTGGTGCTCATCTCTGTTTACAACCAAAGAGTATACCTGTCAAGTCGCAGTTTTGCTAATCTGGGAGCCGGCCACGCATGCGCAGTAAGTTTCCAGGAAATGGGTTACTGCACATGCGTGGCTGTCAGAGGCAGCCGTGTGCATGCGGAGAAACCACTTCGGCCAGGAGGGGTTACTGCACATGTGTGGCTGTCAGAGGCAGCGGCGCGCATGCGCAGTAACCCCTTTCCTGCCATCCAAAATTACAGGATGGCGGCAGGAATGAGGGGGACGGAGCACTGAAATATGGGAAATCCCGGCTAATCCGGGATACTTGACAGGTATGCCAAAGAGCCAGTGCTGTCTGTGTCTGCAGACATTTCCATGGTCATGTGGGAGGCTTGACTAGACACCGGAGTGCACAAAATGTTGTTACCTTTCTCAACAAAGCAGTATCTATTTATCTACTTGCAATTTCTTGCTTTCAAATGGATAGGTTGGCAGAAGCTGGGACAGATGACGGGAGCCCACTCTGTCAAACACAGCATTCAGGTCTTGAACTGCTGACCTATGTATGTTACAGTCATCAAGCATAGTGTCTTAACCACTAAGTCACTGTGGCCATCCCTGTTTTCTATTAGCAGGGACTTCTTTTATTTTCTAAACCAAGAGGCATTCAAATATCCCATCTTGATAGTCCATGAATCTCTGCACCAGATGATTTGATGCAATAGATGAGGGATATTGTACACAGTATAAACCAATTCTCCCTCTTTGTCCAAGAAGATGTTTACCCTCAAAGGAGTCAGTAATGGGAAAGAGGGGTAAAGAGGGAGACAAGGAATGGAGGAAAAGAATGAATCCACTTGCCCAAAGGTTTG
The DNA here is from genome assembly GCA_035047345.1 of Bradypodion ventrale. Lineage (NCBI taxonomy): Eukaryota > Metazoa > Chordata > Lepidosauria > Squamata > Chamaeleonidae > Bradypodion > Bradypodion ventrale. Next base: position 119,690,722 of record JAWDJE010000002.1, read on the forward strand.
CTCTGCTTCTTATGGTGAGAAGGTTTAGGATTTGGTGGCTCTCCTCCCACAAACTTTCTGCAAGGGCATTGCTTGGTTGCCCTTGTACCATATTTAGTTCCAGATGAAACTTTTATTATGGTAATGCTCCCTACTGGGGCTGAACCATCCTTTAGAGAAATCATGTTTCAGCCTCCTCGAAGATTGTGGTATTTTTGAACCACAATCAGGAATACCCTGGTAACAGCAACCTTGTGTTGCTGGCTAATCTTTCTCACACTAGGTCAGGCGAAAGGAACTGCAAAATGAACTCACCAAAAGGTGCCTTCATTTTGGCAGTTTCATGCCTGGCCTAGACACGGAAGAAGCTCAAAAGAATGGGACAGGCAGTTTTTCATGTCTGAGCAATCAAACTTAGAAAAGGAGAAATACGTTTAAGTCCTGAAGATCAACTACAAAACAAAAGGAAGTTGCTCTGCAAACTACAGGTGGGGAGAAAAGCTCCTTCTGTGAGTGTCGCATATAATACACACTTAAGGAACTCCCTATAATAGCAATTGCCTTTCTGACATACTCGCTGATCAGAATTTCCAAGGAGTTCCTAATTAAGATTTCTTGTAACTTCCCCATATTTTTCCTGCTTCTTCCATTCCATCCAGCCCATGCCCTTGCTCCAGTCGCTCTTTTCCCCTCTGCCTGGCTTAGTGTGTCCCTAATGCTGCACCATAGCAGGGCAGATGTTGTAAGAAGGCTTACAACATCCACCCTGCTACAGATTGACATTAGGGACATGCCAAGCCAGGTGGAGAGGAAAAAGCCGGGAGCGACAGCAGTGGAAGTGGCAGACACCTGCGGCCTTCCCGGGTGCCACTCTGGCTGAGCTCAGGCAAGGATAGGCAAGGATAGGCAGGATCCCTCCTTCACCCATGACAAGCTGGTAAGCAGGGAAGTGGTGACAGTGTTGGTGTGTGTGTGTGTGGGGTGTTTGCGGTGGTGGTGTGTGTGAGCATTGGCGGCGGCAGTGACATGGGAAAGTGCTGGCAGGCCAGACTGGTGGTGTGTGTGGGGTGTTGGTGGCAGCAGCGGTGGCCTGGGGGAGTGTTGGCGGGCTGGACTGGTGTTCGCCATCACTGCCGCCAAAGACAGCAATGTGGGGGAATGGTGGGGGCTTAGGGTGGTCCCACTGCCGGCAGTGGTGAGATACCAATCCAACACACCAGGAGTCTGAGGGGCTGTGATCTGGGCCTCGGCTTTAAAAGGTTGAGAATTCCTGCTCAAGAATAAAGTGAGATGAAACAATGCTTTCAGCAGGTTGTGGAAATTGTCACTGTATTAACAAAACAAAAAAAAGGAAAACATTGTCCAGACAGAGGGAAATGAAAATGAGACAAACCGCTTTCCAAGCTAAGACAGATAAGGAGTTTTTATTATTATATGGCCAAACAGGTTCAAAGTCACTCTATCGAGTGTAAAAATAACTTTGAACACCAAATACATTTTCAGAGCCTTCTTTTATACCATATGACCAGAGGGAATTTCCACACATTACATCATTATTGGCACAAGCCAATTAGTAATTGATGACATTGTCATTTAGATCAGAACATTCAGTGTCACACCATATCACTTCACAGAAATATTACTCAGCGTTCTTATTCCTTATGTGTAAATCTCTACCATCAGGGAATGCAATGGTTTAACCACCCACACACAATATATAAAATCTCACACACACAAAAATCAGGTTCACCGCCCTGATTTTTCCAGGAACACCGGGTTACCGCCCGTGGTTCATTAAGGACTTAAGAATCGCCGTCCTGTCCTCTTGGAGGAAATTAGGCTCCACTTCCACTCCTCAAATGAGTGGGTACACACTAAGTATACTTCATACAGTTTCATACAATTTTATATTTGCCTGCAGGCGTTGAAAATCCAGCTCCAGCTCCTAGGAGAGTTCTCTGTCTGTCTTAGCCTTCCGGATCCTTTGACTGGTCTGTTTCTCTGATAGTTACTCGCCGCCTCTTCACTGATTTCCTAGAGTAGATCAAAGGTCTACTATGCCGGCATAAAGGTTATCCCTGGAGAGGCATCATTTTATCCCGTCAGGAACAGCCGTCTGGAGCGACAATGGCGCCTGCTGCTTGTCAAGTCAGTCCCGGCAGAGTTCGCCAAAAATGTTGTGGAATGAAAATGAGACAAACCGCTTTCCAAGCTAAGACAGATAAGGAGTTTTTATTATTATTTGGCCAAACAGGTCCAAAGTCACTCTATCGAGTGTAAAATTAACTTTGAATGCCAAATACATTTTCAGAGCCTTCTTTTATACCATATGACCACTGGGAATTTCCACACATTACATCATTATTGGCACAAGCCAATTAGTAATTGATGACATTGTCATTTAGATCAGAACATTCAGTAATTGTTCATGTGTCATGTCACACCATATCACTTCACAGAAATATTACTCAGCGTTCTTATTCCTTATGTGTAAATCTCTACTGCTAAATAGAAATCCTGTATTTACACTGCATTTTTATTGAGCATATTTGTTTGGCTTGTGGACACAAGGCTTTTTGTTTACTTTAGCCTCGTCATTATGGTGTATATTGATCAGGTCAATCTGATCTGTTTTTCATTTCAGAATAGCTCGAGGAATGATTTCTGCTTTTAAGCAGAATTAATATTAGAATATCTTAATTCTTTCACTCCTATTTCATTCCCTCCTGATTTCATTACCAGTGACATCACTCATGAATCAGGGCCATTACAGAGAACAAATGCTCAGTCTGGGGTTGGCCAAAGTGACACAAGGTTGTCAAGCAGTTAAAATGTTCCTCATAGGTGTTTTCAGCATTACAAAATATACGATAGACACATGTGCTCACAATGAATGTAGCTTGCATAGGTTTTCAAAATGTAAAAAAAATTGCTTCTTAAGTATAAGGAAAGTGAATATAACTATAAGTGATTTTCTAGTAAAAGGTTTTAATATTGTATATTTTATATTCTTTCCCCACAAAGGCTGAACTCTAGTAGTTATTTAAAAAGGTTGAACTCTAGTAGTTATTAAAAAAAATAAGAGCCAGGCATTACCAAACGGCCCATAAACTGAAAGGGGGGGGGGAAGCAGCCCAGAGAAACTACTCGTATTTTAAAGGAATGCTGAGGTACAAATACTAGAAGTGTGCAATTCTGCATTTTGCTTAATCAAATGGGATCAAAGACTGTCAAGAATGGCAAAGTTTATTATTTCTACATGTAAAGCTTATTAATTTTAGTAAGTGCTGTTTCAAGATTTATAGAAAATATAATATTTAACACAATTATACATCCCAATAGAATTTCAAAGTGTTTGAGAGGGGAACATTAGGGAACTTAAACTGCAGACTGTCAAAACCACTTGAAACACAAGTTTATTTGCTTGCTTATCTAACACTTTATAGACTGATTACCTCAGAAGTTAGTTCACACATGGCATGGAACAATCCCGTAGAAGAATGCTGCATGACCCAAAATGGCCACAAATACAGGCACTGCATAATATCTGCATTAAATTAATGATACTGTATATACTCGAGTATAAGCTGAGTTTTTTGGCCCCAAAAATGAGCCCCAAAAGGGGAACTCAGCTTATACTTGGATCAATGACCACAAGGGTCCCAGAACCATGCCGGATTGAGATGTACGAACAATTTAATTAATTTTACCATATTTTCATGTATTATAGAAACTCACTAGCAGCCGCTGCATTTCCCACCCTCGACTTATACTTGGGTCAATCTATTTTCCTGGGTTTTCAGGTCAAAATTAGGTACCTCGGCTTATATTCGGGTCAGTTTATACTCGAGTATATACGGTAATGATAAAGAAGAACATAGCTAGCTTTGGGTATGGAGTTTTCTTGGCTAATTGAGTACTTACTGTTGCTTTGCCTCAGGCAGTAGCTTGCCTATTTCCAATGTCATTTGATTTCCCTTTGCAGATTAATTGCCACTGGGAAGCAGTATGCCGGGTCCTACAGAGTTGGTAGTTGAGATATTACCTCCTTTCCATGGAAAAGAAACAATCCTTTTGTCCAAACTATGAGTCATCCTGATCTTTGTTCCAGACTGAAGCAATCTGGATTCACAAACAGCTGTCAAGCCGTGCCACAAAATGGACGATTGGCTTTGAATACACTTGACCAGAAAGTTACTTGATATGGCTACTCAAGGCTGTAAACATGTGTGACATGTGTGAAACTTGGGCTGAAGTTGAATATATTTAAAATTGGACCCTGCAACTGTAACAGTTGTTTCAGCTGTTAAACATCACCATATTTACTGTTCTTTTCTTTTCCCATTCTCTCAGAATCACACTGTAGGACCACAATGTCAGTCATCCAGTCAAATTTCCAGCTTTTAAGAATCCTTCAGTGTTCAAATCTTTCAAACAGATCTGCACATAACTTTTTTCTCACGCCACATAATCTTAGTGATTTGGCTGGATGCATTTTATTATATTGATGCATAACCTATTTTGGAGGCACATGCGGTTGCACATTGGTAGAAGCGGAGTGGTAATTCTCTTGTCTTGCTGCATATATTCAGATAAGCAAGAAAAAAGGACAAATAAGATCACATTTACACCACTCCAAGAATCCAAACTTTTTCTAATGTAGTGTGCATATATACACATGGGATGTCACAAGATTCAAACAGAAGAGCGACTCTATGTTAATGGGTTTGTACTGTGCAATATATTCTACATCTTAAGCATTCCAACTGATGCCTTCTTCACACTGTTAAGGAAAATTTTAAACTATTTTAGCTCAATACAATGCCAAGATATGTGGTTATTAAGTTTCCCTGCACAATCTCCTTAAAAATGACACTCCAAACGTTCTGCAGTTAAAAATGTAGCAGTCTTTCTTTTTCTGTTGCGGGTGGATAACATACTTGCAGGCTAACGTGTTCAACTAACAAAGCTCTAAGCTAGCACCCATTTGCAATGATGATCAACTAGATGACTCTGGGCAGATAAAAACAGGGCATTAAGGCAACATTTTTTGAATTAGTATCCTTCAGTATATAATATTCAGAGGTGTAGTGTTTAAAGGCACATTGTACAAGCAGCAGTATAGGCAAGGAAAAGTTAACTGATTCATCACACTCTTAAATTTGGATGTAAATATGTTTTCAGTTTAGCCATTATGTTAAGAACACTTCCTATTTTTTAAAAAAAATTAACACATGTTGTTTGGGGTAGTAATATTTTGTTATTACTTTCCAAGTGACAATTCTCTGCTAGATAGCTCAGTGGTTTATATATATATAATGTGTATTAATACTACCAAGACTAGCAACTCCTTAGTGGTTTAGATATCAGAGTTCAGGAGTTTAACTTCCCCACTGTGCCCCCTTGACAGAAGTTGGACTCGATGATCCATAGGGACCCTTCCAGCTCTGCAGTTCTGAATGTTATTATAAAGCAAATGAGAAAGTTACACAGCTGAGCGTATAAGGCTAAGTTCTGGGATACGTTACACATTCTCTCAGCAATACTTCAAAATGGTAGAACTGCAGGACAGATTATATTTGAGAATAAACCTGTTTTTAAAAGTCTGTCATTTCTGCTTCATCTGCCAGAGTCCTACCAGCATCCTTGACCCATTCTGTTCTTCATTGTGGAACTCATTTTTCCCATATACATTCATGAATATTTCTGTACCTTTCCCCCCTTTAAAGGTTTGCAGTTTAAATAGAATTGGTAAAGTAATGAGTGATAATATTTATACATATTCTGTATGCATGTTTCATGTTGACATAATGCATGTATTTTAACTGTGCTGCAGGGTTTTATTTACATTGGAATGAAAACTCACAGAAACATGCACATTTTAAAGGCAAGATGGGCTTTTCCAAATGTTTATCTTAAGAGATTATGAAATAGTGTTTCTGTAGGTGACTATGCATACCCAACTAATTTCTTTTCTATTCATGTGAGTTAGCAGAAAGCCAGCAATAGAAGTGTCACTTTGTGAGCACTGCCATCTACTGAGGAAAATCAAGCATGGCATTACCCAAGCATAAACAAAAATTAGTAGGAAGACCATAAGCTAGCAAAACCACATGGCAAACTTCAATATGTATGAAATATTCTCTCAGGGTTACTTCAAATCTTTGCATGCTCAAGACAATGAACATGAATAACGTATATGGAAATACACTGGCTCAGTTCTCCACAGTACCCTCTAGGTTCATTTTAAATTATATTTAAAAAGAAGCAAACTCAATAAACTACACAGAATGTACAGGAGCTGAATAATCATGGAATACAAAAACATGTAAAGGTACATAGAAATCATACAATTCTTTATTTCTTATGGATGGTTATATCAACCATAGCTACAAGTACATATATTTTGCATCGCACAGTTCTAGCTGCTTCTGTTCAAAGAGAGAGATTAGCATTAGCCATTAACAAGGCAGGGAGTAGTACAATGAACAAAAAGTCACAAAGCATTCTCATAAAAATAAATGCAAGAAGTCTAGAGCTGAAGCACAATTAGAATAATGGTAGAAAAGACAATACATAAAATGGGTATAGCACAGAATCCTGCCAGTTATGTCTGCCATTGTTAATTCCATTAGTATGCGTTTTAGCAGTGAATTGTTACAAGGCAGCGTTACAAGGACTTTGTTGTCACACACCAAGGGTCTGAATGGCTCCAAGTCAGAATCACCCCTAAACATAATGATACTGCAGCTCTGAGGAACCTCAGTTGGCCACCTCTTTTCTGTGGTGCATCATACATTCATGGGGAATCCAGTGCTATAAAAGATAATAAATGTCTACATTGAATTCTTAACTCCTGAATTTTATGCTTTTGGAGATATAGTGGCATAAATATGTAACAGGATTTCTGACATTGTTAAATATAACATTTAAAAGAGGAAAATGGAAAGGCATACAGTACAGTACAATATAAAAGTCAAAACCCAGTCAGGTGCTTTAGGCATGAAAAAAGGCCTGTGTATATCCAGAGGGATGTTTGACTTGTCTTCTTGGAAAGTCAACCCGCTACCAAGCTATGCCAAACAGTTGTTTCATTTATAATGTTTGTGTAACTATGAGATGTCCTGGGATGGAGAGTGGTATGGTAACAAATATGTACATTGCCAACACATGTGAGAAAAGGCCTTAAATCCCATGTGGCACAGGACTGGAGAATTCCTCCGCACCATAGGGAGAGACGCCAAGACGCCCAGGATTCCTGCCTTACGTGGAGCTCTAGGCACAAAAAAAGCTCTTTCTTATATGTAACCACACAGCCAGGGTACAAATTGGTGAGATCCTGTTTCCCCAGCCCCCCCCCCTCCCCACCAACATGTGAAGAGTGTTTATATGAGCATCTTCACAAGAGGGTTATCTGTGAAGACAAAGTACTTTTTAAAAGTCTAAATATTAAAAGCCATGAACAAATATGCCAGCTTGAGGAACCTCTATCTGGTAAAGTGGAGTGTGAGTTTCCTACAGTACTACTTGTATCATCAAATTGACAACCACACTTAAGGTGAGACCAGCTCAACACTCGTTGATCTTCCCTCAGTCATCCTTTTGGCCATGAAGTGGGGCCATTGCCTATCTTCTTTCTGCCTGTAATTAGTAAGGTGGGGTTGGCACCACAAGCAATTCCTTTCCAAGAGACCGACCCTGTCGGTATTGTGGCCACAACTTAAGGAGTTTTGTTAATAGTTTTAGGATGTAAAGGCCTATACTCATGTACAATAAAGATTTGTGGAGATATATAAGTAGATTGAAGCCATTGAATGTGTTTTGAGAGACAAATTACATTGAAAACATAATCAACTGGTATAATTGTTTCACAGATTTCTATGCCCCCCACCACAGTATATATACATACACATATATATTTGGAGAAAACTCATGTGTGAAGGTCTTGCTGCAATTTATAAAAAGAATTCTAGTTGTGTATATTTCTTTGACAACTCAAAAACATGTTCCTTAGCTGGTTAAGACATTAGTAATTAAGACTGCAGTACTGTATTCCTTTAAATGCATATATTTATTTTGTTCTTTCTGTCATTAAAAGGCAAGATCACAGAATTCTGTGAAAAAATCTCTCACCAAGGTATGGATATCATCTTTGTCAAAATGCCATTTCATTGCATCAGTAAGTTTGGTGTTCAGTGCAGTCAGCACAATCAAGTTGCAATCCTATGTCCAGTTATGTGAATGTAAGCTTCACTGAACCAAGTCAGATTTGCTTCCAATCAAGCATGACTAGATCAGATTACTATATTAAAAAAAAATCAGTATACCAAAGGCTAAAGTGAGTATCCTCTTAGGTAACTTTGTGAAGTAAAATGTAATCAGGACAGTAAAAATAACAGTTAATACAAACACTGCAGATTGTACTAGGCAGCAGAAAGACAAAAAACTACATTCACATTTAAAACACATTTCAGGGCATGATTTCCTCCTGATATAAGAGATGATTGTTTTTCATTAAATTACAATAAGCTAAATGCTCTGAATCTATTTGCTGTATTATTCCCTGCCCTTGATAAAGTTACAAGACAGCAGGTACCCATAACCATTATAATTTAGACAAATGAAACCATTCAATAACCTCCCTACTAAAAATGCATCATCTCTCATCAATTAGAAGGTGGAAACCACTACCCATTATTAAAAGCACAATGCAGTATGTAAATATATATTTCAGCAACATATCACTAAAAGAATCCAGATTTCAATATACCTGTATAGCATAAGCATGTGATGGTAAACCCTGGCAATCCAGATGTTCTTGGACTTCAATTCCCAGAAGCCCAAGTAACCGTGAATCCACACAAATGGGTTTACTGCGATTCATCTGGCCAGTGCAGCCCATGCTGCCCCCGTACGGGCGCATTTTACTTCCGCTTCTAGCAGCGACGGGGGTGGCATGGGCCAGATGAATCACAGTAGACCCGTTTCTGTGGATTCATGGGGGCTTGGGCTTCTGGGAATTGTAGTCCAGGAACATCTTGAGTGCCAAGGTTTGCCATCACAGGCATAAACATATTACTGAAGCAATAATGTCAATACAAAATTTAACTAGCAGCAGGATTGGTATAAGCAGAGTAAGAAACTGCATCTCTACATTTAACAGCAAAACTAGGTAAACTTAGAGGCAGCTCCATATATGTGTCTGTTCTGGTCTAAAAGTACATTAAATATCCCAGTGACACTGATGAAGATCTGTACAAGAAACACTGGGCAACTACTTAAAACTGATTTGTGATTATATTTTTAATGTACCAGTAGCCCAGGTGTTTGAGAAATTAAACAGTCACACCTGTTGGTCTATGAGCTCCATATTGGAGCTGAAATAATCACTGAACAAGCATCCTATCACATGGATCGAAAGCGAAAAGCCACACATGCCACAGTTTGCCAGTTACACTGTATGTGCTTTTCTAAGCAAAAGTATTAACACTGGTAACTGGACAAGTGTCTAATTTCCTTTGACTTCATTTAAATATAACAAAGCAGTTTTATTTCCCATAAATTCTATTACGATGATCTTAAACTGTCAAGAAAGAGAGTGATGATGCCTTCTTTACCATCAAATGCTGGGCATTAAACATTTGAAAAGGAATTAATGGGGGAAAGTAGTACAGAATGAAATTGGGAAGAGAGGAATCATTGCTTTCAATGTTCTAATAAAAGAAGACTCATTTACTAAAGATTTCAAAACTTACCAATTAATCTAGAATAAATGTTATTTTATACCTAGTACTGCAGTCTGTGCAGTATGAATCTGCATAATTGTGACAATAAATTAGATTTGAATTGTTATACAGTGGAACCTCATACAACATTCGCTCCGTATAGCAATGAAATCGCATAACATTTAGGTTTTGGGGGGAAATGGTGTCCCACATAACAATTTTCCCTATGGAAAAAATTATACAACAATTTTTCAGTGGGGAAAACTACTTAGCAAAAGAAATCATTGTACGATGCATCCCATTGGGAAAATTGCTATACGATGCATATATCATATAGCAATTGTTTCGTACAACAATGAGCCCCATGGAACAGATTAAAATCATTGTATGAGGTCCCACTGTATTTCAAAATCAATTTATAGTAGTCCAACTTTTCCACTAATTTCTAAGATCATAATTCATAATGAGAGGGGGAAACTAACACCTTTAGCTGTATAATAGCACTAGCCACGCTAACTATACAGTATTGTAAGAAGCTTGCCAGCAATCACAACGGATATGTTTGGTGCACAAATAAGAGAGGTTCTGCTACATTTCCCCTGTGCTGGAGAAAAGGAATGACCTTGGACAGATACATTTGCATATTGCAATAAGCCAGAATGTATAATCTGCCACATATTGCTTGATTGCTCTCATTGGATTTATCTTGCAAGTGGGATCAGCTAAATAAATTATGAATCTTCCAGCAGTGGCTTAACAATCATGCATGTGGACCAAGAACCCTGGCTCACATTTTCCTAAAAAAGCCAGACAAGACTCCTCTTGGGTTTCTGCTCCATAATAATGGAAATCACAGAGGTTGTGGTGGTGAACTGCAAGTAGTTCTCAAGGTATCAGTTGTGTGCTAATAATTGGCTGAAATTTACTGCCACATTTTTTGTGTATTCATTTACTCCGGGAGGAAAACCCTCAATAGAATTCTGGTTGTGATTTCTTCTTGGCTTTTGACTTTGGCTTGTAAGGGGAGGGTAGCAATGGGAAGATATGCTAGAGTTCTCAGTCCTCATTTATCAACAAACAAACCAAGCATGGAAATCCTACTGTTTGTTCAACTGTTCCTTCTTGCAGTCAGAGAAAAATCAAAGGGTGCATGAATGTGCAGCTCATAAATAGGGTTCCATTGGAGCCCTGATTTATTCTCACATCTAAACAAGCCAATTTATACACACTCTTAGAAATGTATATCTGCCTGTGGGTTCCACAGCATACAATGACTGAAATCCTGGTGTGCAACATAGTGTTGTCCTGGTGCTTTTTTTTAGAAATAAAAACATTCTAATTACTTTGAAAGGTTCCAATGTTCCCATGAATCACTTTCATCACAGGGAAGCCACTGGGGGTTGTAGGACAGGGAAGGGATTTTTAATTTCTGAAAACTGTTGCCAGTTGTATGATTTTACCAGCAGCCATGATTTTTTGAATTAAAGACTCCTCCAATATTCTAAGGACTTCCCATAATGAAGAGGATTCCAAGGGAGCTTCTGGACATTCAGAGAGGAGCTGGAAATTGTCTGCTTTGGAAAAGAAATCACTGTGGTTGATAATGCCATCAGCTTTATACTGTGTAAGTTAAAGCAACAGAATTTCAGCAACTGTATTATTTTATTTAGGTAGGACATCTACAATCATGGGATTGGACTATAAGCCTTTTCAATTGTTTTTTTAATACGAACGGATTACAAAGGGCTTTTTCTTATACTTTGCATGGGTGCAAATGTTCTTTATAAACATGCACAATGAAACTGGAATTTGAAGATAGCTTCATAAAAATATATAGGATGAGCATGACACCTACTGACCTTTGATGGTGGGAACTGAAAGATCCTTAAGTATACTCAGGAACTAGATGTGCATTTGCTTGTGTTACTGTTCACTCCAAGCAACATCAGTTACCAAATATGTACAGCAAAGAAAATAACTGCATTACAACTATTATTCAGAATTTATTTCTCTCTTTTAAAAACTCTAATGCTGTGCAATTTAGAAAGACATCCCTTAGGGAGCAGCCAAATAAGTCTTTTGTTCATTTTGTTCAGAAATATATTGGTCAGAATCCTACCATTGTTTACGTAAGGTGCTTGTGCAACTTGCCACAGTTAAGTGCAGTTGACTGACAAGGTGTCAGAAGACATTTCTGTTGTACAATCTGGTACATGACAAGACAAGTGACTGAAATGTACAACCTGAGCTATTAGCTGCAGCAAATTATGGAAACCTTAGGCAAACACATACAGGATTATGATATATTGCACAAATTCAAGCTAACATTCATGAAATGACTTTTAAGCCATTCATTCTTTTTGGCTACTATATGATAAATAAGATCTTTGGCATGTAAACCTATAAGCTTCAAATATGAACAAGACAACTAAGACTATGAGCAGCCAATTTCTTTTAGTCCTAATTTGTAACAAAGGTAGTGCAAAAATTCAAGCTTTCATTCCATAATGAAACTATAAACAGAATTATCATAGTTTCATGTGTAATAACAGTAGTCTCCTCATAAAAAAATAAATGTCTGAACTACTCTTTATTGCACCAGCAATGTTTTCTTTAAAAATACTTCCCTTTCATGTCTATCATGAAACTAATCTTTTTAATAAACAAAATATAAGGTCTTCCCCTAAACGGCCAAGCAAAGATATGGAAATACACCATAGAAAAAAGAACTGGTCAAAAAGATGACAAGCATTCAAATATCACAAATGATAGAAAATATAAACTACATCTCTTTTGTTACATAATTTACATGATTTTTCTAACTTTCAAAGAATAAATTGTAGATATTTCTATTAGCACATTCCCCTCCAATAACATCAAGGCGTTGGGGCAGGAGTCATTTTCATACTGTTAAGCGCCGCATGGATTCTGAAGTGTAACCTGGATTCCATGGAATATTCCTTATAATTGTTTCTGCAAAAGACAAGAAGTAGTAAATTAAACAACTGCTCATCAGTGCTACTAATTTTCTGTTCTTTTTTTCATACAGCAATAAGAGTAGAAGAGTGGAGAGAGAAAATAACACTAAAATTTGCCAATATAGCAACTACTCAGTTGTTTTAATCTACTGGTTATGTAAAGAACATCACCACTTACTTTGCCGCTTCTATTAATCTTATTGCCTTTTCTCTTTCATCTTGTTGTTTGTACAGGAGACCCAACTCATATGTTGTGTATGGAACTAGATAATTATCATACTTCAATTGCTTCTCACTAAGAAATAAAAGAAACATCACATCATTATGGTAAACTAAACATAAAAAGACACTATGCTGAAGTTCTCTACATACTAGAATTTCACCAATTGAAAACTGGTAACTGAATAGGATCCTAAGCTCATTTTTGCACATGTACTTTCCCAAAACAAATCAAGATTGGTATGATGGTTATCAAATGCTTGTTGTAAATATGATCATAAACATAGGCAATTAAAGATGACCTCTGTCCTTTCATAACTTGATGACACAGACAGGTTAAGAATTTTCTATCACTTGTTTATGCCAAGAAAAATGTTTAATTTGCATAGCACACTACTGTTAACATTCTGGCTCAGGAATGCTGAAAGAATAAAAGAGTAAGGAAACCACCTCTCTCGAATCAACTTGCGTAACATTTCCATTCAGACAAGTGGAAAGGTGATAGAACACTCTTGTTTTCCTTTTGTTGAATCTTTTAGCAAGCATAAAATCATCTAACACTGAAAGGAAGGGTCAGTCCTATTTCTTTAGAAACTATGTACAGTGGAACCTCGTATAACAAAAATAATTGGTTCTACAAGGCACTTCGTTATACAATTTTTTTCATTGTATGATGCATGCATCGTACAACGCAAATCCCTATGGGACACATTGTACAATGAAAATCTCTATGGGAAAAATTGTACAACAAAAATCTATATGGGAAAAATCGTACAAAGAAAAATAATTGTTGTATGATGCATCCCATAGAGATATTTGTTGTACGATGTAACCTTTTTTCAAATTCTCTTCGTTGTATGATGCATTCGTTATATGAGGTTTCATGTACCAAGATTTGGACACAAAACCTATCCAGTTCAAATTTTGGCTCTAAAACTGCAAGAAAGGCATTTTTTTTTATGTTTTACGATGTTGCAAAATTTTATTGTTCTCCCAAATTCCACTTCATTTTTACCTTTGAATAACTTGACTGAAGCAAAGCTCTGCTTGCAAGAATCTTCCTAAATGTTTCAAACAAAGCCCTTTTAGTAACTGTAGTAGACAGAGGTCATCCATGTAGTATTCATTATGACCTTAAAATAAAGCATCAAATTTCAAATTAAAAATAAAATAAAGGGTGAAAGTCAAAATCACTACCATATTATCCGCAATAAATATGAAATGCCCCAAGTGGGCATAACAGATCTTCAGGGGTATATAATATATGCAGATTCTTATCAAAAGCAATCTCCAGTGATTAATGTCTTGAATAGGAGGAATGCCTCAAGCTGATACAACTAACAGGTTGCCCCTGAATACAACTAAAAAAATAAAATGCTTTTTCAGAATGCGGCTGCCCACGTGGTGATGGGGTGTGGTTGCTATGACCATGCCTCACCCTTGCTGCGGGAGCTGCATTTGCTACCAGTGTGCTTCCAGGTGCATTTCAAGGTGCTGGTTATAACCTTTAAAGCCCTACATGGTAGTGGGCCAGGTTACTTAAGAGACCGTGTCACCCCGAGGATATCAGCCTGTCCCACTAGAGCGGACCGGAGGGGCTCTCTAAGGATACCAACTGCTAGAGAGGCTCACCTCTCTAGCAACAGACAGAGGGCGTTTCAGGGACCACTTCAGCCCTTTGGAACCTCCTGCCAACTGACCTCTGCCTCCAATCAGAATTGCTAGCATTCAGGAAAGGCCTGAAGAGCTGGCTGGCCCAGCGGGTGTGGGGTGCCATGATGGGAGTCAAGCCCCCCCCCCTGGGCTGGTTCATATGACTACTTTAAATAACTCGCCATCTGAGGACTTTAGTTTAACTGTCTAAGGATGTTTTAATAAGGTGTATTTTAGCTGTTTAAGTGTACTGATTTTAGTTCTAATGTTGCGACTCGATTTTGTACTGTGATTGTCATTTTTGTTGACTGTAAGCCGCCCTGAGTCACCATGGCGAGCAGGCAGCGATACAAGTCTAAATAATAAATAAATAAAATTCTGAATTAGTATAAATTATTTGTCCCATATTTCCAAGTGCCATTCACCCTTTTCAATTTGATTAATCCTGTTGGTTAAAACTACGTATATTAGAGGTCCATGGGAATGGAACTCTGATACTGTGTGATTAGTCAAAGCAACAGTCTGTATACAGTGGTGAGCTCCAAAAAAAAATACTACGGCACTGTGGGCGTGGTATGGTGGGCGTGTCCAGGGAGAAAGCACTGTGTTGCACCTGAATTAGGACTACTTTATTTCAAAACTTGAATGGGTAGGGCCAGCCAGAATTTCTGCTACTGGTTCTGGCGAACTGGTGTGAACCTGCTAATACCCACCACTGTCTGTATACCATTTCTGATGGGAGGGAACAGTCCAAACAAAAGGTTATAACTTTTGAATAGACTCTTGAATCAGGACCATATTGGCAAAATGACTGTAGACATTATGGGTGTCAAATCTGGAGAACTACTTTGGTCAAGTACTTTTAAAGATCTAATTTCTAATTTTAAAAACATTCCTATCCCTGTAATACCTTTTTCTACTGATTTCTGTTCGGTCATAGTGAATTTGTGAGGTTGTTTTTCAAATTTCTACCACTCCGTTCTGAATAGGAAATTATTCCTGCTACAAGCATGTTTTAAAAATTTGAGATTGATCTGCTCAGTAGTTGAGCAGATGACCTCAGAGATGCTTATGTTACATAGGAAATTTTTCATAATGTGTAACTGTCCATGCTACTGAAGTATTCTGTAGCCATTGCTCAATTTATTTGCCAGCACTTCAAGAGACTAATGAGCTTCATTGTGGTCAACAAAGCTTATTTGTGGGCAAGATAATAGACTGGGGCTTCAGCCTTGCCAGGTGAGTGTTTCTGAACAAATGCGCACAAGCACAGAATAGCCATAAAGTGGGGAAAGAGAGAGGGAATAATGGAAAGAGGCAGGCCATAAGAAGACGGGGAGAAAGAGAGAGGGTAAAGGGGGAATGGGGGGGGGGAGCCAGAGAGGAGTCACAGGGGTGGTGGGAGAGGAGGAAAGCTGAGAGAGAGAGAGCAAGGAAGAGAAAGAGAACGAAGAGGCACAGAATTTCTATTTTACATCCTTTGAAAAAACAGAGTTATAAACAAACATCTTTCAGGAACTTTCAGGAATGTGCACATCGTAAAAGAAAAGATGGGTAGTAGTATGGCTGTTTGTCAATGTCAGCTTGATTATTTTTAGGAATGGGACTGATAAGAACAGAATTCTGTTTATCATTGTAACCAATACAGTTCTACTGAAAGCCAACACAGAAGTAAAGAACAAATACATATGCAGACCAGTCACCTCCCACCCAGGATATATTTAAATATGCCAAAAGAACCCATTGCAAATGCTCTCTTGCATCATATGTTTAAGTACTACTTACAAGTTTCATTTTTTAAAGTAGTTTCTTCTTTTTCTATTGTTACTAATAAATTCTCAGTGAGATCCATTCTTTTGCCAATGATGGAAAAGCCATTCCAAACATACATCATTTCCTGTTAGAACCAAGAAAAAGGCTGTTAAATAAGTATCTGAAGTAAACTATTCATTTACTTGAGCTAATGTACTTTTCTCAAAGATGTTTCTTACAATAACACATCATGGCAGAGAGAATAGAATTAATGCATCTTCATATTAGGATGACCATAACATGGAAGTCAAATAGTGGTGTATAAAATAGCAATAAAATCAATTATTCCATTCAATTGCCTCTTTCCATGCAATACTTCACACTGAATTTTATATAATGTGAACCTTTCAATACAAGTTTTATCACAGTATTTATGGTTGTGTGCATTGCAGCACTGTTGTTGGGTTGTTACACAACGGTTACCTTCATTATCTACCCAGAATAAACCTGCAAGGGAAACTATTACAATCCTTTAAACACTGAAACACTCATGTTTTACATACTATAACCGCTAAAATCTATTTTACACAGTATTACAAAGCACCTGGTTGGATGATTCTTTTTATAATACCTTTTTTTAACAAACAAACTAAAATGAAATAGACCTTAGTAAATGTAGTGGCTGAAATACAGTAATAAGGCACAACTAGAATAGGTATATTGAATCAATGGAACTAACAGAGGAGTTGACTCATCAAATTCACATTGATTCAATGGGCCTACTCTAGTCATAACTTACCACTGGATTTCAGCCAGTGAGTATCTCAAAATAAATAAATAAACACACACACATACAAAAAATATTAAAGTAAATAGCTAAAACTTGCTTGACAAAACTGGAGAGACATGTTTGCCTTGTGTTATTTACAACAAAGCATACATACAAGCACATATTTATTCAGTCACTCTAAAGATGATTGAAGTAAGTTGACGGTAAATACCAGAGCAGGTACTATTAGCTTCACAGGCTGAGCATCTCCATAGCGTCGTGCTTTTCTTACAGCAAACTTTTCTGTTGGGATAGACTTTCCTGCAATTCTCTGCTTTAGGTTCTCTACTTGCCTACAAGAAGAAAAACAGTGGAGATCTCCTGAATTTCTATTGTGCTGGAAATAAATCAAATATTGCCAGTGAATGTTAAACATTACAAATTCAAGTGTGTCTCCCAAGACCCTTTGCAAAACCTTTTCTAGAGCAGGAATTTCCAAAATTGTGATTGCTGGTCTCTTAAAATCTATCTCTACAGAATAGGAATTTGTTAGAACATTTGTATAAATGTATGGCAAGTTGTTTTTTATGTTATCTATTCTTACACATGTTCTTAAGAAACACTTTTTAAAAAAGCCAAAATATGCAGATGTTCATTTTGTAGCTTGAGAAAAACCAAGCATCCATTTTATACATGATTGCTTTAGTTCAGATTTTCCCTTGCTCGAAAGCCAGTCGTATCCGACTCTAGGATGCAGTGCTCATCTCTGTTTCAAAGCTGAAGAGCCAGCGCTGTCTGCTGCTGCAGACGTTTCTGTGGTCATGTGACAGGCAAGACTAGACACCAAAGCGCACAGAACGCTGTTACCCAGTGGCTCAAGTGCCTAAGATGCTGACTGGGAGGCGGAAGGTCAGCGGTTCGATTCCTGAGTACTGCAGGACAGAATGAGCTCCCGTCTTTGTCTCAGCTCCTGCCAACCTAGCAGTTCGAAAGCAAGAAATTGCAAGTAGATAAATAGGGACCACTTCGGTGGGAAGGTAACAGCTTTAGTTCAACGTCTTCAAAATTTGAGTTAACACCTGAGCAGGATGACTAATTTTTAAATTACAAAAATTACTTTAAGGAGTCATCATAACTGATACAGTACTATGAAACTCGGAAGGAACAAACCAAATTAAGGATTAATTGTTTCCAACTAAAGCAGATTTGCTGCGCTGAAGGGAACTTGTTAATCCAAAGTATTATCTATCTATCTATCTATCTAATCTATCTATCTATCACAAACATATGTATTCAGTGAGTCTACTCTAGTTGGGACTTCTTCCTGGAACAAAGCACTAGACACACTTGTGGTCAAATAGTATGAAAGATTAGATCCTTTTAGGATGTTCCAAAATTCTTAGGAGAATAGATTAGTACCCAGAACTTATTTTGTAGGTACTTTTTTCATAAAAGGACTGCCAGATGACCCTATACAGCAAATCTCCCAGAGATGATGTTCAAAAAAGCAGAAAAACAAGAGTTGTGTTAAGGCAGATGGTCAGGTTTGTGGTTGTGATACAAAACAGCTAAAAATGTAAGTCAAGCGATGAACATCAAAAGGATTCACTGTACATCTACTTAGCCCAACATCAAAACTTACCTAAATAAAGCTACAATGTCTTCACCAGTTGTTCTCACATCTGCCTCTGGAAGCATACATAAAATGGCAGCTTTCTGAAACACATATATAGCCTATGAAAACAAAACAAAATATTCAAGTGATATAGCACTTCTTGTTGTTGTTCAGTCGCACAGTCGACTCCGACCCTTTGCGACCCCATGGACCATTTTCCTCCAGGCGCCTCTGTCCTCCACCATCCCCCTCAGCCCTCCCAGCCCCGTGCCCACTGCGTCCACAATGCCATCTAGCCATCTCATCCTTGGCCTCCCCCTTCTTCTTTTGCCCTCCACCTTTCCCAACATCAATGCCTTCTCAAGTGAATCCTCCCTTCTCATTTGATGTCCAAAGTACTTTAGCTTCATCTTTACTATTTGACCTTCCAATGAGCAGTCAGGGTTAATTTCTTCTAAGATTGACCTATTTGTTCTCCTCGCTGTCCAGGGGACTCTCAAAACCCTCCTCCAACACCACATTTCAAAGGCATCTATTCTTCTACGTTCAGCCTTCCTAATTGTCCAGCTCTCACATCCATACATTACTACTGGGAAAACCATTGCCTTGACTATTCTAATTTTTGTTTTCAATGTGATGTCTCTGCTTTTCACTATGTTCCCCAGGTTTCTCATCGCTTGTCTCCCAAGAATCAGTCGCCTTTTTATTTCATGGCTACAATCCCCATCTGCAGTGATCTTTGATCCTAAGAAAGTAAAATCTGTCACTGCTTCTACTTCTTCCCCATCTATTTTCCAGGAACTGATTGGGCCTGTTGCCATTATCTTGGTTTTCTTGATATTGAGTCTCAAGCCAGCTTTTGCACTTTCCTCCTTCAGCCCAATCAAGAGATTCTTTAGGTCTTCCTCACTTTCTGCCATTAGGGTGGTATCGTCTGCATATCTCAGATTGTTGATGTTTCTCCCAGCGATTTTAATCCCATATTGTGATTCCTCCATCCCTGCACTGCACATTATGTGCTCTGTGTATAGGTTGAATAAGCATGGTGACAAAATGCAGCCTTGTCTTACTCCTTTTCCTATTCCAAACCACTCTGTTATTCCATGTTCTGTCCTAACTGTTGCTTCTTGGTTCATGTACAGATTTCTCAGGAGGCATATGAGGTGCTCTGGAATTCCCATCTCTTTAATTACTTGCCACATCTTGTTGTGGTCCACACAGTCAAATGCCTTAGTGTAGTCAATAAAACAAAAGTAAACTTGTTTCTGGTATTCCTTTGTTTTCTCCATGATCCAACGTATGTTGGCAATGTGGTCTCTAGTCCCCCTGCCTCTTCTGAAACCAGCCTGCACCTCTGGTAATTCTCTCTCCACATGTTGCTGAAGTCTATCCTGTATTATCTTGAGCATCACCTTGCTGGCATGTGGGATGAGCGCGATTGTTCGATAATTTGAACATTCTTTGGCATTGCCCTTTTTTGGGATTGGGACGTATACTGATCTTTTCCAATCCTGTGGCCACTGTTTTGTTTTCCAAATCTGCTGGCATATTGAATGCAGTAATTTGACGCCATCATCTTTTAGCGCTTTGAAGAATTCAACTGGGATACCATCATCTCCACTAGCTTTGTTGTTTGCAGTGCTCTTTAGGGCCTTTATGACTTCGCTCTCCAGGATGTCTGGCTCAAGTTCAATTTCTTCATCATTGTGATTGTCAGGAGTGTTGAGGTCCTTTTTGTAAAGTTCCTCTGTGTACTCTTTCCATCTTTTCTTAATTTCTTCTGCATCAGCTAGCTCCTTTCCGTCTTTGTCCCTTATCATGGTCATTTTTGCTTTAAATGTTCCCTTGATTTCGCCGATTTTTTTGAAGAGATCTCTGGTTCTGCCTATTTTGTTGTTTTCCTCCATTTCTCTGCACTGTTCTTTTAGGTAGTTTTCCTTATCTCTCCTTGCTTTTCTTTGAAATTCTGTGTTCAAATGATTGTAGTTTTTCCTTTCTCCTTTGACTTTGGCGTTCCTTCTTTCCTCTGCTATTTTAAGAGCCTCATCAGACAACCACTTTGCTTTCTTACTCTTCTTTTCTTTTGGTATGATTTTCTTTGCTGCTTCCTGCATAGCACTTCTTACAAGGCATTTATTCATAGATTTACAGTATCATCAATTTCTTCTTTAAAAATCCTAGCACTGCAAAACCACCAAATGATTTTTTTAAAAAAAATCATACAATTTTAAGTTGTCAAATATTCACTGATTTATATCTCATCCATAAGATATTTTTAAACTCGCACTACAAGCTCATATTTAGTATAGTATTTCTGTATGAGCCACCAATGTAATGTGGCTGCAAAAAAGGCAAAAGTTACTTTAAGCTGCATGAACAGAAGACAGTTTCCAAATCACATGAAGTACCAGTTCCTTTCTATTTGACACTGGTTAGGTCTCTTCTTCAGTAATGTGTCCAGTTCTGGTCATCAGACTTTAAGCAGAATGCAAAAAAACTGGAGCAAGTCCAGAGGAGAGCAACTAGGATGATCAGGGGACCAGAAACCAAGCCCTACGGGGAAAGACTGAAATAATTGGTCCTGTTTAGTTTTGAGAAAAGAAGACTAAGGTGAGATATGATAGCACTCTTCAAATACTTTAATGATTGTCATACAGAGGAGGAGCAGAATCTGCTCTTAATCATCATAGAGTGCAGGACATGTAATAATAGGCTCAAGTTACATGAAGCCAGATATAGGATGAATATCAGGAAACAAATTCCTAACTGTTACAGTAGTATAACAATAGAACCAATTACCTTGGGAGGTGGTCAGCACTTTAATGCTGGAAACATTCAAGAGAAAATTAGACAACCAGCTGTCAGATATATGTTGATTTGGATTCCTACACTGAGCCAGTGAGGTTGGACTCACTGGCCTTATAGGCCCCTTCCAACTCCATTATTCTATGATTCTCGTTTTCATATAATTAGACAACACTAAGCAAAATACTTTAATATGATGAGATGTAAGTAAAAGGTTGCACTATCAAAACCAAGGTATCAATCCACTTACAACTATTGCCGTAACTTACAGAGAAGAACTGCATAGAGCACAACATGTACAAAGGTTGGTTTAGCACAGGAAACAACCTATTACCAGCTCCTGCATATTTCAAAGTATAGCTACCTACACCATCTTCATTTATGATCTTCAAATATGAACAATAAGACCTCCATGTGGAGATCACTGCAAGGTTTTTCCTACTGACAGTTTCCAATTGCCACCTGCAATGTTTAGACTGTGTGACAGTCAAACAAAAACTAGAATATCCATGACAGAAGCAGACTTTGAGAGCAAATGTTCTGTAAATGCACTTACTGCATGCATAAAATCTGTTATAAGATCCTTTTATAGATTAGTTACATGCTATGACGTCCCCAGTATAAAGGCATTCCAATGGCCTTTAGAAATGATCAGCTATTTTAAAAAATGTTTTAGTTCTCCCCAGCTAGAGAAGTATATAGAGGTATAGGTAGGAGGAACAGCACCTTCCTAGCTATGGAGCTCAGAATTGTGGAAAATATATATCTTTAAAATAATGCAAAGGGACAGTGGATGGGGCTTCTCATAACAGTAGGTTGTTTTGTCTATTATGCTTACTACTGATATTCTGTTTACTTCGTATTGTTTCTTACTGTAAGCCAGCCCAAAAATGTTTTGAAAGTGAACTTATTTAAATAAGAAATACTACCATCAAACACAAGTCACCCAATCTTTTCTTCTACCTTCTTGAACATTGTATTAAACTTTTTAAATAAACTACTCCAGGGGAAACATGTGCCCTGCACTGCAGAGAAAACACGTGTTCTCCACAAGAAGTATAGAAATAGCTCTGTAGGGCACAAAGTTACCTTTTTTGGCAGCCAGAAGGGAGACAGGCAGCAAGTAAGATTACAAAACAGGCTAGCAAATTGAAGAGAGGGTTGACCTAGACCAGGGGTAGATTGACCATATGAACTTTATTTTGAAACCAAAGAGTAAAATATCACTGAATAAAATATGCATAGTATTCTGAGAAGAACTGTTGTCTCCCTTTCAAGCTATACCGGAGTATTTTGCCTGAAACAGTTATTTTGGTTTTCCTAGACCAGGGGTAGCCAACCTTTTTACGTCATGAGCCTGATTACGCCCTCAGATAGCTGAGTAGGCCACACCACATCCGTGGAAGTGGGAGCATTTACGACTGTCATAAATGCACCCACTTCCGTGTTTATGACAGCTGCAGGCACCTTTATGCATGTGTGTTTTACGGCTGATGTAAACACGCCCACTTTCACTTCCGGGTGTGGCAGTGACAGGCCAGACTGGAAGGGATGGCCTTGTGGGCCGAGTCTGGCCCATGGGCCATAGGCTGGGAACCTCTGACCTAGACTTTCTAACATGGCAAATTGGGACAAAACTCTCCCTTCCTAGAAATGCCAATAAATCATGTAACCTCATACTTCAATGATCTTTGTTCTTTTGAATTCCATGTAGGTAGCACCACTGCAGCTCAGTTACTGTTGAAATCAACTTTAGTACATGAGAGAGCGAAATTGGACTCTAACAAAAAGTAGTACTAAGAACTGCTAGAGTAGGGACGGGCAATTTCTAAGAGCGAGGGGTCATTTTTGTCCTTCCTTGGAACTTATGGGGAGAAGGGTCACTTCCTCTCACTTTTCCTAATCTCTGAACAAAACAATTACTCTCAAAAACAGTCACGTCCCTAAAAGAAGGGGTTCATGTATTTTACAAATACTTTGTCTAACCAGTACCTTTTTTTTTTTGAGGGACTCACATTTAACAGGCATAGATTTGCCATTATGAGGACCTAAATCTTTTTCTGGGGTAGATGGGTAGAAAAGATCTGGGAGACCTTTGCTCTATTAGCTGCTGCATAAACTCTGCAAAGTATGCCACCCTTGGGCAGTCCTGTCTGAATATTTCAATTATAATACAAAACTTTAATAGCAAAATAGTCGTAGAAAAACTCACAAGCGGCCTGCACTAGGAACGTTCACATCAGCTGTAACTATGGTTCTCGTCACTTCATATTAATATCTGATCACCCATTTACCTTTGACCACCTGCTTTCTTTGCAAAGCAGATCTGCATACTGATATGCCTGAAGCCAGTTCTGCTGGAAGGAGTAGCACCACATCAGCTCCCAGTAGCAGAGGTGATGGATCTGTTTCCACTGTTGCTGAGCTGCAATGCATTCTTGGAATGTGACCTGAGCCTAGAATTCAATATTACATAGAGAAGTGTCAATTATATCCTGCTTGAACATAGTCTCTCACTCAAACTATGGTCTATTCTTTGTCATAAAGAGCATTATAAATATTATAAAACTACTTAAAGTGGATAACCAACCAGACAGTAGATTATGAATTCATTATATTTAAATGAGTTTAATATGTATGTGAAGCTGGGAAGCAAACAGGGCAAGAACTTTAAATGATTTTAATGAAAAATGTTTTAAAGTAGCAGGTGTCTTTGCATTCTTATTTAAAAGACATAAATACTAAAAAAAATATTAAAAGATGGAATAAAGATAAAAACAAACATAAGCAGAGAAAGAGTGAAAGCCTGGAACTCAGCGGTCCACCTTCTCACACGAATCTTTAAAGGGAATTTAAAAATAGATTTCGGAAAACTTTTTTGCTCTTCACTTCTTCACCTCCCCACTGTTGTAAAAATTGATTCAGACTGTTCAGTCTGTGGGAAGATCTGTTAGTAGATATTTTAGTTAGCAGAATAAACAGCCACAGTGTTCTAGTGAACTTTAAATACCCTATTCTTATATTATCTGAAGCAATAAACCAGATAAAATGTTAAACTTAAATAAAAGTTACTCAAGTTTATTTAGAAAAACGTCTGACAGAAAGGTCTAACCTAACAAAGCCACCTCTTAAGGCCTGAGCACATGGCACAGAAAGGAGGGGTTTAACCCATTTTCAAGAAAAGAGATGTTAACAATTTGAGGGCCAGAAAGGACCGAGAGGAGGAGAAGGAGGAGAAGGGGTGAATCTTTAAGTCTTTATGGAGGGGCAATAGGACACTGAGAGGCAGCCAAAGAAAAGAAGAATTACAGCCTACTCTTAATTCCAGAATGCCCCTCTTTCACATCCATGGGGGAGAGAGAGGCAAAAAAAGTGATGTTCTGGAAGATTCTTTCAACGCCCCTACACTGCTGGGAAGAAACATCTGACAGTAGCAGAAAACAACAGAAACAGTGTGAAATATGGTGAGTGTGTGTGTGTTGGGGGGGGACATGGAGGGGCTATACTGTCCACGTGGAAGTGATCTCCCACTCAGGCATTGACGTCTTTGCACATTTAGAAATCTGATTGTTTTTAAAATGATAAACTAGAAGTTAGCTTAAAGAACTAAATTAAATTGTCCTCAGTGGTTAAATATTTATTTCATAGTGATGCAAAAAATATCACACAACTTACAGAAGCTGGTCCATTGAGCAGATGACTAACTAGACAGTGGAGAAATTCCTCTGATCTGGCTGACAGATCAGTTTTCTCCCTTTCATCAGTTTTCATTTATTAGTTTGATGTAAAAACTTTGTAACCTTAAGAACTAGTGGCCAAGTTTATTTATCTTTTCCCTCCCTCCTGTCTGTTCTTGTCGTGTTATATATTTTAGATAGTAGTGATAAGTTTATTGTTGTGACTAGTGATCATAACAAAATTAAGGCTTACACATTAGTATTAACTACAGGTCAAGCACTAAATATGGCAGTATGCAAAAGTATCTGAATGTTTAATAACACTATCCAGCTATTAAAGCTAAGCTTGAAACTATAGTTTAATCAAGAGACAAGCAGATCCAGCAGAATAACAGCATTCATTATTTTACAAGCAAGCAATGTAAAAATGTTCTCTTTGTAACTATTATAGTGACATGCATCTGGCAACAAGAAATTAATGCATTCAACTTCTGAAGTCATGAAATTAGGGCTAAATTTCTGCCTGAAAGGGACACTGTAAGATTGTCCACTTGTTCCTGATTATAGGGCTAGAGGGATTTCTCTACAGGTCCTTTAAAAAAACCTGTCCTCAAGATTTACCAAAGCTGTAGTTTTGGAGGGCGGGGAAAGCAATAGTAATTGCCTTTCATAATGGAGCGCTAGCAAAATTAACTAAGTATCATGAGATAACTTTGTGTTTTGTTTTAGAAATGCAGGTGCCACAGGGAGAACTTTGAACACTGAATGAGACCAATGCCTTGTCTAGCATCCCTCTGACCTTTTCCGAGTTCCAAGATTGCATATGGGGTACATTTACAGAATTTGAAACAACATATTTGCCCACTGGTTCCCCACCCATCACCCAGTGATGTCTATAAAATGAATGAACTAAATGGATATTCAAGAGGCTGTCAATCTTCAAGAACTATTTTAATAATGATAGGTGAAATGAATTTTAATTGAACTGAAAATTGAAATTCAATTGAAAGCACCTTGAAACACTCTGAGAACTGTATAGGCAGTGAACGTACCACTTGTTACTTTATTCATCTTAGCTAACCTACTCTGGAAAATTTCTGGGCCAGGGGGTATTAAGATTCTTTAAAATGAATACAGGTAAATTAAAAAATGAACTAAATGTGTTATGAGTTCCCAGTCAAGTCAGAGGCAATTAGGTTCCATGTTCAAGGAAGCTAGGATAATCCAGTCAACAGAATTATAACACAAATTCAAAAGATTAAAAGCAAAGTTAAAACAGTATCTTGAGGGTTGTTGTTTTTTGTAAAAAGGAGAAGTAATACCTTTTCAAAATTTCCTTTCAATACGTCTATTCTCGCACCATAAAACAGAATGATGGCACCCTTAACAACAAAAAAAGAAAGTGCAAATTACAACCATTCTAATTGAAACTACAAAAAAAAAGACTTAAGAAAGAGAAAAAGAAATTCCAACCTTGGGAAACTTCTGCAAGTAAGGCTGAAGGAGGGTTTCTGCTTCTACAAGGTTGGCCTCCCCAGTTCCTATAAAGGTAACAAAAACTTTTTTCAGTACTCACAGTGTAGAAGAATTGATACTTGGTATATTAATCTGTACATATGCAAAACTGTACAGGTTTACTAGAAAATCAATCTAGTTGGGAGGGAAATTATTTTAATGAAAAACAATAAAGCTGTAAAGCACATACAGTGGAACCTCATACAACAATCACCACGTATAGAAATAAAATCATATAACAACTAGGTTTTTTTGGGGGGGGGGAGGGGGGGATGGCGTCCCGCATAACAATTTCCCCTATGGAAAAAATTGTATAACCATTTTTCAATGGGAAAAACCACTTAGCAAAAAAAAATTTCCTTGTACGATGCATCCCATAGGGAAAATCACTATACAATGCATGCATCATATAGCAATTATTTTGTACAACAACGAGCCCCGTGGAACGGATTAAAATCGTTGTATGAGGTACCACTGCATTAGTAATACCACAGGCATAAAAACTAGTCATGAAGCATACCCATTTTTTTCTTGACCTGAAATTCCCAAATTAATTAGTTTTAAAAGAAAAATCCTCCATGTACAGGCTTTCATAGACTTATAGAATTGTAGAGCTGGATGTGACCACAAGGGTCACTGAGTCCACAGGAAATCCACAGCTAAACATCCCTGATTCTTATGGTAGACAGTCTATCACCTGCTGAGGTAATCCAATCATTTTCCAAGCAACTTTTTGGGGAAGTTCTTTCCCATATTCAATCGAAATCTCATTTCTTTCACTTTGAATGCACTGTTTCAGTCCCAGTGATCATCCATTTCTAAACATGAATCTGGGTTATTCTTCCCTTGAAAAACCAGGTTCAGGATCTGGGCATTATGATAGACCAGTGATGGAAAACCTTTTTACAGATGGTGTGCCCAAGGAGAAGGAGGCAGCACACAGGCAGGCACCACGCATGATTACACAACCATGTGACATCATTGGGGGGCGCCTCCAGTGATGTCACATGGGCATGTGTGTGCACACACACTGTGGGTGCACCACTGCCGCCGCCTCCTAGGAGGGGTGGGTGGTGTCTGGCTGCCTTACCTCATCCCCACTGCTGCCTTCCAGGAAGGATTTCAGCCTCCCCTCTCACCTCCTCATTGGAGGAGGGAGATGGGTGGGTGGAGAAGCGGTGCTGCCATTGGCACCAGTGGCACAAGGCGAGATTTGTCCATGATAGTGTAATCCCCACAGATAGGGCTGTGTATGCCACCTCTGGCACACATGCCATAGGTTCGCCTACACTGGCCTAGACCCAACCATGGAGAAGTGGCCATGGCTGCCTTTTTCATCTTGGAAGATAACCCAAGATTAATCATATAAATTTGAATATAAATAAATAAAAAATAAATAAAAATAATCAGGCATTGTGTGTTTCTGAAAAACTCATGTTGGGTCCTAGTAAAGACTGAGTTTTTTTAAAGCTTACAGACTAACTATTTACTGATTCTTTCTAGCATCTATCCTTGTACTGAAGTCAAATTGACTGATTTGTACTCGCCTCATCTTCCCTTTTTGTAGATATCAATGGCACCTGTCTGCTTTTTCAGATTTCTCTCTAGGAATTCTGTAAGATTATAGCCAGCTCTTGAGATTACAGAATATCTATAGGTTCCTTCAATATCCTTGAATGGAGCTCATCTAGCCTTGCAACCTAAAATTCATTTAAAGTAACTAAGTGTTCCCATACTGTTTCTTTACTTATCCTGGGCAGTAGACCCCTCACTGCCTCCTACCTACCTATCTAGCAATTGGTTGAACAAGGTTTTCCTTTGGAGGGAAGAGAGAGATAATAAACTAGTGTTCAGTATTTCTGTCTTCTCTCTGTCACCTATTATTAGTTCTCAACACAGATCAAGCAGAGTTGAAAGGAACCTTTTTGTTTTTTTTAATGTTTTGCAAATCTGAACTCATTCTGAACGTTAGCCCTCCTGACTTAGTCCCTACAAACAGTTGTTATGCTTTTATACTCTTCTTTAATGATCTGATCCTCCTTCCATTTAATCTAATGGTCCCTTCTAAACCTCTTATGGAAACCATCCTGTTTTTAAAAATATAACCCATCTTTAAGAAATCAATTTTCTTGTAATTTGTAATTCACATGCCTCATGTATTCTCTTCTTCTTGAGCGTTGCTAACCATGACAGCATCTCATTCAGCATTTTCTTAAGCTTGCTAAAATCAGCTTATTTAAACTTCAGTGTTCACATTATACTAGTCTCAGCTTTGCCTTTCCTCAGTATAATAAATCTTAAGAACATATGGCCACTTCTATTCCCAAAATTCTTATTGATCCCACTGTTCTCTTTTTAATGTTCAGTTCTTCCTTGATCCAGAATAGCAGATCCCCCAGTTGATTCTTCCACCTCTGAATTATGATCTTGTTGGCAAGGCAAGTGTGGAATTAGTTGGATCTTGCACGTCTGGCATAATTGAACAGCCAACAGATGTCACTCACTCACTATCTCCTCCTTTCTCTGGAAATTGACAGGAATCCTTATTCCACTGACTGTATGCTGCAGCTGTTACACCAGCTTAGAACCACGGTCTATGATGAGCAGTTCAAATTGATATTGTAGCTCCCAGGACCCAACAAGCTTAGTTCTGCTTTTCTGTGTCACACTCCTCAAACTGCTAGCCTCATGTGTTTGCCATTTTTTCCTTCTCAACAATGGCCTCCCGTCTTTGTTGCTCTTCCAGAAGTCTGCTTAGCTCTATCCAGAAACATTTCATTTCCACTGGTGAGCTGAAGTCCATATAGATATAGCTACTATACTATAGCTCAGGAGTTCCCAATCTATGGCCCGTGGGCTAGACCCGGTCCATGATGGCATTCCATCAAGCCCATCGCCTTCTCCCCCGCACCCAGAAATGGATGCTTTTACACATGCGCGGGTGTGTGCCCACGCATGCACAAACGCACCTGTGACTGTCATAAATGAAGAAGTGGGTGCATTTACAACAGCTGTAAATGTGTCCACTTCTGCAGGCGTGGTCTGGCCCACTCAGCTGACTGGGGGCCCTGGTCAAGCCCAAGGCACAAAAAGGTTGACCACCCCTACTATAGCTACTTCTATTCCATCAAGACAGCCAGGCTACATTTGTTGCAGACAGGAAGACAAAAGTGCCACAGGTTTGCAGGCCACTGTGGAAGCTCCCTTGACATCTATTTCTCATCTTATCTAGGTGCTGAAACAATATTCTTGGTCTGCCCTTCAAACTTACCTGATAAATGCCTATGCAAAAACATTGCTGTTTACTTGCACCATCCCCTTACTCCTGCTCATGAACTGCCAGATAAAGTGTGTGTAACTACAGAGCTGGAAGCTGCTAGCTTCTCCCTCCTCTCAACACATACATCTACTTAGCTTTAGCTCCTTTCCTAGCAGCAAGTGCTCGGAGAACATATAACTACAATAATGGGTTACAAACACAACATAAAAACCCCAAACAGCTGAGAGATACATTAATTCTCTCTCTCTCTCTCTCTCTCTCTCTCTCTCTCTCTCTCTCTCTCTCTCTCTCTCTCTCTCACACACACACACACACACACACACACACATATTATGGCTTTTCGACAAGAAAGGGTAAAGGTAAGCTCTTACCAAAATACAGCTAACATATCAGAATCAGAATCTAGCCATGTAAAAAAAAACATTTTCTACCTCATTGGAGAAAATATCTCCTTCCCTCATCTAACTTCTTCTAAGCAGCTGACCAGCACTGTCATTAAGGCTAACTAATCTAGGAACTCAAATCCACTCCAAATTATGAACATATCAGCACTGAGAAAAATGCAGGGTATTAAACAATGGTAACAAATAAACCACTAAAACATTATGCTAGAGAGGTAAAGCATTCAGGAGTATTTCAGCCAAGAATTTATTTCCCATTCTTACCAAGGATTAATGAAACATAAGTGTGGTAAAGCAGCAGGGTGAAAGTACACAGTATGGCTCGCAAACTGGCACCAGAAGCTCCTTGCCGTAACTGCTGGAGTCCTAATTCCTATCAGCAAACAGAATAATAAACAAAATAAGACATGGCATTCTTTTCTAGAAATTCAAGTTGCAAGGAAAATGAGACAAAAGAAAGAAAAGGAAGTTTAATGGGATCGATAGAAATGATGGCAGTCATGATTCCAGAACATTTTTTTGGCACCAATGCAAACACAAAGGACATATTCAAAGACAAAACTCTGCTCCACAACAGCTTGGATCAGTTTTCTTTATTTAAAAAAGTCACATTTTCTCCCAAGCAGCTCTCGATCTTGTGGGTTAACCCTACTGATGACCCCACTGGTGGCTGATTTCCCCTCTTCCCAAACACCAGCTCTCAAGGTTTTGAGAATCCTCTGTAAGTATAGGAGAGGTGTCACCAAATACTGCAGGAGGAGGGAAGATAGGGAAAGTTTACATCTTCTTCCTCTTCTGTTGAAAGATGTGTCCTGAACAAAATTCTTTTCAATGCCTGCTTCTGCTAGTAGAATGAGAATGTGATCTAGAATGTTGGTTTTGTTTCCTTCTTTGAATCCCTACTGAAACCCGATCCACAATGTAGGTTTTCACATACAGTACAGTATTTTCTTAGAGAAAACACTGTTGTTGCACAGATCTCTACTGTAAGTACAGATTTATTGTATCAACAAAATATTTCTACTTCTGGTGCTTCTGGGTTGAAAGAATTAACCAGTGAAAAATCTCCATTGCTGGTGATAAATCTCCATTGCCCAGGGGACCCCTGATCGCTGAAGTAGCAATCTTCAAGAGCCATACAGCAAACTGAGGAGATGGTTATGTTTAGAAAGAGTATAATAATAATTTAGTGTCAGAAATGATTCTGGGTTGTAAGGATTTTGGTGGAAGAAACTCCGCTCAAGGAACACCCAAATGAGGTTCCTTTCATGTCTCTAAGAGCTGGGATAGAGATGGGCGCTCAATCCTTCATGCTGTGCCCAGGTTTTGAACTGCCAATTTGTCAGCCTTCCAGTTAACAAGGTGAGCTTCTTAACCACTGAACCACCGCAACCCCCTTTAGAAAGAGTCATTATACTAGTGATGAGGAACATCATGGCAGAGGAAGGATTTGAGGTAGAACAACATTCAAGTCCCAGTAATATATTGACAGTAATCCAGAGAGCTACATGGGCATACAGTAAAACCCCAACTTACAAATGCCTCGAGTTACATAAAATTCGACTTACATAATGATTTTATGCTAAAACCATATCCTGATATACACGATTTCCTATGGGTTTGCTTTGAGTTACATAAAGATTCTTTTTCCTATGGGTTTGCTTCGAGTTACGTAAAAATTCATGTCCCTATGGGTTTGCTTCAATTTACATAAAAATTTCATTTTGCCTATAGGTTTGCTTTGAGTTACATACAAATATTTTTTCTATGGGTTTGTTTCAAGTTACAAAAAAATTAATTTAAGCAAAAGCCTATGGAATGGACTTTTTCGTAAGTAGGGGTGTTACTGTATATAAATATGTAGGGATGTAACTAGTATAAACAAAAAGGTACTGTATGCTGGTACTGTAAGTTAATTTTATCTTGAAATGATGGATCATCCTTTAGTTACTCATATACTAACAACATTCAGAATGAACTACAGTACTATAATGCTCTATCTAATGCCGTCTTTAAATATGATCCAGGAACTTCCATTGGTGCAAACTGGAGCCATCAAAGAATGCACCTATTACACTAGGCAGGGGAGTTTCCAATTTTTTTCACTACAACACCTAAAAGTCACAATTTCCACCAACCAGAATTATAGCACACACAAAAATTCAAGACCTTAAAAGAGTTTCAGTACACACACCTGAAACCCAGAATATTATTCTTTGTAGCCACTGCAAAGGGAGAGAGTGGGTGGGATATGCTAATCTCCATGGGAATTACAAGAGGTTGTTGGTTGGGTAGTTTTGTACATAGCCTGATAAGCAGAGAGTCTCTCATTCCCACAACCCCTTGTTCAACTTAACAGGTCCAACCATTCTCTCCCTTAGTAATGTGCATATCTATACCTATAAATCCAAGGGTTAACTGTTGGAACTTGCTATACGTTTCTGCACCCGTCCATACTATCCCATACCAAGCCTCCTGCACTCGCCCCAACCCGGCCCGCAGAGTGCTGCAGAGTTGCCAAAGCTACCAGTGGGGCAAGAGCCCCACAAACGCGAAAGAAGGAAAAAACTTCAATTCCCAACGCCGCGCCGCACCTCAGCCAATCAGGCTGAGAGGCGCGGACAAAAAGAACATTGGGAAACACGGCGCGGCCAATTGAAATCGAGCCGCAGGGGGGGAAAACGCCGCACGAACGCAAACAAAAAACACAAAACTCCAAGTCCCAGTGTCCTACGTGCCATGAGCGCGCGGAACACTGAAAAAGCCGGTGCGCGAAAAATTAAATTAAAAACACCGGCATCCTGCAACAGGAGCGCAAGTCCGCTGCAGGCAGACGTAGCGCCGCAGCCTCACAAAACAAACACCCACAAAAAACCATGGCAAGACCACTGCCGGCCTTCTTTCCCGGAGCAACGGGGAGAAGAGGGACTCGCTCTCCACGCTACTCCGCCGAAGACACGGCGAGACCACCGCCGGCCTCAAGGTACCTTGAGCCGGGATGGAAAAAACACCAACAGCAGGCAGCAGTTTGTCAGGGGAAGCACCCTCCCTGGCAAATGACTGGCTGCTGCCTTTGTACTTCCGACACCACTGTTTCAAGAACTAACACGAAACAGCAGGTAATACAAAAGCAGCAGCTAGCAATCCGCAAGGAAGAGCACCACCCCCTACGGATCGCTGCCTGCCGATCTCTGGTTAGGTAAGCCAGGAGTAAAAGGAGACAGAGGAGAGAACCATCATCAGGCAGATAGCTCTTCTCTGCCTCCTTCTCCCCCGACCTACCTAACAAACCTTACCAGGGGAAGAACAGGCTGACTGCCGGCTAATCCTTTTCCCCATTGCTGCATCGAAACCAAAATTCGAAGCAGCAATGGGGAAAAGAGGAACCGACAGGCAGCCCGTTCTTCACGCAAAAGTACACACCAACAACAAAAATAAAAATTAATAAAACACAAATAAATAATTTAAAAACCATTAATAAACAAAAAAATAAACAACAAAATCCACAAACAAAAACATCCACAATACCAGAAAAGCACAGAAAAAACACCTAACTACAACATGAAAATACCTAACTCTAACAACACAACTACCACAAATTACACAAATAAACACCAACGAAATCACAAAAATAAACAAAACCAGAAATAAACTAACCAATTACACACATCTAAGGCCCAACAAAACCACAAAAGAAAAACAGAAACACCTCCCAGCCCACCACTACAAAATCAAAACAAAGAAAAATCCCAGAATAAATAAAACCAGATAACTCACCAGCACGTCCTCCCTCCATGAGACCAGAACAGAAATGAAGAAACAAAGACTACTTACCGGAAGATGCCCCACCTTGAGGCCAGGAGAGAAAAAACAAGTGAAACAAACACAACCAACACTATTACTAAGAGCCCCACCTGCAGGCCGGAATATTAAAAACAAGTCAAAAACAAAACAGCCCCACCTAGAGGCCACAAGAGTAAAAACAAATCAAAAAAATAACAATAAATCAAAAGTTTACACAAATAACAAACAAATGTTAAATAAATAAAATAAAAAGATTTATAGTATCCTCTGTTGATTTTTAACTAAAAAAAAACCAAAACATCTAAATACAGTATAACAGTCCGGCAATGCTGGGCAACCTATGCTAATATACTATAAATTGTATGGTACACTACACTACAAGTTTTCCCAGGCCTATTTGAAAGTGCTAGCATTGACCTTTACAATCCTGAATTACACATGGGCAAGCTTCAGGTTGGAAGCACAGAAGAGGGAAGTTAATGAATGAAGTGGACAGAGAAAATGTACATAGGAGCGCAAGCTATGAACAAGAATATTTTTTGTTGTTGTTAAGTCACACAGTCGATTCCAACCCTTTGCGACCCTATGGACCATTGCCCACCAGGCACCTCTGTCTTCCACCATTCTCCTCAGCCTGCCCAGCTTTGTGCCCATTGCATCTACAATACCATCTAGCCATCTCATTTTTTGGCCGCCCCCTTCTTCTTTTGCCCTCCACCTTTCCCAGCATCAAGGCTTTCTCAAGTGAATCCTCTCTTCTCATTTGATGTCCCAAGTACTTTAGCTTCATCTTTACTACAGTGGAACCCCGGTTAACGACAGCATCAGACAACGACAAAATCAGATAACGATGCCAAATTTGGCGAAAAGCTGTGCACCGGATAGCACTCACCCGCTGCCACTGTAACACACACCCTTCCACTTCCCGGAGTGACCAGCTCCCGGTCAGCAGCGGGGGTGGGGTGGATCGGCGCGCACATGGCATAGCACTGTAAAACATGCCCTTCCACTTCTGAGTGGGGTGGATCAGCACTCACATGGCGCTGCTGTAAAACACACCCTTCCACTTCCCCACTCGGAAGCAGAAGGGCATGTTTTACAGCGCTAAGCCATGTGCGCCAATTGTATGACAAGAATATAAAAAGCTAGAAATGGGACTTTCAGAATTTTAGGGCTTCATGGGAGTCATGCCACGTTGCTCCATGGAAAGAGTAATCCACTGAAAGGCTCTCCTTTAAGAGTCCCACAAATAATGAGACTGCCCTTCTCATAGAGTATTGGGACTGAGAGGGCATATCTATCTATATCTATCCTCTCTCAGTCCCAGAAATCTGATGTGGGATTTTACATGATTTCTGGGACTGGAAGTCCTAGAATAGCAGTGCCCAAACTATGGCCCACGGGCCTAATTAGGCCAATGCATATAATTAATCCGGCCTGGGCTGAGTACCCGGGCACTCCTAGGACCGTCCCCCACTGTCTGACATCACTTACAATGTCAGCCGTGGTGGCGGTGGTGATCACGCATTGTCCCTGCTGCACCAAGCAGCCTCTGGCTCGGCCCTTCATTTCAGCAGTCTTTGGGGACGTGGATCGCTGCATTGGGGAAATTTTTGGAGCCTTCCCCCTTTCGAAATCCACGGCTCTATGAACGCCCCATGGCGTGCCCGGGATGCAGCAATCCAATGCAGTAATCCAATTCCCCCAAGGCTGCTGAAGCAAGGGGACCGAGCCAGAGGCTGCTCGGTACAGTGGGGAGAAAGCGCGATTGCCACTGCCGCCACGGCTGACGTTGGAACTGTCAGTGAAAGGAGCAGCCAGCCTCTGGCCCCCGCACCTGTGTGTCAGGAGCGGGACCAGCCCAGGGGAAAAAAGTTTGGGCACCACTGTCCTAGAATTTCAGACGTCTCATTCATTGTTAACATAGAGAGCATACTATGTGGCATAGAAAGAAAAGGGGTGTAACATAACTGAAAATATGTTAATTGGTAATACCTGCTTAACTTTTTTTTAACACAAAACCCCATTTCCACAACTAAAGGAGTAACAAGTAGAATTAAAGATGTTTATTAAAACTGAGGTACTGTATCAAACAGCAAAAATAGAAATCACAGCTGAATATTTTATTATTTCAAACTTTATCCAAAAAACCCCCACAAATCCTTCAACAGTGAACTACCTACTCTTGTACTTCCGCAAACCATAACAGAGCTGCTTAACTAATAATATCTAGAGACCACCCAGATATACTACATCACTGTTAACCAGCTGTTCATTGTTACTTCACTCTTGGTTTATAAAGTCCACAAAACTAATAATAACGTAAACAAAATATAATACCCTATTGCCTGAGAATCCAATAAATTCTAGAAGTCGGAGGATTCTTCCTGGTAAAAGGGATAGCATCTACAACAAAGAAAGAACAAGAATTCCATCAGTTTTTACATAAAACACCCAACACCAAAAACATTGAAATGAAACACCACCATCAAAATCCTAAAAACATTTCACCATAAATACCCCAACAACAGGCACACAGAAATACTAGAATGAACTAGTTAACTTTGAAACAATGAAGCTGCAATCCATAAATACACTAAGATGTGTATTCTCACAATGTACAATTTATAAATTATATTTGAATTTTTAATTAAAGACCATGGAACCATAGAAGGAACCAGTGCACCAACACCTGGATTAGTTTGAAATTCATACCAAATTGAATGCTCCTATTCCCAGCTGCACACCCCCTTCAAATTGATGGTACAGTTCATTCTTGTTTTTGCTGTCTTGGGTCATCTGGAGAACTTGATAACATTCTCTTTGAATAAAAAAAAAGATGTTATATTAAATGGGACACTAAAAACCTCTCTTAATACCATAAAGATCTTAATACATAATGTAGAAAACTCCCACTACACTATAAATTGACTGTGATTACTTCAGACACTTAGCTTATTATGTAATATCTTCTAGCCTTCCTTAAATATTGACTCTAACCAAGCTTTTTTTTATTCAGAGGGAGTATGTTTGTTTGTTTGTCTGTTTAATTTTATTTATACCCCACCAATCTAGGAACTTTTCTTACTCTGGGTGGCTAACAACAAAAAACTCACACATTAAAAACAGTCACACATTTTAAAAATACATGTAACTATGCCAGGAACAAAAAACCTATTGGTGATGAAGAGAAATAAAACAAAACACCTAACGCTCAGCCGTTGGCAATATACTCCCAAAAGCCTCTTTAAAAAGAAATGATTTTAACTGTTTTTTAAATATAGGCAGGGATGGAGCCTGGCGCAGATCAACAGGAAGAGAGTTTCACAAAGTTGGTTACGCCACTGAGAAGGCTCTTCTCCAAGTCACGGCCTTTCTTGCCAATCTTGGGGTCAGCACCTGGAGCTGTGCCATTTGGAACGAGTGATGTGGGCTGATGTCCTGAGGGGAAGACTTTCCACCAGGTAGGAAGGTCTTAAAATGTTTAGGGCCTTAAAGGTTAGAACTAACACCTTGAACCTGATACGGAAAGGAACGGGTAGCCAATGCAGCCCTGCTAAGGCTGGGGAGATATGATCAAATTCTCTCACTCCAGTAATCAGCCTGGCTGCTGCATTTTGCACCCATTGAAGCCTCTGTATCAGGAACAAGGGAAGCCCCACATAGAGAGCATTACAGTAATCAATACGTGAGACTACCAGTGAGATAACTAATGTTAGTTATAACTAATATTGGTTATCTAGTGCTGTGTTTCCCAACCTTTGGTTTTTGGACTTCAATTCCCAGAAGCCTAAGTCAATTCCCAAAAGCACTGATCAGCCAATGTACTGACTGAGTCTTCTGGGAATTGAAATCCAAAAAACAAAGGTTGGGAAACACTGATCTAGTGCTATCACGTTTTAGGTTGATTTCTCGAATTACAACAAAGAAACACATACCTTGGCCCCAATTTATGTCAGAGAAACGTAATAATGACAGAAAACATAATGCCATGTCACTGCTGATGTGGCACTCCCCATTCTGACACTCTTTGCTTATGAATTCCAAATATGCTAGTTTACATACCGATATACAATCTAAGAACTGAGGCCTCAAGAATGTTTTGATTTAAAAAAAAAACAATAAAAACCAATATATTCTCCCTTATACAAGCAGTAATTTCATCCTGCATATTTCTTGCTGGGTGAAACTAATATAGCTGTACCTATCTCTGCATAACCAGAAAAGGCAAAGGGGGGTGGGGGTACATAAGTGCTTCGAAGTGCCTATAACCTGAAGTCTTGTCCAACATTTTCTCAATGTAGTAGACAATCCTATGTATTTCTACTGAGAATCAAGTGCCACTGAGTCCAATGAGACTTATTCTCAAGTTTGTGTCCACAACCTTACAAATTATGATATATAACTGCATTCTTCGTCATTATTTCTGATTCTCCTTCTCTTCCCATATTGAGGGATTAGAATCCTACTCCTTAAGCCTTCTCCCTCTATCACCTTGTTGACAGTTGGGATCCATCCCCTGAACATGTTTTAGGGGGAAGGTTAAGAATTAGGTATCATTGGCACAGTGACAAAACACAGTGAGATAATTTTCTCATCATTGCAGCAGGCTTAAATCTAACGACATACATTTTTGGATTTTCAGCCTCTTCATCCTGCAGATATTATGGCCATCAAAAATACTACAGGATGCAGCTTTTGGGGGCACCCTAGTAGACTGAAATTGGAAGGTGAAAGATAATCCCTTCCAGTGTAAGTGGAAATATAGTATACCCTCCCATAGGTACTGGATTTAGCTCTTGCAAATTAGATACTAACCTATTTTGCTGAAATATATAGCAACAAT
Organism: Bradypodion ventrale; assembly: GCA_035047345.1. Lineage (NCBI taxonomy): Eukaryota > Metazoa > Chordata > Lepidosauria > Squamata > Chamaeleonidae > Bradypodion > Bradypodion ventrale. The sequence continues at coordinate 119,729,740 of JAWDJE010000002.1, forward strand.
TCTATACACCAAATGTTACAGCAACATACTTGTATATTTGGTAACTCGTCCTGATTTTCAGCCCACCCTTGATGAAATTGATCATATTTTCATCCTGGGGGAAAACATAATTTCAATCGTGTAAATCACACCTCTATATGGACTATTAATTTGAGCTGTGTCTATGAAATGTAATAGCTTGAAACCAAATTTTAACAATTCAATTATTTTAATAACATGTAAGAATATGTGAAGTGTTCATAATCAAGGAAACCAATCAAGGAAATACTAACAGAAAAGAAATATTTACCTATTGTGCACAGAAATATGATGCCACTAGATGGTGCCATAAGTATCTAGAATTAGTGCAACTTCGACACCCAATGGGGTAGAACAGGGGTTCCCAAAATGTTGGGCCGGTCAACTGGTTGAGCAGGGCAGGGCATGTGGTTCCTCCCACCCGGAAGCAAAAGTAAACGCACCCGCGCATACGCAGAAAGCTGCTGTAAATGACCCTTGCCGTTCCCAGAAGCGGAGGCAAAACATGCCCACGCAGATGCAAAACGCTTCCATAAATGCGTTTACGACAGACACAGATTATTTACGGTGGTGTTCTGTGCATGCATGGGTGCATTTTATCTCCACTTACGGGAGCAGCAAGGACGACGTGGGCTGGATGAATTGGTGTCGGGGGCCGGATCTGGCCCACAGGCCATAGGTTGGGAACCCTTGGGGTAGAAGAAGCAAAAAAAAAGGGAGTAGTATATAAAAATGTAATTGATGCTTAGTATGGCGGAGTGGATAGAATGGCAGACATGGACTCAGAAGGTCTGGCTTGAGCGCCGCTGGGTGAAGACCAGGAATGATTCCGATTGGACACTAGCTAGAGCCGCTATTAGGGCCTACCTAGTAGCGATGGGGGTGGTGAGGAGGCAATACTTCACCTCCCTTATTGCCTCCGCTGATAATCGCCCAGCCACCCTGTTTCGGGTGACCAGGTCCCTCCTTGGTAGGGGGGGGGGGGGCTGTGCCTGGATGGCAGGGATCGGCTGAGGACTTTGCTGACCATCTGGTGGATAAAATCGATCAGATTCGCTCGGGGTTTAATCTTGGCGTGGATGGGGAGGGTCAGGGGGGAGCCAGTTCACAGTCTTGCTGTGTTATCTGGGATCGGTTTGATCCTGTTGCCCCAGATGGACAGGCTCCTTGCAGAGGTCCGCGCCACTAATTGTCCATTGGATCCCTGTCCCGCCTGGCTGGTAAAAGCCTCCAAGACGGTGACAGGTGGCTGGGTCGGGGATATAATTAATGCGTCTTTTCGGGAGGGGATATTTCCTGCACCGTTGAAACATGCTTTGGTGCGCCCCCTCCTGAAGAAGCCATCCCTCGATCCAGCAGTCATAACCAACTACAGACCTGTTTCCAACATCCCCTTTTTGGGGAAAGTATTGGAAAGGGCAGTGGCGTGTCAGTTGCAGGGGGTATTGGATGAAGCGAAATATCTGGACCCCTTCCAGTCAGGATTCAGACCTGGATATGGTACTGAGACTGCATTGGTCGCGCTGATGGATGATCTCTGGCGAGAGCAGGATGGCGGTCGTCCGTCCGTCCTTGCTCTTCTTGACCTCTCAGCGGCTTTCGATACCGTTGACCACGGTATCCTTCTGGAACGGCTCCGAGGATTGGGGATCCAGGGCACTGGGTGGTCCTGGTTTTCCTCATTTCTGAGGGGCCGGACCCAGTCAGTGTGGTTGGAGAGCGAGAAGTCCAGTCCTAGGTCCCTAAAATATGGGGTGCCTCAGGGCTCGGTACTCTCTCCTCTCCTATTATGAAGCCGCTGGGTGAGATCGTCCGTTCCCACGGGGTGCAGTACCATCAGTACGCGGATGATACACAGTTGTACATCTTAGCCCGTGGGGACCCCAGTGATGCAGTCAAAGTCCTTTCCAGTTGTCTGGAGGAGGTTGGGGTCTGGATGGGGGCAAATGGGTTACAGCTGAATCCTAGTAAGGCTGAGTGGCTGTGGATGGGGGGTCCTGTGTTATCCTAGGAGCTACCATCTTTGGTTTTGGATGGGGCTATTTTGCCCCAGACTGACCCGGTGCGCAACTTGGGGGTCCTCCTGGATTCGCAGCTGCTGCTAGAAGAACAGGTGGCGGCTGTGGCCAGGAGGGCCTTCACCCAACTTCGGGTGATTCGCCAGTTGCGCACGCTCCTGGACCGGGACTCTTTGCTCATGGTCACTCAAGCTCTGGTGACCTCCAGACTAGATTATTGTAATGCACTCTACATGGGGCTGCCCTTGATGACCATTCGGAGGCTGCAGCTGGTCCAGAATGCGGCGGCCCGGGTGGTGATGGGGTGTGGACATTATGCCCATGCCTCACCACTGCAGTGGGAGCTGCACTGGTTACCCGTTTGCCTCCGGGTGCAATTCAAGGTGCTGGTTTTGACCTTTAAAGCCCTATATGGTAGTGGGCCAGGTTACCTTAGAGACCGCATCGCCCTAAGGACGTCTGTCCGTCCAACCAGAGCGGACCGGAGGGGCTCTCTAATAGTGCCATCAGCCAGGTACAAGGAGGAGAGCCTTCTCTGTGTCCGCACCGGCCCTTTGGAACCTCCTGCCTGTGGAACTGCGTCTCCAGACGGAGTTGTTGCCCTTTAGAAAAGAACTAAAAACCTGGCTGGCGGGCCAAGTTTGGGGTGCAGGTGGAGGGGTGGCTTCCGTTGGGTGGTTAATATAGGGGAGGATGCCTGCCCCACGGTTTCTTCAGTTCCTGCACCCCTCTCTTTTTAGGGGTGGGTTCTTATTGCTGGTTTTTATCTGCTTTATTTGTTTTTATCTGTTTTTACCCACTGTTGTGAACCGCCCGGAGTCGGCTTTGGCTGAGTGGGCGGTATAAAAATTTAACAATAAATAAATAAATAACTGGCATATACCTAGTAATGAACTACAGCTACTGGTCAGATTCAAAGGAATACAATTCCGAACTATTAATTCTTTTTAAGGAATCCCACTCAATGATCACTTAAGGGTACTCCTATATATCTGTATACGCTTGGCAATTGCTGCAGTATAAGATATAAAGAAAACCTGTGCCAGTATTTTGGCCACCAGACACTTCCCTCAGTTCAACAAGCTAGATAGATTTCAGCTGTTGCCAACATCAAATTGTAATATATAGTGAATCAGATACTGGTTCCCATTTTAGCCAGACTGTAGGTGCCTAAATAAATGATAAGGAACAAGGTGTGCTTGCTATAGTTACCCTGACCTGCAGTTAAGGGTTGGGCTGGCCTGGCATCAGACTTTTGACCATCTCTTGACTTCTTCCTTACAAGCTGATTTTCGCACCCTCAGGATTCATACCTGTCAAGTTTTGGATTTGAAAATAAGGGAAATTTTGGGCACACCCCTCTGTGGGTGTGGCCAAATCTGTGGGTGTGGCCAAATATAGCCATGTGACTTGCTGGGCTCTAGTCATGCCTGCTACATGGCCATGAAAATGTCTGCAAACACAGACAGCACTGGCTCTTTGGCTGTAAATGGAGATGAGCACTCCACCCTAGAGTTGGATACGACTGGCAGATTTTACTTTCTTAGGATCAAAGATCTCTGCAGATGGTGATTGCAGCCATGAAATAAAAAGGTGACTGATGCTTGGGAAACAAGCTATGAGAAACCTGGGGAACATAGTTAAAAGTAGAGACATCACCTTGCAAACAAAAAATTGCATAATCAAAGCAATGGTATTCCCGGTGGTAATGTATGGGTGTGAGAGCTGGACCATTAGGAAATCTGAGCGCAGAAAAATAGATGTCTTTGAAATGTGGTGTTAGAAATAGGTTGATCCTGGAAGAAATCAACCATGACATCTCATTAAGGGTCAAATAGTAAAGATGACGCTAAAGTACTTTGGACATCAAATGAGAAGAGAGGATTCACTTGAGAAGGCCTTGATGCTGGGAAAGGTGGACAAAAGAAGGGATGGCCAAAAATAAGATGGCTAGATTGTATTGTAGATGCAATGGGCACAAAGCTGTGTGGGCCAAAGAACCCTTTCCCCATCTTCTTGGGGGACTTTTGTTTTGTTTTCTTTCTTGTTTACTCATTTTTAATTATTTTTTCATGGGAAGCAAAGTGCAGAATAGTAAACCAGCCCCCTAGGGTTACCAACTGCTTGTAAGCAGCTTGGCTTTAATGAACTAGCCCTGCACATAGCTAGACACACACACACCCATTAGGGTGGAGGAGCAAGGGATTAATTCCCCAAAATTAATCTATCTATTTGTTCCTCACTGCAACCAATTGAAGCACCAACACCTGAGAATGTCGGATCCAGCTTAAGGAAGGGAATTAGTAACGTAAAAAGCAACCTCTGTAGTTTCCAAGCCTCCCAGCAGCTGAGGAGTTAATCTCCCTCCAGATGGTCTGTTAGAAGGTAGGGTGCTCTCTCTCTCATGTAGTGATCAAGCAACATCCCCCCCCCTCCCAAGTTAACTCTAGAACAGAAACGAAAGCCTCCAGCCAGGAGGCAGGGCAGAAACAGCTCAATAAACCATGAGAGTGAGAGAGAAGTCTCTACCCCAGACCAAGAGCTATATATAAAATATCGCTCACCTAGAGTAGACTCCCGTCCCATGGTGGCTCTGACCAGCAGCAGCAAAAATGAAGCCTCCATGACCATGTGGCAGGGAAATGAAAGAGAAACTACAGGGCCCCCACCACCTTATCTCTCCCCTTCCACAAGCGAAAAGCCACACTGCGGCCTCTGGTGGCAGGAAAAACATACTGCAGCTTCGCCTGTGAGGGCTCCGGTCAGGATTTTTTTTAAAAAAAATAAGGGATATTATGGGGAAATTAATAAAATGGGAGGGGCCGGGAAGAGGGGTAAAAATAAGGGTTTTTTACCCCAGGAAAACAGGATACTTGCCAGGTATGTCAGGATTGTCTCTCACCCTGAATCTTCTGTATGACTGTACACCATAATTAGTATATGTAAAGCCTTTAGTATCTTTTTAAAAGAGCAGAGGTGGCACTCCATTTTAGAGTGTGAGGTGAGGAGCAGTCCATTACTTAGACCAGTGATGGTGAACCTTGCCACTTCAGGTGTTCTTGGACTGCAATTACCAGAAGCCCAAGTCAGCACTCCTGCTGATCAGGGCTTCTGGGAATTGAAGTTCAAGAACACCTGGAGTGCCAAGGTTCGCCATCACTGGCTTAGATCATACACCAGAGGTGCCCAAACTACGGCATGGGGGCCGGATCCAGCCCCCAACACCAATTCATCCCGCCTGCGAAGCCCTCAGCGCTCCTGGAAGTGGAAGTAAAACGTGCCAGTACGCGGGCCAGTTGAATTGGTGTCGGGGGCCAGATCCGGGCCCCAGGCCATAGTGACTGGTTCCCTGAACCATGTGACCAGCCTGCAGCCCAAAAGGTTTGGGTACCCCTGTCATAAACCATCACTAAAACAAAAGTGTCTAACAATACCTCAAAGATTAACAAGCTTTATTTGGAGTATGCTTTTTTCATAGTCTGCATCTGCTGAGCTTGGTTCCTTTTGTAACTCTTACAGCAAATAAAGTTTTTCAGGCTTTAAAGTGCCATAGGACTCTTTGATCTTATAGATTAATGCAGCTATCCCTTGAAATGTAAGTTAAAACTAATATCTACAACAGGAAAAATATTATTAACTGATAAAATGGAAAAAAGATAACATTATGTTTTCAAATATAAATGAAGTTGATAGAGATTTATGGTTATAGCAACACTTTCTGTACCAACAGGTACAGCTATGAAGGTGGCTGCCAGCTGCACACAGAGTCCAAAACAACAATAGTGGGGTGTTTGGGGGTTTTCGCAAAATTGTTTTTCCATACAAAATCATGTATACAAGTATGGTAGTTTCAAGTATATTTGGTCAAAGAAGTCTTATTTATGTCTAAAAACATTAGTTATGGCTTGGGCACTTTTGTTTATCATTACGTAACTTCTTGTTCTGTCTAGAAGTATGTGTGTGTGTGTGTGGGGGGGGGGGGGGTTTGCCCTTTTCGATTATGTGAGGAAATACCACCCATCTGCTCTCTTTCTGTGACACCATGTACACACTAGTGCTTTTACCCAGCAGGCAGTATTTTGATTTTTCAAAATTAAAATGCATACAGATAAGCAGCTTAACATTGAGAGACCAAACTAACAAGGATTTTCCTGTCAGTTTCACTGGAGAGCAAAAGGCAGTGAAAGAAATGACAATGGTATAAGGATACCTGGAGTACTGCAGCAGTCTTCATCAGACAGCAAGGCCAGATTGTATAACAGATGGAGGAAGATTGGTGACATTTTAAGGAAGCTCCAGCTTTTGTATTTACAGGCATACAGTGAAATGACCTGATTTATAAAAGCAGAATTTTTATTTTTGCTTTATGATTGATTACACATGGCCCTTCTCCTCTCTGCCTCATTTGGTGCAGTGTGTTTGACTGACCCATAGTCATCCAGTGAGTTTCAGGATTACATTTCAGTCCACCGCTGCATCATAGCAGTTCTTTCCTAGTCCTTATTTCTTCCTTGAGATGCTAGAAATTTTTTGCTGAAATAACTGAATTTACATAAGACTACTGATATTTAAAACTTGCATTACCTGTACAAATGTCAGTGCTGCTTTCTGTAGTAAACATTCAGCATAACAGATTTCTGCATGCATTTCCTCTATTAAGGAAGAAAAAAATAGACTTAATACAAAGCACCATACAACACAAAAATCTTTAGAGAAGTAAATAAAAGCATCCCATTATTTATGGTTAAACCCAATGCTAGTCTTACCTAGAATGACCCCATTATAATTGGATATAGGCTCATTATTAGCCTTAGTCTCACACTCTGAGGTTGATTAACATCTCTTGTTGACAACACCACTCTTATTCTCCTTTTCATTCAGTTATTACAATTAATGGCAGGTTTTTAGAATCAAAACTTTATCTTTATTTCTCAAGAAGAAACATTTTCTTGAGAATGGTGTGACACAATTTTATTCTCAATGGGCTAAATCCAATTTTAGTCTTAACTAGAGCAGGCACTCGAAAACCAGTGGAACTTACATTACATATGACTAACGTGTTACAGTATATTCACTTCAGTGGGTCTACTCTAAGCAGGACAATTGTTGGGTTTAGCCTTTTGACCATTTGTTTGTCAATGGACGTTGATGGTTGACTTTATTTTCTTATATTTTCGTATATATTTTCATTTCCTTGTTTATGCGATTTAGTCCCTATAGGGGGCGTTCATTATATGAGGTTCCGCTATACTGTATTCATTGCATATATTTACTATATTTGCTTTCCTTTTTTTGTTCCACAAAATTACTGCTTTTATGATACATTGTATGAGGTTTTTGAATAAATTTTGTGTACTACCTTGGTACCTATATGATGAAGAGTAATTTAAAAACATATTAAATAAAGTATCTCAGCATATTATAAAATAGCTCAGTACTATTATTCCCACATTATAGTCTGAAAATGATATTTTACTGCTTGTCGATGACCATTTAGTACAGGGGTTCTCAACCCTTTCGCACCACAGGTTGGATCACGTCTCCTCTGACAGCTAAGCTGGCCGGACATGTGGTTTCTCCCTGCCACAAACGCTGCTGTAAACCGCGGTGGGCGCATTTGCGCATGTGCATTTACAGCTGTCACAAATGTGTCCGCTTCCAGGGTCATTGCCATGGGCCGGATGGAATGGCACTGTGGGCCAGGTCCAACCTGCGGGCTGTAGGTTGTAAACCCCTGATTTAGTAGATTGGAGACTTCCTAACTCCATTACATTTGCTATTTACAATGATGCATTTATTGGACTAATGGTAGTTTTTGTTTTTAAATTATCAAAAATGAAAGTACTGTATAAGCCTCAGATCAAACTGCAACTTACTAGGAATAGTTAATTCAAATTTAAATGAAATATCAAAAACACAAAAGAGAACCTGTAATTCATATTCATTGGATTTGTTTTGAATATCCCTTTGATGTTTTATTTTTATTACATCTTGATTAGTCTTCCCTTCCTAAAGTGGTTGTTACGCTATTTGGTTTGAGGTTATAATTGCATACAGTGCCCTTTTGTTTGGACTGTACAAATCAAATCAGACTACCTTCAAAATTACAACAAAGTGCATTGGTTCTAATTTGTAAGTCAAATTATTAAGCAAAAACAGGTGATAGTGTTTACACAGCACTAATTATTATATTTTCAAAATAAAAACAAGTGTATGAAAGAGAATATTAGCTGAAATGACAAAATCTTACCCATCTAAACAAATGTTTTCAGCCAAATAAAGTCTTAAACTATTATTGTCTCTTTAGCAAATATAACTACTTATGTATAATCTTTACCTATAAAGAGGGATGTTAACCGTTGGATTCTGGCATACGCTTCCGCTCCCGTCCATAGTATCCCATACCAAGCCGCCTGCACTCGCCCTAACCTGGCCTGCAGAGCGCCACAAGGTTCCCGCAGTCAGCAGTGGGGCAACAGCCCCACGAACACAAACAAAGGAAAACAACTTCAATTCCCAACATCCTCTGTGCCGCACTGCCCCTCAGCCAATCAGGCGAGAGCAAAGAGAACGTTGGGAAACGCAGAGCGCCCAATTGAAACCAAGCCGCAGAAAAAAGCCGCTGCACGAACACAAACAAAATAAACTAAACTCCAAGCCCCAGCATCCTCCACGCCATGACCACTTCAGCCAATCATGCTGAAGGGCACGAGCTCACAGAACACTAAAAAAGCTGGTACATGAAAAATAAAATAAAAAATGCCTCACGCAACGGGAGCGCAAGGCCGCCGCAGGTGGACGCAGCGCCTCATGGCCTTGCAAACAAAAAAACCCACAAACAACCACTACGAGACAACCGCCAGCCTTCTTTCCCGGAGCAACGGGGAGAAAGGGACTCCCTCTCCTACCCGCTACCCTGCAGAAGACACGGCGAAATCACCACCGGCCTCAAGGTAAGTTAAGCTTGGGTGGGGGGAAAAACAGCAGGCAGCAATTCATCAGGGGAAGCACCCTCCCTGGTGGATGACTGGATTCTGCCTTTCTACTACCCATACCACTATTTCAAGAACTAGCACGAAACAGCAGTGGAGGTAATAGAAAAGCAGCAGCCAGCAATCTGCAAGGAAGAGCACCGGCCCTTACGGACCATTGCCTGCTGACCACCCCACCCCACCCCCCCACATTAGGTAAGCCAGGTAAAAAAAGGAGGCCCAGAGAAGAGAACTATTGTCAAACATATATGCTGCTTCGAAACCTAATTTCGAAGCAGCAATGGGAAAAAAGAAGAAACGACAGACAGGCCATTCTTCACACAACAACAAAACCAAACAGTAAACCAAAACACAAAGCACCAAAATTAATAAAACACAAAAAACCCATTAAACAAAACAATAAATAACAAAATCAACAAAAAAACACCCGAAATACCATAAAAACACACTAGAAACACCTATCTACAACACGAAAATACCTAACTCAAACAACAAAAATAGCACAAATTAAACAAAGACGAAATAAATCAGAAAGATAAATAAAACCAGAAATAAACAAAACAATTAAACACATCTAAAACCCAAAATAAAAACAAAGGAACAAGCAGAAACACTTTTTTTTTTGGGGGGGGGGGTTTTAAGTAGAAACTCTAGTTAAACCTCCGCAGCCTAATACCACAAAAACAAAAACAAAACCCAGAACAAAAAATCAAGAGAACTCACCAAACTCGTCCTCCCTCCACGAGTACGAGACAGAACTGAACAAACAGCAAAGAAAGACTACTCTTAACCATAGCCCCACCTAGAGGCCAGAAGAGTAAAAACAGTCAAACAAATAATTATTAAATTATAAAAAAGCAAAAGCAGTACTCTTAACCACAGCCCCACCTAGAGACTGGAACATTAAAAACAGTCAAAAAATAATTAAACAAACCAAATAAATAATAAGTAAATAAAAAAACACAAATTCAAATCATCACCACCCAAACCATCCCTAACAAAACAAAACAAAAAATCCAAAAGGCCTGGCAAGGCCTGGCACAAATATGCTAGTAATTAATATATTTGGGACTGTGAAAGAACTGGATGCTTCTGAAAGAACAACTCTCAGTACATAGACTTTCTAAACAAAGAATGAAAGCACAGACTAGTGTCATTATCCAAAAGGAGGACTTTCCTATATTGAGAAACAAACAAACTTCAGATAAAAAAAATACAAACCAAATAGATTTTGCTTTTTTCAATCACAATGTGCACTGTATAAATAAAACTGTATATTTTCTTTATTACAATGCTTTATCTTCAAATGCTATGGAACAGTTCTATATGCAGTATTCACTCATTTCAGCAACATATACCTGCTTTAGAGCAGGAGTAGACACCTTTCCGAAGTTCTGAGGCCACACATGTTCTTTTCTGGACTGGCCAAACCACTTTCATAACCACAATCTCTCAAATGTATCTTACAGGTTTGTTTTTTACAAAAATAAGCCCCTCCCCCCTCACAGTAGCCAGAAGTTGGCCACTAGCAAACCCAGCAGTTTGAAAGCAAGAAATTGCAAGTAGGAAAAAAGTACTGATTTGGTGGGAAAGGTAACAATGTTTCATCCACTCCAGCATTTAGTCATGCCTGCCACATGACCACGGAAACATCTGCAGACGCAGACAGCACTGGCTCTTTGGCTGTAAATTTAAATGAGCACCACCCCCTAGAGTCCAACACAGCTGCCTTTTGAGCAAGGGAGACCTTTATCTTTATTAGTCAAAAGTATTCTTTTTTTAAAAAAAAATGGGAGGGTTGGGGAAGAGATGCTGGGGCACCTTCAAAACATGGGGAAATTGCTCCCACACTTCTTACAGGATGCAAGGAGAGTTTCTGAATTGATTTCCCCCATGTTAAAAGATGTGTATATGTATATGCATGTGCATGCATGTGTGTGTGCGCATGGGCATACAGGAGGGTCCTCAAGGCCCTTAGATGCCATATGCTGACCACTCTTCTATTTTCTTACCTTCGCTCAGCTGATCTACAGGCTGTTTCGAAACCAAACTAGATAACGATTCCACCACTGTGTTTCTTTTCCTGAATCTATATTAACACGAAGGAGAAAGAGACTCTAGATAGTTTAACCATTTTATTTTCACCAAAGAACTGAATCACAGACACTAAACACTCTAAATGCTTCTTCTGCAGCTGGAAGAGGAAAATAATACATAACACAACATTATCACATAAACTATTTTCAATAATTGGGAGTCATAACTCCCAACTCTAGCAGCAAATGCACGTCAGTTATTTACAACAATAAAAGGGGGAAAATACCTCTGCAGATCTGTGTGTGCATACACAGCCACAAATCTTACAAATATTTGCCTTAATTTTGGACTTAGAATTGTATCCTGCTTTTAAAAAAAGGAAAACCGAAAGATTCTCCTGAAAGTTTCTGTGAGCAGAAAGCCAAAAAATTATGATGGTATCTTCTTGAAAATTTACATGCACAAATGGCAGCAGTCAAGCATTTCCCCCCTAGTGGACTGTCCTTCATGAAAGATCAGTCCTCTGGACAAGAGAAAATGCCATGCATAACTACCCTTCTGCTCCATGTTTCCTCAAAAGAATTTTTGGCCTACACCTAACAACTTCAGGTTTGAATTTAGTAAGCATCTGTAGAGCTTACTAAATAGGGAAAGAAGCAAATGAGAGATTTTGTTAGAAATGTGGACTAGGAACATAAAATGAACGTGGAGAACTAATGATGCAATCTAGTTTAGGACAACTTGAATCTGCCAACACCAAATTTAAAAAAGAATATGCATGGATTCAGGAAGTTCTGGAACCAAGAAAGTGATATTTTGAACATGCTGACTTGGCAAGAGATGATGTAACGGTTGTGTATACTTGCTTTAATAAATATAAAAAACTTTTGACAAATTCCAACAAGGCAAGTATGGATGAAGTTTTTAGAAAATAAATGGCTTTACTCAGTGAATATTTGTATAAATGATAACATACACTAGAAACAAAAAGCTGCAGTGAAAGTTGATCAGATGACAGAGGATACAGGGGGGGAAAAGCACAAGAGGTTTATAGTCTCCACTATTTTTTTTCATTTATAATCTAAGGATATTTTTGAAAGTTGGGACCCTGCAAAGGTTAATCAATAAAATCAAAAGGCAAACTGAATATTAAGAACATCTAGTTTATGATAACCAGTAAAGAGCAAGCACCAAAGAAAAGCACTTAAAGATCCGAAATGCAAGTATGGAGTGTGTTGACAAAAATAAGTTCCTTGAAATTTGGTGGAATAAATAGTGGAATTGTAGCCATAAAATATAAATCAGAACAAAAATGGTCCAGAGCAACTTCCTTAAGACAATGAAGAAAACTTGAAATTGTCTTAGGAAATGTATACTATATGCTACAGTGTATTCTAAGTTTAACTTTATGGCATGGAATCACTGGCTGAAATCTTGTTGCTTTAATTTGTGCTTCATAAGATTGATGATGCTATCAACTACCAGTATGTCAAGACTGCAAATGACACAGAGTCCTTAATATTGAAGATGTATAATAATATATAGTTTATATTGTTTAGAACAATGGTTCTCAATGGGGGCGGTACCACCCCCGGGGGGCGGTGGGAGGATGTTGAGGGGTGGTGAACTTGTTTTGGGCGGTAGGGGGGCGCTGGGCATGTTTTGGCATTTGAACTAGTTCAGGCTAGCTGTGTTTAAATTTTTTTTCTCCTTGGTCTTGTTTTAAATCGTAGCACGCCAGAAGGAGAAATGGGGGGGGGGGGGGAATTGTGCATGACTGTGCAGCTAGGAAACCATGCAGGCGGGAAAGTTCCAGGCGGGAAACAGAGCAGCTGCATGCAGCACTTGGCTGCAGACAGCGGCAAGGACGGCAGGACTGAGGAGACTGGCGAGTCGAGGGCAGTGACCTTTGCTCCTGAGCACACAGGCACCGGGTCGGGCCCTCATTCTTGGCCAAGACACCGGCTTGGGTTAGTCTTTTCTCTTCCTCGTATGTTGCTTTCCATGGGACTTGAGTCAAGTAGTTGAGGAGGGTGGGTGGGATCTTGTTCCTGAATCTCTTAATAATGTATGCTCAGAGGTAAGGAAACCTGGCTCAATTTCTGCCCCCTAAAAAAAAAAACCCTCCACTTACTGTATTTTAAAAAGCAAACGGGACAAGCCGAAGCGACTCAGCGAGCTGAGCAATCCCCCCCCCTATTAATTCAAGCATAGGGTTAACGCACAGAGTATCAATTCCTAGAGGGGAAGAGAGGAGGTATTCAGTCCTCCACTGGCAAGTGTTCCTCTTTTCTTCCCAGTGTTTCCCAACCTTTGGGTTCTTTTGGTACTTCAATTACCAGAAGCCTAAGTCAATTCCCCAAAGCACTGATCAGCCAAGGTGCTGACTGAGGCTTCTGGGAATTGAAGTCCCCCTGATCCAGAAGGAAAGAGGGTTTTGGACTGTTGCAGAGGGATTTCCAAGGCCAAGGGCTGCGTCTCTCCTTTTCAGGGATCTCCTTTGCAAACTCCACCAAGAGTTTATCTAAAAGGAGAGTTTGAAGATAAATTCTCCTGGGGCTGCAGGAGTGTGTGTGTGTGTGTGTGTGTGTGTGTGTGTGTGTGTGTGTGTGTGTGTGTGTGTGTGTGTGTGTGTGTGTGTGTGTGTGTGTGTGTGTGTGTGTGTGTGTGTGAGAGAGAGAGAGAGAGAGAGAGAGAGAGAGAGAGAGAGAGAGAGAGAGAGAGAGAGAGATCTTGAATGATAAGGAGTTCCACCTCGATCATTAGCAAATGTTCAATGTCAGATTTTTTTTTATCTTCCCACTGTTTATTATTGAAAAGGGGATATTTAATAACAACCAGTGGTCATATACTTCTCTGTCATCCTGATTAATTATTCTATGCCTCTGTATCTCATGTGTATAAGTTCATGCCTTGATGTTTCATGCCTATGTCTGATCTGATGAAGTGGACTTGATCCAGGAAAGCTCACATTAAAACTATAGCAGTTAGTCTTTAAAGTGCTGCTGCATTTTTGCTTTGTTTTTCCCCTAATACAGTACATCTCTATCCAGTTAGGTAAGAAGTTTGATCAGGGGAGGTGCATTGTAGGGAACAGTGGTAGCCCAAGAGATTTTGCCACCAGAAGCAAAGAAGCAAGTGCCCCTCCCTCCCAAATACAGGATCCACCTCAATTGGCACCAGGACCATAGCAAGAGGGTGGCCAGAGAAAAATATTCCTCTTGCAAACATTATGTCTATTGCCACTGATGGAGCTCCTGCAATGGTTGGTCGTCATCGTGGGTTCATCACCCTTTTGAAGAAAGAGGTACGAGGTATTTTAGCTGTTCACTGTGTCATTCATAGACAGCATTTAGTTGCAAAAAACCTCAGCGACCGTTTGCATCAGTCATTACAATATGTCATCTCTACTGTAAACAAAATTCGCAGTAATGCTCTGTGACCGATTATTCTGGCAGCTGTGTAAGGACAACGATGAAGAATTCAATCGCTTGCTTCTACACACCGAGGTTCGCTGGCTCTCCAAAGGCGCCTGCCTCAATAGGTTCTGGAATCTTTTCGACTCTGTACTTGAGTTCCTCGAAGAGAAAGATGTAGCTCTGAGAGACAGATTGCTACAATTTAAGATTGATGTTGCTTACATGACCGATTTATTGGCAAAATTCAATGGAATTAATTTGCATCTTCAAGGCGAAGAGCTCAATTTGATTACAACAAAATCTGTTATTTTTTGTCTTCCTAAAAAAACTCACTTTGTGGAAGCAGAATTTTGGTCGCAACGAGTTCAGCCAGTTTCCAATCTTGTCGGATCTGCATAAGAGCAGTGAAATCCCCTTCGATGAAACACAAGTTTACTGTCAACACCTTGAGTCTTTGCACAAGGACTTTTCTGAATGTTTTGTGGATATTTTGTCCCTGGAAGTCCCTCAATGGGTCATGAACCCTTTTATGAATATTGAGACAGCAGAGGTTCAGATTCAGGAGGAACTGGTCGAACTTTCAACTAATGAAACTTTGAAAGCCAGCTTCCAGAATGGTGATCATCTCACAGAATTTTGGCTTCAAGGTAACATCAGTCACCTCTACCCAGGACTGTGGATTTTCATAAAAACATTTTTAATTGCCTTCCCTTCCTCCTACCTTGTCGAGTGAGGATTCAGTGCTGTGACTGATCTAATTACAAAAAAGAGAAGTCGACTCCAAATCGTGGAAAGAGGGGACTTGCGCCTTCTTCTCTCTAACAATATTGAACCTAACGTTAAGAAACTGGCTCTGAACCATCAAGCACAACCATCCCATTGACATAATCAAGTATGTTTCATTGATATTACTCTTTTAGTGTAATAAAGAAAATAAAGAATAAAAATAAAGAATTTTTAAACATAAAAAAGCATTTGCAAAAATATTTAAAAATAAAAAATAGCATTAAAAATAAACGTATTTACAGCACTTTGAAATAAACATATTTACATAAAAGTGCATTTAAGCATATATATTTTTTGCATTAGTCATTTTAATTTTAATGAAAGGAATGCAAGTACAGGATTTTCACAAAGGGGGGGGCATTGAAAAATTTTCTGCTCCTTAGGGGGCGGCAGCTTTAAAAAGGTTGAGAATCACTGTTTTAGAATGTTGTACTGTCTATAGCAGGTGGCATTTGGCGATGTGACAAATTATCAGATCAGTAAGATATTCCTTTACTAATTTATAGAGATAGTATCTTACTTATCTCACAGGTGCAAGGTTAAACTAGTCAAAACAGAGCCTACTATCTGCCATATGGGAAATATGTTCCATGTTAACTGGAGGATAACAAGACTTCAAATGTATAGATGACTTCTGATTTAGTAGCCACACTTAACATGGGGCTGTTTATATTATGCTGATGCTATAGCTACTATCAATGCCAAAAGGTATTATGCATTTGCTAGCACGTACAAACAGATGCCCAGTTATAGCTGTACTTAAGAAAACATCTCAAAATTCAATCAGCCTGGAGATGGTCAGAACCAGCTCAAATGTATATAGATGCCTATTTATATCTATACGTAAACAGAACCCTAAAACATTTAACAAAACATTAAAAAAATCTTCATACTTACTTTTGGCAAGTTTGTAATGCATCTTTCATGGTAGCAATTCCCATTTGGATATCTTGTTGCTCAAAGGTCATTGCAGCTTGCATAACTAAAATAGTGCTATATCCTAAGGCATGGTACATGCTGCCTTTAGACCTGGTTTGACAAATAAATAAATAAATGTGATAATTTCAAAGAAATTCCACCACCATCACCCCAAGTGTGTTCATCGAAGACAAAAATACTTGTTTCACAAACATAAAAATATAGCCCTTTTACTTGCTATACTGGCTGTTGGTCGTCTTCCCATATTCCCCCATTAATATGCTTTTCTCAAACATCTTATAACTGTTGTAGTTCCCTATAATTTGGGAATCCAGTCCTGTCTTGAGAAAATTGTTAACTGTATAACAGACAAAACCGATTCATATTTTCTGACATTGAGGTGCTCAGACACAGGCTGAAATCCACTTAATGGTATACACAAGTAGCTGCACAACTGGATTTCAGTCAATGGGTCAGATAAGCCCTCAAAATATGAAGCAAAACAGTATCACATTTTAAATGACTGCAAATACAAGTTACTTCAGAGGATTTGAAGAAATATCTCCAGAACACTTGCTTTTGGAGAAGAAAAGGAACAAGAGTAATGAAAGCTACAGTACTGAGAGGCCTTAAATTACTGTATTTTCTGGCGTATAAGACTACTTTTTAACCCCGAAAAATCTGTGCCAAAGTCGGGGGTCGTCTTATAGGACAGGTACTTAACTGCAACTTGTTTCCCCTTGCTTCATATGTCCGGCGCATATGGTGGGGGGTGCCGCAGCCGAGTCCCTGCTCTGTGCGGGGAGTATGAAGCAAGGGGAAGCAAGCTGCACACATCTTCCTGTACCTCGAGGAGGAGAACGTGAGCGTGGATTGGCTCTCCACCAGAACCTGCCCATTCGACTTGGAGGGCTGCGCGTCTTCAGGTTGAGTGTGGGTTAATTTTTATTTGGTGTGCATTGGAAGAGAGGTAGTCTTATATGGCAAGTATATTCCAAACTCTATATTTTAACTGGAAAAGTTGGGGGTCGTCTTATACACCCAGTCGTCTTATACGCCGGAAAATACGTTAATCTCCAGCAACCAGATGGCATGTCTAACATGTCCTGATACTGCTTCTGGTAAGTAAAGTACCTCACCATGGACGAAGTAATTCCAGAGCTTCTGAGAATTTGTTGTTCAGAAATAAATTCAGCGCCAATGAACATTCTTCCAAAGCAGACTTAAGATCCATCTTTGTGGCCCTATTAAAATATAAATGGAGGAAATAGTAAAAAAAAAATTGCAGTATGCTTAAATAACTACTTTCAATGACTTACAAATGCCACATGATAGGACAACTACGTGAGAAACCTGGATTTTACACATATTTTCTAGAAATAATATATCAGAATCGTTACATTTTCTCAACTCTTTTAAAACATTGTTTAAAATAGTATGTACTCAAATAATTTAAAAAACAAAGATTTATTTTCAAATGCACTAACTCTAGGAAGAATGCTCTCAAAATTTGAAAAAAAATGAATTCTGAATCACTGTATGGAGAAAAGCAATGTCTGGTTTTTCAAAAAATTGAATTCAGGAAGATCAATGACAATTTAATAAAAATCTACAGGTATTTGTCTTATGACTGCTTAGACTGCAAGGCTAACGGAAAACACACTCTCTGGCCTCTACTATCAGCCAGGGAACTAGGAACTGCAAGAAGGTTGCATCCTCTTTCTCTTGGGAAGAATATATTAGTGAATGTCACAGCTTAATAAAACTTAATGACAAGTCTGAAATTTATCCTATATTACTGTAAAATAACAAGTCCCATTCTTTGTAATCCAGAGAAGAATCGACTTGGTACATTTGGACTGCTGGATGGTGCACACAAAATCAAGACATGGGCCAAGTGAGGCTCTCAGCCCAGAGTTTCTTTATCCATCTTTAAATGGTGATGACAGACTGCAGTATTCCACATGGCAAGTTATTCATTCTGACAGCAAGGAATTGGATCCTGTTTCTTGTTACTCATTTCATTTCTGACTGTAGAAAATTGCCTTTTGCTGTAATATAAGGATTCTGATTTTAACAGAGCTCATGGCCATATGGAGAAGCTAAGCAATGTTTAACTGCTATCAGATATAAAGCAAAAAAAAGCAATATAACTGCAACTTCCATGTTCAGCTTACCTTTTATTTCTTATATTACAGAATTCTTCCTTTATTATTATGTTTTACCAAGAGCAATGATATTAAGTTTATACAACAATTTTTTCCCCAAAAAGAATAAATTATAAAGTAAACAGAGGATTACATTTAGCATTGCACCGTGTGTGTGTGTGTGCGTGTGTGTTTCTTTGGGACCATTTCATTCCTGTTGATCAATTTCCATTTATTCTGAAGATGTTCATGCAGAAGACTTTCTAGAGTGACACCATTGTACAACACTTATTTTATATACTAGAAACTTACTTTGTCAACAACACCTTTCCCCCTAAACATGACAAAGAAGAGAATCTGTTGGGTAGATTTGGTCACTTTACAGTAGTCATTTTTGTGGCAACTTAGCAACACATCTTCCTGGTACTGTATATTGTTGTTGGTACAACACTGGTTCCAACTAGTTTTCGCTAGCCATTGTATCCCCTGTAATAGTTAGGGTTCATACTAGGTAGTACCACGAGATTACTGATAAATAGCCAGACATTTGTCCCTCTTCACATACCCTTGCCTCTTTTAAATGGGATTTTTCTAGCTTGTTAATAGCAGAGAGAGTAGAAATGATCATGTACAGTGATACCTCATACAACGTCCAAACTTGGTTCCACAAGTTTGGACTTTATACGGATTTGGACTTTGTATGAGGCATGCAAAATCCTAGCCGCGATGCCTCATATAATGTCCAAATCCTTGCCACGATGCCTCATACAACATCGTTTCCATAGAGATACATTATACTGTAACAACACAGACTTCAGGGCAAAGTCAAGGAAACTGACAGAACTTTAAAAAATCATTGTCTAAAGGCTAAATACATTACGAAAACATGTCAAACAACCCTGACTGTCCAAGAACCTGAAGAATGCTGCAAAAAATCCCAGGAATGCTAAAAATCTGACGAAAAAATCCAAAATCACGCTCAAAACCCCTCCTAAACACTCTTCGCCTTGTGCAAAACCCAGAAGAGTAATGCACGCATGTGAACTGCCTTTTATACTGCCCAGGCACAATGCAACGTGGAAAAACCCGAATGCCTCATACAAAGTCGCAGCAATTTTGTATGAGGCTACTTTTCCCCAGGAATTAGGCGATGTTGTATGAATTCGATGTTGTATGAAGCGGACTTTGTATGAGGTACTAGCATAGTTTGCCCGGCATTGCCGGGCTGTTATAAACTGTGATCAGTAGGGGGGGGGGGGTTTTGGGGGGGGGTTGATTTAAAAAAGAACGAAGGATGATATAATTGTTTCAAATTGTTTTATTTAACCAAATAATGTTTTAGTTTGTGATTTTTTTGTTAATAGTTGTACCATAGGTAATATTTTTTTAAATGTGAAAGTACATGTTTTTTACATTCAATGTTTTTAAACTGTGTTTAGATGTTTTGGGTTTTTATTTGAGTTAAAACTCAACACAGGATGTTATAAATCTTTTTATTTTATTTATTTAATATATGTTTGTTATTTGTTTAAACTTTTGATTTATTGTTATGTTTTTGACTTGTGCGGCGTTTTCCCCCCCTGCGGCTCCATTTTAAGGGGCCGCACCGCATTTCCCAACGTTCTTTTTGTTTGCACCTCTCAGCCTGATTGGCTGTGGCGCGGCACAGCGCAAAGAACTTTGGGAATTGAAGTTCTTTCCCTTTGTTCGTGTTCGTGGGGCTCTTGCCCCACTGGCGCATTTCTCAACCCTTTGTTAACTTCCGGACCGGGTTCGGGCGAGTGCAGGAGGCTCGGCCTGGGATAGGATGGACGGGTGCAGAAACATATAGCAAGTTCCAATGGTTAACCCTTGGATTTATAGGTACAGATTACTGTACATTTAAGTTTTTGTTAAGCAGCATGCATATCTTCTGCTTTGCTAATCATTTTTAAAACATGCTTTAATGTTATATGTACTTCCTTGTCCTCACCCCTAAGATGTAACAAATATCTGCACATTTCTTGTCTTCAGGTCAAACTATCTCAAAGCACTGAGGGATCCCATTTTTTTAAATTGCAAACTATACCCATATTCATAACATGACATGACATACCGTACTCAATAAAAGTAAAGGTGGGAAATATAAAATCTGGTCAAATACTAAGTTTTCACTATCACATTAGTTTGGGTCATGAAGACTAGTCCATACTGGAATTCAGAAAAGCTTCTCTATGTAAAATGATGTTACCAATTCCATTAGTGTGTTTTTTTAAAAAAAAAACGAGCTCCCTAACCCCCACCTCTTAGAAGTCCCCAATAGATAACTGCAAATATCTTTCACAATCACAAAATAAAATCAAAAAAAGAAGAAAAACCCTTAAGAAATCTTTACATTAATATTAATAAAGAATTAGAAAAGGATGTTACTCACAACTGAAATGTTCTAAAACTTCTCTAGAAGATAAAATATACTATTTAGAACAGACCACTACAAAATCAGGGCAGATGTTATGGTACTGAGATTGCGTCATTCAACTGCTGGCAAAAATCCAAATACAAGATTAGGGCTTTTTCAAAATGGTTTCAGACAAATTACTGGAATGCCACAAGACATTTACTATACCTGACTCTTATGAATTATGATGGAGAAGCCTCAAATATGCTGCAGTATCAAACCATAGCTTTTGACCTTTGATAAATAAACTTGGCAATGAAATAAAAAATACCAAGTCACTCCCATCATTTGAACAGCCAATTCACCATCTTGCTAACTACCAAAGTCCACACACACTTCTTTTATACTGTGGCAATCTATACACATTGCAGGGTTCTGCAGACTATAGCATCATGATGCTTAACTCAGAAATACATGTATTAAAAACAACTAAGAAGTAGTAAGAAAAATCAATCTCTTCTAAAATAGTTTTGAATATCTCTCTCACTCACTCACTCATTCTCTCTCTCTCTCTCTCTCTCTCTCACACACACACACACACACACACACACACCAATATCTGTGCAAAGGGTGCATTTCTGGAAATACTGGGAGTACTTTTGCTGCATTTTCCTTGGAAGAATTTTAAAAAACAAAATAATCATCTTATTTCCCCAGAAAATTACCATTAGTGAGCAACAACTCCCACCATCAATTTTAGCTGCTAGATAGCTTAGACAAGACATGATATACTTACAGAATTAAATTAGGTAACTTTAGATGAAGAACTGCAATCGCTACAGGAAAAATAAGCCACCTCTGAGGCTTACCTCAGACACTGAAAAGCCAGCAATAATTGCCTAGAGTATATCCCATTTTCTGTTTTATTATTTCTCAGTACTAAAAGACTCCTTACAAATTAATTACTAGTCAAGAAAAATAACTGAAAGTTCAGGCAGCGGCAGCAGCTGTCACACAGTAGTCCCTCATATGGGAATGTAAAACAAAATGTCAGTTGAAATAACTGCAGCTACACTGTCGTCTTGGTAGAGATGATGCCTCTGCAGGAAGGGAATGCTGGGAGATTTTCCCAATCTATGCTGCAACCTGATTTTAACTCATCACTGCCTAACCACACACACACACACACACACACACACACACACACACACACACACACACACACACACACACACACACACACACACACACACACACACACACACACACACGAGGGGATGTAGCCACTGAATGGTTCATATATTCACAAGATCAGGTAAAAACAGAAGAGAAACTAGCTCAGAGTTTTATCCTTTAGTTATAGCATGTTTTAATCAAAAGTTAAAACAGCCCAATTTTTATACTTTCTTATAACTTAATCCAAAAATGCAAAAAACAACAACTCCTTATTTAATAATTCATTGCCTTCCTGTTGTATATCTAATCTTAAAATAGGTGACACAAAATGTTTACTGAGAATTCAGTCTCCATGGTTAGCATCAGTTCTTCTTAAATATACAGGTGAAACTTGGAAAATTAAAATATCGTGCAAATGTTCATTCAATTCAGTAAAGCAACTTAAAAGGTGAAACAAATATATGAGATAGACTCATTACACGCAAAGCGAGATAGTTCAAGCCCTACTTTGTTATAAAATTGATGCTTATGGCTTACAGCTTATGAAAACACGAACCCCCCAATCTCATGTATGCCATAATCATCACATAATCTCATGTATGCTGTACACCATGATCTTCACAATTATAACAAATTAAGGCATGACATCTCTCGCTTTGCATGTACTGAGTCTATCTCAAATATTTGTTTCACCTTTTAAGTGAAATGAATGAACATTTGCACGATATTCTAATTTTCCGAGTTTCACCTGTAGACAGAGGACAAATATATTGCACTCCAAGATGACACGGTAGAGACATTATGAAAACCTGAGGAGTGTGTAAGTGTGATTATTATATGATACAGTGATAAATTCTCTAATACATACACTCCTTGCACAAGATACAAAGCTGAAAACTAATCACTCCCAGTATTTCTAGAAATACAGTAAAACCCCTACTTACGTAAAAAGTCTGTTCCATAGGCTTTTATGTAAATCGGTTTTTTACTTAACTCGAAGCAAACCCATAGGAGCCTGGGGCTCCATCACAGACACTAGGTGGTGGAGGACATTGCAACTGTGTAACTTTAGTAATGTGACAAACCGTATATTTGCTTGTTATTGTATTGTATATTGTACTTGTTTAATTTGTATCCTGTATTTCGGATTTAGTGATATTGTATTTTCTGACTTGTAGCTGTAATTTGCATTTGTAACTGTATTCTTTTTTTGCATTTGTTGTAATTGCATTTTTGATAGACTGTATTTTGTATACTTTTTCTATGTTGTAAATGCCGCTTTGGGTCGCCCATTGGGTCAAGGAAAGCGGGGTATAAATAATAAATGAAATGAAAATTGTATTTATGTAAATCGAAGCAACCCCATAAGAAAAATGAATTTTTTACGTAACTCAAAGCAAACCCATAGAAAAATGGATTTTTTTTTTACATAACTTGAAGCAAACCCATAGGAAATTGTGTTATGTAAATCGGGACATGGTTTTAGTGCAAAAATCATTATGTACGTCGAACTTTTTGTAACTTGAGGCATATTTAAGTCGGAGGTTTACTGTATTGACAGTTCAAAAGTGCTACTAGCATTTGAGTTGGAATAATTTGCATGAACCTTCCTCTAAGCAGTTATTCTCTTCTTGAAATGAAAAAAACCCTGAATGGATGATGGAAAGGCTGCTTGATCGATTTTAAATTCACTGCTCACAAGTGCTGCATACAAAAATGACAGTGATTTCATTAAACCTTAAGCTATTAAGAACTTTTAAGTTATAAACAAAACACAAATGTTCCAGATAGATACAGAAAACTGAAGCCACCAGTTCTTAAGTATATTAGGGTGAATATCCGTAAGTCCTCAAATGATTCAACTGCCTAAACTGCAAGTTCAAGGTCAGATGTCTTTCAGAAATCTACTCTTCAGAAGATGAAAATTTCCTAAGTGAGGAAAAAGACCAAAAGATATACATTCACTCAACAATATTTAAGGATATCTGACTATTTTTTAGGTATAGTACTTTACTTTTGCAGAATGCCCAAGATGTTTTGAGATTCATTCATTGTCTAATATACTGTACACGCATGCAACTCCAGAAAGGAAACCAACCAAAATACTTAATTTAAGTGGCAGACCCAATTACTCTGGGGGCTGTGGTGGCTTAGTAGTTGAGACACTGAACTTGACAACTGGAAGGTCGGCAGGTCAGCAGTTCGAGACCTGTCTCTGTCCCAGTTCCTGCCAACTTAGCAGTTCGAAAGCAAGAAATTGCAACTAGATAAATAGATACCACTTTGGTGGGAAGATAAAAAGCATTCCGTCTAGTCATGCCTGCCACGGGTCCATGGAAATGTCTGCAGACACAGACAGCACTGGCTCTTTGGCTATAAATGGAGATGAGCACCAAACCCTAGGGTCAGATACGACTGGCTTTCGAACAAGGGCGACCTTTACCTACATTACCTGCTATGAAGTTGCAAACATATTGTAGCCATCCTAAAAATGCTTTCACGGTAAGATATTTAAGAAGTGACTTTACCAGTTCCACACACCCAAGGAATTCCCATGGTTGAGCAAGGATTCGAACCCACACTTCCTGAGTCCATCACTTTATCAATTATACCACATTGGGCACTCATTCTCACCTGAGCATAAATGTCACAATCAGGGCCATAGCCAGGATTCTATATTGGTGGTGGTGGTGGTGGTGGTGGATTTTTTCACATATACAACATTGGCACCACAGGGTGGGTTGGGGGGGGGGGGCTGTTAGCTCAGGAGAGTTTTCACACACCCCTGGCTACAGCCCTGGTCACAATATTTCTTAATATAAATTTAAAATTTGTGCAATATGGTGGGCTGTGATATCATTGTAAAACTTGGCAGTTTTTCTTTAGTTACCAAATCCTGATAGTTGGATTTCAACCTACAATATTTTACTATGTAAATGATCAAGGCTGGGTTTATGAACTAATGACTCTTCTAAAATATGAGGCAGAAACACAGACTTGTGGAGCCTCAATACATTGCTCAAAATCTATCTTAAAAGTAAGACCTGGAGGAAGATAAGAAGGAAACTAACAGTTGTGAAAAAGCCTATCAAAGCTCCCTTTCAGGTGCCAATCAGCTTACAAATCATTGACCAAATTCAACAGATATCACAAAACTTCAGTCCATGGTATCTCGAAAGCTCTCTTTTAGCACCATATATCAAACAAATAATTTGTCATTGGTTTTTCCACTCCTTCTTTTTCTACTTCCGTCTCTAGGCCAAATGTGAAACTGCCAAAACAAAGCCATCTTTTGGTGAGTTCATTTTACAGTTCCTTTCACCCAATCTAGTGTGAGAAAGATTAGCTGGCACAAGGTGTCCATTGCCCAGTTCAAAATACCACTGTCTTTTTTATCTGTTTCATTTGATTTTGAAGTGAGAACAAGTTCCTCACTCTGCTTGAATTAGAATAATCACATAACCCCAACAGACAATTCATCCAACAGATTAGAAACAAACCAACACCATAAAGTTCTTTTATTTTTTGTTGCTGTAGCCCTATCTGAGGCAATAAGGAAGTTGGTAGAAAATAGCCTTAGAGAGGAAAGGAGAGAAGAGAAACCTTGGGAATTGCCTGGATGAGACTTAATTAGGGCCTCAATTCATCAAGTGAGTAGAGACCTAAGAAGTGACTTAAGAGTTATCTACAACTTGTTGGGAAGTTTCCCTATACTCCAGGGGTTCTCAACCTACAGCCTGTGGGCCAAATTTGGCCCACAGCACCAAATAATCTGGGCCCCTAACCTCACTACAGCTGCCGCCACCGCCGCCGGCAGCAGAATCAGCCACATACTCATTTACAGCCATCATAAACACATTTACGACAGCCGTATATGGCGGAGGGACAACCAGTCCAGCCCCCTCAACTGTTTGAGGGAGCATGAGTCCGCCCCGACTTGAAAAGGTTAAAAACTCCTGCTATACACCATATGAAGATGGTGTTATTTACATTATCTCTCTCTAAATAAGATTGCTGAGAATTGGGACTACCTATTATAGCATAAGATTAATGATGGATTAAACAATTTTATTTATAAGAATAGATACAAGAAACTTCTTATACTTTTACTATATATTTTTCTATAATTCCTAAATTTTAAGTACTTCAGTCTTTTAACTATTTAACCATTCATTTTAAATTTTGACTGGATATTTCATTCAGTAATTAAACAATACTTCCAGATCATACTCATGGCTATCACTAGAGCCTAGAAGATTCATGTCAAGGCCAACAAAGCAAAAAGAGCCTACAACAGATTACTGCTTAACTTCAGACTAATTTACTCAATATGCCCATTCTATCTCTCCCACGAAAAGATATTTGGGAGTAATAGCCCCAGGTACTTCAATACTTGTGGATGCATGAGCCCAGGAGGGAATTATCAACTCCACATCAGTCACAAACCAAGATGCAAAGAGTCATCACTAAGCCCTTTGACAAATTAGAATGGGCCTGTATATTTTATGTCAAAGGAGATAGGGCATACATTTTAACCACTTAAAAATCTTGTATGACGAGCAACAGTTACATCCAATGATGTTGATTTCTCCCCTACTGAAATTCAACACAGCAAAAAGTAAGGCTGTCCCTTTTCTCCCTTGCTTTTCTACTACTATACAATCCCGAAACAATGTACAGCATTTTGTCAGGATTCCTCTTTAACATGTATTTCAACAAATGGGAAAACATATTTATGAAATCTTTTTGCAAATGGTATCACTATTTTGGTCTCCAATCCTTCAAGAGAATTACCCAATATCTTACGTGTTCTCAATGAATTTGCCAAAGAGTCTACATGAAAATATTTAAGCTTCAACTTAAATATAGGCATGAACTTATATTTAGATGAATTTCTCACCCAAGAAGTTGATTTTACAATACATTCAACCTAGTCACAACCAAATTGTTGAAACCTATTTATAATAACATATTATGTAAACTTTAATTTGATTTTACAATAAGTTAAACTTATGCTAAACAGGTGTCTAAACAGAAAGAGACATAGCTGGGAAGGACTGCAGCAGTTGAGATGCTAATACAGGTACAGTGGAACCCCGGTTAACAACAAAACTTGGTTCCACAAGTCGTGTCATTGTCCGATTTTTGGCATTGTCTGGGGAACGCATTGGATGACAAAAAAAACCCCACTTTCCCCCAAGGCACGCACTACGTGGAGTGTCCGGTTGTAGATTGGGCTGGGTGGGGGTGCCAGGCACCTCCACCTAGCCCGATCTACAAGCTAACAGCCCGCACAGTGCATGCGGACCTGGCGGAGATGGGGGGAGAGGGGAAGGCACCTGCACAACACTCTGATATTAAAGAGGAAATACTGGGTGGTTTTTCCTCTTTAATATCGGGGTGTCCTGTGGGTGTGATCCCCTTTTTGTCAGGTCCCCAGGCTCCGGAAGGGTTGGGGGGACACCCCTTCCCCCCCCCCTTCCAGAGCCATGGGAAGCGGCAGATAAGAGATCAAACCCACAGGACACTCCGATGTTAAAGAGGGAAAAGGGGACGGTTTTTCCTCTTTAATATCGGGGTGTCCAGGGGGTGTCATCTCCTCTCCGCCGGGCCCCCTAGGTCCGGAAGAGTTGGGGGCAGACACCTTTTCTCCCCACCATTCTATGAACCCCCAATGCCTCGCTGCAGTCGAGAAAGTCCCCCAGATACAAAGCAATAAGAGCTGCTGTAATTCCAGGAGAACTGCTCCAGTGACACAAGCAGAAGTTCCCCCCATCCGGAATGGCAATTGGCCAAAATATTTGTAACGAAGAATAATGCTAAAGAGTCCCGTCTTTTGAATATAAGTTTTTTTACTATAAGTTTTTTTTTGCTAATTCTTGTGTATGATAAGAATAAACAAAAATAATTCCACTATGAGTATGGTAAGATTCTTCTGAATAAGGCTTCACTTATATCTTCACTTCATATGATTAAACAAAAATTATTCCACTGCGGGTTGACTAAACTTTTCCAAATCAGGTTATTCACTTAAGACAGCAGTTGCAAACGTTTTGAAGTCAATACTAGTTAATTTGACTTTTCCAAACTTTTTGTTCCTTCTTCAGGAAATCTACATAGAAAAGATTACAAAACAATATATAAGATGCCACAATAGGAGTTAGAAAACATAATAACAATGCAAAGGAAAGGATTAACATATTATAAATATGCTATAACCATATATACATATATACATTTTCATATGGTGGAAAGCTCCTGTTTCTCTTTTATAACAACCGTGACTGTAGCTTACCTCATTAGTTATAGAAAAGTGAGTTCTTTTTGCGTCCTCGCTTCCATTCATTACGTTTAAGGTGCGTACGGACGTTAACAATTAAGCTAAGAACACTCCCTATATAGTAATTTAACGCTATGCAGGTGTATTGAAAGTGGCGAAAAACCTGACTCTTGTAAACGGGCTGAACAATACTTAGTACCAGCTGTAGTTGCTCCTGCTAAATTTATAAGAAAGATGATAGTTCTAATTCTTGGTTCAATCCCTTGGGGTATATAGTATCAAATAAATGGATATAGAAAGCCTCTCATTGCTTGAGCCTCCTATTTATGTCAATTTTTTTCATATTGCTTTGGTCTGATTACTTCTAGCACTAAAAACTTACAGTCATTCTCAGTATGAGCCTGCTCGATGTAATGGTTGACTAACGGAGCTTCAGTTACCTGCCCCCAAATTTTACTGTGATGCTCCGATAGTCGAACTTTCAAAGCCTGATTGGTAAGCCCGATGTAGCCTTTGGGGTATGGACATTCCCATAAATAAATGACATGTTTGCTGGCACAATTTGTGAGGGATCTCAGAGTAAAAGAGTAGTTCCTAGCATACTTCATAACATGTTAACCCTTTCGTTTGCATTGTTATTATGTTTTCTAGCTCCTATCGTGGCATCTTATAAATTGTTTTGTAACCTTTTCTATGTAGATTTCCTGAAGAAGGAACAAAAAGTTCGGAAAAGTCAAATTAACTAGTATTGACTTTGAAATGTTTGCAACTGTAGTCTTAAGTGAATAACCTAATTTGGAAAAGTTTAGTCAACCCGCAGTGGAATAATTTTTGTTTTATCATATGAAGTGAAGATATAAGTGAAGCCTTATTCAGAAGAATCTTACCATACCCATAGTGGAATTATTTTTGTTTATCCTTATCATACACAAGAATTAGTAAAAAAAAACTTATAGTAAAAAAAACTAATATTCAAAAAATGGGACTCTTTAGCATTATTCTTCGTCTCAAACAGTTCATTACTCTCCATTGGATACACCGTTTCGCCCACCTCCTTCAAAATATTTGTAACTACAGGGAGGAAAGAGGTAATCCCATCCCCTTTGTGTCTTGCCCTGCTTACTACTCGTATAGAGTCCCCAACAATCTTCCCTAAGGAGAATAAAGCCATTGATCACAGGGTTTCCTTCCCTTTGCTGGCTGCATAAATTAATTCTATTCTACCCTTCTGAGAGAATAATTTGAATATGGGGTCTGTTTTTAAAAATTAATACTATTTCAATTCTATACACTTTTATCAAGAGATAATAGTGTGATCTTTAACCACACTTTGAGATTAAAAGGCTAACCTTTCTTAAACACTTCTGGCTTTCATCTCTGCAATAATACCGCACAGAGCAGCTTTGGTAGGATCAAGGATTAGGAATATCCAGCTTCAGTATAAGGAAAAACACAGAAAGGAACACACACACACATACATTGCATTTTTAAAAAGCATTTTTTTAAAAAAAATTATATTTATATTACCATCTGATATAATGTCACAAAATAAATCTGATAAAATTTATTTAGCATATTTCAAACATATAGTCACTCACATGTGCTGTTAGGTACCCCTACGATTGCATTACTCTGATTGTGACAGCATCTTCCAGTGCATTACAACAGTAGTTGAAGATGCAACATTTATTGAGGAAGGATGAATAACACAAGTTCTTCCCATGCGTCAATAATATAGCTGGGAACAGTATTAGAACTATGCCAAAACAGAGAGAGATAGCAGATTGTTAAGCTCACCTAACAAATTCATGTCTGAGGAGAGACATAAAGCCCAGCACCTTTTTGCTGGCATAATTTTGCACCGTTCTGGTATGCCATTGGATTAAAACCATCAAATTTCATATGGACATGAAGTAATGTTTAAACATTTCCCAACGTAGATGCTTTCTCACATTTCTGTTTCGATATAAATCCACTTTAATTTTCAGGTGGTTTTTTCTTTTTCTTATATAGGGATACTCTTCGTCGTTGTTATGTGCTGTCAAATTGTTTCTGATTTACAGCAACTCTTTCCAGAGTTTCCTAAGTATAAAGTGCTCAAAGGTAGTTTGCCATTCCTTTCTTCCAAGAGCACTCTGGAACTGTTTAGCTTACCCAAGGGTACATAGGCTTTTTCTTCTCCTGGAATGCACGTTAAGAACAGAACTCCTAACATTTAGCTCTGCAACCAGGTACCCAACTAATTCACTAAGTTTTTCAGACACCTACTAAACCATACTACTTGAGTACTTTCTACATCAGAAGTGCCCAAACAATGACCTGTGGGCTGGAGCCGGCCTAATAATCTGGCCCATGTTGCCCTTGCCACTCCTGGAAGCAGAAGTAAAATGTGTCCACGCATGTGCAAAACACTGCTGTAAAGCACCCACGGCTGTTGTAAACGCATTTACGACAGACGCGGGTGCATTTATGGCAGTGTTTTGCGTATGCTCAGGCACGTTTTATTTCCGGTGGGAGGAACTATGTGATCAGCCCACTCATCCACATGACCAGCTCATGGCCCAAAAGGTTTGGGCACCCCTGCTCTACATCGTCTTTCTAAGAAGGAAATAATTCCATTAGTGACAGTGCGGCCTGTATAGCGTTATATGATAAATGTAATGCAATGCCATATAAAGTACATGGGTAAAAAGCACAATAACAGAGCAACAAGCACATTCTCACTGTTAAAATGAAATTGTAAAACATATTTTAAATTCAATACCCATGAAAGTAATTTGATATCATGTATTGACCAAAATACTATTCAAGATATATACCAGCGTAAATGGAATTTTGTGAACTAGTGGTGAATTGCAGCTTATTATGAATTTGCACTCACATTCCTGGCCAAATGCCAGTTTCACAGCTTGGTGCATAACAAGGAATATAAGCAGCCTCTCAGCCTCTGTGTTATTTAACACAGTAAATTGTACTAGAGTAGGCCCACTGAATCCATGGGGATTTTGCGAATCAATTCATCCAGATTTCATTGGCCCTAATTGTGATTAACTAAAATAAGTCACAGATTTGAATCAACTGTAACTACAGAGGTGTTAACTTACCACATCTCCATTGATCTCCTTTTAATAGGCCTACTCTATTGTGCTTTACTTTGCCAAGCAATGGAGTTTGGGCCATTAATTTACAGGAATTTGACACTGTTCTTTACATAATTACATGTATAATGACATAAACCTCTAATAGGTTTGAGGCCAAAGTAACTACAACTCTTTCAAATGACACCACAGCATGGTCAGTGATATGGACTGAAGCTGCTACCACTTTCACAAATATAGCTGTGACATCTGGAAATGTATTTTATATGTCCCAGGCTAAATATCTGACTTTTTCAAAGGAAAATGTCACTATTACAGATAAAGTGTGGCCACATATACCTTAAAGTCCTGAAAGTTCAATAAAGAGTGAGCTAATGTGCAATTCATATATAAAACTATAACGGTCTGGGTGTATAGTTCAGAGTGATTGAAGTAGTTGAGGTGCAAGCATCTCTATTCATTTCTGCCAAAATTGGGTATTACTTACACAGGGCACCATGGGTTCACAATACAGTGAAGCACAGGGTTAGATACAAGTGGTATTTCACAGATGTTACTACTGTATGGTTGTAAAAGCATTTTGTAGAGATTATTCTTAGGTGTTAGAAACATTTTTCATGCCACGTGAGTTTATCTTTAAAAGTGCCAAGTCTTATATTTTTAGTGCAAAAAAATGTACAATTTTTAGCTCAGTTGCTCTGGTGTAACAAGAAACAATGGTGACAATAAATGACATGAGAAGAACAGAAATGTGGTGCTATTTACTGTATGCTATTTCTCACTTCTGTCCCTTATTTTAATGGAAAAATGAGGAAATCAAAAATTATACTTACAGTGGGATGTTTTCAAAGGCATCTTCAAAGTTATCCTAAAAATTAGCAAGAAGAAATTTTAGTAAATTGAAAATATATTGTCTTATTCTTCATGTGTGCACACTGATTCCATAACAACCAACTATTCTATATGTACACATTGTCTCCATGTGTATTTTCTTTTTGCTGTACACACATTTATACTTTACATTGTATTTTTGTCTTTATTTTAGTGATAATTCTAACTACTACTGCATTTTTTAAAAAAAAAATTGCAGTGTCATCATGCAGTAATATGTACTGTAAGTCTCCCAAGAAAGTTGTTTATTAAGAGTATCAAGGCATGTTTTATTTTAATTAATACTAGTAATGTAAAGAGAATAATTCTTGTATCGAGATAGCAAATTTTTTTAATGACATCCAAAATGAATGGAAATTGAGACAGCAGGGCAACACAGAATGATTTGGAAGAGCAGGCATTTGTTTATTAGTGTTTGAAACATAGATTGCTTCCCTTAGGCTTTAATTGACACAATGGAAACATTAAAAGGTCAAATCAAATACTGGAAATTTTGAAATGAGAACATGGGACACTGAATGGAAAGCTTGACTAGTAGAACATGGAGATTATCCAAACAAGTCTTTTCAAG
Source organism: Bradypodion ventrale (assembly GCA_035047345.1). NCBI lineage: Eukaryota > Metazoa > Chordata > Lepidosauria > Squamata > Chamaeleonidae > Bradypodion > Bradypodion ventrale. The sequence goes on from JAWDJE010000002.1 coordinate 119,762,468, forward strand.
ATCACTGCAAAAGTCTTTTGAAGATCACTTAATTCAGTCTATTGGGCCCTGTTGCAGGCCTAGAAATATGTAAACTAGCCCTAAGTCTGAACTAATCAAAATGAATTTAAGAAAACCTGAAATGTAATCCATAAACATATTTAAATATTTGGTGTGTCTACAGAAAAGTCTCTGAAACTAGAAAAAAAATTGGCAGGCAGACAATGGCCTGAAGGTGTCCTCCTATGGGGAACAAGATTTGCCCCCATATTCACATCACTTTTTTTAAAGGGGTGGGGGGAGACTGGGAGTATTTCCTAAAGCAAAGTATATGCTTAATCTTCGACAACAAATTAGAAATCTACATTTAAAAATCCAACGATAGTGTATCAACGAGTTTCCACACCAAATCATGAATCTGATTTCTCCCACTACTGACTGAACCTAAAATATACAGTTAATTGACAGATATGTCTAGAAGATAAAATCTAAAGAATAAAACACTCAAAGTAACATATATTTCATATGTGGAATTTCTTCATTTAACTGAAGCACTATAAAACTAATAGAAATTCAAATGCAAGACTTGAAAACATAGCAAGTGTTAGAACCCTGCCCACCCTTAAACATTTACTGTTTATTTTATAATGGAGATCTTTAGATTCATGCTACTTCTGCTGCATGAAAGAATACCAAGCTAAGGACACACAACTAATCTGGGATTTGTTTGCTTTTGTATTTAAAGGCAAAATAGGATAATGCATTACTGTATTACCAAGGCTCATTTCACCTCTTATGAACTTAGATCAGATCACTAAAAAAAGAGGAGCAACTCTAAGAACTTCACCAGTGAGACAATCTGTTACAGATACTATTCCGTGGTGTGCTAACAATGGATAACTGTGCCACACAAGGGCAATAGTAAACTGTTAGTCCAGTAAGACAGTGACAGCACATTTCTTTAATGCAGTTAGCCTTTTGTGTGGGGTACGCAGAAAGAGCTTCCTCAAAGATTGTGGTATTTTTGAAACACAATCAGGAATACCCGGGTAATGGCAACCTTGTATTGCCGGCTAATCTTTCTCACACTAGGTCAACAGAAGGGAACTGCAGAATGAACTCAGCAAAAGGTGCCTTCATTTTGGCAGTTTCATGTCTGGCCTAGACATGGAAGAAAAAGAAGCCTTTTGTATAATGCCAGGGTGGTATCATTCATCTATATAATTACAAAATATCTTCTACATTTATGGGCAGTAAGTGTTTACAGCAGCATTATGAAATAAGGGTAATGGGCCATCGTTTAGTCTCTAGCAGTGGTTCACAATCTTGAGACCTTAGATTGGGGTTCTCAACCTATGGTTCCATATCATGTGGCCTGCTGCCCCCGTTTCCACCGCCTCCACCAGAAGTGGCGGAAACAGCCGCAAATGCATCCGTGGTTGTCGTAAACAGTTTTACGCATTTGCAGCTGTCGTAAACACATTTACAATAGCTGCAGATGTGTTTTACGGCATTTATGGCGGAGGGAACCACCAGTCTGGCCTACTCAACTGTCTGATCTAGCCCACAGCTTTAAAAGGTTGAGAACCCCTGCCTTATATTCTTTGACTCCAGCTCCCAGAAGCCTTCACTATTGACCGTGCTGGCCAAAAATTTTGGGAGCTGAAGTTTAAGAATATCTAGGGTCTCACGGTTGTGAACCACTGCTCTAGAGGTTATATATGCTGCCAAACTGCTGGTACTATTTTCAGATTGGCTCACTGTCTTAAACAAAATATATACCAATTAGCAGAATTTGATTAAACTGGATGTATAAATATATGTCCTTTGTTGGATTGTATTAAATCCTAAACAAAATGAAGAAAGATGTTGGAGTTTGGAAAAGCTTTCAGACAATTACAAGGATGATAAATGCTACTTCTGCTGCATGAAAGAATACCAAGCTAAGCACTTCACAATTGTTAGCATTTTTCTTCAAATACAAACAAATACCACATTTGCAGAAAATAGCAGCCAATAATTTTCAGCAGAAAACCAACATAGCAACCTAATCTGTATGAGGAGAAATCCAAACCAAGACACTTTGTTGCAGCTTTTCCTTTCACATACAAGCATCCATCTTAAGAATGCTTTTATGAAAAATATAATTTAATCAATCAACAAAAAGAGGCAAAGTCTAGACTCTAGAGATAGGCATCTGCTGAAGAGTGTAAACGTGAATTGTTTTCACATAACCCAATCCCAAACAATTCAGGCCTGTGATTCCCAAACTTGGGTCTCTATCTCTTTTCAGACTTCATCAGTGGAAAAATAAACAGTGGAAAAATAAACAGTGACTGATAATTAATGTAGAATATACCTTGTGGATATTATGACATTATCACTGATTTAGAGTTTTATAGGTTACATTTTAAATTTACTGAATCTTTTATTTATTTCCTTATTAGAGTTTTATATGCCACCTTATTTTACAGTAAGGTTTAAAGGTTACTACAGCTGACTCAAGATGAAAATGAAGACAAAAAGAAAGAAAGAATTTATTGGCCAAAGAATTCTGCATACTGAATTGGATGCAACACATTTATCACTGCTCAGAGCTACTGTATCTCTACTCAGTTATAGCCATGGATGATCTTCTTCTTCCGTGTCTAGGCCAGATGTAAAACTGCAAAAATGAAGGCACCTTTGGGTGAGTTCGTTCTGCAGTTCCTTTCGTCTGACCTAATGTGAGAAAGATTAGCTGATAACACAAGGCTGCCGTTACCAGGAAATTCCGGTGTACGCCCGATTGTGGCTCAAAAATATTCAATCTTAGAGGAAACTCTTTCTGTGTACCCCAACTGGGGTGTGCAGGGCACCATGGGAAGGTGCTAGATAGGGAGTACTGAGGGCATCTCTTGGTGGGTGGGTGGGTGGGGGGAAATCCCATACATTGTTATTGGTGCCCCTGGGCACAAGAGGCAAGGGCGGGTCAGGACAAAGCCCGATTGCCCGATATAACAGCACGCGCCTGTCCCCCAGTCATGGTGATTCTCTGATAGGAGAAAAACAAAACTGTAGTTGTTCAGGTTGTCATCTGTAAAATCACACAGAGGGATTCTGCACCTGTGCAGAGCAATCTTCTGAAAAGTCTAGAGCTTCGAAGCTTATTCCTAAATGGTTCTCTCTCAAGTTTCCTTTTCTATAACTTAATAAAATATATCAAAATGTGACAAATACATTCGGATGACTTGTAACAACAATATGGCATACCAAGTCACTGAAAGTACTACATAATCAAGCATTTGAATATACACAAACAACCAGCATGCAGTGATTTACAAATATAAGATGGCAATTCTATGTTGTCACCTTGCAAATATCATGCAAATGTACCCCTTCATGAAAGCTGCTGACATAGCCATGGTTCTGGTATAATAACTGCCAGCCAGAGGGTGGCTGGAGATAGTTTTGCCAATTCATATGACAAAAGCTATACAGACCCACTCACTCTGCAGATTGTTGAAATGATACTGGTTGGCCTTTACAAGAACTTTCTTAATAGACAAAAGGCCTTCTAGTTTTCTTTAATTCTTTTGTTGGAGAGATGTAAAAGGCAAGTCCATCTCTGGTATCTTGGGTGTATAGTATAAGACCTTTGGATGGTGATAAGTAGAAAGTTGGAAATATAAAAGTTTAGTTGATGTGAAATTGTGAGACTACCTTCATTATAAAGAAAACATCTATTACTTACTTTTAAGAAAATGTGGATCATGTTGTAATGCATGTAACTCACTGTTCTTCTGACTCACATGACAGCCACAAAAAGGCCATTTTAAGACAGAAAGTGAAGATCTGCTGTTGTCCCAACTACTCACAGACTGAATGTATTAGTTGTGGTAGTACAACTGACAAAGAGCAAGCTGGCAGTGGTGTTTTAATCACAGTGTATAATTTGCCCAAATCTTTTAAGAATCATTTCAATGCTGGGTTGGAGAATAAGGTTTAAGCTGATAATCCCTCTGCTAAATAAACTCTCAGTGAGAATTGAGAGATTAAATTCTTTCAAGTGGAGAAGAAATTGTAAAACAATGTCAAGTATAAGTAAGATGCATTAATATATAAAGCAAATAATACAACATTGTCCTATTTGTAGGAACAGCATTACTTAGTTGATGTCTTTCTGGAAGCTTGAAGAATTTTGTGTATTGAAGGAGATAGGGAAATTAAAGACAAATTCTCTAAGCTATTAGTGTCAATGTCTTTAGATCTAGATGCCATTCCAAAACCAAACCATTTTGATATATCAGAAAGTCTGGTTGGGTAGTAGTTTCCTGTATTCGATGGGCATATGAATTATTATTACAAACCAACCTTGGCATTGCCACCAGTGAATGGTGTGAATTGCACCTGATTTGTCTCATCTCAATTTCACTATGACTCTGAAAACTGTAAGAATAGGTACATCTCTGAGTGAATGCATACATCCCATAGTAAGTGATGTCATTGAGCAGAAATGCAAACACTTTCAACTTTGCCATGAACAAAGAGGTCTGTGTATGGATGTCCCCACTGATCTGGAAGACAGTCCACAACAGCTCTTATAAATTCTGCATGTTTCGATGACTCAGGCAATCTGCAATATGACTGTTTTCACATGCAACATGACCTGCTATTACATGTATATTCTGGCTTTGCACCATTCCCACAACTCCACCAAAAGCAGGAAGAGTAGGAGAAAATATGTTCCCTCCACTTGTTGATACAATACACCGCAGCTGATCAGTCTGAATCAACCTGTACAACTCTGCCTAGTCTAAGTGTCTACAATTATCTGAAAGATTTGTAGGTAGCTAGAGTGTTTGTTGGTTCCCAAAGCTCAATCATTTGGATGTCGATATTTTTTTAAAAGGTTCTCCACAGCCACATCAGTCCTGAAGTTAAATAAAATTCTCATCATCAAATGTGAGGTCCTCAGTTTTTAACTTTGTACCCACAATATCCCTGCCAATCTAAACCAGGCTTCAAAGACATACAGCAGTGATAGATTTTTCTGCACTATCAACCACATGTATTTCATGAGCTAAAAGAGCTTGTCTTTCCTGCTGGAAAGACAGTACTGTCACTCACTTGTCATCTGGAAGGCTAGATAGAAAGTGCTGTACTGTATTTTATTCCAAACTAGCAGAGGTTGCCCGGCATTGGCGGGCTGTTTTAAACAGTGTTGGAAGGTGTTTTTTTGTTTAGTTTGTATTGTTTTTGGGTGTTGTTTTTGGTTGTTTTTGTGTATTTTTGGATGTTTTTGATTTTTTTTGTGTTTTTTGTTTTAAGGAATTTTTATTTAAATAATTTATTTATTTATTTATTTATTTTTAAAAGTTTTGTTTGTTATTGTGGCTTTGGAGGGGGGGTTACTTTCTGCAGGTGTGTGTGTGTGTGTGTGTGTGTGTGTGTGTGTGTGTGTGTGTGTGTGTGTAGGGGAATCCCATCTCTGCCAGGTCCCTTGGGGTCAGGAGGGTTGGGGAGACAGACCCCTTTTGTCCCCCCAACCCACCCAACCCCAGGGGAGCCAGTAGAGAGGGGGAGCACAAACCCCCCCCACCCAGTGATATTAAAGGGGAAACTCCGATCGGGAGCTTCAGGTGCCGTTGGGGAGGGCGTTTTTGGTTCCCGTGGCTTGGCCTCGCTGAAAGCAAAACCCTTTTGCGGTAAGTAAAGTCAGCGGATGGAGCGCCGTCCGATGGCTTTGCTTACCTGGGAATGGGTTCACTTTCAAGGGGGGGACAGTGCCTTCCCCCCTTGCCCCCCCCCATTTTTGTTTTTTTTTCCTGTGAGGCGCTGTGTCCGGCTGTGGCGGACTTGCGCTCCCGGTGTTTTTTATTTTTATTTTTTGCTCACCAGCTTCCTCAGTGTTCTGTGTGCTCATGGCGCGCAGGATGCTGGGGCTTGTAGTTTTGGCGTTTGCGTTTTCGGCTTGTGCATCGTTTTTCCCCCTGCAGTTTTCTTTTGATTGGCCACAGCGCATTTCCAAATATTTCTTTTGCTCACGCCTCTCAGCCTGATTGGCTCTGGCACGGCGCAAGGAACGTTGGGAAATGAAGATGTTTCCCTTTTTTTGCGTTTGTGTGGCTCTTGCCCCACTGACGGATTTCTCAATCCTTTGTTGACCTGCGGACCCAGTTCGGGCGTGTGCACGAATGGTCGGTGCGGGCTAGTAGGGCCTGGCTTAGGATCCTATGTGAAGTTCCAACGGTTAATGCTTGATTTTATAGGTATAGATAACCTGCAGATAAGCCACCATAGCAGCTTAGTAATTGGCTACTAATATGTCCAACACTTTGGTTTCTCAGCTCCTTTGGTTTGATCTGGTGTTAAAAAGATTAGCTGGCAAGGTTGCCACCCAACTGTAGTCATAATGTTCATTGGGGCTGTTCCTGTGTATCCCACAGATTTAACCCAGCCACAGCAAAACTATACTGGAGTAACAGCAGACCAAATAGCTAGTCAGTTGCTAAAGAATGGAAAAACGCAAGGCAAAAAGGTGTGTGTGTGTGTGGGGGGGGGGACATCCGACAAGAGAAGGGTTTACTTAAAAGCCCCTTTATGACATCTGAATTGGAGGAAGCTATAAACAGCATGAAACCGAATAAAGCGCCAGGTATCGATGGCATAAGAACACTGCAGATAAAGTAGTTTGGTAACTGCACTTCTGAATGGCTCCTGCAATTAATGAACAATTGCACAGATGAACTTAAGGCTCCTAAATGGTTGAGACATGCTAGAGTTGTTGTTTTATTGAAACCTGACAAAGACCCAGATGACTCAAAAAGCTACCGACCAGTGTCACTTCTTTGTCAATTTTATTAGGCACTGGAACGGATGATTGACAATCGTGTTTCCAAATTTATTGATGGAAAGATCATGAAGGAATAAGCAGGCTTCAGGCTGGGCAGGTCATATTGTGATCAAATTCCTAACCTTACATTGAGGTTCAAAAGAAAGCTAATTATGGGAGTGGCTTTCATTATTATTTATTTATTATTTTATTTATTTACTCGCATTTCTATAGCCGCCCCAATCACAAGGGCTCTGGGCGGCTTACAATACAAAACACCCCCCCCCCCCAATAAATAAAACCCCATTAAAACAGTAAATCTCCTTAAAAACCCTGTTAAAAAACCCACCCGCACATGTTAAAAAGGGAGGATGATTCTTATTAAACCAGCCAGCAGGCGGTGGTTATTTCTCCAACAACCCCCCACACCTGCCCCACCAGCCAGGTTTTCAGTTCTCTCCTGAAGGGCACCAATTCCATCTGTTGCCTCAGTTTCACTGGCAGGAGGTTCCAAAGGGCCGGGGCAGACACAGAGAAGGTCCTCCTTCTTGTGCTAGAAAGGCAAGCCCCTCTAGCTGATGGCATAATTAGAGAGCCCCTCCGGTCCGCCCTGGTTGGACAGGCAGAAAATCCTAGGACAATGCGGTCTCTTAGGTATCCTGGCCCACTACCATGTAGGGCTTTAACTGTAATGATCAGCACCTTGAATTGCACCCAGTTGACCTGACTACAGCATACAATACTGTGAATCATAGGATTCTGCTCCATAAAACAAATAATCTTACCAAAGATAACAAGCTTATTAGGGGCATTGACAGCTTCCTCCAGAACCAGAGATTCTATGTGACAATGAATGGAAAGAACAGCAGATGGAGGTAGCAAAAGAATGGGTTAGGATTAGGGTGTATTGTCCCCAACACTGTATAATATATATACAAATTATCAGCCAGTTTTTGACAAAATAAAATTATTCATCTATGTGGATGACACAGCAATGGCCATTCAAGCAACAAGCTTTGATGAGTTAGCAGAAATACATACTGGAGCACTTGAAGAATTAAGACATTATTACAACATCAACATTTGAAGCCTAACCCAATCAAGACTCATGTGTGTGCTATCCACCTTTGAAACCGAGAGGCAAGGTTTGAGTTGGATGTTATGCAGCAAGGGAACTGATTATAGCCTTGTCAAGCACCAAAATACCTCGGTGTAACACTTGACAGGGCACTCTCTTTTAAGCAGCACTGCCTGAATACTAAAGCCAAAGTTAGTACAGTGGACCCTCAATTAATGACGTTACTTGGTTCCCCAAGTAGCGTCGCTATTTGAATAACGACAAAAATGTTGTTATTTGAATAATGACGGTAAAAATACTGTCTTTATTCGAATAACAATGTTTTTCTCATTATTCGAATAACGACGGTAAAAATACTGTCGTTATTCGAATAACTTTTTTAGTTATTTGAATGCTCATGTGGGGTGCGTCAGTAGCATCGTTAATAGAGGGTCCACTGCACAAGGAACATCATCATCAGGAAACTCACAAACTACAAATGGGAAACTCAACCATCCACGCTGCTTACAGCAGCTTTGGCACTGAGCATCTCCGCAGCAGAGTAGGCTGCTCCAGTATGGAGTGCATCCACACACACAAAACAAGTTGACATCACTGTTAATGAAGCCATGTGTATAGTGACAGGATGTGCCTCAAACCTACACCAGTTGAGAAAATATACCCTTGTGTTATCGCTCCACCAAAGATCAGGAGAGAAGTATCAGTGGACGCCTAGAGCACTAAGAAAACGACCCTCGAGATCCTCTGAATGGTTATGAGTCTCAATTCTGCCGGCTTAGATCCAGGAAGGGTTTTATGGCAAGAACAAACATTGAGTGTACACAAGAGCAAAACCAAATTAAAAGATGGAGGAAGGCGCTCACTGGACAAGGAAAATCATTAAAGAAGGATATAGCCCCCCACCAGGGCGGATAAAAATCAATTATTATTTTTTAAAAAATCAAAAAAAAATCAATTTCTTTGATTTAAATCAGATTATTTTATTTAAATCAATTTTTTTGAGGAAAAATCTCTCTAAAGATTGTGTTCTAGTTAAGATACATTATAGTCCAAAGGTTAGTAAAGGTAAAGGTTTCCCTTGCTCGAAAGCCAGTCGTATCCGACTCTAGAGTGCAGTGCTCATCTCTGTTTCAAAGCTGAAGAGCCAGCGTTGTCTGCTTCTGCAGACATTTCCGTGGTCATGTGGCAGGCATTGGCAGGCATGACTAGACACCGGAGCGCACGGAACGCTGTTACCTTCACACCAAAGTGGCCCCTATTTATCTACTTGCAATTTCTTGCTTTCGAACTGCTAGGTTGGCAGGAGCTGGGACAAAGACGGGAGCTCATTCCGTCCTGCAGAAATTATTCATCATGAAATCAGTTTTTAATTATGTGGCATAAGGCTGTATTAATCCATTCTCAATGTCATGCTCTCCCAGAGGTCTCTGATTATTTGGGGCAATTTTTCGATCTAGAAGATATTATCAAATCAAATGCTTGGTTCTGCTGTTTTCAAAACTGTGCATTTGGATCTGCAACGATAACATGCCTCCTTCATTCATAGCAAAAAATGCTATAAAATAAACATCAGAATTGAGAAAAAGACCTTAATCCCATTGTTCCTCTGGAAATCTATGTACACAGAATCAACCCCCTTATCTCTTAAGTGCTGCTACGTTTCAAGAAGTTCAATGAATAGAAGGTTGTTTGTTTTCCAGTTCTGCCCCCTTTTATCCTGGTGCTATCCTTTGTTGGCATCTTTTAAAAAGTCACTAAAATTTGCTTCTGAAATCCTATCCGGATGCCTGGAGGCCATTGGGGTCTGGATGAGGGCCAATGGGCTTCGGCTGAATCCCATCAAGACAGAGTGGCTGTGGATAAGGGGCACCGTGTTATCCAGGGAGTTACCATCTTTGGTTCTGGATGGGGCTGTTTTGCCCCAGACGGACCCAGTGCGCAACTTGGGGGTCCTTCTGGACTCGCGGCTGCTGCTAGAAGTACAGGTAGCAGCTGTGGCCAGGAGGGCTTTTGCCCAACTTCGGGTGATTCGCCAGTTGCGCACGCCCCTGGACCGGGGCTCCTTGCTTATGGTCACCCATGCTCTGGTCACTTCCCGACTAGATTATTGTAATGCGCTCTACATGGGGCTGCCCTTGACGACCATTCGGAGGCTGCAGCTGGTTCAGAATGTGGCAGCCCGGGTGGTGATGGGATGTGGGCGATATGCCCATGCCTCACCGATACTTCGGGAGCTGCACTGGTTACCAGTTTGTCTCCGGGTGCAATTCAAGGTGCTGGTTTTGACCTTTAAAGCCCTATATGGCAGTGGGCCAGGATACCTTAGAGACCGCATCGTCCCAAGAGTGTCTGCCCGTCCAACCAGAGCGGACCGGAGGGGCTCTCTAATAGTGCCATCAGCTAGGGGTGCACATCTATCCAGCACCCGAAGGAGGGCCTTCTCCGTGTCCGCACCAACTCTCTGGAACCTCCTGCCAACAGATCTAAGACTTCAAAGAGAATTGCTGCCCTTCAGGAAAGGATTGAAGACCTGGTTGGCAGGGCAGTTGTGGGGGGGGGGGGGGCGAATGGGAACACGGTCCCCGCCTGCTGGCTTATGCAAACAATTAAGAACTCTCTCTTCTTCTTCTTTTTATAGTGGGTGGGATGGGTGGGTGGGATATGAGTCTTTTAAAGTGGGTGGGATATGGGTCTTTTAAAGTGTTTTTATGTGTTTTTAGAACTTGTTGTAATGCCGCCCTGAGTCAGGTTCTGCCTGAGTGGGTGGCATATATAAATATGACTATTAAATTAAATTAAATAAATAAATAAGCTACAGTAATACCTCATACAAAGTCCGCTTCGTACAACATCGAATTCATACAGCATCGCCTAATTCCTTTTAAAAAGTTGCCTCATACAAAGTCGCTGCGACTTTGTATGAGGCATTGGGGTATGAGGCATTGGGGTTTTCCCCACGTTGCATTGTGCAGTATAAAAGGCAGGACGCATGTGTGCATTGCTCTTGTGGGTTTTGCATGAGGCAAAGAGTGTTTAGGAGTGCTTTTAACCACGATTTTGGATTATTATTTTTTATTTCTTTCGTCAGAATTTTTAGAAGCATTCCTGGGATTTTTGCAGCATTCTTCAGGTTCTTGGACAATCAGGGTTGTTTGACATGTTTTTGTAATGTTTTTTAGCCTTTAGACAATGATTTCTTAAAGTTCTGTCAGTTTCCTGTCTCCTTCCTTGACTTTGCCCAGAAGTCTGTGCTGTTACAGTACAATGTATCTCTAGGGAAACAACGTTGTATGAGGCATCGCGGCAAGGATTTGGATGTTGTATGAGGCATTGTGGCTAGGATTTTGCATGCCTCATACAAAGTCCAAATCCGTATAAAGTCCAAACTTATGGAACCAAGTTTGGACGTTGTATGAGGTATCACTGTACTTTAAGAACTGTTATCATTATAGAAAGGCTCTAACAACACTCTCTGACTCCTGCTGAAGAGAGGAAATTGACAACTGTACCATTATTTATTTATTTAGTTGCATTTCTAACACCGCCGCTTCGCCGGGGCGACTCCAGGCGGCTTACAAGCAGTAAAAACACACCGAACATTTAAAAGCATCAAAAAATCTGACTTAGATTTAAAAATTTAGTTAAAAATTTCTTTAAAACCAACCAAACCACACGCCAGACTTCAAGAGAGCTGACCGCTCATAGTAGCCAACCCACAGTGGTTATCTCCCCAGCCATCCCACATACCTGCTCTTCACACCCCTACGAAAGGATAAAAGCTCTGCCTGGAGATGAAGTTCAGTAGGCAGGAGGTTCCACAGGGCTGGAGCAGACACAGAGAAGGCCCTCTTTCTTGTGCTAGAGAGGCAAGCCTCTCTAGCCGTTGGAACTATGAGAGAACCCCTCTGGTCCGCTCTAGAGGGACAGGCAGATATCCTTAGGGTGATGCGGTCTCTTAAGTAACCTGGCCCACTGCCATATTATGCAGTGTTTTGTCATGTCACATTACTTCTTCTGGAGGGCAGAAGAAGAAAAGCTATCATATTAAAGCTGCTGAGCTGTATAAGATATTGAAAATTGTTCTTTGCAGGTACAGAACCCGTATATTTGGGTGAGAGATAACATGAAGAACAAGAATTATTATAATTGTAAAACAATTTAAAACTATTCAAAAGGGATAGTTAATGGAAATCTAAATCTAATCTAATAGGTCAGAGTCAAATTATGGTCACCACACCTCAAAAACCTGTGTAAATAGTTGAGTTTTCACTAATCACTGAAGTAAAAAAATTAACTATGCCAATCAAACTTGAAATTAGAAAAGTCAATAGGCAAAGAGCTCCACAATTTTTGGAACACTACTGAGAAAGCATCATTTCTTACTCCTGCCAATGGAAACTCTGGGAGGACCACTGAGAAAATATACGGGCAAACTGAGAGGAGCACTTACTATAAGGGCAACATTGAAAATGTTATTTCAATTAATATGGTTTCAAGCTTAAAATCAAAACTTCAAATTTGGCTTCAAATACTCAGCAACAGTAGTACATCTAACAAAAAATCAGTTATATATTTAGATTTCCTGACCGACACCAGCATCCAACAAGCTACATTCTGTATCAGCTGCAAGTTCTAGACCAGGGTTTCCCAACCTTTGGTTTTTTACTTCAATTCCCAGAAGCCTAAGTCAATTCCCCAAAGCACTGATCAGCCAATGTACTGACTTCATAGTCGTCGGCTACAACTTGTATCTGAGAATGCTTTTTTCCCCTGAAGCAAAAAAAATGCCATTGGCATGAATATGTTTAAGATGGATCCCAGCTTGCCATGAACTGACCCAAACACTATGATCACAGAGACATCTCCTGCGGCACATATGAAATGAGACATGCAGGATTTAGCACCAGGACTGCAACGGACTGCCGCAGCCTTGAGGATACAGTAAAACCCCGATTTACAAACGTCTCAAATTATGAAAAATTCGAGTTATGAAAGGGTTTCTTGGGTAAATCGGTGTCCTAATTTACAAAAAAAAGTACTAATGAAAGGGGTTTGCAGTTTTGTATAAATTTTTAGTACTCAAAAGGGTGGCGTCACCATTTTGAGCGTTAAAAATCCACCCCATGCCACACATTTTTGGTTGCAGCGAAGGCTCTGGGCTTTGGAGAATGTCAGGGGCCGAGGGGATCTTTTTCCCTGACCCTTCCGGAGGCAGAGGCAGTGGTGGACAGGCCAGACACAATGGCACAAACGGCCACAAGGACGTTTTTTATGACATCCTCATGTCCGTTTGTGCCACTGTGTCCGCCACCGCCTCTGGAAGGGTCTGGGAAAGGGATCCCCTCAGTCCCCAACATTCTCTGAAGCCCAGAGCCTTCGCTGCAACCAAAAATGTCTCTCCCCCCCCCCTTTTTGGTTGCAGCGAAGGCTCTGGGCTTCGGAGAATATCGGGGACTGAGGGGATCTCTTTCCCAGACACGTCTGGAGTCGGCAGCTGCGGCGGATAGGCCAGACGCAGCTGCACAAATGGCCACAACTCTTTAAGCGAGTTAGTCTCTAAGCGAGGTGCTCTTTATGCGAGGTTTTACTGTATTCTATGTCTCTCTGACTATCCTCTTATATAGCTTATACTCTGAACAAAAGGCCACTATTAGAATATGGAGAAAGAACAGGATTTCCTTTAGCAAAAGTGTTAGACAATGATGTCCTTCTCTATCAATTCAACATACCTGCAAAACATAGGTGTAAAGTTTAATTAGGTTCAGATGAAATAAAATTTGGTGGAAAAATATCAGTATTTTAAGATACACAGATGACACCATATTGTTGGCAAAAACACCAGTGATGTTAAACCACTACTAAGGAACTTTAAAGAAAAATGAGACAAAGTAGGGTTACAATCTTTACCTATAAGGAGAGACGTTAACCGTTGGACCCCGGCATACATGATTGCACCTGACTATAGTACCATACCAAGCCGCCTGCACTCGCCTTAACCCGGCCCACAAGACGAACCGCAATGGTCCCGCAATCGGCAGTGGAGCCAGTCCCACGAACGTGACCAAAAAAATAAAACTACGAGTCCCAGAGTCCTCTGCACTGCGCAACCCCTCAGCCAATCAGGCTGAGGGATGCGAGCACAGAGGAGGCCGGGAACGCGCAGCGCACCGACTTTAAAAAAAACCACTGGGAGGGAAAGAATATGAAAGACCCAGCCAGAGCCAGGAAAAGGTAAGTGCGGTCAGTGGGGGTTAGGAAGTGGGGTGGAGGCACGGCCCCGGTAACCATGCCCCCTGCCCCACCACCTAGCCCTCCTCCCTAACCCCCACCGACCACACTTACCTTTTCCTGGCTTTGGCTGGGTCTTTCAAAGTCTTTCCCTCCCGGCATGGCCTTCTGCGTAGGGAGAAGCACCGGCCTCTCCTTCATCCCTGTGGGCAACGTGGCCTCGACGCCTGCAGGGACAAAAGAGAGGCCAGTGCTTCTCCCTACACAGAAGGCCGCGGGGGAGGGAAAGACATTCAAAGACCCATCCGGAGCCGGCAAAAGGTAAGTGCGGTCAGTGGGGGTTAGGGAGGGGGAGCCATGGCCCCGGTAAGCACACCGCTGCCCCCCCCCCACTCCATAACCCCCACCGACCGCACTTACCATTTGCTGGCTCCGGATGGGTCTCTGAAACTCTTTCCCTCTCGGTGTGGCCTTCTGCGTAGGGAGAAGCACCGGCCTCTCCTTCGTCCCTGCGGGTGACGTGGCCTCAACACCCGCATGGACGAAAGAGAGGCCAGAGCGCCTCCTGGACTACCGGAGAGAAGGACTCGCTTCTCTCTGGGTTGGCTGGGAGTTCCGTTCCCAGCCAACCCAGAGAGAAGCAAAGCCCCTCCGTGATGGGGATTCCTTCTCTCCGGGAGGCAAAGGTGCTGCCTTTGCCTCTCGAAGAGAAGGAATTGCTTCTCTCTGGGTTGGCTGGGGATGAAAGTTTTGTTCCCAGCCAACCCAGAGAGAACACTCTCTCTCTCACTCTCTCTCTCTCACACACACACACGCACACACAAAATGCGGGACAACCCTCCCCTCGCCCCACCCACCCACACAAACACACAACAAACCTTCCCTCCCAACGTACCTGCACGCAGCCTCAGCAAGTAGCCTCCATCCTCTTCACCTGTCTCCTCTGTCTGACTGTCTCTCTATGTAACTCACTAACCCCCTCTGGTGGTCTACTCTGTCACTCTCTCACTCACTCTCTCTCTCTCTCTCTCTCTCTCTCTCTCTCTCTCTCACACACACACACACACACACACACACACACACACACACACAATACACACACACACGACACTCCTGCCTTGCCAGGAATTTTTGATGTGTGTATTGGTGGTTGGAGTGGTATTGTAGGGGGGGGGGGGGTTTGTGCACACCCAAAACCACCCCTAACCACCAACACACATATTAAAAATGCCCAGCTGGCCAGACACAAATATGCTAGTTACACAATAAGAAATCATACCTACAGAAGAAATATATAACTTTTGCTAACAATGCAAATGTCCAGATTATTGAGAATTTCCTATATGTTTGTTCAATCATAAACCAAATGAAAACTGCAACTGAGAAACCAAAAGAATACTCAATTTGAAATAGCAACTATAAAAGAACTATTAAAAATGCTTACTGGTAAAAATAAGATGTCTTACTGGAGACAAACACCAAGATAATGTATATAGTTTACCTATTATACCTATGAACAGAAGTGAAAAGTGGACAGTGAACAAAACTGAAAGGGAAAAATCTAATTCATTCAAAATATCATGTTGGAGAAGAGCTTTCGGTGTACCATGGACCACCAGAAATACAATTATAGATTGAAGACCAAATAAAACCTGAAATGTGTCTAGAAGCAATGGCTTAGCTGTAATACTTGGATAGTAACACTGAGAAAAGTATACTGCTCAAAAAAATAAAGGGAACACAAAAATAAGGCATCCCACGATCTGAATGACTGAAATACTGTATTCCTATTATTCACATACTGTAGTCAGATGTACTGACAACAAAATCACAAAAATCCCATCATGCAGCACAGTGTTAATCATCTAAACAGCAGCAAACACCAAACAATTAAAATCGTGCTCTAAACCACTCCTAAACACTCTTTGCCTCATGCAAACCCTACAAGAGCTATGCACACATTCACCCTGCCTTTTATACTGCCCACGCACAATGCAACCTGGGAAAAACCCCAATGCATCATACAAAGTCGCAGCGACTTTGTATGAGGCAACTTTTTACAAGGAATTAGGCGATGTTGTATGAATTCGATGTTGTATGAAGTGGAGTTTCTATGAGGTATTACTGTACTGTAGTTGAATGTGCTAACAACAAAATCACACAAAACTTAACAATGGGAATCAAATTCATCAACCCATGGATCAACCCTCTGGATTTGGAGTTACACTCACAGTGACAGTGGAAGAAAACACCACAGGCTGATCCAACTTTGATGTAATGTCCTTAAATCAAGTCAAAATGAGGCTCAGTAGTGCGTGTGGTCTCCACGTGCCTATATGACCTCCCTACAACACCTAGGCATGCTCCTGATGAGGTGGCGGATGGTCTCCTGAGGGATCTCCTCCCACACCTGGACTAAAGCAACCCCCATCTCCTGGACAGTCTGTGGTGCAATGTGGTGTCAGTGGATGGAGCAATGATGTCCCAGATGTTCATTGCATCAATGCCTTCGCCTTGCAGGAACCGCAGACACACTCCAGCCACATGAGGTCTAGCATTGTCATGCATCAGGAGGAACCCAGGGCCAACCGCACCAGCATATGGTCTCACAAGAGGTCTGAGGATCTCATCTCGGTACCTGATGGCAGTCAGGCTACCTCCGGCGAGCACATGGAGGGCTGTGCAGCCCTCCAGGGAAATGCCACCCTGCACCATTACTGACCCACCACCAAACCGGTCATGCTGGAGGATGTTGCAGGCAGCATAACGTTCTCATGGCGTCTCCAGACCCTGACACGTCTGTCACATGTGCTCAGTGTGAACCTGCTTTCATCTATGAACAGCACAGGGCACCAGTGGCAAACCTGCACATCTTGGTGTCCTTTGGCAAATGCCAAACGTCTTGCACGGTGTTGGGCTGTGAGCACAACCCCCACCTGTGGTCTTCGGGCTCTCATACCACCCTCAAGGAGTCTGTTCCTGACCGTTTGAGCAGACACATGCACATTGGTGGCCCACTGGAGGTCATTTTGCAGGTCTCTGGTAGTGTTCCACCTGTTCCTCCTTGCACAAAGGCGGAGGTAGCGGTCCTGCTGCTGGGTTGTTGTCCTCCTACGGCCTCCTCCACATCTTCTGGCCTGTCTCCTGGTAGTGCCTGCATGCTCTGGACACAACGCAAGCAGACACAGCAAACCTTCATGCCACAGCTCGCATTGATGTGCCATCCTGGATGAGCTGCACTACCTGAGCCACTTGTGTGGGTTGTAGGCTCCGTCTCATGCTACCACTAGAATGATGGCATCGCCAGCGTTTAACAGTGACCAAACCATCAGCCAGAAAGCAAAGGAACTGAGAAATGGTCTGTGGTCACCTCCTGCTGATCCACACCTTTATTAAGGATGCCTTGCAAATTGCCTCTGATGTCCACCTGTTGTCTCTTCCATTTGCACAACAGCATGTGGAATTGAATGTCAATCGGTGTTGCTACCAGGGTGGACAGTTTGACTTCACAGAAGTGTGATTGACTTGGGGTTACATTGTGTTGTTTAGGTGTTCTCTTTATTTTTTTGAGCAGCATAGAAGGTAACAGGAAAAGAGGAAGGCAGAATATGAGATGTATGCAGTGGTGGGACTCAGCAGGTTCGCCCCAGTTTGCCAGAACCAGTAGCAGAAATGTTGACTGGCCCCGCCCATCCAAGTTTTGAAATAAAGTAGTCCTAATTCGGGTGCAATGCAAGGCTTTCCCCTGGCCACACCCACCATACCATGGCCACAGAGTAAAAAACAATGAATCCCACCACTGAATGTATGAATTTAATAATGTCACCATACTCTTCAATTTCCAAGAGTTAAATAAGGCTATTAATGATAGGATCTTTTGGATGTCACCATAAGGAAAATGTGAGAATCTCATACCACTACTGTACTTATTTTGGACATTTAACCTACACTGTGAGGGGGGAGACCTAACCTCCCAGTAGTTTATGGTAATTCCCATTTCTTATAATTATAGTTCTTATAATTTTCTGTGAAAACATGCAAGGAAATTCTGGAGAAAAGCTTAATATTACTTTTTAAGTGCCATTAATGGCCCAACAAATGAATGTGTAGGCAAAAATATGTGGACTACTACTATTAGCTGAATGGCTGAATTTCTGACTCTCAGTGATCATCAACAGGAACGATTTAAGCACATGTTTAACTCTAATGAGATTTAGAAACTAAATCAAATTCAACTGGATTAAATTCCAATGGATTTAATTCTTTGTTGAGAGTTTTCAAAAACTTGTTTGGGAAATTTCGTAGAGAAAGCCTTTGTCTATTTGGTAGATAGTTAAATAGGTTATGATTAAAATTGGCTGCATACAGCTTCTGCTTGAAAACACTTTAATACAGCAAGACAACAAACATTAAATTTAGAGTATTAAAACTTAATCCATTTACATTTGGACAACTTTGTTATAGTGGTCCAAATATTTCAAGTGGAAGACAGTTAGTATGATGAGCATATGCAACTGCAAAAATCCAGTTAAATCTACCTGCCTGTGTGCAAGTAATTGACACTTAGCATTAAAGTAGCTGGCTCTATTAAGCTGTTTTCTTAAGCCCAAAAGTCTCTCTAAAACCTTGAGGAAAGGGATGGCTTCAGCTCAGTGTCTGTGTCTTTTAATTTAATTTGGATTAAAGCACTATATCTGGACACAGCTTTGATTTTGTCAAGAGACAACACAGAATAACCTGACCATTTTAAAGCACACTCAGTACAGTCAGTCTCACAGTGTGCAGTTACCTGTCTTAGATTTTGGCTAGTTGATACTGTATGCCACAGGCTTCCAGATTTAGTCTTATTTATTTTTATTGTCACTTATGACAATACAGTACAGTACTTGGTAAGATTTTTTTTTATCTGCAATAAAACTAAAATATTTTAAGGGATTCATACTTGTACTGAAACATGATTTTCACAACATAATTTTTCACACTTGTTTAAATATATGCAAAAACTTACAATAGTGCTTGTCTCTAGGCATAAAAGAGATATATAGGCAAGTCTCACTGTGTTCAATCAGGCTTACTTCCACATAAGCGTGCATTAGTGTACAGTCACTCGTTTAATTACAAACCCATGATGCTTTAAGATTTTCTACATTTCCAAAGTGTTTGAGGACCCATGGCTATAGCACATTATCCTCTTAAGTAGTATTAAGTCAAGCAAGTCCTGCTGTCACCTGGGTCCAGTGGGTTTTTTTTTACTTCTACTACAGCTGTTAGTACTAAAATGCTTAAGTATTTCCCAGTTTAATCAAGATATAAAGGCTGAACTCCTGCTGCTTAGTAGAGTAAGTTGCACTGGAGTAGATTCATTGAATTAGTAGGGATTTGGTGAATCAATTCCTACAGTAGTTGCTACTATAGTCCCAACTACAGTAGCCCTATTTGAGTCAATGGAACAATAGAGAATTTGACTCACGAAATTCCTGCTGATTCAGTAGACCTATTCTAGCATAATGTACTACATTAAGCAACAGGATTTTAGTCAAGGTCTCTGAGTGGTGGTGGGTGGAGATATATTTTTTTATGAATTCAAGGAACTAATTGGTTTAGTAACCAACTGTTAGTAAGTACTTCTAGTCTCAGAAAGAGATTTGAGCAGGAAGGAATTGAAAACTGTTTTCCATTGTTTTAAAAGAATGTACCTTCCTGCATTTCATGTCCAAAACTAGTATATTTTGACTGGAAAAAATCCCAAAGGAAAGAAAGGAAAAAATTCTGATGCTTTGGATTCCCAGAATCTTTGCAAATGAGAACATAAATTTCTCTTAGTTTAGAACATCAATACAACTTACTGTATCTTGTATTGAAAGCTCACTTTTAGTTGTACAATCAAAACAAAACAAAAGTTAATAAGGCTTCAGAGGGAAACAAAACAAGGACACGTGCAGGCTCCGCTGAATGAAAAAGTTAAAGTGGAAGCAAAAACATTCCCTTTTCTCCCATTATACTTAAAGACATAATTTGTTGTTGTTGTTCAGTTGCACAGTCGATTCCAACCCTTCACGACCCCATGGATCACCGCACACCAGGCACCCTCTATCCTCCACCATCCCCTTCAGCCAGCCCAGCTTTGTGCTCACTGCGTCAACAGTGCCTCTAGCCATCTCATTCTCTGTCGCCCCCTTCTTCTTTTGCCATCAACCTTTCCCAGCATCAAAGCTTTCTCAAGTGAATCCTCTCTTCTCATTTGATGTCCAAAGTACTTTAGCTTCATCTTCACTATTTGACCTTCCAAAGAGCAGTCAGGGTTGATTTCTTCTAAGATCAACCTATTTGTTCTCTCCGCTGTCCAGGATACTCTCAAAATTCTCCTCCAGCACCACATTTCAAAGGCATCTATTCTTCTGCGCTCAGCCTTCCTTATGGTCCAGCTCTCACAACCATACATCACTACCGGAAATACTGTACCATTGCTTTGACTATGTGGACTTTTGTTTGCAAGTTGAGGTCTCTACTTTTAACTATGTTGCCCAAATTTAAAGACATAATAATCTTATGCAATTAATGAGCTCTAAACATGTATTCTTAGTACATTTTAAATCAAAGTTCATCAATACTGTAAAGTACAAAACAGAGAAACGAGCTACAATATTATACTTTCGTTCAGCTGTTTCTGTTCTCAGTGAAATATTTTTATTTATTTGACATTACAAAGAAGATGAAAACAATACAGCACAAACATGGTATAGTACATCATCATACATACCAGCCCTGTAGCATTGTTGATCTTCAAGCATGCCCCCCATGGGAAAGAGGCTGTATTTATATCTTGAAAGGATGATGTGATTCATGTCCCGTTTTTAAAAAATTACTACTTAGTTAGCACCCCACCTGCAAAAAGGTAAATTACATTGTGAACTGCCCAGAGAGTGCTCTAAGTGCTATGGAGTGGTATACGGTATAAGTATTCCAGTAATACTTTGGATAACGATCCATTCGGAGAACGACAAAACCGCATAACGCGGGTTTTTTTGTTTTTGTTTTAAAGTCATGCACCGGATAATGACATTGCATCATTATCTAATGCATTGTGTTTGATCTCCTACCTGTTTACGCTGGTTGGAGATGAAAAAAATTGCCAAAATTGGGTCCCTGTTTCCGGCTTCCCAGCAAGGTGTAGGAGGCTGGGAGGAGCTATTCCATGCTTTTTCTGGCTTCCTAGGACCTTCCTGTGCCACACAGCAGCTGATAATAGTTGCAGCTGTCATTTTGATTTCTTTGTTTTGGACTACAATTCCCAGAAGCCCAAGCAAATCAAAATGGCAGCCACAACTATTATCAGCTGTTGTGTGGCACAGGAAGGTCCTAGGAAGCCGGAAATAATACGGAATAGCTTCTCCCAGCCTCCCACACCTTGCTGGGGAGCCAGAAACAAGGACCCAAAAATGTTGATTTTTTTTTTGTCTCCATTACCAGCATGAACAGGTAGGAGATCACATCATCTTTTTTGTAGGGGTGGGCAGAGGCTCCCCCGAACCTCACTGAGGCAGCTGGGCTTTTTTTTTAATCATTAGCCAATGCATGCCCCGGACAACAACAAAAATCGGACAACGACACGACTTGTGGAACCAAGTTTTGTCACTATTCGAGGTTCCACTGTACTGCTATTGCTATTCTCAGCCTCCCTGACCAGTCATTTACCTTTGGCCAATATGTGGCAACATAGTTTTATTCATTTATCTTACAGCATCCAGTTTTGTTTCCTAATTTTGAAAGGTCCATCTTCTTGTAGGTTGTAGTTCAACCTTTATTCTAACAGAAAAAAGTGAATCTTTAGAGTACTTCCTTCTACCATCTTTTGTTTTATACACATATAGAGTATAATCTACTTTATTCCACAAAAGCATTCTACTTCTACTTGCCATATCCTAAACCATGTCTTTTGATCAAGAAAGATTTGTGTTTAACTTATGATGAACATCAAGAAGCAACTTTTTCAAGCATCATAAGTAAATATATCTAATCATATGCAGTATCTACTCATAGCTTTCATGATTATTATGAATACAGTAATCCCCCAGTTAAAGACGTTTCTTGGTTCCCAATGTTACGACGTTAACCAGGAAACGTTGTTGTCCGGGAGGCACTTCCTGCTTCCCTTTCTCCCCATTGGGGTTTCCCCTTTAATATCAGGGGGCGGGGGTTGCGATCCCCCTCTCCGTCATGTCCCCTGGGTCCAGAAGGGTTGGGGGAAAGACCCCTTTTGACACCCCAACCCTCCTGGACCCATAGGACCCGGGAGAGGGGATCGAAATCACACACACCCAAATATGAAAGAGAAAAACCCAATCGGTTTTCCCCTTTAATATCAGGGGGTGGGGGTTGTGATCCCCCTCTCCGCTGGGTCCAGAAGGGTTGGGGGAGAAACCGCTTTTGCCCCCCCCCAACCCTCCCAGACCCACGGGACCAAGGAGAGGGGATCAAATCAACACACCGCCTGATATGAAAGAGGAAAAACCGATCGGGTTTTCCCCTTTAATATCAGGGGGCGGGGGTTGCGATCCCCCTCTCTGCTGGGTCCCCTGGGTCTAGAAGGGTTGGGGGGACAGACCCCTTTCCCCCCCAACCCTCCTGGACCCACAGGACCTGGGAGAAGGGATCAAATCCACATGCCCCTGATATGAAAGAGGAAAACCCAATCCGCGGTGAGTGAATTTTTTGTACCTATTTCGGCTTCTCCGCCACCTCAGCCACCTCTGGGAGGCTCAAAAGACTCTATCCACGCTGTTTCTGACACCCCACAACCCCTCCGGGCGGTGGTATAAGGCAAAACAGTGGGGGAACCTTAGTCAGCTGGAGGTTTTTGTTGTAGCACTGCCTGGAGGGGTCATGGGGTGTCGGAAACAACGTGGATAGGGTCCCTTCAGCCTCCCAGAGGTGGCAGAGGTGGTGGTGAAGCTGAAATGGGTAAAAAAAATCAGTCACCACAGAACTTTTTTCACTCATTTCGGCTTCTCCGCCAGCCCAGGTGCCTCTGTTAGGTTCCAGTGAGGCAATCCACGCTGTTTCTGACCCCCCCATGACCCCCCGGCCACTACTGCAAGGGAAAACCTCCAGCTGATGAAGGTGGTTTCCCTGGCGTGTTTCTTTGCACCATCGCCCAGGGGAGATCGGGGGAGGTCAGAACCAGCCCAGATCGCCTCTCTGAAGCCTAACAGAGGCACCCGGGCTGCCTCTGCCCACTCCCAGAAAAAGGACGACGTGGTCTCCTGCCTACTGACGCTGGTTGGAAATGAAAAAATCGCCATCTTTGGGTCCCTGTGTCCGGCTCTCTGACTAGCCAGGAGTGTCTGGGAGGCTAGGAGGACATATTCTGTGCCATTTCCACCTTCCTAGCACCTCCCTGGCCCACCCAACTGCTGAGAAAAGTTGCAGCCGCCATCTTATTTTTTTATTTTTCAAAAACAAGATGGCAGCCACAACTTTTCTCAGCTGTTGGGCGGGCCAGGGAGGTGCTAGGAAGGCAGAAACAGTGCAGAATAGGCCCTCCTAGCCTCTTAGACACTCCTGAGTAAGCAGAGAGCTGGACACAGGGATTTTTTCATCTCCAACCAGTGTGAACAGGTAGAAGACCAAACATGATCTCCCAGATAACAACATTACATCATTGTCTGGGGGATTACTTTTCAGGAAAAAAACACGTCGTAAACCGAAAATGACGTTGTCTGAACACATCGTTGACTGGGGGTTTACTGTACTTGTTTTCTTGTTTACTATAGGAACTGATTAATTTTAAGTACCAATGAGAAAAGGACAATAAATTATTTAAAGATTACTAGATTTAAATATTAATATTTCTTTCAAACATCAAATACAATGGCCAGAATCATACTGATGCTTAAATTAGAATTATGTAACTTTCTGTGACTAACTGATGATGTGCCAGAGTACGCTGCAATCATGCGCCTGATTACATGCACAAGATTACCACGACACCTCACCAATTAGCTATAGCAAGTTACACAAATATTACACAAATGCCAACAAGATTCTGAATAATATCTTCATATGATATAGGGGTGTTTTATTATGTCTTCCGTATTCAATTAAAATCTTTATTACAGTCCAAGGCCAGCATAGAAAAGCAAAGGGAACAGAAGTTAAAGTGGGTATACTTAAAATATATCAAGAGACAAAAGTTTAAATGAGGGTGCTTAAAAAGGAACATTTCTGCTCAGAGTTAAGGAGTAGTAAAATTAGTACATAGATCAATAATGCTACAGCTATTACTAAACCTATGATGCAAGGCTAGTTAGTCTAATTGGCAGAAGGTCTTGCCAGGATTGTTCTTCTGATCTTACATGGTGTGCAGAACCTGGCAGTGTTGTGGGTGAAGGTGGCCTTTCATTAGATCACAGCCAGTGGGTATATATGCTGTTTGTCCGGCCAGGATACTTGCAGAGCAGTGGAGATATGAACTTGTTCTGGATGTCTCTATAAAAAGACCACTGCATGTTCTGTGGTTTCAATTTCTCCAGTGTCACAGGGGCATAGTCTCTCTGTCATTGGTGTCTTTTGGAACTTTCCCTCGAGAAATGCAAAAGGGAGGGCCTGACAGCAGGCTAGTGTAAATGTCCTCCGATGACTTGTTGTCTCGAGTTGGAGCAGGTAAGGGGCCGGGGCAAAAAATGTATCTCCAAGACTCTGGAGCCAGGAAGGTAGGGGCCAGGTGGATTTGATTTAAATCACTTTGATTTAAATCATGATTTAATTTACGATTTAAATCACTAGTCAGTAAGGCTCGATTTAAATCATGAATTTCTACATAAAGACTCATTTTTGCTGGAGTTGTTTTAATCTTAATATTTACAATCAAATAAATGTTTCATTTTTAGAATAATAACTTTTCAGATTACAGTAGTTTTACAGTTATATCAGGAAATTACTGATTTGGTGGTTATATACCATTAAAAATACATAGATAGATAATTATGAATTTACTGCAAGGTGAACTATCTCCAGTTTAATAGGTTAATCATTCATATTATCTTAACATTTAAGTAGTTTTATTTGACCAAAACAATAACATTATATAGCATTATGTATGCTTATATTTGCTTAAACATCTATGTTTGTTAACTGATGTGGTAAATATATTTTTAAAAACTTAGACTGACAGTCATTGACTACATCAGCCAGGTCCATATGATAAACTTCACTCAAGATGCAGAGTTCCGTCCTCAAAAGGTTTCACTTTTATTTTTCTGCTTGCCCCTCCTCAAACTTTGCTCCTTGTGCTATTCCATACAACCTTCTATTCATTTAACTTTTTGAAACGTAGCAGCACTTAAGAGGTAATGGGGTTGATTCTGTGTACATAGATTTGCAGAGGAACAATGGGATTAAGGTCTTTTTCTCAATTCTGATGTTTATTTTATAACATTTTTTGCTATGAAGGAAGCATGTTATCGTTGCAGGTCCAAATGCACAGTTTTGAAAACAGCAAAACCAAGCATTTGATTTGATAATATCTTCTAGATAGAAAAATTGCCCCAAATAATCAGAAACCTCTGGGAGAGCATGACATTGTGAATGGATTAATACAGCCTTATGCCACATAATTAAAAACTAATTTCATGATGAATAACCTTTGAACTATAATGTATCTTAACTAGAACATGATCTTTAGAGAGATTTTTCCTCAAAAAGCATTTAAATAATTTAAAAAATCCGATTTAAAATTTTAAAAATCCCGATTTAAATATTAAAAATCCAATTTTTGGGATTTTTTTTAAAAAATGATTTTTATCCACCCTGGTAGGGGCCCTAGATAGGTCGGTTTGCCTTTGCATGTCTAGTGTTCTGTTTGACGGCCTGTTTTGCCTAGTTGTGGCTGATGGCCTGTATGAGAGGTTGGGAGAGGCCAAGGTACTGCAGTCTGGATTAGATTGTTCTTTTCCATACTGATTGGAAATTGTCTTGGAGAGTTAGAAGAGCCAGGCCATTGAGATTAAACAGAATTTTGAGCCAAAGTTGAAAGTAGCTATCCCTGACAGAGAACTTTGAAGTCAATTCACATCCTGAAAGTGATCATTTCCTTATCTTCTTACAATTTATGCTCCCTACTGGGCAAGTACATCTGGAGAAACAATTACCTCTCCCCATCCGAACATCAGGACAAGGCAAATGTGGCATCAGATGGTCCCCACACCTCGACAAGATGGGGAAATTGCTAATGAAACCACCCATGCAGAAACTTCAACAGGAACTATTATCCACCGGCACCATCCAGGGCGCCCTGACAACCTATAAAAATATAATCCAAGAATGCCAGCAATTTCCGCATTCTACTTTCAAGATAAAATTCCAACAAAGCATGTTACTACAAAAATTTGAAACTTTACATAAAAGTTAATTGCTATTTCAATTTTTTTAAAAAGTTTATCGAGTGACATTAAATGCTGCTAACACTAAGTTTATTTTTTTTATTTAATGGAAAAGATCTCTCCTTCCCATATATTGTTTTTAATCTGCAATCTTTTATTTCAATGTTGTCAGGTTTTGGTGTGTGTGGCATGTATCTGTTGTTGTCATGTGTCTCCTGCTTCCTATTAGTTCACATGTTTATTTTTCCCTTCAAAAAATTGCTTGGGTACCAACCTGGTAAATTATATTATACAGCTTTTCAAATTCCAAGATAATCTACATTTCTAACTTTTGCCAAGTTAAAAAACAGCTATGGCAACAGGGTGTATTATTTATATTTTGACTTATTCTCCAGAACACCTTCTATAGTAGCAGACTGTTCTAAAAGAGGAATTTCTAAAGGCACAACTACAAACAATTCCAATAAGGTGGAAGACTGCAAAAAAAAAAGACCAACATGGTTTCAATAAAGCTCAAAGTGGACCTATAAACAAAAAAGGACACATAAACAGGGTTCCGTCACTTCGGTGTCAAGACATGCCACATGTCCATGGAAACGTCTGCAAATGCAGACAGCACTGGCTTTGAAACAGAGGTGAATACTGAATACTAGAGTCGGATATGACTGGCTTTCGAGCAAAGGCAACCTTCACCTTACAGGAAATGAAAGTAAGGCCAGGCTACAAAGAAAGATAAACCAGCAGCTGTGGAAACGCCTCCGTCAACATCATCAACATCATCACCATCCCCTGAACCAACGGCATTTGATCAGACTCAAATAATGGCTGAATTTGGTAAATTGTTTCAGAAATTTCAAAGTATGGAAGAGGTAAGGGTGAAGGATAAAAGTGAAATTTTGGGGAGACAGGATAAATTGGCTTCAATGTTTTTTGATTTTTCTAAAAAAACTAGATTTGAATTTTCAAAAATTGGAGGGAAATGTTAAGTTGATGCAAGGTGAAATGAAAGGGATGCAAGGAAAAATAAAAGGGGTATAGGAGGAAGTGAAGGAGACTAAGAAGAAAGTGCATGTGCATGAAAAAAGGATAGATGCGATTGAAGAATCGATGAGAAAGCAAAATATTGTGATTGGCCATATGATGGAAAGAACGCCAGACCGCTTAAGGGATAGAATAGTTGATTGGTTAAATAATTTGAAAATGGGGAAAGATTTTGTTAACGAAGATATTGTAAGTGCTTACAGAGTGGGCCCGAGGAAGGGGAAAGCTGTTCAAAGAAATGTTTTGATTAAATTTGCAAATTGGGGGGATAAGTTGAGGGTAATGGCTTTTTTAAAACAAACTGGTTCTGGCGTTCTGAAAAACGATGGGAGTGATGTGGAGGTATATAATGACATTTCGATCAATGAACGTGATTGGAGATACAAGATGAAACCTGTTACAAAATTCTTGATGAAAAAAGGGATAAAATACAATTGGAGATTTCCACAACAATTAAGATTCTTTCATGATAAAAAATGCAGGTGATTGATGTAGAGACTGATGCACTGGAACTTTTGGGTTTAATTGATTTGGACAAGGTGGGTTCAAATGAATGGTTGGAATTAAGAAAAGACCTGTTGGAGTCGGGAGCTATAAGAAGAGAATTTGATGGTGCAGATGAAGGTGGTGTTGCGGGAGGAGAACAACCAGACGTAGCAGAGGAGGAGCTGCATTGATTGTGGTGGAAGAAGACTTGAGTAAAAGTTCAAAGGGTTAAATTAGGTAATTAAGAAAAGTGGAAGGTGCGCTAGAGCGGCAACTACCACGCACATCTTGCATGTTCCCTCCCTCCCCCCTTTGGAAGACGAAGGTGACTTTTTGGTGAAGAAAGTGGGGAGGGTAGAAATGAATGTTTTTTTGTTTTGTTTCTTTTTTCGTTGTTGTTTTGATTATTGTGGGTTACTAGGTAGCACGCCCATTGGAGGACTCGGAAGTGGTGGGAAATCAATTAAATTATGAGAACTATTAAAGTGTTAACGTGGAATTAAAAGGTACAGGATCTTTGATTAAGAGGAGGAGATTAGAATCAGCTTTGAGGAAAGATAGGCTGGATATAGTTTTTTTACAGGAAACTCACCAAAAATCTCAAGACGCAAATAATTTTTTTTAGGATGGATGCAACATTATGAAAAGTCTTATGGTACATCAAAAGCTAGAGGAGTTGCAATCTTAATCTCGACTAGATTGGGGTTTGAGATAACAAAACTATTTCGGATCCAGAAGGTAGATATTTGATAGTAAAAGGGAAAATAGATGAGGATGAAGTAACTTTGGTGAATATATATGCCCCAAATGAACACCAAGCCAAATTTTTAGAAAAAATGCGCAAAATTTTGGTAAAAGAAAAAACAACAAAGATTATTGTAGCTGGAGATTTCAATTTAGTAAAATCAAATTTGGATTGTACAAACATATTAAGATGTGGAAAAGGTATTAATGGACGGATTTTAGACAATTGGATGGTGGCATTAGGTTTGAAAGACTCTTGGAGAGAACTTAAGGGGTCGGAAAGGGCATATGCCTATTTTTCGCATGTTCATAACTCATATTCCAGAATAGATTACATATTTGTAACTGAAAATATGGTTAAAAATTTGGAGGAGATGGAAACTGGAATCTTCAAGGAGTCTGATCATGCTAAAGTAGTTTTGGAATTAGGAACACATACTGAAAGGAGATTGAGAAGGAGTTGGAGATATGATGTTAATTTATTTAAAGACCAAAAGATTAAGGCTCAAATTATGGAGAGTTGGAAAGAAATTTGGCAACTGAATGATAATGATGAGGTAAATTTTAATATGGTCTGGGATGCCATGAAGTCGGTTTTTAGAAGGGAATGTATTAAGATGGCAAGTAATAGATATAAAAGGCACAAGTTAGTTCAGGACAAAATTGAAAATGAGATAAATCAGTTACAGGAGGAGCACTCAAAGACAAAGGATAACAAGGTTTTTGCGAACCTACAGACTGAAGGCAGAGTTGGTAGGCAAAGATATAGAAAAGGTAAAAAGAGATTTGGTGTACTTAAA
Organism: Bradypodion ventrale; assembly: GCA_035047345.1. Classification (NCBI taxonomy): domain Eukaryota; kingdom Metazoa; phylum Chordata; class Lepidosauria; order Squamata; family Chamaeleonidae; genus Bradypodion; species Bradypodion ventrale. The sequence goes on from JAWDJE010000002.1 coordinate 119,792,018, forward strand.
AAGAGAGTATTTTGAATATTGTAACAAAAACTCAAAACTATTAGCAAAAGCAGCAAAAGATAAGAGGGGAAAAAGAGAAATTGGAGTTTTGATCAACAAACAAGGGACAAGAGGCAATAAGATTAAGGATAAATGCAAGATTGTGAAAGAATTTTATCAAGCCCTATATGCAAGAAAAGAAATAGATGTAGAGAAGCTTAAAAAGCAATTAGAGAAGCAAATAGTGGGTGGAATAAAACAGGAACATAAAGACAGAATGGAAGATCAAGTGTCTGAAAAGGAAGTAAGAGAGGCAATTGCGGGTTTGAAGTTGGGGAAAGCTCCAGGGGAAGATGGATTGCCTGCTGACTTTTATAAGGAATTTAAAGACATAGTGGTACCAAAGTTGGTCAAATTATATAATTATATATTGGATGGTGGGCAAATTCCAACTTCATGGTATAGGACCACAATTGTATTGTTGCCAAAACCTGGAAATAATTTAGAAAAAGTAGAATCTTATAGACCAATTTCCTTGATAAACCAAGATGCCAAGATCTTCACAGCAATATTGGCTAATCGTTTAAACAGTTTTATGGGTAACTATATAAATGTGGATCAAGTGGGCTTCTTGAAAGGGCAACATATGGCAGATCTGACTAGAAGAGTGGTAGATTTAATAGATATTGTGAGTCAATCAAAAGAAAAAGTGGGACTAATATCTTTGGATATATTCAAGGCATTTGACTCTTTACAATGGATTTCAATTAAGGAAATAATTAAACGTTATGGATTTGGTGATAAATTTAGAAGGTTAATTGATCAACTATATCAACAAGGAATAGCTATTGTTAGAGTAAACGATAAGGTTACTGATGAGATAAAATTGGAGGCAGGTACAAGACAGGGCTGTCCTCTATCACCAATTTTGTTTATCATGGCAATGGAGATACTAGCAAAAGCTATAAGAGAGGTTGGAAAAATAGAGGGGATTATGGAAAATAAAATAAGCATGTATGCTGATGATACCATGATAATTGTAAAACACCCTGATAGGGTAATGGATAGAATTAGAGCACAATTAAAGGATTTTGAAGATATTACAGGTTTGAAGATAAATTGGGATAAATCAGAAATGATGTTGTGTAATATGGGAGAAGTGGACCGGAAGAAGATAATGGGAATGGGTAATATTCAAATTAAAGATAAGTTGAAATATTTGGGAATAGTTATATCTAATAGATTGGAAGACCTTAAAAATTGGATTATGACAGCTTGAAAGTTGAAATTAAAAATAGAATACAAACTTTTCAAAAACTGAAATTGTCGTGGTTTGGGAGAATTGCACTTACTAAAATGATGCTGTTACCCAGAATTAATTTTTTATTTGATGCATTACTAATTCAATTGAAAGATAAGGAAATCAAGGAGTTTCAAAAATTGATTAACAACATTTGCAATGGTGGAAAGAGGTCTAGGTTACCAAAAAGAATTATGGTATTTGCCTCAGAAAGAAGGTGGTTTGGGAATGCCGAATTTGAAGGTATATTATCAAGCGTTTCAAATTAAGAATGTTGTGAAGATCTTGGCAAGGGAAAAGGTAATTTGGGAGGAAATTGAGATGATGCTGTTACCCAGAATATAGGTAAAATGGTCCTTTTTAGGGGATAATTTTGGAAAGGTAGCAACTAAAAATACTATGATGAAAGGATTAATGAGTGTATGGAAGAAAGTAAAGAAGGATTTGGCCCCCAATGTCTCTCCGATTATGGAATTGTCAGATATGGCGGGTTTCCTGATTAAGATTGATAACGTAGTAAAGGAAGTTTTGGATAAGAATGAAATTTTCCTGCTGAAAGATTGGTTATGAGCCTGTAGGGACATTAATGGTAGGACAAATTTGTTTGATCAATTAAAAATGAACGGGTTTCAGATAATGAAAATTAATAAATGGAATAGCAAATATATGAGAATTCAATTTGGAAAGGGAAAAGACGGAGTTCGAGGAGCTGGTTCTAAAAATAAGAAAGGGAGATAAAAATATTAAAGGTTTAGTTAGTAAAATGTATACATTATTGAATAAGGAGGATGATCCACAGGAGGATTTGAAATTAATTTGGGAGCAAGACTTGAAAATAAAGATAGATAAAGATATATGGAAAAATAAATGGAAAAAGAGAGTAATGAGAACTATGTCAGTTAGAATAAAGGAGAATAACTATAAAATGTTATGGAGGTGGTATTTGACCCCAGTGAGGTTACATCAAATTGATAATAAAAGGGATAGAATGTGTTGGAGATGTAAAGATACAATAGGAACATATGAACATATGTGGTGGAGTTGCAATGTGGTAAAAGATTTTTGGAAAAGAATTGAAAAAGAGATAAGTGGAATATTGGGTAAGAGAATCAAACTGGGGCCGGATACCACCATGTTAACAAATGTGGAATGTATTTGCTTAAATAAGGATGAGAGAGAGTTATTAGAAATAATGCTTACAATGGGTAGACAATGTATTGCTAGAAATTGGAAAATGATGTAATTATACAGACTGAAGAATGGTATAAAGAAACGTGGAATTTAGCATTGAATGATAAATTAACTTGGGAGATAAAAGAAAAAAGGGGTAATTTGAAAGAGAACAGGTTTTGGAATATTTGGAAGCCATTTGTGGATCACTCACTTATGAGAGGTGAAAGAAATAAACCTGTACCAGATCAAAGCAATTTTTGGAGGTAAAAGAATAAGGCACTCTGAGTTCTCCAGGGCATTGTATATAAACACTGGGTGTAATTTAATTTTGTTTCTGTTGTGGTCCCCTATCCAGAATATTATTGAAGTGTTTAACGGGATTTAACATAAGGAGGTTTTAATGTACTTGAAATATAAAGATAGATGAAAAATGTATTAGGATAGGTTTTTTCTCTTTTGTGTTTTGATTATTTGGTATTTTAATTATGTTAATGCATTTTGTATCTTATGTACTTTTTATGTTTTGTATGTATCAGCAAAATCTAATAAAAATATTTTTTAAAGGCTACAAAGAAAGAGTATAGCTTTTGATTCAGTTCAATGGAAGACGATAAAAGGAATATGTAAAAAATACAATTCAGATCTAAATTTAGTCACGTGATCGATCAATTATATAAAGAAAGTAAGACTAGAATTAAAATGAATAATTGGCTAAGTAAGGAAATTAGTATTAATGCTGGAACAAGGCAAGGTTGCCCATTATCCCCAACATTATTTATTTTAGCTATGGAGCTTCTAGCGAATGAGGTAAGACAGAATAATGAATCAACAGGAATAAATAATAAAAATAAGTCTATTTGCAGATGACACTCTGTTAGCAATTAAAGATCCTTTACATAATATAAGAAGACTACAAGTTCATTTAAATGATTTCAAGGAGGTTACAGGATTAAAAATTAACTGAGCAAAGACAGAGGTGATTACATGCAATATTCCACAAATAGGAAAAAAAATGATATCAGAGAAATATAATATTAATATAAGAGATAAACTGAAATATTTGGGTATATATATTACAGAAGACACAACAGATCTATATAAGGTCAATTTTAATAAACTAAGACTTGATTTAAAGATGTTGGCGGATCAAATAAAACAGATAAAAGTTTCATGGTTTGGTAGGATAAGTATCTGCAAAATGAAAATTATACCTAAACTAAATTTTCTATTTGAAAATCTTTCAATTAAAATTAAGGATCTAGAATTAAAACATTGGCAAAAATAGATTAATGAAATTTGTAACAATGGGAAAAACCAAGAATTAGCAAAGGACTATGGTATAAAAAAATAAAAATGGAGAATTAAATATACCAAATGTCAAAAGTTACTACCAAACATTTCATTCTAAAAATAATAATAAAATTAGTAATCCAATAATGTGATGTTCCACATGAAGCAGAACAAGAGTTTAAAAACAAGAGTCTAAGTTGAAGACTACTCCTACAATTAAAAAGAATTCAATTAGGAATATATATAATGTATGGAAAGGATTAAAAAATAAATTGGCACCAAATCAATCCCCCATAATAAAAATTATAGATATCCAGGATTGTCCGCTACCACTTTCACACAAAACAAGACAAGTTCTATTGCAAAACAAAGTACAATTAAACAAAGATTGGATTAAGAAATGCAACACCTATCAACAAAGGAAAAATATATATCAAAAATTGAGTCTAAATTGATTGCAAAAAATGCAGATGGAGGGTTGGGACAGGAGTATAAGGGATCTGGAAAGAGCAGCAATAACAACAACACCCTTTGAAAATTTAGTATTGGGAGTAAGAGAAGGAAGAATAAAATTGAACAGTTTATCAGGTAAAATATATCAATTATTAATGTCAGGAGAGGAAGCCCAAACAACTCTAAAAAAAAATTTGGGAGGAAGAATTCAAAAATTCAATAAAAGAAGAAAATTGGAGGAAAAAATGGAAGAATAGAATGATGAAAACAATGCCTATTAAAGAAAAAGAACACACTTGCAAAATGCTTTGGAGGTGGTACTTTACCCCAATCAAAATACATCAAATAAATAGAAACAAATCGTACTTACGTTGGAGATGCAATATTGAGAAGGGATCGTACTTACATATATGGTGGTCTTGTAAAAAAATTAATTTCTGGAAAATGTTAGAAAGAGAACTAAATAATATCTTCAAAACAACAATAACACTGGAACCGAAACATGTTTTATTAGAGGAGATTGAAGACCTGAAGTTAGCAGGTTGTAATGAAGAATTGATTTTAGCACTAGCAGTAGTAGCTAGGCAAATAATTGCACAGGAATGGAAAAATAAGGACGATCTGAGTAGGGAGAGATGGTTTGCAGGGGTATGGCAACTAGCATTAAACGAAAAATTAACTAGTCAACTGCGCCAAAAACAAGGTCAAAAGATGAAATTTGCCTTTTGGGAAGTGTGGAACCCATTTACCAATATGATCTGTCTAATGAGAGGGAAATCAAACTGGGGCCGGACACGATCCAGTTTTTGAAATCATAATTATCAATTATCTCTTGTGATACCTTGCAAGCCCCATTGATTGCATGGGTGTACGCTCCCACATCACAATATTTAGAGAATATTTAGAGAACCAAGGCCAAAAAGAGATAAGGGTGTTTTTTGCATGGGAATCTTGAGTCCAGTTCCAAGGGGCTTTGCAGTTTTAATTTCTTCTGCGACATCAGTCACAGATCACCATTTCCGTGCAAACCTGTTAACCAGCCCCAATGGACCAGCCTTTCTCGACCCAACTTCGAGAAAAGGCACCTTTCTCAGCCACGTTAGCCAAATAAACAGGGCCTCTCGCCTGTGCTGCTCCTGTGGGCCTCCGAATTGGAGGGAACCAAGGCTGGCGACAGACGGGAGGAGCCCCAATATGAGTATTGAAGGTATAGAAGGAACAAAGATTAGTTTATACGCAGATGACACATTGATAGTTATGAAAAATCCCATAAAAAGCTTAGAAAAAGTTCAAGTCCATTTGAAAGAGTGTGAAGACGTAACTGGTTTAAAAATAATTTGGGAGAAGACGGAGGCAATATTTTGTAATATTAATACAGAAGAGTTGGAAAAAATAGTGGGAAAATATAAAATACGAAATAATTTTTTTAAAGATTTGGGAGTAAATGTTTCAGATAAATTTGAAGATTTCAAAAAACTAAATTTTGAGAAACTAAGGTTAGACATTAAGAAAAAATATCTTGGTTTGGCAGGATAGCAGTATGTTAAATGAAACTATTTTATTTTATGGATAGGGGGCCCTACGTTATCCCAGGAGCTACCATCTTTGGTTCTGGATAGGGCTATTTTGCCTCAGACAAACTCGGTGTGCAACTTGGGGTTCCTCCTGGACTCGTGACTGCTGCTTGAAGAACAGGTGGCGGCCGTGGCCAGGAGGGCTTTCGCCCAACTTTGGGTGATTCGCCAGTTGCGCCCGGTCCTGGATCGGGACTCCTTGCTCATGGCCACTCATGCTCTGGTCACCTCCAGACTAGACTATTGCAATGTGCTCTACATGGGGCTCCCCTTGACGACCATCCGGAGGCTGCAACTGGTCCAGAATGCGGCTGCTCAGGTGGTGATGGGGTGTGGGTGTTATGCCCGTGCCTCGCCATTACTTCGGGAGTTGCACTAGTTACCAGTTTGTCTCCGGGTGCAATTCAAGGTGCTGGTTATGACCTTTAAAGCCCTATATGGTAGTGGGCCAGGTTACCTGAGAGACCGCATCAGTCTGCACAACTAGAGCGGACCAGAGGGGCTCTCCAGTTGTACCATCTGCTAGAGGGGCCCGTCTCTCTAGCACGAGGAGGAGGGCCTTCTCCATGTCTGCACCGACCCTCTGGAACCTTCTGCCAACAGAGTTACGTCTCCAGATGGAGTTGCTGCCCTTTAGAAAGGGTCTTAAAACCTGGCTGGCGTGGCAGGTATGGGGACTTGATGGAGGTGTGACCCCTGCCCACTGGCTTATTTATTATGCAGAATCCTCTCTCTCTTCCTTTTTAAAGCATAGGATGGGTGGATTTTTCTGTTTTTAGGAATGGGGTAGGTGAGTTTGTTAGGGTTGGGGTGGGTGGGTTTTTATTTATGTGGGGTTTTTATCTGTTTTTCTTGTATGTGAGCCGCCCTGAGTGGGGCTTGCTAGAGTGGGCAGCGCATAAATCTAAAAATTAAATTAAATTAAATTAAATTAAACTATTGCCAAAGATCAATTTTTTATCAGAAGTCCTGCCAATCCAACAAAAGGAAAAAGAAATTGCTATTTTTCAAAATATGCTAAATAATTGTTTTAATGGAGGAAAAAGGTCAAGGATATCAAAAAATTTATGGTACATGTCACAAAAAGAGGGAGGATTGGGATTACCTGATATTAAGAACTATTATAGGGCCTTTCAACTTAAAAGCAATATAAAAATATTGACAACGAAACAACTTATCTGGAAAAAGATAGAAATGAAGGACATACAACAGTTTGGGAACAATTTTTTTTGATAAAGAGATTCCGAAATTTAAAATTAAAAATAAATTGGCAAAAGGGATGATGAATATATGGAAAACTTTGAAACAAAAATTGGCACCAGGTATCTCTCCAATTACGGAGATAGATGATTTCAAAACATTTCCAATAAAAAATGATAAGTTAAAAGAAATACCACAAAAACATAAGGTATGCTCGGTAAAAGATTGGTTGCAAAATTGTGAAGATAAGGGGGGAAAGGTTGGAAATATATAAATTACTGAAAATGGCTTCAAATAGTAACAGTGGATAACTGGATTAAGAAATATAGTGAGCAGGTAGGTCCAGTAAGACAGATGACAGAGTTTGAGGAATTAATTTATAAGATAAGAATTGGTAGGGATAAAGGAATTGGTGAGTAAAATATAAAAGATTCTAAATACTGTGGAGGATCCACGAGCTATACTAGAGGGAAAAAATGGGAGATGATATATGTAAACTTATGAACATATGTGGTGGAGTTGTAAAGTCACACAGGATTTTTGGGAGATGTTAGAAAAGGAAATGGGGAAAATATTAGGATTTACGTTCAAACTGAACGCTAACATTGCCTTATCAACATATTTGGAGGAAATGAAATTAGATGTAAATAAAAAGATCTGTTATATATTTTTTTATGATTGCGAGACAACAGATTGCAAAAAAAAATTGGAAAAGTAATTTAAAGTTAGAAATGGGGAATTGGTATAAAGAAATGTGGGAAATGGCACTAAATGAAAAGCTTACCTAGGAACTTAATTTTAAGAAAGGAGTAGTGAAAGAAAATAAATTCTGGGATATCTGAAAGCCTCTTTTGGAATATACAATGAAAAGTAATAAAGGTAAATATTAAGCTTATTTGGGGAAATGAAATTTTGGAATTTTGATACATTTGATTCTGGATATACAGTAAAACGCCGACTTATATATGCCTCAAGTTACATAAAATTCGACTTACATAATGATTTTTGCACTAAAACCATGTCCCAATTTACATAAATGTCCCGATTTACATAACACAATTTCCTATGGGTTTGCTTTGAGTTAAGTAAAAAATTTATTTTTCCTATGGGTTTGCTTCGAGTTAAGTAAAAAACCAATGTACATAAAAGCCTATGGAACAGACTTTTTACATAAGTAAGGGGTTTATTGTAAGTGAATTTTGATGTAACCAACTGTTTTGATTTTTCATGCTTTTATTTTTGTTGTTTTTCTTTTTGTTTTCACACAATGTTAATAAAAATTAATTAAAAAAGAAAGGAAAGGAAGTCCCAAGAAAATGGTGCCCCGCTTGCCAGGGAAAAATCGCTATACGGAAATGTTTTTTGGATGTTCCAACACTTTCCATAGCGGTTGGAGGGTGTTTGGAGCATTACCGCTGTTTATGAATTTTTTCATCACTTTTTGACACCTCCAGAAGCTTTCCCCACAACTAGGAAGTGCTGGAATTCCCCCATTCCCTCATCAGCTGTTCAGCGGGTAATTTTCCTGCAATTACCATGACTGGCCACTAGATGGTAATGTCAGAAATGTGCCAAATATGCTTTGCAAGCCAAAATAATAAGTTCGTGAGCTCAGAAAAAAGCCAAATTAATATCTTTTATCTGTTCAAAAGTGCACTTTTGAATTTTTTTGCTGTGTTTTCACCACTTTAGAAAGAGTTTTGAACAGAAAAAATAATTTTTTTTGTTTTTTCCTCACCTCTGGAATGGAAATATTGGCTTTCAATCCATTCCTATGGGAAACCGTGCATCGCTTTAATAAAAAATTGGTATAAGGAAAACCCCACAGAATTGATTGTTTCCGTAAAGTGGGGGTTCACTGTACTGTATATATATTTCTATAGTGTATTACCAGAGCTGGCCACGAGAGGCCACTGTCTGCAATGTAAACTATAGGGTTTGCTATTATTCACAGTTTTAGGTATCCACAGTAAGTCTTGGAACATATCCCCCACAGGTATGCGGGGAGACCTGTATTAGCTTCTTGAAGCAGAATACAGTAAAACCTCTACTCACATAAAAAGTCTGTTCTGTAGGTTTTTATGTAAATTGATTTTTTTAATTAACTTGAAGCAAACCCATAGGAAAATGACATTTATGTAAATTGAAGCAACCCCATAAGAAAAATGATTTTTTTTTACATAACTCAAAGCAAACCCATAGGAAATTGTGTTATGTAAATTGGGACATTTATGTAAATCGGGACATGGTTTTAGTGTATAAATCATTATGTAAGTTGAATTTTATGTAACTCGAGGCATATGTAAGTCGGGATTTTACTGTAGAGCATTAGGTAGTTTATAAATTAATACTACTATCCACACAGACAGTTCAACAATTTTAAATTGATGTACAGTGGAACCTCGGTTAACATAAAAATTGCATAACAAAAGGAAATCCATAGAAAATAATGGCTCGGTTTACAGATTTTTTTCAGAACGGATTAATTGGTTTTCATTGCATTCCTATGGGAAACTGCATTTTGGTGAATGTATTTTTGTTTGCAATGTATTCCTATGGGAAATTTGTTTAAAGTAACTTTTGCTGTAAGAAACGTCCCGGAGAACGCATTAATTACGTTAACCAAGGTTCAACTGTAATTCATTCTATCTTATCCATATTCAAGAACTTTCTGTCTATTGTTAAAATGATAAAATGCTTTTGGAAGGCTTTAACTAGCTATTACCGAGCAGACAAACATATGGTCTCATTTAATACTACATACTATCTTCCAAAACCATTTCCCTGCTATTATTTATACTGCATTGGATCACATCAAAATAACAAGCTTACTCAAAGAAATACTCAGCACCATGGAAAGACATCAAAAGCTCTACAAAGAATTCCATTAGAGTACAAAAATCAGCTGGTCATATGTATATTTCTATATACTGTACAGTAAAACCTCACATAAAGAGCACCTCGCTTAGAGACTAACTCGCTTAAAGAGCAGAATTTTCTCTGAATGGTCGCCTCGCTTAACCACTAAAACCAACCAAAAACTTGTTTAAAAACTAAATCAGGGTTCGCAATCCTTCCCGCCAGAAGTCACAATTGGTCACTTACAATGGTTTTTCGCTTAAAGAGCATACTCAATTAAAGAGCAATCCCATGGAATGCATTATGTTCTTTAAGTGAGGTACTGTACCACTGTACATTTTCTCACTATGGACAAATCACAGTAATAAGGTACTTAATAGTCATAGCATGAATGCTGATGATCAAAGAACCTATTACATGAGATTGTAATATGACCAGTTTAGACAAATTCCAAACGTTTTACAATGTACAATGGTGCACATATGTAAACATGCATAAAGGCACAGAACTTTTCTCCATGCATGCTTCCCTTTACCAGCGGAATGCTTCATGGTCAGACTCATTCCAGCCATTCTTCTACTATGAAAGGGCCAGACGTGGTTGAAGTGCTACAGCAAACATGCCTATTTTTTGGATCCAAGCTGTATCACCTCCTAATCCCAGGTCCAGTAAGCCTCAATGCAGATGCTCTCCAAGTCCTAAAGTGCAGTGGCTAAATACCAGCTGAGCAGATGCTGCTATCTTCTAGACATATCACCTAGGTTACATCCTGGATAAGCCAGAGCAGATGAGGCAGAACAGGGTAATTGCTGTGGCAGATCAGGAAGGTAAGGTGTGAGGAAAGGTGCGAATGGTTCCTGAGGAAAGTACCTGACAATCCACATCTGGAATCTTCCACTCTCCTTTATAGCATTTGCTTCTTAACTGTATAGTTTATATTAGACTCACTGAGTCAATAAAAGCAACTGGCACAAGATCATTTTTATTTGGTGTTCAAGAAACATTACAAGAACAACAAATAATGCTGCTGGAGGCCACTAGAAATGCCAGAGCAAGAACTTTGTATCTCTGTTGACATCCAAAAGGGTAAAAGAAGAAGCCAATAAGAAGACAGCACAAGATGATTTTTCATTGAAAAAATGAGTAGCAATGTAACATATAATGCGTAATGCACCACCAATCTGCATCCCATTTATAGCAATCCTAGTAGGGTTTTTAAGCTAGTAGGGCTTTAAAGTAAGATATTTAAAACACAGTCTTACCAGTGCCACCTCTCCCAGTGAGCTTCCATTGCTGAGGAGGAATTTAAATTCAGGTCTCTGGACTCCTGAGTCCTAGTCCTTCAGCCTACCCACTAGAGCACAGTGGGTACTCTGGGGAATCTATACACCTGCTCTTAAAAAGCACGTGCATACTCCAATGGTACCCTGCATATAGCAAAGCAAAACACATCAGAAAGCAGGCTGAAGAGGCTGCAATTTGAAACAAAAGTTTCTCCAGCTGCACTTCTGACCTCTCAACATGCTTTTCACTGAGCTGCTTTTCTTTGCCGGCCCACTTCCCCAATAAAGACACGGACACCAGTAATGGATTTAAAATTTTGGGCCACTTTATTGATTATAACTTTTATCTTAAAACTTAGAACTTTAAACTTTCCTTAACGCTGTTAAGGCAAATGGGCCGCAATAGCACTGGTAAGGAACCAACCTTAATTGCCAATCATATTTGGCTACTTTGTATCCGATTGTAGCAATTTGTTTACCGATGAAACAAATTGTTGACCCCAAGTCAGGATGCTACTTGTTGACTCCAGCATCTGACGTATATCCGGTAAAATATCAAGGTGATGCAGGCTGCATAGATCATAGCATCACCCTGTTCATGGTCCGCCCTTGATTGGCCAGCCCCAGTTTCCTTGTACCTTGTCCTTCGGGTGCCCAATCAACTGCGTACCTGCCGGATACCTAGGGGTCATCCACTTTCTCCTTACCAGTGCTACCCGCCAAAGTGACCTGTAAAATTGAAAATATTACCCCATATCTCAACCATCAGCAAGTGTGGGATGGACGAAAATGCCAAGAACCAAGGGGCCAATGCAGGTTCAAGCAAAAATTCCCATCCGGCCCCAAAGCAACCAAAAGTAGTCACACTGTCACCTAGGGAGGGGGTGGAGGGCAAACGCGCCCTTGGCCCAGCCGATCAAATGAACATGGCGGCAAGGGAGAACGTGGCTGCCCCTTTTATAGGGTACTAGCATATTTTGCCCGGCAGTGCCGGGCTTTTTAAAATTGTGTTGGATAGTAAAGGGTTTCATTTTTTTTCTTGCACCAATGGTGCTGGGCTGTTTTAAATGGTGTTGTAAGGTTTTGTGGGTTTTTTGGCTTCGAGGCGCTGCGTCCGCCTGTGGCGGACTTGCGCTCCCAGTGGTTTTTTTTGTTGTTTTTTGCGTGCTGGCTTCCTCAGTGCCGGGCTGTTTAAAGTGGTTTTTGAAGGTTTTTGTTTTTTGCTTATGGAAATGAACTTTGGATAATATTTTTAAAAATATGTAAATATATGTTTTATTAAATTGTAGGTATTTTACAGTGGTTTTTTTAATTGAAAATTTATTTATTTATCTGTGAATTATTTTTGATTTTTTTGGATATTTTTGAATGTTTTTGGAATTGATTACCCTAATTTTTGGGATTTATTGAATTTTTGGGATTTATTGAATTTTTGGTAATATTTTGGATGTTTTTTCTCCTTTGGCCACTGGGTGGTGGTGTTGAGCAATTTTTTTGTATTGCTTCTTCCGGTGAGTCTCTTCTTCTCTTCATTTCAGTTCCAGTTTTCATTGAGGCAAGACGTCTAATGGTAAACTCTGTCCGTTTTTTTAGGGGGGGTTGTTTTGGGTTGGGGGGCGTTCTGTGTCTGTTTATGGTTTTGGGTGGGGGTTTCTGTGTGTGTCTTTTTGAATGTTTTTGTTTTTTAGGGTTTGAGGTGGGGGTTTCTGTGTGTGTTTTTTAATATTTTTGGAGGTTTTTGAATGTTTTTGATTTGTGTTTTGGGTTTTTTCGTGGGCCAGTCTTGATGGCTGGCTCGCGGAAATACCATCGCCGCTTCATGTGGCGTTTGGGGGGGGTATTACCATGGCCCTGGCTGTTTTGGCGTTTGTGTGTTTGGGGGGTGGGGGTTTGCTTGCTGGAGTGGGGGGGGGTTGGATTTTTTCCCAGCAAGTTTGTCTCACTGGGCTCGCCGTGTCTTCTGCGGGGCAGCGTGGGGGAGAGGGTGTCCCTCTCTTCCCCGTTGCTCCGTGCAAGATGGCCGGCGGGTTTGCATGGTATAGTGATTTTGGGGTTTTGCGTGTTTTCTGGGCACTGCGTCCGCCTGCGGTGGACTTGCGCTCACGGTGTGGGTTTGTTTTTATTTTTCGCGCGCCGGCTTCTTCAGTGTTCTGCACGCTCATGGCGCGCAGGACGCTGGGGATTGTAGTTTGTCGTTTCTGTTTTCGGTTTGTTCGGCGGTTTTTTCCCTGCATTTTTTTTTGATTGGCCGTGACGCGTTTCCGAACGTTCCTTTTGCCGCGCCGCTCAGCCTGATTGGCTCTGGCGCGGCGCGGCGCCAGGAACGTTGGGAATTGAAGTTCCCTTTTTTTTTTGTTTGCAACTGGGGGGCTCCTGCCCCCGGGTCGAAAATTTCAACCCGACAGTTACCTGCGAACCGGGTTCGGGCAAGTGAACGGAGGCCCATTACGGGCTAGTTGGGCCTGGTGCAACATCCTTTGTCACATTCCAACGGTTAACGCACCATTTTATAGGTATAGATGCAGCCACGCCCACCACTCAGCCTCAGGTGCCTGGTTCTTAGGGGGCGGGGGCGGCAAAGAGCGTGGCGGCCATATTGTTGCTGCCACGCTTCCCCTTGTTGTAACTCACTCCAAATACCACAATCTTTTTCTTAGAAAATGTCACATGACGCTCTTATATAAACCCTAGATTAAATTACTTATCAAAGTAAGTATCTTGTATCACTGCACTGTCCCATGTGTTGCACAATGTGACAAATATTTTTTTTAAAAAAAAAGCCCCACGATGATACCTTAAAGACTGCCATATTTTAATGTAACCTTACATGGACCAAGTCCACTGCTTCAGACCATGCTATGCGTGTAACACGTTATCTGCAGTGCAAACTAAAGTAAACTGAACATTAACTGTCATGGAACAGGTGTGTTTCTAACTTAACATTGACTAACCTAAATATAAGACAGGTTTCCTATTGAGAGCAGCATTTAAAGCTCAGCATAGGATGTTGGGAAGGTGGAGCTAACCCTAACTGTGTTTCTTCTCCCAGACTACTTCATTACAGCTGGTTTTATCCCTGTAGAAACAACTTTTAATCTTGGAAATCAAGCAGAAAAACAGCAACACACTATCAATTTGGGACAAGTAATTTCAAGGAGATGTAAATTTCTTGTTCATGTTATGCTTTAAAACAGGGGTTCCTAACCTAAGGCCTGTGGGCCGGATCCAAGCCTGGTGCCATTTCATGTGGCTCCAACCACCCAAAGGGCATTTGAGAAACAAAATGACTGCCCCTTTCAAATTGCCACCCATCATGCAGGCAGGGCAAAATGGCCATCTGGCCCTCAAAGCTGACTGAGAGAGCGTGACCCGGCCCCTGGCTTGAAAATGGTTGAGAACCCCCACTTTAAAACTATCCTTGTTGCACATTAGCACAACTCATCTTGGGGCTTGACACCATTTCTTACATGGAAATGGAAGAGGACTGAGATCTAACCTAAGAGTATGCAAGTTAGAACACATTAATGTAAAGAGTTATTCTGACAGATCCAGCATCATGAAGCCTTGCACAGATGCGATTGAATGAAAGAATCAGATATGCATATACAGTGCATCTGGATCAGTAAATAGACTGCAAAGGCTGCCACACTTTCACTTCCTGGATAGAAAACCTCACAAGAGATTTGATCCACTAAAGACAGAATGTGGCCAGGAATTGAAGTGATGACAATCAGACACTGAATCAAGCTGGGAGGAAGCGATGTTTATTGAAAGCTCCTAACTCTTTTTATCCCTGCTCCAAACATTACCTCATGTCTCTACGTAGCAATCATGAGAACTAAATTGATACATTTCTCATAAGCTGTACTTTTGGAAAGAACAGTCAGTGAAGGAACAAAGAGATAAGTAAGTAATTGGCAGTAAGTTAATATTTGGCAATGCCTACTGTGTTCTTAGCAGATATGGGAGAAGGAAGGTTATCATTGATATAAGAACAGGCTGTAATGGGGTTAATCTATTTCTACTAGGCAACCTGTCTTGTTGACTTTGGCTGGCCACCAAAGTCAAGACCACCCCTTCAAGGAATAAAATGGCAAACATTCCTAAAGAACAGAGTTGAATGATAGCAAAGGAAAAAGTACCAAGTGGCCATCACAAGGTGAATATGATGATTATAAAACTAAGACACTTGAGTACATTACAAAGAACTTCTCAAAGCACAATTTTGCCTAGCAAAGCCTAAAGGACACTGTCAAAATTAACAGCAGTTGTTGTCTTTCTTCCTTTCAAAATTCGTGGATGACATACTAGCAAATTCTGATTTATTCATGGTCCAGTCTCAATCCATGGTCCAGTCTCAATCAATCAGTAACAATATGGTGCCTTACCCTTGAGTGGGCCCTATTGTTCTTCTGAGTTGCAGCTCCCTGGCTGGACAACCCAAGCATCTAGATATGTGTAGATTCAGGCAGCATCGAGCCAAGTAATCACTCCAAGTCTCTTCAGGCATTTTATAAGTGTATTGAAAGCATAGCAAGGTACAGGATACAGTCCATCAAAGGATCAGGAAGCAATTCAAAGCAAATAAATGAACCAAACTGGTTCTCTAAGGGATAGCCCAAAGCCCCCCCCCCCCTTTCTCTCAAAGTTCTACATTTTGGCAGCTTCAAATCACAGCATTCCAGAGTGTCTCTGTGTCACCTTGCGTGTGTGCGTGCATTTCTGAGGTTATATCTTCTCCCACAGGGTCCACCTTTGGCCCTTCCCCTTAGGAATTCCAACCAATGATCTTACAGCAAGACATGTCAATCATACAATAAGTTTCATTTCACTAAAGCCACGAGGCAACTC
The DNA here is from genome assembly GCA_035047345.1 of Bradypodion ventrale. NCBI lineage: Eukaryota > Metazoa > Chordata > Lepidosauria > Squamata > Chamaeleonidae > Bradypodion > Bradypodion ventrale. Next base: position 119,807,980 of record JAWDJE010000002.1, read on the forward strand.
TTGAGACAAGGATGTTTACATATTTTCTCTCTCCCCCTAATTTGAAATCACCATTTTGAAGAGGCGAAAGCACAGAGTATACTTCATTCTGTTACAACATCACCCAACAAGAGACTGGTAAAGATATAAGAGTATCATGGCCAACAATTCATCAAGTGGAAAGATAACCAACAGTAGACGTCATGAAATGTACTGCGTTGCCTCTCCTCAGGGCTCACCCCACCAGCCCTGAGGATGGGAGGCAGGTGCGTCTCCTCAGCCCCGCCGAGCCTCGCCTGCCCAGAGGGCTTGAAAAGAGAGACGTCACCCAGAGCCCCGCCGCTGCATTGCCTCTCCTCAGGGCTCACCCTACTGGCCCTGAGGATGGGAGGCAGGTGCGCCTCCTCAGCCCTGCCGAGCCTCGCCTGCCCAGAGGGCTTGAAAAGGGAGATGTCACCCGGAGCCCTGCCGCCGCGTTGCCTCTCCTCAGAGATCACCCCACTGGCCCTGAAGATGGGAGGCAGGTGCGTCTCCTCAGCCCCACAGAGCCTTGCCTGCCCAGAGAGCTTGAAAAGGGAGACGTCGCCTGGAACCCTGCCGCGCTGCCACGTTGCCTCTCCTCAGGGCTCACCCCACAGGCCCTGTGGATGGGAGGCAGGTGCCGCCACAAGCTCCTTCCTCTGGTCCCGCCAGCCAGGGGAAGTGGGGGCACCTGGGGGGTGGGAACTAAGAACATTCGGTGCCTTCTTGGGTTCAGCTGGCTACAGACTTTTTCCTCCTCGCTATGTGGACCTTGGTCCCTTGCTTGCCGGCCTTTGGCTGGTTCTTTATGGGAGGGAGGAGGATTGTGTGTGATGTCAAAAGAGATTAGATGCTAATGTGATATTTTGAAATTTTTTATTATGTGATTTGTACTGTTTATTATTGTACTGATTTATTATTATTTTTTGTATTGCTATATTGTATTTCGGGATTATTGTATTGTATTGATATGTTGTTGTCGCCTTGAGTCGGCCTTGGCCGAGAAAGGCAGGGTATAAATTAAAATTTATTATTATTATTACTTTACTTCAGCGTTACTGGTTAATTAACTCTTTTTGCCAACTTTAATACAATGTGTTTATTTTATTTACTGATGTATATCCAGTCCTTGAAAGAGAGGGATTCAAGACAGTTCACTGTAAGTCTGAATAGAAGTACAATACTGTAATGCATTTAAAATGGCCAGTCATTAAAGATGATTAGATAACCTACATTCAGTGGTGGGCTCCAAATTTTTTTTACTACCACACTGTAGGTGTGGCTATGTGACTGGGTTAGCGATCTAGTCATGCCTGCCACATGACCATGAAAAGTCTGCAAATACAGACAGCACTGGCTCTTTGGCTGTAAATGGAGATGAGCACTGCACCCTAGAGTAAGATACAGCTAGCTTTTGAGCAAGGGAGACCTTTCCCACCAAAGTGCTCCCTATTTATCTACAGTACTTGCAATTTCTTGCTTTCAAACTGCTAGGTTGGCAGGAGTTGGGATAGGGACGTGAGCTCATTCCGTCATGCAGTACCTGAAAATCGAACTCCAGAAGCAGGAAAAAAACCTACATGTTAAAAGTTTTGCTCTTAGAAGCATTGGAGGGTTGAGTTACCAAAAGACTTTCTTAGGGCAATATACCCTTAAGACAGTAAAGAAGGAAAGTGGAGAGGGAGCAGAGGCTGGAGGGAAAAGGAAATGGTCCCTTACTGAAAAGCCTCTCTTCCGATCTGTCCTTCTTCTCTCTCCCCACAAGGAGGAAAGGGGAGGGGGAGCAGAGGCTGGAGGGAAAAGGAGTTTCCACCCTGGAGAGGTTTTTTCTAGAGGGGTGGGATTGGAGTTTAGAAGCGGCGCTGGGATTCCCGTGGTCCGGCCAGCAAGGCCACGCCACAGGAAGGAAAGTGTTCCACTTTCAAGCAGGGGCCAAGGCACTGGTGCCTTGGCCACCCCTTCAAAGTGAACCCATTTCCAGGGAAGTAAAGCCAGCGGACGGCGCTCCGCCCACTGACTTTACTTACCGAAAAAGTGTTTCACTTTCAAGCGGGGGCCAAAGCACCAGTGCCTTCCCCCCCCCCTTGAAAGAGAAACAAAAGTAAAAAACAAACACCAAAAAAAATTTAAAAATAAACCATTAATTAAAAAAAACACAAACAAAAACATCCAAAATTAATCAAAACCAAAAATAACAAACAGAAAAAACACACAGAAAAGCACCCAAAAAGAAAAACCAAAAAAACACACAAAAGAAATTAAATCAGCCAACTTACCACCACACGTCCTCCCTCCACGACGGCCGGAAATGAAATGAGGAAAGAAAGAGACTACTTACCGGAAGAAGCGCCACCCAGAGGCCAGTAGAGAAAAAACAGCCAAAGTAAAGGAAATACTCAACAGCCCCACCCAGAGGCCACAATAGAAAAAACAGTCAAAAACATAACATTCCATCACACATTCACAGAAATCACAAATAAATCTCACAATAAACACATCTAAACACAGTTTAAAAACATTAAATGTAAAAAAAATGTACTTTCACATTTTTTAAATTATTACCTAAGGTACAACTATTTAAAAAAACCCACAAACTAAAACATTATTCGGTTAAAAAAAACAATTTGAAAAAATTATATCATCCTTTTCTCTTTTTTTAATCCACAAAAAAACCCAAAAAAGATGAACACATTTTATAACAGTCCCAAATTTTTTTTTGGATAAATAAACATTTTTAAAAGTTCAATTATAGACTAAACCAGGGGTGGGCAAACTTTTTGACTCGAGGGCCACAATGGGTTCTTAAACTGGACCGGAGGGCCGGAACAAAAGCATGGATGGAGTGTTTGTGTGAACTAATATAGAGAACCCTCTGCTCTTTCGGATCCGCGGGCCGGATAGAACAGCCGAATGGACCGGATCCGGCCCATGGGCCGTAGTTTGCCCACGGCTGGACTAACCTCTACTTTACAAACATTATTAAAAAACATTCCAACACCATGGGCCAGATAGAACAGCCGAACTGGGCAGATCCGGCCCGTGGGCCATAGTTTGCCCACGGCTGGACTAACATCTACTTTACAAACATTATTAAAAAAAAACACCTTCCAACAACATTTAAAACAGCCCGGCAACGCCGGGCAACCTCTGCTAGTAGCTTATACTACGAACAAGAGGCTGCTATTAGGACAGAATACGGAGCAACAGCATGGTTTCCTTTTAGCAAAGATGTTAGACAACGATGTCCTTCTCTATCAGTTCAGCGTATATACAGAACATAGATTAAAAGTTAAATGAGATTCAGATGGAGAGGGGGAAATGTTAGCGGAAGAAATATGTATTTTTACGTTATGCAGATGACACCATATTACCAGCAAAACCCCACCAGTGACGTCTATGAGGACCTGGCATGTTGGGGGCAAAAATGCAAATTAGTTTGTGGAACACCCCCACCCCCCACCCCAGATTGCACTATAAGCCTGGTGGGGTATCATTGCTAATAGACGTGTCATTGCTAATTGTTATTGCTACATGCCCGTGGCTCCTGCCATCTCTCTCCTCCTACGCGCCTGCTTCTCATCAACAACACCTCCTTCCTCCTCTTGCAGGCAGAAGGAACAGCAGCACCTGTTGAATAATACCACAGAGGCCAAGACAGGAAAGAAAACAAGTACGAGCAAGCCTTCTCTCGCCCAGTTCCACCACGCTGGCTTGGTGGAGCAGTGGTTTAAACTGCTGGAATGCAACGAAAAAGGTTGCAAGTTCGATCCTGTCCAGGGATCTAGATTGTCTCATCCGTCAAGAGGTTGGTAAAAAGGAGTGCTACCTGGCCTGTTGGGGGCAAAATGCTAATAAACTTGTGAGGAGTGCACTAAGCCCGTGATGGCTAACCTTGGCACTCCAGATGTGTTGGAGTTCAATTCCCAGAAGCCCAAGCCCCTGTGAATCCACACGAATGGGTTTGCTGCGATTCATCCTGCCCGCGCCGCGCCACCCTCGTCGCTCCTGGAAGCGGAAGCAAAACGCGCCCATCCGGGAGTGTTTTGCTTCCGCTTCCAGGAGCGACGAGGGCGGCGCGGCGCGGGCAGGATGAATCGCAGCAAACCCATTCGTGTAGATTCACGAGGGCTTCTGGGAACTGAAGTGCAAGAACATCTGGAGTGCCAAGGTTCGCCATCACGGCATTAAACGCTATGGGGCAGTATAGAAGTGATCGCTCGCTGTTTTTCCACCAGAACCTCCCCACCCCGCCCCCACTCACCTGGATTGACCTAAGGGCGCAGACCAGGAGCTGTACTGCAACCAAAAGGATGCAAGTTCGATCCTGTCCCAGGGCTCGAGATTGACTTATCTTCCCCTCCTTTCGAGGTTTGGTAAAATGAGTACCCAGTATGGGGGGGGGATGCTAATTAACTTGTGAACCGCCCAGAGACTGCACTCCTAAAGCTATGGGGTGGTAGTAGTATAGAAGTATAATTGTTTTGCAAACGGGGGGGTGGAGGGGTGGTGCAAACTCGGAAAACCTCTCCTCGCATCTCTTTCCCCCTCCCCAGTCCTGTCGCCGGCTAGCCACAACACGGGCTGGAATAAGGACACGTACAAGGCACGCGTCGTCACATTCGCACGTACACGTGACAGGTTTACCTCTTCGCCGCCGCCGCCGCTCGTCCCTTCCATTCCCTCCACCACGCTCGCCATGTCCGCCGGGGTGACGGCTTCCCCCAAACAAGCCGTGTGGACGCGAGTCAGCCGGAGCCGTGTCAAGCAGCTCCTCCCGGGGCTTAGCAAGGGCTTTTCCCACCCCCACCCCCGCCCGCCTGCTTCCCTGCCTGCCTGCCTTCCTACTAAGCCCGGCGCCGTTGGTCAGGCAGCATTCTCCTCTCCCCGCGCGGCCTCCGCCCACTTCATTTGCATACTCAGCCCCCGCCCACTCGGCTCCTTTCCCCCCTTCAGGACGTGGGTGGAAAACCTTCCTATTCCACTCCTCGCTCCTCCTACTCTCGGCCTCAGACGGCGAGCGGACATCTTATTGGTTGTTTCGGTCGGGACATGCAAATAAAGTAGGCTCCGTCCACTTCATTTGCATGTCCCCACCACGCCACCGGAACAACCTGTCCTATAAGATGTCCGCCGCGCCCAGCCTCGCCGTCTGATCCCTGGGCTTTGTTTTCTCACCTTAGGTGCGACGGGAGCGGAAGGGGTTGTGATTGTGCTGTTCTTCTTGTCTGTCATTAAGCCGTCTCTGAGTATGGCGAGCCAATGATTATGCTTGCACAGACTAACATGGCTAGGTAAAGGTTTCCCTTGCTCGAAAGCTAGTCGTATCTGACTCTAGGGTTCAGTGCTCATCTCTGTTTCAAAGCCGAAGAGCCAGCGCTGTCTGCTTCTGCAGACGGATTCCGTGGCCATGTGGCAGACATGACTAGACACCGGAGCGCACGGAACGCTGTTACCTTCCCACCGAAGTGGTCCCTATTTATCTACTTGCAATTTCTTGCTTTTGAACTGCTAGGTTGGCAGGAGAGCTCATTCCGTCCTGCAGTACTTGGGAATCGAACAGCTGACCTTCCGTCTCCCAGTCAGTGTCTTAGCCACTTGAGCCACTGCAGTCTACCACTTCAAAAATTAAAAGTAAAGCAAAGGTCGCCCTTGTTCGAAAGCCAGTCGTATTAGACTCTAGGGTTTGGTAAAGGTAAAGGTTTCCCTTGCTCGAAAGCCAGTCATATCCGACTTTAGGGTTCAGTGCTCATCTCTGTTTCAAAGCCGAAGAGCCAGCGCTGTCTGCTTCTGCAGACGTTTCCGTGGTCATGTGGCAGGCAAGACTAGGCACCAGAGTGCATGGAACACTGTTACCTTCCCACCAAAGTGGTACCTATTTATCTACTTGCAATTTCTTGCTTTCAAACTGCTAGGTTGGCAGGAGCTGGAACAGAGATGGGAACTCACGTCGTCATGCAGTACCTGGGAATTGAACTCCAACCTTCCAGTCAGCGAGTTCAGCATCTTAACCATGTGAGACATCGCAGTCCCTCTTTGAAGAGTAACAATCTCCAAAATGCCCTTTCTCCCAACAGCCTGGCTCAGCTCTTGCAAACTCAAGCATGAACTTTCCCTTATATCAAGCCCCATCCTTACACGTGATGACCTTTTCTAATTCCTTCATTGATGCCCGTCTATGTCTCAATCATCTTCTGATTTCTTGGCTGCATTCCCCATCTGGGTTGATGATTGAACCAGGGTATAAAATATTTTTCACCATCTCAATTTCTTCATTGTCAACATTGAAGTTGGGCAGTTCTTCTATAGTGATAGTTTTTGTGTGTTTTTTTTTTAATTTTTAGCTGGAATCTTACTTTTGAACCTTCTTTCAATAAAAGTTGTTTGAAGTTTTCTGCCAGTAAGATTAATCGATCTGCATATCCTAAATTACTGATGTTTCTTCCAATTTTCACTGTTCCATCTGAATCTAGTTTGACTTGCCATATGATATGTTCTACATAAAAATAGACAAGGGGGGTATACTACCACACTTCTCCATATCCTGCTTCCAATTATGTGGTCTATTTAATTTTTATATTGACCATTGGGTGACATCACCATGTGCAGTTATCTGTTTAGTTGCTGGAAGCATTTATTATTATTTTTCAGTTAACAGCTTCTACGAGTTATTCTCCTGCTCTACTTCTGTCCCCTAGGCAAAAAATTTCAACAATGTTTGGTTCTGCTTTGTTTCCTATTTTTGCACCTCAGTCACCTATAGCCATAAGAATAACTTGGTTTGTTGTGTGATCACTTCCTTTCTGGATGTTTGCATAAAATCTTTCAATTTTTTCTTCAGCAGAAACGAATGTGCCCATATTAGAAATACTCACAGGGAAGTATGTCCTTATATTATTTTTGGTGGTTAAAATGTCGAGTGGAAGGAAAACTTGAATCCTTCTTTCTCACCTAAATAATTTAAAATGTATCACCCAGACCTTGAGGGCACAAGGATATATCTCCAGTATCTAGCATATTGAACCAGAATAACAAGAATTGTGTTTTGACTGTTTGAGTTTTCCCCCAAACTCCCAAACAAATATGTTTACACAAGTATGGTGCAGGTCTTCGTCTTGATATTGTATCAAATCAAAGCCTCAGTTTTTTCTCAACAGCCTTGAAGGTTGTGCACTGTGCAGCAACTGCAAGGTTGTCGGCATAGAGAAAGCTCCTAGTGGCTTCTGGGAATGGTCGATCATTAGTATATATGTTAAATGGGGGGTGGGCCAACACACTGCCCTGCAGGAGGCCATTTCTTTGATTTCTCCAATGGCTGCACTGTCCTTGGAAATTGAGGAAAAAAATCTATAATTTTTGTATATTTAAAGTCCTTTGTGTTATAATGTGCCAGGGTAGGAAGATCAAGGGCTAATCTGAGAAAGTGGGGTTTCCCTGTAGATGGTAGCCTGTGTGAATGCGGAAAAGAACAAACAATCATCCATATGATACAACGTACATGATGCCCTTCAACATGCACTGAGGAGGACCTTATGTTGGCAAGAGGAAATGTTTTTTCTTCCTTTTTAAAAAAATATGTTAATTTTAGCTTTGTATGTTATTATATGCTGGTGGTGCCACTGACACGAATAGAAAAGCAAATCACTATTTGGACCTTGTAATATTTATTAATTTATTTCATTTTTATGTTGCCTTTCACCTGGTAAGTAAAGTTAAAGGTTTCCCTTGCTCAAAAGCCAGTTGTATCTGACTCTAGGGTGCAGTGCTCATCTCTGTTTGAAAGCCAAAGAGCCAGCGCTGTCTGCTTCTGCAGACGTTTCCGTGGTCATGTGGCAGGCATGACTAGACACATGACCACGGAATGCTGTTACCTTCCCACCAAAATGGTCCCTACTGATCTACTTGCAATTTCTTGCTTTTGAACTGCTAGGTTGGCAGGAGCTGGGACAAAGACGGGAGCTCATTCCGTCCAGTTCTCGGGAATCGAACAGCTGACCTTCCGCCTCCCTGTCAGCGTCTTAGCCACTTGAGCCACTGCAGTCCCATATGCAAGAATGGGGTACAGGACACAAATTCATTTATGTCTTTCTTACTTGGCGTCAAATACATGAAAAAAACTATCCTTTTTCAAAGATTTCTGTGAACATATAAAATACTACCCTTTCATTGTTCGTCTTCTGGTACATAAATCATGGGGATATTTTTCTAATGCCACTCTAGCTAAATACACCCAACCATCTCCAGATGACCTAGGCACAGAAGAAGAAAAAGATTACAAGGAAATGTCAGAGAAATTGAGGAAGTCAGAGTGCAAAAACTCAGGAGTTAAAAGACCCTGCTCAATATTAGAAGCATATCAGATAAAAGATTAAGAGAATGTGAATACAGTACAGCAGGGTTTCTCAGTCTTGGGCCCCCAGGTGTTTATGGATTTAAGTTCCCTGGTAAAGGGACCATATAAAATACTGGTTGCATATTCCCAGTATGTGCTGTGCAATTTTGAAGATTACATCTGTTGTGTTCTAAGGGTTTTACCTTCCACATGGATTACAATGTATCCGAACCAATGTAACCTTGCCTTTAGCAACAATGTAACCTTCAGCTGTATCAGATGAACCCTGCAATAGGACGCGAGCTAATGACCACCAGCTGGCAGCAGCGAGCGTCCAAGCTCTCTTGGTCCGAACTCATCAAAGGCAACAGCGCGGGAAGCTTTCCCGCCACCACCTACACCTGGACAAGAAGGGCGTGACCCGAAATGACGTCACGCAGACAGTAGCCAATGGGCTACCATGGCACCACGTTCAAATGTATTACTACCGTATATAAAGAGCTATCGATCCGCCATTACCTCATGTTCCCTCTGTCCACGATGCAATAAACCTGAGTTAACCCAGCCCGAGGCTGTGTCCTGTGTCTTGGTTTTCATACACCAAATTGGCGACGAGGATGGGATTATGGATCCCCAAGGAGCAGCCAGGGCACAGAGCGGGTTCAACATCACCAAACCGCAAGACTGGGAGCTGTTTGAGATGGACTTCCATGCGGCGCTGGTGGAGCTCAAAGTCAAGGAAGATGATGAGGAGACGAAGAGGGCCATCCTCACCAGAATGCTCGGGATGGACACCAAGCGGACGCTGGTGGGCATCATCACCCCGAAGAAGGTGAGCGAATTTAAGGCGGACGAAATCATGAAGCTGCTACGGGAGCGCTTCCGACCCGCGAGGGCGATGTTTCCCGCTCGGAGCGCGTTTTGGAGGCGAGTCCAAGCGCCGGACGAGTCGGTTGAGGCATTCGTGGCCGCCCTGAGGGTAGCCGCCGTCCCCTGTAAATGGGGCAATATCCAAGAAATGGCCCTCAGGGACGGCGTGCTGTGCGGCCTGAAAGACAAGGAGGTGCAGCGCAGTTTGATGAACAAGGAGCCGCCACCCACGCTGGCAGAGGTCGTTGAGGCCGCAGAAGCCGCAGAGTCCACGAATGCCGGAGTGGACGAGATGCACCAGTGGCGTGAGTGGCGTCCCAGAGCTGGCAAAGCGGAAAAACCGGTGCACGCAACTCGACGGGCCTCAAAATCGTCCTCGGAAGGCAGCGACGGCGAAGAAGTCCAGAAGGTCCGAAAGGGGGGGCGCCGCTGCGATGGCTGCGGAGCGGCCCACGAGCGCGCGAGGTGCCCATTTAGAAAGGCCGAATGTTACACCTGCGGCCGGCGGGGGCACATCGCCAGGGCATGCAGAAAACGGAAAGAGGGCCGGAGACAGTCATCAGACCGTTCGATCAGGCCGGACCGTCCAGCGAAGCCCAAAGATGGCGTCCAGACCACGAAGAAGCAGGACGGCGTGGGCCGCGTCTCGGACGGCAGCGAGGACGACGCCCCAGTGTTCAGCGTGTCCGCGGGACAGTCCCATTACTTTGTTGAGGTACAAGTACAAGGGGCCCCTATCAGGATGGAAATTGACTCGGGGTCCTCCTATTCTATAATTCCCCAGAGGGAGTTTTTGAAAATCGACCCCCACGTGCGACCCAAACTTAAAGCATTGAGGTCCACGCTACGTGATGTACAGGGAAACAGCATTCCGGTGTTGGGGGTCGGGAAATTTCAGGTTAAGTTTAGGAGACATTCTGCGGAACTGCCCCTAGTTGTCCTCAAGGGGGGAAGTTGTAGCCTCCTAGGGACACAGTGGTTTCAGCCCTTGGGCCTGTTCATAGGGGGAGTACATTCAGTGGGGGCGGATCCAATACAAGCGGTGTGCGATGCGCACCCCGCCGTTTTTAAAAAAGGACTTGGGAAATTCAACGGACCCCCTGTAGCTTTCGACCTAGACCCGGAGGTCCGCCCGATAAGACTCAAACCGCGCAGGGTGCCTTTCGCACTAAAGGACAAAATAGAGGCGGAACTGGACAAATTGGTGGGCCAGGGGATTCTTATTCCTGTTGATTCCGCGGAGTGGGAAACTCCAATCGTAACAGCTCTGAAGGCTAACGGGGAGGTGCGCATTTGCGCTGATTATAAGTGTACAATTAACAAGGCGATTCGCCCTAATGCATATCCGGTGCCAGTGGTCAGCCACCTTTTGGCCAGGCTAAATGGGGGAAAGTGTTTCGCTAAGCTCGACCTGGCACAAGCCTATCAGCAACTCCCCGTAACTCCCGCCACGGCCGCGGCACAAACGATAGTCACACATAAAGGAGCGTTCCAGGTGTCGCGTTTACAGTTCGGCGTGAACTCGGCTCCCGGCCTTTTTCAGTCGCTTGTGGAACGCCTCCTGAAGGGGCTGGAGGGGGTGTTGCCTTATTTTGATGACGTATTGATAACAGGGGGGAGTGAGGCCGAACTAGCAAGGAGATTGGATAAAGTGCTAACTGTGTTCGAGAAAGCGGGGCTGAGACTGAGGAAGGACAAATGTGTTTTTTTCGAAACCGAGGTCGAGTTTTTAGGGTTTCGGATCACACCCGAGGGTATTAAGCCGTCCAAGTCCAAAGTAGCAGCCATCAAGAAGGCCCCTCGCCCCACATCCAAAACCGAACTACAGTCATTCCTGGGGCTCCTCAATTTTTACCATACATTCCTCCCGCGGAAAGCCTCCGTGGCCGAACCGCTTCATCGGTTACTTAAAAAGGAGGAGACATGGATGTGGGGTGACGAGCACGAGAGGGCGTTCAACGAACTCAAGCTTCTTTTAACATCGGACGCAATCCTTACGCACTTCGACCCCAAACGGCCGGTGGTCTTAGTCTGTGATGCATCACCGGTGGGGGTGGGGGCGGTGCTTTGCCACGTGTTGGATGACGGTCGGGAGGCCCCAGTTGCGTTTTATTCCAGGTCCCTGTCCCAAGCAGAGCGAAATTACGCACAAACTGACAGGGAGGCCTTAGCAATAGTAGCGGGGACCAAAAAGTTTCACGATTTCCTGTATGGCCGCCCGTTTAAAATTGTAACGGATCACAAGCCCCTGTTAGGGATTTTCACGGCAGGCAAGCCCACGCCGCAGATACTATCCCCGAGAATGTTGCGATGGGCCATTTTTCTTAACGCATACCAACACGAGTTGGAGTACCGGCCCGGAAAGGAGATCAGCCATGCTGATGCGCTTTCGAGATCCCCTTTGCCCTTGTCGGACGACCAAAAAGCCAGATTAGAGAGAGACCGCCAGGTGTTGCTAATCGAGGTTTTAGACGAACCCCCAATAGTACCAGCCGATATAGCCAGGGCAACAGGCAAGGACAGGACGCTGGAGAAAGTCAGCTCATGGGTGCAGAAAGGGTGGCCAGCATCGTCCCCAAGCAAGGAATTCGACCCATTCTTTCGGAAGAAGCTAGAGTTGTCCCTAGAAAGGGGGTGCCTGTTGTGGGGCAAACGGGTGGTGGTCCCAACACCCATGCGGCCGAGGGTGCTCAAACTGCTGCACGTCAGCCACCCGGGCATCGTTCGCTCCAAAGCGCTGGCCCGCAGCTACTTTTGGTGGCCACAGCTGGACGAGGACATTGAGCACATGGTCGGCACTTGTGAGGCATGCCAGGGGTCCCGACCAGAGGCGGCCCGCCTCCCGCACAGGGAATGGGACACAGCAAGGGGGCCATGGTCCAGAGTGCACGTAGATTTCGCTGGCCCTTTCCGAGGAACCATGTTTCTCCTGGTGGTGGATGCATTCTCAAAGTGGCTGGAGGTCATCCCGGTAAAGAGCACGTCCTCCGCCACTACGATTAGCCAACTACGGAGAGTCTTTTCAACGTTCGGCTTACCCGACACTCTAGTCAGCGATAACGCGAGTTGTTTCACCTCCTCAGAGTTCGGGGCATTCATGGAGGCAAACGCCATTCGGCATGTCACATCCGCGCCGTTTCACCCGGCCACGAATGGCCAAGTGGAACGGTTGGTGCGTACAACAAAGGAGGCGCTCCGGCGCATGGGCCCCGGGGACCTAAATCACCAAGTATGTCAGTTCTTATTAGCGTATAGGGTGACCCCCTTAGCGTCAGGTTACTCGCCGGCAGAGCTATTGATGCGGCGAAAACTGACTACGCTCCTGTCCAGGCTAGACCCCACAAGAATTGAGGATAAAGGGAAAAACGTAGGGTTGGCAGTCTCGAAAGGTTTCGCCGCCGGCGACCCTGTTCATTGCAGGAACTATGCCAGCGCGGGGCCGGCCTGGGTGCCGGGGACAGTTGTAGAACAGACGGGGCCAGTCTCGTACCGGGTCGAAACCCACACCGGTCTCCTCTGGAGGAGGCACGCAGACCAACTGAGGCACCGAGTAAGTGGGCCAGTCAGTGAGAATCAGCAACAAGATTCAGCGTTAGGGCTCTCCCCCAACCGCTTCACCCAAGGGGGAGACAGCAGCGGACAACAGTCCCAAGCAAGGGGGGAAGGAAGAAGCAGCGGCCCCGACTCATATCCTTTTGATACACCAGTCCGATCAGAGGCCGGGGAAGGGGGAGAGGAGTTCGCGACCGCTGCCCCGAATGGAATTTAGATTTTGATTTAGCGAGCCGGGGGGGTTTTCAGGAGTGTTCCCCCACCCATCCAAGCGAGAAGAGGGGTTTTTCGTTAGCCCCAGTGCCCCCGGTTCCTCCCTAAGAAAGAGCACACCTCCCAACAACGCCGCGGAGCCGCGGCAAGTCACTAACGAGTCTCCCTCTCAAATTACAGGACAGGAAACCGGGGGACAAAGAGAAGGTAGCAAACCCGGGGAAAGGCAGCCTGCATCGAGACCCCAGCGTGTTCGAAACAAGCCATCTTGGCTGAGAGATTTTGTCTCCTGGGGGGGGAGTGTTTAGAAGTATGGGCTCGAGACGTTGTCTCGTCCTAGGGGGGAGGAGTGTTGTGTTCTAAGGGTTTTACCTTCCACATGGATTACAATGTATCCGAACCAATGTAACCTTGCCTTTAGCAACAATGTAACCTTCAGCTGTATCAGATGAACCCTGCAATAGGACGCGAGCTAATGACCACCAGCTGGCAGCAGCGAGCGTCCAAGCTCTCTTGGTCCGAACTCATCAAAGGCAACAGCGCGGGAAGCTTTCCCGCCACCACCTACACCTGGACAAGAAGGGCGTGACCCGAAATGACGTCACGCAGACAGTAGCCAATGGGCTACCATGGCACCACGTTCAAATGTATTACTACCGTATATAAAGAGCTATCGATCCGCCATTACCTCATGTTCCCTCTGTCCACGATGCAATAAACCTGAGTTAACCCAGCCCGAGGCTGTGTCCTGTGTCTTGGTTTTCATACACCAAAACATCTGAGGTTTCAAAATACTAGATGCTCTCAATAGAAAGTTTGCTTTACTTATTCTTTATTACTCTAATGGTGTCCATCTTCTAGAACAAGGGTCAGCAACCTTTTAAAGTTGGAGGCCAGGTCATGCTCCTTCAGACAGTTGAGGGAGCCGGACTGGTGGAACCCCCGCCATAAACGCTGCTGTAAATGTGCCCATGGCCGCTTCCGGTGGCAGCAGCAGTGGTGGAAGTGGCAGCAGTTGGAGTAAGGGCGGGGCCTGGATTATTTGGCCTTGTGGGCTGTAGGTTTCCTACCCCTGCTCTACTCTATTACATTTCCTATCTCTATGGCTTAGAGCAGGGGTTCCTAACCTTTTCGCACAACAGGCTGGACTACACACCCCAAACAGTGGTTCTTCCCACTGTAAACGCCATAAAATGCATCCACGCCTGTCACAGGTGTATTTATGGTAGGGTTTATGGCAAGCACGGGGTGCGTTTATACATGCGTTTACAGGAACATTTTATGCCTGTTATAAACGCTTCCGCTTCTACTAGGGGTGAGGGCAGCAGTGGGCCACATGAAATGGTGCCGCGGGCTGGGTACAGCCCGTGGGCCATAGGTTGACCATCCCTGGCTTAGAGCGATCTAGAAATGGAAGAGGAATAATTTCCTATTTAAGGTTTAAAATCTAATTCAAGACTGTAGCTCTTTGGGAACATGCTTGGAAACAAGCCTTCTGGGGCTCCATGGAGCTTAATTCCCATACGTTGCATGATCAGGCTGTAAGCCATGTCTGGATCAAAGTTTCTAGAAGATAATGAGTTGTTTAGAACTTTCAGTTTTACTTGATTTATGTTCTTATTTCTCTGTATAGAGAAACCCAGGCAATTTACAAATATATATTTAATTTGTCCTTTGTTTTCAAAGAAGGCTATTTCTATCAGATTCACTACTTACTGGGGGGAAAACGAGCGATTAGGTTTGAGCAGTAAAACATCGCCAGACCTGCTTGGACTCTTGAGATGTTACATCCTTGCTTTCTCATTGCTCTCTTCCTATATAAAATCTTGATCCTTTTTATTTCAAGTTCTTTAGCTCTTTTGATGGTGTTTTGCCATGCATATATATTCCACAATCTGAGAGCAACCACTGAAAATGCCCTCTCTTGTGTCCTCACCAGATGTCCCTGTCAAGGTTAGTGGGATTCCAGGAAGATAACTTGAATTCCTTAGAAGGGTTTATAGATCACAGCCACAACCTTTAATTGGACCCAGAAATAGATCTTCAACTAACAAAATGTTTTGAATCTGAAATTTCTGAACAGTCTTCAGACCCAACTCCATGTACAGTGTGTTATTGTAACCTAAGTGTGGGATGTAACTAGGTCATGTATCTAATTAGACGAACCAACAAAACTGGTACAACATCTTTAAGCTGTGTAAATGCATTCCTGGATCCTGTTGGGGCAGGACCCACAACAAAATGCTGCTTCCAAATCGCATCCCAGAAAAGTGACTCAGAAGGATACCATGTCAGCTGTACCAAAAGATGCTGAGAGGTCCATCAGAATCACTCTTTACTTCTTCTGTCCAGTTCCCAGCATTGATCATCCATCTAGGCAAGCAAAGTTGTCTCAGGCCCATGCTATTTCTTGCTTTCAAACTGCTAAGTTGGCAGGACCTGGGACAGACGATGGGAGCTCACTCTGTCATGCAGTACTCAGGTCTTGATCTGCTGACCTTCCATTCGTCTAGGTTGCCATCTTAACCACTAAGCCACCGCAGTCCCAAATAAAGGCTTTACAGCCAACTATTTTGAAATATTTCCTTGATCTACAGAGAAGTTCACCACTCTCCTTATCTGCTCAGCCAGCCTCCCCATTAGTTGTTTTTACAATCTACAAAGGCAAATGATTCAGAACATGTGGTGGCTCTTATATCTTCAAGCAGGGCCTATTTTGTCTTGGTGAGCGCTGAATAACACTTAACGTGAGACATAATTAATAATACTACATAACACCAAGCCACCTCTAATATATGATTACTACTAGCATATTTGTGCCCGGCCAGCCGGACAGTTTTAATTTGTGTTTTTTTGGTTAGGGGTGGTTTGGGTGGGGGTGTTTTGCATTTGTGGTTTGTGACTTTATTTGATTTATTTAATTTATATTTGTCATTTTAATTCTGATTATTTTCATTTATTTTGACTTTTTACTTTTCTGGCCTCTAGGTGGGGCTGTTATTAATATTTTTGCCGGGCAGTTTTTTGGGTTGGTTTTTTTTTTGGTTAGGGATGGTTTGGGTGGTGGTGATTTGAATTTGTGTTTTTTTAAAATTAATTTATTATTTATTTGGTTTGTTTAATTATTTTTTGACTGTTTTTACTCTTCTGGGCTCTAGGTAGGGCTGTGATTAAGAGTATTGCTTTTGTTTTTATTTTTTAATAATTATTTGTTTGACTGTTTTTACTCTTCCGGCCTCTAGGTGGGGGGCTATGGTTAAGACAACTGCTTTTTCTTTTCTTTTTTATTTAATAATGACTGTTTTTACTCTTCTGGCCTCTAAGTGGGGCTGTGAGTAGTCTTTCTTTGTTGTTTATTCAGTTCTGTCCCAGACTATTCCCTCCACCGGTGTTTCGTGCTAGTTCTCGAAATAGCGGTGTCGGTAGTAAAAAGGCAGAATCCAGTCATCCGCCAGGGATGGTGCTTCCCCTGATGAATTGCTGCCTGCTGCTTTTTTTCTCACCCCGGCTCAACTTACCTTGAGGCCGGTGGTGGTCTCGCCGTGTCTTCGGCGGGGTAGCAGGTAGGAGAGGGAGTCCCTCTTCTCCCCGTTGCTCCGGGAAAGAAGGCCAGCGGTTGTCTCGCTGTGGTTTTTTATGAGTTGTTTTTTTTTTTTGCGAGGGCGTGAGGTGCTGCGTCCACCTACAGCAGCCATGTGCTCCCATTTCGTGAGGCGTTTGTAATTTTATTTTTCATGTGCCGGCTTTTTCAGCATTCTGTGCGCTCACGCCCTTCAGCATGATTGGCTGAAGTGGTCACGGCGCGGAGGACGCTGGGATTTGAAGTTTACTTTATTTTGTTCGCGTTCGTGCGGCGGCTTTTTTTTCTGTGACTTGGTTTCAATTGGGCGTGCCGCGTTTCCCAACATTCTCTTTGCTTGTGCCTGTCAGCCTGATTGGCTGAGGTGCGGCACGGCGCAGAGTACGTTGGGAATTGAAGTTGTTTTCCTTTGTTTGCATTCGTGGGTGTGTTGCTCCACTGCTGACTCCAGGAACCTTGCGGCACTCTGCGGTCCGGGTTAAGGCAAGTGCAGGCGGCTCGGTACGGGATACTATGGACGGGTGCGGGAGCATATGCCGGAGTCCAACGGTTAGCGTCCCTCTTTATAGATATGAGTTAACCTCCAAAAAGTCCTATCATTAACAGCTGTGCTCTGATCTTGAAAACCAACAGCTTCTCATGTTAGGTTGTTCCCTCTTCCTAAGCCACCATTTCCTGACAATATTGTCTTTTCGAGTGAGTTCTGTTCAAGTCTTGCAAACCAACAGCTGTGGCTTCCTTTATGGAGTCAACTCATCTTGTGTTTGATTTTCCTCTTTTCTTACTCCCGCTCCCCTTTCCCCAATATTATTGCCTCCTCAGTTCTGTATTTTCATTATATGTGCATGGAAAGATAGCCCCAATGTATTTGTGTTTGCTCTCATGAAAATTCAGGCGTGATTTGGTGGAACACCCACTTTTCAGCCTTTCTGGCTGGCTGTGATATACAGGTGAAACTTGAAAAATTAGAATATCATGAAAATGTTCATTCAGTTCAGTAATGCAATTTAAAAGGTGAAACAAATATATGAGATAGACTAATTACATGCAAAGCAAGATAGTTCAAGCCTTACTGTATTATAATATTGATGCTTATGGCTTATAGCTTATGAAAACCCCAACCCCCCCCAATCTCATGTACCCCATAATCATCACATAATCTCATGTACGCTGTATGCCATGATCATCAAAATTATAACGAATTAAGACATGGCATACCTCGCTTTGCATGTAGTGAGTCTATGTCATATATTTGTTTCACCTTTTAAGTGAAATTAATGAACATTTGCATGATATTCTAATTTTCCGAGTTTCACCTGTATGTAATGAGATGATCCGCTGCCTTCCCTTTTTCTTCTGCAATAGTATGGATTATTTGGTCTCCAGTGACAATTTTTGCTAGCTCTCAGCTCTATTTAAAAAAAAAAAATCAAAAGGCATGGGGACATTTTTTTAGTACCTTCACACATGTTTGTAGAGCTTTTGGTCCCATATAGTTTTGATTCCTCAAGTTGCTTAACCCAAGAGTTTGGAAATGGGAGGATAGCTTTCTAGTCTATGTAATGTGGAGTGGGCAAGGCAACATCAGTTTACCTGAGAGGTTGATGGGTGTGTCTGTTTCTCTGTTGTATGTGTTGCGCTTATTTATTTATTTCATCAGTTCATTAAGTCCAAAACAGCTCTTCAAAATATTTTATCACAGAATAACTACATCCATATGACAGCTGTCTTTGCTTCTGTCCTCTTCCAGCAACTATATTACAGGCCATGCACTCCTCTTCTATCATTGTATAATTCAACATGAGGGAAGTTTCTTTTGGAACTTGTGTGTACTATATGCATACTTAGTTCTGTTTTAAATAGCCAAGAAATACAATTTTTAAAAAATCCTCCGGTTTATGAATGTGGGATATTGTGCTTCTGTAACCACAATTAAAAATAACAGGAAGTGGGCTAATTTTGCTGCACAATATTATGCCTCCCCTTGAATTACGGTTCTAAAATTGCTAAAGGTATGCAATGGCTTGATCATTATCTTCTTCCTGATGGATAATCTTTGCAGAATGATGCAACTAGCATGAATTAAAGATTAAGGCTGAATACAGTGGAACCTCATACAACAATCGCCCCGTATAGCAACGAAATTGCATAACAATTTTCCCTATGGAAAAAATTGTACAACAATTTTTCAATGGGAAAAACCACTTAGCAAAAAAAATCATTATACGATGCATCCCATAGGGAAAATCGCTATACGATGTATGCATTGTATAGAAATTGTTTCGTACAACAACGAGCCCCGTGGAATGGATTAAAATCGTCGTATGAGGTACTACTGTACTTTGAAATGCAAGTCTCCCCCCCCCCTCAATTCCCCTTTTCTTTTCTCTTTGCTTCTGTTGAACAAATTACTCAGTTACAGCTTTAGCAAGAGGAAAAAAGTGTGAATTTATAAGGTTTTTATTCAAATAAAGTTGTCCGGTAAATGGCAAAATAAAATACAGTAACTCACTTCATCTTAGTTTACAAAAAGCAGGAATATTTGAAGTGGTCACCGTGTTAGTCTGTGCAAACATATCTGATAGTAAATAAAACAGAACAGCAAAAAAAAAAGAGAGAGAGAGAGAGAGAAACTGTGGCATCTTAAAGACTAACTCCTGTACAGTATTGAACTGTAGCTTTCGTGAACCAAGTCCACTTCATCAGACATAAGAGGAAAAAGCAGGAGGAAAAATTTCTCAAAACAAATGACGGTTACAAGAGGATACTGAGTTACTAGCTTTCTGAGACTAACACATTTTGTGTCAGAAAAAAAATTCAACTAGGCTGAACAAACTGAACACTCAGATAGACAGTTCTGGACTAAACTACACTGCACTGTCTGCCCACAGAGCTCAATGTAAATATAGAAAGGAAAAGCAGTTACTCTTGGAGAGAAGAAATATTTAGCCTGCTTGTTATGTATGCATGTACAATGTTACTTTAAATATATGAATGTAACCAGTCCACTATCACAATGTATCTCAGCTGTTAAGGAACGCGAGCAAGCCGCCCATAGAGGGCAGCTGCGAGCGTTCAGTCTCACATGGTTCACATTGCCCAAATCACGAACAACCGCGGGAAATTCCCCACATGATCAGGAGCTACAGAAAACAACTACAAGAAGAGAGGCGTGACCTGGGCGAGGCCACGCCGGTAGCAGCCAATAAGCTACCGTGCAACAAGATTCAAATGTATTGTGTTATAGTATATAATGAGATGTATCTCCGCCATTACCTCATGTTCATACTGACCATCAATGAATAAACCTGTGTTAGTCCTTCCTGCGATTCCTTCTTTGTCTGACCCACTTCGATCCGAAAAAAACCAGTGGTGCTAGTCTGTGATGCGTCCCCGGTGGGGGTGGGGGCGGTCCTGTGCCACGTGTTGGAGAGCGGACCCCTTTCCATGGGTCCTTGTTTCTCCTAGTTGTCGACTCCTACTCCAAGTGGTTGGAGGTAATCCCCATGAACAGCACTTCCTCTGCCGCAACCATTAAACAGTTGCGCAAGCTGTTTGCCTGCTTCGGCCTGCCCGACGTCCTTGTAAGCGATAACGCTAGTACCTTCACGTCGGCAGAGTTCAAAACATTTATGAAGAGGAACGCAGTCCAGCACATAACCGCTGCCCCGTTTTACCCCGCCACAAAAGGTCAGGTAGAGCGCCAAGTGCGCACTACGAAAGACGCACTGCGGCGCATGGGTCCCGGTGAGCTGAACCTGCATCTGTGCCAGTTCCTCATCTGCTACAGGACAACCCCCTTAGCGTCAGGCTTTTCCCCAGCCGAACTCCTCATGAGGAGGCGTCCGGTAACACTTTTTGACCGGATGGATCCATCCAGGGTGGAGGATGAAGGGAGAAATATAAGCATAGGGAGAGAGAGCTCCAAAAGTTTTTCGGTAGGGGACCCGGTTCACTGCAGGAACTACGCGGCCTCGGGGCCAGCGTGGGTGCCAGGGACAATTGTTGAGCAAACGGGGCCGGTATCCTACAGGGTCGAGACTAGTTCAGGTCTACTCTGGAGAAGGCACGCCGACCAACTCAGAAGGCGAGTCACCGGTGAGGGGGAATCAGCGTTAGGGTCCTCCCCCACCCGCATTACCCAAGGGGGAGACACAGAGGAGGATACTTTCAAAGAGAGGGATCAGTTTGATGATGATTATGAGTTGCAGTACCAGGGGGAATGTAGCGGAGTGGTCCCCCACCCGTCCTAGCGAGAAGAGGGGTTTCAGTTCAGCCCCTGGTACTTCCAGTCCCCCTAGCCCTTTTGTATTAGAGTATACCATTGCTCCCGCTCCCCGGAGACCAACACCCCCAAGACAGGCAACAGGGGCGAGTCCGCCCACCACAGTCTCTAGCACGCCCGGACAGGCAGCGGGGGGTGGCGAGGCCACGAGGGCCTCTTCGTCGGTCCCGAGATTCGTACTGGGGTGGTCCTCAAACTCCTCAAATGGCAGGCAGGGATTCACGTCCCAACTATTCATTCCATTCCCGTCCCCCAACGCAAGGTTACCACAGACGCCACGCAGAGCCAATAACGAGTCCCCCCTTTCCATTGCAGGGCAGGACTCCGCGGAACCAGGAGTCGCCGGCTCCCCTGTGTTAAGCCAAGCGGCCGCACGCCCAAGGCGCACGTGCGGCAAGCCACAATGGTTGAGGGACTTCGTCCCATCCTAGGGGGGAGGGATGTTATGTATGCATGTACAATGTTACTTTAAATATATGAATGTAACCAGTCCACTATCACAATGTATCTCAGCTGTTAAGGAACGCGAGCAAGCCGCCCATAGAGGGCAGCTGCGAGCGTTCAGTCTCACATGGTTCACATTGCCCAAATCACGAACAACCGCGGGAAATTCCCCACATGATCAGGAGCTACAGAAAACAACTACAAGAAGAGAGGCGTGACCTGGGCGAGGCCACGCCGGTAGCAGCCAATAAGCTACCATGCAACAAGATTCAAATGTATTGTGTTATAGTATATAATGAGATGTATCTCCGCCATTACCTCATGTTCATACTGACCATCAATGAATAAACCTGTGTTAGTCCTTCCTGCGACTCCTTCTTTGTCTTCCGTGCAAGACACTAAACTGCTGGTTGGCTGTTTAGATTCAAAACAGGAAATTACTATATCTGCTAAATGCTGGCCCTCCCTTCAGGATGTTAGTATGCAAAACAAACACAAAGCATGATGGGATCACCTGCTTTGAGCTCAACACTTCATGTGGCCAAAAGTTTTGTTTGCCTAAACCAGAGGTTCCTGATGTGGAGCAATGCTCCAGAGGGGGACTTCAGTTCCCAGAAGCCTAAGTCAGTACATTGGCTGATCAGTGCTTTGGGGAATTGACTTATGCTTCTGGGAATTGAAGTCCAAAAACCAACAGGCCCTGGACTCATGTGCTCCTCCTCCTCCCATAATCCCTATGGCATGGAATATTAAATCTTTGACATCCCAAAATGATTATTTTGGAAGATGACATGTGCTAGACCATCATGACATCGCCTGGGAACCACTCAATAAATTGAGAAGGTAAGATCCAAATATACCTGAAAAGTTTAATATAAAAGCATTGGATTTTATAAAACTAGCTTTCTTATTGAAGTTGCTGGATTGTTACACAATCTCACAATGATTAATTATTTATATACTGTCCATCATCATACAGTACTAGATTTCTGGGAGGCATGAAATAATACAACAAAACAATATTGTTTTTGAGAAAGCTCAATTACTTTGCTAGTCTTGGTGCAATGATTTTTCATTGTTTATTATATTTTTAGACTGCCCAACTGGCTAAAAAGACATTCTAGGTGGTGTACAAAATACAATACAATAAATACCATATAAGGTCAACGCTAGCTAAACAATTTGTAATCCCACAATTAAAAGCTTGTTTTAACCAAATAAAACACAAGTAGCAATTAAACAATATAATAAATGCAGCACTATAAAAATAAAAAAATATCACCTGTGGGTAGAATGTCAGCAAATGCCATTTTAAATTGTTCCACCTTGGCTTATTTATGGAGAGTAAAGAGTTGTCAGTAGTTGTCAGACATTTCTGCTTTCAAAATGAACATCTATCATTGCCTAACATTTGAATTATAGCCATGGTGTATCAAAAATCTAATTCAGGTTAACTATGGGTGGTCTTTGGATCAGAAGAAAATGCTTCCTATTGAGCTGTCTTTGGGATTAATATCCTCGGAATCTTTTCTGCATTCAGGAAGTGGCTGGTTGGAAGAAGAGGTAAGAGAGAACCATGGAATAAAGATAACTCAATGAAAGCAGAGCCAGAGCTGATGTTGGGATCTGATTCTGCCCAACATTACCAGTGGTGGGCATCAGCAGGTTCACACCAGTTCACCAGAACCAGTAGCAGAAATTCTGGCTGGCCCCACCCATCCAAGTTCCGAAATAAAGTAGTCCTAATTTGGCTTTCCCCCTGGCCACACCCACCATACCATGCCCACAGTGTGGTAGTAAAAAAAAATTTGGAGCCCACCACTGAACATCAGCTTTAGGTTCACTCATCATGGGTTGCATGCATCTCTAGACTGATATCACCTGTGGTCAGTTCACTTAAAATGCTTAGATAACCACCACTCTGCTTGTGGCTTTAGCAAGCAACTACTATGGGCTGGAATGACCCACAATTTTTATATAGCAGCTTCATATGTTCAAGCCCTTTATATTTTCTTGATGACCAGTTCTTCTTCTGTGTCTAGGCCAGACGTGAAACTGCCATGAAAACACCTTTCAGTGAGTTCATTCTGCAGTTCCTTTCACCTGACCCAGTGTGAGAAAGATTAGTCATCACAAGGTGGCCGTTGCTCAGGATACACCTCATTGTGGTTCAAAGATACCACAATCTTCAAGGAGGCTCTTTCTGTGTACCCCAATGACCTGTTAATTTACCTGGAGAAAAGTTTGCTCCTGTTAGTTGTAGTTTGCTTTGTGTGTGTATTTTTATCCAAGAGCATCTAGGAACACAACAGAGACGGCAGTGACATGCCAGTTAAACCAACTTTGCAATTCAATTGTTATAAAGCAGGAGTAGGCAGCCTATGGCCCATGGGCTGGATCCAGCCCATGGCACCAAATAATCTGGCCCCCACCCTTACTCCAGCCACCGCAGCTGCTGCTTCTGCTGGAACCCGCCTCAGACTCATTTACAGCTGTCACAAACACATTTGCGACAGCCCTAAATGAGTCTGCGGCTGTCACAAACACATTTACGACAGCCATAAATGAGTCTGTGGCTGTCACAAACACATTTACGATAGCCATAAATGGTGGGGGGGATCACCAGTCTGGCCCCCTTTAGTGTCTTGCACGGAAGACAAAGAAGGAGTCGCAGGAAGGACTAACACAGGTTTATTCTTTGATGGTCAGTATGAACATGAGGTAATGGCAGAGGTACATCTCATTATATATCGTAACACAATACATTTGAATCTTGTTGCACGGTAGCTTATTGGCTGCTACCGGCGTGGCCTCGCCCAGGTCATGCCTCTCTTCTTGTAGTTGTTTTCTGTAGCTCCTGATCATGTGGGGAATTTCCCGCGGCTGTTCGTGATTTGGGCAATGTGAACCATGTGAGACTGAACGCTCGCAGCTGCCCTCTATGGGTGGCTTGCTCGCGTTCCTTAACAGCTGAGATACATTGTGATTGTGGACTGGTTACATTCATATATTTAAAGTAACATTGTACATGCATACATAACATCCCTCCCCCCTAGGATGGGACGAAGTCCCTCAACCATTGTGGCTTGCCGCACGTGCGCCTTGGGCGTGCGGCCGCTTGACTTAACACCGGGGAGCCGGCGGCTCTTGATCCCTGCAGGGGAGTCCTGCCCTGCAATGGAGAGGGGGGACTCGTTAGTGGCTCGGCGTGGCGTCTGTGATGACCTTGCATTGGGGGACGGGAATGGAATGAATAGTTGGGAAATGAATCCCTGCCTACAGTTTGAGGAGTTTGGGGACCCCCCTAGTACGAATCTCGGGATCGACGAAGAGGCCCTCGTGGCCTCGCCACCCCCCACTGCCTGTCCGGGCGTGCTAGAGACTGTGGTGGGCGGACTTGCCCCTGTTGCCTGTCTTGGGGGTGTTGGTCTCCGGGGAGCAGGAGCAATGGTATAATCTAACACAAAAGGGCTAGGGGGACTGGAAATACCAGGGGCTGAACTGAAACCCCTCTTCTCGCTAGGACGGATGGGGGACCACTCCGCTACACCCCCTGGTACTGCAACTCATAATCATCACCAAACTGATCCCTCTCTTTCAAAGTATCCTCCTCTGTGGTTGGGAACCCAGGATACGCATTTGTATCCACGGGTTCCGCCGTGTCTCCCCCTTGGGTAATGCGGGTGGGGGAGGACCCTAACGCTGATTCCCCCTCACCGGTGACTCGCCTTCGGAGTCGGTCGGCGTGCCTCCTCCAGAGTAGACCTGAACTAGTCTCGACCCTGTAGGATACCGGCCCCGTTTGCTCAACAATTGTCCCTGGCACCCACGCTGGCCCCGAGGCCGCGTAGTTCCTGCAGTGAACCGGGTCCCCTACCGAGAAACTTTTGGAGCTCTCCCCCCATGCTTATATTTCTCCCTTCATCCTCCACCCTGGACGGATCCATCCGGTCAAAAAGTGTTACCGGACGCCTCCTCATGAGGAATTCGGCTGGGGAAAAGCCTGACGCTAAGGGGGTTGTCCTGTAGCAGATGAGGAACTGGCACAGATGCAGGTTCAACTCACCGGGACCCATGCGCCGCAGTGCGTCTTTCGTAGTGCGCACTTGGCGCTCTACCTGACCGTTTGTGGAGGGGTGAAACGGGGCAGCGGTTATGTGCTTGACGGCGTTTCTCTCCATAAATGTTTTGAACTCTGCTGACGTGAAGGTACTAGCGTTATCGCTTACAAGGACGTCGGGCAGGCCGAAGCAGGCAAACAGCTTGCACAACTGTTTAATGGTTGCGGCAGAGGAAGTGCTGTTCATGGGGATTACCTCCAACCACTTGGAGTAGGAGTCGACAACTAGGAGAAACAAGGACCCGCGGAAAGGGCCAGCGAAGTCGACATGGATCCGGGACCATGGCCCGCGGGCCGTATCCCACTCCCTATGGGGTAACCGGGACTCCTCGGGCCGAGAGCTCTGGCAGCTCTCGCACGTGCCTACTAAACGCTCTATGTCTCCGTCTATCTGGGGCCACCAAAAGAAGCTCCTGGCCAGAGCCTTGGAGCACACGATCCCGGGGTGGCTGGTGTGCAGTAGCCTCAGCACCTTGGCCCTCAGCTTCTCTGGGATAACCACCCGCTGGCCCCAGAGTAAGCAGCCCCTTTCCAGAAAAAGCTCTACTCTGCGCTTGAAAAACGGCTTGAAATGCTCCTCGGGGGGAGAGACGGGCCACCCTTTTCTCACCCAGGAACTAACTTGGGCCAGGATCTTGTCGGCCGCCGTGGCCTTGGCGAGGTCGGCCGGCACAATTGGGGGTGAGTCGAGAGACTCAATCAGCAGGACTTGGTGTTCCTGCTCTACCTCGCATGTGGGATCCCCTAAACTAGGGAGAGGGGATCGGGACAGGGCGTCTGCATGGGAGATCTCCTTCCCTGGGCGATAGACTAGCTCATATTGGTAGGCGTTGAGAAAAATGGCCCAACGCAACATCCTGGGGGATAGAATTTGTGGGGTGGGTTTGCCGGTAGTGAAGATCCCCAGAAGCGGCTTGTGATCCGTCACTACCGTAAACTCGCGGCCGTATAGGAAATCGTGGAACTTCTTTGTTCCCGCAATTATTGCTAGGGTCTCCCTATCTGTTTGCGCGTAATTGCGCTCGGCCTTCGAGAGGGATCTTGAGTAGTACGCCACCGGGGCTTCCCTCCCGCTCTCCAACACGTGGCACAGGACCGCCCCCACCCCCACCGGGGACGCATCACAGACTAGCACCACTGGTTTTTTCGGATCGAAGTGGGTCAGGATCGCATCCGAAGACAGGAGTGACTTAAGCTCTTTGAATGCCCTCTCCTGCTTGTCCCCCCACCGCCAAACTGCATCCTTCTTAAGTAATGCATGCAGTGGCTCCGCGACCGATGCCTTCCGAGGCAGGAAGGAGTGATAGAAATTTAGGAGCCCTAGGAATGACTGCAGCTCCGGTTTCGCGGTGGGGCGAGGGGCGTCTCTCACGGCCGCTACCTTGGATTCGGAGGGTTTGATTCCATCCGGTGTTACCTTAAACCCTAGGAACTCTACCTCCCTCGCGAAGAATACGCACTTATCCCTCCTCAATCGAAGTCCTGCCCTCTCGAACACTGAGAGAACCCCATCTAGCCTCTTTGCTAACTCTAGTTCGCTCCCCGCTGTTATCAACACGTCGTCGAAGTATGGGAGAACGCCTGGAAGCCCCTTTAAAAGGCATTCCACGAGGGACTGGAAGATTCCGAGGGCCGAATTCACACCGAATTGAAGGCGCGTTACCTTAAACGCCCCCTTGTGCGTTACGATTGTCTGCGCGGCGGCAGCAGCCGGGGTTACAGAGAGCTGCTGGTACGCCTGGGCCAGATCTAGCTTGGCGAAACACCTCCCCCCATGTAACGTGGCCAGCAAGTGGCTGACCACTGGCACTGGGTATGCATTTGGCCGAATGGCCTTATTTATCGTACATTTATAGTCCGCACAAATCCTGACCTCCCCATTGGACTTGAGGGCTGTGACAATCGGCGTTTCCCACTCCGCCGAATCAACTGGAACCAAAATCCCCTGCCCCACCAATTTGTCCAGTTCCGCCTCGATCTTGTCCTTGATGGCGAAGGGCACCCTCCTTGGCTTGAGGCGGATGGGCCGGATTTCTGGGTCCAGCTCAAAGGAAACCGGGGGGCCCTTGTATTTCCCGAGCCCCTTCTTGAAAACGTCCGGGTGTGCGTTGCACACGTCCCGCATTGGGTCAGTCTCGATGGCGTTAATGCCGGACAGTTCGATCCCCAGGGGAGCAAACCACTGCGTTCCCAAAAGGCAGCACCTCCCCCCTTTAAGGACCACTAGGGGCAGTTTCTCGGAGTAGCTTTTGAACTTCACCTTGAAGTTCCCCACCCCCAACACTGGGATCCCATTCCCCTGCACGTCCCGTAAATTGGATCTCATGGCCCGCAGTTTGGGCCGCTTCTCTGGGGGAATGCGCATAAACTCTTTTTGGGACAGGATGGAATAAGAAGACCCCGAGTCTATCTCCATCCTCACTGGGACCCCTTGCAACAGTACCTCTACGAAAAACCGCCGGTGCTCCAGGCCCACGCGGTTCACGCCTTCCTCGTTGTAGCCGGCAGAGACCTTCCTGGTGCCGGCCGCCTTCCGCTGTTGTGTCTGGGGGTGACTGGAGCTGCCTTTGTCCTCGGCTCGCCCGCGCCTGCATACTCGGGCAATGTGTCCCTTTCGGCCGCAGTTGTGGCACTCGGCCTTCCGGAACGGGCACCTCGTGCGGTCGTG
Organism: Bradypodion ventrale; assembly: GCA_035047345.1. Lineage (NCBI taxonomy): Eukaryota > Metazoa > Chordata > Lepidosauria > Squamata > Chamaeleonidae > Bradypodion > Bradypodion ventrale. The sequence continues at coordinate 119,836,041 of JAWDJE010000002.1, forward strand.
GGCCGCCCCACAACCTCGCAGCGGCGGCCCTGCCGTTCTCGGGTCTGCTGCTTCTCACCTCACTTCTTGATCCTCTGGACGTCGTCGTCCTCGCTGGAGTAGGGGTCCGCTGTCGTGGACGACTCCTTGGACGACGTCGGTGTGGCGGCGGACGGCTTGGGGGCCCGCCAGGCCATCTTCGCTGGTGTCCGCCGGGCCGCCTGCACTGGTGACTTGGCCCTCTCGGACGTGGCCCCTCGAGACTTGAATAGCCGGACGCTGCTCCTGGCCTCCTCGGCTGCTTGGGCCTCCCGCAGTACCTTGTTGAATGTGAGGCGATGGTCGCGGGTCATGAGCCTCCTCTGAAGCTCCTCGTCCCTCAAACCACACAGCATGCAGTCACGGAGGGCCTGGTCCAGGTCGTCCCACTGGCAATGCACCGCTGCAAGCCTGAGGGCCGCCGCGTAGGCGGACACGGATTCACCCGGTCGCTGGTCTCGCCTGTGGAACGCGACCCGGGCTGGGAAGATCGAGACGGGCGGCTGGAAGTGCTCACACAACCTTTCCAGGATACGGTCGATGGGCACCTCGTCCACCTTCCGGGGGGCCACCAGGGTCATCAGGATCCGCAGCGTGGCCGGCCCCACCTGAGCCAGGAAGTGGGAGCGCATTTTCGCGTCATCGTCGACGCCTGAGGCTTCCATTGCGTGCCGAAACTGGCACTCATAGAGCTCCCATTGCTCGGGCTCGCTGACATCGAAGTGGTACGGCTTGACCTTGGGATTCGCCATCGATCCCACCTTCGTCGCCAATTTAGTGTCTTGCACGGAAGACAAATAAGGAGTCGCAGGAAGGACTAACACAGGTTTATTCTTTGATGGTCAGTATGAACATGAGGTAATGGCGGAGGTACATCTTATTATATATAGTAACACAATACATTTGAATCTTGTTGCACGGTAGCTTATTGGCTGCTACCGG